>OY728152.1:684563561-687063561 GCA_963277665.1 Viscum album | reverse complement strand
TCTATCTGGGTGATCGTTGACCAACTCACCAATTCGGATCACTTCCTACCAATCCAAGAGCAGTGATTGATAGAGGGATTGGTGGAATTGTACATATAATAGATAGTACAATTTCATGTGATGCCTTCGAAAATCATCTCAGAACATGCTGCACTCTTTACATCCAGATTGTGGAAGGGGTTATATGAGGCGTTTGTTACTCAGCTATGCTTAAGAAAAACTTTTCACACCAAACATATGGTTTGGCAGAGTATACAATACAGAATTTGGAGGAAAAGATTCATGCTTGAGTCCAAAATTTCCATTATAGTTGGGAGGACCAGATACCACTAGTGGATTTTGCATTCAAAAATATCTATAACTCCCCCATTGGCACTCCACTATTTGAGGCCTTTTATTGGAGGACATGCAGGTCACCTCTACGGTGGAAAGACATTGGGGAGTCTTCACTCATGGGTCTAGAGTTAGTATGGGCTACCACTGAGAAGTTAAAGATCATCTATGAGTGAATGAGCACTATACATAGTATAAATAAGTCATATTCCAATATGAAATGCATACCATTAGATTTGAGGAGGGATACCATTTTTTCCATCGAGTCTCTCCCATAGAGAGATTGATTAGATTTCGTAGGGGTAGCATGTTATCTCCAAGGTTCATCTGAAATTTATAGATTCTCAACAGAGTTGGCAAGGTGGGATATTGCCTAGATCATCCTTCAATGATTCACTTGGTGCTTGATGTTTTTTCAAATTTCATAGGTGATGTGGTATGTGGATGATCGATCTCATGTCATCGACAAGAGAAAGTTGGATTTTGACAATGGGACGATGTTTGTAGAGTTCCTAGTGTAAATACAGGATCAAAATCATTAGAGTACTCATTGACGGTTGATTCCTCGAGTGTTCATTCGGTGGCATCAAATGAACCACCAAGAGATCACATGGGAGCGAGTGGCTCAGATTCATGATTAATAACCCAATTTGATTGATTAGACATTGTTTTGGATTTAGAGGACTTAATGAACTATGGTGGAGAGAATGTAATGTCCCTTAATTTACATGTAATTTTTTCACAATTATATCTTATTATTTCGAGACCAAGCGCTGAGATGACAGTTTATTCTGAGTCCTTGGGTACCTGAAATGTAATATTGAAAATTTCATTAGTTCAATTTAGTAACTGTGCCAGTGGGTTTTTATAACATTTTAACTGGTGCATAGATCAAAATTATGAGAGAACCATTGAACTCGGAACACCGAGATTCACTAAGAGATGACTTACCATTTACTGGAAAAGGCCGAACCAAAATTATAATTTTTAACATTCAAGTAAATAATAATTTTTATTTTGATGTAATAATTATATATTCTTTCACACCATTGAGTGGAAGACGGTGGTTATGTGTTGTGGTGACGAGTTGAAGACGAGGCACATTAAATGTGGATCATTAAGGAATCATTTTTCAAGCATAACTGCAAGGATATTTCATAAATTAAATACCATAACTACGTTAAGTCACAAATAAATAGAAACACAAAAACATTTTTCATTTTATTATACTAATGCATTGGAGAGTTGAGAATTAATACCTATGGATTCTCGAAGACCCTACAGAGGAATTTCTCCCCAACACTGGATAATGAAATCCAGAAAAACCCTCACCAATGAAAAATTATAGAGGATCAGATCATGGAGAAAAATATCATGGTGGATGAGATCAAATCCGAGGAATGACGATCAATGAAGAAAGACAACGGAACACATGTCGATAATGGCTTGGATCATAATCCTTGACCAATTACATATCTAAATCCCTGTAGGGATTGCATTGTGCTTGATATTCACAGTTATTTATTCTAAAACAACTAATGTGGATCAATCAACTAACAGGATGATATGTGGATCAGGTGTTCTTGTGGGAGGGTGACTTAATTGGGGATTCACATTGCGATTTTTGATTTCCTGATAGCAATGTGATCCCAAAACTCCACTATTCAAAATTTTAATGTGGAGGGAAGGACCTGATATGAACAATGACTGAGACCCTCCACCGTGTGCATTATTTGTGGACGAATTCTATAAATCGTGTCAGGGTGAGTTAATGGATGTTATATTGAAGGTGGAATCCCTACGATCTCGTAGGCGCAAACAGTTCATGAAATAGACCACCAATGAATCATCGGTGACCCACAGAAGGAACCATTAGCTTGCCCGTCATCATGTTGTGATAGTGAAGGGAGGTGGTGAAGGGCTTCATCTTGCTAGTCACAGGGGCATTGATGTGCGACGCTGGCCAGTGCTGTGTGGAGGAGTGGCCCGCGTCCTGGCCATGTGTGAGAGGACCGGTCATCCACGATGGATGAAATGGAAATTATAGATCCACACATGGCTAGACCGAGCTGTTACACTATCTAGACCTATCATAGGTGATGGTGGTGCCAGCTGGCACAACCAGTTAACAAATAGGACACGACTATGCCACATCAGTGCTAGAGAAGCAGGCCCACCTTAGTCGGCCTGGAAATGCCGATGGGCCAAACCCACTATATCGGGCCAAACCCTCTACCCAATTGGAATGTTTGAACACATGTCGGACAAGATCAATGTCTGGTTGGGTTGATTCTGTTCGACCGGGTCAGACCAGAGAAAAACCCAACCAACGCTCGTTTCACTAAAATGATTGTAACTAATAGACAAGGTGTCTGATTAAAGCGCAGTCTGCCACACGAGGACCCTTGCGATGCAGTTTTCCATTTGCGATACTCTATGTGGGTTTTGGTAGATGTTATAATATATCATGGATGTATTAGTCTTTATTCAAACCATGCTTTTTAAAAAAAAATGCACATATCTTACAGATCAAGCATTCGTTCAACGCACTATCTATTGCATTGGGGACCCTAAAATGAGATAGGCTTTTGGGTTAATATTTTTGAATTTTCCTGTTGGTTGAGGTATGACTGATGGTTAAATGAGTATATCTCCCCATAATTAACTGTTCTAAGTGCAGGAATATAGTGGTTGTGTTTAATGTGATGTATAAGGAGAAAGACATTCTCGATCTTAAAACAGTGATCCTTTGTGTATCAGTGGGAGAGAGACCATTCATGGATCAACATGAGTGAGACACTTCATGGATCAGCATTAGAGAGACCCTTCTTTGATCTAAATGAGGGTAACCCTTCATGGATCAGTTGTAGCACTACTGGTTGTGGATCATCCAGAGTATGACCTGTCTTGATTTGGTATTAGAGTGACCATTTTTGGATTAGAAACAGATCCTCTCATAAGAATAAAATGATTTATCTTTACAACTAATCATATTTACATCTAAACATTGGTTATACCTGGAAAGAGTTATCTTTTACATTGTGATATTTTTTTGGATCTTTCTTGGCGGTGTTTCCTTTCTGGTATTTCCTTTGTAGAATTATTGCCTTTATAATTATGAGATACCTTTGGGGTCTCAGGATCCCTACAGAGATGTTATATCACCAATACATGTGATTTTCCCACTCATTATGTGTCTTATGTTGATGATTGATCTTATGACCCAGACCTTGCTGGTCAGGGACATCATGGAGCTCAGTGAGATAGGAGTAGATGGGGAATAAATATATAGAATCATGCTTTACTGCCTCTACCCTATAGGTAGAGACTTCAGGGCGAACGTCGGTAGTACTGCTTACATTATTGGTGCATGGTATTGTATTCTAGAACCATTATATTCCATATACACCTTTTACTCTGAGTGGTTGTACTTTTTGGTGGTTTTACTTTATTTTTCCTTTGTCGTTTGGTTTTTCCAATATCTCATGTCTATGTGTTTGCATGTATAAATATAATGCCATCCATTTTTGGGATTTTCCATTATGGTGCTCGTCAGCAACCTCAGGCGTATAGATGGAGAGGTTGGGTTCGTCACAACATGGGATCCTGGGGAAGGTTCATGATAATTATGACTTTATATTTCCATCTTGGTAATAATCCTACGTTAATGTTTCAATTTTAGTAATTTCTACTTTTTTTTTCACATGGGTCTTAATTTTTTATACCTTATGTCCTCATTCTTATATAATGATTCTATATTTTCAATCATGATATAAACTAGTACCTCGCTCATTCATACACATGGTGAGATATTTAAAATCTAATTATCCAAAGTGTGTTAATAGTTTGAGTTGTTAATAAAGAAAATTACATAATATATGATAAACATACAACATTAGTGATAGATTATAATGAAAATAAATGAAAAATAAGAACATGTATTTGAATATATATATGAACATTATAGAAAAACAAACAAAATGATGTAAATAGAAATAGAAAATCATAACATATCCTTTAGAACTCGATGTGGGGTATTTAAAAGGTATTATACTAGGGAGTTCAAAATTTTAATATGTAATTTTAACATCCCAAGATTTTATAGTACACTATTTCTTCAATGTAATTCAATAACATTCATTACACACAACACCGAGTTCATGTGCACCACAACTGACCAAACTAGCCGTTCAAAAGCGGTTATAAATAGTATTAACCTAATTTTGAACTATATATTATCCTTATAATATTATAATCCATATTATGAGTTTCTTAGTCATAATGTAAGAACTAATTTATATTTTTTCAGATAAAAGAAGTATATTTTTAAAAACATGCTTTTACCACCGTTATTTGTTGCACAAATAACTAGTATGTTCATTACCCATTAGATTTATGTGTGTTTAATTATAGGTGTAATACTTATAAAAACATCATATTATATTGTAGATACATGTGTTTTTATACAATCATGTGTTAAGGAGAGCGGGTGGGGGAATAGAAGTAAAATAAATCAAAGGAGATTGAGAGAACAAACTACCTCTTAATCAGGTCACACCTTTTGGTTTGCACGAAATGGATTCCACAGATTTCTTTTAGACCCCTGGGAAACATAAATGAGGATTTTAGGGATCTTGGGAAGTATATTTGGTATATATTGGTTGAAACCTATGAGGTTTTTGAGGTGTTAGGAATGGGGAGAGGAGGTGTCTTTTTTACATGCGAGGGAAAGGACTCACTTGGTATTTTTGAAAACAAGTTAGGTGTAACAATGTTTTTACCTAACAAAAGTATTTAAAATCATCAAAAAAACATTAATGGAAGGTTCATGGATGAATAATTTACATACAATGGGTGTTGGAGAGGATGATAGGTAATTTGGGTACTTAATATTATGGTTTATTCCCTTGTTATGAATAATTTTACATTAAGGATTTTAATTAATTTTAATTAAAATCAACAATATTTTGGGTCATAAAATGTTGTCCCTATTATACATTATAAATTATGAATATTCCAAAATTCGGAATCAATTTTTTTAAATTCTAGTAAAAAAGATGGTACAAATTAGATTAAAATTAATCCCGTTAATGGGACAACCTTGTAGTATTTTAAACTAAATATGACCAAAAGATTACTATCATTTTATATTCATTTTCAAAATAAAACATATTTTCATGAAAAAATAAGGAATGATTAATTAAAATTTGTTGTAATTTATCATTTAAACTGAATTAAAATATAATTTAACATTATAAATAAAATAGATGAAAATGTAGCTTTGAATTAAAATACTTTGTTTTTTACTATTCATTCAAAAAAATGATGTTTATTTTATCAAATTCAATATCTAAATGTGTCGAAAATTAATGTTATTATTTTCCAGTGAAGGAAATGAAATTTAATTCATTTTAAAAAATAGTATTGTTAATCATATAAGGACATTAACAAAAATTATGTATCTTATTATCAATAGGATTTATTTAAATAAAACCTTTATAAACAATATTATAAAAGTAATTATTAATAATCATATTACTATGTTTATTGAATATGTTATAATTATCTCATTTAAATAAATTTATCAATAAAATGATGTTTTGTATAAACACTTGTGTGGCATGTGACATATGCCAAGTCACTGTTCTTTGTAATGTATTCCATGTCATAAGCAGAGTCGATGTCATGTTAGAGGAATGTATCACATAGTGAATTATTAGACATAAATGAAAATTTAATTTATTTGAGAATAAAACAGTCCATTAAACTTATGCTATTACATTCAACAACATAGAAAATGAATTTCTCCCTTGGAATTCATTATTTAGGTGAAAAAAAATAAGGACACATCTTCTTCATCATATCCTCAAGTAACCATGCAGCTTCCTATAACTGGTGAATTCTCCACAAAAATTTGACCAGATGAGTGGTCTTATTCCATAGAACATTCTCTATACGATCTTGAATATCAACTGGTTGATCGTCATAAGAAAGATCATTCTCTAACAGTATTACATCATTGTTTAGTACATGTGATGGGGTAGATATGTACTTCCTAAATAGAGATACAAAGAACACATCACTTACATGACAGTGATTTTGAGGATTTTCTAATCAATGATCTATCATCCTGAAGATATAAGGAATTTCAAATCATACTATAAATATATGGATTAGTTTCCCATTATTATTTAATCTCATATCCTTCTTATAGGTAGATATTAAAAGAAACACATTTTCACCATCTTCAAATACTATATCATGCCAATGATTAACATCATTAGTTTTCTACCAACATGAGCATCCTTGATATGAAACTGAATGTTTCTAAACTTCTCATCCATTTACTCAACTACATTAGGTCCTAGTAGATTTATTTCTCCAAAATCATCTCATCACATTATAGCTCTAAATTTCATCCCATATAGGGATTCATATTGTGACATATGAATGCTTGAGTGAATTTTATTGTGGTTAGAAAACTCAGCTAGATGAAGGTTTTGGACGCAGCCACCTTTGAAATATAATAAACATGTTATTAACATATCCTCTAGATATTTAATTGTTTATTCAAATGGTCTTTCTATCTTAGGATTATAACCAGTGATGACATTCAATTTAGTATCATGTTCTAGCAGAAGACTTCTCTAGAACTCTGAGGTGAACCTCATAGCCTGATTTGATACAATATAATGTGGCACTCCATGCAACATTACCAATTCCTTATTGTATATCCTAACAATATTATCCATAGAAAATTATTCTCTAATTGCGATTAAGTGTGATGACTTATTAAGTTGATAAACTACCAACCATATAAAATTAATCACTGTAGATATTTTTGGTAGTCCAATGAAAAAATCCATAGTGATGTTTTCCCATTTTCATTTTGGTACGTGTAATGGACGAAACAACCCATTTGAATTTTCTCTTTTAGACATAACATGTCATAATTCCATGAACTGATGTAATACCATTGTGATATCTCTCTTCATTACATTCCACCATATGTATTATTTCATATCCATATGCTTCTTCGTACATCGATGATGAATAGTGAATGAAGAACTATGATATTCCACAAAAATCACATTCATCAAATCTGGTATAGAAGGAACATATACATTGTTTCTAAAACACATAATTCCATATCGATCAAGGTAAATCATAGGAACAATTCTTTATTTATTTTTCAGCTAGACATCTTCCATCTATTCTTCCTAAATCATCACATTGATGAAGGATTAAACAGACATTTGATAAAGATAATATTTTCCTAGTTCCTTCATTGATTCTAGACATATCATTTGAAAATCCAAAAATGTTGGATCTTTTCTGATCCTCGTCATGTGTATGATAGCATGATCATTCCGACTCATAGCATCATCCACCTTGATCGCTTTTCCCTGGGTGGTAATGTAATGAGATGTTTTAATCATTTCTCAACACAATACATATTCTCTGACATATTTTCAACTCCATATACTACAATATATATTTTTTAATTTTATGATCGGTATAAATATCGCATTTTTCTGCATATTTATAATTCGTCTAAATCATTAATGAATGTATTACTCATAATAACTCCAAATAATGAGTTGGGTAAATTTTCTCATGAATCTTCAACTGTCATGATGCATAAGAGATGACCATATTATTATTCTGAAGAACACATCCAAATCCCTTCTTGGATACATCTCTATAGAATACGAACCCTTCTCACCTATTGGGAAATGTAAGCATAGTTTCAATGACAAACATTTTATTTAGTTATAGGAAAATTTCCTTACATTCATTTATCTAGAGGAACATGAAACCCTTACAATGTAACTTGGTTTGAGGATTAAATAGTTGTTATAAAGTCTCCACAACACATTGATAATATCCAGCTAAACGAAGAAATCCATGGATATTAGCCACCATGGTTGGTTTAGGCTATCATTCATTTACCTCCGTCTATAATGGATATAATGATATACCATCTCTTGATATTATGTGACCCAAAAATGAAGCCATTTATATTTAGAATTTATAATTTGTAAAATATTCATATTGTATCTCTTTCGTTTTTATATTTAGTACTATTCTAAAGTGATATTCATACTCTTTCATTCTATTTAAATAGATAAGAATATCATCTATAAAGACTACCCAAACCTGATTGAGGTAATCTATGAAGACTCTATTCATTAAATCCATGAAGATATAAGGGGATTCGGTAAGACCAAAAGTAATCACTATATAACTATATTACCACATTTAGTCAAGAATCCACTATTGGGTATATCATCTTTAATGAAACTCAATTAATGATATCCATAATTAGTTTCAATCGTGGTAATGTATTGGGATCCATGGAGGTTATTAAAAAATTCCTCAATTCTCTGGAGAGGATACTTATTCTTGATTATAATATTTTACAACTCCCAATAATCAATTCATAGTAGAATTGATCCATAAATATTTTTCATAAATGAAAATTGAGCACACTATGGTGACACACATGGAAAAATTAATCCCTTATCATGGTTTCCAAAGAGCATATTCTTCAAGTACTATAGCTCAATCAGAGCCATTATTTAAGGATTCATTGAAATTGATGTGGAACAAGGAAAGATTTTTATTGAGAACTCAACTTCACATTTTAGTGGAGTGCTAGAAAATACTTCTGGACAGAAATCCAAAAGTTCTCAAAAAATAGGAATATCATCGATGCCTATTTTATGATCAAATATTTTACATAAATAACCATTTTGAATAGGAATTAAGACCCATACACTAGATGTAATATCCACAAGAACATCCTTCTTATTATTACATTGATGGATGATCATAGGTGGGTTTGAAACATAAAACATAACTTCACATTCCCAACAACTGATGTTTAATTTATACCAAGAAATCCAATATATTCCTAATATGACATCAAATTCAACCTAAGGAAGAAAGGAAAGATTTATCGGAAGAACATTCCCATAAACATCAACTACAGAGAAATCATATACATGAGATGAAATAATCATACCATTAGGGGTTTTAATAACTAATTCCACATCTAATTGTTTTGTTGGAACCTTATCACCATTAGAAAATTATTTATATATGAAAGAGTGGGTTTATCCAGAATAAGAAAGTACATTAGTAGTTCAATAGTGGATGATAAGTGTAAGTTTTACCATGTCATTATCACACCCCTCATCTGAAATAGTGATTGCATGATATTTCCCCTTATACATCAACTTAAAGGGTGGATAACATTGTTCATAATCTCCAACACTTGGGTTTGGAATATGGATAGTGTAAATCCCATTTTCCTTACATATGTATCACTGAATCATGGGGGGTTCATTTTGTGGGGATTTTTCCGCATCGACACCATTATATAGCTTCTTCCAATCAATTTGGAAATCATAAACTCGATGGAATTCCCTTCTACACATAAAACATATATTATACACCATAAAGAAATTTTCACCATGCTTCTTTCGACATTTAGAGCATAAAGGGAATCTCATCTAATTCTCTTCATGGTTTTTAGATTTTCCTTTATACTCTATCTTCCTATTATTTCATTAACCATGTGGTTGATACATTTCTCCATCCTCCATTTTACCCTTGATTTCACTATGAAAAATATATTCATAGCTACTATAGTATCTTATGGACAACACCTTTATGAGACTTGGATTTTAGACACTAAAGAACCTTTTAACATTACATTCAGGTTAGATGATATTTCCTGAATCATACCTCACGTGTCTCAGAAAATTGTCCTTGTAGGTGCCAATCGACTCATCATCCCTATGAATCAACTCGAGGAAATATTTCTCCATCATAGTATGATGTATCCGAGGAACTTACTTATTGAAAAACATGTTCATGAACTCATCCTAATACATGGATTCAATATATTCTTTCTTCCTTGTATTCTTTATAAGAGTCCACCACTGATCAATATCATCTTCTAACTGATATATTTTAATTTTGAATTTCTCTCCTCTAAACACTGAATAATGAAGATTATCTTTTAACAAGTATTGATATATTGTTTTGAAACAAGTGGATCAACAGATCCTTTGAAAGAAGGTAGAACATTCCTCATGAGATACTCAATAAAATGTTGTTCCCACATTTTCTCATTTATAATTCCACCATGATTTATTGCTCGAGAAATCTATCTAAGGATTGAAACATGGTTTTTAATTCTTTATCCCATAGAAATTGTATTCTTAGGAGGAAAAATGTTCAATTTTCCATCACAATACCCACTAACTCGATTACATTAGCTTCTAGACATTGACCAAAACAAGAAGCATTGAGTAACTAATAATTATCAAATTTTGGAACCACATAATCATGAAATTTCACTTATATGATGTATAAATTATGAAAACAGCTTTAATCAATGACACTATAGGATTTTTTATGTTTTTCATAGATAAAATATATTTAAAGATATTATGATGTTTCATTAATGGTTTCTGAATTCCCAAAACATATCCCTTGTAAGATTCATACTAGATATTTAGTAAGGCCCGTATTAATGTAGTAGATTACCCCGAGTCCAGCCCAAAACATCATGTTTGAGTTGTTACCCTTAGATGAATCTATTATAGAGCCACATCGACTTATAATATCAAGAAAAATATTTATTTCTAGGAAACCAATTACTCTATCCTTTATCAAAAATCCAGGAAATCGGCCTATACTTTTCCTTATCCTTATTCAAATAATTATACATATCATTAGTGTTATCACTAAGGTTTTATCATCCAATCATACATTGGATAACTGAAACATTTCATTAATACCAACTATTGGTACCCTCGATTTTCATTAATTAACATTACATAACATTTTTAGAATAAATAAACATTATTCAAACAGAGAACCAATGAAAATAATAGTATAGTACCATTGGAAACATGTAAACACAAACACTAATCCATAAGTGAGATATACTATGACCAACTAGGTTCTACATGAGTAGTACCCTTATATTAAACCTAAAACATAAACATATCTTCATTAACAGGGAATGAAAACATAAAAAGGGGTGAGATCAAATTCTTAGTATGGTAAACAAGTGGGATATTTAATAATAATCATGATAATAAGGGTATGAGAACATGATCTTAGAAATAGAAGATCATAAGTAGGACATCAAATATCATATACATGAATTATTCCATTATGAATTAAAGTTCATAAGACATGAATTCGAATGAAATAAATGACATTATCCATAAGGTCATAACATAGTTATAAAACATGTAATTGGGTAAAACACATAAGAATATAATTTGGTTTCCATAGTAGCCAAGACATCACTTCCAAAAAAATCTTAGTAGTATGAGTTCACACCCCATACCATTGTGTTAGTCATTAATCACTCCCATTTGTATCTTAGTAGTAATATCTCATTTACAAGACAATATTATTCTAACACATGAGATAAAAATTATTCCCAAAAGCATTATAGGGAGATATCGGTCCCACTCATCTCATTGTGAAATCATTTATACATGTGCCTCATGATCATTAATAATCATATCATATTGAATGAAATTTAATGGATAATATAAAAATGTTATCATATCATAACATGTGTAAAATGATATATTTTATAATTATTTAATCATATACATAACCTGAGAAAAGAATCGGGATTCAAGAGAAAATAACCTGTGAAAGAGAAACAATGTTTGTAAACATCATGAAAAAAAACCTATTACATTTAGAGAAATAATATCAATGGTAACATCAAATACTTTTCACTAAAACACATGAGTAACACCAATTTAATTTATCGTAGTTCGTAAATAATTTTTTAATATCTTTTAAAAACAATTATTGAGGTAAATAACCTTTCTGAATTGAAAAAAACTTTTAAAATATAAAACCTTTTGAAAACCTATTTATTTAAAAATAGTATTTAAAACGTAAAATGAAATCATTGAAAACTGTAAAACGTTTTTAAATTCCTTTGTTACATGGAAATTTTCTACAAATATCCTTTGAAAACATTTTTTAAAACATTCTTTTGAATACAGTAGATTTATGAATGATGATTGAGGTGATCATATTTTACATAAAAACAATATATTACGTACCAATGATTGAAAAAATGGTACTAATACAATAGGATATCATGAATATATAGATTAGAATAAAATTAATTAGTGTTATTGAGATAAGGATCATGATATTTCATTAATTGGATTATAATCATAAACAATCTCGAAGAGCGATGAGATTATTTCAATAACTCATATCACTAGGTAGCTTGGTTGCGTACTCTCCATGTAAGAAAAGGAAATTATATTACGCCTAAAATATCATTAAAATGAGGATATTAATGATATAAAATGTAAAATGGAAGCATATACACCTTGAATATAATTTAGGTGTGTAACAAAACAACAATCTCAATGAAGGAAAATTCAGACAATGGTATTTTACAGATTTGGTTACATTTGATATGTAAATACTATGAAATAAGGAAAATTGAATGGATATTTTAATACTAATAATTTTTTCTATAATAATCATTTAATTAATCCTTGGGAATTATACACATCACACAAAAGTAATGGGTGGTGAACAAAACATGTATCTCTTGAATATAAAAACTGAGATGAAATCCCCTTACCATGTGTCTTGAATTATGTGGTACACATTGAAACCACCTGTATAATAAATAAAAATTTATTTTACACATTTAACAGGGCCATATTAATATATCTAATTCCTTACAAGTTTTTATTATGACCATTTATTACCAATATGTTCACAATCCTATGTTAATGTTTCATTTTGGTTGATATCAACTTTGTTCGTCGCATGTGTCTTAATTTGTTATATCTGTGGGTATTATACTTATATCATTATTCTAGATTATAAACCATGATATAAGTATAATTCATATTATTTATATATGTATTATAATATTCTATAGAATATAGATTTACGAAATTGAATACATCATTCATGGAGATAGTATGTCATTTGTTCACATGAACGTTATTTCCGTATAATTTTTCATATTGAATGAAAGAAATTAAATGAAATATTTGTGTATATATATATAATTTCATTAAATTAGAGTTATTGTGTTATATATATCATATCATTACACTAAATCCATCCTTAATACAATCTATATAGTGTGTGAACGAATCACATCGCTTTGAGGGGTCGATAGTCCACATTTCTAACAAAAATTATCATCTTTTCACCAAATGGAAATTAAAAAGATATACATCTTAAAAAGTAATATAAAATCATAATGGACTAATTAATATAGTATATGGAATATATAAACTTATTTTCAATAATAATTTTCACCATGGTAGGTGGTAATGAAAAAATGAACAATCATCGTTTAGTGAGGCGGTTGTTCGTCGTACACATAAAAATATGATCATTACCCATTACATGGATGTGTGTGTATGTGTAGGTCTAAAACATGGAAAAAAATATACAAGTATTTTTAAGATACTGGTTTTGTTATACAATCCTGGACTAAGGAGAGTGGATGGGGTGGATAAATATAATAAAACAAAGTGTCTTGATAGAAGACATTACCTCTTAATCGGTTAACTCCTATTGGTTTGTACCCAAAGGATTACTTGGATTGAATTATTCTCAATTAAAGGATTCAGGTAATTATATAGGGACTTTGGGATGTTTATTTGCTATGTTTTTTTAAAACCAATTTGATTTTAGTGGTGTGAGAATGGAGGATATGTGGTGGACTCTTATAGGGGAGGGAAATGAGTCACTTGGTATTTTTGAAAACAAGTTAGGAATACCCACATTATTACCTAAAAATTGTCATCGAAAACCTAAATACACTATAATGGATGTTTAATGGAAAAATAAAGGCAATAAAATGGGTTTTGGACATGTGAATATGTCATTTGGGCCCAAATGTTTAAGGTTTATGCCCTTGTTGGGATTAATTTTACAATAATCATTTTAATTTTTTAATTATATTCACTAATATTTTTGATGAAAAATTTATTTAACCATATAATGAATTATAAATTATGATGATTCCAAATTCCATTCATAGAAGGGATATAAATTAATTTATTTTTATTCCTACTAATGGGACAACATTGCGGGGTTTTAATGTAAAAATGATCAGAATTTTGCTATATTTTTATATTAAATTTCAAAGGGAAAATTTTTTCAATGAAAAAAATTGTGATCATTGATTAGAATATGATCTAATTAAACATTTAAAAAAAATTAATAAATAATAATTCTAATTAAATAAATTAGTTAAAAAATAGATTTGATTTCACATACATTATTTTTCCTTATTCAGTGAAAAATGAATTTTATTTTATCAAAATCAATTTCAAAATGTTCCTGAAATTAATTGTATTATTTTTTGAATAAATAAATATAATTTAGTTAATTTTAAAAAATAGAGTTTTTAAAAGTATTATTAATTAAAAAAATAAACATCCATTATCAATGTGTTTTATTTTTACAAAACTATTATAAACAATTATTGAAATGTAGTTATTACTATTCCTATTACTATGTTTAATGGATAAGATATAATTATCTCATTTAAAAAAATTATTTTAATAAAATGATGTTTCATCGAAACATCATTGTTTCATTTTACATAGCCATGATTCTCTTCAATTTTCTATACATTAATTGATATCACGATATGGTGTCATGTTAAAGGAATGTTTGACTTAGTTCATTGCAAGAAATAAATGAAAATTTAATTTAATCAAGAAAAAAAAGGACACTAAAACACCAGGATGTTACAATTTATCTTCACTCTAAATCCATTTAGAACTTCCATACTCTTCCATCCAGTCTCTAGATACCTCCCATGGTGCCCCAACCTCTCAAGAAACCCCTCCATTATATTTGGAGTCACACACTCAAGGGAGTTATATTTTCTTTTCCCAATTTATTCACGTATCCTCCTTAACTTATGACTTTTATCATATTTTACAAAAGATGGGATACATTATTCAATATAAACCTTAATATAAAATTTATTTTCAAATTATGAGAGACCAATTTATATCTATTCAAACCAATTAATGAATTTTTATCTGATTTCATTATGTTGTAGATATTTCACCATGAATTTCCTATACAAATAAATTGTTATGTTAATACCATACCAATTTTATATCAAGCTTATTCCAAACTACATACTCATGGAATAAAATATGAAAATGATTGAATACATGTTGTATGAATTATGTGGTACACATAAGCATGATAATGAAATGAATTTAATGGATGTGATTGAAATTATATAGATCTCCAATGCTTTGGGTAATGTTTGGTCTCATCAGACATCATATTGGGATAGAGAGGGAGCTTGATTCATTAATGAGAATTTTTCAACCATTATTTCTTGGAAATTTATCCTTGACCTATGTTTATGATGTAGTGTTTTATGTTGTTACTACATTTCCCATGTTGTCGTAATTATTACCATGTAATATCATGTCTCATTGTTCATTTTTATGTTTTTACCTTTTTCCCCATTGATATGAATGTTTTCATACATGTATTATTATATTCATGGTTTTCCATTTTTATCCTTATTCATATAATTATATGTATCATTAGTATTATCACTAAGGTTTTATCATATTATCTTACTTAGGATAACTAAAACATGTCATTAATACCAACTATAGATACCCTCTATTTTCATTAATTAACATTTCATAACATTTGTAGAATACCTAAAAAATATTAAAACAGATAACCAATGAAAATAATAGTATACTACCATTGGAAACATGTAAACAAAAACACTAATCCATAAGTGAGATATATTATGACCAACTATGTTCTACATGAGTAGTACCCTTATATTAAACCTAAAACATAAATGTATCTTCATTATCTGGGGACTGAAACATAAAAGGTGTGAGATCAAATTCTTATTATGGTAAACAAGTGGGTTATTTAATAATAATCATGATCATAAGGGTATTAGAACATGATATTAAAAATAGAAGATCATAACCAGGACATCAAAGATCATATACATGAATCATTCCATAAAGAATTAAAGCTCATAAGACAAGAATTATAATGAAATAAACGACATTATCCATAAGTTCATAACATAGTAATAAGACATGTAATTGGGTAAAACACATAAGAATATAATATGGTTTCCATAGTATCCAAGACATCACTTCCAAAAAAATCTTAGTAGTATGAGTTCACACCCCATACCATCATGTTAGTCATTAATAACTCCCATTTGTATCTTAGTAGTAAGATCACATTACCAAGACAATATTATTCTAACACATGAGATAAAAATAATTACCAAAAGCATTATAAGGCGATATCTGTCCCACTCATCTCATAGTGAAATCATTCATACACGTGCCTCATGATCATTAATAATCATATCATAATCAATTAAATTTAATGGATATTATAAAAATTTTATCATATCATAACATGTGTAAAAATATATATTTTATAATTATTTAATCATATAAATAACCTGTGAAAAGAAGCGGGATTCAAGAGCATATAACCTGTAAAAGAGAAACAAGTTTTGTAAACACCATGAAAAAAAACATATTACATTTAGAGAAATAATATCAATGGTAACATCGAATAATTTTCACTTAAACAAATCAGTAACACCAATTTAATTTATCATAGTTAGTAAATAGTTTTTTAATATCTTTTAAAAACAATTATTGAGGAAAATATCCTTTCTGCATTGAAAAAAAAACTTTTATAATATAAAACCTTTTAAAAACCTATTTATTTAAAAATAGTATTTGAAATGTAAAATAAAATCATTGAAAACAATAAAACATTTTTAAATTAGATTGTTCCATGGAAATTTTCTACAAATATCCTTTGAAAACATTTTTAAAACATTCTTTTGAATATAGTAGATTTATGAATTAAGATAGAGGCGATCATATTTTACATAAAAAAAATATATTAAGTACCATTGATTGAAAAAATGGTACTAATACAAGAGGATATCATGAATATGTATATTAGAATAAAATTAATTTGTCTTATAGAGAGATGGATCATGATATTTCATTAATTGGATTATAATCATAAACAATCTCGAAGAGCGATGAAATTATTTCAATAAACTAATATCACTAGGTAGCTTGGAAGCATACTCTTCACATAAGAAAAAGAAAATTATATTATGCCTAAAATATCATTAAATGAGGATATTAATGATATAACATGTAAAATGGAAGCATATACACCTTGAAAATAATTTATGTGTGCAATAAAACAACAGTCTCAAAGAAGGAACATTGAGACAATGCTATTTTACAGAAATCGGTACTTTTGATATGTAAATACTATGAAATAAGGATAATAGAATGGATATGTTAATACTAATAAAATTTTTATAATAATCATTTAATTAATCCTTGGGAATTATACACATCACACAAAAGGAATGGGTGGTGAATAAAACATGTATCTCATGAATATAAAAAGTGAGATGAAATCCCCTTACAATGTGTCTTGAATTATGTGGTACACATTCAGTCCACCTGTATAATAAATAAAAATTTATTTTACACATTTAACAGTACCATATTATTATATCTAATTCCTTACATGTTTTTATTATGACCATTTATTACCAATATTTTCACAATCCTATATTAATGTTTCATTTTGGGTAATATCAACTTTGTTCGTCGCATGTGTCTTACTTTTTTATATCTGCAGGTATTATACTTATATTATTAATATAGATTATAAACCATGATATAAATATAATTTAAATAATTTATATATGTATTATAATATTCTATAGAATATTTATTTATTAAATTGAATACATCATTCATGGAGACAGTAAGTCATTTGTTCACATGAACGTTATTTCTGTATTATTTTTCATATTGAATGAAAGAAATTAAATGAAATATGTGTGTATATATATATAATATCATTAAATTATAGTTATTGTGTTATATATATCATATCATTAGACTAAATACATCCTTAATACAATCTATACAGTGTTTGAACGAATCACATCACTTTGAGGGGTCGATAGTCCACATTTTTAAAATAAATTTTCATATTTTCACCAAATGGAAATTAGAAAGTTATACATTTTAAAAGGAATATAAAATAATAATGGAATAATGAATATAGTATATGTAATATATAAACTTATTTTTGATAATAATTTTCACCATGGGAGGAGGTAATGAAAAAATGAACAATCATCGTTTAGTGAGGCGGTTGTTCGTCGTACACATAAAAATATGAACATTACCCATTACATGGATGTGTGTGTATGTGTAGGTATAAATCATAGAAAAAAATATACAATTATTTTTAATATAATGGTTTTGTTATACAATCCTGGACTAAGGGAGTGGATGGGGTGGATAAATATATTAAAACAATGTGGCTTGAGAGAAGACATTACCTCTTAATCGGTTAACTCCTATTGGTTTGTACCCAAAGGATTACATGGATTGAATTATTCCCAATTAAAGGATTCAAGTAATAATATAGGGACTTTGGGATTTTTATTTGTTATGTTTTTTTAAAACCAATTTGATTTTAGCGGTGTGAGAATTGAGGATATGTGGTGGCCTCTTATAGGGGAGGGAAATGAGTCACTTGGTATTTTTGAAAACAAGTTAGGCATACCAACATTATTACCTAAAAAAAGTCATCAAAAACCTAAAAACACTATAACAGATGCTTAATGGAAAAATAAAGGCAATAAAATGGGTTTTGGACAAGTGAATATGTCATTTGGGCCCTAAAGTTTAAGGTTTATGCCCTTGTTGGGATTAATTTTACAAATAATCAATTTAATTTTTTAATTATATTCAATAATATTTTTGATGAAAAATTTATTTAACCATATAATAAATTATAAATTATGATGATTCCAAATTCTATTCATAGAAGAGACAAAAATTAATTTATTTTTATTCCTACTAATGGGACAACACTACGGGGTTTTAATGTAAAAATGATGAGAATTTTGCTATCTTTTTATATTAAATTTCAAAGGGAAATTTCATTCAATGAAACAAATTTACATCATTGGATAGAATATGATCTAATTAAACATTTAAACAAAATTAAAAATAAATGATTCTAATTAAATATATTAGTTAAAAAATTAGATTTGATTTAACATACTTTATTTTTCCCTATTCTGTGAAAAATGAATTTTATTTCATCAAAATCAATTTCAAAATGTGCCTGAAATTAATTGTATTATTTTTTGAATAAATAAATATAAATTAGTTATTTTTAAAAAATAACATTTTTAAAATTATAATTAATTAAAAAAATTATCTTCCATTATCAATGTGTTTTATTTTTACAAAACTATTATAAACTATTATTGAAATGTAGTTATTACTATTCCTATTACTATGTTTAATGGATAAGATATAATTATCTAATTTAAAAAAATTATTTTAATAAAATGATGTTTCATCAAAACATCGTTGTTTCATTTATCATAGCCAGGATTCTGTTCAATATTATATACATTAATTCATATCACGATATGGTATCATGTTAAAGGAATGTTTTATTTAGTTCATTGCAAGAAATAAATGAAAATTTAATTTAATCAATAATAAAAGGACACTAAAACACCAGGATGTTACAATTTATCTTCACTCTAAATCCATTTAGAACTTCCATACTCTTCCATCCAATCTCTAGATACATCCCATGGTGCCCCAACCTCTCAAGAAACCCCTCCCAAATATTTGTAGTCACACACTCAAGTGAGTTATATTTTTTCCCTCTTTATTCACGTATCCTCTTTACCTTATGTATTTTACCATATTTTACATAAGATGAGATACATTATTCAATATAAACCTTAATATAAAATTTATTTTCAAATTATGAGAGACCACTTTCTATCTATTCAACCAAATTAATGAAATTTTATGTCATTTCATTATGTTGTAAATATTTCACCATGATTTTCCTATACAAAAAAATGTTACGTGAATACCATACCAATTTTATATCAAGGTTATTCCAAACTACATACTCATGCAATGAAATATGATGATGATTGAATCCATGTTGTATGAATTATGTGGCACACATAAGCATGATAATGAAATGAATATAAGGGATGTGATTGAAATAATATAGATCTCAAATGCTTTGGGTAATGATTGGTCTCATCAGACGTCATATTGGGATAGAGAGTGAGCTTGATTCATTAATGAGACTTTTTCAACCATGATTTCTTGGAAATTTATCCTCGACCTATGTTTATGATGTAGTGTTTTATATTGTTACTATATTTCCCTTGTTGTCTTAATTATTACCATGTAATATCATGTCTCATTGTTCATTTTTATGTTTTTAACCTTTTCCCCCATTGATATGAATGTTTTCATACATGTATTATTGTATTCATGGTTTTCCATGTTTATTCCCTTAATGGGATTAGTATCTCACCCCTATATTATGTATTTCCGTAGATTATCCTATGAAGTTGTAAAACAATCCTTAGAATTATAGAATCATGTTATTGATGTTTTAAATAATGGTGTTATATACCTTGTTCAAGATGTTCTTCTATGTACCTAATTTCCAAATACACTAGACCAATAGATCTTTGAGGACATATTATGTGTACTATTAGGTAATAAATCATGTATGAATGTTAAATAATCAATAGAGTTGTTATAGGACACATATATATTCTTAGAATCACTTGGATGCTCAAGTAGTAACGGATCATATGTTTGGGTAGGAGGATCCTTCACATTCTGAATAGATGAATATAGGATGGATTTCCATGGAGTGACCTGTTGGAAGGCCTCCTAATCCACAAATGTATGCTTTCCTTTGTATTCCATTTCCATAAACAGTTTTTCCTATCATAAATTAAGGCTAGTGTGTTATTTTAAAACATCCTCATCGTTAATTTAATAATGTACTGTGTCATACTTTAAAAGATGAAACATATGATTTCTCTCTATTACAACAGGTGTAATAACCCAATACCGAATTGTCTATGCTCAGTAACCTTACAGAGGACCAACCTCCATAACTAAATCTACCTCAGCCACTATCTCAACCAATGATTTCATAGTTCATTCTGATCTTCGGTCACCCCTTGGTGTGACATGAAAAAGGGGCCACTACAAGAGGCTACTGTGAAATCATTGTTCCAGAGTCCACATGATCAGTCTCCCACATCAATTGGATAACACCTATAGAATAGGTAGTATAAGGTCATAGCTTCCCATTTCCTAGATTCTCTTCATACACATCATGGTTATAAATCCTCACCTACTATATATTCTTATCCTTTATATCCAATTTCTTCATACCTCATTTAAGGCACATGCTTTTAAAATTTCCACGAACAGAGAAGTTGGGAATATTAGATGTCTCTAGTTGTTCCGCTTATCCTACCCAATCACCATATATTCTAGGCAGAAATAAGGGATTCCTTTTTATTCAATATGAAACACATGTTCATACTCATCAGTGGATAAAACATTTTTTCAAATAGAGGATCAGACACATAAACATCAAACAAAAGGCATGCATAACGATGATTCATTATAATTTTTTTCATTGTCCAAATTAATGGGTATGCTGTTAAACATATCAATATTCTGATGAAATTTATGATTAAAAAATAACTAGTTGAGGAAAAACACCTTCACCGACAACTGCACTGAGGAGTTACTACCCTCCATCATATTTAAATTGAAGTCTCATTAATAAATGTGCAACATTTATGGCGTAAGGGAGTCATGGTCAAAGTCCTGGTCTCTCATTTTCACATATTCAGAAGGTAAGATAATATGGAAAAAGTTAAATCCCATTGAGACTCATTTCCATTCAAAAAATCCCCAAATATCATATAGGCGATGGAATAAATCCAAAATCCTCTTTGGCGATGAACCTCTCGGTATGAAAATAGGAGCAATGATCGAGTGCATGCCTAATTCAAGGTGTTCTAAAACTATGTTCTTATTATCCCTCACATGAGAAAAAATTCACCTCCATCATAGAACAATAGATCTATATCCCATGCAAGTAGATCAGTGTTCATGTTGTGCCGCATCCAGTCCACGTCACACATCCTTCTTCCATCCCTCCTTCCCAGAAGCATCAAATATTTGAACATCAAACCAACCTTCCATGAGGATATCTTCTACCAATTACACCATTGTAGTAGAACCCTAGATTCCATCAATGATCCCACAATTGTCAACAAAGACGATCTATGGATTCCTTTAAATTTATAATTATATTAAAAATTATATTTATAATATATATATAAGTAAATAATTATAAAAATCGAATTAATATATTTATTATTTTTATAATATATATATATATATTATATTTATAAAATAAAAAATATAATAAATATAAGTATTATAAATTTATAATTATTTTAATAAATAATTATTTATTTATACTTATAACTATAAATAATGAATATTTATTTACAATTATAATATTTATAATGTAAATTAAATAAATATTTATTTATATTTATAATTATAATTATTTATTTATTTATTTTAATCATTATAAATTTATAGTAAATAAATTTTTCTTATATATTCATAGGGATTAGGAGAGAGGTGATCCGGCTCATAAAAATTTATTAAAATAGCATGATGAAAAAGGTTGGTGAAATAAGGAAGTAGACACCTAATGAGACATTCCCTCACCCATAATGCTAGAATACTTGTCAATTGCAGTTACAAATTATTCAATGTTAGAGCCATCATCATCATCCATAGTCTCCCACTCTAACTAAGAGGGATTTTTAGTCAAGATTACCTACTACTTATCTCGATGCTTTTACAGATCCAATGTGACCATTCATCCATTTCCATGACTACAACCATGATTAAGCCCATGAACCATCCCATAAAATTCTTAATCCATAAAATATAATTGGGTGTCCTTCTTTGTTGCAGCCCATTCAGCATGACTATGGCCTATTCCATGATTTTTTGGATGATTTAGTTGTCTCCATGACTCTATAGACTGCATGTTCCCTTCAGGATCGCCCTCATTGGATTCTTCTACACATTGTTCATTGATTCTAACATTTACATGTCTTTGAGATCTAAATTATTCTTTGTTGAGATAGTATGCGCCTACATGACTAGTGAAGGAATTTCTACAGGGGATGTGGTAGCATCATCTTCCATTTTTATGTTGATGGCTAGGCCATGCTACTTGAAAGTCATTTGATGATCAAGAATTTTATTACAATTATTAATTAGTGAAGCAACATTCTATTCAATAATGTTATGTTCATCATCTATATGTTATGTGTCAACTTCCATTACATCCTTCTCTTTCAAAGAATTAACCATTAGGTTTTCCTTTGAGAGAACATCAGACCATAAATTTGTATTATTTTTTTAACAACCTTCTGTGTACCATCGACAACATCATCAACAACCTTGTTTCCACCCGATGGAGAAACATTCATTATGGGGAAGGAAGAGATCCATGCATCATGGGATCTAGCCAGCCTGTTGCAAGAAAACCATTTTGGGCTGCTTGAAACTGATGCTTGGAAAGCACATGCAACATCATCTATTTTTTGAATAGCAATAGATGAATTCAGTTGATTATGAACCGGCCCAGAAATATAAAGATGTACATTCAATCCCTTCTCAGAAAAAAATTACACATCATGATATAAGCCAACCTTATTTAGGATACCATCAACAATGTCATCATCATTTCCCACACCACGCATTCTAGAAGTGTTCCATGTATGAGCAGGAGCCTTACAACATCCATACATAGAAGGTGTCATCCTTGGTTGTTCATGAGTGACATGGGCTGTAATAAACTCACCATCCAAGGCCACATACTTAGGGATTTTTCTATGGAATTCTGGTGTTTGGATTTTTTATGACATTGGTTAACTTAATGACCTCTTTCTTTACAAAACTCACATACGAGTACTCTTATGCATTTCATTACATCATGACAATTAGTCTTGAATTCCCTATAGAAATTTTCAACACTATCATATTAAACAGTCAATGAAATCACTTCATCATCAATATAAAGAATTAATTTTTCAACTATGGGGGGATATAGAATAAGATCCATCCACAACTCAAGAAAATTTCCAAATATGATAATTTCGGTTTCCTTATACATTATAATCAGATTTCCAATTTCCATAGCAATGTCATTTAGAAAACTGGGGTTCCATAAATTCCAATTATGACTGTGTAAATTATTCCACAACTACCTGGAAGAATTTCCCTTAACCAATGTACTTTATATTTTTCTCCACTATCGAATATTAAATTATCATGGCTTGAGAGAAACCATTCTGAATCTCTATGGAATTATTCAAATATCTTGAAGGAAAGGTCATGTGATATACCCCTATTCCATGTTAGATCCAATTCAAGTTAGATAATCCCCAAATTACCAAAAGCCTATAAAAATGTTCCAGGACTTTCTACAGTACCGATCCCCCTAGAAATATAAGACGAGCAATGATAAAGAACTCACCCATTTTCATTCGATTTGAGATTTCATCTAGATACTCTTAGACCTGAGAAAAAATTCATTTTTTGATGGATGCAGCCTACTATAGAACCCTTTGAGAGAGAGAGAGAGAGTGCCAACTCCCACACCCAGTTGGTCAAATCCTTCACGTGATGCATTTAACACCAAACTCGTATATTCATATTTATGGGAAACTATGCGATTATGAGAGTGGAATTAATCTGATGGGGAATGCGAAGGTGACGAGGCCATCAATGTGTACTACTAGATTCCATTAATGGGAAGAGAGAGTTGCTCCTGATGAACTCAAAACATCATTCAATGAACCAATTTCATATTTATAATTTTATAATTATATATTATTAATATATTTATTTTACAAATATAATAAATATATTTATCATAATATCATTATTTTTTAAATTTATACATATTTAATTATAATTATAACTATAAATAACTATTTATTTATTTAAATAATTATAATATTATAATATATATTTATTATATATATAATTTTATAAATAAATATAATAAATATAATAAATATATTTATTATAATTTATTAATTAATTAAATATATATATATATATATTATAATTTATTAATTAATTAAATATATATATATATATATATATATATATTAAATTCTAATTTTAATTATACTTATAATTAAAACATTTATTATAATTTAAATAATTATTTATATTAATATATATTTGTTTATTATTGTAACTATAAATAAATATATATTTATTAAAATAATTATAAAATTATAATACAGAAACTTTCGAGTAATTATACAATTATAGTAAATATATTTATTATATTTACAAAACTATAAATAAATATAATAAATATATATATATTATTTTTAAAATTATTTAAATATATCTATATTTATTTATAATTATAATTATAAATATAATTAATCTATTTAATCAAATTAATATAATTATATTAATAAAAAAAATAATTATTTGTATTTATATTTATAAATAAATTTATATTCATTAAAATTAATACAAATTTATAATAAATTTATTTATTATATTTCTATTTTTATAAATTAAAAAATTCAATAAATTTATTATAATTTTATAATTATTTAAATATATAGAAATTTATTTATAATTATAATTGTTAATATGTTTAATATATTTATTAAAATTTTATAATTATACCTAAATCTATATTTATTTATAATTTTTATAATTTTATAAATATATATAAATATAAAAATAATAATTATATTTATTTATATATATTTATTATAATATATAAAAATATACTAGTTATATATATATTTATAAATAAATAAATATTTATTTATAATAAAAATTATTAATAAAAAATTAAATATTTATTATATATATAATTATATAAATATATATAATAATATAAATAATTATTATAATTAGATCATTATCATGAATTATTAAAGCGGTTAAAATACTATTACTTATCAACACTATAATTTATGCAGTCATTAATGAATGTTTTAATAGTTCTTTTTCAGCACTGATAAATGATTATCTTTATTAGTGATTAAAAATCAGTTATAATGAAGTGTTTTATCAGGGCTTTATATTTTTGTGCTAATAAATGTAATTTTTATCATCACTTTTTTAGAGCATTGAAAACGGTATTCCCTAATGTTATAAAAATAACCCTAACAATGTTTCCTTCCTTCTCACCTTCAATATTTTGTGGATCAGTAGTGAAATCTCCATCACTAGTTTCCTTCTCCTTCACCTTTTCCATCTCCACCACTCCTTGCATGTCCAACTTTGTTACCTACCCAACCACCATCACCCCTTTCAACTTTCGCTTCCTCCCACCATCCCACCAATCCTTGCCATCATTTCTCCCTGCCAATCTATGGTATGTGAGTTTTTAATCTCCTATTCAATATAGATCTTTTCATGGTGGTTAAAATATTTTATACCAAGAGATCCATGCATAGGTAAGTTGGTGAATCTATTTTGGTTCCATGCTAGATGATGAGCATAAATGTGTTTTGATGTTTCTTTCATATATGGTTGATGAGTTTGGTAGAAGTATTTTTGTATTATAAGGTGTTTTAGGGAATTTTTTTGATAAAAAATCATTTTAATTGAATATTTTTTTGATAAAAAATAATAAAATTTCCTCACATTCTGTTAAATATGATTATTTATAAGATATTTCAATGAGATCATTCACTATAAAATTTGATGGAAATTCCAATTTTACTATCTTTTGTGCACTGTATTATTTAGAAGATGAATATTTTAATATTTTTAACATGAAAAATAAATATTCTAACTATGTTCATCAATTAATCAGCTACATCATTATTTAAATAAATTGGAGCGAAATATTTCATTTGGTTGGAAAAAATAAGCAATGATATCCAAGGTGGGCTGGGCCCACCAAATTTGACAGTGGATCTGTATTGGGCCATAACATCTCCATATGAGCATGGATTGGGGTCTAATATTTACATGTTCTCTCCCACCCAATTGTTCACAAATAATTCTTCTAAAATAATGTGTGGTTCACCCATTTTGAGGTCAAATGGGTGGTGAAAGTTGGCTTAAAATATCTGGATGAGATTCACCATACAGACTTGAATTATGTTTTGTCCTAGCCTCCCCTCCACTATATAAATTAGTGATTTTATCATTTGGAGGTATTGGGATGTGAATTAGAGAGTTTAGTGCAGATAATAAGTGTATCCACTCCATTTCTCCAACCATTTCAACAAGGGTAGCTCTTGATGTAAGGGTCCTTTTGACGAAGCCTCCATCTTCTTCTTCATGTTGTAATGCTTTTATTTATGTAATAAACATCATTGTACATTTTCTAATTATTCTATTTTCTTCTGTTTTGCTCAAATTTTTTATTCTATTAATCATCAAAATTGGTTTGGAATAAAGAGTAAAAATGTGATTGGGTTCTACACTATCTAATCCTTTGCAAATGAAAAAAAGTTTCATTTATGACTAGACCTCCCATGGAAGAGTAGTTCTTTTTTATAATCTATATACTTCTTTCCTACATTATTCATTTATTTTGAAAAAATGAGATACTATAATTCAAGTAATATTTTATATTAATTTATTTTTAATTTAAATGAAACTATGAAATGAATTGATCAATAAACACAAATCGCATGATGTGTAGACTTGTGTGAATTTTGAGAGACCGAACTTAAATGGTAATTCAAAACCACGCTACATCAATATTTAGTGTTCAAATATAATTCCAAAAATCAATTAATTCTAATTTCTAGAGAGTATATGTTCTTTAATTTAACACTGACCATATTCTAACCATAAAACATCAATCAATGCTGGGTAATGTGATTTCATGTTCTGAAGATATCCTAGGGTTAAATTCAGTTCATCTTTGTTGTAATGTTAATTCTCTAAGGATTCAGGATTTTACAAAATAAGGGATCATAATTATATGGATATTAATTTAAATGATAATAATTAATAAATTTTTTAATATGTGGAGTTATAACTGTTACGGATTATAAAATATTTGAAAAAAAATCTTCTTGTTATGTCATTTTAAGGGATCCATATTTAAAAAATAAATACAAAAAAATATATGATATTTTTCCCAAAAAATATTCTATCCTTATGAATGTAAAAAAAATTCCACATCCTTTCATGTAGTTTTATTATTCCATTTTATGTTATTTTAAAATACCTTTAATAGGTTTTCAAATTTACTTTCTCCTTTGAGAGACGACCATAGTCAGCCACTCTGCTGCACCTATGTACCCAAAAACCACTAATCATTTGATGGTTCTCACGATTGTTCCTTTCATGTTTTATTCTTTATGTTGTTTATTTTAAATTTAGAGAGTGCATTTTTTGGACCCACCATTTTAGATTATGTATATATTGCTGGGAGACCCAAAAAGGAATCAAAATCCATGAGACCTCATGTCACATGTTAATTCATTGTATTTCTCTTAGAGATGTTGTATTTTTTATAAGGATTCACTTTTTTCATATTATGGTATAGTTTTATTAATTGTATCTCTTACCAATATATATTATAGTCACCCATACCACTCAATTTTTCTCCGAGCAGTAATGGTTTAATGTGATTGTTCATCATCTCTCCTTTGGAAATGGATTTCAAGGGGAGGAATATGTATTTTTTCACACTGAAAATAAAATATTAAAATTTATATGGCTCACATAGTTAGAAAGAACTGTTTGATAAACCATGTAGAATCAATTATTATATTCAATAGCAGTATTTTCTATTATAAAATGGGTTATAAAATAATATAGATTTATTTAAAATATATATTTTTTATAAATTATATATAATTTATTACTAAATATATGTCTATAATTTTATATATTTATATAAATATATAAACATTTTTAATTTATACTTTTAAGCCAATATAATTTTTTTCGTTATATATGTATTTTAATTATTCAATACATTCATAGAATCTATTTACATAAATTATACTTTTATATTTTGATAAATTTCTAATATTATTATTATTCTTTCAAAAACATTATTTGGATAATTATGTGTTATTTTATTATATGAAATATATTTTTTTAAATCATAATATATAGATTGAGAGTTGCAATTAGGCTTGATTGATTCCTTTAGAACTGATGTCTCAACCTCTAATTTTTTTTGTTCAGTTGTAGTAATGGTCATAAATAATATTTTATTTATTTCTCTCAAGTGTTTAGTGATTATTGATCCCAAAAAAATAAAAAGTGTTATATTCAAGAGAAACAATCAAAGAAGACAAATTTTCATAATTTTAATAAATTAAATCAATATTTTTTTAATGTAAAAATCCATTAATAATTACTTGATATTACAGTAAACCAATTTATAAATTCTTCATCCAATTAACCTCATGATACATCTCATCATCATCACAAATTTGAGAGATTTTGTTATATAGGATATGATTAGGGATCATATTTTTAATGGTTTTCATATATCAATTCCTAAATCGTATGTTTGAGTTGATTATATCTAGGAAGGTATGACCATGAATGATGGGGGATTTCAGGTAACTAGATTCTTTTTTAAGGTTAGGGAAGGGATATCCAATGTGGGATTGAGTGATATACCAGTTTTAAATCATTGTAACTCAAATTGGAGTGATTAAATATAATTAATCATTTACCCCATTTGATTAAAATATTTCTCTGGTAATGATTATGGGATAAATTTGATACTAGATGAGCTGGGATGTTTATCTCAAGAGGATATTTATGTTGTTGGACATTCATTGAACCTTAGTATAAAATTATTTAGTTTCCCTACATTATTGACTTTTTTGTGCCCATTTCATATTTTTTATTTCTTCTTTTCATTTCATTGATGATGTGGTTTCATTCATTTGTTCATTTACTTGTGTTGTAAGAGTGGGGTTTTTATAGGATTTTAAAAATGTTTTGAATAGTGTTTTTCATTAAATCGAAGGGTAGATCACATGATACTCATAAGGTACACTCAATATTTTGTTGTATACCATAAAATTAATATCATTTATTTCATTAATGGACTCAAATAGAATAATTTTATACTTTTTTGATTTCATAAATTTTACCATTATATAATACAATTTTATAATTTTATAAAATATTAAAACAATATACTACTATAAAATAAGAATAATTTTATAAAATAAAAGTACTTTTATGTAGTTTGATAAATTTATATACATATATATTATGTATAATTAATTAATATATATATTATTTTATATATTAAATATTATTTTATACATCTATATATGTCAATAATGCGATATTTGAATATAAAAATAAATATATTTATAATTTATAATTTTATACCTATAAATGATTTTTTATTTTAAGATAGTTTAATACAATTATACTTTCATAAATTCAATGTCAGTGTTAAAAATATTTTAAAAAATATAATATTTATTTTTTGAAAGATATTATTATATTCAATATCCTTATTTTCAATTAAAATAGAGTTTTCAATTAATATTGACTTTAATTTTGTATATATCCATTATTACATTCAATATCCATATTTCATCAATTTTTTAATGGAAATGTGATTTATACATCATTTATAATCTCACAAAAATGATTTTGATCTTGAAAAATAGGAAGTGCAAATTTGGTTCCAAAAGTGAAATATCCATAATTATATATATGAACTTAATTAAATAAGATTTTTTTTATCATGTGGGTTGATGAACTATTTTTTAATCATTCCAATTTCTATTAAGAATTTCATGAGTCCCATTTCAATGGTACATATTTTGTGTATTTATTTTATTAAATACTAATATTACACATCTAATAGGATGGATATGAGATGGGAATGGATGGACTCCAATCATATGAAATAATTTTATGAAGATGGGGTGAAAAAGTTTATCATTTTTAAAATATATCATGCATATGACCCTTCCCAAATCCTTTATCCTTGTTTACAATATTTTTATTCAAGACTAATTAGTCATGATGAACTAGGAAAACACTTGATCTTTAATGGAAATGTTCAATGTTATAAATGATGGAATATAAATTTTAAAAATTGATAAATTATTTAGTTATTGGTATAAAAATGAATTTTATGGATCATTTGATATGATTATATGTGTGGAAAATGAAGAATACTATATCAATGATGTTATTAAAAGTGTAGATTATGATGAAGATCACATTGAATAAATGAAAATGATAGTTGAAAATGAACTTCATTATTATACAAAATTGTTTTATAAGTTGAATTATTTTACAAAGATTCCATTGTATGACGTTCTCACTAAATATATAACATTTCAATCCTTAAGGAAGCTGTATAATTTGAAGTTAGGAAACTGATGGATTGGTGATAGTTTTACATAACTACTTTCTCTATTGAATGAGATACTCCTATAAGATAATGATCTATCTAGAGGAACATCTAGATAGATTAATTCTATGTTCAATGGGAATGATCTATGAAGTAATACAAGATGGAACAAATGATTTTATACTATATCACAATGACCAAAAATCACTAAAGGAATGTTCGATGTTTGATTTTTCCAAATATAATAAAGATTAATTAGGTCATATGGATGTTTTATAGTACTTTCTAACCATTCAAATGATTATGAAACTATACATGTGTGGATACCACAAGATAATTAACATGGAAAACATATACATGAAATAAATATGGGAAACATCATCAACTATAAGAATGACATCAGTAATAGAAAATTGATCATGATTATTCTGAATTTGGAAACAAGATGAGAAACCTTCATCTTGTGTTATCTACATATGGAGTGAATCGTTTTGGCATTAAAAGAAGCAATCATTTTACATGGTCAGTTATGATGGTAAATTATAACATACCTCTATCGTTATGCATAAAATAAAAATACATCATGTATTCAATGAATTTATCAGGACCAAAATAATTTGGTAATGATATTGATTTTTATTTGGATATATTGATTGAATATTTAAAATTATTTTTGGATTAATGTGCTTCATATTATGATTATTAATGAAATAATGTTTTCACATTGAGAACCATGACATAGGGGATGATAAATTAATTTCCATATTATGGAAAAATTTCAAGATATTGCATAAATCGAACTAATAGGTGCCCTGTTTTTGAAAACAATACGAAAAAAATTTGGTTGAAACATTCATCTATGACCATATTTCTTGGACATCGTATATATATACCCCAATGACATAAGAAACTATCATAGACAACATCACATGAATGGTGATAAGAAGAACATAAAAAACTGTATCTACCAAATGGTGATCAACTACTTGAGGAAGCAAAAGATGATGACACTCCTTTTGGTAATACATTTTTGAAAAACATTAAAAAAATTGGTTGAAATAAGCATTTAGTTATTTTGAATTACTATACTAGAAATATCTATACATCAGAAATTTTCATGATGTAATTCATGTCTAAAAAATGTAGGTTACATTGTACTTGTAGCATTAATAAATTATCCTGAAAAAACAATTGTTGGAATTAAGGCAATATTGGACATGGTTGATATTTTAATAGTAGAATAGTTGGTGTCGGTGAAGGGTGAAAAATGTAATTTTATTCTTCCAGATACTTACATTATTTCTTAGAAAGAGATATATCATTTTTTGGCCTCTTGAATGATGTAATGGTTCATATAGGGTATTCATATAACAACAAGAATATCATTACAATGACATAATTAATGTTAAAGTGTTTGAAATTACATGACTACCTTGTTTCGTTGCATGATCTAATTCCTATAGATTTAGGTTTCATTTTTCCGAAGAATGATTTTCATACAAAAACATTACTTTGTTTCCTTTTCACATATTTATATAGAAACGTTATAAACCCTACAAAGTTTATGACATGGGAAAAAAATTCTATCATATTATGAGAATGTGAATTGTTCATCCTGCAGTAATTTTTTGAAATGATGGTTCACTTGATGGTTCAATTGGTGAGTGACATTCGATTATGTGGATTTTTACACTATATATGGATTTATCCCATTGAACGGTATATGAATATTTGGAAACGGTATATCAAAAATTAAAGTTGTAAAGATGGGAGTATTTTAGAGAGATATATTGTTGAGGATATTGTAGAATTTTATAATGACATCATATCCAGTGTGGAAGGCATTGTTGTACAAAAAATACTCATGCTGGGTGGCTTGTTGGTGAAAGGAATTTCTATAAGGGATATTTTTACAATCAATATTTTATATTGGGAGCATGCCTGCTATTATGTTTTGAGTAATAGTATTGAGGATTCTCCATATGTTGAATCCCAAAAAAAAGTATTAGGTGTCTAAATCCATTTAGGTCTAAAATATGGATACCAAGTACACATAATCAACAATTTATAGTATTGTTTTGAGACAATATTTTTATTTGTCTAGGTGAAAATCTAGATTCAATTTTTGAATGACTTTGATGGATTTCTTGAGGACCATGTGTGTCTGTATTATCATACAATGGTTATGTAATTAATGTTTATACATTATATAAAAATGAAAATGATGAAGGTAATTCCATGAAAAATAGTGGGGTTACACTTGTGGGTGAAGTGATGCATGTTTTTGGTACGAAGGATAAAATTACAATTTATAGGAATAAGTCATACTATGAAATCATCAAACCAATAAGAGAGTTGTAATATACAACATTCATAGTTCCAATTTTTCATTAAAAGTGAGTTTATTATAGGAGTGGTGTTAAAAAAATTGAATTTGGATTCCTGAAATTGGATTTCAGTAAGGAAGGGTACAATGAAAAACCATTTATAATTGCATCATAAGCAGTAAACTTATTTTGTGATCCAGATTCCAAAAACTAAATGTGGTCAATTATTCCATTATCAACTATAACCAATGATGGGTGAGATGAAAATTCAGTAGAAAATGGCCCTTTTATTGAGATCACTATCATTTTTAGTGATCCAAATGTAGAATAGTTTTTTTTATGATAGAGGAGAAAAAAATGAAGGGATTTAGATACTTGATAGATGGTCAAAATCCCATCATCCTTAAAAATACTATAGTTCAATAATAAATTTATATATTTTTTGTAATATAACATTTTTCATCTCATGATAATATCTATTAAATATGGAATTTATGTAATATAACATAAATATTAAACCAATTATTCAAATAATGACTTTTCATGTATTTGTTCTCCCAATCATGAGGATCATCAGGATTTCACAACCTGATGCTACTGCCATTGCAGAAGGAAAAACATACTTCTTCACAAGGCAGTGCTTTAATGTCGGGGAAAAATATATTTCTCAATTTTCTGTTTCTACTATTTTATAGGTGCAATGACATTTTACAAAATAATATTCTACCAATCTAGAGGAAAACATTATTAATCATATTTAATCTGACTAAATGGTAGGGGATGAAGGACCGATGATGTTGAAAAAATATTGTGTCATTGTGTGTTGATTTTATTAAAAATTATTAATTTTAAAAGAAAAGTTATCAATTTACTAGTTATTTGGAATGCCAAAGTCAATCATGTTAACCCCAAGAGGGCCATGTTTAGTAGTTACAATTGGATCATCACTCAATAATGTGTGTCAGTTGTTGTCGATTCATGGAACAATGTTATGACCATGAATAAGAAATGGATGTGTGGTGATATTATTGTAACATTATGTTATTCTTAAAATCATTTAATAAAAAATTAAATAATTAACCCGTGATTTACTATTTATTATTCTCTTAAGAGATCATTTATAGTATATGACTCTTATAGGAAATTTGTATTACTGATTTCTTTTAGTATTCAAAATGAATTTCACACCATTCTAACACGATTTAATCTCAATGATGATGAAGGGAAAATAAAACCACACACACAAATTTGGAAATCAGAACTAATAGGGAAAGAAGCATGAGATGCATTTACAAGATGACATGCAGATAATTATTTTTTGGTAAATTGAGGATGGTAATAAATTTCGTGAAAATATGTGTATTCAACACGTTTATGGAGAATTTTTCATTTATAAAATTGAAATTGATTGATGAAAACAAGGAATGGGAAATAAAACAAACATACCCCTACCATATAGCAACGATGAGGTACTCCTCACTTGAACAAAATTTGTACATTTTTTAAACCTATAATAATTCTTTTATGTGACACGAAAAAACAAAAAAATTGTGTTCTTATGTTTATATGCATATGGATGAATACAATTACAAATATATTTCTTCCCCATGTCATGTTATGTAAAAGGGGTAATGTGTAAATAAATATGGTATACCAATAGATGAAAACAAAAAAATGTGGGAAACATGTGTATGTATAACATAATAAAAAATATTTTTCTTTTATTCATAATTAAATTAAAATTATTAATTATTTTACTAAATTTTATATTTGACATGGTCATAGGAATAGACAACACCCATTTCTGATGAACACATACTATCTGTGGCCTTTAATAGACCAAAATAGTATGTCAACATAAGATGTGCGGGGTTTTGGGTGATACCATAAAAAAAATATGACAGAAAAATGAGGGTAAAAATAAATAAATGACATATTTAAAATAAATGTTAGCTTCCCTTGATGATAAATATCATTGGAAAACTGAGTTTCTAGTAGATTTTATCGGAGGGATTAGAGGGATGAGACAACTCACGAGTAACCATTGGATAAAGATTCTACCCAAACCCAACCATCTTTGAGGAGAGACATTACCCTCAATGATAGATATTTGTTGAGTTAATAACCATTATAATAATTACTTTTGTGAAATGTGAATCATAAACAAATTAAAACATTTACTGTACTGATATTATACATGGTCAAAAATGACATTTATTTATATCTATCAACACCCACCCATCTCTATATAGAAAGGGATACAATGTTCAATATAAAATTTGACCACCTATACAGTATAATATTTCCAATACATAATGTGACAGTTCCTCTTAGCATAGAATATGAGTTGAGAACAAATTTATATATTCCAATTGACGATGAAGATGTTCATACAGTCAAAAAAGCCACGGGAATATTCATCGCATGTCTGTAATATTTTTAAAAACACATGTCGACAAGGAGGTATTCATTTCATATTTATCTATCATGGTAAAAATTTAATAATTAATGATAATTGTTTGAACTTATGAATGATATTACATAAAAAAGGGAAGGTGATGAAACAAAAGATCCAATCATAACCTCTTAAAGGATCAACCAACCAAATGAAATGATCTTCCAAATGATCCTTTACCATGCCTTCTCAATATCCACATTTACTAACATTAAAGGTTTACAATGATAACCTGTTATGAAATGGTTATATTCACGTAGATGATTTTGAGGAAAACAAATTCGATGAGGATAATTGAGACTACATTTCATTTGAGATTGTAAATGAAATCCTCAACTGAGAATTGCTAAGAGCATCAGTTGTAAATGTATACACGTGGTATGATTTCATGATTTGTATTTAAAAAATCTCATATAATATATTAATAATGATGAAATAAATTTATTATTTTTTGTAGTAGTGAATATCAATAACATATGAAGGGAATTCCCCATGAAAATAAATTTTGACTCATTAGTCCTCACATCACTTCTACAAAAAATCAATAATATTTTAAAAAAATGGTTGAAATAGTGGATGAACTGTTAATAGTTTTTTAAATAAATCATAGGGATGAATGACTCTTCTTAATACCAATGATGATGTAGTAGAACAATGAAATTTAATCATATAATATATATTTTCATTTCATTCATTCTTTTTCATTTTTTTATTTTTAGGAAACATTATATGCTCATTACAGTCAATTTGAATACTCCAAAAATTTATTTCTAGGATTCAATGCATGGATACCCAACAAACTAAACACACATGATTATGTTTATAGGTTTTTAGAACAAAAAATACAATGTCGAAGAAATAAACATCAAGTTATGTTCATTATATTACATTTTAATGATAATTCTATTATGACATGTAGGAGTTTAAATATCATGAAAATCATGACTTGAGGATAGATCATGCACTCATGAAGCATGAAAAGTTCTACAACTAAGCATGTATCATAGTAGAAATAATAATATTTCACTATCCAAACACATAAAAAAAAATACTTATTTTTCTAAATGTTTCTACAGATTCCAGAAAACAAATGGAAATGATTATCATTATTATGTCTTTAAATTTATGATAGAGACCATATTCCATTAAAAAAATAAAATCTAGGAAGAGTAATTCTCGTAGACAATTACTGTTTAATTTAAAATATTTATTATTTATTTGTGTATTTATATTCTCTAGTACTACTTTGACTGCATAAAATACTCAAATTCCCCAAATGATATAGATTTTATTAGAAACTAATGAGCCGTCTACCTGATGAAAAAATGTAAAAAAATAACATAAAGATGTGACTTTTATATATGTAATTTATTGTTTAATGTTTTATAATTATTTTATTTCATTTCATTATTACACACATAAGAATTTTTTTTTCATTTTGGTGGAATTATTTGTTTGAGTTGGGGTGGTTTGTTGGAAATTCACATAATCATGAGAGATTATACTTTGATGATGCAACTGAGATAATGAAAAAAATGAAATGGGTCAAGAATATATAAAAGAATCATGAAAAGATAATTTAATACTACATATTTAATTAATTTATTCATCATTTTATATACTATGTTTATAATATTTTTTATATCATTTTAATATAATACTAATTTTTTTCTTCACAAATCATTTAAGAAGTCAAATATGGATTTGAACTATCATTAAAAAGAAAAAAAATTAGATAACATGCTCTTTTATGTTAATGTTATCAAGATTATCATTTTTTTCTTTTTTTGACCTAAAAACAATTCATATAGATCCCATGTTCACTCAAAAAAACTGTATCTCATTATTGAAAACTACAATTGTAGAGGGCACTTTTTGTTGATAAATACATTAACTCAATATGAAATTTTAGTATTTAAATAATGAAATAAAATAAAATTAATGATAACATTCACATTTTAGATTGTCTTGATACTTAAATGAAATTTTTCGTAATTCATTTGGGACACGAAGGAATCATCGACACCTCAATACGAAATACGTTATGAGCTGTATGACTCCAGGTGGGTTATTTTATTTATAAATGTCATTATTGTTATTAAAAAAGAGAACATACATACTCAAATAAAAAAACAAATTCATATTGTTTTGATACATTATGAAAATGATCAATAAGTCATTTAGGTCCAGTAGGAATCAACGTCACCTTAATCTGATGAACGATGTGACCATTATGACTATACATGCATCTATTTATTTAAAATTGACATTAATTTTATTGAAAATGAAAACTCACATACAATAAACCAAGAAAACTCATTCATATTATTTTGATTATTTACGAAAACAATCCATAAGTCATTTTTGATGTTCATGAATCAATTCTACCTCAATCTGATACATGATTTTTCCAGTATAGATATATTTTTTTATCTTGATAATTTAGGAAAATGATTTATAATTCATTTGTGATGTGTTGGAATCATTCTCACATCAAACTGACACATGATGTGAAAAATATGAATCAATGTGTGTGTTTACACGTTATAATGGCATTTTATGTAACTCTCCATGTTTTTAAATTTAAATTAATATAGAATGTAACGTGTGAAAGAATGAGTATCTATGAAAAAACATTTTGTTATTATAACCTACTCATAAAACATAATTTTTTCTCATCACTTTTTTAAAATTTGAGAAACAAACCTACACGGTTGTGATTAGTTATATATAAAGAGTCTGATAGGATCAAATTACATTTTTGATGAATAATAACTTCAGCGTTGTAAATAGTAATATGCCGTTATGAATAGTAACCTAACCCTTGTATTTGTAAATAAAGTTTAACCACCTTTTAAATGTGAGTTATTATTTTAAAAATTTATAATTATGTGTTGGTATTTTTTTGAGTATGAAGTATTTATTTATTATTTTAAATTAATAAAAAAATTTACATAAATTTAATTTTCATGAAATTTAATTCTAAATTAATATTTTGGTTTTCAATTAATTTAGTATTATTTTATGTGACTTCAGTTAATTTTTGAAAGTATTATTTAATGATTTTTAAATTTAAAATATCTATTTTTCAAATAAATAATGATTTAATTTAAAAATTAAATTTCACTAATTTATAAAAAAAATCAATAAAATGTATTCTTGTACTGAATTATACACATAAAAAAATGGTTATGTTGAATGTTATTGATTTTTCATAAATAATTGAATTTTTAGTTAATTTTAAAATACAGTAATTTATGGTATAAATACATTAGTAGCTAACTACAATATTTCTTGAGTCATCACTGATAAAAGAACACTTGGTTTGGATGGACATTCACTTGTTACTTTTTTTGGTCACATGAATCAACAATCTTGGTTGTATTTGGAAAATAATAATATAATTAATAAGATATGAAAAAAGCACCCCTCTCCTCAATTATAAAAAACCACTCTCACTTCCTCTTCTCCTCACTCCTTTAAACCATGAATCTTATCACCATTATTCCCAAATACTATAACTTGGACATTATTAACATAAATGATCCTTTTATATTTCCAAAACACCAAAACACCTTCACTTAAGTAGGTTCTCAGTGATGATATTTCCAGATGTAAACCCTCTTCATTTTTCAATTTTATTTCTTTTTCAATTTATTTTCTTTTCCAATATTCTTCTCACATACACTATACAAATGGTAATGATAACTCAAGTATCAAATATAAAAAATAACTATATCATGCTAATGTAATATCCATCCTCAAACTAGAATATCTCTCACATTTGATTTAGAAAAGATATCATCGTCTGGGAGGTGCCGATTTACAAACATCATGGACAACGATCCTTCATGGATGACGAACCTTTCTTCATACATTTAACATTAAAATACTGGTAATGAAACCATTTTATTGTATATAAAGACTATAATATATTCATTATAACCGGTTCAATATTCTATAACTATTATATATACGCCATACTAACTCATACGATAAAACTAGTTCGTAACAAAAATAATTATATCGGAAAATTAATCTAAATGATTATCACTACTGTTCAATCTAATAACTAATCCTCATACCATATAAACAAATGAATTATATCACAACTTAAACTTATATATGATCATTAGTGTCATATAAAATCAATTTTAGTTAACAATACCAATTTAACATGAACTTCCATACTCCTATACATGTATATCGATTGTGAAAACCAAGGAATCAAACACACCTGAGTGACAAATTTGTATCTTATAACTCATAAAAATGGAAAAAATGGAACTTAATAAAATTATAATCAATAAAATACATACATATAAGGTTATTATATAATTCATTAAAGGATTTAATTTGATTATCCATGACATTGATGTCAGTTGCAGAACATGTTCTAACATAAGGGAATGTGTTTGTACCCGAACCTCAATTTTCATTCGGGTTTCTCTTTGTATCTTTTAATTAAATATGAATTATTGATTATTCATATGTACTCCGAGAAAATTATGTGTTAATTTTTTTCATATTCTTACCAATCAAAGTCTTTCGTTATTTTATATGGAATGAAATTTTTTATAAATATATTTATCAATTCATATGGATAAAAAACCCAATTCAATGGATCTTCTAAAATATATCCATATTTTAATTTACATTGTATAATCTATTTTAATAAAACATTGTTTTTATAAAACCAATAATTTTATATTGTAAAATAATTAATATGTTCATTTCTAGGTTTATGAAATGATTTTTTCAAAATAACTGTTATTTTCAAAGTAACAGTGTATTTATCTCAAAAATTACTCAATGATTTTATTATAGTATTTTTGACTATTTAAAAACCTCTAATAAATTTTATGCCTTATTTATGTTAATATTTTATGTTTATTTCCTAAAATATTTTATTAAATGGTTTATTATCAGATTGAATATAGATGTGTTATCTTGATACCATTCACCATACTACATAGAATAGTTAGTGTTTATGTGTATAATTTGGGGAAATTCATTTCATATGATAATGATGTTTATGTTTATCCCAAGTCATTTGAGATCTGAATGGGATTTATCTTGTAATGGATGTGGCCCACTATAGCCCCATGATTAATCGGTAGGTCTCATGAGACAGGAAAGAATTGTGTTTTGGTCGAGGCCTTAAACTAGTATTTTCAGAAATCATGGATGAGGCATTGACAATATGTTTCATATGCATAGATTTATGCATCCCCTCATTATGGTAATATTATTTGATAAACCATATAATTATTCATCTAGTAGAAAATCAATGGTTATGTTTCTCATGATCATTTATATGGCATTATTAATTCATCATTCACTCCCACCATATTATTCTCAAGTATATTTGTAAAGTCATGTGGTTTTAGTTATTCATCATGGCTACTGTTAATGTTTATGATAAATTATATTGTATTAGGTAACCTTACTGAGAATCAGATATCATGCCTTTATTGTGTTTAATATTCCCCAGTTTTTGAGGATGAATATTATGAATGAATTTCAAGGATAACCTATGAGAGTTGATTTTATCAAATGGAAATGCTATTATGAATTTAATTTCTTATTTTAATATTGAAATTGTATTTTTATATTGAATTAAAATAGTACTAAACTATTCATTCTATTTGGATAAAACTTCATTATAATCATTAAAATGAATTAATATGAGGTACCAGATCAAGGAAAATAGTGTATGGGTCATTACAGTTCGAATTAGAGGATGTCTAGTAGGAAAATTGAAAACTATATTTAGAAAAATATATATTAGGAAACGAAACTGTATGATATAATTTGTGGATAAGTATAAAATGATATCTTAAAATGTTGGTAACAAATAAATTATGTGGATATTTCAAGAAAATACATCCCTATGTTGATACTACAAGTAGACATGGTTCTGGAATAGATGTTCCTTAGACTGACAACTCCGACAAGGTTTTTTGGGCTTCACTCAGGGTAAACTGGTACATGAAAACGAGTCTTACTACCAACCTATTATGAAACTCTTAGTGGATATAATTAGACAATTCACATTTTCATTTTTAACCATTATAAAGGATTTAAATGTATATATTACCTCAATGTAAACAAGATTATTATTATGTGATTAGACATGTATAAATTTCAAATCATCTTATTTGTTTTCTAGTTCAACCTTGTATATTATAAATTATAACATAATTTAGTACATACCAATATTTATAAATGGAACATAGTGGAATGAATTTAAACCTCATGTACACATGAATCCCACATAGGGATTTTATACCTATGAAAAATAATGATGTTGGTACCAAAGCTACGACTGGTGTGGGGAAAATTATAACAATATTAGGACTACTAACATTGGTTATGAACACTACCCATACACATATGATTCATACGGATCCACAACTTGGAAGAGAAATGTTAGAAATGTTTATGTGACAATATCCTCCATCATTCTATGGTTCAACAAACCCATTCTTAGAGGAGATGTAGATATGTTCCATAGAGATGATATTTCTCAATTTGTGATGTAACGAAGTGATGAAGGTTGTCATGAAAATTTATAATCTATCAGGAGATGAAGATTTGTGGTTTTCATTAATTAAAAACATTATATATGGGGACAAAATAGAACAATTGAATAGTGGGACTTTAAGGAAATATTTGTAGTAAAATATTTTCCCCGAGAACAAGTAGTAGATATGGAAAGAAAATTATTGATTTTTAATAAAAAAGAGGATAAAAACATTGAAATGTATGTATCCAATTTTACAAGGATAAAGTGGCATGCCACAGACTACATACGTAATTTATGGAGAAATATTGATTGATTCTTTGATTCTTTAAAACCATTCATCTATAGGTCACTTGTTTCCAAAAAATTCTAATCATATGATGATATTACCTCATGTGAAATCAAGATAAAGAATTAATTATCTATGTCTTTTGACTTTAATGGAAATCAAGAGAAGAAGAGGGTGGTAGAGGAAAGAATGGATAAAGGGAAGAATAAAAATTGGAGTTTTAAAACATGTGATAATTGTTGAAAGAAACACTCTGAATCATTAATAAATGAAAAAAATTCTTTTCACAATGTAGAGAAAGAGGCCATAAATCTCTTGATTAAGATAGAAATAAAGAATCAACCAATATTCAATGATGTAATTGTAACGAAATCAGACATTATGCCCATTTTTGTGTTATTAATGAAGTAAAAATTACTAAGAGAAGGATATGGGACCATCACCAAGCATATGCGAACACAACAATTGAGGTTGAAGTTTCTAATTATGTGGTGGAATTTACATAAATCATTTCCTCAAACTAAGAAAATGATTTAGTTGATTTTGGATCATTTCATTCCATTTTATCATACCAGTTTTCATTGAAAATTAGATATTTCAAATTCTCAATAACTAGGGTGTTTTTAGTCAAAAAACATATGGGAATTATCTTTATAATAATGATGTGTCATGAAGGTATATGGAATATAAATGTAATTTATATGTTGATTTTATCAACATACATATTTTTGACTATGACGTAATCCATTGGATGGTCTGAATTTCAAAATATAAGGAAAAAATTAATTTCATGAAGAATGAAAATAATGATTTGTGAGGATGGTACAAAATCCCTCATCTTTAGGGACAAAACATCACTATATGATTTTTTTTCTGGATCCTCCCTTAGTATAACTGTTGAATTCAATTTTCAGGGTGGAAGAGAATGTAATATCCATGGGTGAGGAAGGAAATATTCAAATAGAGTATGTAACTATGGTGATAGAATACATTGATGTATTTCTAGAGGATTTACCTAGACATCCTATAGAGTTGGAAGTTTGGTTCCCTATTGATTCAATCCATGGTGCATGGCATATTTCAAAGACACCATATATAATGGACACAGTGTAATTATTTATCTAAAGAATCAACTAGAGGATTATAGTGATAAAGGTTTTATCCTCCATCGTGTTTCTTATTGCAGATCTCCAATTATTATTTTTTAGAAGAATGATGGATCTATGGGAATTTGGATTGACAATCGGGAGATCAATGCTATTAAGATAAAAAACATGTATCATCTTCCTCACATTGTTGACTTATTTGATCAACTTCACTGCGCCCAATATTTTTCTATGATCGACCTTGGATCTGAATATCATCAGTTTCATGTGAGGAAGGAAGCAATTCCAATGACTGAATTTTGAACTGGGTATGGCCATTACATGTTTACACTAATGCCTTTTGGTATGACTAATGCACCCTATATTTTCATGTATCTAATGAATAAACTTTTCTTCTCCATACCATTTCAATTTATTGAAAATTATATTTTCCTGGAATGAAAAACGTAATTCAAGAAATAAATACATTAATAAACATAACTGATGTGTGTAGTTTTTTTGGTTTAATAGGTTATTATCAAAATTTCAGTCCGAAAATTTCCAGATTAACTGACCTATTAACCAATATTACTCATAACGGGGTTTTGGTCACATGGGAAAAATAATTTGAATAATGTATTGATGAATTGTAGAAGAGGTTATTGAATGATCCAATCTAGACTCTGCTATAGTTAAATGGTATAATTATTATTTATAATGATGCATGAAAAAAATAAATTGTTATTTATCTTATGAATAATTATAGAGTTATTTCCAATGCATTATGATAGTTAACAATTCATGGAAAAAACTATCTAACTCAAGATCATGAGTTACCAGCAGTAATATTTTCGTGAAAGATATGAAATCATTATCTCTATGGTGAAAGGTGTGATATATGTAATGATCACAAGAACATGAAATATATCTCATCATATAAATAACTTTACAAGATGAAAAGTTTATTTCTCAAACTACTCAATGGTTTTTATTGTTCCATACAATAAAATCTATGGAAGGAAAATAAGGTAGAATATGCATTTAGTTGGAAGGATCGTGGAGTTATGAAAAAAATGATGATTGATAAGGATACTATTTACAAGTATTTAGTGAGGATGGATATGGGAATTATCAAAGAAGGTGAAGCATCATTACTTTTCAAATTGGTTGTCCAACTATATTTATTGGGAATATTTAAAAGTTCACAATCAAATGATGGGATGTTTTCAGATTTCATGTGATATGATTGAATTCTGATATTTGGGATAAATGTGTTCCCTCTATATCTGAGCTATAAAGGGTGTTATTGGATTTTTCTTATAGTTCAATTTTCTGTATGCACCATTTAAGCACTTATATGTATCGAGATTTGAAATAAAATTTCAAGTTGGTCAACATAATTCATGAAATTACTGATTATATATCAAAATGTTTAGAATATCAATGGGATAATGTTGGAATAAAACATACTAGAGGAGTCATGCTAACTCAAAAAATTATTAAATGGAAATGGGATGATATCAACATGTATTTTTTCATTAGATTAAAAAAACTCTAAAGAGGAATGATGAAATATGGTTTATTGTTGATGGACATAAAAAATTTGCATACAACCACACAATAAGGGAGGATTATTAATTAGAACACCATGCACGACACTATATCGATGATGATGTATGACTTCAGGGAGAACCATTCTCAATTGTGTTGGATTGTGATCCATGATTTTCAACAAAATTATATAAATTTCTTTAGAAATATTTGGATATTGAGATTCATTTTAGTACTGGATATCTTCCTCAAACGTTCTGGCAGTCAGAAAGGATTATCTATACTTTAGTAGACATGTTGAGATCAGGATCAATGTAATTTCAAGGTATGTGGGATGAGTTTTTACAATTTCAAGAGTTTACATACAATAATAGTTCCCATTAATGTATTCAAAAGGAAACATATGAATAATTGTATGGGAAAAGGTTTTATACCCCGACATGTTGGGATGAAGTTGGTAAAAGGAATCTTGTAGGACCTATGCATGAGGAGGAAACAATAGTTAATTTAATACTATAAAAAGCTATATCAAAGAAGGTCAATGTAGGAAAAAATATTTATACTGAAAAATGATGAATGTAATTGGAATTTCAAAAAGGACATCATGTTTTGATAAATGTATATCCATGGAAAGGTGTTATGATATTTGGAAAAAAGGGAAATTGAGTCTCAGGTACATTGTTCCATATGAAATTTTGGAGAGAATTAGAGTTGATCCTTATAATTTGGAAATTCCACCTAGATATTCTAAGGTAGAAAATGCCTTCCATGTCTCAATGTTGAGAAAGTACATGCCAGATCCAACACATTTACTCACTTCTAAAAGTATTGAATTTAAGGATGACTTATCTTACTATGATGATCCTATCCAGATTATGGACACTAATAAATAGATATTGAGGAATCAAATGACATGACTAGTCAAGGTACTTTGGAATATTCATTAAATTGAAGAGGAAATGTTGGTTCCTGTGGAACTTTTTAATGAGGACCTACCCAAATCATTTTACATGGTTACATTTTGGAAAATTCGAGGTGGAAATTTTTGTAATGGGGGAAGAATATAATACCCCATGGTTTTATAAATAAAGATAATATAGTATATAATGCATGAAACACTGAGTCTCTAAAAACAAACCTTTTTTATTATAACCTATACATTAAACATAATTTTTCCACCTCTCTATTCTGAATTTCAAAAAACAGACATTCACAGATGTGATCAGTAATATATTTAATGTTTGATAGGATCAAATTAAATTTTGAGTAAATAGTAACTAGAAAATCTTTAATAGTAATACACCCATATGAGTAGTACACTAAACCATATATGAATAAATAATATTTAGGCGCCTTATGAATGTGAGTTAATATTTAAAAAATTATTAATTAAGTGTTGGTATTTTTGTGAGTAATAAATATTTTATTACAATTTTAAATTTATAAATTTGATTTATAATTTAATTTATTTTCCTAATTATTATTACAAAATAAATTTTTTTGTCCTAGGAATTTAATTTAATATTATGAGACCTTGGTTAATTTTTGAAAGTATTATAAAATAATTTTTAAATTTAAAATCTATATTTTTCAAGTAAATAATTTGTTTACTTAAAATAAAATTTTAAATATTGAGAAAATTATTTTTATAAAATGGAGTCAATTTTTTAATAGTACATGTCTATAATTGTAAGGGTGAGTTGTTATCATTTTTATGAACTACTTGATTTTTTAGTGAATTGTAAAATATGGTAAATTATGTTATGAATACACTAAAAGAAAAATTAACTATTCCATGAGTCATCTCTAATGTTAGAAAAAAAAATTCAAACTCAAACGCACTTATTTCTATTTATTGTCACAAAAATCAACACTATTGGTTGTCATGAGAAAAATAATAAAATAATAAATAAAATATTCAAAAATCACCCACTATTTCTCTATAAAACCCACCCCTAACTCCCTCATATCCCCACTTCTCTTTATCTTTATGATTCTCCATTTTCATCTTAAAAACTATTTACTATTCTCTCCCAAATTCTAATTTATATTGGTCTTTCAAAAGAAACCCAAACCCATTCCCTTAAGGTGGTTCTCATGGATGATATTTCAAGAGGTAAACCTTTTACTTTTTTTTAATTCATTTTCAATTTACTTTATTTTTTTATATTCTACTCACCTCATCTATCTAAGTGGTTATTATAAATACAATATAATCTATATATAGTAATGATATCATGTTAATTAAATATATGTACTCAAACTACTATATCTCCATATTTTTTTGTAAAATCTAAATCGTCGTCCGGGAGATATTGATTGACAACCTTCATAGACGAGGAAACTTTGGTCATAAATTTCTAATTAAAGGGTTTTCATCAAATGAATATTATGGTTAAAACAGACTATATTATATGATTTTATCCTTTTCAATATTTTATATCTTGTTTATATAAATAATATTAATTCATGCGACAAAACATTTTTATAACAATTGTAATATCACCAAATTAATTTAAATGATTATCATGAATATAATATCTTATAACACATCCTAATACCATATAAACATATATATTATATCAACATTTAATATTTTAAATGTTAATTATTTTCAAATAAGTTTATTTCTATAGAGTTATACCAATGAAACATGAACTTTCATACTAATATAAAATTATACTGATCGTGAAAACCATGGAAATGAATTCCCTAGAGGGATAAATTGGTATCTTATATCTCATAAAAAATTAAATTAGTGAAATTAATTACATCATAATAAATAAAATAAATATATAGGGGTTTTTGAATTAATTAATTAATGGATTTAATATGATTTTCTATGATGTCAAGGTCAAGTGCTGAAAAAGGTCAAATATATGATAATGTTTTTCTACCAGAATATCCATTTTCATTAGTTTTTTTTGTATATATTAATCAAAATTTTACTATTAATCATTATTATTAACAAATAATAAATTTTGTTTGAATGTTCTATATATTTTTACCAATTAGAGTCCTTTATTTTAGGCAATGTTAACTATTTTATAAAGATCATTCTCAATCTTCCCATTAAACAAGCATAATTCAATGGAACCTCTCAAATTATAACCCATTTTAAATTACATTATATAAATGTTTTAAGAGAATATTATTTCTATAAAACCACTCATTCCATCTTTGAAAAATTACATTAGTTCATTTCAGGTTTTACGAAATTATATTTCCAAAATAATTCATTTTTTTCAAAGTAATGGTTTATTTGACTCAAAAAATACTCGATGATTTTATTAGATTATTTTTTTCTATTTAAACACACCTATATGATTTAATGTCTTAATGAGTATAATATTTTATTTTTTTCCTCTAAAATATTATATAAAATTGTTTCTGATTAGTTAGACATTGTATATGCTATCTTGATGCCATTCTCCATACATCTCTGAAAAGTTAGTGTTTATGTGTGCAGATTGTGGAATTATATTTATTATGTTCATGTTTTTAATGTTTAGATGCATTAATATTCAAATTAATTGAATTTATTAAGTTATAGGTGGGTCCCTCAATTTCCTCTTGAGGCATCTGCATGTCTCTTTAGAAATAAAAGAATTGGGATTTGGATGTGGCCTTACCCATGTATTTTCAGACATCCTTGTAAAGGACTTAACAATATATTCCAGATGTCTGAAATTATGCATTCTCTATTAGGGGATTTATAAATTGATAAACCATGTGATTATTTAACATGTATAACTGAAATAGTTATATCTCATTTTCTCATTGTCATTTATATGGCCTTATTTAATCAGCCTTCATTCCTTCCATATAATGATAATGTATATTTTTAAAGGCATGTGTTTTTAGTAATTAACCATAACTAATGTTATTTTTGGTGATAACATCCATTGTATTACATAACCTTACCAAGCATCTGAACTCACCGGTTTATTATAATATATATTCCCCTGGGTTTGATGATGAATATTATGAATGACTTGAAAGGAAAACATAGGAGTCATTGATGTTTTCAATTGAATTTTTATTATGTATTTAATCTCAAGTGGTAATGATGAACTTATTTTTGTCTATTTTTTTCCAAAACTACTAAACTATTTTTTCATTAGAGATACTACTACCTTGTAATCATGACAATTTAATAATATATGGAACCTTATTTGGGAAACTAAGGTCGATATATTTACATTTTAGTAAAAAAGACAAGGGAAGTATCGAAAATTGAGTAAACACATTTTGATGGTATTGATTATCATCCATAAGAGAATTTGAAAAGTGAATGAATCTGCTTCAACACAATATGATGCACAATGTGACCTATATGACTCCAAATGCATCTTTTTTATTAAAATTGATATTATTTTTATAAAAAATAACAACTCACAAAATTGAATCTTATCAATCACTTTCTGATGCTTATGAATCATTATCAAATCAAACTAACACATGAAGTTACCTGTATGAATCAAAGTATGTGTTTCCAATTTTTAACAACATTTTAGTAAAAATGATAAGTGATGTACCCAAAACCAGAAAATTAATTTTTAATGTTTTTAAAAATTAAAAAAATGATCCATAAATCATTTGAGACATGTATGAATCATATGAACCTAAATCCAACACACACTATGATTGGTATAACTCCAAGTGTATCTTTTTATTTAAAAATGAAATTAATTTTTTTAATAATTAATTATAACCTACCCAAAAACTAGAAAACACAATCATTTTTTTTATACATTTTAAAAATGATCCATATGTCGTTTTTGATGTGTATGAATTGTTATGACCTCAATTTGATACACAATGTGACCAATATGACTGAAAGGGCATGATTCCAGTTTAAAATGACATTTCACTAAAAAAAGAGACTTACTAAAAACAAAGCAAAAATAGTCCTATTGTTTTAATAATTTAGAAATATATCCATAATATATTTGTGATGTATAGGAATCATATTCACCTCAATCCAACACACGGTCTGATCGGTATAATACAATGTGTCTATTTATTGAAAAGTGACATTAGTTTTAGTATACAGAATAAGTGAAATAATAAAAATCTAGAAAAATACTCTGGATTGTTTTGTTAATTTAGAATAATCATTTATAAATCATTTAAAAATTTTAGGAATAAAATCCCCATAAATAAAATGCATGGTGTGACCAGTATAACAATAACATTATATTTTTTATTTAACGTTAACATTAATTTTAGTAAAAATAATATGTGACATACTGAAAATTATGAAAAAACAATTGGATTGTTTTGATACATTATGAAAACGATTCATATGTCATTTTTGATGTGTTTTATACACTTAAACCTCAATTAGATTCATGGTTTAATTGGTATGATTCCTAGTGTGACTTTTAGTTGAAAATTGACATTAATTTTAGTAAAAAGAACATGTGAAATACTGAAATCTGAGAAAACATAATTTGATTATTTAGATACAATAGGAAAAATTATCCATGTGTCATTTTTGACATGTAGTAATCATCCAAAACTCAATCTGAAGCATGTTGTGATCGTTATGACTCTATTTGTGTCTGTTTATTTAAAAGTTACATTAACACTATTTGACATGACAAGTAACATTCTGAAAATAGAGAAAAAAATTGGGATTATTTTTATACTATAGGAAATTTGTAACACGATGATATTTTATGAAACATATTCTTTTAATTTCATTGATGTCTTGTGTTGTAAGCCAAAAAAAAATTATCTTGGGCTATACACAACACTGTATTAGCTTGCTGTATACGCAACACTATTCTTAGATTATGTTACACACAATTTCATGTTTGTTTGATAATAGTCATTATACGCAACATTGAGTGTATATATATATATATCTTCAATTTATAAAAAAAATGGTTGGATTCTGTTATATGAAACAAAAAAGGAGTCTTTCACAACACGCAGCCACAACTTGGCTTGCATTACACGCAATCACGACCTTCCTCGATAGCGTGTGTTGTACGCAATACCGGGTTTTACTAAACAACGATATATTATTATAATATTATTATGAACTAGACATTATGAATAGTATTAACTAAATTTTTTATTTTATAAAATTATTATTCATCTTACACATTTTCTAGAACATGGTATAAGAACAAAATAAATTTCTTAGGTAAAATATGTATTTTTAAAAAAAATGCAGTTTTTCCTCCTTTTAATGGCGTACCAACATTAAATCTAGTTTTTGACATGTTTATAAGTTCAATTTTACAAAATAAAATTATTCATTGGAATCGGGATATAAATTTTTACCTTGGATATATTTTTCATATTATTCTGATAACTTTCATATTTTTATGAATAGTAAAAACACGCTATATTTTAATTAAAAACCACTTTTTTCATCGTAATAACTTATGTGGTAAAATTATATTATATAATGGTTTTAAAGTATAAATAGAATATATTTTTACCATTTAATATAATTTATTTCATTAGCATTTATTTTACATTTAATTCGTATGTTAAATCAATTCAATATTTTGCAATGTTTTAAACAAAAACCTGTTTTCATTCGAAAACAAGATTAATTTTAATTTAATTTCTACAAATTATGTGTATTGAATTTGAAAAAATGGATATCATATTTGTAATCAGTGGGTCCAAATTATGTTAAAAGGCTACTTTTTATTTTTGGGAATTATGAATAGTAACTATGGTAAATTTTATTTACCGCAGTTAAAGATAAATCGAGTAATTAAGGAGAAATATAATATTATAAAATTACCCCAATACAGGCCAAAATTCTATTTGATGGATAAAAGTAGACCCATATCACCTAAGGGTCGGATTAGATTCATTTTATGGACTATTTACTATGAAAATAATTTTATTATTATTTAAAGCAAAGAATGTGACAACATGCCACTCTCTCAAATCTTATAATTATAATAATTTTAATTTCGTGATAAACATAATAAAACCTAGAACATGAATAATCTCCAGAAATCTAATAATATTATCTACATCATGATAGTTTATTTATAATTTTTAGGGATTAAATAATTTTCATTAATGGTGATACAGTAATGACGCAGAAATTATTTATTAAGTGAAAAAATCTTTAATATAGTTTTTATTGAAATAATAATACCCATTAAAAGGCACACAAACCAGACCAATAATTATTTTTAGTGTATATATACACCTTAATCATCCAATTACAAAATATATAACCGTTTAGAGTTTTATAAACGTGATCATGACACTTATATTATTTTATTTTAAATGATGCCAAAGTTGTCACATTCATAATTTAATAAATATAACAATTTAAATATTGTGATTTTAAGATAATAAATTCGAGTAAAAGTATTATTGTGAAAGTTAATAGATTTATATTCATTATAGTATTTAATTATTAATTTTTATGCAAAAATATGTATATTAAATAATTATACAAATATGTTGTAGTAATTATTTATTAAGAGATAAAAAAATTAAATGGTTTTAAAAATAATAAAATAAATATTATATGAACTATTTAATGTTCTAAACTAAATTTATATATACATATGACCATTTATGAATCTATTAAATCTTTTAGTTTGAACATATCTTCTGTATATATTTTATTTAAATTCAAATAAATGAATAGTTTCAAAAATGACACTATTGTTATTTTATAAAAATATCATATTATAAAATTGTTTAAATATCACAATAATATATAAAAATCATAAATTAAAATTTATATGGTATAAAATGTTATAAAGTATCCAATTATAGATAATTAACAGAAAATATGTAATTATTTGTTATAATTTAAAATTTAGAATGTTATTACCACAAATATAATTAAATTGATTAAGTAAGGATGAATCAAGTTGATAATGTTTAAAATAATTTCCTAACATGTCAAAATTTTATTGGTTGATGCTATTACTACCCTATATCATATAATATTCGAATATGAGTCATTTTTTGAGGTTTTTAAGTGTGGTTAGATTTATTATAAATTAATATTTTTTAGATTTCCAAAGGTGCCTCTCCCCTCCCTTATAAAAAGGAACCTCTTCCCTCTCTTCCTCACACTACTTTGAGCTTTCATGCTCGGAATAACCCTGAAAAATTCTCTTCTCTACTTCTATAGAAACATCTTAGAGGTTCTGTTCTTCTTCAAAGACCAATTTTAGTGCCCTAAGTGGAGGTCTCAAAGAGGCGCTTCAAAGAAGAGGTAATGTCCATTACCGATTCATTCAACTCTATTTCTTCTTCCACTTCTTCTTTTTTAGTTGTTTCATTATGAAGTAATAACATCTGTATAACTCATATAATGATAATTTATTATAAGTATGAAACAACCCTATTTCACCATCTATCCATCCTACGGAAAACGAAATCACCACGCGTGCGTACGTATGGAATACCATCTCCACGCCGGGGTGAAATATGTTTTTCCACCAACACCATACATGGATGGGTTTAATGTTGTAAAGAATAACTATATATGGTTATTATAACATCATACTGATTCTGATATATTATACCATCCACTCCAATTCTATTCAATATTTATGGGAATGATATCATCGCTCGTGCGTACGTACGGACTACCGTCTCCACGACGTGATGAGATTCATTCTCCATGTCAACCATACATGAATGATCATAAAGTTTATTTAATGAATAATAATGAAATATATAAGATAATAATGCTACTAGATTTATGTGTATATATATATGTATGCCATTTATTTAGTTTCATTCAATTCAATAAGGAAACGAAAACAGTGTTCATGCATACGTACGGCCTACCGTCTCCATGAACGATGTATTTCATTACTTTTATCGATCTATATTATATACATGTATATGATGAATATATATTATATATAAATCATTTTTTACATTATGGAATTATTTAAATCGGGTTATAATTAATAATATCATGAATGACAAGTCGAAACACATACGATGAATGAAATGATTTTACCCAAAACGCTGCTTTACCATGGAATTTACAAAAGAACGGGTAATATAAAGTCATAAGTGAAACATATATGATATCATAACAATGAATATGATTCTGTAATAACTCAATGACGTTATTTAAATAATTATACAGGAGGTTTGGATACGTACGTAGCATATCGAACCTAAGGTAAGGGATAAAATTTCAATCTCATTTTTATCCGAGATTACTTATACGTAAGTATTTACTGGGGTTACGTTTATCATCCATGGCCATGTTTTCTAAAATGTTTTCATAAAAGGTTTACTATTATTCCATGAATGTTTAAAGTCATTTTTACCATTTATTGACTTTTTACCACATTGTATTAATGGAATCTTTCCTTTGGTTACCATATAGGGTACTTTTTGACTTTTCTGACAAAAGTACGAGGAGAATGTTATTTTTAACTTATACGGCAAGAACAGATTTTTACAGTTTCATAAAGCCTCATTTTCAAGAAGATTCCTCTACTTGATTGCATGATTATTTTCAACAAAACCCTTATCATTTAAAATTGCATGGAATTTTGTGAAAAGAAAATGATTTTAAAGAAGAAAGGATATTTTCCTCAAGAATTCATTTCAAGTGTTTTGTCAAAACTATTATCCATATAAGATGAAATTATTTAATATGTTTATGCTTCATGTAAAATGTGTCTATGATTTAAATGGTTTCAATTTTCTTATTATGAAATGATATCAATTGTTTATGGACTATGTTATGATATAATGATGTTTAAGAATCCCATTTTATTACATGGGTTATGCTATAATGTATGATTTATGATTTTCTAGCACACAAAATAATGATTTCACTATGAGATGGGTGGGAACTATATCTCCCTCCAATGTATTGGGTAATGAATTATATCTCATTAGATTGACATGGCTATAACGGCAAGATAAATCGGTTCAGTAATACAAGACTGGAATGAGGAGTGAACTCGATTCAGAAATGGACTTTGTCCACCAAGATGGTCTTGGCAGCAATGCCTTGGCTACTATAGAAATCATATCATGTGCTTAATGGATGCCAAAATTACATGTTTTATTCCCATGATATTTTATCATGTTTAATGTTTCTTTATTATCTATGCCTTACGTACTTCCATGTTTTATGTCATTGCTCAAGCTTTTGATGTTTAAACATTATGTTCATGTTTTTATGCTCAAATGTATATTGTATGTTTTCTTGTATCTGTGATTACCATTAATAAGAATTTGAGCTCAACCTTTTTATATTTTCTTTTCCCTAGGATATAAAGAATGGTTTTAGGTAAGAAAAAAAGGGGAAGATCTTTATAGGAGATGTTGAGGATCTTTCACCGCGATTAGAAGATTACGTTCCAAGTTTCCAATGACACTAAACTATTACTGTCCTTGTGTGTCTGTTTTTGTTATGTATTACGTATTACAAAAAATTAATGTAATGTCCATGTACGTAGAGCTTTGGGTCTCTACAGTTGGTATGTGTGAAAGGTTTAGTTAACCTTTGGAATCTAGGATGCGAAAACATTAGTGAGATCCCTATAGATATTTCAAAGGTAGGTATAATGATGTCCCTAAGGTTAAGTATAAGTATAGGTTATAGTTCTATAATTATGGTAACGATATTATATTAAACCTAAGATGTTAGATATTGAAATTACTCCCCTTTGATTATGATTTTTGTCTCTCACACTATTCTTTTTGGGTTTTATAAAATGGCTGGAAACAAGATGATTCACGATAATGGAGGATATGATGGATAGTGGAATGATATTCTTCATGAGAAACCAAATGAAATGGGATTTGGAAGTCCAAACATCATTATTATGCCGAATCAGCAATCTCATAATATGATCAATAAACTCTAATTTGGTATGTTTCCTAACACGACAAATAAGAGAAATATGGAGTTTCATGATGATCATAGAGGAAATAATGTTACATTTTACCTATGTAAATCATGTGGGAAGAGGCATCAAGGAGAATGTTTCAAAGGAACCGAAAGATGCATTGGGTTTGGGAAAGAAGGACACAACGATAGTAAGTGCAAAGGAAAAGGTCCAGTTAACACCATGGATGAGGATAATGGTATTTCTATGACATCAACAATGGTTAAATGTTTTATATGTGGAATGTACGGGCATTATGCAAACCAAATCCCTAAGGGAAGGTCTCATGAAGAGAATCATTATGGTCGTATGGGTAGTATTTATGTTGATGAGGATGAAGAGACTACAAATGGTATTTGAAATGAAAGAATTGTTGAATCTCAATCAATGGTTAATGAAAGTAGTGAAATGGTTACATGTTTATCAAGTGTAATGTTGTATAAGTAATCTCATGGTACTATGGAATAAAGATACATCTAAGGATTGTTACACTGTTATCTTTCCTTGTGTTTTGAAAGTGTATGATTAATGGTACCGGTATCAATGAAAGGTTATTCAATTATTTTTGTAATGTAGATGATATGCGCATAATGAAGGGATAATGATAAAATTAAATGTTTGATAGTATTCATGAGTTCCTGACTGATATAAGGAGAATGTTATATCATGGTTTGAGTATATAGAATTTTTTGATTTTGGTATGTGGAAAGAGTTAACTTTTGACAGCATTCATGTTTTCACTAAGGTTTAATGGGTATTCATTATTCAAGGGAATACATGATTAAGGTATTCACATGATTGAAATGTGACCAATAAGATATATGAGGGATAGATGATGATATTCACAGTCTTGGTTGAGGACATTTCAAGTAATCGTTTTCATTATATTATGATCTTGGACCGAAGTATTTTAAATAATCCTAAAGATTGGAATAGATTATGTGGAAATAAGATAGTATTGATTAAGTATAGAACATATTTCGATATTATTGATGGGATGTTATAGTAATGTTGTATTAGAAAAAGTAAAACCTACAGGACGGGCGACAGCCCATCGTGTCGAACAAGGCTGTTGGAATCAAACCCACAATCGAATATGATTAACCTCACAATAGATGGAGTTATGTATATTTGATAAATTTTGTTATTATACTGTTTTAAACAGATGGAATGACCCATTATTCTATCACATGACCTGTTAACACTTCACTAATAACAAAATAAACTTCATTTATTTATGAGATGAAGATGAAATTTTCCAAAGAACGACCAACGATGAGACTATACCAAAATCACAAAAGTATTTCTTCTAATTCCAATTTCATAAACTTTAGGTAAATGATCTTAAAAACAATAAATGTTGTCCTAGTTCCATTATATCCGGTGAATCAGATGGAACCATAGATCATCATAAATCTATGGCTTTGTGATTGATGGCTTTTTCATATCCATGTTCTCTACCACTCTCCATCATTACTTGATAGTTAGATTTTTCTACCATATCAATATTTGCACCTATGTTATCCTATGTGGAAACCCAATGATTAGTTTCTTTGGGTAACTATTACGTTTCATACTTTAGTTTATAAAGATATGTTTTTGTATTCCTTTATATGATGTGGGTTTCACTTAAAGAATCTTTCAAGTAGAATACTATTTATAACACAGACAAATTTCGAGGGCAAAATTCATTTTAAGGTGGGTACAATGTAACACCATGAGATTTTATGGAACATATTCTTTTAATTTCATTGATATCTTGTGTTGAAAGTTACACCAAGATTATCTTGTTCTATACGCAACACTGTATTAGCTTGCAGTTTACGCAACACTATTCTTAGATTATGTTACATACAATTTCATGTCCATTTGATAATAGTCATTCTACGCAACATTGAGTGTATATATATATATTCAATGTATAAATGAAAAATGGTTGGATTTTGTTATATGAAACAACAAACGAGTCTTGCTCAACACACAACCATAACTTGTCTTGCATTACACACAATCACTACCTTCCTCGATAGCATGTGTTGTACGCAATACCGAGTTCTAATAAACAACGATATATTATTATAATATATTTATGAACTAGACATTATGAATACTATTAACTAAATTTTTAATTTTATACCATTATTATTCATCTTACACATTTTCTAGAACATGGTATAAGAACAAAATAAATTTTTCGTGTAAAATAAGTATTTTTCAAAAAATGCAGTTTTGCCGCCTTTTGATGGAGCACAAACATTAAATCTAGTTTTTGACATGTTTATAAGATCAATTTTACAAAATAAAATTATTCACTAGAATCAGGATATAAAATTTTACCTAGGATAAATTTTTCATATTATTCTGCTAACATTCATATTTTGATGAATAGTAAAAACACGCTATATTTTAAATAAAAACAACTTTTTTCATCGTAATAACTTATGTGGTTAAATTATAATATTGAATGGATTTAATGTATAAATATATTATATTGTTACCATTTAATATAATTTATGACATTAGCATTGATTTTACATTGAATTCGTAGGTTAAATCAACTCAATCATTTACAATGTTTTAAACAAAAACCAGTTTTCATTCGACAACATGATTAATTTTAATTTAATTTATGAAACATATGTGTATTGAATCTGAAAAAATGGATTCCATATTTGGAATCAGTGGGTCCAAATTATGTTAATAGGCTATTTTTTTTGGGAATTATGAATAGTAACTACAGTAAATTTTATTTACCCTAGTTAAAGGTAAATCGGGTAATTAAGGGTAAATATAATATTATAAAATTACCCCAACACATGAAAAAATTATATTGGATGGATAAAAGTAGACGCATATCACCTGAGGGTCAGATTAGATTCATTTTATGGACTTTTGACTATGAAAATGATTTAATTATTATTAAAACCAAAGAAAGTGACAACATGTCACTCTCTTTTAAGTATAATAATTTTAATTTTGTAATAAACATCATAAAACGTCGAAAATGAATAGTCTCCAGAAAGATAATAAAATTATCTAAATCATGATAATCTATTTATAATTTTTAGGGATTAAATAATTGTCATTAATGGAGATACATTAATGATGCAGAAATTATTTATTAAGTGAAAAATCAGTAATATAGTTTTTATTGTATTAATAATACACATTAAAAGGCCCACAAACCTGAACAAAAATTATTTTTAGTGTATATATATACCTTAATCATCCAATTACATAATATATAACCGTCTGGAGTTTTATAAAAGTGATTATGACACTTATATTATTTTATTTTAAATGATGCCAAAGTTGTCACCTTCGTAATTTAATAAATATAACAATTTAAATATTATGATTTTATGATGATAAATTCGAGTAAAACTATTATTGTGAAATTTAGTAGATTTATATTCATTATTGGATTTTATTTTTAATTTTTATGCAACAAATAAGTATATTAAATAATTATAAAAAAATGTTGTAGTAATTATTTTATTAAGAGATAAACCAAATAAATGGTGTTAAAAATAATAAAATAAATATTATATGGGCTATATAATGTTATAAACTAATTTTATAGATACATATAACCTTTTATGAATCTATTAAAGCTTTTAGATCGAACATAACTTCTGTATATAGTTTATTTAAATTCAAATAAATGAATAATGTCAAAATTGACACTATTGTTATTTTATAAAAATAACATATTATAAAATTGTTTAAAAATTACAAAAATATATAAAAATTATAAATTTAAATTTATATAGTCTAAAATTTTATAAAGTATCCAATTATATATAATTAACAACAAATAAGTAATTATTTGTTATAATTTAAAATTTAGAATGTTATTACCACAAAAAAAATTAAATTGATTAAGTAAGCATAAATCATGTTGATAATGTTTAAAATAATTTCCTAACATGTCAAAATTTTATTGGATGACGAGATTACAACCCTATATCATCTAATATTCGAATATGAGTCATTTTGGGTGGTTTTTAAGTGGGGTTAGATTTATTATAAATTAATATTTTTAATATTTCCCAAGGTGCCCCTCCCCTCCGTTATAAAAGGGAACTTCCTCCGTTAATTCCTAACACCACATTGAGCCTTGATGCTTGGAAAACCCCTGAAAAATCCTCTTATCCACTTACATAGAAACATCATAGAGGTTTTGGTCATCCTCAAAGAACAATTTTAGTGCCCTAAGAGGAGGTCTCAAAGAGTCTCTTCAAAGAAGAGGTAATGTCTGTTACCGATTCTTTCAACTCAATTTCTTCTACCACTTATTATTTTTTAGTTGTTTCATTATGAAGTAATTACATCAGTATAACTCATACACTTATATGTTATTATATGTATGAAACAACCCTATTTCACCCTCTATCCATCCTATAGAAAATGAAATCACCACGCATGCGTACGTATGGAATACCGTCTCCATGCCGTGGTGAAATATGTTTTTCCACCAACATCATACATGGATGGGTATAATGGTGTAAATAATAACTATATATGGTTATTATAACATCATAATAATTCTGATATATTATACCATCCACTAAAATTCATTTCAATAATTATGGGAACGATATCATCTCCCGTGCGTACGTATGGACTACCGTCTCCACGACGTGATGAGATTCATTCTCCATGTTAACCATACATGAATGATAATAAAGATTAATTAAAGAATAATAATGAAATATATGAAATAATAATGATACCGGATTTATGTGTATATATGTATGTATTTCATTTATTTAGTTTCATTCAATTCAATAAGGAAACGAAAACAGTGTTCATGCGTACGTACGGCCTACAATCTCCATGAACGGTATATTTCATTCCTTTTATCGATCTATAATATATATATGTATATGATGAATATATATTATATATAAATCATGTTTTGCATTCTGGAATTATTTAAATCAGGATATAAGTAGTAATTTCATGAACGACAAGTTGAAACACATACGATAAATGAAATGATTTTACACAAAACGCTGCTTTATCATGGAATTTACAAACGAACGGGTAATATAAAGTCATAAGTGAATCATATATGATATCATAAAAATGAATATGATTATGTAATAAGCCAATGGAATTATTTAAATCATTATACAGGAGGTTCAGATACGTACGAATCATATCGAACCGAAGGTAAGGGATAAATTTTCAATCGCATTTTCATCTGAGATTGCTTATACGTAAGTATTTACTGGGGTTACGTTTATCATCCATGACCATGACTTCTAAAAATGTTTTCATAAAATTTTTACAATTCTTCCATGAATTTTCAAAGTCATTTTTACCATTTATGGACTTTTTACCACATTGTATGAATGAAATCTTTCCTACGGTTACCATATAAGGTACTTTTTGACTTTTCCGACAAAAGTACGAGGAGAATGCTATTTTTAACTTATACGACGTTAATGGATTTTTACAATTTCATAAAGCCTCATTTTGAAGAAGATTCCTCTACAAGATTGCATGATTATTTTCAAAAAAACCCTTATCATTTAAAATTTTATGGAATTTTGTGAAAATAAAAAGATTTTAAAGATGAAAGGATATTTTCCTCAAGAATTCATTTCAAGTGTTTTATCAAAACTATTTTCCATATAAGATAACATTATTTCATATGTGTATGATTCAAGTAAAATGTGTCTATGATTTAAATTGTTTCAATTTTTTTATGATGAAATGATATCAATTGTTTATGGATTATGTTATGATGGCATGATATTTAAGAATCTCATTTTATTACATGGGTTATGCTATGATGTATGATTTATGATTTTGTGGAACACGAAATAATGATTTCACTATGAGATGGGTGGTACATATATCGCCCTCCAATGCATTGGGTAAAGATTTATATCTCATGAGATAGACATGGCTGGAACGGAAAGTTAAACCGGTTCAGTAATACAGGACTGGAACAAGGAGTGAACTCGATTCAGAAAGGGATATTGTCCACTAAGATGGTCTTGGAAGAAATGCCTTGGATACTATGGAAAACATATCACGTGATTAATGGTTTCCATAATTAAATGTTTTACTACCATGGTATTTTATCATGCTTAATGATTCTTTATGATCTATGGCTTACGTACTTCCATGTTTTATGTCATTGCTCAATCTTTTGATGTTTAAACATTATGTTCATGTTTCTAAGTTCAAATGTATATTGTATTTTTTATTTTATCAATGATTACCCTTACTAATAATTTGCGCTCACCCTTTTTATATATTATTTTCCCCAGGATATATGGAAATTTATTAGGTAAGAAAAAAAGGGGAATATCTTTATGGTAGATGTTGAGGATCTTTCACCACGATTAGAAGATTACACTCCAAGTTTCCAAAGACACTAAACTATTACGGTACTTGTGTGTCTGTTTTTGTTATGTATTAAGTATTCCGCAAAAGTTATGTATTGTCCATGTACATCGAGCTTTGGGTATCTACGGTTGGTATCATAGGAAAGGTTTAGTTAACCTTTAGAAAATAGGATGCGAAAATATTAGTGAGATCCATAGAGATATTTCTAAGGTATGTCTAGGGATGTCCCTATAGTTAAGTATAAGTATAGGTTATAGTCCTAGAATTATGGTAACAATATTAGATTAAACCTAAGATGTTAGATATTGATGTTAATCCCCTTTGATTATGATTTTTGTCTCTCACACTATTCTTTTTGGTTTTTAGAAAATGGCTGGAAACATGATGATTCACGATAATGGAGGATATGATGGACAATGTAATGATATTCTTCATGAGAAACCAAATAAAATGGGATTTGGAAGTCCAAAAATCATTATTATGTCGAATTAGAAATCTCATAATATGATCAATAATCTCAAATTTGGTATGTTTCCTGACTCGAAAAATAAGAGAAATATGGAGTTTCATGATGATCATAGAGGGAAAAAAGTTAAATTTCCGCTATGTAAATCATGTGGGAAGAGGCATCATGAGGATGTTTCAAAGGAACCCAATGATGATTTGGGTGTGGGAAAGAAGAACACAAAGCTAGTAAGTGAAAAGGAAAAGGTTCAGTTAGCAACATGGATGAGGATAATGGTATTGCTATGACATCAACAATGGTAAATTGTTTTAAATGTGGAATGTACGGGAATTATGCAAACCAATGCCCTAAGGGAAGGTCTCATGAAGAGAATAAGTATGGGGTATGGGTAGTATTTATGATGATGATGATGATGATACTACAAACGGTATGTGAAATGAAAAAATTGTTGAATCTCAGTCAACGGTTTAAGAAAGTAGTGGAATGATTACATGTTTATCAAGTGTAATGTTGTACAAGTAATCTCATGGTACTATAGAATAAATAGACATCTAAGGATTGTTACATTGTTATCCTTTACTTTTGTTTTGAAAGTGTATGATTAATGGTACCAGTATCCATTAAAAGTTATTCATATATTTTTCGAATGAAGATGATATGCGCATAATGATGGGATAAGGAGAAAATTAAATGTTTGATAGTATTCATGCTCTCATTACTGATATAAGGAGAAGGATATATCATGGTTAGAGAATATAGAATTTTTGGATTTTGGCATGTGGAAAGAGTTATCTTTTGACAGCATTCATGTTTTCACTAAGGTTTAATGGGTATTCATTTTTCAAGAGATTACATGATTAAGGTATTCACATGATTAAATTGTGAGCAATAAGATATATGGGGGATAAATGATGGTATTCACATGCTTGGTTGATGACATTTCAAGTAATCGTTTTCTTTATACTATGAGCTTGGACAAAAGTATTTTAGATAAGCCTAAAGATTGGAATGTATTATGTTGGTCATAAGTTAGTATTGTTTATGGATAAAACTTTTTTCAATATTATTGATGGGATATTATAGTAATGTAGTTTTAGAAAAAGGAAAACCTGCAAGACGGGCGATAGCCCATCGTGTCCGACAAGGCTGTGGGAATAAAACCCACAACCGAAGTGCGACTGGCCTTTACCGCCTACCACTGGCCTACAGGAAGTCCCTGGTTAGTAGAAACTATTTATATTTTATTTAGCGATATGATAGTTGAAGAATAACTTCATTTTGGGAATCGTATATGATTTAAATCACCATAGATGGACTTATGTATATTTGATATCTTTTGCTAAACCTTTGTTTGAAACAGATGGAATGACCCATCATTCAATCACATGACCTGTTAACACTTCACAAATAACAAATTAAACTACATTTCTTTAAGAGATGAAGTGGAAATTTTCCAATGAACGACCAACGATGAGACTGTACCAAAATCCTCCAAGTATTTCATCTAATTACAATTTCATCAACTTTAGGGAAATGATCTTGAAAACCAAAAAAAATTTCCTAGTGCCCATATATCTGGTGAATCAGATGGTACCTTAGATCATCACAAATCTATGGCTTTGTGATTGATGGATATTTCATATCCATGTTCTCTACCACTCTCCATCATAACTTGATGGTTAGATTTTTCTTCCATATCCATATTTTCACCAATGTTATCCTATGTGGAAACCCAGTGATTAGTTTATTTGGGTAACTGTTACGTTTCATACTTTAGTTTATAAAGATAAGTTTTGGTATTCTTTTTTACGATGTGGGTTTCATGTAATGAAACATTCAAGTAGAAAACCATTAATAACCTTGACAAATTTTGAGGGCAAAATTCATTTTAAGGGGGGTAGAATGTAACACCCCGAGATTTTATGAAACATATTCATTTAATTTCATTGATGTCTTCTGTTGTAAGCTACAACCAGATTATATTGTGCTATACGCAACACCATATTAGCTTGTAGTATATGCAACACTATTCTTAGATTATGTTACACACAATTTCATGTTCATTTGATAATAGTCATTCTACACAACATTTAGTGTATATATATATATATTCAATATATAAATGAAAAATGGTTGGATTCTGTTATATGAAACAACAAAGGAGTCTTTCACAACACGCAACCATAACATGGCTTGCATTACATGCAATCACGACCTTCCTCGATAGCGTGTGTTGTACGCAATACCGGGTTTTACTAAACAACGATATATTATTATAATATATTTATGAACAAGATTTTATGAATATTATTAACTATATTTTTAATTTTATAACATTATTATTCATCTTTAACATTTTCTAGAACGTGGTATAAGAACAAAATAAATTTTTCGGGTAAAATAAGTATTTTTCAAAAAATGCAGTTTTGCCGCCTTTTGATGGCGCACCAACTTTAAATCTAGTTTTTGACATGTTTATAAGTTAAATTATACACAATAAAATTATTCTTTTGAATCAGGATATAAAATTTAACCTTGGATAAATTTTTCATTTTATTATTCTAACTTTCATATTTTAATGAATAGTAAAAACACACTATATTTTAATAAAAAATGACTTTTTCATCGTAATAAATTATGTGGTAAAGTTATATTATATAATGGATTTAAAGAATAAATAGAATATATTTTTACCATTTAAGATAATTTATTTCATTATCATGGATTTTACATTGAATTTGTAGGTTAAATCAATTCTATCTTTTTCAATGTTTTAAACAAAAACCCATTTTTATTCGACAACATGATTAATTTTAATTTAATTTCTGCAACTTCTGTGTATTGAATTTGAAAAAATAGATTCCATATTTGTAATCAGTGGGTCCAAATTATGTTAATAGGCAACTTTTTATTTTTGGGAATTATGAATAGTAACTACGGTAAATTTTATTTAACATAGTTAATGGTAAATCGGGTAATTAAGGGTAAATATAATATTATAAAATTACCCCAACACATGCCAAAATTCTATTGGATGGATAAAAGTATACCCATATCACCTAAGGGTAGGATTATAATCATTTTTCTGGACTTTTGACTATGAAAATAATTTAATTATTATTAAAACCAAAGAAAGTGACAACATGTCACTCTCTTACATCTTATAAAGATAATAATAATAATTTAGTGATAAACATCATAAAACCTAGAACATTAATAGTCTCCATGAAATCTAATAAAATTATCTACATCATGATAATTTATATATAATTTTTAGGGATTAAATAATTGTCATTAATGGCGATACATTAATGATGCATAAATTATTTATTAAGTGAAAAATCAGTAATATAGTTTTTATTGAAAAAATAATACCCATTAAAATGCCCACAAACCTTCCCAAAACTTATTTTTAGTGTATATATTCACCTAAATCATCCAATTACATAATATATAACCGTTAAGAGTTTTTTAAAAGTGATTATAACACTTATATTATTTTATTTTAAATGATGCCAAAGTTGCCACATTCATAATTTAATAAATATAACAATTTAAATATTGTTATTTTAAGATGATAAATTCGATTAAAAGTATTATTGTGAATGTTAGTAGATTTATATTAATTATAGGATTTTAGTTTTAATTTTTATGAAACAAATATGTATATTAAATAATTATACAAAAATTATGTAGTAATTATTTTCTTAAGAGATAAACCAAATAAATTGTTTTAAAAAATAATAAAATAAATATTATATGAACTATTTAATTTTCTCCACTAAATTTATAGACACATATGACATTTTATGAATCTATTAATGATTATAGTTCGAAAATATCTTGTGTATATATTTTATTTAAATTAAAATAAATGAATAGTGTCAAAATTGACACTAATGTTATTTTATAAAAATAACATTATAAAATTGTTTAAAAATCACAAAAATATATAACAATTATAAATTTAAATTTATATGGTCTAAAATGTTATAAATTATCCAATTATAGATAATTAACAACAAATAAGTAATTATTTGTTATTATTTAAAATTTAGAATGTTATTTCCACAAATAAAATTAAATTGATTAGGTAAGGTTCAATCAAGTTGATAATGTTTAAAATAATTTCCTAACATGTATAGATTTTATTTTTTGATGAGCTTACAACCCTATCTCATCTAATATTCTAATATTAGTCAAATTAGGATGTTTTTTAGTAGAGTTATATATATTATAAATTAATATTTTTAAGATCTCCAAAGGTGCTCCTCCCCTCCCTTATAAAAGGGAACCTCCTTCCTCTCTTCCTAACACAACATTGAGCATTCAAGCTCGGCCAAAACCTGAAAAAATTATATTCTCCACTTCCATAGAAACATCCTAGAGGTTCTTGTCTTCTTGAAAGACCAATTTTATTTCCCTAAGAGGAGGTCTCAATGAGGCGCTTCAAAGAAGAGGTAATGTCTGTTACAGATTCCTTCAACTCTATTACTTCTTCCAATTCTTCTTCATTAGTTTTTTTATTATGAAGTAATAACATCAGTATAACTCATATACTGATATGTTATTATTAGTATGAAACAACCCTATTTCACCATCTATCCATCCTACGAAAAATGAAATCACCACACGTGCGTACGTACGGAATACTGTCTCCACGCCGTGGTGAAATCTGTTTTTCCACCAACACCATACATGGATGGGTATAATGGTGTAAAGAATAACTATATATGGTTATTATAACATCATACTAATTATGATATATTATACCACCCACTCCAATTCTATTCAATAATTATGGGAATGATATCATCGCTCGTGCGTACGTACGGCCTACCGTCTCCATGAATGGTGTATTCCATTCCTTTTATCGATCTATAATATATATATGTATATGATGAATATATATTATATATAAATCATGTTTTACATTCTGGAATTATGTAAATCAGGATATAAGTAATAATATCAAGAATGACAAGTCGAAACACATACGATAAATGAAATGATTTTACCCAAAACGCTGCTTTAACATTGAATTTACAAAAGAATGGGTAATATAATGTCATAAGTGAAACATGTATGATATCATAAAAATGAATATGATTCTATAATAAGTCAATGAAATTATTTAAATTGTTATACATGAGGTTCGGATACGTACCAATAATATCGAACCTACGGTAAGGGATAAATTTTCAATCTAATTTTTATCTGAGATTGCTTATACGTAAATATTTACTGGGGTTACATTTATCATCCATGACAATGTTTTCTAAAAATGTTTTCACATAATGTTTACTATTCCTCCATGAATTTTTAAAGTCATATTTACCCTTTATTGACTTTTTACCACATTTTATGAATGAAATATTTCCTTTGGTTACAATAAAATGTACTTATTGACTTTTCCAAAATAAAGTATGAGGAGAATGTTATTTTTAACTAATATGGCGTGAATGTATTTTTATAGTTTCATAACGCCTCATTTTCAAGACGCTTCCTCTACATGATTTCTTGATTATTTTCAACAAAACCCTTAAATTTTAAAATTTTATGGAATTTTGTGAAAAGAAAATTAATTTAGAGAAGAAAGTATATTTTCCTCAAGAATTTATTTCAAGTGTTTTGTCAAAACTATTTTACATATAAGATGAAATTATTTCATATGTGTATGTTTAAAGTAAAATGTATCTATGATTTAAATGGTTTCAATTTTCTTATGATGAATTGATATCAATTGTTTATGGATTATGTTATGATAGCATGATATTTAAGAATCCCATTTTATTACATGGGTTATGCTATGATGTATGATTTATGATTTTGTGGCACACAAAAGAATGATTTCAATATGAGAAGGGTGGGACCTATATCTCCCTCCAATGCATTGGGTAATGATTTATATCTCATGAGATAGACATGGCTGGAACGTCAAGTTAAATCAGTTCAGTAATACAGGACTGGAACGAGAAGTGAACTCGATTCAGAAAGGGACTTTGTCCACTAAGATGGTCTTGGCAGCAATGCCTTGGCTACTATGGAAATCATATCATGTGCTTAATGGTTGCCGCAATTACATGTTTTATTCCCATGTTATTTTATCATTCTTAATGTTTCTTTATGATCTATGACTTATGTACTTCCATGTTTTATGTCATTGCTCATGATTTTGATGTTTTATCATTATGTTCATGTTTTTAAGTTCAAATGTATATGGTATGTTTTATTTTATCCAATCATACCCTTAATGAGCATTTGAGCTCACCCTTATTATGTTTTCTTTTCCCCAGGATATAAAGAAAGGTTTTACATAAGAAAAAAAAGGGGAAGATCATTATGGGAGATGTTGAGGATCTTTCACCACGATTAGAAAATTACGTTCCAGGTTTCCAAAGACACTAAAATATTACGGTCCTCATGTGTCTGTTTTTGTTATGTATTAAGTATTCCACAAAAGTAATGTAATGTCCATGTATGTCGAGTTTTGGGTCTCTAGAAAATTCATCCATTAGTTATTTATGATCTGTTAGTATCACTAGAAACACAATATTATGCACGATGTGACCGCTATTACTCAATGTGTGTCTTTTTTTAAACTGTCATTAATTTTAGGGAAAAATATGTGACATACTAAAAACAAGTAAATGACATTTTTATTGTTATTATACTTTTGGAAAATTATCCATGTGTGATTTTTGTTATATAAGAATCAGAAACAACTCAATTTGATGCATGGTTTGATATATATGACTCATAGTCTCTTTAATCAGTTTAAACATTAAATTTTAGTTCAACACGTGTGTCACTCACTAAAACCAAGAAAATGTGATACTATTTTCCTAATAATTTAGGTAATTGAAATATAATTCATTTTTAATGTGTAAGAAGAAGTCTGAAATCATAATGACACATGATGTGATTAGTATAATTCAACGTGCATGTTTCCAGCATAAAATTAGATTTTCGTAAAAACACAATCAACATACTGACAAAAAAATGAGAAAACACATTCATCTTGATTTCATATTTTAGAAAAATGACCCTGTTGATGCTCTGTTCCGTCACAGAGTCCATTTATTGACTAAGGGAAGTACCTCAAGAAAAAAAGGGGAAAAGCAAGAATTTCAAAAATACATTAATGTGTGCAAGTATACATGTGTTCCAACCATGTGTGAGCATGTAACCTGCGTGCAAGACATGAGGCGCACATGTCACCTGCGTTCCCTATGTGAAATTTCTCCTAACCATCAGGTGGACAATAAATACCCCATGTGGGCCCCACATTTTCGGCGATGGATTTTTCAAAACCTAGAAATAAGCTCTAGGATCCCCAGTCTCTACTTGAAGTCCTCTGAACACTTCTTAGGTAATTATTTACCTAAAATGGATGATTTAAAGAGGAATAATAAGGAATAAGTGTTATAACTCATCAATAAATGCACAACTAAGTGTCCATCCCATAAGGAATGTGAAGAAACTTGTGTGCCACCTTGTCCTCTCATGAAACTTGAACTTCACCCTTTTGAGATCATTTAGGGATAATACTAAGGTAATGAGCCAAGTATCTACCAAGTGTTACCCTACATGTTCTCCATCACCCAAGTGAACACATGGCGCACATGTATACTTACATGACTATTACTTTTTCACCAGACCAATAAATGCACACCTCCTTCCAATTCACTTAATTTCATATATTCTACAATATTTATCCTTCAATACCCTCATCAAATCCATTTACATCATGATTACTTTGATGGATTCATTATCTGAATGGAATTTTGTGCAACATCTCTCAAAACCTCATGATTTACATAACTTTATGTCACTAATGTTAAAGATTTCCTTCATTAAACCTTATCCTTTAAGATGAGATGATGTTTAATCTGGGCATCCTCTATAAGAGAATTCCCCAAGTTCCTTGTTCATGGGCATCCTCCTGAGGAGTAATCCCCATGTTCATTGTTCATGGGAATCCTCCTTATGAGTAATCCCCTAGTTCCCTAATCTGGGTGTCCTCGTCAGGAGTAAGACCCAATCATAAATCCTCTTTAATTTGGGCATCCACTTTATGAGTAAGCCCCAAGTTCCTCTAATCTAGTCATCCTTCTCAAGAGTAACCACCAAATTAAAAGTCCACTTAATATGGGAATCCTCTTCAGGAGTAAGACCCAGTATTAATTTCATTTGATTTGGGCTTCCTTATTAGGAATAAAACCCATCCATAAGTCCCTCTTAAATTATGGATTCATTTTTAGGAGTAAGTCCCGAGTTGAAATTCCAAATCTCCATAAAGCAAAAATACCTTTTTGGACCCTGCTCCTAGGCTTCTTTCCTGAACTATGTTTTAATCATCATTTTCATGGGCAGTATACATACATAATCCCCAAATAATTTCTTATGATTGCATATTTTGTGGCACAATCATCATGTTTTACTAATACATCCTTTTTATCTCTCTGAGCTTGACTCGCATGAGGATAGAGTGTAAATTTTTTTATGAAATCTCTATTTAGGACATTAATCATGCATAAACCTCATTCCTATTCACTCGATCTATGTGGGTTGTGATTCCAATTTTAATAAGGATATGTAGGTATCCCATATGCGAGTGTGATCCCATATGTTAAATAATCAATGACATTCTGAATGACAATAAACTTCATGTGCCCCACTAAGTGGCTTTAAAACCATCTTGGTCATCATAATGTCCTAGAGAGTTCTATATAATGTATAGAAGGATACCATTGCCTACAAATCACTAATTCATAAGGATGATTTTATATTGATGAAGAACCTCAAATACATATTAATGATTATATAAATCCTTTACATATAAATCATTGATTGTAAGGTCTACAGGAAAACTCATTTTCATGCATGTTATATTAATAAGGATTCACGAACATAACTCAAATGAATAAGAGAGTCCCATAGTAGACAATAATTACCCCAAAAAAGCTATGATGAGTCTGACCTCCCCTCCTCTCGATCAATGCCAATTCTTAAGCTTCATCAGTCCACACCTAATGGGAACCTACCTTTGGAATGTAGGTATAAATGGATATAGAATCATTGGATGTTTCTGGTTGTACAAATAATCCCGTTAGAAACCCATTATAGAGTTTGAACCTTAAACAAACATGGTCATCCCTAATTCAATAATAAAAAATGGTGAACCCGACGTGAATCCTTATTCCATGTTAAATGATGTTTTACTTATTTGTTAGGACCCAATTTAACACAATGTGAGGGCCAATAATGAAATAAATAACATATGTGCTCATCCAAAAGATGTAGTCTCGAAAAACAAATCAGGATTATGTATGTTATATCTAAAATACACTCTCTTCCATGATCTCTCTACATTACAGTAATGGATTCTTTAAAGTTCACACATGTGAATGCCTCAGCTACTACTCTTTCTAGATCATCGACCACTATGAAGACGACATCATGTACTCAGCGTCCTTAACGTTGGGTCTCAAATGCATTGGTTAATGAATACCATCATCATGGTACCATTATGACTCTGGTGGCCACTCGAAAATCTATCGAAGTTAAAAACTCACCCTAGTTGATCGGACATTGATGACTTGTTTTCAAGAAGCATGTGGTTCCAACCACCATCTCCAACCATTTCGGGTCATTATCCCCAGAACGCAATCACCAGTCCCTCACATATTATAAAGAGGTGAATGGGAACTTCACTCAAGGCCTTAATTTATGAATACATGAGTCCTTATCAAGGTCTCCCATCAACAATCGTCACCAGACTCGGGCGTTAGTGTGCCCTCAGTATGATGAGGGTATCAACTTTAAGGGTTCGACTCAGGTTTCTCAGACCCGAGCATGCAAGAAGAACCGTGAGAGGTGAAATCCGATCAACAAGAAGTATGTTCATACATCTGCCCCCTTCGGAGAAGTCCATAATTCAAACCTGATTGGCAACAACAAGCAGGAATATACACCCGTCCGTCCTGATGATACTGCCCAACAGACTTGTCTGGCAGTAACATACCAATCCCACCAAGAATTTCTGGCAGAGTATTATAGGCAGGCACATACTCCTGTTTATAATTCATCAGCTATTCAGAAGACTCATATGACTACAACCAAATAAACATGCCAATTAAATGTGGTGGAGAACAATCTATAGGCATATATACCAGTAATTCATCAGGCTGACCAACAATCTCATTTGGTATCACCCGAAGATGTCAATTTGAAAGCTCCAATGACAAGTTGGAGGAAGAAACAATTTTTTCCCCGCACATATGTGTACTTTTAGAATTCACTGACATGGAATAGAGGACATGAGCAGGAATACACACCTACTACATGAAATAATTGGACGTACATTCTTGTTCTGGAAGCTGAAGTCACCATGCACATTTTGAAAATGGTGAAAGAGAATAAGGAATTCCTTGCCAATATTATGGATGCTTGTCAGAATATTATAACAACTTCAGCAGCAAAATAGGGAATGAATTTTAAATCTATCACTATCAGTGGAGTGACTCATCAACATGTCACAACAGAGCAGATTCACACCTCTGTTCTAGTCCAGGAGGGTCATGGGTAATACTCTCCCATGTCATACGGACAATCATGTAAGGCATATACCCCCGATTTGAATAGATATTTTCAGCATAACCTGACCATTTCTCCTTAGCAGGAACTTACACCTACCCATAAAAACTACATTAGTCAACAAGTGGTTTTAAATATGAGTAATACGGTGACTATGAAAAATACTTATTAAGCACATTTGATAAATCATGAGCTAATCTGCAATAAGGCATTGCTCGATGCTAGAGTTATTGAAGCCCCCAGACATTTATCCCTTACAACTCAAGATTCAACTCTTTCATTTTTGAATTTTGTAAGTAAATACATCAATTATAAAGGTCTTAATAATACATTTATTCATGAAGTATTGATTCATGATAGTTCATTCGATCTTTGTGTAACATCTTCAAATGAGATCCATGATAACCCTCTGTGTGGCCAGTAGATCATGGATCAAAAGGATTAATATTTTGTTGTAACACAACATGGTGGTCCTCCCCATGATGATGAATTTAGCCGTGAATGTCCTCTCCACCATAGTAGTTCACATCACTTGGAATATTCTTCAAAGGACAATGCATTAATGAGAAAGCCCTATTATCTTAACGGACTTGAAATTGTGAAGCCAGTCATGTATGATTCTTTACCGCTAGAAGGTGAAATAATTTCTCAATCAGATGATTGCACATGGTGAAGGTCATTTTTGGAACCACCCTTGGGTCATTTATCTTCAATTTTGATAAATGAATTCTCTATAAATCTTGTTTAATCTGATGAATAAAAAAAGAAGCAACATCTTTGGTCTAATCAGGAAGAAGAATCTTCGTCAAATGATAAGGAGGAAGTGCTGAATATGAGAAAACAACTGGCAGTAGGTGATGTACCAATCATGTTTTTGCCTTTGGATTACTCTCAGTATGATATTCCTGAAATGTTGATAGAGGATTGCCTTCATGATATTCATCACAACATGTGGAAAACACTCTTTCACATAAAAGAGAGAATATTACCTTATGATGAATATCAAAATATTGTTAAGGTAATAGAAGTGTTGCAACACCAAATTGACTTGGCATATCTCTCAGTTTCCCAATATCCAAAGGCTGAGAAATATCAGAGAACACTTCAGCGTACATGATTTGGCACACTAAAAAGGTTGTGTTGGTTAATTACCAATTCCCCATATGGTAATCATATCAGGGGATGGGGTGTTCATGAATAATTGCATTTCATTGAGCTATTCATTCAACAAATCCCTCCAAAAGTTCTATCATGAAATGTTATTGCCCAGGGCTAGCCATAGCCAATTGGTTTTGTGTGTAATAAAAGGTTTTCTCGGGAACATGCCTCATCTTGTTCTTCCAAAAGTTATTCATACAAAGAAAAAGTTGAAAAATTAATCTTGCATCATTCAAATGAGAATATTTTACAAGCATCTTATTTAGAGCGTGTGCATCATCAAGTGATGGAGGTGTCAAAGATAATCCAATGGTTAATTGAGCCACATGATCTGAGTGGATGTAGGTTGATGCATCCGGAAAATTTCCTGACTAAAATCCCCCAAATCAGGGGTGCTTTTATGAATGTTTCAGATGTAGAAACTCAAGATCCACCTCTACATGCTAGACTGGGGACTATTTTAATCCAACCCGTGGGATAAACATATAGGATTCGAGGAGTTGAGAAGGAAAAATAGGAACTGACCCAGTCCACTAGACTTAGGACTTTTTCAAATTCTGAATCTCATCCTCAGCAAAAGTCAGTTTTCTCTCGATTTGGGAAGAATCCACAAGAGGATCACGAAGCCTAATTATCAGGTGATTCCCTCCAAATTACGGTTCATCATGAAGTTCATGTTAGATCAACTCATTCAAGGGAAATGTCTCATAATGGACATGGAAGAAGACATTATCACAGAAATTTCGATAAAAGGGATGCAATGCATTTTGCATCGATAAATGTCATCAATGTTGTTGTCACTAATACCCCATAACATGAGGTTCACTCAGAGGAACCAGATGAATATGTTCCTATTCAAGAATCTGTACACACATAAATAAATGAAGAAGGTGTGCGTACTAAAATCCAGAGGCCTTCCCAGAGGCAATATATTCCTTCAGGTAATTTCCTTACATATTCTAGAAAGGAACATGCCAAAGAAAAGGGTAAATGTTAGGTTATATTCCACCCTTACTCTGGAGAAGTTCAATCACTCTCATTAGAGGAATGTTTCGTGCATCAGTAAGACGAAATGAAGGAGTTAAGGTGGTTAAATGCAGAACTACTTCATGGTAGTCTTCCTCCAAATCATACTAGAGTTGGTTAGTCAAAGGATTTTTTTTGCAGCTACTGGGATGGATCATGAATATCCCCCTTTACAAGTATACACGCATATGTCCAATCTTATGGGTCATACGCAAAAACAGCCAGCAATATTACAATCAGTGGCAGTCCTAGTTGCTACACCCGTTCATACTCAAGTTGTTTCACCTCCTAGGTCCAAGCTCAACCATATGTTTCTCCTAAATTAATGACTATCATTGAGTCATTAACAGCTCGGTTAGAAGCTATGGATGTAAGGCATGAAAAATTTAAACCATAAAAGAGATATTATCCTGAATGGATGGATGCAATTCACCCCCCATCAAATTTCGCAAGTACCACATTCCAATTTTTTAATGGTTCGGGACATCCATAATAACACTGAACACATTTTGTTTATCGTTTTTATACTATGATTTTAACTACTCAAAAACAATAATCAGTTAATCTATGTGTTTTTAACAGTCATTAGTGGGACCTGCTTTTTTCTGGTATAGAAGTATGTAATCCGAGTCAATTACTGGGTAGGAAGATCTCTGTCAATGATTCCTTCTTCAATTTGACTCATCATTGCCAAAGACGACAGTTTTCAATCTTTACAATTGTAAGAAAAGGTAAAATGAAAGTATTTCAGATATCATTGCTCACTTTAATGGATTATCATATACCTTAAGCTTAGCACTCCCTCATGTAGAATTCTTGCCAAACTGTGTGAAAATTTGTTTGATGAATTACGCACACCATTGATCCCTGTGAAATACACAGGATGGTTTCAAGACCTTACTTAAATCACTCAGTAGATCAAAGACACTTTTACAAAGATTAAGGCTAAATCTTGTGTGATTACATCAGTTCGAGGAGGGAGATTAGGAAGAGGATAGAATGTAATAGTTAGACTTAAACAAGAACCGATACCTGCTTCCACTTCAAGACTTTCATCACGTCGAAGGACTCCACCTCCTAATCGTCAACCACAACAGCCGCATTGTCAAGATGATAAAAAAGATCAATGGTCGAAAAAAATCAATGATTTGAAGAAAAAAGATTATTCTTTATGGAATGAAATTTTTTTGGGTTACTTCAACTCAACTCTGGAAAGCAATCGTGTTCAGTTTCTAAGGCCCAAAATTCCAAAAAACGAAGGAGATGAAGACCTCCCCAACTATTTCCTATTCCATCAGATGTTGTTGCATCCCATTCAAGAGTGTTTTGTCTCCAAAAACCTACTAAAAAAGATGGTGTACTCTAGACAAGTAAAACTAAAAGGTTCTTCAACCCATGAATCATGTGCTACTTCTATTGATCTGGAGAAATAAGGTGAGATTCATGATTTCAAATGTAATAATGCGCTGAAATTTGATGATTAGACGGTTAGAAAATTGATCAACCTAACTCATGAAATTTTACGAACACAATTACATAAACCAATTGTGTCTTCTTTTATGAATTCCACATCAAACCCCCCTTCATCAAAAGGGAAATATTCAAATAAGATTCATAATTAGAAGAAAGAAGAGCATTCAAAATAAGATGAGTTCGTTTCAATGCCTAAACTATCTTTGACTCTGCAGATTTTATGCCATCTTCTTCAAAAGAACAAGAACCGCCCCACCAAATGGTATAGCCTGAAATGGTTTATCAAGGAAAGTCTTCATCAGATAAATAGTTTATCTTTGGTTCTGTTAACATGATTCACACAATGGATCTGAATTCCAGTCATATTTTCGATCATGATGGGTCTGAGTCCCCTATATTAAACAGAGGAATTAGAGGGAGTTCTAGAGTTCTACAATACAAAAGAAGATGTTGATTTTTCAGAAGCCACTATTCCAATCCTACCACTTCTAGAACTATATTTGAAGTAGAAACTCATGGAAAAGACCTTCAGTGGGGTCAACGAGAACAATAAATTTCTTCAACACATTGCAGATTCAGTCCCGACATAGTTATCTTGGAAGACCTATTAGAGGTTACGCCTTCTTCTACTCAACAAATAAGTAGAGCTAGTTGGTTTAATCTTCCAAATCCAGGAGTATTTCTAACTCTTACCCCGATACAAGATCCATCTATTTCCAAATAATCATCTTCTAAGGAACATGTGAAACCACATGTTCTGTTTGGGAAATGCATACCTTTGAATCAAAAGAATGATGTCTTTAAACACCCGTCCCATTTAACAGTAAAAATATTAATTTTGGTTCACTTGAATCCATCAAAGGATCTTCGAGAGGCACTCATTGAGGCTTTGACATGTCCTCATGACTTCGAAATTGAAATTTTTATGGCTGAAGTCTACCATATAGAGAATGATCCGGCATAATGTCATGCAGTGATATCTTTTACAGATGAAGATGAAGATGATGTTGTGCATGAACATATTAGACCTTTGTATTTTTCTGGAAGGTTCAATGATGTAGAAATCTTACGAACATTCATTGATAATGGTTCATGAGTCAACCTCATCCATATTCGTACACTTCATCGATTGGGCCTCACTGAATATAATTTATCTCCTTCTACTTTGATGTTGCAAGGATAAGATAAAAATTAACAAGTTCCTCTGGGTGGAGATTACACTCAGATCTCAGTTTGGGGACCTTTTATCCTATTCAGATTTCATGGTTTTTTGTCATGACACGAACTTCCATATTTTTCTTAGAACACCTTGGCTACATCAACAAGCGTTTATACCTTCATCATTCCATCAATGACTAAATATTGTTTCAATGGTCAAATTGGGACATTTTATGGTGATAAATCCACATTAAAAACATCTGAATCTCAATACATTGAGGTAGAATTATTTCACATGAAGGGAAAGGAGAAATCCATGACCAAGGTGGTTACAAAAATTAATGCTCCATATGGTTTGGAAAATATTCCAGTAACCCCATTCGTACATGTAAGTATATATTATGTGTTGCCTATCAGTCAAAATGATGGGATAAATCCAAATCCAAACATTCTTATGGAAACTACAATAATGTAAATTACAACATACAAACTAGACAATATGGGAGAAATTGGAGATTCACCAAGCAATGAAGAATGATCAAATGGAGATGTCTTCATTTCATCCTCTAAAATCCAACAATTTTATACATCATCAACTAGGCCAGAAGAAGTTATAGCAGTGTCAGAGATGAAGGATGATGTCGATTCTCAATCTTTTATCTCCTATTTATTACCCAAGGAAGACCCTTCATCATCAATAGGGTCAGAAATGGTAGCCTATTCTTCAAAATGTTCAAATTTTAAATTCTCTCCTGATCCTGGAAATTCTGATTCATAATATACTATGAATTTAGAAACAAAATAAGAAACACATATTGAAGAAGAAGAGGGAGATCTCAGGGTACTTCTCCAGCATTTGAAAAAGTTATCTCTACCGTTGGGGAATAACATAGAGAAATAAATCTGGGTACAAAAGAAGATCCATGCCCCACTTTAATTTGTGCGGACATGACTATTGAAGATAATGAAATGAATATTACATTTCTAAAGCAAAATGGATATGTATTTTCTTAGAATTACCCAGAAAATACAGGGCTTGATAATGATTTTTCTACTAATCATTTCGTTTTTCCATAAAAACATTGAGGATTCTAGCAAGCCGCAAGAAGAAAACACCCAACATATGCCTCCAAAATTGTAGTTGATGTGGATATGTATACCAAGGATAACTTCATCATAGATGTTAAATATCCCAAATGGATTCAGATATCATAATCGGAATTTTTCGGAGGTTGATTTTCCAATTTAGTTCACAAAAATCTTAATTGATGCAACATCTGTCAATGAAGAACTTTCCTTCATGGATGGAAATCTGGGTATTATCAAATCCGAATGGCTCCAGAAGATGAAGAATCTATAGCTTTCAGATCCCTTAATGGTGTGTTTTTCTATCAGGTAATGTTGTTTTGCCTAAAGAATGTAGGAACAACATATCAACGTGCCATGCATTGCATCTTCAAAACCTTTTTTGGGAAATTTGTTTACTGTTATGTGGGCGATTTGGTGGTTAAATACAAAAAAAGTTGTAATTAATTGGCTGATTTGGAAATAATATTCCACAAACATTGGCAGCACATTTTGGTGATTAACCCCTCGAAATGTGATTTTGTGGTAACCTCAGGAAAATTTCTCGGCTTTGTTGTACACCATCGTGGTATAGAAGTTGATCCTGAGAAGGCATTTTCAATCCTTGGCATGCCACCTCCTCAAAATTTGAAGGAATTTAGAAGAATTCAAGGATACTTTTCCTATATTTGGATTTTCATCACCAATCTTGGAGGAAAAATTTTACACTTAATGAAATTAATTAAGAAGGGAGTCACATAACAGTGTACTAAATAATGTCATGAAGCATTCAATATTCTCAAAAAATATCTATTGAGTCCACCGCTAGTAATTCCACCTTTTGAAGGAAACCCACTTATTCTTTATGTGAATGTTTTAGAGTGATCATTGGGTGCCTTCTATAACGACACAAATCTGGTGCCCTTCCACTGGTGCCTCCTACCCGGTTTGGCACATGACCTCAAGCTCATTTCCCCAAACGCCAGAGGCTTCCGACTTGCAGCGAGGGCCTTGTTATGTTATTGGGGGAAACTATGCCCTAATTTGGTAAGGTATACAAGGAAAGAAAACAATATTCAATAGCGGAAGCAGTAAACAACATACAAACACTAAAACTAAAAATAGGAAGCAATGAACACATAATGATAATGATTATTATGAAGCAGATACAAGTATCTAAGGAAAAAAACAAACACAACAACATGCAGAAATACAACTGAAAACAAAGTAAGAAAGTAACAGAAACTCTAGTAGCATTGCAAGAATAAGCTCGGTCCACTGCTCTCCAGCTCCAACCAGAAATCACGTAGCTGAAGTAGAAGGGCCACAATCCCTATCCACACCTACAACCATATAACCTGTTTGGGCCGAAAAGCAGGACCCAAAAAGGGTGTGAGAGTAATCCCCGTAGGCAATCACCTCGAGATCTGTGCCCTACTGTCAGTGAGTAATAAAGATAATTTAAAATAAACAAATGTAGTAGAGAACTAGAAATACACTAATGTAAACAACCTACAAATATGAATTAACATTTATTTAGAAGTTCAGTACAATCATTTATCCATCAACCAAGGAACCTAGCAATAACACAATATTCCCATGGCAATAAATTAATCACAACAGGTAACTCAACAGTCAACCGAACAACAACCAGTAAAAACCCAAGCTTTTTCATTGTCTTGGAGGACTTTTCACAACCAACCAACGAACAAATAAATCACTGACTCTCTGGGTGGCTCCTAATAGAAAACCCCACTAGTCAAGTAAACATACAAAGGCAAAGACACTCTGAGAAGCTCTCACCATCAATTACCATGTGTTCTTGCAACGAAAGATATAAACAATCTGAGGAAGCACTTAGGTCCAATTCCCTATATATTCTCGCTATGGATATAAGTACACTCTGAGGAAGCACAAAGTCCCATTCCCAAAGGTCCTGCGATAGATACTAATTATAACAGACTCTCTAGGGAAGCCCTAATCGTCAATTCCCCCATTATTCTACCACACCAGGTTCACAAATCCCTGAGCAGTTTAGTCATGTGTAATCGACTGTTAGGAGCCTAATTATGATCAACAAATACATGGCTAATAGCTAAAAATTCATCCACATGCATATAAAAAGTAGGAAATACATGCAATCAAGTCAACATGCATACTAGAAATGTGCAAAAAGGGTTGCCTCGTAGGCAAACCATGACAAATAGAAATCAACATCCATAAAAAGTGAAACAACCATGGGGTGATCCTCAAACATGCTAACCGGAAATTATTAATCATCTAATTACCTCAGGAATACATGCAATCTAAGGTAGATAACAAAACAGGATCATAACCCTAACCCGAGATACCTGATACATGGGTATCATGCACTTTTGCACCAAAAACTCAAAGACATTCAACATAGGGAAACAAACCACCAAACTCAATACTTGTAGATTGATATTCATGAACCTCTGCTTATGAATCAGCCTAGAATAGAGTAAATCTGCAAAAATGTCAAAAACGTTCAACCTCATATAACTCTCACAAGATGATGAATCAGGAAACATGTCCAATGATGAATCGAGAACTCATCACTACGATTCTATTGCACCCGATGACATTTGATTTAGAAAATTGGTGAAGAATCCTTGGCTCGGAGAATAATCAACTCTCCAGGTCGCTCTGGATGTAATTAGGTCGAGAAGAAGATGAAAACATGGATTAGGCATGACCCCTGTCCGATTAATGAAATAAAAAGAAAAGTGCACAACGTGTACTTCTTAAGAACACGGCGTGTAGTCTCCTTTTCTGTATGCTATATTAATCAGGCTCCACCTCATCACTACACCCCGTGTGACTAGCGCAAACACATCCAGCACACGACCTCGAGTGGGAGAAAATTACACAGTACAAAATTCCCAGATTCTTCTCTTTTTCTGAAAAATGGCCATAAATGGAAAACATAACATAAAATAAGGTCCGGGTTATTATAGACTTCCCGCCATAAAGAAATTCATCTCCAAATTTCATAACAAGGTTTCAGAGAAGAGACCATGAACAACTCTGGATACATTGATCACATATCGGTCTTCCTCTCCAAAGTCTCATCCTGCAAACGGTCGTGCTGTCATAGCACCCTTACTAGAGGAACAAAACCGCCTCAGAGTACCTTTGTGCTACAATCAAAAATCCTGATAGGATACTCCCGGAACGATGAATCCTACTCCAGATCAACCTCCTCGGGTTGAAAAACATGAGATGGGTCTGAGAAATAGCGTCAAAGCTGTGAAAATTGGAAGACGTTGTGCATAGCCTGATATCTCTGAGGTAACTGCAACCTGTAAGAAACTATCCCGACTCTCTCACAAACCTCGAACAACCCGACATATCTCGGTGAAATTTTACCATGTCTCCTGATCATTTTGTGTCCCAACCATGGGGTAACTCATAGGAAAACCTGGTCTCTGACCCCGAACTGCAGAGGGCACCTCCGCTTATCATCATATGATTTCCGACGAGACTGTGAAGTAGCCATTCTCTTCCAAATCAACTCTATCTGCTATGAATTTTCTTGAACAAGAGGAGGTCCCATCAAATCTACCTCTCATACCTCCAGCGAACATAAATGTGAATGACATGGCCTACCGTACAAATCCTCATATGGAACCATTTGAATGGTCACTTGGAAAATGTTGTTGTAGGAGAACTCCACCAGATGAATATGCTTCTCCCATAAACCGCCAAAGTCTAGGTTGCATGCTCGGAGCATATCCTCAATAACATTTATCATGCGCTCGGACTGGCCATCAGTCTGGGGATGGTATGCCATACTGAAAAGTACATGTGTAACCATGGCCTTCTGGAGTCCTTACCAGAACCGAGAGGTAAAGCGCACATCCCTGTCCGAAGCAATGTAGTGTAGAACTCCATGTAGACGGACGATCTCCCAGATGTAAAGTCGACCCAGATCTTCAACATTGAATGTATCCTTGATTGGAACGAAGTGATTAACCTTTGTAATCTTGTCGACGATGACCCACACTGCATCGTTTCCTCTGGATGATCTCGACAAACCAGTCATGAAGTCCATTGCGACGTCATTCCACTTTAACTCTGGAATGGGTAATTGCTGCAAAAGCACCTCTGGACGCTGATGCTCTGCTTTCACCTACTGATAAGTAGAACATCTCATGATGAAACTAGCAACATCTTTCTTCATACCTGGCCACCAGTACTGGAGATAAATATCTTGATACATATTGGTGACGCCAGGATGAACTGCCCAAACTAAGTAATGGAAGTCTTGCATCAGCTCCTCGCGTATATCTTCTAGCACCCATACGGGTTCAAAGAAATGCATGATCTTATCCTCGCCAATGGTCCACCTAGGAAGGGGGCCCTCTCCTCACATGATTTCCCACATGACTATCCCTTCACGAATCTGCCATCTGCCTCATTCGAACCCGATCCAAAATTATTGACAAAACAACCATAGAAGATAGGAATGTCTTCCCCTACCTGTCGGGTACCTCCAAATGAAACTCCAAAAAAATAGCCATCAGTTTCCACTAACTACTAGCCTCCTGAACTGCCTGTATATGAGTTCTCCTGCTCAGTTCATCAGACAATGTGTTCCATTTACCAGGCGTATAGGAAATCTCGAAATTGAAGGATTGGAGATACTCAACCCACCTCCTCTGTCTCAGATTCAGGTCACGCTACATGAAGATATACTTGAGACATTATTTTTCAATGTATACCACAAAATTCTCTCCCAGAAGGTAATGTCTCCAGCAACATAAATCATGAACAATCACAGCCATCGCCAGGTCGTTCGTAGGATAATACCTCACATGAGGCCTCAACTACCGAGATCCATATGCAACCACCGGATTCCCCTGCATAAGCACTGCTCCAAGTCCGATGCCAGATGCATCATAGAAAATTTTATAGCTCATTCCAAGCTCCGGAAAAACTAGGATTGGTGTTGAAGTCAATCTCCCCTTCAGCTCCTGGATGGCTGAGTCATAGGCTTCTGACCAAACAAAATTCACCCCATTCTTAGTCAAGCATGCCATCTGTTCTTCTAGGTCTATGGATTCCTGTATAAACTGCCTGTAGTAACTAGATAGCCCCAAGAATCTCCGTACCTCAATGACATTCTTCGGATGCTCCCAGGTAACTACTACTCTCACCATTTCTGGGACAACTGATACTCTTTTCTCTGAGATGACCTAACCAAGGATGTGAATCTCATCCATCTAAAAGTGTCACTTCGAGAGTTTAGCATATAGCCGATGCTCCCTCAGTGTACTCAAAACGATCTCAAGATGGTTTGCATGGTCGTGTCGAGTGTGAGAGTACACCAAGATATCGCCCACGAAGACCATGATGAAGGAATCCATGTAAATATGGAACACTTGGTTCATCAGTGCCAGGAAAACTACTGGCGCGTTCATAAGAACAAATGGCATAACCATATACTCATAGAGCCCATACCTGCTTATGAAGGCTGTCAAAGGTATATCTAAAGGTCTAACACACAGCTGATGATTACCAGACCTCAATTCAATTACTGAGAACACCTGAGATCCTCGATGTTGATCGAATAGATCATCAATCCTCAGCAAGGTATATAAGTTCTTGACCGTCAACTGGTTCAACTTCTGATAATCCACGCAAAGCCTAAGGGTATTGTCTCCCTTCATCGCAAACAAGATAGGCGAACCCCAAGGAGAAGTACTGGGTCAGATGAAACCCTTTGCCTGCAACTCCTCCAACTATTTCTTGAGCTCCTATAACTCAGGTGTAGCCATCCGATAGGGAGTTATTGAAACCAGTGCTGCTCATGGCATGAGCTCAATCAAAAATTATACCACACGCTCCGGAGTAAACCTTGAAATGTCTTCTGGAATGAAATCTCGAAAGCGATCAACCACATTGGGAAAATATAACTGAGAAGTTCCCTGGTCACCCAGATAAAGACTACCAATATGGGTCATAACTCCTCCTATCCCATGATGCTCGAGTCCAGGTCGACTCTCCCGAACATCCCACTCTCCATTATGAAGAAAATATTCTCTCTCTCATGATATGAAACTCACCCTGTGGTGATAGCAATCGACAACTACCTGGAAGGGAACCAACCAGTCCATACTGAGAATGACGTCATAACCCGTCATCTCTAGGACATAGAGGTCCCATAAAAAATGATACCCTTCAACATCATGAGGGCACCCCTTGCAATAACGTATGCTAGATGTCCTTGTTCCAAGGGGAATGTGGAGAGTTAGCATGTCAGTAGACGAAAAGACATCGAGCTCAAGGCTTTCCATGACAGCAACAAAGATAAAGTAATGTGATGCACTAGTATAGAAAAGGGATGAAGATAAAACTGAGGCTACTAAGATCGTACCTCGAACTATAGAGGGTCCGAGATCCTGCTCCTGATGAATCTTCCCTACAACAAAAGTCTTCCTTGTACCGCGGCCCTATGTAGCAGCCTGAAAACCCTGAGAAGCTCCCCCCTGAGCATGACCACTGCATCCACGGCCTCTACCCTGACCTAAACGTCCAGCAGAACTCAAACCCCCAGTCTGTTGCAATGCTGGTAATCCTGCTCCTGCATGCGAGGTCAAAACTGATCCTCCTTCACTAGCCACTGGAAGGGAATCCTTGCAGAAATGCTGCAAATGACCCATCGTGCCATAGGATCGGCACTCCACTGGTTCCCTCAGGAACTAGGGATTCTAATGCCTGATCCTCCCATGCTGATAACCCACCATTTAGGTTCCATAAGAGAGATCTCATTTACCAGAAAGAATACCTCGCTTCCTCGGGTCACCTTAGGTAGACTCTTGGTGGCGCTTCCTATTGTTTGTCTGGAGGGAATCAACCTTGGATGTTGATCCTCCCTGGTCCACAGATCCAGTCTCTCTCAGGTTCCACTCCATGATGAGTGAATGGTTGACTATCAGAGTAATAGAAGTCAACTAAATGACAATCACCTTCCATCTGATCTTCGGTCTGAGTCCTTCCTCAAACATCATTGCTAGAAACAACTCATCATTTATCAGAACAGGTCGGAATCACTATAACTCAGTGAAGCATGAGGAATACTCCATAACTGAGAGAGTACCCTGCTGCAGGTTCCTGAACTCTCTAGCCATGTCAGTCATCAGCGTCGCTGGGTAGAAGTAGTCGTAAAACATACGCTGAAACTCCTCCCAACCCATAGCCTGATGGCGCCCTGTCTGCGAGAAAACACCCCACAATATCTTGGTGGAATATCACAACATATATGTCGTGAGATTTACCCTCCTCTCTGGAGGCTTCTATAGATGATTTAATATGGACAGCATGGCTTCCAACCCTGACTCTGTAGCCTGAGGTCCTCCATCCCCTGTGAAAGTTGGAGGATGTTGCTACTGGAAGACCCGCATCAGCTCTGCCATAGTCAGGGCACGATGCTGAACTCCCTGGAAGGTCTTCCTGAATCTCATTAAACCCTCTTTGAACTGAGCGTCAGAACCAGTGTCTAGAATCACTGCAGGTTCCATGTCCGGAATGATGATCGGAACTACTGGCAGTCCCTGATCAGTCGTATCAGGCGTACAATCGCTACATGGTTCCTGGCGTGCAACAGGAGGAAGTCTTGGTGCCATAGCTCTGAAAGACCAAAACACACCTTCATTAAAGGTGATCATAGCGACAACATATGAGAGTAAAATAGAACAGGAGGTAAAAACCTTTAAATCTGGGAAAAACATGACTACACGGCGTGTAGTACCACTACACGACGTGTACTACCACTACACGGTGTGTTTCATAAAAGTTTACCCTGGGAGTGTACATTGGCCATACATGGCTGTGTAAACTACCTGCCTACCCAGAATGTTCTTAAACTACACGACATGTACACACCCCTTTTTCACATCCTGGTTACTCCAACACGACTATGTAAAACAGACTGTCCCAGCCGAAGACTACATGGCGTGCTTTGAGGCAGACACGGTGTGTGCTAGACACGCCTTACCTGGCCCGTGTTGTTAGCGCCATGGTCTGACACACGGTCTACACTACACGACGTGTTCCAAAGGGACATGGCATGCACTTGAAGGGAAACCTCGACCCGTGTTGTTAGTGAAACGGCTAGGTACCCAGCTGATCCGTACACAATGTGTTCCGAACAAACACGACGTGTATAGGAGAAGATAACATCGACCCATGTTTTTCAAGACACGGTCGGGTACGTGGGAAAGGATACATGGCGTGTGCATACCGAACACGGTGTGTACTAAACATGCATTAACTGTCCCATATTGTTAATTACTTGGTTGGCATCCTAGTTAATATATACACGGCGTATACCTACCGTACATGGTGTGTTCCCGAAAACCATTTACAGCTCTGTGTCCCTGTCCACGCAGTCAGTGACATGGCCAAAAACTACACCACATGTATTTATAACGTACACATCGTGTATTCCGGGTTTTTCCGAACAGTTGCCTCAAAAATACACCGGAGCCCAAAAAACACAGAAAAAAGGAGCTTAAGGTGCCAAATTACGATCTGTGGGGGCCCATACTCCCTGAAAATCAAATCTTGGTAGCCTAAAATTGCATATTACAAGAAAACAGTTTAAGGACTCACGACCCACCGAATTCCGATCCTCAAGGGCCCATAAAACCTCTAAGATCAATTTTTGGAATCAGTGATAAGAAATCTCTAAACAACAATACCCTATCAACATATCTGGTATTCTATCACAGTAGATGTCACAACAACATGCATTGTCTATCACAAATCCTATCACAACAGCATGAAATATCTAATTCAACCAAGATGGCATGAAAAAATGCATGGAAAGTGATCTTCTAACATGTGCCTATATGATGCATGAGATGTAATACCCTCATCTCATCAGGTTGAAACAAAATAGAACCAAATTCATATAAAAAATAACATCACAAAACAAGTGCATCATCCAACGGTGAAATCAGTTAAACATTAACATTAGCAAAAATCAAAACCTGCAATAATCAATTTAATCTGGATTTTCCCAATACACGGGTTCTAGAATGCCCAGGAACAACTATTAACCTTTTAACTATTCTTTCATATCCCTGTCTAATGTCGTTAAACAGTAACTCAATAGAAAAGGAAATAACACCTCTGATAACACTTTGTAACGACCAGAATCTGGAGACCTTCCACTGGTGCCCCGTAACCGGTTTTCCACAGGACCTCAACCGCATTTCCCCAAACGCAAAAAGTTGCAAACTAGCAGTGAGGGCCTTGGTAAGGTATTGGGGAAACTATGCCCTAATTTGATAAGGTATAAAAGGAATGAAAACAATAGTCAATAGCAGAAGTAGTAAACAACATACAAACACTGAAGCTAAACAGCGTAAGCAATGAACAAATAATGATAAGGATAATGATGCAGTAGGTACATGTATCTATGGAAAGAAGCAAACACAACAACATGCTGAAATATAACTGAACACAACGTACGAAAGTAAAAACAACTCCAGCAGCATCACAAGCCTATGCTCGGTCCTATGCTCTCCAGCTCTAACCAGCAATCATGCACCTGAAGTAGAAGGGCTACAATCTCTATCCACATCTGCAACCATATAACCTGTTTGGACCGAAAAGTAGGACCCAAACAGGGTGTGAGACATATCCATGTAGGCAATCACCACGAGATCCGTGCCCTATTGTCAGTGAGTAATATAGAAAAATTAATGGAAATAAATGCAATAGAGAACCAAAAAATACACTAAAGTAAACGACATAAAAATCTCCATTAAAATTTCTTTAGCAGTTCAGTACAATCAATTAGCTATCAACCAAGGAACCTAGCAACAAATCTATATAAGCAAGGAAAGCAAGTAATCACAACAGGTAACTCAGCAGTCTACCTAACAACAAGCAGTACAAACCCAAGCTTGTTATTTGTCTTGGTGGACTTGTCACAACCAACGAACCAACAAATAAAAAACTGACTCTCTGGGTGGCTCCTACTAGAAAACCCCACTAGTCACATAAACATACAAAGGCACAAACACTTTGGGAAGCTCTCACCGTCAATTCCCATGTGGTCTTGCAAAGGAAGATATAGACTCTCTAAGGATGCACTTACATCTAATTCCCCTTATAGTCTCGCTACATAACTAAGGACACTCTGAAGAAGCACAAAGTACCATTCCCATAGGTCTTGCAATCGATACTAACAATAAAAGACTCTATAGTGAAGCCCTAATCGTCAATTCCCCCTTTAGTCTACCACACTAGGTTCACTCAGCCCTGAGAAGTTTAGTCGTGGGTAATCAACTATTAGCAGCCAATATATGTTCCGAAACTACCTGGATTATAGATAAAAATGCTTCCAGAATCATATAAACAGCAGTAAATACATGCAATCAAGTCAACATGCATACTAGAAATCTGCAAAAAGGTTTCCATCGTAGGCAAACCTTGCCAAACGACAATCAACAGCCAAAACAAGGGAAACACCCATGGGGTGATCATAAAACATGTTAACATGCTATTATTAATCATATAATAACCTCAGGAATACAATAAATATAATGCAGATAACAAAACATGATCAAAACCCTATCCTGACATACCCGATACATGGGTATCCGACACTTTTGCACCAAAAACTCAATGTTATTCAATGTAGGGCAACAAACCACCTACCTAAATCGTAGGAGATTAATATTCATGAACCTAGACCTGTGAATTGTCCTATAATGGGGTAAATCTATAAAAAATTCTAAAACATTCAACTTCATATAACTCTCACAAGAGAAGGAATCATGAAACATGTCCAATGAAGAACCGATAACTCACCGCTACGATTCTATTGCACCCAACGACGTTCGATTCGGAAAACCAGTGAAGAATCAGTGGATCGAAGAATAATCATCTCTCTAGGTCACTCTTGATGTAATTAGGTGGATAATAAGATAAAAACGGGGATTAGGCATGATCCTAGTCCGATTAATGAAATATAAAAGAAAATTACACGGTGTGTACTTCTTGAGTACATGGCTTGGAGTCCCCTTTTCCGTACTCCGTATTAATCAGGATCCACCTCATCGTTACACCTCATGTGACTGGTCCAGACATGGCCATCACATGGCCTTGAGTGGGGAAAAATTACACGATGTTTAAATGTAAAGTACACGATGTGTACTTACAAATTTTCCAGATTCTCCTCTTTTTCTAAAAAAAAGACCAGAAAGGGAAAACATACCTAAAAAGAAGGTCCAGGTTCTTACACCTTCCATGCCAAAATAAACGATGCTGGGAATTTTAACATCCTTTACTATCTTAGTCAGACTATGCATGAGGTAGTAACTCGATATTCAATTATTTAAATGTGCGGCCTAGCGTTAATCGTTGCGGTTCAAAAATTGAGACACTACATACAACCTCATGAGGTCTAATTGGTATCTCGCAAAAACCTGCTCAAATTTATCCTTAGTTTTCCAATGCATACAGGGCGTATGGTATAGTGGGAAGTTATTTTGTTGCATTTTGATATCTAGTAAGTGTCTCACAAGGAAATAAAGGGCTAAGATCTGGCTGATTTTTTTCTGAACACCCTTCAGTAGGAGATACATCTTTAGATATTGAACTTCCTGATAAGGAAGAATTATCTATTAAAGATAATTCTCAAACATGTGAAATTTACTTTTATGGTGCTTCCAGAAGTCCAGTAGGGAAGAAAATAGAAGATCTTAAATTCAAAAAATTTGGGTTAGGAATTGTGCTTATTTCCCCATAAAATGCTGTTCTACACTATTCCTTCTTATTTTTGGAAGGCGGTAAAAACAATGAAGTAGAATATCAAACTCTCATCGTAGGATTGGAGTTGGCGCTTCAGGAACAGGTGAATCACTAAAAGGTAAAAGGTGATTCAGATTTGGTAATCAAACAATGTTAACGGGGACTATGCCATCTAGAAATGAAGCATTAATCCCTTTTTATGATTACTTCATAGTGTTAATGGAGAAATTTCCTTCGAAACCGGAATTTTCTTATGTGTCGTGATCTCAAAACACTCAAGGTGATGAACTGGCTAATGTAGCCACAACTCTGGATGTTCAAAATCAGGATGAAACAATCATCATTATTGCCCACTATCGTATAGTTTCACCTTATGTTCAAATCAGAATAGAGGAAATCAATGAAATTAGTCCTATTATTGAACCATATGGTCATACTATAGGATGGATGACAATTTTCAGGGAAAAAATTCAAAATTGAACACTCCCACCTAATAGAGAGATGAAATTACAAGTCTGGTGACTTGTGGTCAATTTTACACTTTATGATATCCCATATCACCTAGAGAAAAATATCTACAAGAGAGGTTTTTATGGAATTATCTTTAGATGTATTGATTGCGAAGAGACATTGGATGTCATGAATTTGTACATGCAGGAGTATGTGGTGCCCACCAGTCGGGACATTGACTGTCTGATAAATTTTGATGGCCCAGATACTTTTTCCTTCAATGATACAAGATTGTGTTGATTTCACTAGGAAGTGTCATTTATTACAAGTATATTCCAATATCATTCATTAACTCCTATAATTTCTTAATATAGCTAAATACACATGTCCATTTGTCACAGGGGGAATGTATATAGTATGACCATACCATTCAGCTACATCGAAGCAGTTTAAGAATATTCTTATTGCTACTGACTTCTTTTCCAAATGTGAAGAGGAAATAACTCTCAATGTTGTTAGTTCTAAAAAATTCGTTAGCTTCATCAAGGCTAACATCATTACATGATTTGGTGTCCCTCATACCATATTTATGGACAATGGCACCAACTTCTGTTCACCCAAGGTTATGAGATTGTATCAAGATGACAACATCAAATCCAACCATTCATCTCGGTATCATGCAGGGTCCAATGGACAACTAGAAGCATTCAATAAGACACATTCAAACATTCTGCAAATGATGGTGGATAAAGATATAAAATCATGGCCTGATAAACATTTTCATGCTTTTTGGGATTATCAGACCACTACCTGCACTACTACTCATTCAAATCCATATTTTTTATTATACACAACAAAATAATTCTTTCCCATTTATGTTCAATTTCCTTCGCTCAGAGTATCCATCTGCGACCAGTCATATATAGATAAAGAATCTCAAACGAAATTAGATGAATTGGAATGATTAGATGAAAAAATATTATGCACCTTGCCCCACTTAGATGTATATCAGAATCAATTAGAACAGGCTTTCAACAAAAAATTTCATCTTCATTCATTCATTCAGGGAGAATTGTTATTGGTCCTCAAAAATCCATTGATACCATTAAATAAATATCCCAAGAATGAGTAAATGTGGGAAAGACCATACTCAATACATAAGGTCTACTCCAATGGAACTTATTTTTTAATCTCAATGGATGGAGAACTTATCTCGACTCCAAATAATGCCAGATTTATGAAGAAGTATTTATTGTAGCACAAATATACATTTAGTCCTTACTGCAAGACTTCAAACTGTATAGTCCCTTTAGTCCTTACTAAATGACTTTAAACTGCACAGTTCCTTTAGTCTTTACTACCAGAATTTAAACAGCATAGTCTCTATAGTCAAATCTACAATACATTAAACTGCATGGTCCTTTTAGTCCTTATTGAAATACTTTAAACTACATAGTCCCTTTAGTCCTTACTTCATGACATTAAAATTCATAGTCCGTTTAGTCCATACTGCAAGACATTAAAATGCATCATCCATTTAGTCCTTACTGTAAGACGTTAAACTACATAGACCCTTTAGTCCTTACTGTATGACATAAAACTTCATAGTCCCTTTAATCCTTACTGCATGACATTAGACTACATAGTACCATTAGTCCTTACTACAAGACTTTAAACTGCATGGTTCCTTTAGTCTCTGCAGCTTGACTTTAAACGGCATGGTCCCTTTTGGCCTTGCTACAAGACATTAAACTGCATAGATCCCTCTATCTCCCAACATGATGTTAAAATGTGTTCAATCCCTTATATTTCCTACATGACTCTAAACTATTCATCATTGGGTTTTTTGTTACCTATTGTTTCTCACACCGAGTATGACTCACATGAGCTTAGAGTAAATTTCAACCATAACAACCTCTCTTGGCCACTAAGCACGTGTAAGTCCCAACATCATCATCAGGTTATCCCCAAGTACAAAATGATCACCCATTCATTCTTAATCAAACTACGTGGACATTGATCCATTCCTTCAATGCTGGGTATGTAGGAAACCTCCTGAGGTTCAAGCCCAAAACCGACATATTCACATTAGTTCACCTCTATCTCATACGATGTTTATCCGTGAAGCCCCCCCTAAAACCAATATATTCACATTTGTTCACCATCGCCCTTTCTATATGACGTTAAACTATACAATCCCCCATTGTCCTCACTGCAAGATGTTAAACTGCATGGAAATATGTCCTAGCTATGTGATGTTAAACAATGTAGCACAGGTCCATGCATATGACCTTAAACTATTCACACTTTTTTCCTGTATGAAAATAAACAACAACACTCTCTAAAAACCTCACATAATAGTGAGTAATTGTTAACATTGATACCCAATCATGTTATATTCCTAGGAATACGTGGATACAATGAAATGCTCGAACCTTTAATCTTGGATGTAGCCATCATTGCACTAAAGTCCCATTTCACCCTTCACATATATGAAATTTTCTCAGAGGTTATTTAAAGAACTACGTATGGCTTGATTCTCATCCTTATGGAATATGTAGAAATGTTCGAGCATCCCTCAGACCCATCCCTAGGTATTTGTGCCAAACACTAAATTCCACATTTATTCCCTTGGTTGAATAGTCTCCCTGTGATATCATGAATGTTGTATCGAAACCCTAATATTCATTAACATCATGTTTATAAAACACACAATGTGTATTCCTCATTAAGGTCCAATCTCTACAACCCTAAACTAAGATCTCATTCACTCTTATACCACATGTCATTAAACTATATTTACTGAACTACATATGGATTGATTCCCATCCTTATGAGATATGTAGTGAAGTCAAACATCTTAATTCATGACCTAGACAAAACATGATTATGGTCAGCACGGGTCTATGTATCTCCTTCATGCATTAGAAAATACCCATTTTAATGATTCATACTCCTGACCATAAATACATCCAGATCTCTATAACCCATTCCTAGACATTTGGTCACAAAATGTCTGATATCCCGGAATTGATTTTCCTGACAATGCAACACATTCCCTTAGGCGGCCTTGCATAAGTATTCTATATAACGGACCTGTCATCCAAATGATGCTATTATTTGACTATGCATTCAATGCCCTTAAGTGGCCCTGCATAATTCAAACCCCTAACGAGTTTGTCAAATAGTGGTAAATTCATTCTTGGGAGTAAATCCTTTTGTGTCCTTATCGGTATTAAAGTCAATATGAAGGTATCCACAAAAAATAGCCATCCTTAACATATTTTTCCCATACACAGTTTCATGATATGAAAGAATTCAAGTTTATGGTTTATATTTACCTTCCCTAAGACTTGTTCATACCTTCACCGGAGTGACATTCATCCAATTCATAGACAATCATGATTGGGAATAACCTCTCCACATTCAAGTACCCCACTTCATACAGCAAACTCTATGCTTTGGAATATTTGAATCTCTATAAACAACCACAATCTTTTTAGGAATAGAAAAGTAAAATTAATGAGAGTTCTTTTGCATGAATATGTAGCACATTACCCTAGGTGGCCTTACATAAGTAGTATACATAACAAACCTGTCATCCAAGAGATTCTATTATTTGACTATGCATCCAATGCCCTTAAGTAGTCCTGCATAATTCAACCACCTAATGGGATTGTCAAATAGTGGTAACTTCACTCTTAGTAAATACATCATATAATTCCTTTTATCCTTTTTTCAAATCATACCGTTGATTCATTGAATTGAGTCATTTTTAATCAAATCAGTCAAAGCCTGTCGTCCTTCAAACAATATCATTTTTTATGTCCGACATGCATGACTTTAAACTGGAATCCAAAGACAGGGTACTCATTAAATTGGGAACTCGTAAAAGTAACTCTGAATAAATGTTGAGTCCCAGTTTTCTAAATGTACATATTGTATGATTTATGCAATATTGAGCAAAAATTAAATGTAATGTTTGTGGTGTTGTTTGTATAATCCAAGCACAAATCAGACTATGCTTTTACTAGTACCGTTGGCTTAGGTAAATAAATATAAAAGTAATTAGAAAGAGGATGCATGTATAAATGATGGATGGTGAATTATCTTTTTAATTGATGCACAAGATTTAGAAGGACATCCATAGACTGGAGTATCTTCTCTTTTTCAAGAATTATAAGAGGCTTTCAATGTAACACTTCATTTGAGTTACAGAATCCCAAGCTTCATCAGCAGCCACCTGGAATTCATTCATTCAATTGGATACAATAAAAGACGCATTGATACAAGCTCATCTTGAAAAAAATTTAATGGAATGTTCTTGAGTGCGGTTTGAGAAAATATTATGTTGATCAAACAGTGACGTTGTTTCTATCCAAGAGTCTTAGAACATGGATACATGGATTTGAGAATGATGCTTTGGAATTAATGATCCATTTGGAGAGAGTACACTTTTGAGATATTATTCTAATGTCATTGTAGTATTCTCTCCACCAACCGACAATAGGAAACACATCAGCCCATGGGCTTTCCATTTTCATATCTGCATGTAAATGGAAAAGAGAAAAAAAATTAATGTTCACACGATAATTTCTGCTCTTAATGGATAGCATAACATAAATAGAGGGGTATCAGTGTGACTGCATCTCGGGTATATAGTTATTTGCATCTATAACATTGACTCCTTGCATATGAGCATGTCCAAATAAAGGCAACTAAATGCTCTGTGATAAATTAACATGATTTTTCTTCATGTACATGGCCAAATCTGGGAGAGTGTTGTCGCAAATATCATAATAGTCATGGCCAATGATGTTCATCATATCATCAATTCTATTTCTAGACAATTTATCATCCCATACCATTATTCCGAGTGCCATTGAATTAGAAAAATGATCAAATAATTATCTTTTAGTTAAGTTGTTTTGTCATAAAACTTGTGATGAAATCGCAAAAAATGGATAATGCATTAAGGCATGCAAGTCTAATATTGGCATGAACATCTAAGCCGATCGCGCAAGTTTTATGGTGATAGTAGTGGCGTGTATGTCAGAAATATACTGAGTTAGCGTGACACAATGAACATAAGCACAGATGACCAAAAATCTAAGACACCTACGTGAAGAGATCTCACCTATGCGATGAGAGAAATAAGCATTCGAATGATGGTTACATTGCGGGAAGTGATACCTGTATTTATAGGCGATCTAGAAGCTTGCGTGTCGCAACCTCCGTGCCTCATACCAGCGTTCCTCTTACATGTGCGCCCAAAATCATTGGCCTTATCCTTTACCTCAGAGTTAAACCCTGATTCTTTTTTTCGGATCCAACTATGAGGAGGGAAATTTTTTGATGCTCCATTCCATCATAGAGTCCAAATATTTACCAAATGAAGTAACTCAAGAAAAAAATATGAAAAAAATTAAAGATTTCACAAAATCATTAAGGCACACAAGTTTACCTGCACACCAACCTTGGGCGCACAAGTCACATGTGCGCTAGACATGATAAGTACATGTAACTTCTTCTCCCTAAGTAAATTTTTTCCCAAACCTCAGGTGGCCTATAAATACCCCATGTGGGCCCTCCATTTTGGGGGACATATTTTCCAAAACTCAGAACAAAGCTCTGGGTACCCATGTCTCTTATTGAACTCATCCGAATACTTATAACGTAATTATTTACCTAGAATAGATGATCTAAAGAGGAATAATATGGCCTAAGTGTTAGAACTCATCAATACTTGCACGCCTAAGTTTCCAGCCCTTAAAATAAGATGAATCAACGATCCTTATGTTGCAATTAGTGGCCCACCACCTAGTGTAAAATTCATCTATGTGTTTCATCCAAAAACATGTCCTATCTTGGGTTCTATAATTCCCTTCTATATTTTCAATGAAAAATATGAAATCATTTTTCATCATTTTGGACTCTCGTGAAAAATTCATAAAAATCATGGCAAAGGAGTCCCAGATTTAAAAATTAGTGGTTCTTCCATATTTCTCGTTGGTCGAGTTAGGTTCACCATGAGTTGGATTCTCACTTCTTGGTGTTGTGGGGGTATCTCCCTTGCTCCCGGTATCCATACCGAAACCCTACATTTCTGGAAAAGATACAAAGTCGACTCGAAGAATAACTGGATATGGATGAATATACACTACAACATTAAGACTCTTTATCTCCATAGATTTACATTTCCATGTACATGAGGTAATTTTTTATAAATTTTCTTAGTGTTTTTTTTTTAAATTTACTGGATAATTGTATTTTAAAAAATATTCCACAAATGCGGCATCGGTGATGCCACCTTCACTCCCCTGCACTACCTTTGGCCCGGATTAAAGATATGTAAAATCCGGTGGGTGGATGCTGCATTTTGCCTCTGGGTAAGGCGAAAGATGGGACTACCGTTGCCGCCATTGGCCTCACACATATGAGAAGTTCAGCATCACTGATGTCGTCTATGTCTTAGATCCCTATAAAATGGAATCCCCTCCTTCTCCTCACTGAATTTTCTCTTCATCTCTATTAAATACACTCCATACCTCTATAAAAAATTCCTTTTCCATTCGGTTTTTTTGCGAAGTATCATTTAGTGGTATTTTTGGTTAATTAGTTTAATGTTTTTTAACATAATAGAATTATATTTTGTTTAAAATATATTATTTTTTAAGTTGTTTTAATAGTTTAAAATATATTGTTTATTTGGTTGTGTAAATAGTTATATATAGTTTTAAATACCTATTCATAGTAGTATACATTATGTATAGTATAAGTATAGATTACTTATATATAATGAATTGATTAATATTGGACTATGTATTCTGAAATTTTGGTAGAATAAAGATTATGTGTTTATCTAAGAAGTAAAATACATGTATGGAAACAAACAAGTGGATGTGGCTCTAGCACATATGTACCTAGGAGTGAAAACTCGGACAAAGAGATTCGGCCTGGACCTGAGGTATCCAGGTACATGACAATGGGCCTTGCTACACTCCAGGTTTGACACTCTCAGGAGATATTCTTAAGATGATTCATATTTTTGTTATAAATTACAAAAATATCAACTAAGAGATAAATAAAATTAATATAGTTATAACTGATAAAAGGATAATTGTGATGTTATATGATTAAATAATGACAAAAGCATTAACGAATGAATGTTATTAGTAGTAATTAAAGATATTGAAGTAATTTTATTTTTTATATATAGTATATAAATAATACTTATTACTAGTAATGACTAATTATTGATTTATTAATGATAACATGGGATTAAATATAAATACATTTGATTGGTTAATAATAATTAACTAATGAATATAAGAGGATTATGTATAAAAGAATACTTAATTAAAGAATAACTTATTAATTATTAACCAGTTATTAAAGAATGATTTATTAGTTAAAAAAGTTATTATTATTAAGTAATTATGTTATTTATTTAGTAGTTTAATTAGATATTTATAGTTTAGAAATAATACTTATTATTTTTAATGATTAATTATAGATTAATTAATCATAAATTTGGTCTTAAAATGAATACATATGACAAGTTAATTCTAATTAACTAATGAATATAATATTACTATGGAATAATTAATAAATAATTAAAGAATAACATAATAATGATTAACTAGTGATTAAAATTTTATTTAATGAAACAGTGCTTGCATATATTAGTGTATAGAAAGGCGTCCTAAAATTTTAATTTAATAAATATTAAATGGAAAAACATTATTTGTTAATTTTTTCAACAATATATTTATTTTGATTAAAGATGCATTTTTTACGTAGAGTGTAATGTTTTCCTATGTGTACTGCTATGGGGACGTTATTCAATCTGTGAAAGGAGCTTCTTACATCACAAAACCAAAAACGATGGTTAGTACAACTGATTTTGTAACCATAAGTTACCTTCAAACGGAAATACCCCCACTATACTCACTCAATTTCTTCCACATCTCTCTCAAATAATCTCGTTATATCTCTAAAAAAATTCTTTTCCATGCTATTTCGTTTTCAGAAGAATCATTTAGAGGTACTTTTGTTTATTTAATTTTATAATTTTTTTACATAATTGAATTATTTCTGGTTTAAAATATTTTATTTTTATGTAGATTAGTTAGTTCTAAATATATTTTTTATTACGTTATGTAATTTGTTATATATAGTTTTAAATAACTATTGTTAGAAGTATTCATTTTGTATAGCATAAGAATAGAATAATTATAGATTAAGTATAGATTAACATTAGACTAAGTATTCTGAAAATTTGGTAGCATAACAATTATGTCGATATCTATGAAATCAAATCCAGGTCTAGAAATAAACAAGTGGATGAGGATCTAACACATATGTACCTAGGAGGTAAATCCCTGACAAGGAGCTTCGAGCCTGACCTGGGGCATACAAGTAAACGAAAATGGGCCTTGCTGCACTCTTGGTTTGACACTCTCAGTGGATATTCATAATATGATTCATATTTTCATTAAAAACTACTAAAATATATATTAAAAGAAAAATAATATCAATATATTTATCAATGATAAAATGATAATTGTGATGTTATATGATTAAATATTGACAAAATAATTAACGAAAGAAAGTTATTATTAGTAATTAAATATGTTTAAGTAGTTTAATTTGTTACATATATTTTAGAAATATTACTTATTACTAGTAATGACTAATTATAAATTAATTAATGATAAAATAGGATTAAAAATGAATACATATGATTAGTAAATTATTATTAAATAATGAATATAATATGCTTAAGGATACAAGAATACTTAATTAAATAATAAATTATTACTTACTAACAAGTGATTAATGGATGCGTGATTTGTTAAAAAAGTTATTCTTATTAATTAATGATGTAATTTATTAATTAGTTTAATTAGATATCTATATTTTAGGAATAATACTTTTTAATTGTAATGATTAATTTTGATTAATTAATGATAATTTAGGATTTAAATTTAATACATATGTATAGTTAATTATAATTATCTTATGAATGTAATATTATTAAATATTAATGAATAAATAATTAAATAATAATGTAATAATGATTAAAAAGTGATTAAAATATTATAAAATGAATCAATACTATTATATATTAGGGTATAGAATGGCGTCCTAATATTTCATTACAATAAATCATATATAGAAAACCATTATTGTTAATTTTTGTTACTCTATAATAATTTTGATGAAAGAAGAATTTTTGACATAGAGAGTAATGTTTTCCAATGTGCACTACTATGGGAAGGTTATTAAATCTGAGTAAGGAGCTTCTTAAAGCACAAAACCAATAATTATGGTTATTAAAAATGATTGTGTAACCATAAGTGACCTTCAAAATGGAATCCACCACTTATAATCACTAAATTTTCCACTCATATCTCTTAAATAAACATCGTATATCTCTTAAAAATTCCTTTTCAATGCGTATTTTTTGTAATTCATCATTTAAAGTTATTTTTCATTATTTATTTTAATTTTTTTACATTTTTGAATTATATTTTCTTTTAATTATTATATTTTTAATAAATTTAGTTAGTTCTAAATATATTGTTTAATAGGTTGTGGAATTAGTTATATTTAGTTTGAAATAACTATTCGTAGTAGTATAAATATAGTATAGTTTATGTATAGATTAATTGTAGATTAATTATATATTAACATTAGACTATGTATTTTGAAATTTTGGTATCATAATGATTATGTGGTTATCTAAGATATAAAATACTTGTCTAGAAACAAACAAGTATATGTGGCTATTGCACAGATGTACGTTGGAGTGAAAACTCTGACAAGGAGTTTCAAAATTGACCTAGGTTATCCAAGTACATGACAATGGGCCTTGATACACTCTTGCTTTGACACTCTCAAGGGGTATGTGTAAGATGATTCATTTTTTCATTATAAACTACTAAAATATCTATGAAAATATAAATCAAATTTATTTATTTATTGATGATAAAATGATAATTGTCATGACATAGGATTAAATAATGACAAAATCATTAACGAATGAATGTTATTATTAGTAATTCAAGATCTTTATGTAGTTTAATTTGTTATATGTAGAATACAAATCGTAATTATTACTAGTAATGACGAATTATACATTAATTAATGATAACATAAGATTTAAATTGAATAAATATGATTTGGTAATTATAATTAACTAATGAATATAATATGATCAACAATTAAATAATATTTAATTATATAATAACATATTAATTATTATGTAGTTATTAATGAATGAGTGATTAGTTAAAAAAGATATTATTATTAATTAATGATTCTATCTATTAGTAGTTTAATTAGTTCTTTATAGTTTAAAAATAATATTTATTAATTGTAATGATTAATTTTAGATATGTTAATGATAATATAGTATTTATAATTAATATATATAATTATTTAATTATAATTAACTAATGAATATAATATAATTAAGGATTAAAGAATAAATAATTAATGAATAACGTAATAATTATTAACTACTGATTAAAATTTTATTTAATGTATCATTACTAGCATATATTACGGTATAGAAAGGCATCCTAAAAACTTATTGTAATAAATATTATATGAAAACCATTATTGTTAATTTTTTTGCACTATAATAATTTTGATGAAAGAAACATTTCTGAAATAGATTAATGTTTTCTTGTATGTACTGCTATGGGAGGTTATTGAATTTGAGGAAGGTGCTTCTTACATTACAAAACCAATAACAGTGGATAGTAAAACTTAATGTGTAACCATAAGTGACCATCAATAGGGAATTTTTGGTTCTTTTAATTTGTTACTAGATCAAGAGACCAGGTCTATGAGCTACAATCATTTTGAATTATTAACAACGCAATGGAATCAAACTTTTCCATTGGTTGCTAATGTTCAGTGGGTCCAAATAAATAATTTATTTTCTCAACGTTAATATGGTACTATAATGGAGTTATATGATGACGTTTCTACTGTACAAAAACAATAACAGTTTCAAGTAGTAAGAAGACATAGAATTACAAGAGTGGATGAAGAATATACACCCCAAGGAATGAAGCATATTCCAAATGATGAAACGGAATAGGAAAAACTAGATGATCTCCCAGATATACATGTCAATCCATATTCTGATGAGGAGTTTTGTAATTACTGATCAGATGGTAAAAACAGTGCTAATGAATAGGGATTGGTTGTTTTTAAGATGGAGGATTCTAAAAATGAATTAGATTTACATCAACCTCGACCTATAATAAATCATCCACCACCCCCATCATCTTGGTCGAAAGCAATGACCCATGTTCCTGAATTTGACAATAATTTTCTCACATAGGCAATTGAGTTCCCCAACGTTTTACCAAATAGGTTTTGTTAGTTGGACAAAACCATATATATTGGAAGGAAATTTCAAAGTAAATATTCATTAAAAATCATCCAAAAGAGATTTCACATTGAGAGGGAATGCAACTATATATTTCACGAATCTGCTTAATGTAAATATGTCATACTATGTGAAAAGTATGTGTATGATTTTATATTTCTCATGGGGCAATTCCGAACATTACATTTGGAGTTTGTTAATCTTGAGGAATGAGGTAGCTCATACATGCGTTATGCCAATCCTTACATAAGATAATGCCTCATTGGATTTTGAATTTGGGTCATCCACAATGGTTTATATGATTAGTACAAGTCAAGATGTTTCAATAGATCTTGTGCAACATAAGATAAAATATACATTTAGTTATAATATTTAATATAATAAGGAATTGATGGATTAAAAATAGGAAACTGTGAAGGTTTATGTTGATTCATATGACTCATATGTGGTGTTTCCGAAATTTCTAGCCTTATTGCAACATAATTACCATGTTGTCTTCCATATTTATACAAAAGAACTTGTTTCTCATGATAAATGATTTGATCCATCTCATGTTAAATTTCATCGGTAATTCAGGTAAATCCTACCCTATATCTTCACATTTCGTTCCAAGAAAACATTTATTCAGATTGACAGAACGTTTCTATATGTAAAATACAAGGGAGTATTGTTGATTGTGACAACTAAATATTGAAACTGGTCACCTATTACACATTATGTTTCCATTTTATTGAATGAAAAATATGAATCATGGAGTAGATTGCTGCCATGTATTTGCAAGAATTTCATAAACATTTGGGGTTTTTGTTAGATATCTGATCCTAATACCGAAATTAATGAGGCAATCAATGCTGATTTTGATACATGGAGATACACAAATGGACACAATCGGTTCTTTATTAGACACATATCAATCAATGTGAATAAAACATTCAACAGTGGATTGATGTAGTAGGAACTCTGAAGGCTTGGTACACATTTTATTTGTTATTTTTTACTACTTAAACATAAAGATAAAATAAAATTATGTGAAATATCATTTATTTAGTATGGAATATGAGTCAGATCAATGACTGTTTGAAGAATATTTGAAATAATTCCTTCAAGATAATCAAGAAGTATATGATTATATGATATGATTCCAAAAATAGAAAATGGACATTAGAACATAACGTGGGGAGGAGGTACGAAGAAGTGACCAAAAAAATTGTGCAGTGTGTCAATGGTGTCTTCAAAGGGATTAGAATGCTACCTATAGGATCCCTAGTTAAGAAGACATTATACCGATGCATGATGTAGTATGTTGATAGAAAAAAACTAGCATAAGACAGAATACAGTAGGGGATAATTCACATAAGACACGTTCAATGAGATATTGAAAAGAATATTGATGAAGCATTAGGTTATCATGTTTTCTTTTTTCGATGAGAAGACTATCGATTTGAAGTTCATCTACGTTCATACCCCATCAAAAATCACATCAGTGAAAAAATTGTGGAATTACCGTAAACAAGGCAATGTCAATGTGGAACCTTTTAGGCCTTACTATTTCAATCGACACACGCTATCAGAAAATTTTCCTCTGTGAACATATAATAGGAAGCATATGATGATCTAGTGTACCAGTTGGATACCATTTCTAACAGTTTTCCTACACTATGAACACAAATTTGGGAGTATCGTAATTTCATAATGCCCGAAGGACAATTGATAGTGATGACTGACATCAATGAGATTGCGTCCTCTTGGGAGACTAATGTCTAGTATGATGCATATTGATAGGGACTGGCCACAAGAACAGGGGTAGATATTTTGATGTAGAATATGTCATAAAGAATGACATAATCTGAAAAGATGACCTGATGTTGTTGGGTCGAGTACACTGTATCATCCAGAAATATGTATTGGCTTCATTGTGACACTCTCATCTTGAAAATTAAATGATTTCATCTCTTCTTTTTTTCATGTTTTTCTAAACCCCAAAACCCAAGAGCAGAAAACAATACAAAAAACATCGTTCCTAAAAATTACTATGCCATTATTTGAAAAAAATTTATATAGGTAACACATACCTAATATCTAAATACCCTATTCATCATAAATCCTTAATAAAAATATGCATGATTTCACGAATTTACATTCATTTTATTCATTAAAAAAATATTACATTATGGAATTTATTTCATAAATTTAAAAACAGAAAACATAACCCACATTGTATATTAAATGTTGTTATCACATTTTTTTTCTCGGCTTCCTAAACCCGAAAAACCAAAAGGAGAACACATAACCCAAATAATTCTTTTCTAAACAATAATATCAAAATTGTAAACTATAAAACTCAAACCAAAACCCAAACCCAAAAACACATTCCCTTTACTATGGGGTTTTATAACATTCTGTGTCTTATTTTTTAATATACATTTATATAATGAAATAATATTATCATAATGATTATCATATGTTATTTGTTATAAATAATTTCATATATTCCATAAACGTCATTAGTAATTAACAATGTTTATCTTAATCCAATCCATAATATTTTTATCATAAATCTCCTCCAATATATTTCTAACCAAATTCAAGACCCAATAATATAGAAATATTGTCTCTACAATTAAAAAATTATGTATTCCATTATTCTAAAAATATTTATCTTAGGGACACATACATAATAGCTAAATAACCCATAAATCATAAATCCTTAATAAAAACATGATTGTATTAAAAAATTATCTTTATAGTTATTCCAAAAATAAAATCATAGATTATATAATTTATTTCATAAATCCAAAAGTCGAACACATAACCCAAACAATAAATTAATGGTTGTTATCTCTTCTTCTTATTTTTCATCGTTTTCTAAATCCCAAAACCCAAAATCAGAACATGTAACCCAAAAACATCCTTTTGTAAAAAAAATATCAAAATTATAAACCCTAACCATCAAACGTAATCCTAATCCATAATGCATTTTCCCATTACCATGGTTTATTATAACTTTCTGTTTTTGATATTTTAATAAACATTTATACAATGAAATAATAGTATCATAATGATTTTCATAAGTTATTAAAAAGAGATAATTTAATACTAATCTAAAATAAATTTAGTAATTACCTTTGTTTATCTTAATCCAATTCATAATTATTTAATCATAAAAATCCTCCAAAATATTTCTAACAAAATTCATGACCCAATAATTTATAAATATTATCTCTATGATTCTATAAATCATTATGCCATTATTCCAAAAAAAAAATATCATAGTGAAATATACCTAATATCTGAATATCCTATTAATTATAAATCCTTAATAAAAACATGAATGCTTTCATTAATTCACTTTATCCTTATTCCTTAAATAAAATATTAAATTATATAATTTTTTCATAAATCCCAAACATGAAAACATAACCCATATAGTAAATTAAATGTTCTTATCAATTCTTTATTTCTTGGTTTTCTGTACCCCAAAACCCAAAACCGAAATATACTTCAAACATGAACTCTAAAAAAAATAATAAATCTAAACCCTAGAGCATGTATCAATTAATAAAATTATTACAACGATATTTTCATCAATAAAATTATTTCACAACATAATTATTTCAATTTAAATTTTTCTCTTCATTCCATATGTTCTATTTATTTTATTCAAAACCAAAATACATATATAATTGTCTTTATTTTTGTAAAAATAATATAATAAAAAATTGTGAATATATAAGTCATGTATTTCATTCTACAAGTCATAACATTATGCTGACCATAACAATATATTTGCATTTAACACTTACGACTCAATTCAATTTTTATATGTAGATGGATGATACCATACTACTCACTCTGCAACATAACCATACTTCCTAGGTTGTGATAGAGGGTGGTACAAATTAATCGATCAGGGTGCATCAAGCACACCGTTTTCATCACATGGAGAATCTAGTTTTCATTAAATCATACCTGCGCCATGCTGGTTTCTATGGCCATGGCATATCAGATTTCTAATTGGTAGACCATCACCTAAATTCTTCTATTATTGAGACATAGAGACTAGAGACACAAAAATTCCACCCGCATGAGGGAGAGATGACCATCACCCTCTCGGATGTGGTAGTGATTCTTGGTCTTCGATATCTAGGGGAGAGCCAGTATTGGAATCACTCGTGCAGCCTAGAGAGATCTTGGTCTACACTTGTTAGGCGCTATCATTTTTTCTGACATTATAACTAGTGATGGAGCGTCCTTATATATGCCTTGGTTAGAGGCATAGATTCCACATTTATAGGATGATGATAATGAGAAGACTGGAATACATTATGCCCATCCATATATATTTTGGATCATTGGCGAGACTATGTGTATTGATCACTCAGCGATGCAAATGCACATGATGTTTCTACACGTACTATTGGAATTTGATTGAGCCAGGACGTACAACTGGGGATCTGCATGTATGTCATACATGTACAGAGCATTATGAAGGTTGTCCCACATGGACCGTACAGGTCTCTGGGGATGTGTCATCCTTAATCAGATGTGGGCACTGGATCACATCCCCGCATTCCACACCGAGCATGCTGGTCTGTTGATCGATATGGAGGTTCTACAAAATGCTTCATGTGGACGCTGATATGATCATCATTTCAATTGGTTTCTAATGAAAATAAGAGTTATTAACTTTAATTTCTCATTAATTTTCACTAACGATGATATAATTTACATGTGGTGTCTGTGACAAATTTTCAACGTTGTTCCGAGATAACATTTGTGCATATATTGGATCCAGTTGGACTGTCTCTTTTTTGAAATGGTAGGTATATACATTCTATAACTGTCTAACATATTTATTAATATAATTAATTTTGGTTTTTAGATACGAGTTTTTTGGACATAGCCAATTTTTATTTCAGATTTCATGGCTTCGATACTAGAGTATTATGGACCCTTTAGCAGATTAATGCATTATTGGACTTGAGGAATCAATGGTTGTTAGGCCCCACATTCACATTAATATTATTTAGTTATAGAATCCAAATAAATTCATGCACCAGTTTGGTTATACTCATCTGATTCCATTGTCTTTGATACAGATAGAGTGGCTTCATGGAATGAAGCTGACAGGGTGGAAGGAAGAAGATTGTCCCTTAGTACATGGAGACATTATTTACTGGTGGCACAGACGTGTTGATTTAATATTCAGGGTGTTCTGTAGAATCAATTATTTCTTTCGGAGAAGGATGAGCATGATCCATTGAATATACTGAATTCTACATTTTATCTTACCCGACCTAACACAGAGATATAGAAGATGGTATGTCAATAAATTTCAATTTGTTTGTATATTGAACTATTTTCAAAATAAATTGGAATCTCATTATAGTATAGTCACATAGAGAAGCTTGTTTGAATGGGTGATGAAGAATATAAGAGGGTTTATAGAAGGGTAGCCATCCATGCTGCTATTCTAGAGGTGTGGGAATATTTTCATACACTTTCTGGGAGCTTCATCATGCGTCCAACCCAGAGAGAGGAGGTTCCTTCCCTAGAAGAACATAATTTTGTTGTTGCTAGTGAAAAAGTGCCATGACCATATCAATGTAGATTGTGCCGTTGTACAGGTGAGACCTCACCTGTTCCCCCTGCAGAGGTCAACCTTCTTGAAGTCTAGGACTACCTGATTCTGGATGTGCCTCAAGTGTCATGAGGTCCTTATTTCCTGACAGGATATCCACAATTCTCTCAATTTTTGGTTCCAAATCCATAAAAGTGTTGGGGTCTATATCCATCAGACCCTTGAGTTCCAGATACATCGTTTTCAGGGGGTATAACTCCATCCCATGTTTGGTTCCCCTTGTGATGATGGAATGTCCTTCTTCCACCGTAATGGGAGAAGCATCCAAAGTGAAGTACAAGATGTAGTTGAAATATACTCCGACAGACACACATATAGACGATGTGATTGTCGATGTTTCAGTGCCCAATGATCATCCCTCTCTAGGTCATCATACTCCATTCTGCACTCGATGTATACGACCTATTCAGAGACCACCATGTGGGACAAAATCACCTCTCCATAGACATAGACATTGATTTCACATGTTCATTTTTTGTTTTATGTCAAATGAAATTAAAATACTATTATTTGTACTATCTGTTATTATATGTTTATCCAGTATTTCAGTTTTCATTTATATTTTATGAACAATTAATATTTTATTGCATTCAATGTTGACAAAATGAATCATAGAAAAAATTAGTAAATTTCATTTAAATAAATGCTTATGATTAAAAATTCTACTATATAATATTAATTTAAATAAAATATAAATGATTGGTTAATAATTATAAATGTTTTTTAAAATAAAGAGCTCCATAAATAAAATAAATAAATGGTAATGAAAGGAATGTATGAAAAGAAACTCATAATTGGAGAGAAAATAATTAATATCGAGGAGGATCCAAATTCACCTATTTGATATGAAAGCCTATATAATATAAACTATAAGACACATATAAATATAAATTTAAAATTCAACTAATTATAATATTTTTAATCAATAATTAAAATTTCATTTATATAGTTTTTATAGTTTATATTATATAGGATATAAATGGCACGTACTTGAAACATTTTCATGTTTCTTGTAGGTGGATTATAAATCGTATAACTTTTATTTTAACAACATTTTGTAATAAATTTTTTACAGTACTTGTTATTTGTATAATCTATTTTTAAAAATTCATTCATTGCATTCATATAGTTTATATTAATAGTATTATAATGTAACGTACTTGAAACATTTTTATGTTTGAAGTTCATGGATTAGATAGCATATAAGTAATTTTTCATCAGTATTTCTTAAGAAATTATTTTTATTTTCAAATAATTATTATATGTACAACCACTTTTTAAAATTTCATTAATATTTGTATTATAGTTTATATTATATAGAATAACAATGTAATATACTTGAAACTTTTTTAGAATTGATTTAGTTGGATTCGAAAGTATATAAATAAGTTTTCATTAACATTTTTTCTGAAATTATTTTAATTTTCAACTATTTATTATATTTTTTATAAAATATTAAAATTTCATTCCTTTATGTTTTATAGTTAATATTTTAATGAATAGAAAATGAACCTACTAGAATGATTTTCCAGTTTCAAGAATATTTATTAGAAAACATATATATTATTTTACATCATCATTTTTGAAGAAATATTTTTTTTGAATACTTGTTATATGTTTAAGAAATATTAATAATTTCATTCATATTTGTATTATAGTTTATATTATTAATTCTACAAAAGTCACATACTTGAGACATTTTTACATTTCAGGTGTGTGGATTAGAATGCTTATAAATTATTTTTCATCAACAATTTTTATGATTTTTTTATATTTTCAACTAATTGTTATATGTTTAAACAATGTTTAAAATTTTATTCATATGTGTCTGACAGTTAATATTACATATGCTAGAAAATTCACATAGTGGAATCATTTGTTTGATTCATGTAGGGGGATTAGAAATATGATAAATTATTTTTATCCTCATTTATTATGACATTATTTTTATTTTCAAATACATATTTTATGATTAAACAATGATTAAAATTTCCAACATATATATCTTATAGTTTATATACCATAGGATAGAAAATTCATGTTCATGAATAAAAGAGAAATTATGATGAAACATCATGTTATATATATATATATATCAACAACAACAAAATAATTAAACATTAAAATATTAAATATATAAAAAACATAATTAAAAAGGAAGTTTTTTATGGTTTTATGGAAAAGGTGGAATCATCTAAGCATCATTTGAGGTATATATTTTTTATAAAAATTTACCTCTTCAATTTTATATTTTTTTTCCAGAAATCATATAAAAATATCTGATCTCAGCTCCCATCCACCATTAAAATTGATCCTCTATATAAATGGATCTGATGGATGGTGGAAACTAGTGGATTTTCCCTCGATGCCTCAGTTCTATAACTCCTATCAAAATTATGGTAACATGTTCTTATAGTGCATAATGAAGGAATAAAATCAACTGTCGTCATGTTAGCCAAATCCTTTGGTCAGGATCCTATCTTCATATCCAACAATTAGAGGAGCTACATGTCTGATGGTGTGACCTTTTTAACTAGAGAGGTGGGATTTCATTCAGAGTTTCGTATGTTTATAGGTCCTCCTCCCCCTCTCTAGTCTCGACCCCAGTGGTGGCTGTATCCATGGATATTAAATGCATGGCAGTTGTGCCCTTAGTTATGAAGCCCCTTTATTTGTATTTATCTCTCCTCTGGATTAATTGACATTTCATGCATGAATGGATCCAATAGATAAATCGACTTCACACACTGAATCTCTTCACTATGGCCCTTATCGTGGTTAGTTCACCACTAATAATGTTTAATGGTGGGAAAACATAAAATGATTTCATATGAATAATGATATTACAAAAACACTCTAACTACAAATATCCTCTCACAAATGGATCTCTCTAGGATCTCTTGAAAGGAAGAGCTATCTTAGATATAAAATTTATTGTAAGGATTCCCCCCAAGGACTTCTTAAATTGCCATGGTGGGAGGCGGCACGTTTGACACAACTCTCACCAGTACTCCACCTACCATGAACTTCTCTCATGTCTTCCAAAACAATAGTGGGTGGAGTTGATTCACCCTCAACCTACCATGTTAGTTGGGAAATTAAAATCTCCAATATTTCTCCTCCTCCATCTGCAATCTTCTGGAGCATCTATATTGGTCTATCTTCTCTCATGAAACCACCTTTGTGAATATATCCACCATGTTACCCATTGTGTTGACCATCTAGTGTCACAACCATTATTGACACATCACATTACTTATAAAACAATAACGAATGCCGATATGCTTCTTGATATAATTTATGGTCCCCATCAACATTCATTAATACGTAAACTGACATACAATATTTTGTTGATGTAATCATTCCACATGATTATCTTTGAATATGTGAAATGTTATGTTCATGAGTAACAACATCACCTCACTCTTGTGATGGTTTTGCAATGTCTTGTGGAGAGTATTGAGTCTACCCCTGCTTAATAACCTCCTCCAATACCTCTTGGTCCTCTGTCGATGAGTCTTCTTGCACCTCCTCCACTTTATTGACAGGTGGAGTCGTTAAAGGTGTTGGATCATTAATTGAGTCCTCATCAACTTTCCTTCATGAAATTATAAGACATTAAAAGTCCTCGATTATATGGTTCTCATGGAACACGGCATCTCTTATTCTGATCACATTCATCCCCTTCATGTCCCAATGATTGTATGCAATCTTCCCTTCTCCATTTCCGATGAAGATGCAAGGATTATATCTCCCATAATGCTTCTTCATGGGCTCCTTTGTTACATGTACAAATTATTAACATCCAATCAATTGTAAATGAGAGTAAGATATATGTTTACATGTCCATCTATTCTATGGATTATCAATATTCAGTGGGTCTGATGGTGATTTTTTACATGGTTTCATGCAACCTGAATAGCATCTCTCCAGAATGTATTAAAATGCATAGCCAAAATCATCATGTTTCTGTCCTTCTCTATGATTTTTAAATAGATGCATTCTACAACTCATTTGTGTTGTGGGGTTTTTGGACCATTTTTCATGTCGGTCTCCCGGACTCCTGTAATTGGAATCAAATTCCCTGGATCTGTACACACGTCCATTGTCTGAATTAAGACAGTTCCACTTCCATTTAGTTACACACTCCACCATGGCATGGAATATCACGAAGTAGTCTTGAAGTTTTTCCTTCATACACAAGAATAAAACCCATTCCCTTATAGATGCAACATCAATAATGGATTGAAAATATTTTTTACTACCCAGTTAATCCACCTATATGGGACTGAATACATCAAAGTGCACTAGATCCAGCTACATTGATCTCTATGATGTAGTAGTATTGAATGAGACTCTATCCTAATTTCCATAGAAGAAGTATTTACAAGGATCCATTGATGCATCATGTTCAATACAGACATAATTATTCTTCATGGTATACAACCCCCATTCACCCATGTGGCCAAGACTTCTATGCCGCACATTGGATGACATTTCTCCTTCCACCATGTTGAGGTTGTCTATGCATATCTTCACATGAGTTTTGTACAACGTACCACAATTGTTTCCTCGAGCAATGATGATGTCTCCTTTTGTAATCTACTATGATCTATTACTTATGATTTTGTCATAGCCTTGTGGATCAAATCCTATACCTGATAACATGTCGAGATGATGGCATGGAACATGCCAAACATCCTTCAGGGTGATCATCTTGAATTAGATATCAACCATGGAAAAATATAGGCGGAAGTAGTATTCCCCATATTGACTGCACCAAATTCACCTTCTTGATAAGTCAAGAAATAATCACGATGTAGAGTGATAAAGTTGGATGCTGTAGTATTGACCACCCATTCAGTGTCTTGGCCTGATGTAAGAAAGTACATCTCTTCTTTATCTTTAGTGAAAGGAGTTATTTCTTTGGGGACGTTCTATTTCATATATCACATCATGCCACAATGATATCATTTGTATTATTGTCTCCTGTAATCAGTAAATGTGCTCTTGCATTGACATCCGTTTACGACCCCTCGACCACCTCCCATGGATGGTACATAAATGGAATTTCAATTAAGAATACATAGATGATTAATATGGAAAAATGGAGCACACTGTTGCATGAGAAATAGTAAAAAATAGTGGAATTGACACTTTGATCCTCGAAATAGGATAACAATTGATCAATATATGATGAAAAAAGTAAAAACTCCTGAGATCATCTAATTATATGGTTTTGGTGTGTTGATGATTTGTTGATGACATGGAACACCGGTGCAGTTGGAAACTTGTCGGAAAAGTCACCAGTGCTGGAATAAGACCTTCTTCTATGGCAATGGGGTACTAAAGCACACAATGATTGACCAAACACTGATCGGGCCTAGGAATCTCATTTTAGCTCTATTTTCGATGTCGTTTGGTCCATTTTAATATTCTTGACAGAAGATTTCAGAATATTACATCAAAACATGATTTTGGGAAAATTTAATATTTTGTTCACCGAAAAATTTTCACCACCCGCCACCATTTCACCGAAACCCCTTTCAGATACCACATGTCTTAGTTCAGTGACCTCTAAGAGAGATGAATGGATGTAAAACATAAAAATATTTCACAAGAACAATCGTTTAACAAACGCTCACACACTATACATCTCCTCTCACAAATGGATCTCTCCTAGCTCCATTGAAAGGAAGAGATCTCTGGGCTCTCTAATCTGCTAGATGGAAGCACCCAAAGGACACCATAAATAGCCTTGGTGGGAGGTGTCATGTTTGAAAAAACTCCCTTGAATCCTCAACCTACAATGTAATTCTCCCATGGCTACCAAAACCTTGGGTGGATGGTGTTGATGCACCATACACATACCATTGCAGCTAGAAAAGTATAACCTACAAAAGCCTAGTCTAGTGGGATAATGGTTCATCATCATTGTTGTAAATACAGGGAATTTATATGTATGTTTTTTAATTAAATGAAAATGTTACATGTTCGCCGAATTTGATGCTGCGTGATTCTACGGCCTCGAGTACCCATAATGAGTTTTTGAACATTTTTTTCGCGTATGTTTAGAAAATGTACGAGATGTTTTTATAACTTTTGAACTGTTTATTAGTATTGAAATCTAAGGGAACCGTTGATCTCGCCGCACCATTATTCTCTTAAAAATACATCCAACTTGACAATATTTGGTCAGGGGTGAAAGTTAATTTTTGGGTTTTCCTGGAAAGAATAAAATATAATAAAATGGTGTAACATTTTATTTTATTTTTATTTGGAACTACCATGTGGATGTTGAAAGGTGGAGACCACCTGAACTAAAACCTCTCAACATAGGTTATGGTGGTGGGTACCACCCTATTCTAACCCCCCATGTGGGTATGGTGGTGGGGACAACCCGAGACTGAAACCCCCTTGATCTCCCCTATTAATGGGGAGAAACCACTCGAGATTCCCCACATTAATTATGCTACCCCCTTTAATAAATATTATCACCTAAATTAAATAATTTAACCAATTTTTAAATTTTTCCATTAACATAGTAGATAATATATTCTATTATTTTGGCTACCTATTAATTTTGGTGGGATTTGGAGGATGTAGCCTTTGGAGAAAGCTCTCCAACGAAGAACGCTCAAATCGACTCTAAATTCTTCATCGAGACTTTCGTTGATGAGGAATGTATTCAATGTCAACGAAATGATGATCACGGAAATAAAGACATCATCGACATCCGCCTATTCCCAAAGACATTGTATCATTCCTCGAGGAAAATCATTAATGAATCAAACGAACGATATGTGGGGTTTTATCGAATTATTGTGATTTTCTCGATAAACATTCTTATTCTTTAAAATAATGGAGAACGTGGATCAACCAAATCAATATGATCCACTATTATAATGAAATTGTTGAATTTGACATTCATGATTCAAGGTCTTCATTGAGAAACTTTTCTACCACTCTAACATGGAGGGTGTGGTCCAATCAAATAAGGCATGACCCCTTCATTGTTCTTCTTTTTGTTTGTTCTTCACAATGGTGATGGCGATATGTGCTGGCATTTCTCACAGCTGGAACTCGAGAACGGTGGCCGGTAGAATAGTCATCCATGAAAAAGGTGGAGGCACAACGACGCCACCCTAAGGCCATGACCACCCTGCAGCCTTGTCACGCAGCACCGAGGCCACGCTGCACCACCCCCACAGCCAGACGTGCTGCCCCGCGGCCTCGCCGCCCCTGGGTCCACAATCGATCGTGGCCATTTGCGCCGCCCATCGACCATCCACTGCCCCCTTGTGACCTCGGTGCTGCCCGCGGCCCCCCGTGGCCCCTCGTGGCACTCGAGGTCACCGCCCCGCTGCCAGGTAGGGCCGCCCATCACAGGTCGGGCTGGGACGGTCGTACTGGGTCAGCTAGACCTAGAACCACTATGACACATTTATGCTATTTTGGCCATAACATTGGCACTGGACGTCTATTTTGAAAACCTTCTACGGTGCCAGAAACATTAATGTGGGATGTTCCTTTTGGTATACCTGAATAGATTTTTGGGTAATGTTTAGGAATAGTCAGTTTGGATCGTGCACCAATCCAATCGGGACCCTGGTACTAAAGGACTAATAAATAATAGACTGGGTGTCTGATTGATGCACCGTCTATTATGTTGACAACCTATGAAGTGGAGGGCCTTTGGGATACTTCTTAGTGGTACTTCTTGGAAGTTGGTGTTTTGAATAGTGGCTTGATGGAGGACCATCCAGGAGATGAGCGACCTTAACGCGAGAACCCAGTAGCGGGCTGTAACATGAGGAAGAGATTTGGTGACATTATTTTATTGGTTAGCGTTGTAAAGTATACTTTGATCACAGGAGTCTCAAGTATATCATCTCGCAGAATGACATAAACACGAAACAATGATGTTGTCTTGAGTTCCTCCAGGACAATGACATTGAGATAATTTATAATCATAGGAAGGGGAACATTGTAGCCGTTGCACTCATCAGGAGGACTGGAATACAGCTACAAGGCGAGGCGACAAAGCAGCTCGCCACTTTGCAGTAATCCTTTGTGGATCATGATGGAGCATATTTTCTTTAGTCACTTATAGTTAATCACATACTTCTTCCACGCATTAGTGAGGCACAATGTGGGGACACTGACTATGAGGCACGACGTGCTCAAATATCCACAGGGCAAGAACCTGATGGATTTTCTAACGATGGGGTGCATGTCATCTGCTTTATAGGACGAACCAAGATACTATTGTTACATTGGGAGGAAGGGTTGAGGTAGTTCCACAAATGCCCTATAGCGGTATATCTAGGAGTGGAGAAGATAGACCAGGATCTCCGACGATATAATTGGTTGCCAAGAATGAAGAAACTAGTAGAAGAGTTTGTCTCCAGGTGCCTCACTTGTCTACAAGTAAATGTGGAGCATCATGTACTAGGAGGATTAGTTCATCCTTTAGAGGTTCCAGAGAGGTCGTGAGATGGGATTTCAATGGACTTTGTTATAGGAATTCCACATACATCCATAGGTCATGAATCTATATGGGTGATCGTTGACCGACTCACAAATTCATCACCCTTTATACCGATCGGAGATTGGTGACTAGTAGAGAGCTTGTGATGCCTCTATGTACATGATATTGCATGGATACATGGAGTACCCTCGATGATTGTCTCTGATTGTGACACAGATTTTACTTCTCCGCTATGGAAGGGGTTGCAAGAGGCTTTTGGGACATTGCGTCATTTGGAAAATTCCTTCCATCCTCAGATGGATGTCCAGACTGAGCGGACCATTCAGAACCTCGAGGACATGTTGTGTTCTTGTGTCCTTGACTTCTGTCACTGCTATGAGGCTTAATTTCATTTTATTGAGTTTCTATACAATAATAGATATCACTCCTCCATTGGGATATAACCTATTGAGGCATTGTATGGGGGACTTTGATGATCAACTTTGTGCTGGACTGACGCAGAGGAGTCACAACTCATGGAGCCAGTGATGGTACGAGATACCACATAGAAGGTGCATATAATCTAGGACCAGATGAAGACTGGACAAAGTATGCCAAAGTTATATTCCAACAAGAGATGGAGACATCTAGATTTCAAGGATGGTGACCACGTCTTTCTATGAGCGTCAACCCAAAGAGTTTTATGGATATTTGGTCGAGGAATCATGTTATCTCTATGGTTCATCGAACCTTTTCAAGTCCTCAGCAGAGTTGGTGAGGTGGAACCCGCTTATCTCTTCCACCCCGGTTGCACCGGGAGAACGACGTCTTCCACGTATCCTAGCGGAGGAGATTCATGCACGACCTTTATCACATCATCATCCATGAAAAGATGGTTGTCAACGATAGGGATACATTACATAGGATCTAGTAGAGACAGAGGATCTACAGAAGCAGGTCTATCATGGGTGGTTGATACCTCTGGTGCATGTTCGCATGTAGCATGGGAACCTCCCGGAGAGCACATGGGAGTGGGATACCTAGATGCGTGGTCAGTAACCCCACTAGTTCACTTAGAATGAGTTGTGGATTATAAATATATAAGGCCATGAGATGAGATGAATGTAAAGAACCAGAATTTCCATGTAATTTGTTTCCTTTAAATGGAAATTTAACCAGTTCACGAAAATTAATGGCATATGATTCCGAGTCCTGGACAACCCATAATGAATTTCTGAAAACAATTCGGGTACGTTTAGTAAATGTACAATCATGTTTTTGTAATTTTTCAACTGCTGGTCAGAATTTAAATCTAAGTGTACCATTGAACTCGCATCACATATATTATCTTAAGAATACTTTCAACTCAACGATTGTTGGTCTATGGGGAATGTTAATTTTTGGGTTTTTCATGAAAGAAAAATAAAATAAAATAGGGTAAATTTTTATTTATTTTTTCTCAAACTCTTATGTGGATGTTGATAGGTGGGGAAAACCTGAACTAAAACCTCTCAACAATGGTTATGGTTTTGGGGACCACCTGAACCTAAACTCCAATGTGGGTTATGTTGGTGGGGACCACCCATGACTTAGAGCCCCATGAATTCCCCTCTTAATGGGTAGAAACCTCATGATCATCACATAATTAATGCTGCTACCCAATTTAATTAACTTTATCCAAAAAATATATTAATTAAAAGAATTTGAAAATTATTCAAACAACTTAATAGATAACATAATATGTTACTTGGGCTGCATCTTCATTTTTCATGCATTGGGAGGAAGGGTCCTTGGGAGAAAGCGATCTGATGAAGAATATTGACTTAGACTCCTACATCTTCCTTGGGACATTCATTGATGAGAAAAGCCTTCAACATCAACAAACTGATGATCAAGGAAATGTTGATGTCACTGACGTTCATCTATTACCTACAACATCATATCCTTCCTTGTGGATAATCGTCATTGAAACAAATGAATGATGTAGGTGTTGGTATCAAATTCTTGTAAATATCTCGAATAAATTCCTTGTTCAAGGAAAGTATGGAGAACGTGGATTTTATGCCACTTACAACATATCTTACATGGAGGGTGTGGGAAAAACAAACAAGGCCTAACCCCTCCTCAGTTCTTAATTTTGAGTGATTCCATGATTTTGATGTCGATCAATGTCGGCGTTCGGCACTGATGGAACTCAAAAACGGCAATCGGCACCACCAACAGCTACGAAGAAGGTGACGGTGCATTGGCGCCGCCCCGTGGCCGCCGCCACCCAGCGGCCTTGCCGCGCTGCCCCATGGTTTCCCAACACCTCCCCTTGGACAGTTGTGCCACCCAGAGGCCTCACCACTCCATGGACTCTACCACGTCATGGTCTCACAGTGTCGCCCCGTGGCCTCGGCGTGCTACCCCATGTCCCGCCGCGCTGCTTCCCGGACTGCTGGGCTAGCTATCTCCCTCACTACTCAGCTCGCGGCCCTTCATTCCGCTCGGCGTCCCACCTCATCCACCTCATGTCCTCCCCTCCCCTCCCGGCCTACACACCCCACGCAACCTTTGTGGCCTCCTGCGTCCCCGTGCGACCCTCGTGGCCACCACGCTGCTGCACGGCCAGGCTGCCCAATGCGGTTCAGGCTGAACCCAGTAGGCCGGGCCGCCCAACGTGGGCTGGGCTGGACCCAGAGGGCTAGGTCGGACCCAACGGGTAGGACCAAGATGACCCAAACTAGGTCTGCCCATGCTGGGTCAGGCTGGCTCGGTCCGACCTGGGCGGACCGGACATGGACCCTTTATGACCCATTTACACTCTATTGTCCATAACAGTGGCACCATATATCTATTTGATGAACCATATATGGTTATGGAAACCTTAGAGAGATACAATCTCATTTGTATAAAAGGCTAAGAACTCACAGACCTGGCATCTGATTGATACACTGTCTATTGAGTAGTGACCCCTATGATGTTGCAGTTATTTGGAATAAATTTTCACGGGACTTCGTGGAAGTTGGTGTATCGAAAAGTTTCTTTAGTACCAGACTCTCTTATAGATGAATAATCTTAGAATGGGAACACAATAGCTGGTTGTGACTTGAGGACGAGATCCTTCATAAGATTCAGATTCAGGGTCCCCCCTGGAAGCACTCTAAGATTCCATGTGGGACTATCTGATCAATCATGTGTGGTTCAACACCTAGCTATCTTATGTGGGTCATAACCAAGCGATCCTATGTGGGTTAGCACCAAGCGATCTTGTGTGGGTCATCACCTAGCGATCATGTGTAGGTCAGCACCGAGCGATTTGGTGTGGGTCTACACTGAGCGATCCTATGTGGGTCAGCACCTTGAGGCCCTATATGGTTCTGATTATGATTATAAATCCTTCATGGGTCTACCTCAAAACATCGTATGATGATTCAGTAGTTACATATAATCACAACTATTACTATATCTATGTTATAACTGGTGTGAGAACAGTTTGTACCGGTGTGTACCTTCCTTTGTGGAAATAACTTGGTGGTATTCTTTTTTTGTGGCATACATTTGTGCTACATTCCTTAGTGTTATTTATTATTTTGTATAATATTTGAGAGCGGGGAATCAGAGTTGGACTCTGTGATTTCCTCATGATTGAGATGTGTTTACATGATAACTTTGTTATATGTATGGGCATATACCTATGTAGGGTTATTAGTTGCTTCCTTCCTTTTGGGATTATCCTTTGTGGTTTTTGTGAGACCTTGAGGGTCTTGGGGTCCTTAATGAGTATCTTTATACTCACCCCTTCACGGGATTTGCCTTCACATCGTTGTGTTTGGTGAAGACGATGAACAACGCTGACCGAGGACATCGATACTAGGAATTGAGGTATCTCGTGGGTGGATGTTAGACAAGGAGAACCGATGAGATGGCCATTCATGAGTTGTACCTACCCTTCTGGTGGGATACATGGTGGAAGATCCAAAAGCTACATTTCACCCATCAATTGTCTTATACATTCTAGTTTTCCTTGTTCTGTCCTGTTGGGCTTGTATTCTAGCCCCTTTTTCTAACTGCACTTACTATGATTACTATTCAGTTGACTTGAGTTCGTATCTTGTTCTGTTCGTGGTTGTGTGTGCTTATAGGTTATAAAGTAAATTCATTCCCATTTATATGTAATAATCCTTCGGTGCTAGTCACCAGTCTTTTTCCAATGGATGGCGGTCTTGGGTTAGTCACGACACAGGCCACGGTAGACGAGTCGTGACAATGGTCCACAATTTTATTGTCCAATTTGTAAGATGTATTATTTCATGTACAAGAATGAATTATATTCCTACATTGGACTAGGTATCCTCCTTAAATGGCTCTAAAACCTTAGAATGATAATCCCCAAACTCTTCTCATCCATGTCACTCCATATATTATAATTCATACCAAATATCACTCCAAGAGAATATAATTTACTTTCCCCCTTATTCCAAAAGGATTATAGATCCAGGTTCTAGTTCAGAGCTCCCATATCCATAATGATGTCATTAATAATTTGTAATTACTATGACTTGGGAGCCAGTGTAAAGAATGACTTCATATAGTATGAATATAGGCATAAACAGGTTTCATTTTTAGTAGGTCATTTGCCTAATAATATGATGACTAATATTGTTGTGTTCACAAGATTAATTTTCATTAAAAACATATTTTATTTGGATCCCACTAATTAGCACATCTGGATATTCTGGAACAACTCTATTTCGATGGAATTAATTTTTTCTTCAAAGCATCACATGAATACTTATGTTATCTATGGGAATTTTACATCGTCATTTATTATGTCAATTCCACGTGTGAATCATGGTCAAGAGATGAACTTTGGAATGACTTGTATTCATTTTATGTGAGGAACCTAGCATGGTTTTGGAGTGGTGGCATCATCATATCTGGTATGTCTTGGAGATGAAGGGAGATATGATCTAACCTTATAGAGATCACTATGATTTCATCTCCTTATCATCATAGAGAGGGCGCAAATACCTCGGCTATGTTGGTGATCGTATCATGTATTGTAATACTCATAAAGTAAGTAAGATGAAATGGTGCCACCTCAATCAATGCATATCCAAATTGCAGTGCTATTTCCTCCTCCCATCGTCCAAATTCGTTCACTTGGTTCGGTCAATTCAGGATCATTCCCCTCTTCTCTTCCTCATCGGTTCAAGTATTGCATGTGGATATCATTTATTATTCTCAATGAGGTGGACCATGTAACTGAAATATCTCTTGTTAATTATAAGCTTGTGAAATATACCAACACATGGGAATATGTGTGTATGATTCTAATGCATGCTCAGATGTCTTAAAGGTGATCATCTTTCCTAGTAGGAAGTGAATCCCAAATTTTTTCACTCCCTTCCTACTGTAAAATTAGTTTTATTGCATTAATTCTATCCTAGAGGAATTCAGGGATGATGATTTTCCATCTCACTCATCCATATGAATAATCACATCACTAATTTACTATTTTAATAGGAGTGAACTGTGTCTTATGCGGACGGATTCACCTTTCTTAATGAAGGGGATACAAATCTTTTTTATTACATGTTTTCCTCAATGATTGAAATTTTGATAGGATTTAGACATTCACGTAGAAGATGGATCCTTCACATTTGATCTTGTTGTGGTTTTCCACATTGATTTATCCTTATTAAAATCACATCATGCTAAGGGGAATCAAAGAATGAATGTGAGGTACACCAGGGACTCCACAGTCATTTCTGAATCCATTCATTGTGTTTATTCTAACTCCATAAAAATGTACGTTAGAATCCCGCTGAATGAAAAATTGATCTCGGATGTGGCCACTTCTCTCAAACATTGGAGTTCACCTAGACCTAAAAGATTACCAAGAGAATTTTAAATATTTTATTGTAAGTTCTATCTATTAATACATACAATGGGGATACCTTCCATATGTTTTTTTTTGTGCTGTGATCCTTATTCTCATCCAAAAAGTTAATAATAGTAACTATATAAAATAGAAAAGGGAGATCTGCATGTAATATTTCATTTATAAGATCTGTTATGGTGTAATAAATAAGAGCCTCACCAATTACCTTCATGGTTTGTTTTCATGGGAGAAACATAATTTTATTAATGGTATGTTATCCCATACATCCATTTTCATAGCTTATGAACTGATCAACGACATGAAAAGAAACTGGTTCCAACATGGTTATTACTATTTCATGTATAATACATATGAAATAATGGAATGGGGATTCACCCACTAGGTCATGGAAATCATGGGATTCCCATAGTGGGTTTGGGACTTATTCTATAGATGATATATTTCCATATGTCTCTCGATATATATAATGGGAAATAATATTCCTTTCTTCTAATCAATCTATCAACTAAGGTAGGGAGATCTTATTTCCACAAGTTTATTTATTCTGATCTTGGACTATATTTGTAGACACCTTATAATGGTCCATTATAATGGTTATATATGATCTTATTTCTGTAAAAATAATGTTCAGTTGTGTTTCTCATCTCTTATTTGAGTATTAAAAGATATTATTAATCATTGGTTCCACTAGATCAATCAGGATTATTGATGGGGGAATGAAAAAGTATTGAAAATGGATAATATAGTTGATAAAACTAGGTGAAAAAATATCTATGTATCCAATAATTTATCGAAATTGCTTTGAAAAAACAATTAAAATCTCATGGTCATTCATAGAAAATATTTTCCCAGGGCGTACAGGGGAACTACCTTATCCCTAAGAATGTTCCAGGTTCATAACATTGAGGGAGTGGTTGGAAAAATCATGACTCACATTGACAACTGAGAAAAATAACTTTTTATCCTTTAGAGGAAGGATCGCCCTGGTGAACTAGATCCTGCCCGTAATTCCCATGCATGTGTTATATATGACCATGTTGATTAATACGATGCTCAGAAATATTGAAATTCTTCTTACCTTATTTATCTAAGACATTCAAGTTGAGGGGAGGTTCCACAAGGATTCATGACCTGTATTAAAAAATAATGGAATGTGGGGAGGGGGATCAACATTTTCTTTATGGATAATTCCTTGGAATTAATCTATTTTATACTTTCATAGAATGTGGTAGTAGGGGTCTCTTTAATGAGAACAATTACCAAACATAAAAATTATCCAAATTTTGATGCCATGTGGGGTAATATATCTCACCCACTGAATCATTTAAATGTAAGAAATATCATTCATAAAGGCCACTCCGGATGGATTAGTATAATAGGTGATATTAGCTACTTGTTCCAAAACTGGGATGCAGATCTGATTGATTTTGTAGGGTTCCCAGCCCCCAACATCAACTTCACCTAGGCGGCTTCTCATCCTTCCATCATTAAAGACACACTCAATAGACATCAATGAAAGATTTATGAAATAATTAATCTCTCTCAGGACTATGATCACTTTGTATTTACTACCTCCTCCATAGGATATTTCTCAGCCAAATCTTATAGGTACTTTCCCAAGGGAATTTTCAATCTCTCTAAGTCAGGATGTCCGATGTGGTTAATGTTAATCCCATCAAATTATAACTTCCATTTTTGGAGGATCATTAACATTGAAATCCTGATAGATAAGGTAGTTAAGAGTAATAGAATCATGGTGGCCTCTAGATGTATGTTCATTTATCATCCTCGTGGGGATACTTCTAGACATATCTTCTTTAGAAGCGGCTGGGAATCAACTGTTTGGAATGTGTTTGGAAATCATACTAGACACAACCCGAATGTTTCATCTTCTAATTAATTCATTCAATAATGGTTTCATGATGCAAGAACTAGTAATAATGAATATAAATATATATCTATAATCCTGGCTGTAGGTTGTGGGGTTCATTGGAGTGAAGGAAATAATGGATGTGATGAGAAGAAGTACATATTGTTGGTAGGATCATAGGACTGATCCATGATCTTGGTAATGTAGATTTGATCCTTGGTGCACCAGTTGGATAATAAAACCACTTTAAGAAGGGTTATGGATGGCAGAGTGGATCCTCCTTGAATCTGGGTTTGTTCTTTAGGGGTCAGTGGGTCAGATGGTTTCCTCCTAATAGTGGTGCCATGCTCAATGTGGATGGTTCCTATAACATTTTCATTATGAGATGTGGAGGTGTCTTACATGACCCCATTGTGTCTATCTTCCTTCCACAATAACTTTGGGTATGTCCACTCTATTAATATAGAAGACCATGACATTCTTATTTGAAGACTAAAGGATTTTCCCTATGGTATAAATGTATTTTGGGTGGTGAAATGGAGAGCATGTTAGTTGAAAAGGGTCATCTAGAATACATGAAAAGGATGTATTTGATTTTGGATATTTCTAATGGACTAAATGAATAGTTTAGAGGAACAACTGTTGTGTGGAACACTTCCTGGGTCCCCAATTTTTTTCATAGAATAAAATTTCACATACCATGTGGTCTATCCACATTGTATTTGGCAAGATCATGGTGACTTGTTATGTTCCCCAAGGTAATATTGGCTTGATTATAAACAGGATTGGAAATCTAGAACATATCTAGAGTACATAGAACTGTCTCGTGTATATGGGAACAACCAGTGTAAGGACCACCATAAAATGTACATGTGAATGATTATGAGGAAACAAGAATACCCAATAATTCATGACATGTAATGTAACAATATATACATGTTGTATAATTTTACAATAAAATTTTACCTTGTGTATCTCCTTCTCCCGAACTCAATTTTGGGCTCATGAAGAGCCTATTCTGAGTAGATTTCCATGTCAAACATGATGGAATTCATAATTTTGGAGACATTAAATTGACATGGTTTTTTATGTGTGGGAAACATATTTTGGATATTCATATCTTGTGAAAGTGATAAGGTTTGATCATCATAGATATTGTGGGGTTAGTACTCCCAACTGTACTATGGAACATATCCCCCAAGCACTATTAATGTGAATCATTTATAATCCAAAACTATAATGTAGGGGATGGGTATGAAATATATAGAGTGGTACTCTTCAATGTTCAACATCTTCTAGATAGTGTGTCCTCAACTTGAGTTAGTTCTCCCACAGTAATGGAGAACACTGGTGAGGAGAAGGCCTTCAACCCTGATTCTTGTGGGGTTGGGTGCGGTGTTGTGTATCAGATATAAACCTACAAAAGATTTAGGGTGAATCATCATTAATTGCATTATGTGGAGATAAATATCCCCATTCTCTATTTTCTTTGGTTTCAATTTATGATATATCATATAAAGTTTTCCTTAACCTCTTTCCTTTTTGGTTAATCTAACTCTTGTTATTCCAATTGCTTCCCTCTATGTTTTTAGTGAGTCCCACATGGTATGTATATAGTCACACATATATGATTTTTTCCCACATGATTTATGTATTATGAAGCTGAAATGTAGTTCAATAGTTTCCTTAGTGATCCTAGTGTTGGTAGAGCATAGTGGTTCTTGGTACTAGTCGTGTTAAGTGGTTGACCTTGGAGATTATGACCTAGGCCCTCTTCAATATTTTACTTTTTACAATAATTGTTAGGTAGAGACATAATTAATATTTGGGTATGTTATTAACACTTTTATCATTCGTATTATCCCACAACACATTAAATATTTTATATTGTTTGTTTGATGCATTTTTTACACCCTAGAAGTTTTAGTATTTTTAATATAAACCTCTATTGTTCCGTGGAGTTTGATGTGTGTATAGGTACATGTACATTAGGATAAGGTCTCCCAATTCAGTATTTTTAAAAAGTCGTTCTTGTGAGCAACCCCTATCATTTTAAAAGTGGGATTGGGGTGTCACCCACACATTATTGAAGAACAAGAGGGGTTTTTGTGGGCCAAGTCATGATAAAAATTCGGTTACCCCTATGTTCTATGTATGGATTACATTAGGGTTGGATACCCATGAAAGGGTAATAATTATTATCCTTATGTGATTGATATTATTTTCAAAAGGGTGAAGCATCATACCATTAAAAACTCTTTTTTTTTGTGAAAAACACATCATGAGAATCATTTTTTTACATTTATTCTCACGTAGAACACATCTATAACTTGTTTTTGGTGTTATTAAAATCCTAAAATTATGGGGTATATTTATTTTGACTAATTTTAAGGTTACAATACCTTAATGATGAATTTAAAATGCATAAAATTCAATATTAAGGTAAAATAAAATTTATATTGTTAATTTAATTTGAGTGGTATAATGTTGCAAAACTATACATGGGTTTACTTCTTGAAAATACCCAAACCTTTCTGCCTTCATTTTTTGATATTTTTTGAGATCATGTATTCCATCAATTCACTTGTTTATGATTGGTGGAGCTTTCATCGTTCAATACAATTTCATCTTCTATGTTCCAGGTATGGAATAACCATAACGCTATTTCCAATATTCATGGGTGGTATGTTTTAAAGTGATAAATCCCAAGAAATTTTATTCTTTTTCAATTCATAAAAATGATTATTTTCTAATCCTTCTAGATAATTGATTAAAATTTATTAAATGATTCACCTAGAATTATAAAATATCATTAATGAAAAATTATCATTCTAAACTAGGATTATTGTATAGAGAGATAGATAATATTATCACATATGAAATTATAATTTTTATTTATGAATGGAACTATTATGTACATGATATGTATTAAATGGATAATTTGGAAATTATCTCATAGAGAAATTACTTATCATTTGTGGCGTCTTAATTTATTTTCGAAAAAAATATCTATAAGTAGTTTTAGGTATCCATAGAGATTGGTTTTAGTTAAAAGCAATTTAACATGATCCATGTGATGTTTTTTAAATTAAACATAGATTTCTTAATAAATAATCCTTGAGGTATGAATTCAATGAAATTTGGGAATGTATTATATAACATATTTTCATGATTGTTGGATTGAATGTGAATCCCTGAGAAAACTGTCTTGGATTATTGATCATATAATGTGTTCATGTATAGAAATGACTTGTGATTTTTTAGTTTCATATGGACTATCTTGATGTTGGTAATTTTGACCTGACATATTTTTGATATAAAATTTGTATCATATATAATATATTATGTCTATGTCTACTACAGATTCCCATGTGGTGGGTCCTATTGGGTAATTCTATGAGACATCTAATCTAGGAATAAGGATGGAATGAATTGGACAATATATGTTATTGGATGTGTCAACCCTCTTTCGTAATAACATTAGGTGGAATGTGCAAGGATTATTATTAGGGTTGTCTTCAGGAAAGGAGCTAAAGAAGGTAAATCCAGTATCTGAGGACCTGGAATATATTTTTTACTTGTTTGATATATATATTTGTTATATATACCCTATTTATATCCATTGAATGAACCTGTATATCTTATTTTATGACGTTAAGTGCCATTGACGGTGTCATAATCTATTCTAAACTCACACACATCTTCGAAATTTTCGTACATTTAGTGATTCATGATAATGGTTACAGTAGTGGGAAATTGACTTATAGTGGAAAATTATGTAAGTGGATAATGTGGAAACATATATTTATAAATGGAGTTCAATAGGGAAACCACTATTGAATATATTTAGTCGCATTACCCAATACATTGGAACAATTTATTTGGAATTATTTTATATTTAAACATTCTTTTTTATACTACAATGGTTGATTTTTTTTTCTACTAATCTCATATATATATCCCATTATTAATTATTTTAGGATTAATATATTATTTTTTTATTTTTTTATAATCTAGCGTTCACCTGGTATTGAGGGTATAGTCTCTCCACTGGACGACATAGAAAATCATTGTTATTCAGAAACCACATTCATACGAGGAGGTACATATGAGGTCAAGTTGTTTTCTGGTCGGACACAATGGATTTGGTAGTGGTGTTAAAACTTTTTACTAGAGGATAAGGTTCCCTAACTTATTTCCTATATTTTCCAATAGACGATATATGTTAGACCAGATATATGAAGGTTTGGATTCCTGAAGGGGAACTATGTCAGTGATTGAACAACAATGTATATTAGACATTCAAGTTACCATAATGTGGTGAATTTTTTTTACAATATTATGATACTATCGATTAAATTAACTTTTGGTGATGAATATGATGTTTATATAATGATTTATGGGATTTTGAGTGAATTCGACCATCTTGTTAGGCTTGAATGTTCACTTCCACATATACCTTTTTCATGCATTACATGGAGAAAAAATAATTAGATTCCTATTGAAATTGTGATATGTGATTTGGTACATTTTTCATTAAATTATATATTTTTCATTGTTTCATTTTATGATTGATTTTTTATATGTGATTCTTACTAACATTCATGTACCAGTGGGAAGAATTAGTATTTATGTATTTCTAAGAGGTTTATGCATTGTGCTTGTGGGTAGCCTCTTATGTTGGACCCTTGTGTGTGCCTGCGTAGTTTTCTCTTTACATATTAAGCAATAGCATTTCTCTAATGTTGTAAGAGAATGACCACTATAAAAAATTCTCATGGATGAGAAGTCATTAAAGGTTTGGACAATAACAACTACTGTTTTTATAAACCCTTAATTGTTTTAATTCTAAAGTCTTTTTGATGAAAATTAGAATATTGTCAATTAAATTTTTACCCTTACATGTTTCATGGGTTCAAATTAAGTATTACATGAGTTGTAAGACATTGTATATGGTGTAGAGTAGTTCCCATTTGAAATATAATAGTAACATTACATTTGATGGGTTAATTAAAGGTAAAAAACCATTGGATAACGGTATATTATTTTTCCCTACCACTACATAATGGAATCATCTATTTTCAAGTATTTTTTATCAAATTTTTTTCATGTGAAACTAAAATTATTCATTAAGAAGTAAACACTTAAGGAATATTTTTGTTATAAATGGATACTTGTGAATCTATATAGGATGGATAAAGATATTATCATATGGGGTGTTTTTATTTAACTTAGAAAAAAACTATTTGGAATTAGTTCAAGTATTTATTTTGAAGTTGGTTGATCCCACTAACATATTAAAAATATTAAAGTGATGTTTCCTCAATAAAAATTGTATTTTTTTCATCATGAAATTTGGCATTGTAAACCCTTAACATTTATACATTTCATAAAATTGTTTTTTCATTATTTGTGGTGTGCTTGTGTATTAGTATCAAACCTTTGTCTAATGCTTGACCATATGAGGTATGAAAGTGTAACCTTTAACTATGATTATGTTTCTTACATATGGATTATAATGATTTTGATACAATTTACATTACATGATTTTTTTATTTTTCGATTTCAACATTTATCATATTCTGAAACTCTATCTTCTACATTTGGACATGAATTGGAGCCTATAGGCTTATTCCATAAGATGGAAGAGTATGCTTTTTGGTCTGTATTCATTGGAAATCACTATTGTGGGATGTTTCAACCATATTTGGGACTATCCTGAGGGTGTAATGTGTCATGATGGTCCTAATTTTTTTCTTATAACATGGTACATAAGTAGTTAGAGCCGATTTTCAAGGACCCAACATATATTTTGTACTACAGTGATGCATTTCTGTTTATATCTGAAGCCTTTTTACATTCATGGCTTTAATTTTTATATCGTATGCACTGATGTTAAGTGACTTTGGTGGCATGAAACTGAGTCTTTTACTCACACCCTACTTAATCATTTTAGTGCACCATTAAATTTCATGACTATGGATTCGATGAAGGGAAAGGTTACTATGGTGGACAGTTTAAAAGGGGGAGTATGAGGATGATTACATTTCTAGATATAGTTCAAGTAGTATATCTTATTCTATTTTATTTACTAAATTTACCCCATACATTTGATTATTTTTTGGAAATTTATTATTTATTTGACATTAAATATTAGTACTACATGGTTTGTAATATTTGTTTTTTTATACACTCTCCTAGATATACCGTTATTTATTATTATTTTAATTTTTTAGTAATAATTTTTATATACAATGATGTTCAAATGGTACTAATGGTATAGTCTCCCCACTGATGGACTTTGTAGATACCCCAAAATTGATGTACATGTACATTACATTACATTTTTGGAATACATAATACATAAAAAAATTGACACCAAAGGACCGTAATAGTTTAGATCCTTCGGAAGCTCGGAACATAATCTTCTAATCATGTTGAAAGATCTTCAAAATCTCTCATAAAGATCTTCCCCTTTTCTTTTCATACCTAAAACCTTTCTTTAAATCCTAGGGAAAAGAAAACATAAAAAGGATGAGCTCAAATTCTCAGTATGGGTAAACATATAGAACATAAATCAATCCATAAAAATTTGATTGCAAAAACAGGAACATGATATATAAACCTTAAATCTTGAGCAATGACATAAATCTAGGAATTACATACGTCATATATCATAAAGGAACATTAATAATGATTAAATTTCGTGGGAATAAAACATGAAATTGTGGCAATCCATTAAGAACATGATATGATTTCTATATTAGCGAAGGCATTGCTGTCAATGCCATCATAATGTACAATGTCACTTACTGAATCAAGTTCCCTCCTCCTTCCTATCCAGTATCACTGAACCGGATTAACTTATCATTCCAGCCATGTCTATCTCATGAGATATAAATCGTTACCAAATCCATTGGAGGGAGATATTGTATATCATCCCGTCTTTTTATCACATAAACATTAATTACATTTTACAAAACTGAGGATGTTTATGGTTTAGTGTCATGGAAACCAGGAACATAAAACATGAAAATTTAATACATTCTTGTTAAAAACATGAAAGGCTTCTCTTCATGTTCATCCTAGGTTCATTACTGCATCTCAAACCTGGAGACATACATCAAAATAAAGGGTGAGCAGAAGGCCCAGTAAGGGAACAAGAGAAACATTTAACATGTGAACTTGAGATACATCAACTATGTCATGAAAAAGAACTTTAAGGCATTAGAAAGAAATCATGTGGAATATCATAATTAAAATAACATTTTTCATAACTTTATGATGTGGATACATCATTTAACACATAAAATCATGAACATATCACCATGGTCCATCCACAAGGTGTCATTTGAAAATTACAAAGATTATTCACCAAGATATCGTGAAAATTATAATTTCTAGGGGTTACATCATTACCCAATGCATTGGAGCACTCTCAGGGCGCACCCTTAAATTTTCCTTAATTATCATGTGATCCACATATATAATCATTAATCATTTCATAAACAACCCCTATAGCATAAAATAAATGGCTTTCATTTCATAATAATAACGTTTTAAAAACTGCCATAAAGACATGATCTTTACGTCACTTTAAACCCACAGAAGGGGAGAGTGGGTCTCATTTATCTAAATCATAGATTTTAAAATATAAAATTTTGTTATATATTTTAATACCACTTTTGAAGAAATGTCTTTGATTATTCACTTAATAAAATATAATTACTTTAGAGAAAGAGAGAGACATTTTTAGATGGAAATTCTGCATCATAACAGCTATGTTTTGGGGTTTTAGAAAACATTGAAAAGATAGGGGACATGGGTAAAACACTCATAAATGACCCATAAAACTTTATAGGGACAGAATATAAAGGATTTGAGAACATGGTAATGAAATTTGAAAGATATACCATATGAAATGAAGAACATGAAAGGAAGACAAAAATAAGATTTCTCTTATGAAAATTCGACATCCCAACGACGTCACTTAAACTTCAACAAAAATGAATTGATGAGATCAAATAGGGTCTCTAATAATTTGAACATAAAAGATCAGTATGATAGTTATAGATATCATACCCCAGAATAACAAAAAAGGAACTTGAAATACCTAACATGAAAGTAGATCTTTGAAAAATGAGAAAGGCGAACGAATCCCTTAACAATTCGGCAGCCTAACGACATCACTTAAACTTCAACCAAAAATGAATTGAAAAGATCAAAATAGGGTCTATCATCATTTGAACATAATAATTCAGTATGATATATATTGATATCATACCCCAACATAATAAAAAGTAATGTGAAAGACATGACATGAAAATAGATCTTGAAAATGAGAAGGGTGAAAGAATCCCTTAAAAATTCGGCAGCCTAACGACGCCACTTAAAACATGAAAATAATGAATTGAAGAGATAAAATGGGGTATCACATCATATGATCATAAAATATCAGTATGATATATATATAGATCATACCCCAACATAATAAAAAGGAACGTTAAAGTCTTGACATGAAAATAGAACTTGAAAATGAGAAGGGTGAACGAATCTGTTACAAAAATTTCGGCATCCTAACGGCACCACATAGACATTGATAAAATGAAATGATGAGAGTAAGAGGGTGTATCTCATAATATGAAAATAAGAATGAAATTATAATGAATATAAAAGAACATCCTCCAACATAAGAACATGGACCATAAAAGGAATGACATAAAAGAGATTATTTGAAAAGAAAGAGAGAGATGAGATCCCTTACCTTAAAACGTAACTCTTAAAACTCAAAGGTTGGGGACTTAAGGGCTTGGGGGCACCTTGGGAGGAGTCCATGGGTGGTAATGAGAGAATAATTTCGTTGGGGAGAGTGGGGAGTCTAAATGGATGAGAGGATGGCTCGATATTAATAGGGAAAATGAGGGGACAAGGCATTAATGGCCAAGGGACACCTCAAAAGTGGTTTTCTCAAAACCATGTGCTCTCCCATGGTATTTCCCATGGAGTTAGGATACATTGGTCCCCCAATACAATAATTCATCAGCTTTGGTCTACCATCCCTTAAAATATCTCATGGAATAATCCTGACACAGTTATGATGTCATTAAACATACTAAAACCCTAAAACTGTATTTTTTCTATTCACTGAAAATTCAACTTTCTCAGAAAGATCCCAAAATTTCACCTTAAACAAATATCAATGCTCTGATTTACAAAATGAACTACATTTTATAAAAATTATTTTCTAATTATTTTTAATTTAATTTTTAAATAAATAAACTATTCACTGAAAATTCATTTTTTTTAGAAAAATCCCTAGAAATTTCCATAACATAATATCGATGGTCTGAGTTAAAAAATGAAATCCTTTTTATAAAAATAATTTTCTAAATATTTTTAAATAAATTTTTAATTAAAAAACACTATTCACCCGAAAAAATAATACGTGAATAATAATATATGAAACAGTTATTTAACCATTTTATTGAACCACATTACTTAATCAAGGTGCCTATATTATATTAATACTTTCTTTAAGTGAGATTACTAATCTATTTGGTCACATAAACATTCATTACATTTTACAAAACTGAGGATCATTATGGTTTAGTGTCTTAGAAACCAGGAACATAAAACCTGAAAGCATAAAACATTTTTGTTAAACACTTGAAAGGCTTATCCTCATGTTCATCCTAGGTTCATTACTGCATCTCAAACCTGGGGACATACATCAAAAGAAAGGGTGAGCAGAAGTGCCAGTAAGGGAACAAGAGAAACATTTAACATGTGAACATGAGATACATCAACTATGTTATGAAAAATAACTTTAAGGCATGAGAAAGATATCATGTGGAATATCATAATAAAAATAACATTTTTCATAAAATTAAGATTTGGCTACATAATTTAACATAGACAATCATGAACATATCACCAAGGTCCATCCCCAAGGTGTCATTTGATAATTACCATGGTTATTCACCAAGATATCGTGAAAATTGTAATCTATTGGGGTTACATCATTACCCAATGCATTGAAGCGCTATCAGGGCGCACCCTTAAATTTGCATTTATTATCATGTGAGAAAGATCTATCATCATAAATCATTTCATAAACAACCCATATAGCATTAAATAAATGGTTTTCATTTCATAATCATAACATTTTAAAAACTACTTTAATGACATGATCGTTACGTCACTTTAAACCCACAGAAGGGGAGAGCGGGTCTCATGTATGAAAATTTCCAGAATTTAAAATAAAACATTATGGTATATATTTGAATACCCCTTTTGAATAAATATCTTTGATTATTCACATAATGATATAAAATTACTTTAGAAAAAGAGAGAGACATTTTGAGACAGAAATTCTGCAGCATAACGACTATGTTTTGGGGTTTTAGAAAACATTGAAAAGAGTGGGGACATGGGTCAAACACTAATAAATGACCCATAAAATAGTAGAGGGAAAGAATATATAGTATTTTAGAACATGGTAATGAAATTTGAAATATATTCCATATGAAATGAATAACATGAAAGGAAGACAAAAATAAGATTTCTCTTATGAAAATTCGGCATCCCAACGGCGTCACTTAAACTTCAACAAAAATAAATTGACGAGATAAAATAGGTTCTCACATAATATGAACATAAAAGATCAGTATGATAGATATAGATATCATACCCCAAAATAATAAAAAATTAACTTAAAATACTTGACATGAAAGTAGATCTTTGAAAAATGAGAAAGGCGAATGAATCCCTTAAAAATTCGTCCACCTAACGACGTCACGTAATCTTCAACCAAAAATGAATTGAAAAGATCAAAATAGGGTCTCTAGTCATATGAACATAAGTGTTCAGTATTATAGATATAGAGATCATACCAAAACATAATAAAAAGGAATTTCAAAGACCTCAGATGAAAATAGATCATGAAAACGAGAAGGGTGAATGAATCCATTAAAAATTTGGTAGCCTAACGGTGCCACTTAAAACTTCCAAAAACTGAATTGAAGAGATAAAATGGGGTCGCTCATCATATGATCATAAAATATTAGTATCATATATATATAGATCATACCCCAACATAATAAAAAGGAACATGAAAGACTTGGCAAGAAAATAGAACTTGAAAATGAGAAGGTTGAAAGAATCTGTTACAAAAATTTCAGTAGCCTAACAGAGCCACATAAACTTTCATAAAATGAAATGATGAGAGTAAGAGGGGTATCTCATCATATAAAAGTAATAAGGAAATTATAATAAATATAAAAGAACATCCTACAACATAAGAACATGGAGAATAAATGGAATGACATAAAAGAGATTACTTGAAAAGAAAGAGAGAGGTAAGATCTTTTACCTTAAAATGTAACTCTTAAAACACAAAGGTTGGGACCTTGAGGTTATGGTGGAAACTTGGGAGGACTCCTTGGAAGGTAATGAGATAATAATTTCGTTGGGGAGAGTGGGGAGTCGAAATGGATGAGAGGATGGCTTGGTATTTATAGGGAAAGTGAGGGGACAAGGCATTAATGGCCAAGGGACACCTCAAAAGTGGTTTTTTCTCAAAACCATGTTCTCTCCCATGGTATTTCCCATGGAGATAGGACAGATGAGGCCCCCATACAATAATTCATCACCTTTGGTTGACCATCTCTTAAAATATCTCGTGGAATCATCATGACACAGTTATGATGTAATTAAACATACCGAAACCCTAAAACTGTATTTTTACTATTCACTGAAAATTCAACATTCTCAGAAAGATCCCAAAATTTCACCTTAACCAAATATCAATGCTCTGATTTCCAAAATGATCTCTATTTTATAAAAATAATTTTCTAAATATTTTTTATTTAATTTTTAAATAAATACACTATTCATCGAACATTCATTTTTTTCAGAAAAATCTCCAAAAATTATCATAACATAATATCGATGGTCTGAGTTCAAAAATAAAATCCATTTTATAAAAATAATTATCTAAATATTTTTAATTATATTTTTAATTAAAAAACACTATTCACCCGAAAAACTAATACGTGAATAATAATACATGAAACCGTTATTTAACCATTTTATTGAATCACATTACATAATCAAGGTGCCTAGATTATATTAATACTTTCATTAAGTGATATTATTAATCCATTTGGTCACATTACTAATACTAAACATAAAATATCTATTCATAATTTACTATTATGCAAAAATTAATTTGATCTTATTAGACTCTAAATTTCATACTGAACATAATTATAGAAGACCATTTTTTGAAAATCATTACACATTTTTAATTATTTAAGGTTTACATAACATTTTTAAAATATCATATTTCTAAAATTCATCAAATATATGCAAACTATATTTATCCGGTCATTTGAAAATTCATAAACTTCATCATGAGAAGAAATAAAAATTTTTATTTAAAACAAAGGATTACACAAGGCAGTTACGGTCTCCTTACATAGCCCCTTATCACACCAGCATAGGACCTAAGTGTAAGGTGTGCTAAGGTGAGGGAATTCGAGGGAGGCTTAGCCAACATCGCACGAGTAGTAATTTCTATCAGTTTGATATTCTCGCGAAGGCCATTCCATTCAAGCTTCACATGATGAATTTCGGCTTGGGTTTGGTCCAGAGCAAAGCCCAGTGGTGCTACCTCCTTCCCAAGTTCTGATAAATGGGATTCGATTGGTCCAAGACTACTGGGTGAGGCCATCAAATCTTCATTCCATATTAATTAACCAATATTACTTATATTTAGAGACAATAATCAAAAAATTTAGTTTCCAGTGGTCATATTGACCAATGGTCACATAACAGTCAAAACCCAACAGTCTCATTTTAATCATACTCATGTTATCAAATGAAAGATTTTTGTTGAGTATAAAAATAAAATAAAATAACCCAAAATTATAGGAAACAAGATTTCGAGTCATTACATATTGGTCCAACCCATCTCAAAATTATATCATTCATAATTGATCAACAACATAACCATAAATAATTTATCATAACCTAATGAATAAAATGTGTTTCATAAACATCGTCCCATCATAAAAAAACCATATAATACAAATGGATATCATTTCATCATACGAAACGTGAAACCATTTATATAATAGAGAAATTATACTTGAAACATAAACATATTAAATAATTTCATCTTAGTTGAAAAATTGTTTTGACAAAACACTTGGAAGGAATTCTTGAGGAAAATATCATTTCATCTTCAAAATAATTTTCTTTTAACAAAATGCCATGTAATTTTAATAGAAAGAGATTTTTTTGAATATATTCATGAAATCTTGTAGTGTATATTTTCATAATATAAGGCGTTATGATACCTTAAAAAATGTTCAATCCATATAAGTTAAAAACAACATTCTCCTCGTACTTTTGTCGGAAAAGTCAAAAGATACCACATATGATAATCAAAAGAAAGATTCATTTCATAATAAAAAATTAAAGTCAATGATGCATAAAGAAGAATTTAATCATACATGGGAGAATATTAAACACTTTATAAAAACCTTTTTATGGACATTGATGAAAAATATAACCCCAATATATAGTTACGTATAAGCAATCACAGATAAAAATGAGATTGCAAAATTATCCCTTTCCTTAGGTTTGATATACTTTGTTTGTATCTGGTCCTCCGGTATAATGATTTAAATAGTTTTTTTTACTTATTACAGAATCATATTCCTTTTTATCATATTATTTATGGTTCAATCATGACTTTATATTACCCATTCTTTTGTAAATTCCATGTTAAAGCAGTGTTTTGGTTAAAATCATTTCATTTATTTTACATATTTTGACTTGTTGTTCATGATATTATTACATATATCATGATTTAATTAATTCTAGAATGTAAAAAATTATTTATATATAATATATATTCATCATATAAATATATATGAAAAATAGATAAATGGAATGAAATAAATCGTTCATGGAGACGGTAGTCGAACGTACGCATGAGCGTTGTTTTCATCTCCTTATTGAATTGAATGGAATTAAGAAAATGAATCATTTATGTATATAAATCCAGTACCATGATTATGTAATAGCTTTCATGATTATTTATTATATATACTTTATAATCATACTTGAATGGTGAATCATGGAAAATAAATCTCATCGCGTTCGTGGAGACGGTAGTCCGTACGTACGCATGAGCGACGATATCATTCTTCTGATTTTAAAATCATATATAATATGATGATATATCATATATAAATAATAATAATTATATATTTAATATTTATATAATTTATACTAATTATTATACACATCCAAATGATGAAATGCTTGAATAACAAACTACACCACGACGTCGAGACGGTAAGCCGTAAGTACGCATGTGTGGTGACTTTTTAATTAATAGGATGGATAAAATAACTAATATTATTTTACCATTTTTATAAAAACATCACAGTATATAGAATATACTGGATTTAATTATTATATAATGGAAACAACAATGATGGAGGAAGTGGAAGAAGACAGAAACTTGAAATAGATGGTGTGATATTTAGCTCTCCTTTAGGTTCTTCCATTTGATTTGATCAAAAGGGCTCCATAGGTAGGATTTCTATATAATGGATAGCCTCTATAATTAAGAGGGCTATTTTAGAGGGTATAATGGAAGGGTTTGGCCAATCCAAATGGATTGGGAGAAGTGAATGAGGGAGAAAATGGAGTGCCCTTTTATATGAGTGGTGAGGGGGACTTTAAGAAAAACAGAAAATATTATTTTATAATAAATACAAATTCAGACAATAGTGACTTCAAAGTGACTTATTTCGAAGCTAGGGTGGGGATGGGTCGATATAGTCTCATCCAATAGGTTTTATACTTGTTTAGTTTACCATTTTAACAATATCATTTTGATTTAACTCTATGATATATAATTTATATTTTACCATGTCTTCTTGTATTCTTACAATATATGGTTAATAAACATAATATAAACTGCCAATCAAACCGCAATTGGTTCATTAATGTCATATATAATATTATATAAGTTTATTTTCGAATCTTTAGATGTTTAGAACCATTATATCAATTATTAATATAATATTTTTTTAAATACTTTTACGTAAATTTTGAAACTATTTGGTATTTAGTTTTCTCTAAATTAATAACAGCATTATTACATCGAAAAAATTTCATCTAACCGCCACTAATATGTTATATTAACATGAAAAATTATTTAATTCATATAAAGTCTCAAATTACATTTATTTGGGTATTTATAATATCAATTATGTTAATATTTCATTAATAAGGTAATTACTACATCATCATTGTGTCATAAATAAATTAAATTATTTAATATATAAAAAATATAAATAAAATACAATTATTTAGAAAATATTTTCAGCTTTATAATTAATATTTATAGTCTAACTTAACTTATGTAAAAACCAATATTAAAATGGTTTTAGTTATTAAACATAGATTTTAACAATTTTAACTCTTATTTAAAAAAAATATTAAATGTCATAATCTAATCCAAGTGGACTTAAGGGTAATATTTTATTCCTAAGGTTTTTTGGTAGAATTACACTAATCCAATAGAATTAGGAAATGTGTTACAGAAATAATAATATCATTTTTACCCTTAATTACTATATTAACTTTTAACCGTGGAAAATAAAACTAAAAAGTTAATATTCACCAAAAATTAATTTTACCATATTGATCCACATTTTACACCTTGATATTAACTATATCCCTCTGAATTTTTAAATTCTACACACAAAAGCGGTAATATTATGTTTTATGTAAATTTGCAAAATTCTCCTATGAGGTGGGTAAAAGACGGTAAAAATATAAATAAAATTTTCATATATCTAAAATTATTATAAAATGACTCTAATGAATTAAATTGAAATTATATAGGTATTATGTATCTATTTTAACAAAAAATAAATTTTAAAAAAATTAATTATTATTTAAATAAGAAGTCGGTTTTAACCAATAACTCAGTGTTTTCACTATTCATAAAAAATTGAATGTTTTTCAAAAAATACAAAAAATTCACAATAAGATAATTTTGATATTAAGAATTAAAAAATTAATTCCATTTAGAATTATAATATTTATAAAATTTCAAAATGTGTGTATTACTATTAATAAGGCTTGTATATATAATATTTAATTACATATCGTTGTTTAGTGAATCCCATTATGGCATATCACACATGCAACTGAGGAAGGTCGTGATTGCGTGTAATGCAAGACAATTCAGTGTTGTGGGTAGTGAAATATTTATATGGTGTTGCGTATAACATAATCAAAACATAATTCATTTATATGGGAAACAAAATGAATAAATAATTTTGAGTAGAATAATTTCCACAAAATGAATTTGAAGTTTTGTGTAACACGAGTCAAGAACAGTGTTGCGTATACTGCAAGCCAAAACAGTGTTGTGTATAGTACAAGCTAATCCTTGTATAGTGTAATATCAAATACATCAAAGAAATTAAAATTAATATATCACATAATATCTCGGGTTGTTACATTCTACCCCCCTTAAAATGGATTTCACCCTAGAAATTCGCCAGGGTTATAAATGGATTACTATATGAATGTTTCATTCTTAGAAACTCTCATCATAAAAAGTAATACTAAATCATCATTTTAAAAAGGAACGTGAAAAACATAATGGATACCCAAAGTAACTCATCACTGGATTTCCACATAAGAGAACATAGGTTGAAATATGGATATCGGAGAGAAATCTAACCATCATGTTATGATGGAGAGTGGTAGAGAACATGGCTATGAGAAAGACAACAATCACGAACCCATAAATTTGAGATGATCTAAGGTACCATCTGATTCATTGGATATGAGGACAAAAGGAAAATATTTTTGGTTTTCAAGATCATTTTTCTATAGATTACGATTTTGAATTAGAAGAAATACCTTCTTTATTTGGGTACAATATCACCGTTGTTTGTGCCATGAACAATTTCCACTTCATATATTAAAGAAATGAAGTTGAATTTGTCATTATTGAAGTGTTCGTAGATCATACGATTGAATGATGGGTCCTTCTATCTGTCTCTAACCAAAGGATAAAAAAAGTTATTAAATATACATAAGTCCATATAGGGTGAGGTTAATCGTATAGGATTAAAAAAATGGACTTATAACACATCTATCATACGGATTAATAATATAAAACTAGTTTCTACTAACCAGCGACATCCTGTAGGCCAGTGGTAGGCGATAAAGGCCTATCACACTTCGGTTGTGGGTTCGATTCCCACAACCTTGTCTGATGCGATGTGTTGTTGCCCGTCCTACAGGTTATCCTTTTTCGAAATGTACATTATTTTAACATCCCATCAACAATATTGAAAAACATTCTAGCCTTATACCATACTAACTTTCTTCCAAAATAATCCATTTCATTCATTAGGATTATCTAAAATACTTATGTCCATTGTCATAGTATAAAGAAAACAATTACTAGAAATGTCATATACCGAGCATTTGAATACAATCATTTATCCACCACATGTCATATGATATATATTGTTGGTCAAATTCCAAACATGTGAATTCCATAATCATGTATTCTCTTGAAAAATGAATACCCATTGAACCTTAGTGAAATCATGAATGAGGTCAAAAGTTAACTCTTTCCACATACCAAAATCCCAAAATTTCTATATACTCAAACCATTATATAACTTGTTCCATATATCAGTCATGAGCTCATTTAATTTTCTCTTTATCCCTTCATTATGCACATATCATCTTCTTTCCTAAAATATTTCAATCACTTTTCATGGTTACTAGTACCATATAATTATTGAAAACCAATAAATAGATATTACAAAATTCCACGATACAATAAATGAGATTCCATGATACTATTTTGAAATCTCCTTGCATAAACACATAATCATTACCCAACATCATTTTCATAATAAACATCACAAATAGTGATCTCATGTGACTTTCCTTTATCCTTTTCCTTAACTGGTTTCTCATGTCGATCATCATTAACCCTTGGATTAGGGAATTGATTAGCATAATGCCACATTTCCATTCACATGAAGCATTGAAGTGTTGGTGGATAATTCTCTGTAGTCTTTTCTATATTCATATCATTAGCTACCTTATTCCCATTACTTCGACACTCAACTTCTCTATGACCTTATTTTCAACACTTATAACATTTTATGTACCTTTTATACAATCTCCACCACGCTTCTTTCCACACATTCATCATAAAGAAACTTCCATCTTCTTTTTCTCCATTGTTCTGAGCTTTTTCCTTGAACTCCATATTTTTTTGTCAAATCCAGGAGATGGATATGTACCAAAAACATCCATTTCTACCGTGATAGCTCAACACACAATATCATCATAGCTACTAAAGTATCTCATAGTTAATTCCCTTTTATTAATTGGTTTTAAGACACTAAAAAATCGATCAAATTTACTTTTATGTTCGATGATAATGCAAGATGCATACCTTGAATGACGTGTAAAATTATCCCCATATATACCATCATATTCTCCATCCTTTTTCTTAAGCTCAAGGAACTCATTTCCTATCTTTATTCGAAGAATAGGAGGGAAGTACATATTTAAAAACATGTTCTTCAACTCGTCCCATTCCATTAGCTCAATTTAATATTGGGGGCTTGTATTCATAATTAGAGTCCACCACTAGTCTGCTTCACCTTCTAAATGATAAACAACCAGAATTATGTTTTCTTGTTCTAAACAGTGAAGTATGGAAAATATCATCTCATTGGTACTGATCCACTGTTCAGCAACAAGTGGATTTGGAGACCCACTAAAAGAAGTTGGACATTACCTCATTAAGGACTCAAAAGAATATTGTTCCCATCACTTTACATTTGGATGTCGATAATGATTCATATATTGTGTAATTAGAGCAATAATATTTTTCACTCCATATCCCATAACATTGGTTTGTTCAGGAGTAAAATCATTGCATTGTCCATTACATTGATCAACAGAGTTCCTTCGGGTTCCACCCATCATCTAAAACCCCAAAAGAATAGTGTGAAAGGAAAAATTCATTCTAGGGAAAACAACACAATAAAGGGGGATTACCCTCAATATATAACATGGTAGGTTTAATTATAATATAATTTCCATAATTCTAGCACTATAACCTATAATTATACTTAACCTTAGGGACATCCCTAGACATACCTTAGAAATATCTCTAGGGATCTCACTAACGTTTTTCGGATACTAGTTTGCAAAGGATAACTAACATTTTCCTCTGATACCAACTGTAGAGACAAAAACATGACATACATGGAAATTACATTACTTTTGGGGAATACTAAACAAATAATAAAAATCAACACCCAAGGACCATAATAGTGTAGTGTCTTTGGAATCTCATAACATAATCTTCTAATCGTGGTGAAAGATCTTCAACATATCCCATAAAGATCATCCCCTTTTTTTCTTACCTATAACCTTTCTTTATATCCTGGGGGAAGGAAAAAAAGGGATAGCTCAAATTAAAATTAATGGTAAACATAGGGAACATAAAACAATCCATAAACATTTGATAGAAAAAACATGAACATAAAATCTAAACTTCAAAATCATGAGCAATGACATTAATCTTGGAAGTACGTAAGGAATATATAATAAATGAACATTAATCATGATAAAATTGAATGTTAATAAAACATGAAATTGTGGAAAACCATTAATAACATGATATGACTTCCATAGTAACCATGTCATTGCTTCCAAAACCATAATAGTGGACAAAGTCCCTTACCAAATCGAGTTCACTCCTCGTTCAAGTCCTGTATCACAAAAACAGATTAACTTTCCATTCTAGCCTTGTCTATCTCATGTGATATATATTTTTACCCAATTCAATGGAGGGAGATGTAGGTCCCACCCATCTTATAATAAAATCATTCTTACATGTGCCACAACATAAACATAAATCATTTATCATAACCCAAAGAATAAAATGGGTTTTATAAACATCATCCAATCATAACATAATACATATAAAACAAATGGATATAATTTCATCATAAGATAAATGAGACCATGTAAATAAAATATACATTACACTTGAAACATAAACATATTTAATTATTTCATCTTATATGGAAAATAGTTTTGACAAAACTCTTTAAATGAATTCTTTGGGAAAATATCATTTCTTCTTCAAAATCATTTTCTTTTCACAAAATGCCATGCATTTTTAAAAGAAATAGATTTTGTTGAAAATAGTTATGAAATCTTTTATCGTATTCATTAAGTATATAGGTAATTATGTTATCGTAAAAATCAATTCATGTCGTATTAGTTAAAAAAACATTCTTCGCGTACTTTTGCTGGAAAAGTCAAAAGGTTCCACGTATGGTAAACAAAAGAATTATTCCTTCCATAATACAATGAAAAAGTAAAAAATGGGTAGTGATGACATTAAATATACATGGAATAATATTAAACACTTTATGAAAAACATTTTTATTGACATGGATGAAAAATATAACCCCAGTAAATACATACGTTTAACCAATCTCAGATAAAATTGAGATTGCAAAATTATCCCTTACCTTAGGTCCGATATGTTTTGTTAATATCCAAACCTCCTATATAATGATTTAAATAATTTCATTGACTTATTAATTAATCATATTCATTGTTATGATATAATATTTGGTTCACTCATGATTTTATATTACCCGTTCTTTTGTAAATTCCATGTTAAAGCAACGTTTTGGGTAAAATTGTTTCATTTATCATAGGTGTTGCAACTTTTTGTTGATGATATTAATACATATATCCTGATTTATATAATTCCAGAATGTAAAACATGATTTATATATAATATATATTCATCATATGAATATATATGATATATCGATAAATTGAATGAATACACCGTTCATGGAGACAGTAGGTCGTGCGTACTCATGAACTCTGTATTCATTTCCATATTGAATTGAATGGAATTATGTGAATGAAACATATATTTACATAAATACAGTATCATTATTCTGTAATATCATTCATTATTATATATTATATATACATTATAATCATACTTGAATAGTTAATCATGGAAAATGAATCTCATCGCTTTCGTGGAGACGGTAGTCTGTACGTATGCACGAATGATGATATCATTATATTGATATTAAAATTGTATATAATTGGATGGTATATCATATATAAAGAATAATAATAATGTTATATTTATAATTTATATCATTTATTCTCATTATTATACCCATCCAAATGATGAAATGTTTGAATAAAAAAAATACACCATGACGTGGAGACAGTAAGCCGTACATACGCACGTGTGGTGACATTTTTTATTCATAGGATTGATAAAATAACTAATATAGTTTTACCATTTTTATAAAAAAATCACAGTATATAGAAGATACTATAGTTTTATTCTATAATGGAAACAACAATGAAGGATGAAGTGGAAGATGAAAGAAACTTGAAATAGTTGTTGAGATATTTACCACTTCTTCGGGTTCTTCTTTTTGAAATGATCAAAAGGGATCCTTAGTTTGGATTTATGAATAAAGGAAGGAATCTCAAATCAAGGGATTATATTTTATAGGATACTTTGGCATGGGTTGGCGGAGAAAATTGGCCTGGGAGGAGTGAATTTGACAGAAGACAGAGTTCCCTTTTATAAGAGGGGTGAGGGGAACCTTAAGAAAAACATAAAATATTATTTTATAATAAATACATATTCAATTTATACTGGCACCAAAGTGACTTATATAGAGTCCAGAGTGGTTATGGTTCTAAATCCTCTCATCCAATAGGTTTTGTACAAGTTTAGGTTACCATTTTAACCATATCATTTAGATGTAACTCTAAGTTATGTAATTTATCTTTTACCATGTCTTCTTGTTTTCTAACACTATATGGTTAATAAACAAACTATAAATTTCTAATGAAACCCCAATTGGTTCATTAATTTCATATAAATTATTATATAAGTATTTTGGCCGATCATTAGATTTTTAGGACCATTTTATCAATTGATAATATAATATTTGTTTAAAATACTATTATATGTCAATTTTGACACTATTTGGTATATTGTTTTCTCTAAATTCATAACAGCATTATTCCTTCAAAAAAACTCATCTAAAAAATCAAAATAAGTTATATTAACAAATAAAATTAGTGTAATTCATAAAAAGTTTCAAATTACATGTATTTGGGTATTTATAATATCAATTATATTAATATTTCATTAATAAGGTAATTACAACATAATCATTGTGTCAAAAATAAATTAAATTATTTAATGTCTAAAAACTATAAATAATATACCATAATGTATTTAATCTTATTACAGTTATAATCAATATTTATAGTCTAATTTATCTTATGTATTACTCTATATTAAAAATGTATTATATATTAAACTTGGATTTTAACTATTTTAACTCTTCATTAAAGAAAATAATAATAAATGGCCTAATCTAATCCATGTGAACCTAAAGAGTAATATTTTATTCTAAAGGTTGTTTTTGGTCGAATTAAACTTATCCAATATAATTTTTTCATGTGTTTGTGTAATAATAATTTCATTTTTACCATTAATTACCCTATTTACTTTAAACGGTGCTAAATAAAAGCAAGAAGTTACTATTCACCAAAAAATATTTATATCTTATGGAACCACATTTTACTCCATGATATTAGCCGTCTCTCTCAGATATTCGAAATTAAACTCATAGAAGTGGTAAAATTATGTTTTATCAATATTTACAAATTCTCCAAGGAGGTTGGTAAAAGACGACGAAATGTTCAATAAAATTATTATATATCTAAAATTATTATAAAATGAATCCAATGAATTAAATTGAACATATAAAGGAATTATGTATCCATTTTAACCTAAAATAAATTTAAATAAAATAAGTGAATATATAAATAAAAAGTCAGTTTTAACCAATAACTCAGTGTTTTCACTATTAATCAAAAATTAAAATTTTTCATAACAATAAAAAAAATTCACCCTAAGCTAATTTCAATATTTCGAATCCAAAAAGCAGGTCTATTTTGAATGATAAAATTTATAAAATTATATAATGTGTGTATTAGTACTCATAACAGCAAATTTAATAATTTTATATTTACATATCGTTGTTTAGTGAAAACTGATATTGCGTACCACAAACACTATCATGGAAGGTCGTGATTGCCAGTAATGCAAGCCATGCCAGGGATAAATATAGTGCATGATCCCTTTGGTGTTGCGTATAACATAATCATAACTTATTTCATTTATGCATTAAACAAAATATATACTTAATGTTGTGTAGACTTATTTCCACAAAACGAACTTGAAATTGTGTGTAACACGAGTCAATAATAGTTTTGCGTATACTGCAAGCTAATACGTTGTTGCGTATAGTACAAACTAATCTTGGTGTAGTATAAAATAGAATATATCAATGAAATTTAAAAGAATATATCCCAGAAAATCTCGGGTTGTTACAGACTTAGAACCTCTTAGCTAGTTAGAAGATTCCCGTTTATGGGGTGGTGCGCTTGAGTCAATGTGCCACTCCGGTTTAGACATGTAGTATTAGGTTTGGGTGTTACATCATGTTCCCTTGGTGCTCTACCTATACCATAGAGTTAATAATAATTCCATTGATGATTTTGACCTTGAAATAATCCAAAATAATATGGGATATGGTCAATATGACACATAAATTCCGTAAGGGGTATTTTTCACTCTAATGGGATTCACAAAGAACTAAAAATTCTCATAAATACATCATAATTTTTTCTTCTATATGACCTCACCACAATACTACATCTGTTTGTAGCTAGAACTAATGGAATCCTTTGAGAACCATCTCACACATTTTAGTTGGATGAATAGGTCATCAATCCCTATAAAGGATTACTTTTTCTTAATCATTACATACTTCAATATAAGACAATAAATTCATACCATTATTAATTCCTCTGTTTAAAAAAAATTGAAACCTTCCTGGGGGACACATTAGTCCTAATGAAACCCATATCCTGAAGGTCCCCGAACTCCACCATCAACACCAAAATCTCGTCATGGATCATCCAACATGTCATAGATGATATTAGACGCGTAAAAATGTGCATGTTAATACATAAAATGATATCTCAATATAGACGTAGTTTTTGAACATCATAAAGGTATAAATCCATGTATCCATCTCCTGTATATGGAATCTAGGTGTACAAAAATATAAATAAAAAATTGGTTAAGCTATCCAATTGAGTTGATATAGGTTGAAACATCCTACTCATGAGTCTTACTCACTCCACAAATAGGTACTTCTCTTTATTAAAGGAGAATATCATCTCATCCACTAATAGTAACCTAACAATCCATTGATGAATGAATATATTGGAATGTACCATGGATAAATAGTACACACCAAAAATGGTGTCATACATCTTCAATAAAACTATCTAGAGGTTCCACAAGATGAACTATCGAACAAACTTCAACTCAAACTATCAGTAACTACGAGATATAATGGAATCATTTATCATAAGGATTTAAAGTGAAAAATTAATTCCTTTTGGATCCACCTGAATTTAAATCTCCTAAATAATGGATATAATTATTTAATAATGAATCTCAAGTGTGTGTGAACATAATTATGGTTTCTATAGTAAATATGTTTTATATTTTACACTGAATCATATCTTGTGTGGTATGATCACAACCCCACATGGCTTGAATCTAACCATTCCCTCAGCCACATTCCCCCTAAAAATGGTGTGGAAGACCTGGGGGTGGTAGTGGAAGTAGGCTATAGATTCAACAAAAACTAAAAATCAGACTCAAAGGGATCAACATCCCCCTCTGAGTTTCCTCCTAATTAACCATTTGGAGATCCCTAATCGCAATGCTACCTCTATAGGGGAGGTCCATCCAATTTATTTCCACCATCTATAGAACCCTAGATTGGACATTCATGATCCATATTTCCTTTCATGTCACTAGAATATAATAACCCATATGTATTCTAAATATATCCTACATTGGATCCTTGTGATACTAATCAATGATATTCAAAAAAGTATCATGATGACCTCATTTTCCAATAACCGGAAGGATTATTCTTTTTGGCTTCAACAGGTGAGACGATTCCACAAATCCCATTAAAAATTCATAAATCCATATTCTCATCTAATATATATATATATGTACTTCTCTATAACCTCTACATAGATTAGAATTCATACATATTCCACTCTATATCATATTTTCCTATTGTGGCCATGTATAATCATCACTTATCTATAGTATCCATGTAGTACCATATCAATAGAATAACATGTTAGACTGATAAAACTCCACTCATACTATATTATATTCTCCTTACCCTAAGTTAGCTATAGAAACCCCAAAATCCATACACATAACTATGTTATAGGATCGTACATATTGAAGAAAATGATTTTAAACACGATCCATGGAAGAGATGCATCGTCATGGACTTGGGTAATGATAATCCAAAAGTTCCCTTCTAATCCTTGAATATTAATAGTCACAATACAAACCATCATATTAATTGATGTCTAAAAAATTTGGATAATTGATCCAATGACCCAACACAAACATTCATTTTATTAGCATCTAACATTCCATTAATCCTCAATGGAATTTACCACTGAAAGTTGTATAATATTATCATTCTTTACACATCATCATCATCAACCAGAAGAATAATAAAATTCTCATGATTTATATGTACATCGTTTTAAATTTCTAGAGGAAGGTCTACATGCTTATCTTTTAGTGGAATAACTACTCTTTCCTCACCTGAAAGGAGAACCTAATGAATGTGTTCCTACAATGAGGCCCCTTCACTCAACTTGTTTCCATAACAACCAAGTCTTAGAAATATATCAGGATATTATCATAGAGGAATTATTAAAATAAATATAACATTACTCATATAAATGAGTATATTTGGGGTTATGACTCATAAAGTATAATGATGGTAAAGTTACCATCCAATATGATACAAGCACTATTGGATTCCCTACAACCGGTGTCTCAGAATGTAGATTCAATAAATATGTGTTAAGAGTCTAGGTGTTTGGATATAATGTCCACCATATCATCATAGGATTCCGTGGACACATATATAAACCTAATACACCTCAACACCATTGAATTAATTTCACAAAAAATTATTTACAATATATAAAACTCCAAATACGATCCACCATAAATAATTATCTAATACCACTCTGTAATGACCTGACCAACTAGGGAACCACCTGGACTATTGGTAAGCTGAAAGTGACACACAAATCCATACTATAATTCTCCATGGGCTTGTGACTGACATTGATCATGTATATCAAACTTATTGTAGGCCTTATCCAATAGAACCTATCTTAACACACACCTCCAAGTACATATCAACCATGGATGATAAATAAACGTTTATTAAGATAAAAAGAAAAAATACATTTCATGACCTTTGGAACAACAAGAGTGTATATATAAATATTTTATGATTGGGATAAATAGAAACCTGACTAGAAAAATGGGAGTCCCAACCTAAATAAAAACGTTGATGAGGAGTCCACCTGATGAAAACAAAAACCAAACAATTCATGTTACCATCAACACCCTATACTTATAAGATCCAACAATACCCATCCACCCAAGGACACTATGTAAATTACTATCATTTAAATTTGTCATTAAATGTTTCATAACAACCCATATATGAGTGAGTATATACGTAACCAATATTATAACCAAAAAACCTAAAAAATGACATAATAGAAATTAATGGTCACCTTAACACACAAAAGGGAAAATTAACCATATATAAACACGATAATAGAGGTCATAAAATGAAGGGAGGGAGAAAAGGATTTCAATATTCATATATATATAAATATTATGATCCTTCCCAAATATTCAACAATGAGTTTAGCCCCAATTCGTATATTCAAAATTAATCTTAAGTAGATTAGTTATAGGGGACCCATACCATGATGATGGAATGAAATGACAGAGGGGGTGATGAAACTAAAATGTAGAATGAACCATTTACATTATATGATCAATGAAATGGGGGTTCAAATCCATATATATATACTACTCATTCCTCTATGTCATGTATAGGGGGTTTCTAATATAACTTTAATTGGAAATCGGGCACCCACATCTTGAACTATGTGTTCAATCTGAGGGTTTCAATCCCCTATGTCACAACATAGACCACACATGAGTCTCAACATCAACCAACGTTTCCGAAAGAAGATAACAACTCACCCCACCTCACACTATATATATAGAATCAAAACAAATCACAATAACATTATATATGGGATTATATGGAGGAAGTTCTACTCATGGAACTAATTTTGAGTATTGAAGTTGGAGATATGGTAGGTAGAAGTTCTGAAGAAATGTTCACAGTGTGTCCCTTTGTATATATGGGTTTTACTATCATGCCTCACTTATAAATGTCTAACATCTCAACATGGAATTTAAAATGGTAAATTTTAAACATTCAGCCCATAAAACATGGAATGTTGGACCGCATAGGGTCCTAGGTCATGTGCCTCTAAAAAATGACCCGAGTAGGAAGGTAGGGTCACATGAAATGTGTGCATGAAAAATGGAATATAGGGTCAATCATGTTTTGAGGAATGTAATCCATGCATATATGTAGCTGACCAAATAGGGTCACATGGCATGGGTCCAGGGAATATAATCATGTGATATTTTTTTTCTTGAAAACCTTGCCACCCCTAAACATAGACTTCATAAAGTGTGTTATTCAATCACATGACGTGTGGTTGGGTTTTAATAAAATATTGACTCTTCTTCCTAAATCATGTCACATCCATTAATCACACCAAAAATCATGATATTGTTTTTTTCAAAGTCCCCTATCTCATTGGATGATCCACCAGCCATCGATATCGGGTATATAATTTCTGAAAAATGAGGTTTTGATTTCCCTATATAATGTTTTTTATGAACATCAAGCCTATTTCACCATATATGGTTTTGGATCATTATTATTTATCTAAAATGCACAATGGATCATTATCTCATCCAAAAAATAATTTTTTATATCATCAATGAAACAAACATACACAAAATCGGGGTTCAAATGATTATGGAATAATGTTGATTGTTGAATCATCACCCAAACACATCCTGAAAATGAGTACATGATGAAAAAACACATAAATACACAAAAAACTTTATTTCATCATTTTCTTGTATGAACCCATCAATCAATAAAAATAACATAAACAAAAAATTTTAAGATAGATATAGAATAATGATTTAATATTTCTAAAGAATAACAAATAAATAAATCAGTGATGGAAGAAGAAGATTCAAAATTAAATTGATAATATGTGATTGAATAAAAATAATAGGTAAATAATAACCATATAAAAATATGATATCTAAACTATGGATTGATTTTTAGTGATGAACAAAATTGTATTGATGTTGTTGGAGATCTCTATGAATTAAATTATAAATGATGAGCTCTGTGGTAAATAACTAATTATCCTAATTTTCACTAGATTCTTCATTAAAGATCCTTCAATGAGGTTACTCCATATACTGTATATATATCATAAAACTATATATCTAATGCTAAATATTTTCCATATTTGGGTTTAAATAAGTAGTGAATTTGGCCACAAGATTAGTTAAATGAATTAAATTATTTATTTAATTTATCATTTTGTTTGTTTGAATCTAGGAATCGTCTTGAACATCAATGCTTACAAATCACATATCATGCTAAGGGTAATCATCATATTTTGAAACCAATAAATATACTTGATTTTTTTATTCAAGAGTACATTCATTAATAAATCCATTAATTCTTAAAATAAGTTCTTTAATTGTTTTATATATTTAGTATATAAATTATAGGGTGCTATGACACTGCTAATTATGTAACAACTCCAAAAAACCCATAAATATTAAAAGGTTATAAAAAAATTATATTTTTTAATGAAATTATGAAAAAACTACATCATGTATAAATTAATAATTGAGGCACCCAACTATTCATGATTGAGCTTTTTAGTTAAATTTTGATGACCAATATTGTCAGTAATCACTACTACATATCATCCTTTTATCAGCAATGGAAATTACTTATTATCAGAGATAAAAAAGAACTGATATTTGAAGTTCCCTTTAAATCCGTTGGATTTTATCAATAAAAAAATCAATGAGTAAATAATCCTTCATCAACACAAAAAAAATATAAACAAAGGGGAAATTTATCATATTATCTATTAGGATAGATAAAATTAACATTTCTCTACAATATTGGAAGGGATAATAAAATATACCAATTCTAATAGTGTGTGGTGATATTTCAAAAACACTAAAATAACGATTTTTTAAATAATAATTTCATTTATTATAAATTTACCTTTCACAAATTTGAAAATAAATACAAAAACATTATTTCAATCATGTAAATACATTAAAATTACATTGGTACCAAATATTTATTACAAAAAATTACATTTTACTATAAATTAAAAAGATAATTAACATGTAGTTGACTGAGATGGAATGTATTATGATTTCATTGGGACCTATATCCAATATATCATTATCAAAATCATTATAAAATTGAATTTTGATTTTGAGATGACTACCTAAAAATAGAGTTTGACAACAATCCTTTAAACTATTGATTATGTTTTTTTGATATCTTTGTTTCATCCCTCGATCGATTCGAATGACATAAAAATATATTAATTGGATTTAACAAATGGAACAACCTCTAAAATATTATATAAATTTTAAATGTGTTTCCACTCTTTCTTATTAATGTTAATTGTGAGAACATATCTTCTATATATTACTTCCCCCAGAAGTATCCCATTGTATTAGGATTTTCGGAGACTAATTCTATTCACATAGGACAAGTATAAGGTACAAATTCAATGGATTCCTCAACAATATATATATATTCATTAAATCCATCATTATAAATTCAATTTAAAACTCATCCTTAAAAAACATTATATACCATTCAATTGGGTAAATCAATCTATAATTAATATGAAAACATAATTAGATCATTCCAACAAATTAAACTATCATGTGAACTACTATATCAGTGAATTTTTGTGGGAAGAACATATCCAATTCATATAAAATGAAAATAATATCATGTTTCATTGATGGAATCTTTTCCTCTCAGAAACATTTACTTCATATCAATTTTTAAAATAATGAAAACCAATTTAATGTGTGTCATACATTTTTAGTAAAAATATAATACAAATAATCATGTATAAAATATGACATAAAAACCTGAAATTAATGTGATTTTGGGCCATTTAACTTCAGACCATTCATTTACATGATAACATTTATATATGATGAATACAAGTAGAGAATCATTAAATAATTTATAATGATGAAAATACGATATATATATATTTCATAGAAGTATTCTATGATAATGTAGGATGAAAATTTTTCCTCTCATCGATCATTGGATCAAACCCTTCCCTTATTCTCATGGAAATCATATATAACCAATTCATAATTTCATCATTTTCCGGTGAATTTAATAATGTTACAATGAAACATTCACATTTAAATTTTTTAAAAATTCATGACATCAAAAAAATTTCAAATCTAAAAACCAGTCAAGTGCATAAAAATTAAATAAACATATCCCATTTTCCATCCATTTTTCAAAAGGATTTAGAAATAATGTTTACTAAAAAAGGTGACAATATCCTTTAAATTATCAAACTATTTATCAATTAATATTGGAGATAGTTTTTATCATATTTTAATCTCCCATAGAATGATGTTATATAATATAAATATTTATGTTTTTAGTGTAATAATTTATAATTCCATAGAAAAAAAGCCTTATATGATTTTTTCAACCATACTAAGTGTATCAATTAAAGACACCCTAATATTCCTTTAATTATATATCCTAAACAATATCTATTATCATGAAATCTATTTATCATCATTTAAGATGGTTCCTCAATGTGATATATGAATATCTTTAAGAATAGTATAATGTAACAGAAGAATTTTAAATTAAATTGTGATCTTTGATTAATGGAGTTAAATAAATATCAATATCATTACGTGGTTGATTTGGGATTGATATATATAGAGAAAAAAAAAATTATCTCTTGGGTAAAAATTATAGTGTAATGATCTAATTTTCCAATAGAACATTTTGTATACTATAATTATAACTTTATAAACAAAAAGGTGTAATCTCATATTTTTATAGAGAAATAAATGGGTTTTTCAATCATTTATCGATCTAGGATATATATGATCAATTTAACTCCCCTGACATGAGTCTGTTGGGTGATGATGTTTCCCATCATTAATTATTTCATCTACACACCACATCAATTTACACACTGTATCCTCACATATTTATAGGTGTCTAAACCATGTTATTGTTTTAATATACACAAAAAATAATGAGGGACTTTATTTAACATACTTATATAGTCACACAAAACACTTTGGGAATATTTTATGTTACCCATGACTAAGAAAAATATTCTAAAATAATTTGGATAATCATGTATTATTTCAAAGATTATACCCAGTAAAAAAAACATTCATTTAGCATCATATATTTGACAATTAGGATTCTTGTCTTCTAGTAGCATATTAATCATGAAAGAATGTTGTTTTGTAAACATAGTTTATCACTATCCATTTATATATTTTACATTATATATATTTTTTATATCTGATAATGACGCATATTTATTAAAAAAACATACAATGGTGTCTTTTTATAGCTCTATGACATCTAATAAATATTTTTATTGTGGTTAAGGTTATATTTACCAATCATTTTTGTTTCCTCAATATGATATTAAACATCATTTAAACATGGAATAATTTATTTGATATAATTTTCATTATTAATTAAACATGTAATCAAATCAGAAGATCTATAATCCACAGTGTTATCCCAGTCCCTAGCTTTATTCAGAACTAAGCTATTATTAGGAATACATTTATAACTATAATCTATTCAATTAAAAATAATATGGTCTTTATAAAACGTTGGAAAAATGAGAATGAATAAAAATAATGTATACCTTGATAATAGATTTTTGAAGGTTTATAAGATTTCTCTATTACATTCATGATGGAATCTATAACCTAATCCTTAAACTCTTCTTTTCATATGACTAGTTTCCATACAATTTTGTCATATCCATATTATATGATACAATAAAAATCATATTTTAAAAAAATAATTCAACAAACAAAAAGTAATGATGTTTTTATTTTTAAATTTTTATTCAATATTTAATGAATGTAATTTTATATCACATATATATATTAATAATTTATTTGTCAAAGAATAATAAATATTAATCTATTAACGTAAAAAATACCAGCCTATTTCATTCTATTTTCCCAATTATAGGAGGTGTCATGAATGAGTTTAAGGTAGCTCTAGAAGTTATAGAATATTTCTGGAAATCTTAAATGACACAAAACTATTACCATGGGAGTGTTGATGACTATTTTTTTATTATTGTGATTTCTATGTTGGATTCATGGTGTTGGTAAGATTATGAGGAGTGAAATGGATAGTGTGGCCACCTCACTAGGAATTTTTCATAGGTGCTTCACTTATGTGAAATGAGAAATGTTAAAACACCTTAGGTGTTTGGTGTGTCAGCTTGCTGGGGAAAGATCAAGATGGGCGTCCATGCAATGGTGAAATGAGATATGGGGTGATTCTATGCCATGGTAATTATAATATATCATAAAAATGGTAAGTTATTTTACTATACACCATATTGGAGGCTGTGGTGGCTGCTTGAGGTGATCTTTAAGTCCTATGTGAAGGTATGGTGAGTTTTGTTCAGCTCACAGGAGGGTAATTTGTTTGTTTATATAAGTGTCTTTATAGTTTTGTTTTTTATGCATGAAAGTCTTTCATATCTTGTATAAGGGTTACCTAAACCTAGTGTAAGGGTAACAATTCTTTTATAACATCCATATTAAGGTAGATCTTATTTTTCATTCATCACATGCGGGTATTCCATATCACTTGTATGGGTAGATAAATTCATGCGCATAGTTCTCCAAAACTGGTTCAGATAGGGGTAAATTGAATATAGCCTCAGACAAGGAACCATTCTCACAAAATGGTGTAACTTCTATTATATTTTTTTTCATGTTTTCTTACAAGATAAATTAAATAATTATTTTTTTGAATAAAAATGGAAAGCATATTGAAAATTCATTGTTTTAAATCTTTTATCAAATTATTTAATTAAATAAATGAATTTTGAATTTATAATATATTTATTATTTTGGGTATGTGAGCTTAATTTAAATGAAACAGAAAGTAAATTTGATTATAATGGAAATTTTTCCTGAGTATTATGGAATATTCCCCAAGATATATATTACAGTTTTTTTAATATAAAAACCATATTTTCCCCTTGTTGAAATTGTCACAGTCTTTCCTTATATTATGGGTGTTAAAAACATCAAAATGGATGGCCTAAGTTCATTCTAAAATAGTTTCATAACATGTATTATGTTATGGACCAATTATTCCTTATCTCTTTTCTTTTAATTCTGTAATGATATTTGACACTCTAAGAAATTATATTGGATTCAAGACATACTAACTTATTTTGGTGTCAATTATGAGTTTTTTAGGATATTGTTTCCATCATGTAACTAAGATGATATTAAATACGAAGATTAAATATACCAAAATGAATACGAATGAAGAGAGAAGAGTTTAATATGTGATTTATTTACATTTTTTGTTTATTTTATTATATGAACAATAATATTTTTCTTTCAAAATAAATAGAAGGATTAGTTAAGATTAATAAGGTAATAAAAATGATATAAAATTTATGGAGATATATTGATTTAATATAATCAACATCTATGATATATGTATGAATTCATAATTATTAGATAAAAATTGCATGTTTGGTCATTATAATGACCCCATCATTATATTTGTGGACTGATTTCCATGGAAATTGGTTCTAATTATCTTGTATAATGTTGTGAAATATAAGAATGAATTTTTTTTGTATCTTAATATTTGGATAAATTTTCATAATTTAATAAAAAATAAACCGAATAAATAAATTAAAAATTTGAATAATCTACCCATGAACGATGATGATACTGGATCATGTAATATTGATGCACTAAAATATGTTTGTTGGTTAATATATTGTGTTTACGGTAGTCATAAATAATATGAATTGATTGTAGATGTATAATAGAATAGAATACGATTCTAAAAAAGAATAAGTGGATGATAATTAAAATTTAGTTTGTAGTAATGGGATAGAAATGAATAATGTGAGTTAGAAATTATTGTGAAATAGTTTAATTATGATTCTAAAAGATAATGAATGGGTTAAACCATAATATACACAAATATACAAGATAGTTAGTGTGTTGTTTCATTAAATATAGTATTAAAATTGATTAATTACTGAATTGTGGTTGGTAATGTGATAATCTAGTATAAGGTGTTATTTGTGAGTATAATAAAGTGAAATATTGACTTTGTGTGGTCATTTTACTTTTCAGTTTAGCAGTGGTTGTGGTTCGTGGTAGCATGTGGTAATGTTAGTATAGTGTTGATTGTAGGTGGATATGATCATGTATTGATGTAAATCCATTAGGTTATGTTTGTGTGGTATTATGTGTAGATATATATATATATATATTATGATTTCTAAATTCACCCAACAAGAATCAATTATTTTATATCGACCCCATATATTTTGGTTTTATGTTTTTTTTACAACATATGGGTTGGTGAAGGAGGATGTATGAATACAAACTATCCTACACCCGCCTATTAACGATAGAAAGGTTGTCATGGATTGATATTTGAACAATAATAAAATGTGAGGAAGTTCCATGTGTTGTACCCAATGAGATGTCAATGATTGGATAATGGTTATGTGGTGGGGGTCATGCATGGTAGGAGGATGGAACAGGTTTGATGTCCTTTATTTTAATTATACCCTACTTTTATTTTTTTAAGTGGTATATGTGGATGTGATGAGATAATTAGTTCTCCTTGATTCCAATATGATATGTCTCATCGTGGTTGTATTTGGGTAGGTAGGGATGCATCACAACCCAAATCATGCATGAAGGGGAAGGAAAAATTATGTTTGATTTTTGGGTGTGAGACTAGAAAACTAAAGGGGAATTGGTTTTGAGTCATCTAAGATTATATTATTTTGATAATATCTTGTTATTCTTGGATGTGATACTTGGTGAGTGAGCCTTAGTGTGGATAGGAATGGGCAATTGACCAAGTAGGTGCATGTTGGTTCTTCTCCTCACTCTCTAGAGCATTAGTATGTTTTTCTCACATTTTCATGAGATGTCATAATTAGGATCCTACTGTGTATACATGTTATTCTCACAATACATGATTGTAAATAATTTTAAGGTGTTCATGTTGAAATTGGTGATCCAGATGGTACATACTAGCATACAGTTGACTGTTTTCGTTAGAGATAATTCCAAGGAGAATGTTTGGAATTTAATTTTTAGTATTATTAATTATTTCAGGAAATGAGTAGTTTTATTATATTATTCGGGGTCTTGGATTATTTATATTATATGTTTCTGATTTATTTTTCTCCTCTTATCACATTCCATTAACTTTAATTATGTGGGAAATGCCTCAGATTTTGTTTATTCAAACCAAAATTTTAGTCACCATCCCATGGCCTTTTGAATATGGGTTTAGGGGGCACTCATTCTCATCATTTCTATCTTAGGAGGGGTACATGTAGAGGGTTGTTTCAAAAAAAAAATCTGATTATATATATAATCAAATTTTATTTTGGTATGGTGTTTTCAAAATGTTTTCATTAGATGAATATTTTTACTCTTAACCATTCTTCATTTATAAAATTTATTTCCATGATAACACTAAATTAGACACACTATCCAAATTTATTGATATAATGTTTAACTAATTACATCCACTATTATAGGAATAAGTACATAAATTTAGTAATTATTAAATAGTTTAAAACTTTTATATTTGATTATTTTAAATTATTTATTGAGATTTATTTTTACAATTATTTATTTAACACAACCAATATATATCTTAACTACAATTGTATCCATATAGAAATATCCATGTAAATCTTAATGGGTAGGAATTGTTTGAACTTATCATAATGGGGCTTGAGGATTGGTGGTGGATTTGTATTTCCATGGAAGTTAATAGATTATATAATGAGGGATGGTGGGAGGGATGACTAATAATAGGGTGGATCAAATTACAGCATTTCATGAACACCATTTTGTTCCGGAAGAGGAATATTAAAATTATTCCAAAACCCAAGATCTATTTGTGAAAAATTATTAAAGTCAAGAACCAAATCACATACCATGTGTTTTTTGGGTCTTGATTTAATCAGATTTTCATACAGTGTCACAACCAGGATCGACTTATTTGAGAGATTAAAATGTATGAGTGAGCAATAAGAAGTGTTAGGGTTCTTTTAAAAGAGGGTATATTTTATTATGAGAAATTACAAAATAAAATGTATAAAAAGGAATATTTATGAGTTCTAAACCAATATGTGCTAAAAATTGAGTATTTTATTTCTAGTAAATCATACATTAATAATGTTATCCCTTTATAAATGAAAAAAAATGTTGGTAAAATCATATTTTAATGTATAAAAGAATTATCACATATTAATGATGGTTTTTTCATTACTAATATTCAAATGAGGCTGTACCCAAGTCCTAGAGCCTCCTTCATGGTATCCAAAAGGTTCAGGATCAAATTTGGGTGAGGAAGAGTTTACAGTTTACTATAGTAGTACTATAGCAAGTCCTGTATCACATTTTATATTAGACATAAATATTCATTTGATATGGGACATCTTCCCACTAGTTTGGACCTATGGGTTATATGGTCTTTTTGCCACTAAGGCATTTAGGCAACATAGGCTTTAGGCCACCAAATGCCTTTGGGCCACCAAAAGGTCCTTCGAGCCACTGGACCACAAAAGGCCAAGAGGTGCCCAGGCATGCCACATAATAGAAGGCCCCACTATTGATATAGAGCAAGTAGAATTTAATAGAGAAGAGATAATAATATTGGAAGAACAAGATAGTTTGATAATTACCATTGGTACCAAGAACCATGATGGTCTACACAAGGGAATACATGCCAACCATCCATGGAGGTGGGGAGATAGACACCTTCAACGATGCATATAATGGGGAGGGTAGTTCGAAAGTGTAGTAAGGTATTATGCAATAAAAGGTCATGTATATGAATAATGCCACCAGGCCTTCAGGTCATGTATGAGCCTTTAGCCACTGGGCCTATGAGTCATGTAAGGGTTCCCCCTCAACCCGTAAAATGAGATAGTATCTAAAATTAAATCTCAATCTCAGACCTTAGGGCTCATGGATGTCAGTGATAATTCTAGCATTGGTAAACATAATATTTATCAATGATAAATTTATCACTGACAAAATAAAGAAATAATTTTAATTATGATAATTAAGAAAATTTTATACATCGATAAATATTAATAACAAAATTTTAAAAAATACCCATAGAAAATTTATAAATAAATTATTGTAATAAAAATATTTAAAAAATAAAGAATTATTAAATACATATTAATAAATGAAAATTATAAAAATTATAAATAATTAAAAAATATTTTATTTTAATAAATAAGTTAATAAATAAATATTAAAAATTGAATGAATTAGAAAATTATGAAATGAATCCATATTAAAAATGTATAAATAATATAAATATTGAAAATGAATTAATAATTAAAACGAATAAATAATAAAATATAATGATATATGATAATAAAAAATGAATAAATTATAATAATATTAGAAAATGAATATATATTATATATTTCTTATATTAAAAAAAATTATATTAAATAAATATTAATATTTAATTGAATTAATATTAAAATAAAATTAAATAGAGATTAAAAATAACATTTAATATTAAATATTAACAATAAATTACTAATTATTTAGTTTAATATAAATTTAATTATATATGTAAAATATAAACAATAATGGTATTACAATTTATTAATTTTTAAAAAAATTATCTACTATATTAATGAATAAATATTTAGCACTATAAAAAATGTATTTAAATATTATTAGTTTTATTTTAAATAAATATTATTAATTAAATAAAAAACATTTTCAAAGAATGCTGTGTTTTATAATTAAAATATAAATATAATAAATATTATCAATTATATTTTAAAAATTAATATATTTAATATTTTTATGTATTTTATCTATACATTTTAAAAAATTATATAAATTACTTCAACACACATACACACAAATAAACACATAAATACATACATGCATCAAAAAACAAAAACAAACACACATCAATGAATAACTTTTTCATAATAATATTTTTTTTTCTAAATGTAAAAATATTATGAAAAAAAAATGTTGAATTTGAATTGAAGATAATAAATTAGATTAGTAATCTAAAAAAATATACAAAAACTAAAAAAGATTATAATATAAATATTTTTTTAAAAAAATATATAAATAATAAAATAAAAAGGAATTAATATTAAAAATATATTTTAAATACAAAATATTTATTAAAATTTACTAAATAAAAAAGTTTAAAAAATTATTGTTTAAAGATATATGTATGAAAAAACTGAAAATAATAATTATATAAATTGTAAACATATTTACAATATTATATATTAATAAATAAATTTTATTGATGAATAAATTAAAAAATCATTGAAATAAAATAATTTAATAATTAAAAATGAAGTAGTTTCAAATATAGTAAAATGAAAAAATAAAAAATGAATAATTATTAATAATGAATAATTATAAAAAAATAATAAATGTTAATGAACAATATTAAATTTAAATTTTTTTCAAAAATATTAATTTTAAAATTATATATGTCGAAACTAAAGAATATATTTAATATTTAATAAATAATAATAATAGAAATTACAAAAAAAATTTAAAAATGAATAAATATATATATGAAAAAGAATAATTATCAAAAGTTATATATAAATATAAAAATTTACAGTAAATTACAAATTAAAAATTAACAAATTATAATTAGAGAATGATTTTAAAAAAACTAAATTTTTATTACATAAATTGAAAATATATTATAAACAATAATTATTATTCAAAAAAAATTATAAATAAATATACAATGTTATTTATTTATAAAATTATTAAATGAATAGCAATTAAAACTAATAAAATTTAAAAAAAATGAATAAATGGAAAAGCTGAAAAAATTAAATAATTATTATTACAAACGAATGAATATTTAAAAAGTATAAATAAATAAATCAATAAACACAAACACATACATTATAAGGATATTAATCAAATTGAAAAAACAAATAAATTTTCAAATTATATAATTATATATTCATATACATACTCATAAATACACATAACAAACATACACATACATACATACACATGCACATACACATACACAGACATACAATGATATACATGCACATACATATACATGCATATACACACACATACACATATTCATACAAATACTTACACATACATACATAGACATGTTCATCTATACATATATATAGATGTACATAAACATATGCATACATAAACACAGAAATATACATGAAGATAAATATACATACCAACAAATGAATACACATGCATAAACAAAAACACACACACGCACACACAAACTAACATATGCACATATGCACATACATAGAAAGAGATGTTCACATACAAATACATACATATACACATACACACATACAATCATATATACACATAGATAAACACATATACATATACAGATAAATACACTTACACACATATACAAATACATACACACAAGCACATATAATTACACACACATACACATAACCCATGGACACATAAATACATAAATACACGCACGCACACACACATAAACACATACATACAAATATAAACACATAGACACTCATACATATATAGACACACACACAAACACACTCAAAAACAAGAATAAATAATTTTACATAAATATATATATATATATAAATAAATACACCTATTTATATATGTTTATATATTATAATTATATCACTATATTTATAATTATTTAATGCTAATATTAATATATAAATTCCAATATGAATGATATTTAACATATTTATATCATTCATATCCCAATATTTTAAGACACACACACATGTGTGTGTAAATATATATATATATATGTGTGTGTGTGTGTGTGATTAAAAGAATTAAAAATATATAATAAATTATATTTACATATACTATATTTATATAAATATATATATTTCTACTATATAAATTAAATTAATATATAAATATGCATACATAAATTATGTATGTATATATTATTCATACATATACAATTTTAATTTATTGTAATATATTATAAATATTATTAATTATCAATATAAATTTTATAATTATTTAATTATTTAAATTATGAAAATAAGATTAATAATAATTTTTTAAATATACTATTTTCTATATATGTTAAAAATATATTAATATGTATATATAAATTAAATCATTCAATTTCACATTTATTAGTACTATAAAAGGATTTGATAAAGATAATACTATAATAAATGCTTAAAAATTTAATAAAGGATAAACATTATCAATGAAAAAAATTCTGATAAAATAAGGACTTATATTATATTTTTTTCTTTAATAAAGGATACCTTTATTTGGTCTTATAGTTGGCATGAATTCAATATCCTAAATTCCATAGATTTTTAATTTTGTTACCAAATAATCCCCAATTTTTACATGGTTGAGAGGGAACACTTACATGGCATGATTTCATAGTTGTATAAGGCCACACATTAATATGTAAAATTAGAGGCATACTAGAATAATACATAACCTATAGTCCTTAATCCAAAGACCCATCACATATACAATCCCTTTCTTGTATCACTTATTCGTCCCTCTTGATTGTAGTCTTGATATCATATTCACAGTTATCTATCGAAAACTCCCCTTATCTAGGTCTTGAACTGGTACGTGATAGCCGCTTCATTAATGAACCTCCTCATCTGGTAGATCATCAGGTCCCACCTTTGTATCTTATATCCTATATCGTTCAGGTACTGATCTAACAAGATTTCTTTGGGACCATCATTGATATTCTAGAGGCCTGATGACCCAAAGGCCCATTTTTGTGGCTCAAAATCCCATTTTGGTTAAATAGTACATCTACAACAATACCCCTTTGATGTACCTGCACTACTTTAATATTATTATAATACATTTATAAATTCACTCCCAATCGAATATGACCCTGAGTTTGATTTAATATTACTTTTATTTTTCACCACTCATTGAGTTATAACTACTCAGAGAGTCCGTGTACATAGCACTGTATTAATCATGCCCTTTATCAATGAGTTTTTTTTGGAATTGAAAAATGGTAGCATTGAATATATGTGAATATATAGTAGTGAAGGACTTCTCTAAATTATTTTTATCCATATTCAATTACAGATATATTACGGTATTATAATTTTGTAACTATATCAACATATACTTTTAATATATTTAGTAGTGTAAATGGTGGGGTAAAGGTTCCCTCAATAGTTCATTTGGATATATTAGTTGATCCTTTAGATTATCTTGACTAAATATTATATTTCCCATTATATTTCCCTCTCTCTATTAATAAAACCTCAGTTCATAACACTTTCAAAAATTATAATGTGTTTCTCGTATAAAATTAATTGGAAATGCTATAATTTATTTTCATTATGTATATTTATAATGATAAACCACAAAGATATGTAAGATATAATAATAAGATCAATAGTTTTCACATCATGATCATTATATATATGATGAATCTTAAGGATCAACACATGAGCTATGTGAATTCATTCTCTCACATGATCTTATGGAAGATGATTAATTTAAAGATTATTGGATTGGTTATTATACATTAAAACTCTAATAACAAGGAAATGAGTTGTTTTTGATATATAAACATCATTTTAAATTTTAGTCTGTATACATTTGATATAAAAAAAGTATAAATTGTTATTTGATTAACATTTTGTAAATATTTTTTTCTGAGAAAATTAATTATCTCATTTAAGGAGGTCCATTGAGGGGAATGGAAAACCCCAAAACTAAGAGTGTGTATCTTTATATTGTTTCTATTTATGTGTTGATTATTTTCATTAAATTCTCTAAATAAACTCATTTATTTCATAAACAAGAAATTTTTTCCCATTAGTGTATTTACCTTTGTGGCATATTTATTGTTTTATCAAGAGTATCAGCATATTTCATTCTATTATCAATGTATTCTAATATGAATACCTTAAAACATGAACTTCTACACATCCATATAACTATGGATGCTTCAAATACATATTAATTAGTCATTAATTATCTATAGTCGGTAATGATTCTTATTTATAATCATGATAAAAAATCAGAAAGTAATCATTCATTGTTATATAATTCAATTTTTAATTGGATTGAATTTTTACTATTTCATTCAAAAAAATGATACCCAAAAAATATGTGTTTTAGTATACTATTTTTCCCTTTTTATTTACATGATCCTATTACACATGATGTTGGATAAATGTGTCCTGGATTTGGATTTATCAATCTACATATAAAAAAGGAAAACAATTATGTATATATTTTATATCACATAAAATATTTATTATATATTTGAAATACAATCTATTTATTAAAATGAAGAGTATGACATATTTGATTTAAATTTGTGGTATGGTGATTTAAATTCATGTCGATTTTTTATAAAATACTTTAATATTTCAAAATTTAAATTTATTGAATAAAAATATTAATACATTTAAAAAAGAATAAGTCAAAACTTTCTACAATTTAACATAATTTCTTCCACATATCTATGAACAACAAAATAATATTATGTTTCTCAGTAGATATTATTTTTGTATATTGATAGTAGGTGGGGTTTTACGTTTCCTCAGAATCCCTAAGATAATGTTTTTATGAAGTTCATGGAATTTTATTTTTGACTTCCCCTTGACGATTAATTAAAAATTCATTTAATAATATTCCAATAAATGATATTTTATAATGAATATTAAATCAATCCATGGTTATTTTTAGTGTAAAATAGCGTACATATATCATAATATTACAATAATTTCATCCAAAATTGTTTCAATAATTGCTTGAAGAATATTATGACATGAATCTATATCTATCAACATGATAAATCATGTACTGAACCTGTTATAACTACTAAAAATAAACTTTTGGGGTTAATATATTGACCACATGTATTCTATATAACCTTGAATATTTAACCCTTAAAATTTTCAATAATAATGTTTTCTATCATTATAACACTACAAAATCCTCTATTTTATTAATATAATATTTTTATAATTGTTCCTCACATTATAGTAGTTACTCACCTCTACAATGTTTTCCACCTCCTAATATTTTATATACTTCAACATCAACACAATATTGTACCTAAATTATAGTAAAATCAGCACATATAAAATCCATTATATACCGAACTAGTTATAAATTTAATTTCAATTACTCTAATATAGAAATAAAAATAATATTAAATGGAAACACATTATAAAAAAAATTAATAAAAATAATTTGAAATACTAATTAAACTATATTTTCTATAATATTTGAATTTATATGGAAACTATATTATATATCTGAATCCTATCACGGTTTTCCTCACTGTAAGACAAGTCACTTTCAACATGGGGAACACCCCAAAATGATTACAACAACCTAATAAAAGGGTCAACCTCAATAGAATATTCATTTAACCATGTAGTTGTTTTAATAAAAAATAGAAAAATTGATAAATTATTCATTGTATGACGTGGGTCATAAAATACATGTCATTCCTATGATTTATTTTTGAACATTTCAACAACATATCATTACTTAATAAAATAATCATTCATGATTCCCAATTGATTGACATTAATTTCACTCCAATTTCAAACCAATTTTTATAAAATATAAGAACCAATAATTATTTATTATCCAAATACCATATTTATTCTATTATTTAAAAGTATGAAATATTCTAAAAAATGGAATTTCTATCTTTTAAACTAGATACATGAGTTTTTTCTTCCATATGACAATCCTCAATATTTTTCATTATACCATGTTCATAAAATTCCATTATATAAAACTTATCAATCATTATTTCATAACCATTATCAAATAATATATATAAACATTGATCTATAGCTAACTACCATGGCCATTTAAATATTGAATTTTTATTTTAAGAAATTTCCATAAAAATATGGCCTTAATATTATCCTATAAATCATATATTTATGGAATTTGATATCGTATTTTAGTATATAATGGATTAAAATACGTAGAATGAAATATTTTACTATAAATATAAAGGAATACATGTATATATTTTTGTGAATTACGAATGGAATCATATACCGTATATATAATTGAAATGATGATGACATATATTTTGGAAACTCCATCACCCATGAGGATACCCAAGTGATGAGAATTTTCAATACCAATGCTATCAACATCTAATATATAATAAATATATAATAAACAAATCTAAAAATATCTCTCTCTATAATACAACATTTTTTATGTCTTTGATTATTGGCATACTAATTCAGAATAATTATATACCATTTAATTCTGTACATCAATACGTAATGTTCATGTCTATATAGTCGAATATATATAACCATGTAAACCATCATGTGAACCATTTATAAAAGGAAAAAAGGGGAAATAAAACCTTCAAATCACATAATATGACCATGATTTCCATTTCTATATTTATAATTTTACCCAGCTCTAGAAATTTACTGTATATAAAATTGAATAAAAAACAAGGTTTGTTTAATGTGTGTAATAAATTTTCATCTACATTGAATAATAAATCCAAAAGAACTATATATATCATAAAAAATAGTATTCCTGTAATTCTAATCACTTTAAAATAAAATTAGTCAGTGAAATAATATTCGTAATATTTTATAAATACCCCTTTGTATGAATTACAATATTATAAAGGATTTCGAAATGAAATCAAAATTTCCTAGAAAGTGTATAAGCCACTGTAGTATCAAAAGTTTCATCATTGAACTTCAAATCGAATAAAAACATCACTTATCTCTGCACCAATCATGTCCAAACATGACCAAATTCCATGATTTTTGGGGTTTATTTAGTAACATAACATTGATGATGTTACTTATAAAAACACACCCAAATCTGATGTAATAATTTCAAAATTTTCACAAATCATGCGATTGAAATTGAGAAGTCATAAGAACGAAAAAACCATAATTTTCGTCATTGAAATAAGTTAAACATTTCATGTCACAAATTCACACTATCCTAGAACCATTAGGATGATTGTTATTTGAGATTATTTATTTATATTTTATAGCAATGCTATATAATTTCTAAAAAATAGTCTTCTCATGTGATACTATTTTATAAAAATCATACATAATACACTCCTTACTAATTTGCGGAATGAAAATTTTATAAAGGATTGAGCTCAGAAACTCTATAATGGTAAAAAAGAGAGATAATAATAAAATATCATTCGTGAGAACAAGATAATCATGTAAGTATAAGCACAAAATTAAGTTATATGAATAGAATATAAATAAATCATACCAAATACAACATAGATCATAATACATAGATCATTAAATAAATATTTTGTCACAAATCATTAGTCTTTCGAGTGTGGAAACATTATTCAATAATATGTGATCATGTCATAGGAATTATGGATAAAAAACGAATATAAAATGAATTTGTTTATATAAAATGTTTCGATATTTACCACTAAGATATTAACCACATAATGCACCATGAAAAACATCAATAAATAGTATAATATTCCAAGGAAAATTATTTTCTTACTTTACGAGGATTGGTATAACAACCCATGTACAATTTTAGGCTATCTATAACAACATATATACCTTTTTAGGATCAGGCTTACCTCCCATGGGTCATTTTATGCTTGGACTAACCACCCACATACATTTTTAGTCGATGGATCATCACATGTGAACCCATTATGGATTGGGATAACAAAATTTTAATGCTTTTGTGGTCATGAGATATAAAAACTCATTAGAGGGATATAATGGATCCACACATAACATAACAATAAAACATACATATATGTGCCAAATGATAATGATGTGAATCACAATTCCATTATAAAATATTTCACCTATGTGAAAATATTTGTTTTCACAAAATAATCTATAAAACATAGTCTCCATCCATCAATAAAAATATGATGGCATATATCATTAAATAAAATCACTAGTGAAGTATGTTGAACAATAAAGTATATTCACTTATATGATACACACATAACTAGTATATCAAAATTTACTTTGATAAAGAAGTTGACATACCCTTTACAATGTTTGAATCATTTAAAGGATTATTATTTATGAAACTAATGGAATTGAAATTACTTTAAAAAATATTTTAAAAAGTTATAGTAATCTTTGTAATGAAATGTGATGGGGATTTCGAGAAACTGTTTTCACATGAAAAATGTTTTAAAAATATTTTAATTTTACACAATTGTAATGAAATAAAATTTTATCAAAAAAAGATCATATTTTAATTTTTAAAATATTATTAAATTTAAAAATAAAATAATTTAAATTAAAATATACCTTATTATATAATATAATTAGAGATACAGACATATATAAAACAATATAATGAATATTTACAGGTTGGAAGAAAATTCTCGACTGAAACTTAGAGATATGGTTGGTCCAATTTACATGTATTATATTGGTTTAATTTTGAACAAAATGGTAATAAATCACAGAAAAAAAATAATAAAAATAGAAAAAAATATTTGGGTTTTTACGGATAAATAAAATTTTCTTTCCCATAATAGAATTTATTCAAAAACAATCTCGAATTAAAAATATTATTAGAAAAGAAACCCTTATGGATTTATTAGCTATTAAATCAACCCCCCGTGAAAAATAAAACATTTTATGGAATTTTAATTCCATTTAATTTCAATAATATGATGATAAAATACATTAATGTGGTGGTTAATATAGAAAACATCTCAATTAAGGGAATTTTGAATCCATAAACCATATTCATTACTCTTTCATTCTACCATTGTTATTTAATATCAAATTTATTAATAAAACATATTTATAAATAAATTCAGATCCCCTTTCATATCTATTACATTTTAATCCCTTAAATTATAATCATTAATTACATATATATTAGTTATTTGTTGTTTATTTTCAGCATAAAATGTATGTAACTTTGATTATTTCATTCTTGTTTTGTATATGTGATATTAATCCTTGTTCTTTGTTACATAGTTCAGTATTCCAAGATTATTGATGGTCGTGGAATAATTGTGTTTAAATTAATTACAGATTACCATGTTCATTTTACATAATTTATGGCTACGATTCACGATAATGGTATCCATGATGAATATTTTTAGGAAATATATCGATAACACTGAGTTACTTTATAATGATCATTATTTTTTGTTCCATTATTCTAGAATCATATTCATGAAATTAAATAATAGATAATATAAAATATCACTTGTATTTATTTCTTGAAACAAATTCATTGTCAAAATAGATGATGATGGTATACCATTGTTCTTATTGGTGGTTCAAATGACCAAAAAAAGAAATACATATAATAATTAATGAGTAAAAGTATAGATATATATAATTGAAATGTCATATTATCATAATCATTCTTATTTTAATAATAATTGATTAAAATGATTAATTTTATTTACAATTTTTTCAAAATAGAATTTAATTGAAAATAATGGTGAATAAAAAGATACATAAATTGAAGAACACTCCACTTCTCAAAAGGGGTTCCATTGAAATGAAGGATTTAGGATTCCATATTGGAACCAACAGCTCAAAAAATTATAGAATGATTTAAATGAGGATTAATGGGATGGAATAATAATATTATAGTTTAGAATGTACTATATTCAATGAACTCAAATCATTGACCTATTATTTAAAGAAACTCTTCTCTCCAATATCTCATCTCATTTATGCTGAAGTGGAGGATTGCATCAGCCCTGTGATCACCCTGGAGATCAATCGACTACTAACCAAAGATGTGACATACGAGGAGATACATCTGGATCTAAAACATATTCACCTCATTAATTCCACAGGCCGGGACTGTTTCCATTCCCTCTTCTTCAAACAATACTGGCACATTATCGGTTTAGACATCTGCAATATGATGAGGAATATTTGGGCCGGGAAAACAAGCATTTCCACCGTCAATTATACTATATTCGTCCTCACTCCAAAAATTTAGAAACCTCTGGCGGTCCCTATCTTTAGACCCATTAGCCTGTGCGTTGAATCTTACAAAATTTTCTCAAAGATCGATGATAATCGTCTACATCCTTGGTTAGCTGACATCATCCCAAAAAAACAGAGTGCCTTCGTGGCCATGAGATTGATCACTGATAATGAATTTGTGGCCCATGAAGTGTTCCAATCTATGAAAACACGTTCCACCTCAAAAAGAGTAACCATGGACTAGAAACTGGATATGATTGAGACCTCTGATAAAGTGGAATGGCACTTCTTCAGAGTCATAATGCTGAAAATGGGCTTCTTTTCTAAATTGGAAGATTTGGTCATGCATTGTTTCTCAACCATCTCTTTCTGAATCAAGGAAAATCGGAAGCTCACCTGAGGGTTCTCCCCATCATGGGTCCTTTTTCAGGGAGACCCTCTATCCCCCTTTCTCTTTATCTTGGTGGATGTTGTTTTTTCTATCGTATTTTCTAAGGAATCATCCTCTAACTCTATACAAGGGGAATGGTTTTCCGTGTAAGTACACCAGTTTCACATCCCTTATTCACCGGCAACTGCCTCCTTTTCTCAAGAGAAAATACTAATGGATGTCGTGTGATCATTATTTCGATCCAATAGTAAAAGAGGGTGTTCGGTCAGCCAATCAATTATGGAATGTCAGAAATCTATTTCAGCGCATGGGTATCTCTTTCCATGAAAGAAGAACTCTTTGAATCTGTAGGTATCCATTTGGTTGAAAAATTCCAGAAGTATCATGGCCACCCCATGGAAATTGGATGCTCCAAAAAAGAAATCATTGCATCATTAAAGGACATGATTGAGAGGAAAATTCAAGGTAGGTCCCCAAAAATAATTTCCAATGCTGGTAAGGATATCCTCATTAAATACGTCATCAAGTTAATCCCCATGTATTTTCTTTCCATATTTATGATTCAGGTGGATGTTGTCAATCAGATCCAGACACACAAAACCAACTTATGGTGGGGGAATAATTATAGATGAAATAGAACCCGCTAGATTTCCGGGTAGAATCTGTGCAAATCCAAGTATTAGGGATGTATGGGATTCTAGAACCTCATTCAATTAAATGATGCACTGATGGATAAGCAAATTTGGCACATTATTAACCATCCATCATCTCTCTGGGTGCACATTCTACATTCCAAATACATTCCCCACATGTACATCAACATCTCCTTTCCTGCAACCCATCCAAGCTTCCTCTAGAGGAGTGTTTGGGGGGAACAAAGTCTCCTGAAAAAGGGATGGGCGGGAGGATTTGGAATGGACAAAATATTTTATTTGGAATGATCCATGGCTGATTGATGAGGAAGAAGTGAAGGGCTCTTCACCTACCCATACAGGTTTTGAAGATGCTACTATCAGGTGTCTCTTTTCCGATCAGGGTCTAAGATGGTGTATGGGGATGATTCTCTTATGGTTCAATGAATGAGAAAAAAGAATTATCTAAGTACCCCATGGGTCCTAGACGCAGGGCCCGACCATCTCTTCTGGATCAAAGACCATTCAGGAGCCTACACGATGAAATCTAAATATCAGCTCACCATTGGAAATAAATCTGTAGATTGGGATGGGGGACCTAAAATGTCAATTTGTAAACTCAACATCCCCCCAAAAAACCACCACATTTTGTGGGAATTGTGCATGAGCACCCTTCCTACCATGAGCCTTCTCATATTCCAAAATTATTCCAATGATTAAGGATGCCCTTTCTGCCCAAACTTCACAGAATCTCCCTCGCACACCATCATCAAGTGCCCAGGGGCTAAGGATAATTGGAATAAATGGGGCTCCACATAAGAAGCATCAATGTCCATGCCACTTGACCTCCCCTATTTCCTGATTTGATGGTTCTCCTCCTTCTTGTCGGCTAAAGTGGGTTCACATTGCACCCCGACTTGGATCATTTGGGTCTGTCACAACGAGGTTGTTTTCAACAATGTTCACAGACCCCCCCAAATTCTGGATTGAATGGGTCTTTTCATGGATTGAGCACTGGAAGCACAACAATGGACATAAAAATCCCTTTGGAGCCACTTTTTTTTCCCTCCCACTGACGTCCGCAAAGAGAAGGGATTCTAAATATTAATTTGGATGTGTCTCTCCCCAAGTATGGTCCTATCACCCTCAGAATCTTGGCCCGAAATCTTCTGGGGCAAGTCATTGCAACCAAACTTGAATCACACTAGGATTATTGGGAACTTGTGGTGGACGAGGCTACTGCCATCCTTATAGGTAAGATTATCGCCAAGTATCGTGGATGGGATGAAATCACACATGAATCAGACTGCCTCACCATTATCAATGATGTCAATCTCAACGACGGTGACCTCTAGTCATTTGGATCCCTCATCAGGAGAATCATTTCTCGTCATCAAGGCATCTCAATGTGCACATTCTATTTTGTTAGAAGGAAATTGAACCATGATGCACATCAGCTGGTGGCCTCAGGCCACTATGATGTTTACCAGCTCTGGCTGGATCATTTCCCTTCATGGCATTGCGTTATTATGTATTCTGACATTCAACATTAATAAATCTGTCTTTATCAAAATAAAACTAATTTATGATAATATTGTGTTTTTTGGGAAACAAATATGATTAAATCTGTCTATGTGTAGGAGCTTCCACAAGATGGAGTTAATTGACGACATGTTGTATTTGATGTGCCACATAACCATTGAAGAGGCAATGAATTAATTTCTATACGGGTTGAAGAGAATAAACGGTAATGTGGATCCATTGGATGAAGACTTGATGTGACCCCAATCAGTATTTCAACTAACCATTCTTGTTAGCTGAAATTTCTCTATGTGTTAAAGTGATCACATGAATGAATTTGAGGGACTGTACACTGGAATTCCAATCTACTGTACATTAAACGTCCTTGTGGCCAAATATAGAAATTATAATAACCAAAAGATATCATTAAAATTTACCAAATTAAGGAAGAGATGTGAATGCACATTGAATGATTAAGAGAATACAAGATAGAATCCAAATGTCCATAAATTGAGATCATAAAACCATATGATTAAAAACTGGAAGACCATTCCTAACTCAGTATTTCTATTTGTAATAAATATACGGAACTAGGATACTCATTTATTACATGAATGTGTAACACTACAACAAGGTGACACTATAATATCCATGAGTGATAAATGTACCATGGATAATGTAGAAAACCAAATGGATAGGTTAAGAATTTAAAGGAATTTTCAAGTAATGAAATATCTATTATACGAAAAATGATCATTAATATATATGAAAACATTTTTAAGGATAATTTTTATGTAGAACAGTGTAATCCCTTATGTATGGAGTGTGGGTGATTATATGATACTAACACTTAATTTATTTACTTCACTCACTAATGATATTATATTTTCATGTTGAAATTACAAACACTTATTAGAAGGAAGAAATGAATTCCACATTCCTTCTAGAGACTACTAGATAATAAAACAAGAATGTGAACCATATTGATCAACCAAAAGTAGATCAGAGATTATGCATCATTAAACTTCAAATGATTTCTTTTCTGTATTGTTTTCTCTATATTTTTAGTTGTGATTTTTTATAGTACATTTAGAGATTAAATCTGTTCAACTACATTGAATATAATTTGATTCTCCATAATTTATTTTTTTATATATTTTATCCCACGCATAACTATACAATATACATTATAAAGGCTAAAATGATGTGTTAGAATATCTTTTGGAAAACACCAATCCGGGTTTTGTATTTGATTATTAGGTTTATGAAAACATTATTACCAATGGATTACTATGATGTGGATATGACTAAGCTCCAAAATAGATATAACCACTTATTCAATTCAATTATGTATATTTTTTTTCACTTTTTTATTTCTTTAATTTCATTAAAAATTTATTTTATAACTAGTAATTTTAATTGATTGTTTTCGAATTGAGTTTAGTAAACTATTCTCTAATATTTTACATTTATTTGTTATATATATATTATGTTTGATATAAGTATAGTATTTTCAAATAAAAATATTTTTATTTTCAATAACAAGGATTTAATAAAGTCTTGAGAATGTATTTTAATGTATCAAATTATATATAACTATTTCATTTTTAAATTGAAATATTAATTTCAATTGTGTTATTTTAAACATATAATTAAAATATATAAATTTTATGACTTGAAGATCAATTAACAAGGCTTTTGATCATTAATATCAGACCAATATTTGGTATATAACCAATTTAATATTTTATTTATAGGTTCCCTAATTATAATATATTTATTTTAATTTTTTACTTTGTTCAAATCTAAGGGTAAAATCTCTATTTTTTAATATATAACTTATTTGAATGTTTATAACATATCAAGGTCTATATACCAATTGAAATTTCTTATAACGGAACATTCTAATACTAATGGGAAATAAAAAATGAAATATATATCGAATGTCTGTGATTTTATATTCGGATGCTATAGAGGATAAATAAAAAAATACAAGACCTATAGGATTGAATGGATAACTCAAAAAAATTGATTAAGATCATTATTTAATAACAATGAATAATTTATTTTGTTCTTTTGGTAAAGATGAGTTTAATTGAATATTTTTTTATGATTCTACTTTTGAAATATGGGACCTTATAGCTGTTTATCGGGAAGGAACATCCAGTTTTAAAGAAAAAAGAAACATGATGAGTTAATATTTTAAATTTATTGGATCATTAAAGTCACCAAAGCACAATAAAGTAACTTTGTAAACCAATAAAAAAAATGTTCAATGTTTACTGATATTTTTACTTGATATGGGGTGAAGAACTATTATTTTAATTAGAAAATCTATTGAAAATAGAGTGTTTCTTGTCAATGATCAGATTATACAAATTATGATTTCTGATGAGGAATTAAATATTGACAATTAAGATACTAATCTTAGGAAGGTCGGTTTATATTTTAAAAAATATCACACAAAATCTAAAGAGGTAATCATATATGATTCTAGTGGAGTTGAATTTAAATATGAAAGTGATGACGAAATGAATCATCTATCTAGAAGATTCAAGAATATATATAAAATAATTAATAATTTATTATTTATTATTATAATTCCATGTATTCAAAAAAATAATGATGGAATAATGGAATGCAACGCAAGATAGATCCATTGATTCTGATTTAAAAAATAATAATGAATGTCACAAATAAAATTTGTTATTTATAGACATTACATATGTTGTACAAAATAATAATAATGTTCTTAATTTTCATCCAATAATGAAATATAAGTGGCTAAAATATATATTGAAGTTATATTTGAATAGAATTCCATGCTTGAAAACACAATGAATAAACATGAAGATAAATATTATAATATTAAAATGTTGCATTCCCAAATTTAAAATACTATAAATGAAATTTTAATTGAAAAATAAAATAATTTTATCCATTTTAAAGTGAAAAAAGTTTTTAAATCTGAAAATTAAAAAATAATATAATACATAAAATAATATATAAATGGGTATGATAACTGGAATATTATTTTATGAAATCAGAAAACTCCAAAAATTCAAATTGGATTTAGATATAAATATTTTTATAAATGAAAACTATTAAAATAGTATTTTCTTCCAATTTCAATGAATATTACCATAATATGAAAAAATAATTCGACTTATATCAATGATTACTTTTTCATTCCATTAGACATATGGAAAACATATTTTCTAAATCAATCAGTTCTCTAGTTTATAATTATTTAATGAAAATGTTTAATACTATGAAAATAATTTCTAACCATTATAATCATAAGAAAATATATGGATCAAAATCATTTATCATTTGATTTTTATAGTTAAAATTATTAAAGGGCTCCAAAAATGTTTGTGGAATATGGATAATGTATTTTAAAATACATAACAATAGTCTACTCATGTTTCAAGAGACTAGTAAATGTGGATAGAGGATATTTCACAATTGGTGGTAATGAAAAAGTAAAAATATTTATCATTTAAAAAATTAGTAACTATGATATTGTTGATATATATAATGGTTTATATATTAACTCGTTGTAGTAAAATATTATTATTATATATAAATTATGTAATTATGGTTACTATGATAAATTTGAAAATAATTAATGCATGATTTATTATTATAATAACATTTTAGTGTTTCCTACTTTAAGAATGGACACTATTGTTTGTGGTTAATCTCGATTCATTATTTTATAAAAATCATTTATTATAAAGAAATTTTCTTATAGAATATTTTATGTACAAAATAACATAAGACCCCAATAATATACACTATCTGAAAAACACAAATAGAAAAGGATAAGTAAAGGATCCACTGAAAATAGAATTTCAAAAATATTGAGTGTGAAATCCCTATCAAAAGGGGAAAAAATTTATTAAAATAACAGATACAAGAGTTGGAATATCAATCTATATAATTGGTTGAAATTTTTTTATTTGGAACATTTATATTTTATAGTCACAATTTTAAACACCTCGCTTATGTGATTGTTGATGAATTTTCAAGATACACATTAGTAATCTTCCGATATCACATAAGAAAGGCTCATTATTCTTATTCTAAATAATAAAAATCAATATAGTACATTAGTTGACATAAATTAAGAGTATAAAATTCAATTAGGGTTTTTAATTTCATAATGAAGACATTGAATCATTATGTTTTGACAATTTTTGTAATAAAAATTTCTCAACACATCAAATAACTCAAAAAAACTGGGTTTTTGAAAAAATAAATAGAACACATCAGTAAATAGTATGGATTATGTTTAGTGAATAATAATTACCTATATAGTTTTTGTTGAATTTAAAAGAAAAAAATGTTATGTAATTAATATTATTTTTATTATACCAATACCACCTAAAACTCCATATGAATTATCTAATTTTAGAAACCCAAAGGTATATTAATTTATATATTTTTTATATGATGTTTTTATTCACAATATTTAAAAAATATGGGAAATGTTTCACCCAAGAGTCATGATAGAATTTTAAATGGTTATTAAACCATAATCATAGAATATAGAGTTTCAATAAATCATTCAATGTTATTGGAATAATCTATACATGTTAAATAATATGATAAAAATGCATAAGAACCAAAACCAGATGTAAAAATCATTGAGGACAACATATCAAATATGAATATAAAAAATACCTCAATGAAATCTGATTATGCTGATAATTTACCTAAATAATATACTAACATATGATATCTTAACCTACCATACCATGTAGTAGAATAGTTAGAATGAATAACATCATATCCAAGAACAAATAGGACCCATAAGCATCACTTGATAGATTTTGAATTTTTTGATCTTCAAAAAGGATCTCAAACTAGTGATTATCTTTGAATCTAGGTGAAAGATCTATCCTTATCATATCATGAGGAACCCTAATAGAACTAATAAGGAAATTAATGAGTAACATGGTGTGATATCTATGTAAGAATAATTGTATCATTTTGAAAGAAATAATGTATTGAAACTAGTTGAGAGACATAATGACAACTTTAATGTTGGAACTAAAATGTTTTATAAGTACAAGGGTCATAACCCTAGAAATATAGTTTGAAATAATGCAATATTGTATTCAAAAATCTATATTAAAATATATATATATATATATATATATATATATATTATGGTGATACAAATGTAAAAATATATTAGTTTGAAGAAATTAGAATATTATATGCAAATAAGGTAATCGTATTTAACAAATACATCAATTATATGTTATGTTTGTATTCCGTAATGGTTATTTTATTTATAATTTTTTGTTGAAAAACACATATTATTTTGAAATAATCATTTAATAATTCATGCTTTCAAACTTTTATAATAACTCTATATTTTAAAACAGACTCATAGGGCTCGTTTTGATATGATCAAATCATTTCTTAATTCATGTGAATTTTTAAAATTCATTACTACTACCAAATTATTTAGAAAAGTTCTTCGATTATGGTTTATTTGGAAAAATTTACGTTGATCACATTATTTTTGGATCATATAAAAGAACCTTATGTGTTGAGTTTTCAAATACTATAAAAATGAATTTGAAATGAATTTAATTTGAAAAATATAATTATTCCCTGGTATTCGAAATTTTTAAAAATAATGTTTTTTAATCTATAAATTTATTAAAATGATATATTAATACATGTTGTCATGGATAAACCAAAAGTGAGTGATACTTCGATGAGTACAAGCTGTAAAATATATTTGGATGAAACTAGGATTTTAATTGACCAAACTACTTACTGGGGTATGTTTAAAAGTTAACTATAAATAATTATAAGACAACATGATATATTGTTTAGTGTGATCGTTTTTTCAAGTTTTAATGAAATCTAATGAATCTAATTAAAATGTTGACAACATAAATTTTAAAATCCTATAAAATAAAACTCATTTTGGATTATATTACTCAATTGAAAATAAATTTTACTAGTTATATATTCTGTAAATAAATTTTGTTGTTATATATTAGATAGATAAATAACCAAAAAAACATGTCCCTTTTTGGGGAATTCACTAGTATCATTCTATATTAAAAAGAAGAATATTGTTTTATAGACAACTAAAAAATGATAATATAGCTATAAAAAGTTTATGTACACAAATAATGTCAATTAAGAACATATAATTGGACTATAGTTATCGATTCCAACCTGAACATGTAAATTATTATAATACAAATGTTATAATCATTAATAAAAACCATGTATCTCATATTTGTAAAAAACATTAATATAAGACATCCTCCATTGATATACCATTTCAAAAAAATTGGAAATCACTCTCGAGTTCATAGGTAATGTTAATCAGCTCACTGATATTTTCACAAATCTTTTGAACAATTAATGCTTGAATTATATCATACATACAAAAATATATTGAGGAGATAAATATGGTTTCTCGAGAACATCTATCCCTATTTCATGATGACTATTAGGGATTCAACACTGCAGCTACATACTTGGATATCAAATAGATGATATATTCATGGTTTTTGGATGCTTCAATTATTATATGTATGCAATTTCTTGTTAGGATACATGTTCTATCCTACATCCTGTTGTCAGTGTGTTTACTTCCTGAATCAACTATGGATCCATATTCAATATCTTTGATAACACTATGATTGAGGATCATGATGTTGTTTCATTACTGGAACCATGCTCTTGCCCACATCTTTTTATCTGTGCGTTCATTGCTGGTGTCAGCTATGGCTCCAATTTGAACTGCTTCAAGCATGCTATGATTGTGTTTCACGATACTATTTTGTTCTTGGATCCAACTCATTTTGTTTGTATGTCCACCAACAGCATCAACAATGGATCCATCTCCATCCTTACTAATTCAGATGCAGATTCAATTTTTTTTTCAACTACTAGTAGTAAGACTGATGATAGAGTGTAAAATCTCTCATTCTATCTCTAAAATGGATTATATTCTCCTCCAATTTATCCAAAAGGAATCGTGGCACAGATCAACTAAGATCCAATTTTTGTCTCAAAACTCTTCAAAATAGGTGATCACTCCATTATTACTCATTTTGTTTCACCTTGGGGTTCAAATCAAATGAAAACTTAGAAATTAATTGGGAATCTCAATCAATCTAGGGATTACCATCTTGGAAATGCATTTATTTGGGTCATGGATTCTATTATATGTTATATACATCTGATGGTGTGAAGATGATGGATAGGTTATTTTGATCAATTTCACTTAAAATGGGGTTATTCATATATTTGAATGAGATTGAAATTTTATTCCCCATGAAGATGGTATGTATTTTTTACAACTATGGGTAATGGTATATGTCCATAACTGGATTATTTGGCATCCAAAAATAATATTTGATATCATAAGGACAATTGGGGTTCCAATTATGATTGAAAAAGAAATGGTGGTTGCATGATTTGATCACCTCACCCAATTTTTTGTTGATGTTGATTTTAACTCCACATCAGTAGATGGTGTTCTTTTATACACTGATGAAGATGAACGTTATTTGGGAATTTTGCATGAAAAACTACCAATATTGTGTTTGGAATGTAGGGTAATTGGACATGAAATCTTCAATTTTAGAAAATTCGTTGTCTTTCTCTATTGATCCTTACATGGGAATGACTCTAAAATATATCTAAATAAGAATAAAAATGAATCGACCTATAATTCTTGTGGGAATTCTCTTAATATTTTATATTCGCCAGGTGGTAATACATTCCCTAGGAATAAAATGCATGCATATGGTGGTCTTAATGTATATGTTGAAACACCTTCGTTGGATGCTGATCTAGAAAAGGAGTACACATAGTTTTGAGCCCCTAATAATAACATATTTCATAAAAATGTAATGGAGACATCCAGATGTGATACTCAAATGGTTCTTTAATGAAAACCCCCTCAACGTAATGGTAGTGCATGGGTTGGAAAACCATGTAATGGGATATCCAAATAGTGTATTGTACAGTCTGAAGGTGAATGTGACTTCTCATTTGGGCGAGTGGAGGAAGGGTATGAAATTAAATTACATTAAATAGGTAAAAATAAATTATGGAATGATATTGTTCTTGGTGTTGGATAGAATGTAGTGGAGGGAAGTTTGGTTTTTCATGTATCTAAAAAGTCTCTTAATATTGGGAACAAGATAGCAACTCATATGTATACACCTCCTATGAGGGATAGAATGGAGCTGATTGATTAATATATTAGGGTGCAAGGTGCATAGTATAATGCTTCATGATCCATTAATGATTCTATATAGTAGAGTTTCACTCAAAAAGAATTGTATCAGAGTAATATTAAGACATGTATATGAGGTTAGAGTCCAATAAACCATTGAAGATGATATGGAAGTGATTACTGGATTGATAAGCATGGCTATTCTACCAGGTGTTCTTCTAAGGAGATCACTTTCTAGTAGGTTGAAATCAATTAAATGTACTATGTGATTTTTATCCAGATGAATTCATAGTTGGAATTATAATATTCTAATGATACCTCAAATCATGGGGATGATCCTAATACTACCCATATTTTGTTTTTATATTATGTATATGAAATTACATCATATACTATCTCTTTCTATTTTTTTGTCTTTTATTTTTCAATAATGATTGCTAGGAAAAACATTTCCTTGACCCATAACCCTTTTGGTATATCATACATTATTTATATATGATAAATTACTCTTAATTGTTATTTTGAAACTTCAATAATAATCTTGTAGTTATTATATTTTTAAAGGCACCACTATCCATGAGGATTATATTTAAAAAATTTGTAGGCTAGGAAACCATGTTGTCAATTCATCCAGAATGAAAACGGTTTTTCAATCTACTATTAGACATTTCACATAGTCAATCAAGATTTTATTCTGTTATTATTATAGTTTAGGATAAAAATATATGTTTACCATACATTACTATTTAAATCTATAAATTATTTTTAAATATTATTATATAGGAATTAGGTTCATTTTTCATTATTAAAACCCTAAAAATATTCTATTATGAATAAATTTCCCTTGATATTTTCACATAAACCAATATCTATACTCTATAACTTTGAATGTAGTTATAATATGGTTTCAATGATGAAACCCTTATAATTTTCTTCTCATGTAGGTACTTCATTATTAGAGGTAATAAATACATCACACATTATTCATTTAAAAACAATAAATCCCCATCAATCAACTAAATTTATCATTCATGAAATAGAGAAAAATATCAATCTATTGATAAAAATATAACCTATAGTTTGGAAGTATAAAAAATTGTGTATGGGTTTCTTGGTTTAGTGAATAAAACCATATATTTTTTCCATAATTTTATAAGGATTAAATTTTAAATATTAAACATCAAATGGTTGAGAATAATGATATCATTTGTTCATCTTTTAATAGAGAATGATTTATCGTTTCATCCGTGATTTTGGAAAATGTTTAATTATGACTCATAAAAGGGATTCTTATGTCAAATAAATTTATTACTCATTTTCTCATGAAACTATAGAGTATTACAAATCTCTCCTAGAGCTTACTGGTAATGGAACCCCTTGGAAAAATACTACTATATAGCATGATAATGATTGTCGAATTTTTGTAACATTTATTCAAAATTTAATATTCCCATTAAATGGATATGTTAGTATATTAATATATAAAATAATATTTCTATACATTATAATAAATGGTATTCACACTAGCCTATATATGTATTAGATAGGGAACATTGAAGAATTATTAAATCCCACTTCAATGATTAATTCACCACTATAACCTAAGTTTATCTTAGATATTTTAAATTTCAAATGGATTATTCCAAAAGGATAGTAATGTTCCATATCCAATGGTGGATTTTTATGAATCATTTTTTTTTAACAATATAGGGACTAATTCAAATCCATTGAAATAAATATTGGTGGTTGATAATGTTATGTTCTACAAAAATATAAACCAATTAAAGAACCATGAGGTACTAAAAGATAAATCACACAGAATAGTAGAATGAAATGATCCTTTTTAAAACTCTAATAAATAAAATAATCATTTTCAAGATGCTAAAACAAATTATAATATATTGTATTGTAATACTGATGCTGAGGAGGCTTATGAAATAGAAATATAAATTCCTGATTCCATAATTATAGAATGTTATTCTCTTAATTCTAATTTAATTTGATATAATTAACCACCAATATATATACATTATGAGGAATAATATATTGATACTTTTGATGATGAAGAAACTATGGTTTTGGATTCAATTATTTTGATACATTCAGAATATGAGGATGATGAGTCTAGTAAAGAATATGGAATTGATAAAATATATGAAAAATATATATTCAATGGGAAATCCACTAATTAAGATAGTGAATGGAATGAAATTGTAGTGACTGTATGAAATACAAGAACCATGGAAAGGCAATCATATCATTAGGGGGAGAAATTGTAGTATAATTATTGTAATGATGTCCATAAATGGGGAAATCCTTCTGTAAATGATGGACTAATCATCTCCACTTAATATAAATATATTTAGTGTTTTTTGGGAATAAAATACCTTAGGTAATCTTTTCATTGATTTTTTGGGTGTGATTTTGTTTTCTAACAATGGTAGATGACTAGGAATGAAAATTGTAGGGGTGTACTGAAGTAGATGTCTAAGATGGTGCATCTTCCCACTACATTCCAAATTTTTGGGGTTTGAAATATGGACATTTGACATCATTATGAAATATGTATTTCCTTGAATATATCATCAAAATATGGAAAATACATGATTTTCGTGAAGCTAGGACTAATGAATAGTGTTTCACAAAGGATTAAAAGATTATAAAGTTGAATTATATGAGTACGAAGAGCATCTTGAAATGGAAAAATGTGAGGACCATCATGAGTGGATCATTTAGGTGATGTGATGATTTGATATAAGGATCTATGCTTATTATGAGAATCACGAATGGGAAATGTCTTTAGAGCATTGCAAAAAATGGAGATTTGCTGAAAAAATGGGATCTCTAATTTTTTTTGCTGATGTGGACCAAAATGATCTAGAATTGGTATAAACATCTTTAAATATTCCTCTACACCCTTTAAAAGATTAATTGAGACTCAACAATAATTATACGTCTCTGTTTTAATGAATGTGGTTCGCACAATCCAATCATAATGGTTGATTGCAAGTAAATCGGTAGAGGCTATAAAACCCAACCGAATGATATAAGCTTCACGAAAGTAAAGTGAATTCACAATGGATAATTGTGATTTTTGAAAGGATGGATTTTTTGAAATTCCCATTGTCCATTGTGAATGGTCATTTATTTCAAAATCGTAGTTTGAGATTTGTGAATGCAATTATGTGCTTTGTGAATAAGGTTCTTTGCAAAGGAAGTGTCCTTTGTGGAATTTTTATAATATGTATTCAATGTTATATTATGGTAAAATATTATTGATCAATGGATGATAGTGTGACATCAATAGAGCATCTAAATAGAGTGGATGATGAAATTTAGTAGCGATAATGAAAGCACATACATTTCATTCAAATGCGAGTGGATCTTTTGATGAAGTAGTGAGAAAACGTTAATTGAAAGAGAAATGATCTTTAAAAATATATTTGGTTGTAAACCTGGATATATAGTGATTCATATCAAAACATTGTAAATAATAGTGCACTTTAAATTGATTTGGTATATCAGCACGATATTGTTGTATGATCCTGGGATGTATCACAGTAATGGTGAACTATTTAAAATCATTTTTTCCTATGCATGAATTAATTTAAGTTCACACATTGTTATAGGAAAGAGAGATACGAGTGATTTAATTAACAAAAAATGTTCTAAAGGAGGAGTTGTTTTAAATTTCCATACCCTGATTTACCCGCCACTCATGGTATTTAATATGGTGGGACTAACAATTGGTATTAGAGGGAGGTTGAATGTCAGTATATCACTCTTAGTAGAAGTAATGAAAGTTTTAAATCAAAAAGTAATTCAAATATTACATGACAATAACATTAAATTAAGGAAGAATCAGATGAACAACTTGTTTTGATCTTTGGGAATCGATGTATTCACAGTATCAATGTCAGTTATTTCAGAAAACATTGATAATGGTGTTTTATCACAATATGAAATAAGGGAATTGGATAATGACATAAAAGGAATCAATGATTTAGGGGGAGCCCTATCCAATGCAATAAATAAAAATTTTATATCATGTAAAGCATAAAATTCCACTTGGGAATGATATTTAATATATATGATGTTGATTCAAATGTCGGAGAGGCAAAAAAGAATGTTTTGCGCTACATGTATGAATATAGGAGAATGAACCCAAATGAGTATGTTGATTCATTCTTTTACAAGGTAAATGTTGTAGTTGATGACATGTGTGGCCATAGGGAATTTACTAAAGATATAAATATTGTGATATATATCTTGAGGAAGAATTAAACATATTTCAATTTATGATATTAAATATTTGATGATAATGATTTGAAAGAGCTGTCACTGGAGAATTTTCATAGTACCCTTGTCGCATGTGAAATGTGAAATTATGATAATGTTTCTGGGGAAAATGGTAATTATAAAGAGCTGCAATTCAAGGTCATAAAGAATCTCACACCTGAATATTCATAGGAATAATTATAGCAATATGAGGTTATTTCATTTCTTTCATCAAATCTCTAAAGTGTAAAGGTAATGTTAAAATGGAAAATTCCACTTGAATGATCTCAATGTTGAAGGGTTGGAAATCATACATAAAGGATCCATAAGAAGATTCATGAACATGAAGAGGGTGAAGTTTATATTCTAATAAAGAATTTTTCATCCCATGTGAAAAGAATAATATATTCTAATATATATTTATTAAAAAAGATTAATTTGATTTTATGAGAAGATGGTAGTTTCATCGAATCTGAGACAAAATAATTTGAAGACTATAAGGATCATATATAAAATTCTATGTTGGACGTCATTATTAGTTTTATGAAAAAGTTAATATCTGAGATTTGATGAAGAATATGTTGAGTGTATAGTTGAATTTCACTATGGATTAGAAGTCGTTGTTGTGAAAATATTATTTTGGGAGAAAAAATAATGAAAGATAATAAAGTTGTTCTTGAAACCAAAATATACCTGTTGTATTAGGAATAGGTTAATTGTTTGATGGTGGATGAAATTGAAAAAAAATAATTATTCAGCACCATAGATCTCCGAAAATGTGGATGAGTATAAGCTCAAAATGGGGGAATAGTGTGAAATTGATAGATTGACTAAAACCTAAAGGGATAAAATGATACGAACCAAAAAACCTAAATAAGAAGTTGTATGTAAATGATCAAAAGTAATGTATAAAGAAAAACTTTTGACTTATAATATGATACGAGGAATGTAGACCATTCAGAAGGCCAAATTGTTAGAAGTGGATCATAGTGGTCAAGTATAAATGAAGAAACATTCATGTACAATTATTAAGGCTGATTGGGTGCTTCATTGAAAACCAAAAGTTGTGAGTATTGAAATTAGACTACAAGCACCCAGACTATGATTTAATGGTTATTTAGGTGGATTTAAGAATTATATGATTCATTGAACCCGTGGAAAAACCATTGGTGTAGAAGTGACACAAATGAATGCACCATGCATCATGGGTTATTAATATATAATGATGGTTCATTTAGAAAATGTGTGTTCCATAACTAAGATATACCGAATGACACAAGAACAATAGTGGTAGGAAAACAAGGCTCAATAACTTTGAATACCATTGAAGGGAAATTTTTTTTTGATTGGAGGATTTTGGAACATGGATAAATATATTACATCAAACATGAATAGGAATGATCCAAAGAAGAATCAAAGTGGTCAGAAGTAGAAAATCAAATAATAAACTTGTGATCTAAAATTGAACAATTGATTTTCAACTTTGTGGGATGAATTTTTTCTATAGTAATACTAGTTATAGCAATACAATAAATCTATTTAGAGTATATAGTCGAAGACATGGATCATAAAGATAAAAGCAGAGAAAGAAGTGGTTGCGTAAATTTCCCTTAAAGAGTCATATCGGTCTGGTGTGTGGATCCTTGACAGAAACTGCACATCACATAAAACATTAATTAATTTTTTACAGGAATATAATATTAAAAAGAATGAGTTTTATAATTTGGAAATGATGATGGACTGATGATAATTTTCCTAGGAATGGCATGATTTGGGGGCCATTTTATGAGATGTGATGATGTCTTAGTAGTAGAAGGTTTCAGTCACAAATATCCTTGTGTTAGTAAAATATGTGACATAGGGAATTCTATATGATTTACCAAGAAGATGTGTATCATCAATGGAAGATACGGTGAAGTTCTTATATAGTGAATATGTACAAATTAAAACATATACCTTGTATGTTTCGAAGAATATATGTTCTTTTTATCCATTGAGGAATAAAATAAGTTGTGGCACAAACAACATGATCATATATTCCAACCATACCAGGATGATCTGGAAAAGTATGATGCGGCTAGATACCTACCTAATCTATAATGATATTCTACTCATATGTGAAATTAATATCAACAATGTAAGATCATAAATTTTAAAAACAAGGAAAAGGAAAAAAAGTTACCAAGAGTGCTTTAATTGGTGCATGCTGATGTGTGTGGACATATATCACCAAGATAAATTGATAGGAAGAGATATTAGGTTCTTTTTATTTATTATTATAATTGAATATAATGTGTATCTATATGTTACCATATGTCTGATGCGTTCATTTTCATAGAATAGTATTATATGGATTCTGAGAGGATTCTTGGGGATAAAATTATGATGTATCAAACTTATAATGGTACGGATTTCGCAAACAATGAGGTAAAAGATTATATTGAGAAACATGGGATAACTCATCAAGTTTCTGAAGTGAGAAATCCCCAATAGAATGAAGTGGTTGTGAGGAGAAATCAGATCATCAAAAACATGGATTGAACAATTATTATTAAAATAGTCTTAGCAGATAATTTTATTAATGAAGCAGTATTGACATCAGTCTATATTTCTAATAGGGATATGTTTTGTCCAAAGGAAGGAAAGACTCCATAAGAAATGTGGTATAGAAATAAGCAAAAATTGAAAAAATTTTGAATCGTTTGAATTAACTGACTTCATCTAAACAAAGAGAAACACATGAAATTTGAGTTATGTAGAGCTCAGAGGATATTCATTTTCTAATTAGAAAATAGAAAGGAATGTAATTGATAAAATAGGAGTTTGTGAAATGTAATTGAGAGAAATGATTTCAATATAGTGGAAAATGAAGTGAATATTTAACAACATAGTGAATTGTTTCTAAATTAATCTGAAGAGGAGGGAATAAAAATAGGGGGATACGAAGTGGTAGATACTGATTTAGAAGATGATACTGATGATGAGATTTAGAAATTCATGTCTATATCTATAATGAAGAAAAAGAGTCAATATGAAATTGATATGAGAAATATCATGGGTGATCTGACATAACCCATTCAAACAAGAAAAATGTTTTCGTTATAAAAATCATCTATAATATATTAGGTTGATACTAAATGTTTTTCATATGTAGCTGATGATGAAAAATGGTCCAGTCAATGTATGTGGAGTTAGATAAAACTGAGAAGTATCAGACATGGTAATTTTTATGAGGCCATTATATAATAATGTCCATAAAACTAAATGGGTCTTTAGTAACTATATGAATGAATATGGCACATTGATTTGAAACAAATCTCGACTAGTGTGAAAAGTGTACTCCAAGATAGTGGGTATTGATATTGATGAGTTTTTTTTCTATATCATGGATAGAGATAATTAGATTACTCTGGTAAATATAAGTTCAATGGAAATTCATGCTATTCTAGATTGAATTCATGTCATCATTTCTGATTGGCGTTCTCAAAGAGGATGTTTATATTGACAATCCATATGATTTTCAAATTCATGAATATGAGAACTGCATTTTCCGGGTGAAGAAGTCACTATATAGGTTGAGGAAAACACCAAATCCATGGTATTCAAGAATTGATTAGTATTTTATGATGATTATCTTTCATTGTGGAAGATTTAACTATAATATCTCTGTCAATGATGAAAGTAATCAAATGATTATGGTGCTATTTTATGTCGATTACATAATATTTGGTGGATGAGATGATGGAAAGTGAAAGGATTTTTCAGAATTTACGAAAATCAAGTTCAGAATTTCAATGATTGGTGATATGACATATTTACTTGGTTTACTGGTGACACAATTTAAGAATTAGACATTAATATCTCAATCCAAATATTCCATGGAGGTTCTGAGAATATTTGGAACCAAAAATTACAAGGATAGGAAATTTCCGGTAGCTAATTGAAAAAATAAACTATCAAAAGATGATAATGGAAAGGTAACTATTATCATAGAATACATGTAAATCATCAAAATGATACTATAAATGAAAATAGAATGAACTGATATTTTTTTCACATTCCATGTAGGAAAATATGAAAGCAATTATAAATAAATCCACATGCTTTTAGTGAAAAGAATACTTTGGTATATCAAGGGCACTGTGGATTTTAGTTTGTTGTATAATGATAAATCTCAACCAGAGCTATTGGGATATAGATATATATCTATGGACCTTTCAGAAAATGATTGAAAATAAACATCTAGAGGTTCTTTATATGTTGGTGTATTTTCTATATCATGGCTAATTAAGAAACAAGATTTCATTTCATTGAGCACCACAAAAGTTGAGTATATTGCATCTACTCAAGAATTCCCATAGTTATTATGGATAATGAAATATCATGATGATATGGGAGTAGGAGTGAAGTATCTGATCATAATCTACTATTATAATTAAAGTGATATCAATCTATGAAAAAATCAATTCCATCACACATTTACAACTAAAATTGAAAAAAATATAATTTTATCAAGGAGATGGTTGATAAAGGGCTTGTAAAGTTTGAGTATGTTCCTATTGAACTATTGTATTTAGAAATAATTAAAAAGGTCATACTCAAATAATCCTTTGAGAGGCATCAACTAGATCTAGGAGTTCATCGACTCCACTCACTTGAAAAAGTGTGGATGTAGGACCCCTTTTCCCAATACCTGAGTCATGATGATTTTTTCCCTAATGCATTGATCAGTGTTCTTAGACCAATTGCAGACCTCAAAAGAGTGTCATTTGGGTTCATTTAAAATGGGAGGAATTGAAACAGGATAACATGTATTAGTCAATACAAGTGTAAATGTCTAGTCAAGACATGGGGAGAATCTTATAGGTGGATTAACAAGATAGTGGAGGCACAAGATAGGGGGAGTTTTAAATCTAATGAAGGTAGAAGTTTTAGATCAAATGATGTTTTTCACAAAAGTTGATTTTCATGAGGAATATAGTTGATTTTTATCAATAATTTTGTGTTTCATTGATTAAATTTATAGCATACTCTTGTTTCTCATGGAAAATATTCCTCACGTGAGATTAGATTATATGTTGGGTAAATATATGTTCTCTATCTAAATCAAATTTAGAGAATGTTGGTAAAATATTGATAAATCTATAAAGATGTATCATTTCATGCGATTTATCAATAAACCCAAAGGTGCAGGTATTTTTGAAAAAATTTCTCGTGGAATCCTCTAAGTGTGTTTTGGGTGTAATTGGGTTTGTTGAAAAATCTAGATTATGGGAATATGGATGGTTGGTGCAGGATGATGTCGATGTCTAAGGTTCCACATTTTCACATTGTTTTCTATATTTTAGGGGTCCAAAATATGATGTTTTTATAAAATATAAAAACATTGATTTCCTTGATGATCATATTAATATTATGTAGAGGAAATAATTTTAGCGAATATAGAGCTCCTAAAGAGTGTTTCATGTTGGATTAAAAGATTATAATGCTGATTTTTGAAAGTAAAACATGAATCACGAAATGGAAATGGTGATGAGAATCGAGAAATTGAAATTGTGAGGAACATCGTGAGTGGATCATTGAGGTGATGATATTTTTTAACATAAGGCTTCGTAATTATGAAGAGCATCGAGAATAATAAATGTTTATGGAAATCATGAAAAAGAGAGTTTTGCGACTGAAATATGGGTGGTCGGTGAAATGGGGATGATGTGGCTCGGAAGGTTATGGAATCTTGGAATCACATATAATAAGTAATCTTCCATGTTTAGAAGATTTATCGAGAATCAAAAATAATTATATGACTATAGGTTCAGGAATGTGGTTTGTGAAGGTTGTTCAATGTGGTGGTTCACAAAAGTAGTTTGGAAATAAATTCATGATGGCTGTAAAATCAAAAATAATTATCCAAGATTTGTGAAAGTAGAAAGAATTCAAAATGTATATGTAATATTTTTGATAGGAAGGAGTTTCAAAAACGATAACTGATCTTTGTGAAATCATGTTGATTTGCGAATACTAGATTGAGCTTTTAGAATGAATCTGTTCCGTGAAGGCTAGTTTGAGCATGGAAAAATAAGGAGCTTCGTGAAGGTAGCATTCATTCTGAATTTGTTTTATAAGGTATTTCACATTTTTTGTGGTAATTCGGTATTCATTAGTGGATAAATGTTTTAAATCAATATATAATTTACATACTATGGAGGACACATTCATTAGAGATAATAAAGGGACATATATGTCAATACACTCTGAGTGGATCTTCTGAAGAAGAAATGATCACACATCTGTAGAGAGATATGTGAGCTTTCAAATTTTATTTAGTTGAAGACATGTTGGGATAGTGAGTCATTTTCATGCATTTTAACCAGCAGTTCTCTTTTAGTAGATTTTTTACATTGGCACATTGTCATTGTATGGTCCTTGGTTGTTTCCCAATGTTGATGAGCCATGTTAAATAATTGTGTAATATGAATGATTCCATTTATATTCATACAATACTATTGGAAAGAGAGAGAATTTTGTTTTTTTAATGATGAAATATTATCTGAAAGGCTAGTTTTTTTAATCTTCCATACCCTAATTCACACTCTCTTCGAGTATTTATCCTGGTTGGACTAACATGGATATCATATAACTCAAATAGACCATGAATAAAGGAATGACTATAGTTCTCCCAATCCTATGTTTCCAAAATTTTATTCTAATCAAGATCTCTACGATATATTAGATGACATATTTTGGCATACTCCAAAAAATGACATCTGAAAAGCATGATTTTGAATCTGAGGGATATGATGGGATATTATTTATAAATATTGTTTATTTGGATGATGTTCTAATAGAATTAGATTTTGAATTATAAGAACATATAGAATATGTAAGGTTGTCTTCTATTTTAATTAAATCCCCAATTATAGAAGAAATGGTTAAAATGTCTTCACCTATCAAACCAATTACTCTGTCTCCTATATCCCCAATAAATTGTTCTTCCAAATAGGATCTAAGAGTGTTAAAATATGATTTTATCAATGTTCTTAAATAAATATTTTTGATATTTCATTCTTCTACTTCAAAAAACATAAAACAATAAAATTACAAGACTATTTCTATTATGTCATCTCATAATCGTCCTAATAATTTTATAAAGATTTATAAAATGATTCATAAGAATCACAGTTTTATAAGAAATGTGTGATAATTGAAGGATAACCTGAATGATATGATTTTTAAGATTCATGAAATTTACTAGTATACCATATAGAATGTATTCTTTTTTATATACCCTTCTCCTCATGTTTCACCTTCCACACCATCAATTTTCATTTCCATGGATGAGAACCTATTTATTTTTCATTGATAAAATGAAATGAAATTTTTATTGGATGTTTTCTCAAAAACAGTAGAAATATTACTTTTGGGTTTCTAGATTCATGTTTCTAGAACACTTGTTGTAGTAAAAAATTATTCACAAAAATGTTGATGGGATGAGTAATGGATGAATATGAAAATTGATAATCATTTGACAAGGATATTCACAAATGTAGACTTAAAGAACATGTTTAGATACTTATCTATGGAACATAAGATTACTGCTTTAAATTAAGATTTAAAATATCACGTTGGTATATTAAAGGAGTTATCCCCTTCTATTGGAGATCTTTATGAAGGTGAAGAGGAAAATTTTCATTATTAATGAAAACAGATACTTTCCCCATTGTACGTTTCTCAGTTGATGGAGAACTAACTCTATAGTTCCCACACACTAATTGTTAATCATGTATCATTTCCTATTATTATTTTCAATATAAAATATATGGCGTTTTTAATATCTAAAACAGTATTTTAGTTCCTTCATTAGAATTTATTCTAGTACATTCTAATCAACACCTCAAAAGTGATTGGAGTGGAGTTGTTATTTATGGACCATAATCCCCTCAACTACAACCTGATCCTGAGACAACCTATAATACTTCTCAGGAGAATAGAAAATCTTTTTTTACTTCCTAACTTTAATAACTCAATACTGACACTCACCAATCATATTCTGAAATCATTAACATTATGTTTCTATTTTTGATAACAAAAATGGAAAAACAACTTTTCCACATAATAACCAATCATAATCAAAAGGAAAACAAATATAACATCTATTATATAGGACCATTTATGTATAGTGTTTATGAAATTAGGAAAAAATCATCAAAAAAATCCCTTAACTTTCAATGACCATTTATCCCATTTAACCCTTCTATTCATAATTCGCAATAGGTCATCAACACCATATTTGTGAAATCATTTATAGAAATAAATTAGTAATACTCATTCTTTAAAACATGTGGAAAATGGAACATAATAAGGGTGATCCCAAATTATCTATAAGATTAAACATAATCATTAACAATTAAATGTAATTAATGGGCATCATAGTTCATAAGGGCCTGATGAGATAATAAAAAAACGTGAGAAAATCATAAAATACATTATATTAATAATTAAATGGAACATAAAATATGAATACAAGAAACAAGGAAAGATTCATAAAAATGAATAGTAATGTGCCATGTGATTTCAATATCTACAATAATAAGCATTATTAAGCCATAGAAAGCATAAATATCATATTCACATCCTTTTGGAAAACATTTTTACTTCCCTCTAAATTTCACTCATAATAATGGAATAAGCATATGGTCAAATTATATACCCAATACATTGAAGGGTTATCGAAAACCAACCTGACATACATTTGTCATGAAATCACCAGTCGTAAGTTTATTATAGAATAACCGATCATTAGTTTATAACACAAACACCCATAAAATTTCAAAGTAACAACACTGAATCACAACACAGAAATGATTTAATTCATCATAAACACGTATTAACAACCATTATCCTATTCATAACATATCTAACCAATCGAAAAGAAATGATTTATATAATAATCTATTTAAAACATGATTAATCTATTGAAAAAGCAGGTTGCATAATAATAAATTTAAATTTTTTTAATCTATCTAGAAGAGATTGAGGATGGTGTCAATAATCAATATCCCCCATAGAGGGTATGTAAAAATAAGGGTTGTTGAAATTTATGAATTAAAATACCATTAATAGACCATTTAAAACATTATTTTGGTAAATAACCTTTTAGAAATGTCTTGAATTTTTCATATAATGTTTTTTGAAAATTATATGGGATTATTTTAAGACTAGGATCTAATACGATATATGATTATAACGTTGTCAGTTCTCAGATGAAATGTTTTAATTATTTTTATGTTTATTAAAAATATCATGAAATTTTGGATTTAGTAACATTTCAATGGGGTCCCATATCGGAAATATGAGGTAACCATTGATTTCAGGATGACAGGATTACCCTAGGTGCAATTGAACATTAGTCGGGGCTGGTATCGAGTGAGAAAACCCAAAAAGGACATTATCGTAAATAAAATAATTAAGTAAAATTATTTTATTTTAAAATCAGAATTAATCATAATTAGTAACTCATATTGGATATCTGAGACAATAGTTGAGTTTTTAATGGGGTTTTTTTATTAGGCATAGCCTAACCTCGACCGAAGCTGGTCCGAGGTGAAAGTTAATTTATGGATGTGAATGTTTTTAAAATATCTAATAAAAATATTTTAATGGATGTAACATGGTAACACACTATTGGTATACTTTATAATTGATCCTTGTCAGGAAATATGGGGTTTTATTCATAACACTAGAGTATTCCAGAGGCAAGGAGTTGGAACACTCTAATTAGATAACGATGAAAAATGAAGGATCTAGATCACTCATGGAAGGATCACTATCAACGATGAATCATCTTATTCGACTGATCTGAAGTATTTGTGGGGGTTTATTTTCTTCATGATTTATTTCCCTGTTCTTATTTCCAATGATGAAATACCCATTGATTGATCATTTTTGTGGGATGGTTTAAAATTAAGGATTAAAGTGGATGAATATTATGAAAAATTTCATTGTGTTTCTTTCATAATTTTTCTATTGTGAACATACCAAGGCCGACATGAACACAACAAAGGTCCATTCTAAGGGTTTTTTTGAAACTTTTATCTCTTCCATGTTCTTGCGTTAATAACCTAAGAACCCATATGGTTGCATCATGCTTTATTTTCTAGTTATGAATGTGAATTGACCCACAGATAGAGCTAAAGTATACATGCATTCTTCTATTTCAAAAAATACAGCACTATAGTGAAATTGGCGACACACAGAAGAGGAGATGTCAGTGGAATGCAACGACACTGGTGGGGGTATGTTGTGGTGAAGATACCCAACCAAATGAGGATTCTAGATCTACATTTGGTGTTAGAGGACCCCGCAACACAATGATCGAGGATGGTGAGCATGGGCGCCTGCTCGACGACCGACAACGGGCTCGACGACCGGCTGCGAGCTCAACTAGAAGTGTCACGAATCTGCGTCACTTGGAAAGGAGCTATAGTCCATTTGGACAGTATCAACACACTGTTTCAATCACAATAGGGAATATCATGTGGAAACTTACCACATTTAAGATGATGATCGACCTTATTTACATTGTGGGGTCGTGGCACCCTCACCATTTGGGTGGAATGAACAAGCCTTCTCATGCGGGCCGAGATAAATCTGGAATGCCAAGATAGGTCAACCCAATGTGTCAGGTCAGACCCAGCGGGTTGGGTCTGGTAGGACATGGTTCAGGTGTGTCTGACTGGGACCGACCAGACCGAGACGCAACCGACCATGTATTTACATAAAATTCCCATATCTCACAAATTGTGTGTCATTTTTATGAAACATTTGTGGCACTTGGACCATCGCGACCAGGAGTTCCTTTTGAGATACTCTATGATAGTTTATGTGGATGAAAGTGTATGGCCTATTTGCTCGAGGAGTAGGTTATCCTGTAACGAGCATGCTAAGGATGAAATCATGTCATTATTTTCCACCTAGATTCTTTGTGATTACGTAGACAACATGTCTTACCTAGAATATGTGTCTTATCTAGACTTTGTCTCATTCTAAGACTGAGTCGGTACTCCCCTATCACATTGAGGTGTGGGTCGTCAAGTCATTGGCGACACTATGTGTATTACCTAATCATCATTTTTACCATAACATCATATGTTATATACACTATATGTGTTACCTATACTCTATGTGTTACTGACCCCCAGTGTGTTACCAATACACCATGCATTTCCATTGCTCCATGTATTTACAACTTGATGGTATGTTGGGTTCTCACAACAATTTAATTTAAATATCATAGAAGTATACATGGTGTGATATAACTGTAGTGACTCTCTTGACTGTACCTCTTAGTGGCTACACTTCGTGTGCCTATTTGGTAGTCCACATGGTTTATTTCATTGTGATATTAATTTTGGTATAATTCATGTGAATAATTGGGGTTTATATTGTGAAATTACATTATGGTATGGGGTCCCTACAGATTACTATTTTACTCATCCCAACATGAGATTTTCCCACACATTTCATGTCTTGTGGAGATAATTGACATATTTGACAGAGTCTATAGTTGGTGTGAGACAAGAGGTACATAAGTGAGACCCGACACATGTGGTATGCTTCAGACATATTCAGATATATTACTCTACCTACCCTTCATTTAGGATTTTCTACAGATGAGTTCAAGGTGCTTGTACTTTCCATTTTAGTTGGGCTTGTATTCTGGACCTTTTTTCATTTAGTTTTGTACCTTAATCTGCATGGGTTTTCATAGTGGTTTGCATCTATTTTTTCTAAGTGTGTTTTTATTATATTTTTCTTGGAAATGGGTGTGTGATTACAAGTACCAAGGAAATTTCCATACACTTGTGTAATATGACTACATTTGGAATGTGGCCATCACCTGGCCAATGGGAGGTGGGATTGGGGTAGTCATGTCACATGCCTCAAGGGAAGGGTCGTGACATAGTTGATCCAGAGGGCAGCCAGTTTTACACTTGAATTGGGGCAATACTGTTAAGTGTTTTGAGTTCAGATTTTAGTCCATGAAACCTAGTGTTGGTCTGGTAGCTAATGTATCTATAAAATAAGATCTTGAATTATACATTCCCACATAGTACATGAAAATTATAGTTGAATGGAAAATTAATGGTTCATATATCATATAGGAATTGAGTGTCTTTTCATTTCCATCATGAGTTAGAGTAATCTCAACAGGAATATTCTATTGACTTTGGTTTATATTGATCATTTTCAGGATGCGTCCACATTGATAGATAGATAGGGTTCTAGGGCGTGACAATGAGGATGGTCTACTGAGCAATGTGATATCAGTGTAGGGACCATTTCCAGATATAGTACCTCCTGATGGTGTACCCGAAATACCACCACACTGAGAGCAGGAGTTTGTACCAGTGTTACTCGTAGAGGATGCACCCAGGCTTAGTGCCTTGCATGTGTTCCAAAGGCTACATCCTCCTAGGTTTTGAGATGAGATAGATCCCCAAATATCTTCATGTTTACTGGATGTGGTTTCATTAGCCTTCTTCTAAGCGAGGATGCATACTGACCAGATGGCAGTCCTAACCATGATCCTTCATCATGGATCAATTGGGAGATGGTGAAGCCTAATGTTTCATATTAATGATGAGATGACGCTATCCTAGAAATACTTCAAGAACCTCTTCCAAAAAGTGTTATTTTTAGTGATGTTATGCTCTGTGCATATACATGAGCTCCTCCATCTATAGTAGGGAAGCCAGAAGGTGGTAGAGTAATGAGAAAGGTTCATGGATCTTGCTCACTACTCTACATACATGGTACAAGTACATTATAATGGATTGTATTTTCGAGTAGAGACAATTCATGGAGATTAGGGAATCAATGAAAATCCTTATTATCCCTACACATTCTAGGGTTCTTTAGTGAGAATCTGATAGAATAGATCTTTCTTGTAGAGTAGTCACAGACAATGGCAGATAGCACAAGGAGACATGTATTAGATTCTCTTGCAGTAGGTAGTTGAAAGATGATGCAGGGACCCAATTGGGTCTACCACTCTATCAGACGACCCCAGTTCATAGAGATTGTGGTGAGATCTTCCCAGGGTATAGAGATTCAACTGATGGAAAAACTGTGCAACTCATGTGGCAGTCGGGGAAATATAGATAGAGATTGTCTGACTAGAGATACGATCGACCAGGATATGGTCAAGGGACCACCGAGGCTGCAATAGAGGAAGGAACATGTCATTTTATGGGGAATATGATATTGAATATGATAAGGGCGAGTGAAAAGTGGGGTATGAAGGTTTGAGTCACTTCCACCACCACCCCCATGTAGTCCACCAAGAGCTCATGGAGCTGGTGGATTGGGGTGAGGCTAGCTCTAGGAGATTGTGGCTTTATATGACACCCCCATCATTTTATGAGATATATTCCTTTTAATTTATCTGGTTTCTATTGATTTATGCTACAAAAATATTAGATTTTACTCTACACAACACTTTATTATCTTACAGTATATGCTACACAATTATTTGATTGTGTTTCACATTATTTCAGGTTCTTTTGATAGAATTTATTACACGCAACAATGATTATAAATTTTTTTGTATGTATAAATGAAATATGATTCTATTATGTTATATTCAACACCAAATGAATAATTAACTTCATGAAACCATAACTTTTCTTGTGTTACACGCAAGATCGACCTTCCTCGATAGCATCCACTGTACGTGATACTGAGTTTCACCAAATAATGATATATTACAAAAATATTATTATTTAATGGGATATAAACCTGTTTATATTAATAATATTAACCAGATATTGAATTTTATATAACATTAATATCTATATTACACATTTTCTAGTATATAATATGAGATCAAAATAAAATTTCAGATTAAATTTATATTTTTCAAAAAAATCAAGTTTTACAACTTTTTGATGGAACATCCATTTTAAAAAAAATTCTTAACTCTTTTATAATTTAAATTTCACAAAATAAAATTCTTATTTGGAAGGCAGAACAAAAAATTTAATTTGGTTGATTTTTTTAATTTTCCTTATAAAAATAAAATTTTAACGAATAGTGAAAAATAATGCATTTTAACACGAAACCTCATATAAATCAAATTTATTATTATTGTTAAATAATTTTTTTAATTGGTTTTAATGTTTAATTTTATTATATTTTTATCATTTAAAAAAATGATGGTCATTGGGAGTAATTTCATTTATAACTTGGACATAAACAAATGACAATCATTTGACAGTTATTATTTCATAAAAACCCACTTTTTGGTATTTAAAATTGGAATTAATTTTAAATTAGTTACTACAATTTATGTTTTTTAAATTTGAGAAAATGGACTCCATTTTAAGAATCAAAAGGATAAAATTGTGTAAGTAATTACATTTTATTTTTTAAATGATGAATAGTAACATCAATATTTTTTAACCATGGTTAAATGGTAAATCTGGTAAATAAGGGTATAAAATAATATATTATAATAATATTAATCTACCCTAACATATTTTCTAAGCCTATATTATTATATATTTCTGATCATGGAAATCTATGGGTCCATTTTGGGATAACATGGATTCACAAGAATGTGAAAATGACATTTTATAAGAATTAATTTAATGTAATGATTATTATAATGTACACGCATGTCATTTAATAAATACATTTTAATATAGGGTTATATAACTGATATCTAAGTATATATATATTCATTCGAAATGTTAAACTATATCCTATATCATGCTATTTTATATATAATTTTAATACATTAGATAAATACATGTATTGATGACACAATTGTGATGTAGTGATTACTTCATTAATAACATATTCGGATAAATTAATTTATAAATATTATAATAAATTTTATTTGAACATTTTAATTTCAAACATGAAATTTCTGGATGACATTGAAATATTAGGGATGATTTAATGCCTTTGGATTTAATTAATATTATTTTTATAAATTATTAATAAAATTCAAGTATGAGTTGTATAAAAAATAGTCATAATTTATAACATAAAATATAAAATAGATTGTTGAATGATATTAAATTATTAAACATCTATGATTCATAAATATGGTTAATATATGTCCAAATATGTCATATAAATGTTTTGTGTCATTTGGTAGGATATAGTAGTTAAATTAACCCACAATGTTAAAATCACTTGATATGACATTGTGATTAAAAGGGATAAAATAAGGGTGAAACCAAAAAGTTAAAGATAAAATAATATTTAAAACATGCCCAAAATTTATTGGATTATAGGTATTGGAATCCATGTCATCTTATCTTATAATTAAAAAAGTTTTGGACAATTTTAAATAGAAATTGTACTGATAATAAATTTATATATTGTGAAATTTTTAAACTGCCCCTCTCCTCTATTATAAAATGGAACCTCCTCCCTATCCTCATAACACCATTTAGAACCATCATGCCTGGAAAAAACCTAACCATTTTTCTTATAACCATCCATATTAAAATTGTATTGGTTTTGGTCTTCTCTAAATACCATCTCTAGTTCTCTAATATGAAATTTAAAGGACACACTTCGAGGAACAGGTAATCTCTTTTATAGATTCATTCAAATTTCATTCTTATTATACATAAAATTCATTGGTTGTTTCATTATAAAGTAATAAAACAAATAACTAATATAATGATATGTTATTATAAATATAAAACAACACTATTTCACCTTATATACATCATACAAAAATATAAATCACCACGTGTGTGTACGTACGACTTATAGTCTCGATGATGGGGAGTAATATGTATCTCACTACAACCTTATATGGATGAGTACATGTATCACTGCAAGCTTCCAAGGTACACATCTTTTTAAATATTACATTAGCGTGTGTTGTACGCAACTTCGAGTTCTAACACACACCCCAACTAATCAAAGTAGCCATTATAAATAGTAATACCCACTTTTTAAAATTATAGAAATTTTATATTTGAAATTGGACTTCATTTTTTTATTCGTAATATCAAAATTATCCAAAGTTGAATTTTTTTGTAATTTTCTGAGAACTTCCATTTTTTTATGAATAGTGAAAAATACTTAAAACATATTTTTTTATCAAAATAATTTATAGTGATATGTTATACTATTGTGTGGTTTTAATGTATAATTAGAATATATTTTTACCATTTTATCCAATGGTTTTCATTAGAATTAATTTCACTTTAAAATTGGACATATTCAATTGTCAATCTTTTGATATATATTGTTTCTTAAAAACACGCTATTTGTTGTGACAGCAGTAATTAATTATAAAATTAATTAATGAAATTTATATGTTTGGAATTTCATAAAATAGGAATCATTTTTTAATTCGGAATATCACTTATAGCTTAGGGTGAAATTTTGGCATTGTTTTGAAAAACTTCAATTTTTGATGAATAGTGAAACCACTAAGTGGTAGTTAAAAAACTGATTTTTCGTTTAAATGAAACATTACCACTTCTGTGATTTGATTTTCAAAACTCTGACATACATGGTTGTCATTAGAAAGTAAAATTTGGTTCAACTGGATTAAAATAATTTTTTGGTGAATAGTAACTTTAAAGATTAATTAATCGCGATTAATGGTAATTAGTGATATTTAAGGAAAAATTGGTATTATAAAAATATGAAAAGACACTTACACATGTACTACCCATATTGGATGAGTCATGTCCGACCAGGAAAACCCATGGGTCAACTTGGGGTCCCCTTGGAGCCACTTTGGTAGGAAAATGACATAAATAACTTTTATTTAATGTTAAAATAAAAATGTCACAAACATAAGTTGTTTTACTAAAACAATTTTTAAATGGGGTTATACAGGTAAAATATTTGACTATAAATATTCATTAGAAAGATAAAAAGATTTACTACATCATGATATTTATTTTATAATTTTTAGACATTATATAAATTAAATTATATATGACACCATGATGATGTAGTGATTACGTCATTAATTAATGATTTAAATAAAATGAAAGGAAAATGTAAAATCTAAGCCTTAAACTTGTTAAAAACCTATTGGATGAGTAGATTTATATCCCTTATCAGCTTATCCTCTAAATAAATAAGTGTGGGAACTTTATAATCTGAAAAAGCATTACATAATAAAATAACATTTCAATCGTTCCAAGAGTGCCCCTTCTCTCTTCTTATAAAAGGCCCCCACCACAACCACCTTACTCACACATTGAAAGCCTTTTGGCTCGGCCAAACTCTGCCCAAATACTCTCCCAACTTCCCTCCCTTACTCTTAGAAGCCTAACTTTTGGAAGAAGTCTTCCCAAGGAAGCCTTTCGCTCTAATCAATAAGAGTTACCCGATTTTAAGTTAATGTCTTCTCTTGTGTTCTTTTATTGTATTTTTCTTCTCCAACCCCTTAAACACTTTTTATTAATTTATTTTGTAACAAAAACAGTATACTAAATATACTAGGATTTTTTTATAATAAGGAATTGGGCTACACTTACACACACCTACATCTAATGGTTAAAGAACATACTGTTTCTGTGGATGGCGAATTTTTTTTGTACGGAATGATGATTGTTCAACACTCATATAACACCTCTAATGGTGGCCATTATAATAAAACTATTTTTATATATGATATATATTATGTTTTTTTTTACCTTATGATTTTCTATTTTTCATTTATGGCATTCCTTTATGGTTTCCATTTTGGGTAAACGTGATATTTTCATTTTAGGAAGTGCGGACTACCGCCCCCTCAAAGTGATTTGAATCTTTAATGCCATATGTGGGATGTATAAAGGATGGATTAGATGATATTATACTGGAATTATAATTTACCATTATATCATTACGATTTCATTCCATTAAATATGAAATATTAATGAAAGTAGCATTCATGCGTACGTATGGCTTACCGTCTCCATGAACGGTGCATTTCATTTCTTACCTCTAAATGTTATGTAATATTATGAATGAATGTATATACTAGATATATAATAGATATATGATATATATATCATTGATATAATTTTGGATATAATGGATATTTCACCACATGATCAACTTGTAATTATAAGAAGTTTATTTTTGACTCAAGTATCAAAAATCTACAAAATGACCGTTATTAACATAAATAAATACATAATGTTCACAACATGGTAATAAGTGATATAAAAGGAATAAAAAACTTGAAAAAGGTTCTTAACCAATTATAAATTAACTCTAGTTTATTATTCAGGAGGTTAAAGAATGGTCAAGTCAAGACATGACGCATGGTAAGGGAACATCATAACCCAATTTCCATTCTTTGGGTTAATCTCCTACGTTCAAATTATGTCATGATATTATTATGTCCTATTTTGTTTTTGTACTTTCATTATGTGTAAATATTGTGAATACACATAATATATCTATTTTATTTAAAAAATTATCTTTTAAGGGACTTTGTCTCAATATCCTTTCATTGAGGAATATTTTGTTTTATACACAACCTTGTTTTATATGGTGTATAAACCTCTTTGACTTTTACGTTTATTCAAAAGGAATATTTTTATACGAAGTGTTTTACTAAATGACAAAAAGGAATTTTTTTCTTGTCATTTGTATGCGGAGACAATGACATCTCTGCTGCCATGGCCATTATTTGGGTTTCAGCTTCATCTACTAGCCATAACTTTTTTTAAATGAAAAATAAATATCATGTTTTAATTTTCTTTTATTTTGGTATTGAAAATGGTTTTGAATGTCTTTTTATTATATCAATGTGTTGTATTTATATCATGTGATTGAAATGTGGAAATTTTATGTTTCCTTTATGAATGTTTTATGTGATACGATTATGTTTTGGTTTATGATTTGTTTAAACCCGATCATATGAGGAATGCATTGGACTTAATAAGTGACGGGTGGAGCCCACAATAGCTCCTCGATGCATCGGCAGGTCTCATGAGACAAACTAGTGTCTTGGCATGAGGCCTTGACTAAATATTATTTGTGGTCATGGCACGAGGCCTTGGCTATGTGGTTATGATAGTCTGGCATTATGCATTCCATCATTATGAAAGTGGTTATTGATATTGCATGTGATTATTCGACTATTAGAATATCCATGGGAAGAAGTAAATGGAATTATCTAATTTTACTTTTTCCTTATTATGTTGAAGTTAAAGTTTAAAAGGCCTTTTTTTAGTTATACATTGTCTTAAATGTTAATCTTTATTGATGAAAGCTTCCACTATATTGTTATCCTTACTGAGCATCTTAGCTCACCCCTTTCAATATTTTAATATTTTCCAAGATGTGAAGAAGTATTTTATGAATGACCTGCAGGGATAGTCAGAAGAGGATATGAGTGTGGACTATGGAGACTTTTTTATTGTAGTTTTTCACTTTATGATGTAATGTATGTTTATGAATGTATTTAGTGTTTCTAAGGATACTAAACTAATCAGTCTTTCGAGACTTGATCTTCTGTGATAATGCCAATGTTACGCAATAATGCACCGACTCTAGGTAGTTGGGGTCAGGGCGTTATAGTTGGTATCAGAGGTTGTTTAGTACTAGCATTGGAAGATAGATTTAGATAAACTCTGATTAGAGAACATAGCCCGAAGATAGACTTTAAGGATTAGTATTGAAGAACAACCTAGAATTTTGGTATTATAGAGATTTTGTGAGTTTTCCGAGCAATACATCCCTGTCTGGATACGAGCAGGTAGAGGTGGCTCTGGCACAGATGTACGTAGGGGTAAACCCAAAAACACCGTTTTGAGATAGACTCGAACGGGAACTGGGGCATGACAATGGGCCGTGTTGCACTCTTGGTTATGACACTCCCAGGGGATATGCTTTAGATAATTCTCATTTTCTTTACAAACCACTATGAAGGGTTATGAGTATATACTTCCTCAACAAAAACATTGTTATGATTATGAATTATATCCATAAATAGTTCAATTTATGTTAAATATTTTACAAGTATGGAATTATGTATTTTGATTCATAAACTAATCTAGTTTATGCCATTGTTTAGAAATGGCTCCTAGTGAAAGGAATGGAAACCGTATCAATGCACGCACTCCGTGTAGGGATTTCCCTCCTGCTCAAGATAATTATTGTGGATCTGGAGATACAACTGGTGATGATCAACTTATTACCATTCTGGGACAACTCACTCAGGTTATGAATAATAACCTTACTCGTATGGAGCACCATGATCCGCAACATGGAGGATCAATGTTAGACTGCTTCATGAGGAAATAACCACCAACATTTAATGGGGGTAAAAATACATTATTAGCTGAGCAATGGATAAACTCCTTAGAGAAAATATTCCATGCCTTGGGGAGTAGTGAAAGGGAGAAGGTTGTCATGGCAGTCTACCGCCTCACTGGATATGTCGATCAATGGTGGTCATTGATTCAAAACACAAAGGAAGATGATAAAGTATCAAATATGGAATGGAGAGAGTTCAAAGATCTTTTCTTAGAAAAATAATTTCCTCGTGACCATCGAGCAGATATGGAAATTCAATTTCTAAGTCTGAGACAAAAGGAGGATGAGAATGTCACAAAGTATGAGGCCAACTTCACAAGGTTAGCAATGTATGATACAGATTATATACGTAACCCAGGAAGTAAGATTTATCATTTCTTTAATGGGTTAAAACCATTTTTCCATCGAGCATTAGTCTAACAAACCTTCTCGACATATGAGGATATTGTCTCGTGTGCTATCAAGATATAATAGGAATTCTCTATATCTTATGACAACAATGTAAAGCAAGAGAAGAATAGAACGGTGGAACAAGAGACAGATAAAGGGAAAAAGGGAATGAAGGATTTTCCATTATGTGATAATTGTGGGAAGAATCACCCCGGTGCTTTCCTAAAAGGAATGGGAGTTTGTTATAAATGTAGATAAAATGGTCACCAGGCTCGTGATTGCAAGGGAAAGAAAGAGGCTATCAATGTTGAATTCTACAATTATAGGGAAATGGGGCATTATGCAAATGAATTTCCTAAGCGTCAAGGAAACATACCTCAGAAAAGGAAAAGGTATCAGGGACAATATTATGTTGTTACTACAGTTGAAGTGGAATAATTAATGTATTTGTGTTTTTGGAAACAAGGATTATATTCTAGTTATAAGAATAATGTGAAATATATAAGGATTGTACTACAGTAATTGTTTTTTCATTAAGGTTTTAATATGATAAAGGTAATTATATTTTTAGTATGTGACAGTAATAAAAACTTTACTTTGTTTGGGGAATCTGATAAATTGATTTTGGAATTAAGAGACCTTTTAGAAAATGTTTGGACAGAGGTATTTTGGATAACTATATAGTTAGGAATGGATTAAGTTGAACATTGGATAGTATTGTTTAAGGTTTAAACATTTATGAAGATTATTTTTGGAATATTATAATACTATATTTTTAGGAAAAGGACAACTTGCAGGGTAGGGTATAACCCATCACCTCAGACAAAGCTGCAGGTATCTAACACACAACCATAGTGCGAAAGGCCTTAATTACCTACCACTAACCTACATGAAGTCCCTGTTTATTACATAATAGTTTTACTAATCTAAATGGTATGTGTTAATATTTGGAACCTTATAAAATTAGGATGAATATAATATTTTTGAGTACTATTACCTTTTAGAGTGAAAGATGGGTTCGTGGTAAAAATTTATTAAAGAATGAAATCCTACATGACAAGTAATTATATTTCTTTATGTTCTTAGTAATTCTCTTAAATAAATTCCTCAACTTTATGAAAGGTAACTTAAAACAAAAATGTTGTCAGTTAACTTTTCCAACTGGGGATTCAATAACCGTTTAACCAGTCACAAGTTTGTGGTTTTCTTATGGTTAACTTTCTCCTAATCCTGTTTTCTACAACGCTCTATCAGACCTTGATGATTTGTTTCTCCTCCATATCCATATTTTAATAGAATTCTAATATGTTCTATCTCAGGTGACCTTTGTACTTATCATTCATTCATTTAAAGTTATATTTTTATTAACCTTATTTCCGATGTGGGTTTCCACAAAGGTATTTTCTATTTTCAACCTTTTATTTTGAAAAAAAAATTTCAAATTGCGAGGACGCAATTTATTGATGTAGGGGAGAATGTAACACCCCATGCTTCCACGTTACACTTCTCTTTGAATAATACAGTAGCATCTGTTGTACGCAACATCGAGTTCTAACACATACCACAACTAATCAATGTAGCCATTATGAATAGTAATACCCAATTTTTAAAATTATTGAAATTTTATATTTCAAACAGGACTTCATTTTTGTATTCATAATATCGAAATTATCCAAAGTTGATTTTTTTTGTAATTTTCTGAGAACTTCCAATTTTCAATGAATAGTGAAAAATACTTAAAACAACTTTTTAAATCAAAATAATTTATAGTCATAAATTATACTATTGAGTGGTTTTAAAGTATAATTAGAATATATTTTTACCATTTTATTTAATGGTGTTCATTATAATTAATTTCACTCAAAAATTGGACATAAACAATTGTCAATCTTTTGATATATATTGTTTCTTAAAAACACTCTATTTGTTGTGATAGCGGGAATTAATTATAAATTTAATTAATGAAATTTATATGTTTTTAATTTAATAAAATACACATCATTTTTTAATTCGGAATATAACTTATATCTTAGGGTGATATTTTGGCATTGTTTTGAAAAACTTCAATTTTTGATGAATAGTGAAACCACTAAGTGGTAGTTAAAAAACTGATTTTTCGTTTAAATTAAACATTACCACTTCTGTGATTTTATTTTCAAAAATACAACATATATGTTTTTCATTAGGTAGTAAAGTGTGGTTTAATGAGATTAAAATAATTTTTTGGTGAATAGTAACTTTTAAGTTTAATTAATCGCGATTAAAGTTAATTAGTGACATTTAAGGTAAAAATGGTATTATAAAAATATGAAATGACCCTTAAACATGTCCTAACCATATTGGATGCGTCATGGCCGACCAATAAAACACATGGGTAAACTTGGGGACCCCATGGAGCCACTTTGGTTGTAAAATGACATAAATAACTTTTATTTAAAGTTAAAATAAAAATGTCACAAACATAAGTTGTTTTACTAAAACAATTTTTAAATGGGGGTCTTCAAGTCATATGTTTCACTATAAATATTAATTAGAAAGATAAATACATTTCCTACATCATGATATTTTTTTTATAATTTTTAGACACTAAATAAAATAAATTATTTATGACACCATGATGATGCAGCGATTACATCATTAATTAACGATTTAAATAAAAGGAAAGGATAATGTAAAATCTAAGCCTTAACCTTGTCAAAAACCTATTGGATGAGTATATTTCGAACCCTTATCACCTTATCCTATAAATATATAAGTGTTGGACCTTTATAATCCGAAAAATAATTTCATAATAAAGTAACATTTCAATCTTTCCAAGAGTGCCCCTTCTCTCCTCTTATAAAAGGCACCCACCACTACCCCCTTACTCACACATTCAAAGCCTTTTGGCTTGGCCAAACTCTACCCAAATACACTCACAACTTCCCTCCCTTACCTTAGAAGCCTCAATTTGGGCAGAAGCCTTCCCAAGGAAGCCTTTGGTCAAATCAAAAGAGTTACCCGATTTTAAGGTAATGTCTTCTCTTGTGTTCTTTTATATTATTTTTCTTCTCCAACACCCTAAACACATTTTATTCATTTATTTTTTAACAACACCAGTATCCTCAATATACTAGGATGTTGTTATAAGAAGTATTCGAGCTACAATTACACACAATTACATTTAATGGTTAAATAACATACTGATTCTATGGATGGAGAATTTTTGCCTCACGAAACGATGATTGTTCAACACTCATATAACACCTATAATGGTGGCCATTATGATGGAAATATTTTTATAAATGATATATATTATGTTTTTGTTTTCCTTATGAATTTTTATTTTTCATTTATGGCATACCTTTATGGTTTCCATTATGGGTAAACGTGATATTTACATTTTAGGAAGTGCGGACTGCCGCCCCCTCAAAGTGATTTGAATCGTTATTGCCATATGTGGGATGTATAAAGGATGGATTAGATGATATTATATATTATATTATACTGGAATTATAATATAACTTTATATCATTATTATTTAATTCCATTAAATATGAAATAGAAATGAAAGTAGCGTTAATGCATTCGTACGGCTTACCGTCTCCATGAACGGTGCATTTCATTTCATACCTCTTAATGTAATGTAATATTATGAATTAATGTATATACTAGATATATATGAGATATATGATATATATATCATTAATATAATTCTGGATATAATGGATATTTCACCACATGAACAACTTCTAATTATAAGAAGATTATTTTTGACTCAAGTACCAAAGATCTACAAAACGACCGTTATTAACATAAATAAATACATAATGTTCACAACATGGTAATAATTGATATAAAAGTAATAAAAAACGTGAAAAATGTTCTTAATAAATTATAAATTAACTCTAGTTTATTATTCAAGCGGTTAAAGAACGGTCGAGTCAAGACAGGACGCAAGGTAAGGGAACTTCTTAACCCAATTTCCATTCTTTGGGTTAATCTCCTACGTTCAAATTATGTCATGATATTGTTATGTACTATATGGTTTTTTTACATTATTTATGCGTACATATAGTTAATACACATAATATATCTATTTTATTTAAAAAATTATCTTTTAAGGGACTTCATCTCAATCTCCTTTCATTGAGGCATGTTTTGTTTTATACACAGCCTTCTTTTATACTGTGTATAAACCCCTTTGACATTCACATTTATTCAAAAGAAATCTTTTTTTACGAAGTGTTTTACTAAATGAAAAAAATTAATGTTTTTCATGTCGTACGTATACAGAGACAACGACTTCTCTGCCGCCATGGTCATTATTTGGGTTTCTTCTTCCTCTACAAGCCATAACATTTTTTTAAATTAAAAATAAATATCAAGTTTTAATTTTCTTTTATTATGGTATTGAAAATGGTTTTTAAAGTCTTTTTATTATATCAATGTGTTGTATTTATATCTTATGATTGAAATGTGGAAATGTTATTTTTCTTTTATGAATGTTTTATGTGATACGATTTTGTTATGGTTTATTATATGTTTAAACCTGTTCATATGAGGAATGCATTGGACTTAATAAGTGACTGGTGGAGCCCGCTATAGCTCCTCGATGCATCGGCATGTCTCATGAGACAAACTAGTGTCTCGGCATGATGCCTTGACAAAATCTTATTTCTGTTCTTGGCATGAGGCCTTGGCTACGTGGTTATGATAGTATGGCATTATGCATTCCATCATTATGAAAGTGGTTATTGATATTGCATGTTATTATTCGACCAGTAGAATATCCATGTGAAGAAGTAGATGGCATTATCTCATTTTACTTTTGCCATATTATGTTGAAGATCAAGTTTAAAAGGCATTTGTTTTAGTTATACATTGCCTTAAAAGTTTATGTTTACTGATGAATGCTTCTGCTATATTGTTATCCTTAATGATCATCTAAACTCACCCCTTTCAATGTTTTAATATTTTCCAGGATGTGATAAAGTATTATATTAATGACCTGCAGGGATAGTCGGAAGAGGATATGAGTGTGGACTATGGAGACTTTATTATTGTAGTTTTTCAATTTATTATGTAATGTACATTTATGAATGTATCTAGTGTTTCCAAGGCTACTAAACTAATCGGTCTTTCGAGACTTGATCTTTTGTGATCATACCAATGTTACACAATAATGCACAGACTCTGGGTAGCTGGGGTCGAGGCATGACAATATATTTGTTGAAATAATAACTATATATGATTATTATAAAATGATACTAATAATGAGATATTATAAATCATCCAATTCAATACCATTCAACAATTATGGAAACAATAACGTCGCTCATAAGAATGTATGACTTACCATCTCCATGGCACGATTAGATTCATTTTCCATGTTAAGCAATCATGAATTTCTATAAGGTATATATATAAATAATTATGAAATTTATGACACAATAATTCTACTGGATATATATATATATATTTATTTATTTAATTTACATAATTCCATCCAATTCAATTATAAAATGAAAACATCATTCTTGCATAAGAATGGCTAACCGTCTCCATGAACAGTGTATTCCATTTCATTTATCTATATTATATATATATATATATATTAATATAATAAATATACATGATATTCAAATCATGTTTAACATTCTGAAATTAAGTAAATCTGTACTTATCTAATAATATCGGAAACTAAAAATCCAATCGTGTATGATTAATGAAATGATTATTACCCAAAACTTTTCTTTATCATGAAATTGACAAATGAATTTGTAATATATAGTCATAAAGGAATCATATATGACATTATAAATATTATTTTATTGTTGTTTCAATTTAATAATATGTTCAAAATAACTATATATGAGTTTGGGAAAAAATGGATGAAATCAGACCTAATGTAGGGGATAACATACCAATTCACATTTTTATTCTAGATTATTTATTAATTATTATTTAATAGAGATATATTTATCTTCTATGTCCATGTATTATAAAATTTATTTCATAAATTTTTTTATATTATTCTATGTATTTTAATGTAATGTTTATCTCTTTTTGAATTTTACAACGTGTTATGAAAGGAATCTTTATTTGGTTTACCATACATGGTATTTTTTTAATTTTCTGGAAAAAGTACAAGGATCATGTTTTTTAACTTATAAATGTTATATAAGATTTTACAGTTTCATAATTCCTTATTTCTATGAATCTTCCTTTAAATTTTCACTACTTTATTTTAAAATAAATTCATTTCATTTAAAATTGAACAAAATTTTGAGAAAACAAAACATTTTTGAAATTGAATGGATATTTTCCTCAAAAATGACGTTTAAGTGTTTTATCAAAATAATTTTCTATATCAAATGAAATATTGTAATGTTTCTATACGTAATAGTAATTTAATTTTCTTCTGATTATGATAAATTTATTTTTATTAAATCCATTTATTTTATATGGGATTTAATGGAATGATGTTTACGAAACCCATTTTATTTCATGGGTTATTCTATAATGAATGTTTTCTGTTTTGTGGCACATTTAAGAATTATTTAATTATGTGATGGGTGGGACCTATATATCTCTCCAATTCATTGGGTAATGATTTCTATCTGATGAGATAGAAATCACTAGAACTAAATTTAAATCTGGTTCAGTAATACCAGGTGAGAACGAAAATTAAATCGTGTTTAGTAATACATGGTTGAAATGGAATGTAAACCCGATTCAGTAATGTACTTTGTACACTATGATGTTCTTTGTAGTATTTCTTCAAAAACCATGTAAATAATATTATGTGCATATTTATTGGCCACAATCCCATTTTTTATGACAATGCAATTTTATGGTTAATGTTCCGTTATGAACAATGCAATACGAATAGCCAATATATCTTTCATGACCCATGAATTTTTTATTTTAACATTATGTTCATTTTTTTAACTTTTTTATGTTTATGATTTTTTTATGTTATCAATGTTTACCCCTACTGAGAATTTGAGATCACCCTTTTTAGTACTTTTTTATCGTGGATATAAATAAATGTTTAGGTGGGAAAAAAGGGAGAATATCATCATGGGAGATGATTAATATATTTCAGAAAGTTAGATGATTATGTTATGATATTCCAAAGACACTAAAATAATATTGTCTTTGGATGTATATTTTGGTATTGTATTATGTGTTCTGCAATAGTAATGAAATGACCATGTTTGTCAAGCTTGGGTATCTAAAATTGTTATCAGAGCAAAGGTGTAGTCATCCTTTGGAAATAAGGATGAAAAAAATTTTAGTGACATCCCTAGATATATTTCTAATTATACTTAAATGGATTTACTAAGGATAAGTGAGGTATAGTTAACAATCCTAGGTATTTGTGATAATCATGAGTAACCTAGTGTTAAAATTAAGATATCAGTAATAGAAATATTATAAGTAATTTACCATACTTATGTGTTTATTTCTTTTGATATGTACATATCACACTTTTGATTCTGGTTTTAGTCAATAGACATAACTACATAACACCTAGTTATGCAATTATTTTTTCATATGTGGAATGTATGGGAATTTGGGTGATAGGTTTCCAAATATGAAATATCATTATGAAAATCACGATAATGGTAAGAGTATTGGTCATAATGTTTAGGAAAAAGAGATTACGAATGACATGTGAATGTACTTTTATATTCATCTAGTATTGATTAAATTATATCACATAATATTTTGGATTATAACCCTGAATAAATAAATCATATTTTAGGAAAGACAAAGCTGATGGACCATATTTAATGGTATATGAATAATTTTTAATGATGGAGTTGTATATGTTATCGATTTAAATGATTGTGTTATATGAGTAATGCAATATATAAATGTTTTCGTGTATATGTATTTAATTAATGATTGGAAAGGATATTTTGAATATTTTTATGGAGACATAAAAGTGATATAAGTGTATGTTGATATATTTCAAGAACCCAAGATAAATGCGAAGATATCCCTTAATATGTCACTTATGTTAAGATAATGATGGATTAGAATATGTAAATTAGAATATTCATGATTAAAGAGATCTAATTACAGTGTTAGTGCCAAGAGGGTTGTGCTATCCAGGATGAAGCATACAACTTTTTGGGACATGAGTAACATATACCACAAATTTTGGTAATAAGGAAACAAGAATATTTTCAGTAAGGATATATGGAAATTTAGGTTGATACCATGACTCAAGAGAACGCCTGATGAATTCATTCAAATTATTTGAATGTGACCAATAATATATATCTTATGATATATATGATATAAATGATGGTTTTCACATGCTTGTTATATAACCATTTTTTGTAAAGTGATATTGGAATGATATATTTTGGATAAACCTAATTTATGGAATGGATTGAGTTGGACATCAGAAAATATTTTTTAATGCTAAAAAATTATTTATATTATTTATGTAAATTTATTATAGTATTTCTTTATAAAAATGAAACCCAATAGGATGTGAACCAACTGATCACGTTGGACAAGACTATGAGAATCAAACCCACAATCTAAGTGCAACACACTTGTATCGCCTACCACTGGATTACGAGAAGTCCATAGTTAGTATAAATAAGTATTATTTAATTTTTTTTTGGAATTAAAAATGCTTTATAAGTCCACTTTTGGAACCGTATACAATTATTCTCACCATAGATGGAAATATGTATATTTGATTACTTGTGCTAATATTTTTTTGATAGTGACAGATGGAATGACCTATCATTGTATCACATGATTTTCTAACTTGTCAATAATGAAAATTATGAAATAATTTCATTAATTTATATATTAAGTGGAAATTGTTCAGGGAGTGATGAATGATGAGATTATATTTAAATCATAAAAATTTAAGTATTTCTAGTAGTTAACCTTCACAAATCATTATTCTCTATCACATCCCATCAGAACATGATGGATAGATTTCAATTAAATATTCGTGTTTTCACATACCACATATGTTCATTTGTGTGGAAACCCATTGATGAGTTAATTTGGGTAACCACTATGTCTCTAACTTTTCATATTTATAATTAAAATGTTGTATCTATTTTTACGATGTGGGTTTCCATGAATGAAACATTCATGTAGAAAACCACTTATTACCCCGGTGAATTTCATGTGTGAAATTCATTTTATGGGGGGTAGAATGTATAACCCTGAGATTTTACGAGATAGAATAATTTGAATTTCATTGATGTCATTTGTTTTACGGTACACCATTATTATCTTAATCTATATGCAACATTGTATTATATTGTTATATACACAACACTATTCTTGGATTGTGTTGCACATATTTTCATGTTATTTTTATAGAATTAATTTCAATTAACACTGTATTTAGATTTTTTCAATATATAAATGAACTATGATTTGATTATGTTAAATAAAACACCAAAATAATCTTTCACTACATGCAATACTAACATTTCTATCATTGAACACAAGACAATCCATCCTCGATAGCTTGTATTGTACGCAATACCGAGTTTCACTAAACAACGAAATATTATTAAAATATAATTATATAATGGGATATAAACTAGATTCAATTAATAGTATTATCCACATTTTGAATTTTATATAACACTAAAATCCATCTTACACATTATCTAGAATATGATATGAGAACAAAATCAATTTTTTTGATAAAAGATGTATTTTTTATTCCTTTTGATGGTACACCCTTTATAAATATACATTATGTAACTTTAATAAGTAATTTATGGCAATATAAACTTCTTATTTGGAAGAGATAGAGAAAAATTACTTTTGTTGACATTCATGTATTTTTCTGATTAAATTCTAATTTTATGGAATAGTGAAAATAATGTATTTTATTTCAAAACCAAATTTTCATATAATTTTTTTATTAGTAAAATTATATTTCAAATAGGTTTTAATGTGTAATTGGAATATATTTTTATCCTTTAATTCAATTTTGGTAATACGAAATATTATTAGTAATAAATTGGACATAAACACATGTAAATATTTTGATAGTTATTACTTCATAAAAACGATGTTTCTGGTTTTGACAATGAGAATTAATTTTAATTTAATTATTGAATCTTCTATATTTTGAATTTGAAAAAAATGATTCCATATTATTAATTATATGTTTAAAATTGTGTAAAATGTAACCTTTTATTTTTGGACCTTATGAATAGTAACATCAATAACTATTTTATATACGATAGTTTTAGGGTAAATCGGGAAAATAATGGTAATAAATAATATAATAATAATATTAAACTACCCTAACACATGTAAAAATCATATTGGATGAGATATTTATGAAAATTGGAATATTTGGGTCGATTTTGGGACCCCATTGATTCCCGTGGATACGGAAATACCATTTTATAAGAAGTAAATGAATGTAAATATAATTATAACATAAACATATATCTGTTTATAAATCTATTTTAATTTATTTTTCCATAACTTATATCTAAGTATATAAATAGAAATTATAAATCTAAAAATATTTCAAATATAATGTTATTTTCTTTATAATTTTTGGACAATAGATAAATATATTTATTTATGACACAATTATGATGTAACGATTACCTCCTTAATAAATGATTTAAATAATTAAATTTATATATATATTAGTCAATTTAATTAGAGTATTTTGATTTCATGCATGAATTTTATTGATGAAATCCAATTATTTGAATGAGTTTTTTCCTTTGTTTCTAATTAATTAGATTGATTTGAATTCGTTAAAAATGTCCTATATAAATACTATTCAAAATTGACATAATTTATAACAGAAAACATTAAATAGTTTATTAATTGATATTAAATTCATATAATTCTATGATTTGTCAAAATGTTTAATATAAGTCCCAATAAATCATAAATTACATTTTTTGGATTGTTTTTCATGGTATTGTAATTACATTAACCCAAAATGTTTTAATAACATTGTATCACGGTAAGATTAAAAATGGTTAAATAAGGTTTAAACCAAAAGGATAAGTATAAAAAAATTTCATAAAATGTCAAAAAATTATTGGATGATGTTTATTTGAACCAAATTCTAAATATCTTCAAATGGGAAACATTTTGTACTATTTTTAATAACAATAATATTTATAATAAATAAATATTTTAAGGGTTTCCTAATGTTCCCCTTTCTACATTTATAAAAGGGATCCTCCTACCTCTCCACATCACTCCATTTGGAACCTTAATGATTGTCCCATACCCGGCACATATCTCTTAACAACTCAACTAGTTACATTCTAGAGGTTCATTTTTACTAAAAAGACCATCTCTAGTGCCCTAAGAAAAAATTTAAAGGAGACACATTATGGAAGAGTTAATCACTTATACTGATTATTTCAAAAATCCTTCTTCTTTTAATTCCTCACAATTAGTTGTTTCATTATAAATTAATAATAACTATATCAATAATATAATTATACATTGTTATAAATATTAAAAACAATTATTTCACCATCTATCAATCCTATAATAAAATAAATCATGGAACATGCGGTCATACAACATACCATCTCTATGTCATGGTGTAGTCTGTTTTCACCACCACCTTAGATGGATTTGATTAAAGGTGGAAATAATAACTACATATGATAATTATAACATTATACTAATAATGTGATATTATATATCATACAATTCAATGCCATTGAATAATTACGAGAACGATATCGTCGTGCATGCGTACGCATGACTTAGCATCTCCATGATGAAATGAAATTCATTCTCCACATAAAAAATTCATGAATGATTATATGGTATATATAAAAAATAATAATTACATATATTACATAATAATTCCACTATATATATCATATAATTACTTCCATCCAATTCTATATGTAAACAAAAATTGCGTTCAGGCGTACGCACGGCCTACGGTATACCTGAACGGCGTATTCCATTTCATTTATCTATAATATATATATATATAAATAATGAATATATATGATATACAAATTATGTTCTAAATTTTGGAATTATATAAATCGTTATCTATGAAATAATATCAAGAACAACATGTCGAACCACGTAGGATAAATGAAATGATTATTACCCAAAACATTTCATTAACGTGCAATTGACAAACGAACGGTTTATATATAGAAATATGAGAAACATATATAATATAAAAAAACTCCCCTAGTTACATTCTAGAGGTTCATTTCTACTAAAAATACCAAAACTAGTTCCCTAAGAGGAAATTTAATGTAGACACATCGTGGAAGTGTTAATCTATTATACTGATTATTTCAAAATTCAGTCTTCTTATAATTCTTCTTCATTAGTCATTTCGTTATAAATTAATAACATCAGTATCATCAATATACATATATGATATTATAAATATTAAAAAACCCTATTTTACTTTCTATCAATCCTATAAAAATAGAAATCACGACACATGTGATCATACATCTTACTATCTCCACATCGTGGTGTAGGCTATTTTCACCACCACATTAAAAGGATTTGAATAATGGTGGAAATAATAACTATATATGATTATTATAACATTATACAAATAATGAGATATTAAAAATAATACAATTCAATACCATTTAATAATTATGAGAATGATTTCGTCGCACATGTGTACGCATGACTTACCATCTCCATGACACTATGGCATTCATTCTCCACATAAAGAATTCAAGAATGATTATATGATATATATAACAAATAATAATTACATATATTACCGAAAAATTATACTATATTATATATATATATATATATCATATACTTACTTCCATACAACTCTATAAGGAAACTAAAATTGCATTCATGCGTACGCACGACCTACTGTCTCCATGAACTGTGTATTCCAGATCATTTATCTTTGTTATATATATATATAATGAATAAATATTTTATATAAATCATGTTTTAAATTCTGTAATTATGTAAATCATGAAATTAGATAAAATATCAAGAACAACATGTCCAACCACGTACGATAAATGAAACGATTATTACCCAAAACATTTCATTAACATGGAATTGAAAAATAAACTGTTAATATAAAGTAATAACAGAAACATATATGATATAAAAAAATATTATGGTTATTTAACAATTTAATAATTTTTTAAACCCACTATACATGAGTTTGTGAATCATACGGATGAAATCATAAATAAGGTAGGGGATAACATTTCCTATAATTTTTTTCCAAAATTGCTTATTTGTAAGTATTTAATTGTGATATATTTATCATCAATGGACATGTTTTCTAAAACTGTTATCCTAAACAGTATAATATAATTCTTTGTATATTGAAAGTAATTTTTTCTATTTTTTTAATTTTACTACATTTATTAAAATAATTTTTCTTTTAATTACCATACGATGTATTTTTTTGTCATTTTCAGAAAAAGTAAGAGGGGAATTTTTTTATCTTATACAGAATGAATGAGACTATGAATCGCCATAATATTGTATTAAAGGAATATTAATATATATGTTTACATGTTTATTTGTAACTAAATTCATTTAAATTAATATTTCTTGAAATTTTCATAAAACAAAACATTTTTTAAAAAGAAATGAAATTTTCATTAAAAATTAAGATCTAATGTATAATCAAAATTATTTTTCATCTAATATGACATAGGATTATTCTTATATCCCAATTATTGAATTTATTAGACTATATTTATGATGGATTTATTTTATATAAATCATTTTATTTTATATGGATTTTGATTGAATTATGATTAAGAATCCAATTTTATTTCATGGGTAATGTTAAGATGAATCGCTTAGTTTTTTGTGGTACATGTAATATTGATTTAATTATGTGATGAGTGGGACATATATAACCCTTAAATGCATTGTGTAGAGATTCATATCTCATGAGATAAACAAGACTAGAATGAAAATAAAAACCATAAATATATGGTTGTGATGACAAGTAAATATGGTTCAGTGATATATGGATGGAACAGAATGTAATCATGGTTCATTAATGGACTTATTCCACAATGACGGTCTTGGAAAAATGCCTTGGCTACTATAAAAATCATATTATGTGATTATATATTTTCCACAATCCATTGTTTTTTTCCAAATCAATTTTATGGGTAAAGTTCATTTATAATATATGCCTTACGCACTACCGTGATTTATTTCAAGACTCGTGATGTAAAGACCCGTAAAAATCAAGGAATTTTTTTTTAATTTTCTTGGGAATTTTACATGAACTCAGTTTCTGACAGCAGCTGATTCTGAGAACCGGTGTGCCCAGAATCATTTTCCGAAGTATGGCTCGGGTACATTCAGTGAATGAACGAGCGAGCTTTTATAACTTTTGAACCGGTGCTCGGAATCAAATTCTGAGGGCACCGATGCAATTGCAGCACTGGTATTTGTTTAGAAATGCCTTTTCTGGAGTTGTGTTTGGTCAGCTGTGGTTTTTAATTTTTTTGGGGTTATTTTAAGAAATAAAATAAAGGTGGTGAAACACATTATTTATTTCACTTAAAGCCACTTAAAGCCACTTAAGCTAAGTTAAGCGGATAGGGTGGAACCCAAAATATCCTACCCACATGGTATGATATTTGCGAGGTGGGGCCGACATGAGCCCCACCATTTCTTCCCTCCGAATTAATGCACCCACAACACCCTCATTAATGAAAGTCAACCGTGCGTTTTTCTGGTTAAGAAATGCCCCATTAAATTGGGCAGTTAATTTTTTAAAATTATTTCTTCGAATTAATTTTTTGTTACTTATATTTGATTTTAAAATTATTGGCATGGGAGTAAAATAAGACCAACACTTGTCTTATTGAGGGGTGGATAGTTTAGAGGATTTGGAGAAAACTCTAAGGCCTGAAGATCTACATCCTCCTTCATGAAGAACGCGAAGAACGACGACCTTTGACGAAGGGTGACGAAGAACGCTGAACCCTCGAAGGTCGACGACGCGTCGCTGACGATCCTCCTTCTGCGACATTTCTTCTATGACATTCCTTCCCAATGACAATCTTCGATCAACAACCGATTGAGTTAGGGGATTGAAGTTCTTTTAATTATTTGTGAATTATATCCTCAACATGGGTTTAATTGGTGCAATTAAATCTGTGTGATTTCAATCCTTGGAGTTTAACTATGAGACGCCGTGTACTACGATGACAATGACACCCCTTCTACGATGTGAAGATACTCTTCTTCCGCGATGGTCAATTCCTCAATAAACTCACGTTCGACGAAAACGTTGTGGTAGGGGTTTGATTCATTTAAATCATTGTGATTTATATATGCGGTTTGTTTAAATGATTATTGTGAGACTCTTAAAACCGCTAACGCAGTGGGTGCGGACCAACGAACAAGTCCGAACCCACTGATAATTCGTTCTTGGTGTGCATCACGACAGGCGACTACAAAACAAGCCGCACGGGCGATGTGAGGTCTTTTGAAGTGAAGGATGGGCCCGAGAGGTCCATTGGTGAAGACGACACACAATTCTGACCACCAGAACTTGTCTGGTGGTCCGCAGAGCAGCCCGCTGGCGCACCGGCGGTGGCCGGCGCCCTGCAGAAAGTAGCGGCCGCGGCTTCAGCCGCGGCGGCAGGGCGCGGCCCCGCGACCGTGCAGGACCAAAGGGGGACGAGACGTGGCAGCTGGCCATGTCCCGTGGAAAGGGCGGCCCCATGCCAGGCCACAGATCTTTCACGCGAGGGCAACACGCCCCCCGCATTGCTCGGCCGTAACGGTCGAGCTGCCCCGCAGGCCACCCGGCCAGCGCCAGCCGGGTCGCGCCCAGGCGGGGTCGGGTCGGTTCGGGCCCAGACCCCCCCATTTTTGGACCCCTTTCGATCTTTTTCCCATACCTTGGGATACAAACCCTTGATAGATGCACCGTCAGCGGCGATGCGATCCTTCTAACGAGACGGTCGTTTTGATATATTACACTCAAGGTTTCAGAGTACTTTTGGTTCGACCGGGTTGGTTCGTACACGAAACCAACGGGGGCCTCGGAGCGGAAACACTCATAACATGAGCTATGGACGTCCGATTGACGTAAAGTATACTTTTCTGGATTCCTCTTAGTGAGAATAATCTTTTGGCTTACTCCAACCGAGGATTGGACACAGGTGGAGTATGATTGGGTTGGTTTTGACTTAAAAACCAACCGGGCGCCTGGGATGAAAAAGCCAATAACTCTCAGACTGGGTGTCCGATTGACACGCCGTATGTGACGTTGAGTTCTTGTTGATGATACAGAACTTTTAGATACACTAACTCTGGACTATGTGTCAGTTGATATATCAACCCCTCAGCTCGTGGAGCGGACCTTCCCGAACGAGCTTGCTGTGTACAGAAACCCTAGAGCTGGCTGCATCTACGATGACAATGAATACAATATGTGAATCCTCTATGGGATCAGTTGTGACCACTACGGTACTTTTTCGGATACAACAACTCCAGACTACATGTCAGTTGATACATCGTCCTCTTATCTCATGGAGTGGACAATCCCAGAATGAGCATGCTGTGTGCGGAAACCCTAGAGCCAGTTGAAACTTGACGACTGCTGATCAAACAACTCGGTGTGTTACGGATAGCCCAGTGGGAAGCGCATGGTTGTAGCAGCAGACCCACGGTGGAGGAGCGCTTGGTTGTAGCGGCTGACCCATAGTACTCAACAGAAGGAGTACCTCTGGAGGCTATGAGGGGGAGTGCTTGGTTGTAGCAGCAGACCCATGGCGGAGGAGTGCTTGGTTGTAGCGGCAGACCCACGGTAGAGAAGCACTAGGTTGTAGCGGCAGACCCATGGTACTCAACTGAAGGAGAACCTCTAGAGGCTATGTGGTGGAGTGCTTGGTTGTAGCGGCAGACCCATGGTGGGAAGTGCTTGGTTATAGTAGCAGGCCCACAGTACTCGATAGGTGGAGTACTAAAGTAGTGCAAGGATAGAGGGAAGCGCTTGGTTGTAGCGGCATACCCACTGTACATGATAGAGAAGGAGTTTCCCAATAGCTATGGTTTCAAATTCATGATCGATCATGTGTGGTTCATTGTGAGGGTTAGTACCTACCGATCCTTTGTGGGTCCGACGGAATAGATGAATCAGTGGCTATAGTTGATCATCTATGTTGTCATATGAAGAAGTATACCTGTGTGTGCTGAATCCTGTTTGTTTTTCATTGTGGATTTTGTTGTGCTTTCCTATGTGGACTGGGTTGTACTTGTGCTCGGAGGTTGGAGCGGACTGGAATTGGTGACTTAGGTTTATATATGGGCATATACCTAAGCACTTTCGGATGTTACACCGTGATTGTATATTTCCTTTGTGGATTATGGGAGACCTTCGGGGGTCTTGGGGTCCCTACTGAGTAGCTTATACTCACCCCTGCACGTACTATGCCCGCACTACGTTGTGTTGGTTGCAGACGACAGACAACACTGATCGTGGTTGAGGCTTGCGTAGGAGTACGATACCTAGAGGTGGACCACTGGGCAAGACGTACTCAGAGAAGATGGCTGGACCCGAGAAGCTGTGGAGGCTATATGTACTCACCCTTGAGGTGGGACTTCCAGTGGGAGGCTCGACGTTGCGACTTTAAATTTAGTTGTTTTTTTCCCTTTCGAGTTGTACTTCACTTTCAGTTTGGGTTTGTATTCTACCCACTTACTTTTCTACACTTTCTATTGTACCCAGTTTTTACTTAGTGTTTACTTGTACTACTTGTTTGCTCTGTGGTGTTTGATTACATTACAAAGGCAATGCCTTCCCTTTTTACCAGGAATTACACCTTGGTGCTAGTCTCCATCCCCTGGCCTATGGAAGGTGTGCTTGGGGTAGTCACAGCATGGGCCGTGAGGATGGGTCGTGACAAATTGGTATCAAAGTTTGGTTCTACCACATAACTTTGGACTCTTTTGTTTTTTTAATATCTGATGCAATAGTGTTAAGCATATTGGTTGTGGTTATCAATTCAGGGAGTCTAGTGTTGGTGTGGTGGCTGACGTATCCGTACACTTGGACACTAACATCTGATTTCCGACTTAATACACGAAAACATTGATTGCATGTGTGATTCAAGTTTTCTTTGTGATTACATTATGTTAGCTCACTAGGTATACTGTTTTGACCGTGGTTCACCTGTCTCTTTTCAAGATGGCCCCACGATGGAAGCCAGCGAGGGTTCCGAGAGTTGTACGTGACGACAGCCCGCCGAGCGACGTGGCCTCGGTACATGGACCTATGACAGAAAAGGCACTGACGTTACCTCTACCCACCGAGAAACCGATGCTATCAGCCCCAGCCGCTGATGATTCACATCACCCTAGTGCACTGCACGAGTTTCAGCGCCACTGACCGCTGAGGTTCCGCGGGGAGACGGACCCCCAGGCAGCCGAGGACAGGCTGGAGGCAGTTTTACGGGTTTTTAGGTTAGTGAGGACACCAGTAGACCTCATGGTGATCCTCGTATCGAGCCTACTGCACATGGACACATGTAGATGGTGGAGCTTGATGCTCTAGGCGCACAATGAGGCATCTCTTCTTTGAATAGACTTTGAGAGCCTCTTCCGCTCGGAATTCATCCCAGCCACCCTCTGTGCGGTGCACTTCCAGGAGCTTCTATAGCTATGGAAGGGAAGCATGAAAGTAGCCCAGTACGCGGCGAGGTTTACTGATCTATCGTGCTATTCCATGAACATGGTACGAGACCCATTCTTTAGGGCCCGAACCTTCGAGCAGGGGATCAGGCGAGAGATCAGAGATTCAGTTGTTTCTCACAACATTCTGACATAGACATGGGTGTTGGAGAGAGCCCTCTAAGTGGAGAGTTTCCATGCTGAACAGTCTCCAGCAACTGGACCCACCACTACCCAGCATGCGGTAGAGTCTTTTGCAGCGGGAAATAGACATATGACGCAGGGGTCCAAGAGGAATAGTCCTACAGGTGGTCGACCATGTGACACCATATCGTTTGTGTGAGGCACCCAGGGTGGACAACAACTTACCATGAGTGGACAGTGTTAATCATGCAGCAAGGTTGGTCACATGGCTCGTGACTGTACAACCCTCCATTCGGATGACCAGCAGATGAATGAAGGACATCCCAGGCAGAGGCAGAGGTTCGATCGAGGTGGACCGCATGGAGCAGGAGACCGTGGTAGGGGAGCTGGCCATGCAGCTGGAGGTGGACGACGCTTCGAGGTGTTGCCACCACCACCACGAGGAGGTCCTCCCAGACCGCTGGGAGATGATGGACATGGGAGAGCTCAGCTCCAAGCAGCTGAGGACTATGATCATGGAGCTTCGGGAGTAGATGTACAGGAGCAGGACTAGCTCCAGACCTGGAGTCTTTTGTTTATGCTGCTTTTAGCATTGCTGATGTTAGTTTGTAGTTGATATGTGTCTTTGTACTTTGAGTTGTAGTAATAAAAGACACCTTTCTTTTGGAATTTACATTTCTTGTCCTCTTTTTATGTTGTTACTATGTGTTTCCGGTTTAAAATCCATTGACTTGACCCTCAGTTGAGATACCTACTGGAGGAGACCCAGTGACCAAACACTGATGCCGACAGTGTGACTCAACCCATGGAGGCGAGAGTAACGGTTGGATCTCTTGGTAGTAGCGTTGAGGCCTTACGACATCATCCTTGTTATGGGTTAGTATCATCCATGATGGGATTGACTGTATTAGGCGAAAAATGTGGTTCATCCAGGGGATGAGACTAGATTTCTATTCTCGGAAAAGAAAAATCTCAGCAGCTCTTGTAGGACTAGAAAGGTCCAAGTCATTGAAGAGCAGATGAGGACAGCTCAGAGCCCGAAAAAGTGTTGTGCTGATAGGAGGTGGAGACCACTATAGTTCGAGGATTGATACCACGTTTCCCTACGGGTCACACCTCAACATGAGTTACAAGGATGTGGCTGAGGCGAAAAGTTATCACTGAGGTTCAACATACCTTTCTAGGTTCTCGGCAGGGTATGCGAGGTGGTTTACCTCTTGACCCACCCACCACAATTGCACAAGGTGCACGACGACTTCCATGTATCTCAACTGGGGAGATAAGATCTCGACCCGACATATATCTTTGACCATGGGGAGCTAGACATTGATGATGGGGCGAATTTTGAGAAGGTCCCAGTGGAAATCGAGGATCGATAGGAGTGTGTCCTGCGTTGACGATCGATCCCTCTAGTGTGCATCAGATGGCAGCACGAGAACCTCCTGGAGAGCACTTGGTAGCAGGATGCTAGGATGCATTCTCAGTACCCACATTTTTTTCCCTAGTGTATGATGTATCTTTAAGGGGATGTAACGCCCTGAGGTGGGAGTGATGTAAAGACCTGTAAAAATCAAGGTAATTTTTTTATTAATTTTCTTGTGAATTTTACAAGAATGCAGTTTCTGATGGCACCTGATTCCGAGGCCCGGTGTGCCCTAAATCATTTTCCGAAGTTTGGATCAGATACATTCATTGAATGAATAAGCGGGATTTTCTATCATTTGAACCAGTGCTCGGAATCAAATTCCACAGGAAATGATGGAATCGAAGCGCTGGTATTTGCTTGGAAATGCTTTTTCCGGAGTTGCATTTGCTCGGGTGTGGTTTTTAATTTTTTTGGGGTCAATATAAGAAATAAAATAAAGGTGGAGCAACACTTTATTTTATTTCACTTAAATCCATGTAATGCCACTTATGCTAAGTTAAGAGGATAGGGTGGAACCAAAAATATGCTTCCCACTTTGTAGGATATTTGTGACATGGAGCCGGCACGAGCCCCACCATTTCTGCCCTCCTAAGTAACGCACCCGCAACCCCCTCTTTAATGAAAGCCAACCATGCGTTTTTATGGTTACGAAATGCCCCATTAAATTGGGCAGTTAATTTTTTACAATTAATTTTTCTAATTAATCGTTCGTTACTTATCTTTGATTTTCAAATTGTTGGCATGGGAGTAAAATAAGACCAACACTTGTCATATTGAGGGGAGGCTTGTTGAGAGGATTTGGCGAAACCTCTAAGGCCTGAAGATCGTCATCCTCCATCATGAAGAACACGAAGAACACGAAGAACACCGACCTTCGACGATGGTCGATAAAGAATGTCGAACCCTCAGAGATCGATGACGCGACACCGACGATCCTCCTTTCGTGACGTTTCTTCCGCGAATTTCCTTCCCCGCGACAATCTTCGATCAACAAACAATTAAGGTATGGGATTTTGGTTCTTTTAATTCATTGTGAAATATATACTCAACATGGGTTTAATTGGTGTAATTATATCTGTGTGATTTTAATCCTCGGAGTTTGACCACGTGACGCCGTGTACTGCGATGACAGTGACGCCCCTTCCGCGACGCGACGATCCTCTTCTTCCGTAGTGGTAAATTCCATGACGAACTCACGTTTGACGAAAACATTTAGGTAGGGGTTTGATTCATTTAAATATTTGTGATTTATATCCACGGTTTGTTTAATTGATTTTTGTGAGACTTTTAAAACCGCTAACGCGGTGGGTGCGGACCAACGAACAAGTCCGAACCCACCGCCCGTTAATTCTTGGTATGCAGAACGGTGGACAATGAAAAAACAAGATGCACGGGCGATTGAGGTCCTCGCAGTGAAGGACGGGCCTCGGGAGGGCCATTGGAGAAGATGGAACGCAATTCTGACCACCAGAACTTGTCCAGTGGTCTGCAGAGCAGCACACCGGTGCGCCTCGCCGACAGCAGGGGGCGGCAGCGCCCGGCCCGCCGCCGGGAGGAGCCGCCGCTGCTGAAGACGCGGCATAGGGCATGGTCCCACGACCACGTGTTACTGGAGGGGGACGGGACATAGCAGCTGACCATGTCCGCTGGAAAGGGCGGCCCCACGCGGGGCCGCGACTCCTTCACGCGGGGGCAACGCCCCCCCGCTTCGCTCGGCCGTAACGGTTGAGCCGGCCTGCTGGCCCACCGTCCGGCGCCAGCCGGCTCGCGCACGGGCTGGGCCGTGCCCCGCCGGGTCGGGTCACCTGGTTCGGGCCGACCCAAGGGGGGTTGGGCTAGGTCGGTCCGGGCCCAGACCCCCCATTTTCGGACCCCTTTTGGTCTCTTGCCTATACCATGGGATACAAACCTCCGATCGATGCACCGTCAGTGGTGATGCGATCCATGGAATGAGGCATTCATTTCTATATATTATAATCAAGGTTTTGGAGTACTTTGGGTTTGGCGGTGTTGGTTCGTACACGAAACCAACCGGGCACTCGGATCAGAAACGCTCATAACTTGAGCTTCAGACGTCCGATTGACGTACAGCCGACTTTGCTAGATTCCTCATAGCGAGACGAATATTTTGCCATACTCTGCCCGTGGATTGGATGCAGGTGGAGTACGGACGGGTTGGTTTTGACTTAAAAACCAAACGGGCCCCTGGGACGAAAAAGCCAATAACTATCAGACCGGGCGTCCGACTGACGCGTTGTCTATGACGTTGAGTTCCTATTGACGATATGGAACTTTTCGATACATCAAATCTGGAATATGTGTCAGTGGATGTATCATCCCCTCAGCTCGTGGAGCGGACCCTCCAGAACGAGCTTGCTGTGTGCGGGAACCCTAGAGCTTGCTGCGTCTGCAACGAAAATGAAGACTATACGGGAATCCTCCGTGGGTTGGTTGTGACCACTACGGTACTTTTTGGGATACATAAACATTGTAATACATGTCAGTTTATGCATCAACCTCTTGGCTCGTGGAGTGGACCCTCCCAGAATGAGCATATTGTGTGAAGAAACCCTAGATCCGGTTTAGACTTGACGCCTACTGATCAAACGACTCTGTGTGTTAAGGATAACCCAGTGGGAAGCGCTTGGTTGTAGCAGCAGACCCACGGAGGAAGAGCACTTGGTTGTAGTAGCAGTCCCGCGACACTCAATAGAAGGAATACATATAGAAGCTATGAGGGGGAGCACTTTATTGTAGTGGCAAACCCACGACGGAAGATCTATTGGTTGTATCGGCAGACCCACGGTAGAGGAGCGCTTGGTTGTAGCGGCAGACCCATGGTACTCAACAGAAGGAGTACCTCTAGAGGCTATGAGGGGGAGCTCTTGGTTGTAGCAGCAGACCCATGGTGGGAAGCTCTTGGTTGTAGCAGCAGGCCCACAGTACTCGATAAGTGGAGTACTACGGAAGTCCAAGGTTAGAGGGAAGCACTTGGTTGTATCGGCATACCCACTGTACTTGATAGAGAAGGAGTTTCCCAATAGTTATGGTTTCAACTTCATGATTGATCCTGTGTGGGGTCATTGCGGGGGTTAGTACCTACCGATCCTTTGTGGGTCCGACGACTTAGATGAATCAGTGGCTATATCTGATCATATCTATCATCATACGAAGAAGTATACATGTGTGAGTTGAATCATGTTTGTTTTTCTTTGTGGATTGTGTTGTGAATTCTTGTGTGGACTGGGTTGTACTTGGGCTTAGAGGATGGAGTGTTCTAGAATTGTTGACCTAGGTATATGTATGGGCATATACCTAAGTAGTTTCAGATGTTACTTCATGATTGTATCTTTACTTTGTGGATTCTTGGAGACCATCGGGGGTCTCGGGGTCCCTACTGAGTAGCTTATACTCACCCCTACACAGGATATGCTCGCACTACGTTGTGTTAGTTGCAGATGATAAAGATCGCTAGTCATGGTTGAGGCTTGCGGAACAGGACAGTACTTAGAGGTGGACAACTGGGTGAGACGTACTCGGAGCGGACGGCTGGACCCGAGGATCTGTGGAGGCTATCTGTACTCACCCTTCAGGTGGGACTTCCAGTGGGCAGCTCGACATTGCAGAATTACTTTCAGTTGTTGTTTTCCCTTTCAAGTTGTACTTTACGTTCAGTTAGGGTTTGTATTCTGGCCCACTTATTTTTTCTGCACTTACTGTTGTACCCAGTTTTTACTTAGTGTTTACTTCTACTGCTTTCTTGCTCTGGGGTGTTTGTTTACCTTACAAAGGCAATGCCTTCCCTTTGTACCGGGAATTACGCCGTGGTGCTAGTCGGCAGCCCCTGGCCTATGGAAGGCAGGCCTGTGGTAGCCACGGCACGGGCCTTGAGGATGCGTCGTGACATGTGATTTTGATGTTTAAAATTAAATTCTTGTTTTTACATCCTTATGTTTATGGTTTGTTTAATGTTCTCAATTTTTACCCTTACTTAGCACTTGAGATTAGCGTTTTTATATTTTCATTTCTCCAACATATAAACAATGGTTTTAGTATGGGAATGAAAATGGGGATATATTTTGAGGGAGATGATGATGATATTCCCCCATGTTAGATGATTATGTTACGAGTTTCCTATGACACTAAACTAATACGGTCTTTAGTTGTCTATTTCTGTCTTGTATTAAGTATTCCACACATTTTATGAGATATCCATGTACATCATGATTATATATCTAAATATACTATACTGAGACTCCATGAATTATTTGAGGAATGATCAGTATCTTTTCCACCATTGTTACAATTTTGATAGACACGAGTTCTAGTTACATTTTTCTCACCACAACCGTAGTTTGAGATGGGATGAATATAATAGAACCATTGAATCAATCACTATGTTTATAGACTCTTATAGGAGAATATTTAATGATCACACACTGGTGCCGACAGTGTTCCCTTACTCATGGGGGAGTGAGTTTTGGTTGGGATATCTTGGTGTTACCATTGATTCCTTATGACATCATTCTAGGTATGGATTTGTAATCCCCAATTCAAACTCAATTTTTCAATTTTTGGTGTACAAAGTAGTGTTCCTATATAGACTGGACCACGTTTTATTTTATTTTTTGTGAATGGAAGACACACATAGTGTAGGATGAACTCGCATGTAGGAGGGAGTATCTGATCACACATCTATTGGCTAGAATGACCCTCATTGTAGTGGATGAGATTGGTCCAAAGATTTCTTTTAGCGATGGCCATGTATTAGGGAATCTTTCAAGAGGATGTATTGGGATTAAATAAATGTAGTGATGTATATTTATTCATTGATATGTAAATGAGGATGGCATCATTATCTACACCTGCATATCAAATGGCATCAGCGGAGCTCTGGGAGAAGAGGGTACAGTTAGAAGAATTGTAGAGAAAGGGATTCATGATGCCCTATGCTCCACCATGGGCAACCCCGATATTGTTTTCCAAGATGGTAGATTAGATTTTGAGATTATGAGTGGACTCTTGATGCCTTATTCTAGTGAAAATGATCAATATGTATACACTTATAAGGATTGATGATATCTTAAATCATCTGAAGGGAGTGACATTTTTATAGAAGATATACGTCAGATTAGATTATCATCAGCATCAGGTGCTGGATGAAGACATTACAATGATAAATTTAGGATGTCTCTATGACCACAATGAGTACCTAGAGATGTTGGTATTTTCATTAGATCTAGGAAAGATAGAGGCAGTTCTTGATTCGAAGACACCCAAGAACATTACCAATGGGATGAGTTTTCAATGGTTTGTTGGGTTCTTTCATAGGTTCATATGTGATTATTCCAGAGTAGAAGTATCTATGATTTCCATGAAATTATAGGTGAAACCATTCATGTGGATGAAAAAGATCTAGTTGAGATTTCAACAGATGAGGCACAATTTTACGATCCCTCCCAACCTGAGATTTCTAGAGGAGGGCGTTGATTTCTTGGTGTTTTTCAAAGCATCAAGAACCATTCTTGATTTTTACATTATATTGGGGAATTTGGTGATTTTCTTATGTTAATGTATTTTGAGACTGCATGAGGAGAACTACGAGATCCACGATATGGAGGTGGTGGCAACAGTCTTCACATTGAAGATATTGTGACACTACCTTAAGGGTGAGTAGTTTATTTTCTACTCAAAAAATATAAGTATCTGGTATATCATTCCTCATAAAGATATTCACCTACAAAAATATAATTGGATAGAGTTTATATAGTAATATGAACTCAATGTATTCTATACAACTGGGAAGTGGAATGTCGTTGTAGTTTCTCTCAATAGATGATCGATTTCACAACATCTGAGTGGGGCCTCAGAGTAGTTGGCCTAGAATTATATATAATACATGGATGGAGATGAAGCATCTCATATCTATTTAATAGTTGTTACCCATCCACTAATATCGTGTGTGTGGTAGTCATAGAATGGTGATGTCAGCTATGAGACTACATGATCTCAAATGTCTACATGGCATGCCACTGGAGGCATTTGAATGGCTGGGAACATGCCATCATTTTTAGAGGATTCATTTTTATACCAATGACATTTCAGGAGGAGTTCTTTTGGGAGATCCATACATAACATTTGGCTGTAAAATCATGTGTGGGGAAGATGTACTGCAGCCTACAGTGACATATTAGGTGGTTGGGGAATTATAAGGTAGTTATAATGTTTGTCCTTAGATGCCTCACTTTTTAGCATGTGAAGGACGAGCACCTTGTTCCAAAAAGTTTGAATCAGCCCCTTGAGTTGATAAAGTGGAAGTGGGATTTTATATCAATGCACATAGTGAAGGGAATACCATGTACATAAAGTGGAAAATATACCATCTCAGTTATAATTGACCGACTCACCATGTTGGCCCACTCCATAGAGATTTTGGAACAGGGTTCAGTAGATATGATGGGATGCCTCTACATAAAAGAGATATTTTGAATCCATGGAGTACTATTGATGATAGTCTCATATCTAGATGGATAATTTACATACTTGTGTTGTAAGGGATTTCAGGAGTCGTTTGAGTCTCTACATTACTTGAGAGAATCATTCAACACACTGACAGATGACCAGACGAAGTGGACCATTCAGGTCCTAGAGTAGATGACACAAGCTTGCATCTATAATTTTTTCTATAGTTTTGAGGATCAACTATCCCAGATAGAGTTCTCATACAACATCATAAACTAATCAACTATCCGTATGGAACTATTTGAGGCCTTGTATGAGGGACCCTACATGTATCCACTTTGATGTAATAATCATGGAGAGTATGTACTCATGGGCCCGATGTTGATACCAGCCACTACGAAGAGGGTTCAAGTCATCCGGGATTGGATGAAGACTACACAGATCTGTTATAAGACCATTTTTTATAGGCATAGGAGACCCTTGTAGATCGAGGAGGGTGAAAATGTGCCCCTTTCATATCTCCTTGATGTGGGATATGTATATTTTAATGGGAGACATGTTTTCTCCAAGGATCATCAGACCATTTCACATACAATGTAGAGTTTGAGAACTGGAATACCTCATGGATCAACCATTGATGTTAGACTGGGTGAAAAAAAATCTTTCATGTATCCCAGCTGATGATATACATACATGACCCATCACACGTCATTAATTGGGTAGAGCAGGACATTGACAATGGTGCGACTTTTTCTTAGTATTAGGTGTAGAATTGGGAGTGATAGGAGAGGACCCTATGTGGGTGATAGATTCCTCTAGTACATGTTCATTAGAATCACAATAATATCTAGGAGAGAACTAGTGAGTGGGAGGCTCATATTCATGCTCAATATCCCCATTTATTTTATAGAAATTGTTTGGGATTTGGGGGATGTAAATTCAAATCTTGAGGAGAATATAATTTCCATATTTTCAATGCAATTTTTTTTCTTGAAAATTATATTTCATTATTTCAACACCAGGTGATGAGATGAAAAATGATTTTGAGGCATGAAGTGCTTGGAAAAAAATTTCAAAATATTATTATGTTTATAAAAAACATCACACATGTGATGTTTTATTAACTTCTAAATGGATTCCGAAAAAAGAAGTCATATGGATCTGTTGTGTTTAGGATGACGAGTTTATTCTTGGCACAACATAATGATACTCAGCACATGTCTCCTGTGTGAAAACCCAAAATAGATGTAACTAAAAATAAATATATTTAAATATAAAAAAATTTATTCAAGATTACTAATAACTCATAAATTTAAACTAAAATAGGTAATTCAGGACCTCTGTTGAGTTCATAATGAGGTGTCTTTTTTATGTGCAGCCTACAATCGACTAGCACGTGTCGAGGGTGAATGCTATTTTCTGGATGTGAACCTCTTTAAAAACATATAATAATTTTTTTTAAATGTAGTAACATTGTATAAAAGAATTTTTTTTCTTTTTAATTGATATTTTTCAGGAAATCAGGGCTATCAACCAAACCATGGAGTTTTAATGATGAATGGAGGAAGAACCATACTATTGGGGAAAGACAGATCATGGTGACTCTTGGAGACATCACCATTATTGAAGAATGCTCTTATTTGACAGATCCAGACTCCAGATAGGGAATTTTATTTCCTCATTATTTCAGTCCCCGTTCATATTGGTAATTTTTGGGAATTTTTAAATGTGACCAAATCCCCAGAGTGATGAAAAGAAATGTTCAAACTAATGTAGATGAATAATGGACCTAAGGTTCCAAGGTTTGATTTCTTTTTGAAAAAAACATATCATAAAAGTAAAATCTACCACCCATATAAGAGAAGCCTCCAGTGGGGGCGCGTGATGGCACAACCTCCTGAATGAAGGATTCCACTGACACTATGGTTGGTGGTGGTGGACCCCACGAAATAACAGCTATGGGAGGAATACCGGGCCACCACCATGTTATATAGTAGTGGGATCTATCAGAAACAACATGAAGTAGCGTCATGTTGTATGGGGATGAGGTCCAACTGGTACATGGTGATACCCTATGGAAATCATCGCATCTAAGTGGAACAGACCAACACACTTGATCAGGATAGGAAGAAATCGGTAGGAAATGATTGTAGTAGACCAGGCCCAACCAGACCGGGCTGGACCCAATGGACTGGGTCAAGCTGGTTGGTTAGGTCAGGTCAGTCCTACTGGGCCTGTACATAACCAGACCACGTTTTTACTAAAATTAACATAACACTCCAAACATATGTCTATTTTATGAGTCATTTAATACATTGGGACCCTCGTAACAAGGTGATACTTTGAGATAATCTGTTTTAGATTCTGTAGAATTTTATATATTTATTATAGCCTGGAGGAGTAGGTGCACCCGTAATGAGAATTTTGTGGATGAAATCATGTGACTGACTACGACCTGTAATCTATTATATTACCTAGTTTCATGCCTTACATAGAGTTTGTGTCTTATCTATAATTTTTTTTACAAATACTGAGTTGGTACTCCCCTATCCCACTAGATTGTGGGTCCTTTAGTCATTTATGACACTCTGTGTGTTACCTACACATCATGTGTTACCAAAAATCGTTGTTATTGCAACACTCCATGTGTTACCGACACTATGTGTGTTACCTACACTCTAGGTGTTACCAACACTCTGTGTGTTACCTATAATCTGTGTGTTACCAATGCTCTGCGTATTTAATACTTAAGGATATGGTGGATTATTACTCTATTAATATTTACATAACATTGACCTATACATGTTGTGAGTTGAATCTAGTGACTCTCTAGGTTATACCCTTAAGTTCCTATACTTTGTGTTCCACTTTTGTAGTATACATGATGTGTTACTTAGTTCTCTAATTTTTTGTATATTTCATGTGATTCTCTTTGGTTTACATGGTGTAATTACATTGTGGATTGGGGTACCAACGTAGTATTGTTTTACCGAACCATGCATGAGATATTCCCACATATATCAATTATTATGTAGAAAACTAGTATCTTTGATGAAGTCCTTGGTAGGACGAAGACAAGAGTGAATTTGGGTGACCTGATAGACATTGTACACATTAGTGAATTTCAGAGAGCTTACTATACATACACTTTATGTAGGGTTTTCTACGAACATCATCCATTATTTTTTAAATTCCTTTTTAGTTGGGAATGTATACTGGCCATTTTTCGTTGAGTTTTGTACTTTATTCAATGTGGGGTTTTCTAGTTATTTCAATCCTTGTTTACTTATTGTTATTAGTATCATCTTTTTCTTGGAGATGGGTGTGTGAGTATAGTTACAAAGGAAAATACCTCCCACCAATCAAACACACCTAATTGGTGCTATTATTCTACCCCTAGCCTATGGGAATTGGGATTGGGGCAGTTCGGGTACAGGCCCTGGGAGATGGGTAATGTTACATATCATTTTGAAAAAACACTTTTTAAATCCTAAAAAATTTTAAAAATACATTTTATTTTGATATAAAATTGAACTATCATAAAAGACACTTTAAAAAATACATTAATTCATTTATGAATAAAATATCTATCATTATTTGAGAAACTCATTTTTAAATATCTTTGAAATCATTTTTTGAAAAAATAGTTTTGAAGAAAAATATTTTTCAATCGAAATGGTATATTTTTTCATGGAAACATTATTTTGATATCATGAGTTTAAAATGAGAGAGAAGAAAAGGGAAAAAATATTATAATTGAATATATATAGGTAAAAACTTCCTGAGAATTATTTACATATGGGTAATAATAATTCAACATTGCATTAATAATCACAAACAATCAAGTTAAATGATGTGATAGTAATAAAAGACTCCTACCACTTTTGTAATGTTGAATTTTAATCCCCACCGAAAAAATTAAGTGAAACTTATAATATCATGATTATAAAAATATTCATTATATAACATGTAAAATGATATGTATATGCATCGAATAAAAAAATACATGCATATAACATAACAAAAATCTCAAAGAAGGAAAATTACAAAAAAAAACTCATAATGCATTGGGAACTCTGAAGATATAAAACCAATAAAGTGAGATCCTAAAATATATTATTAAATAAACATAAAAATAAAGATAATAATAATAAAATACATTCATGGTCATTATATATATGAACAAAATAAAAATAAGTGTTGAGAATAAATTGTATCTTACTGAAATAAAAGTGAGACAAGAAAAATCCTCACAACTTCAGTATCTTTTGAATATTGAGATCCATAAAATAATTAAAACAATTAAAAATTTAAAAATCATTAAATAGGTTAAATTCATCATATAAAATTTCATAGTTCATTTTATACACCACACAAAAGAAATGAGTGATGAATATGTCCTTAGTCACGTAGAAAAAATAGTGAGACTAGAAATACCCTTACCATAATTCATGAGTCATGTCCTTCATGTTCAATAATATTTTATAATAACTATATTTTAATTATAAATCAATAATAGAAACATATTCATTTATATCACTCAATATACTATTCTATTATGAAATTATATTACCCATTTATTAACAATCCCATGTTAATGTTGCGTTTCGGGTAATAACCACTGTATTTTTCATATATGTTTTGAGTTTTTTTAGTCCTCCTAAATTGATCATATATTCCACATTTAGATAATTTAAAACATGATATAAATATAATATATTTTTTGTATTTATGTTTTTATAATAATATATAAAATATTGAAATATGAAATGAAATACATCATTTTTGGTGATGGTGGGTTTATGTATGCATGAAAGTTGTTTTCATTTTCATATCATATTAAAAGAATGAGAAGTAAATGATATATATATATATATATTATTTAAAAAAATTATTATGTCTTATATACTAAATAAATCTATTAAACCCATCCTTAATACATGTCATGTAATGTATGAAATAATCACATTGCTTCGCGAGGTGGTAGTCCCTCATACACACAAATGATGATATAGTATTAGTAAAAAATGGAAATCATGAATGTATGTGTTATATATAAATCCAATAGAATAAATACATCATAAATATCTAATATATATTATATAAATTAAATTTACATTATTTTAGTAATGAATTTACCCAAATACGCTCGTAAAATAGTACCCTAACCCGACACGTCAAATACCTGAAGGGAATTCACGACACCGCATGGGATGGTGACTAGAACATAGGCATCAAACAATCAGATATAAGGATTGATTTAAACAAAACTAAAGTTAATGAAACATAAAAACTATACAACTAAAGTAATGAAAAAATTTAATGTGTTTATATATATATATATATAAATATATCCTAATAGAATGAAAATAGAAGAAACCAAACATCTCAAGGGAATAAACAATTTCCAAGTACATGTAAAACCACAAATGACTACAAAAGTGACTAATCCATGTTATATCATTGTAATAATTCCACCATATCCCCACCATCTACATAGAGTCAGCTAAAATAAAACCTCAACGCCTCTCTGTAGTGCCTTTCATTTACCAACATTAAAGTATATGAAAAGGTCTATAAACCCCATAATATGTGTCAAGGGTGTGAGTTAATAGGATTAGTAGTATCCCACCCATGTGATACAAAATAATAATTTTTATAAAAAAAATGTATGATCATTTAAAAAAAACATGGCATGATAAGAAGTAAATCATTTATATATGAAGCATGGTAAATATTTCAGTTTTTCTAAAATTTTTAAATAAATAAGGTATATTAGATTCAAGAATAATTCTAATTTTCATATATCATATGAAAATCACTCATATCAAATCCAAATCCGTGAAATTAAAAATTTATTAAAAAAACATGAATAGATAAATCATGTCAAGTAACTCAATAGATCAGGATAAAAGACTACTCGTACCACATCAAATGACAAGTGAACAATAGGTCCTTATAATGTATGCCTATGTGTTAGAGTAAAACCCCATGAGTGTACCCTATAACAATGTAAAAAAACATGTCCCTAGAACAATGGGCCAAGCCAACAATGTTAAATCCGAAGAGAATATATCTTGATGGTAATATGGATGGTTGAACAAAGATAAATCCACCACACACACACCCAATGCTTCCCATGTGTTAGTTTTTTTAAATAATATATAGTATATGGAAAAAACTAATTTCCCACTTACTAGAAACCATGGAAAACCAAATTTCATCACAAATCCATTATCAAACACAAAAAATCATTCCAAAATGTTTTGTAAATTAATTATTAAAATATTGGACTGATAGAGTTCATCACATTGTTTATATATGAAACCACCTACGACAAAACTCACAGTCACACATGCTCGTGAAAGGATACACATAAATGATAATGATCCAATAAAAAATGGTGCTCCATAGTAAATATTTACATCTTATAGTTGATACAATTCAATGGAAATTTTTAAAATATAAGAGGAAATGAGACATAAATCAATAACTCACACCCACCACACCAAAACTAACAAGGAATCATCCCCAAAAACAATATTTCAAGATATATCTAGAAATAAATAGGAATAATAAACATCACAAATCCATAAATTAGGTAAAATAATGTTACACAACTACCATTATCAAAAAAACAATTAAGAATAAATTCTTACTCACCAAGAGAGATGTGATTCATCAAAAATGGTTATCCAACACAGAATGGATTAATCAATAATTAATGGGGACTAAAAAATCATTGAAGTGTTGTTAAAGGTTGATATCCAAGAGAGCTCTAGCAGAATGAAATAAAATTTAATTTGGGTGGTAGCCTATAATACAACCTCTCGATAGATACATGATGTTTAAATCCTTTATGTGTCATCTAATTAATGACGATTATGTATTTTGAAAAACCAATAACCTTTTTTATTAAAAATGGATATTTTATTATTTCATGGAATGTATCCAATACACATTTTGTAAACAGTTGATGGCCAGTTCCTGGAGACTAAGTACATGTCATGTAGCCCCATTAGATGTCATGTTAACTCCCATAAAAAGATATAAAACTTCATTTTAATGCCCAAAAACATAATCCTCCTTCAGAAGTATATCAAATCAGGGAGATCCATTGAAAAAAGTAAATAAATTTTTACCTAGACTCATTTTATTTGAAAACGAATTAGAATTTCCAAAAATTGGGTGAAAGGAAGTTACAAACTACCCATTATATGACTTTTTAAACTTAGGATGTCAAGAAGAAGAATGCAGTCCGATAAATAGGTGAGGCCACAGATCAATCATCAAGGATTAATTTTATTATGTGTAACACCCCAAGCTTCTACGGTATGCTTCTCTTTGAATAATGTGATAGCGTGTGTTGTACGCAACACCGAGTTCTAACACACCATAACTAATCAAACTAGCCGTTATGAATAGTAATACCTACTTTTTGAAATTATATATATTTTATATTTGAAAATGGACTTCATTTTTGGATTCGGAATATCGAATTTAGCCTAAGGTGAAATTTTGGTACATTTCGGATAACTTTCATATTTTGATGAATAGTGAAAATTACTAAATTTTAATTAAAAACAACTTTTTTAAAATAATTAATAGTGATAAATTATGAATTTGAGTGGTTTTAAAGTATATTTAGAATATATTTTTACTATTTAATATAATTTTGGTCATTGGACATAATTTTACAATTAAACCGAACATAAACAAGTGTCAATCTTTTGATAGTTATTATCTCTTAAAAACACGCTTTTTGTTTTGACAGCGGGAATTAATTTTAAATTAATTTCTGCCACTTATGTGTTTTGAATTTAGGAAAATGGATTCCATATTTGGAATCAGGATGTTCAAATTATGTAAATAGGTAACTTTTATTTTTAGACATTTTGAATAATTACTGCGGTAAATATTTTATTTACCATGGTTAAGGGTAAATCCGGTAAATAAGGGTTAAAAAATAATATTATAATAATATTAAATTACCCTAAAACGTGTCTTAACCCTATTGGTTGATACATGGTCGACCATGGGAATCTTTGGGTCTATTTTGAGACCCCATGGATCCACTTGTAATTGATAATGACACTTTATTTTAATTTAGTTAAAATGAATACAAAAATGACACAAGAATATATCTTTTAGAACAACAATTGTTACATAGGGTTATATATGTTTGATTTTAGATTATAAATATTAATTAGAAAGCTAAAAATATTTCCTAAATAAAGATATTTTATTTATTATTTTTAGACATTAAATAATGTATTTTATATATGACACAATGATGATGTAGTAATTACTATAATAGTGAAAAATTAAAATAATTGATATTATAAATACCCAAATAAATATAATATGAAACTTTTAATGAATTAAACTAATTTTCTAGGATAATATGATATATTAGGATTGATTTTATTGACTTTTTTCGAAGTAATCAATCTTTTATGAGTTTCACAAAAATCAACTATTGAATAGTGTCAAAATTGACATAAAAGAGTTCTTAAACAAATATTATATTATTAATTGATATTAAATTCCTAAAAATCTAAGGTTCGGCCAAGAGACTTATATCATGATAGTTTCATCATTAATGTACCACTTGGGGGTCGCTTGGATGTATATAGTATGTTTATTAACCATATTATATAAAAATACAAAGAGACATTGTAAAAGTGAAACTAATTAACTTAGAGTTAATACTTAATGATAAGGTTAATATAAGTACCCAAACCTGTCTAAATTCTATTGGTTGAGTGGTTTTCGACCTATCCCCACCTTAACCTTTGAATAATCAACTTTGGAGCCTTTAGAAACCGAATATGAATTTAATATAAATTAATATTTCTAGCTTTTCCAAAGGTGCCCCTCACCCCTCTTATAAAAGGGCACTCCTCCTTCTCAAAGAAAATGTTTTATTTTATATGGATCTTAAATGATTTCAAAATAAAAAGAGATATTTCTTTAAAAAGAATTTTTATTTCATCTATGTCAACATCCTTTGATGGATTTTACTCTTATTTGAAGTTGATTTATTGTAATACAAAGCTTCTATATTGTATTGAAAGTTTTGTGATATGTTTGACTGTGGATGTGCTATTTTTATACCATTCATAGTTTATGGTGAAATTATTGACATTTCTTATGCTAGTTTTAATATGAATGTTTATGTTATGTTTAAACCTTTTCATATGGGAATGCATTGGACTTAATATGTGACGGGTGGAGCCCGCTATAGCTCCTCGATGCATCGGTAGGTCTCATGAGACAAACTAGTGTCTTGGCACAAGGCCTTGACAAAATATTATTTGTAGTCTTGGCATGAGGCCTTGGCTATGTGGTTATGATAGTCTGGCATTATGCATTCCAACATTATGAAAGTGGTTATTGATTTTTGCATGGGATTATTCGATTAGTAGAATATCCATGTGAATAAGTAAATGGCATTATTTCATTTTATTTATGCCATACCATGTTGAAAGTTCATGGTTAAAAGGATTTTGTTTTAGTTATACATTGCCTTAAATATTTATTCTTATTGATGAAAGTTTCCGCTATATTGTTATCCTTACTGGGCATTTGAGCTCACCCCTTTTCTATGTTTTATTTTTCCCAGGAAGTGAAGATGTAAGTTATGAATGACCTGCAGGGATATTATGAGAGGATTATAGTGTGGACTGTGGAAACATTATGTTGTTGTAGTAGTTTTTCATTTTATGATGTAATGTAAAACTTATGAATATATCTAGTGTTTCCCAGGCTACTAAACCAATCGGTCTTTCGAGATTTGATCTTTCTTGTGATCATGCCAATGTTACGAAGTAATGCACCGACTCTAGGCAACTAGGGTCGGGGCGTTACAGTTGGTATCAGAGGATGTTTAGTACAAACCTTGGAAGCTAGATTTAGATAAACTCTGATTAGAGCACGTAGACCTAAGATGAACTTTGAGGATTAGTATAGAAGAACTTCCTAGAATTTTGGTATTTTAGAGATTTTGTGAGTTTTCCGAGCAATACATCCCTGTCTGGATACGAGCAGGTAGAGGCGGCTCTGGCACTGATGTACCTAGGGGTAAAACCCGAAAACACCGCTTTGAGCTAGACTCGAATGGGAACTGGTGCACGACAACGAGCTTTGCTGCACTCTTGGTTACGACACTCTCGGGGGATATGCTTAGGATAACTCTCATTTTCTTTACATATCATTTTGAAGGGATTATGAGTATATACATCCTCAAAGAAAACATTCTTATGATTATGGATTATATCCATAAATAGTTCAATTTATGTTAAGTGTTTTATAAGTATGGGATTATGTATTTTGATTCATTAACTGATCTAGTTTATGCCATTGTTTAGAAATGGCGCCTAGTGGAAGAAATGGAAACTGTATCAATGCACGCACTCCATGTAGGGATTGCCCTCCTGCTCAAGATAATTATAGTGGGGCTGGTGATGCAACTGGTGCTGATCAGCTAATCACCATACTGGGACAACTTACTCAGGTTATGAATAATAACCTTACCCGTATGGAGCACCCTGATCCGCAGCGTGGAGGATCAATGTTAGATCGATTCATGAGGAAACAACCACCAACGTTCAATGGGAATACAAATCCCTTATTAGCTGAGCAATGGATATTATCCCTAGAGAAAATATTTCAGGCTTTGGGGAGCAGTGAAAGGGAAAACGTTATCATGGCAGTTTACCGCCTCACTGGAGATGCTGATCAATGGTGGTCATTGATTCAGAACATGAAGGAAGATGATGAAGTATCAAATATGGAATGGAGGGAGTTCAAAGATCTGTTTTTAGAAAAATACTTCCCTCGCGACCATCGAGCAGATATGGAAAGGCAATTTCTGAGTCTGAGACAGAAGGAGGATGAGAATGTCACAAAGTATGAGGCTAACTTTACAAGGTTAGCGAGGTATGCTGGAGATTATATTCACAACCCAAGAAGTAAGATTGATCGTTTCTTTGATGGTTTAAAACCATTTCTCCGTCGAGCATTAGTCTCACAATCCTTTTCATCGTACGAAGACATTGTCTCATGTGCTATCAAAACCGAAAAGGAATTCTCTAAGTCTTATGACTTTAAAGCAAAGCAAGAGAAGAAGAGACCTGCTGATCAATCTGGGAATTAATATAAGGGGAAGAAAGGAATGGTTGAATATCCATAATGTGGTAAATGTGGGACGAAACACCCCAGTACTTGCTTGAAGGGAATGCGAGTCTGTTACAAGTGTGGTGAAAAAGGCCACCAAGCTGATGATTGCAAGGGGAAGAAGGATGCTACCAACGTTCAGTGATACAATTGCAGGGAGATGGGGAATTATGCAAATGAATTCCCTAAGCGTCAGGAGAACTTACCTCAGAAAAGGCCAAGGGATCAAGGCCAGGCTTATGCTATCACTACTGCTGAGGTAGAAGCTCCGAAAGACGTTGTGGCAGGTAATTTAATGGTTTCCTCAAGTTTAGCAAATGCATTATTTGATTCTGGATCATCACATTGTTTCATATCATCCCAGTTTGATAAGAAAATTAGATATTTCCAATTTGATTTAATAAGGGAGTTGTCAGTTAAAACTCCTAAGGGAAGTATCGTTGCAACAAAGTTTTGTGAATCAGTCCCCATTAGAACACATAAATTTTCTTTAACCGCTGATCTCATCGTCATACCTATGATTGAGTTTGATATAATCCTCGGTATGGACGGGCTTTCGGACTATGATGCGGAGATTTATTGTAAGAAGAAAGAGGTTACGATTCTTGATGATAATGATAAGGAACACCTTATTTTTAGAGCAGAATCGTCACCACCTAATTCTTATTTAGATCCACCCTCAATAGCTCAACTAAATTCAATTATTGGGGAGGAAGAGAATGAAATAACTGCGGGTAATGAAAGGAATGTTCAAATAGAGGATGTACCTGTTGTGAAAGAATTTGTAGATGTATTTCCAGAAGATTTACCTGGACATCCTCCAGAACGAGAAGTTGAGTTTCTATTGATTTGATTCCTGGATCAAGGCCTATATCGAAGACCCCTTATAGAATGACCACTGTAGAGTTAGTCGAACTAAAGAAACAACTAGAGGAATTGAGTAATGAGGGATTTATTCGCCCTAGTGTTTCTCCATGGGGAGCCCCTGTTCTTTTTGTTAAAAAGAAAGATGGATCTATGAGGTTATGTATCGACTACAGGGAGATCAATGCTATAACGATAAAGAACAAGTATCCCCATCCTCGTATTGATGATTTATTTGACCAACTGCATGGAGCTCAATACTTTTCAAAGATTAACCTTCGATCTGGATACCATCAGTTGTGTGTGAAGAAGGAAGACATTCCGAAAATAGCATTTCGAACCAGGTACGGGCATTACGAGTTTACTGTAATGCCGTTTGGATTGACTAATGCACCCTCTGTATTCATGGATCTAATGAATAGAGTTTTCAAGGAGTATCTCGATGAATTTTTTGTGGTATTTATTGATGATATCTTGGTATACTCCAAAACCTACGAAGGTCATGAAAATCACTTGCGCATTATCTTGAAGACTCTGAGGAGGCATGAATTATATGGGAAGTTTAGCAAGTGTGAATTCTGGCTTCAGGAGATTTCTTTTCTTGGCCATATTGTCTCTAAAGATGAAATCTCTGTTGATCCTTCTAAGACCAAGGCAATCCAAGAATGGCCATCACCTACGAGTATAACTGAGGTACGTAGTTTTATTGGTTTGGCAGGTTATTATTGACGTTTCGTCCAGAATTTTTCCCGATTGGCTAACCCATTAACGAAGCTCACACGTAAAGGGGTTAAATTTGTTTGGACAAAAGAGTGTGAAGAATGTTTCTAAGAACTGAAGAGAAGATTAGTCAATGCTCCTATATTGACTCTACCATCGGGGAATGATGGGTTCGTTATTTATAGTGATGCATCGAAGAAAGGACTTGGTTGTGTCCTTATGCAGAATGATAGAGTTATTGCCTATGCATCACGACAGTTGAAAATTCATGAACAAAACTATCCTACTCATGATCTCGCGTTAGCAGCAGTGATATTTTCTTTAAAGATATGGAGGGACTACCTCTATGGTGAAAAATGTGAGATTTATACTGATCACAAGAGTTTGAAGTATATTTTCTCACAAAAAGAACTCAACATGAGGCAAAGGAGATGGCTTGAATTACTCAAGGATTATGATTGTACGATACACTACCACCCAGGGAAGGCAAACAAGGTGGAAGATGCTTTGAGTAGAAAAGACCATGGAGTTTGGAACAATATGAGAATTGAAAGGGATCCAATTTTTATGGATCTAGTGAAGATGGACATGGGAATAACCAGCGAAGGTGAAAAATCAATTCTTTTTCAAATGGTTTCCAAACCATCTTTACTAGAAAGTATTAAGAGTTCTCAGACCGATGATGAAGAATTCCAAAAGAAGATTAAAGCTGTGAATGATGGGAGATTGAGAGACCTTGTGTATGAAGATGGAATTTTGAAATTCGGGAAGTGACTTTGTGTTCCCAATATACCTGATCTAAAAAGGGAATTGCTAGATGATGCTCATAGTTACAATTTCTCTATACACCCTGGGAGCACCAAAATGTATAGAGATTTGAAGGAACATTTTTGGTGGGACAACATGAAGAGAGAGATTTCTGATTTTGTGTCAAGATGTATGGTTTGTCAACAAGTGAAAGCTGGAAGGCAACAACCTGGAGGAGTCATGCAACCTCTTCCCATACCGGAGTGGAAATGGGAAAATGTTACGATGGACTTTGTTATGGGGCTACCAAAGACTCCTAGAAGGAACGATGCAATATGGGTTATTGTTGATCGTCTTACCAAGACAACACATTTTCTTGCTATAAGAGAAGATCTACCCCTGGAACGTCTAGCAAGACTATATATTAATGAAGTTTTGAGACTTCATGGAGTACCCCTATCGATTGTTTCTGATCGTGATCCCCGTTTTACTTCAAGATTCTGGAAAAGTCTTTAGAAATCCCTTGATACTGAACTTCATTTGAGCACTGCTTACCACCCTCAGACAGACGGACAATCAGAACGGACTATTCAAACCTTAGAAGACATGTTGTGATCTTGCTCACTTGACTTTCAGGGTATGTGGGATCAATATTTACCTCTGGTAGAATTTTCCTATAATAATAGCTTCCATTCGAGTATTCAGATGGCACCATATGAAGCGTTATATGGAAAGAGATGTCGTACACCAACTGTTGGGATGACGTTGGTGAAAGAAAACTTGTAGGCCCAGAACTGGTGGAGGAAACGGTTGTAAAGGTGAAAGTAATCCAAAATCACATCAAAGCAGCTCAAAGTCGGCAGAAGAGCTATGCCGATAATCGAAGGAAGGATTTGGAATTTCAAGTCGATGATCATGTTTTTCTGAAGGTATCTCCGTGGAAGGGAGTCATACGTTTTGGTAAGAAAGGTAAATTGAGTCCCAGGTACATCGGACCTTTTGAAATTCTAGAACGAATTGGGGTTGTAGCTTACCGATTGGCAATGCCGCCAAGTCTCTCCAAAGTTCACGATGTGTTCCACGTATCTCTATTGAGGAAATACATGCCTGATCCGATGCATGTACTCACCTATGAGGAATTAGAACTGGAACCCGATATGTCTTATTGCGAAGAGCCCGTCAAGATTCTTGATACGAGAGAACAAGTGCTGAGAAACCGGACGACGCGTCTGGTAAAAGTTTTGTGGAGAAACCATAAGATGGAAGAGGCAACGTGAGAACCCGAGGAACTTATGATGAAGAACCACCCGAGTCTTTTTATGCAGTAATACCCTAGATATTGCGAGGACGCAATTATTTGAAGGAGGGGAGAATGTAACACCCCAAGCTTCTACGGTACGCTTCTCTTTGAATAATGTGATAGCGTGTGTTGTACGCAACACCGAGTTCTAACACACCATAACTAATCAAACTAGCCGTTATGAATAGTAATACCTACTTTTTGAAATTATATATATTTTATATTTGAAAATGGACTTCATTTTTGGATTCGGAATATCGAATTTAGCCTAAGGTGAAATTTTGGTACATTTCGGATAACTTTCATATTTTGATGAATAGTGAAAATTACTAAATTTTAATTAAAAACAATTTTTTTAAAATAATTAATAGTGATAAATTATGAATTTGAGTGGTTTTAAAGTATATTTAGAATATATTTTTACCATTTAATATAATGTTGGTCATTGGACATAATTTTACAATTAAACCGAACATAAGCAAGTGTCAACCTTTTGATAGTTATTATCTCTTAAAAACACGCTTTTTGTTTTGACAGCGGGAATTAATTTTAAATTAATTTCTTCCACTTCTGTGTTTTGAATTTAGGAAAATGGATTCCATATTTGGAATCAGGATGTTCAAATTGTGTAAATAGGTAACTTTTTTTTAGACATTTTGAATAATTACTGCGGTAAATATTTTATTTACCATGGTTAAGGGTAAATCCGGTAAATAAGGGTTAAAAAATAATATTATAATAATACTAAATTACCCTAAAACGTGTCTTAACCCTATTGGTTGATACATGGTCGACCATGGGAATCATTGGGTCTATTTTGGGACCCCATGGATCCACTTGTAAGTGATAATGACACTTTATTTTAATTTAGTTAAAATGAATACAAAAATGACACAAGCATATATCTTTTAGAACAACAATTGTTACATAGGGTTATATATGTTGGATTTTAGATTATAAATATTCATTAGAAAGATAAAAAGATTTCCTACATAAAGATATTTTATTTATAATTTTAAGACATTACATAATGTATTTTATATATGACACAATGATGATGTAGTAATTACTATAATAGTGAAAAATTAAAATAATTGATATTATAAATACCCAAATAAATATAATATGAAACTTTTAATGAATTAAACTAATTTTCTAGGATAATATGATATATTAGGATTGAGTTAATTGACTTTGTTCGAAGTAATCAATCTGTTATGAGTTTCACAAAAATCAACTTTTGAATAGTGTCAAAATTGACATAAAATAGTTCTTAAACAAATATTATATTATTAATTGATATTAAATTCCTAAAAATCTAAGGTTCGGCCAAGAGACTTATATAATGATAGGTTCATCATTAATGTACCACTTGGGGGTCGCTTGGATGTATATAGTATGTTTATTAACCATATTATATAAAAATAAAAAGAGACATTGTAAAAGTGAAACTAATTAACTTAGAGTTAATACTTAAAGATAAGGTTAATATAAGTACCCAAACCTGTCTAAATTCTATTTGTTGAGTGGTTTTAGACCTATCCCCACCTTAAACTTTGAATAATCAACTTTGGAGCCTTTAGAAACCGAATATGAATTTAATATAAATTAATATTTCTAGCTTTTCCAAAGGTGCCCCTCACCCCTCTTATAAAAGGGCACTCCTCCTTCTCATTTCTTCACACCTTCAAAGCCTTTTGGTTCGGCCAAACTCTGCCCAAATACTCTCCCAACATCCCTCAATACAACTTAGAGGCCTTAGTTTGATCAGAAAGCCAACCTAAGGATCCCTTTTGATCAAATCAAAAGGAAGAACCGGAAGAAGAGGTAATGATTTCACCACCCTTTTCCAAGTTCATTTCTTCTTCCACTTCATCTTCCTTTGTTCTTACCATTCTAAAATAATAACTCCAGTATCTCACATATACTGTGATGTTATTATAAATATGGTAAAACCATATTCAGTATTCTGTCCACCCTTTGAATAACATGTCACCATACGTGCGTACGTACGGCTTACCGTCTCCACGTCGTGGTGTAATTGTTATTCAATATAATATTATTTGGATGGGTATAATAATGATATGTAACTCATGTAAATAATAAATATAACATGTTAATGATTCTGTATATATGATATACCATCAATTTATATATTATTTTAATATCAAAAGAATGATATTGTCGCTCGTTCGTACGTACGGACTACCGTCTCCACGAACGCGATGAGATTCATTCTCCATCATATCCATTCAAGTATAATTATCATTTGATGATTTAAAAATGATGTTTATGGACTAGATATCATTCTGGATATGAATAAGATACAACAACCATGGCTTATGTAACAAAACATATAAAAGAAAATGAGTAAGTTAACTCCCGAAACGACGATAATTCTAAGATATTATTAACAAATCAATGTTAAAAGATCATATATGATATCATATTAATATATATGATTATTTTATAATTTAATAACAACTATTTCACCATTATACAGGTGGTTAACCTACCCCAACCAAGGAAAAGTACAAGGTAAGGGTTATTTCACAATCTCTTCATTATCCGAGGTTGTTTATATGTAATAATCTACTGGGATCTCCTTATCATCCACATGCATGTTTCTTAAAAATGTATTTCAAAACATTTTTATTATTTACAAGAATATGGGTTAAAGTCATTTATATCCTAGTTTGACTTTTATAAGTGGTTTATAAAGGAATCTTTCCGTCATTTTCAAAACAAGGTCCCTTTTTAACCTTTTCGGCAGAATTAAGGTAAGAATGTTTTTTTATACGGCGGGTGCGGCTAATTTCCGCCGTTATAAAATATTCAAAACTTCCCTTAAAAGCTTATAAGAATATTGTCAAAGAAAATGTTTTATTTTATATCGATCTTTAATGATTTCAAAATAAAAAGTGATATTTCTTTAAAAATAATTTTTATTTCATCTATGTCAACATCCTTTGATGGATTTTACGCTTATTTGAAGTTGATTTATTGTAATACAAAGCTTCTATATTGTATTGAAAGTTTTTTGATATGTTTGACTGTGGATGTGCTATTTTTATACCATTCATAGTTTATGGTGAAATTATTGACATTTCGTATGCTAGTTTTAATACGAATGTTTATGTTATGTTTAAACCTTTTCATATGGGAATGAATTGGACTTAATATGTGATGGGTGGAGCCCGCTATAGCTCCTCGATGCATCGGTAGGTCTCATGAGAAAAATTAGTGTCTTGGCACAAGGCCTTGACAAAATCTTATTTGTAGTCTTGGCACGAGGCCTTGGCTATGTGGTTATGATAGTCTGGCATTATGCATTCCAACATTATGAAAGTGGTTATTGATTTTTGCATGTGATTATTCGATTAGTAGAATATCCATGTGAATAAGTAAATGGCATTATTTCATTTTATTTATGCCATACCATGTTGAAAGTTCATGTTTAAAAGGCTTTTGTTTTAGTTATACATTGCCTTAAATGTTTATTCTTATTGATGAAAGTTTCCGCTATATTGTTATCCTTACTGGGCATTTGAGCTCACCCCTTTTCTATGTTTTATTTTTCCTAGGAAGTGAAGATGTAAGTTATGAATGACCTGCAGGGATATTATGAGGGGATTATAGTGTGGACTGTGGAAACATTATGTTGTTGTAGTAGTTTTTCATTTTATGATGTAATGTAAAACTTATGAATATATCTAGTGTTTCCAAGGCTACTAAACCAATCGGTCTTTCGAGATTTGATCTTTCTTGTGATCATGTCAATGTTATGTAATAATGCACCGACTCTAGGAAACTAGGGTCGGGGCGTTACATTATGTCTCAAAAGAATCTGATCTATGAATCAATAGAATGATGAATATTGAATTTGAGTTCCCCCACAAGAATTTCAATGGAGAGTCAATGATTTCAATTGGATGCTCAACAATATAAATGTCTGGATCTAACTCTATCTATTCACAACTATGAATGTGATAGGGACCAGGATGATACATCTTTTGTTATGACATGTGAAAAACATCATGAATGGTTTTCCATTGATCCAATAATTACAAAAAAAATCTACTATCCTAAGCTACTCAATGACCTTAAATGGTCTAACATATCTCAATGCCAATTTTTCCATATTTTCCATGACAATGATGACCTAACCGAGTATAAGATTTCAGGAAAATATATGCACCTATAGAAAACATCAATGTATGATGTTATTGATCTGTATAATATTTTGGCTGACTATGCTCTATAATTTGGTTTCAACGTATATCCCAAAACCCCAATGAAGGCTCATGAACCAAACATTGACACATCAATAACTCTTCCCCCACCTCCACCCAAAAAAGAGTTGATTTTCATAGTTGACCATACAAAGTCTCAAACAGATCAATTGTGATTGAAAATTGTTAAAAAAATTTATATGGAAACTCAATCAGTCCTAGATTTTCCCATAATATACTACAATCTAATACATAATCACAAATCATAACCACCAATATCTGAATAGAAAGATCTATCTCACCTTATTTATATGGATGATAATTTTTACTCAACCTAACATGTGTCCCTATCTCCTCTTGGATGAATCTCTAATTCCTATAAGTAAACCTTGGATCCCTATCTAAAAAATGGATAGATGGAACTCCATGTAACCTCAGAACTTCTTCCACGTAAAACATACCACGATATAGAACTTTTACGGTGTCCTTGATCATAATAATATGATAAGAATTATTTAATTGATCAATCAACACCAAGATATCAATATCCCCTCAAGGATTCTATGGTAATTCATTAAAAAATTTCATTGAAACCTCTTCCCATTTCCAAACTGTCATTAGAAAAGGATGGATCAAACCTGAAGGTTTCAAATAAACTACCATTATATATTGGTAGGTGCATCATGTGGACCAAAAAATTTGCAATTTAATTATTCATAATCATACAATAAAATCACAATCTCATTTCATAATACATATTCATAGTACGTAGATGAATATACCCTGAGGAAATATGGAAATAAGTCAAAATTTACAAACTCATGGTTACTAAGACAAGAACCCAATATACCAAGATGAGAATACAATATGAAGACATATACCTGCCATAAAAAATGACCGCACCATATATGGTTTCACAAATTTCTCCCAAATAATCATCCTAGAACAAAAACTACAATATATAATCAAGGATAGATGATGATAACTAAAACCTAGTCAAAAACATATTCAAAACATCATCCAAAGAATCCAGATGCAAACTGAGAAAAAATCATCATAAAATTCCACTGTTCCGTCGATTCCAATATTGATTAAAATTGAAATTTCTTACTAATATAATATTCCATGAAATTATCCTTACCCAGGGCGGTAGGAGATATCAATGTCAATCATTTGATGTTATTACACCCATTACCTCTTTCTATGATTTATGAATTTATGATAAAATATATAACATAATATCTAATGGTATGAAAATAATAGAATTCATTCCCCAAAGAGATAATTCCACCCACATATAAGTTCATGTATAACTTTGGATGGCTCTTAATCGAGATTTGGGTAATTTTTATCATGCAGTAGAAGATAACGAGAGAAGTAAGCTGCAACATGACCATATTGCAAGCGAATTATACCCAAATCAACATTAGAAAAATCATATGAAACCATATACCCCATTCCACGAAAAAGTAAGATCATAATTGGTGTTTATTTCATAATTCATTTTATCTTGTCGAAAAAATATTGACACATTGTATTCCATATCAATTTCAACTCTTTTATTGTAAGATAATTCAATGGTGACACAGAGTTAAAAAAATTATTGAAAAACCATACATAGTATCAAGAATGTCCAAGGATGATCGAAATATAAAAATCATCATGAGGTTCTTCGAATGACAAAACATCATTTTCCTTCTCATGATATACAAATAATACATTCTTAGAAATCAAATGACCTAATAATTTCACGTATTGAATCCAATAGTTTCATTTCAAAATATTACTATACAAATAGTGACTCCTCAGGATTTCCAAAACCAATCTCAAATTATGACCGTGATCACCATAAGACATCAAATAAACCAAAATGTCATCAAAAAACACAATCATCAATGTTTTGAGATAGTAATGATATATATGATTCATAATATCCATGAAAAAAAATTGGAGAGTTAGTTAGACCAAATGAAATCATATGATACTCTTAACGACAAAAAATTATTATAAAGGCTATCTTGGGTATTTCAAACTCTCTAACTCTGAGCTGAAGATAACTTGTCTGAATATAAATCATTGAATACAAATTTTCCTCTTTTCACTGATCAAACACATCATTCAGATGTGGACAAATATACTTGTTCATTACTGTCACCTGGTTTAACTTTGGATTGTGCAGAAACAAATAGATTGAATTTTTCGACTTCTTATAAAAGGGAACCATGGTAACCAAGGTGAAAACATAGGGAGAAAAAAACCCTTCACCACCAGATCATATTATTGATTCTTGATCTCTTTTAGTTCTATTGGTTCTATATTGTATAAAGGTATCAATATAGTGACCCATACTTTACATACATGGTTAATACTTCAAAATTGAAGCATACTTATTGCAACATATAACAAAACCATGAAAGGACCGTAAAGTTATAGTGTCTTTAGAAACTGGGAAACATAACCAACTGGTTCATATAGAATCTACACTGTCTCCCATTTATTTCATCATATCTATAGTCACCTTTGTAATATCATACTTAATAACCTTCTTCCTAACCTGTGGAAAGAAAACATACAAAAGGGTGAGCTCAAATGCTCAGTAAGGGTAAACAAAAGAAATACCAATCACATCATATTCATAAAAACATAACATTTTTGAAATCATACCCTACCAAAAGAGATCATAATTTCATAACAAGGGATAAATCATGGCAGTTAAATGTAATAACAATAATCATAACATAAAACATGAAGCCTTTTGGAATACACACATAATCATAGAGTATCATTTCTTATTAGTCAAGACTCATTCCCAAGACTATCTTAGTGGACAAAGACCAATTCTGAACCGAGTTCATTCATCGTTTCAGTCCTGTTTCACTGATACAGTTTATCCTACTTTTCCGGCCATGTCTATCTCATGGGATATAAAATCTTTACCCAATGCATTGGAGGTAGATATAGGTCCCACCCATCTCATAATGATACCATTCTTATGTGTGCCACAAAATCATAAAGCATACATCATAGCATAACCCAAGTAATAAAAATGTTAATCACAAACATCGCGACATCATAAAAAAAATCATATATGATAAAGGAATTCATAAAAATAATCCCATCACAACATAATCAAATCAATGTAATAATAGCGATTGAATCATAACCTTTTATTATGTTTGATGGAAAATAATTTTGATAAAACACTTGAACTCCATTATTTTGGAAAATATCCTTTCTACTTCAAAAACACTTTTCCCTTATTAACATGTCGTACAATTCTAAACTAAAAAAAATTGATTAAAAATAAACTTGAAAACTTGTAAAGTAAGAATCTTTGAAATAATGTCTTAAAAATCTATTCATGCCGTATAAGTTAAAAAAACATTCTTCTCGTACTTTTGTCAGAAAAGTCAAAAAAGTACCTCGTATGAAAAATGACAAAAAATTCCTTTCATATCTTTTACTAAAAACTCGCTGAAGGGTAAATTGGATTTAGGAAATTTTAGTTGGATAGAAATGATATTACATATTGAGGAAACATGGATGTGGATGATAAAATACACCCTAGTAAATACCAAAGTTTAAACAATCTTGGAATAAATATGATTGTGATATTTTCCCTTACCTTAGGTCCGATATGCTTTGTATGTGTCCAAACCTCATGTATAATGATTTAAATAATGTTAGTGACTAATTACAGAATCATACTTATTGTTATGATAAAATATATGTTCATATTTTTATCTTCTTATTAGTAATATTTCATTATTACTTGTTATTCTGGCGTTTATTACTTTCTGTTCTTATGCGTGTTTTGTCGAATGAATTCTTATTCTTCTATTTAGGTTATAGATACATCATTTCAAGAATGGTATTAGTGTACTATATATCATATTTATTCATTCAATTCATTTATATAATCATTATGCAATGAAGATCATATAGAACGAATTGCATCACATCGTGGAGACGATATTTTGTACGTACACACAAGTGATGATATCGTTCCCATGATCGTGGAATTGTATTGGAGTGTATGTATACTATTTCATAATCAATACCACATTACAATAATCATATATAGTTATTTATTTTCACCATTATACCCATCCAAATAAGGTGGTGATGGAAAATAGATTACACCACGGAGTGGAGACAGTATTCCGTACGTACACATGCACGGTGATTTTGTTTTCCGTATGATGGATAAGAGGTGAAATAGGGTTGTTTTATATTTATAATAAAATATCAGTATATGGGGTATACTAATGCTATTACCTAATAATGAAACATCTAATGTAGAGGCAGTAGAAGAAGAATGGAACTTGAATAAAATGGAAGAAGGTATTACCTCTTTCTCGAAGTGCCTCCTTTAAAAATTCTCTCAAGGAACTACAGTTGGTCTTTTGAAAAGACTATTACCTCTAGTAGGTTTTTGAGGAAGTGTGGAATTGAAATTGGCAGGGGTTGGATGAGCTTGAAGGCTCATATTAGTGTGAGGAAGAGAGGGAGGAGGTTCCTTTTATAAGGGAGGAGAGGGGCACCTTTGGAAATTGTGGAAATATTATTTTATTATAAAATTATCTTCGGTTTCAAAAGGTCAAAAATTAATTAAAGATGAAGATTAGACGACTCACGGTCGAAATTAAATCATCCAATCAGAATTGGACATGTATTGGAAAATATTTTAATCATTATAATCTTATTTATTTTAATCATTTATTAATGAGGTAAATACTTCATCATTATTGTGTCATCAATAATTTAATTTATATGGTGTCTAAAAATTATTAAAAAAATATCATTATGTAGTAAATATTTTTATCTTTCCAATTAATATTTATAGTCTAAAAAAAAATTTATATAACCAATTGTAAAATTTAATAACAAAATGATTTTTGTTAATGTCAATTTTGTCTTTACATTAAATTAATTAATCCAAATTGTCATTGTCACTACCAAGTGGCTCAATGGGGTCCCAAAATCGACCCAAGGATGCCCATGGTCGGCCACTACTCATACAATATGGTTAGGACAAGTCTAAAGGTAATTTTGAATTATTATAATATTCTTTTAACCTGAAATTAGCCTATTTACATTTAACCGTAGTAAATTAAAAAAATTAATGTAGTTACTATTCATAATAACAAAAAATAAAAGTAACATATTAACATAATTTGGACCCAATGATTCCAAATATGGAATCCATTTTTAAAAATTCAAAACACAGAAGTTGCAGTAATTAATTTAAAATTAACCCCGTTGTTAAGCAAACAAGTTTTAAATGTTAAAACATTGCCAAAGATTGAAATGTTTTTACCTATGAATTCAATGTAAAATTAATTCTAAGGACATACATTATATTAAATGTTAAAAATATATTCTATTTATACATTAAAAACATTAAATATTATAATTTAACTGTATAAAGTATTGCAATGAAAAAATGTTTTTTTAATTAAAATATAGCGTGTTTTTACTATTCATTAAAATATGAAAGTTATCAAAACAATATGAAAAATTTATCCAAAGTAATTTTTTATATCCTGATTCTAAAGAAGAATTTTATTTTTTCAAATTGAACTTATAAACATGTCAAAATAGGATTTAATGTGGGTGTGCCATCAAAAGGCAGTAAAACTGCATTTTTTAAAAAATATTTCTTTTATCCAAAAAACTGATTTTGTATTAATACCTCATTCAAGAAAATGTATAAGATGAATTAAATTGTTATAAAATTTAAAATTATGTTAATACTATTTATAACAGCTAATATTATAATATATCTTTGTTTAGTGAAACTCGGTATTGCATACAACGCATGCTATCGAGAAAGTTCGTGATTGCATGTAAAGCAAGCCAAGCTAGTGTTGTGTGTAGTGAATGATTACTTTGATGATTTATATAACATAAAAACAAAATATTTCTCATAAATGTCTCAGGTGTTACATTCTACCCCCCTTATTATGAATTTATCCCTCAAAATTCTTCACTTTGTAACAAACAGATGAGGATACCTCTCCATAATCATATCCTCATGTTCCCATGTAGCTTCTTCTAATTGGTGGTTCATCCATAAAACATTCTCCAAGCGAGTGGTCTTATTCCGTAGGACATTTTCACTACGATCCAGAATCTCTATCGGTTGTTCTTCATAAGAAAGATCTTGTTCCAGCGGTACAACTTCTGAGGTGAGTACATGTGGAGGATAAGGTAGGTAATTTCTTAGGAGAGATACATGGAACACATTGTGAAATTGAGAGAGATTCGGTTGAAGCACCAATTGGTAAGATACCTTCCCAACATGATCCATAATTTCAAAAGGACCGATATATCTAGGGCTCAACATTCCCTTCATTCCAAATCTCAATACTCTTTTCCAAGGAGATATTCGTAAGAACACTTTATCACCCACTTCAAACTCTAGGTCTTTTCTTCGGTTTTCAGGATATCTTTTTTGTCGACTTTAAGATGCTCTTTCGTGTTGTTGAATAGATCTGTCCTTTTCTGACATTTCATCAACAAGATCAGGTCCTAATAGCTTTCTTTCCCCAACTTCATCCCAGCAAGTTGGAGTCCTGCATTTCTTTCCATAGAGAGCTTCATAAAGAGCCATCTGAATACTGGAGTGAAAGCAATTATTATAAGAAAATGCCACCAATGGTAGGTGTTGATCCCAACCACCTTTGAAATCAATAGAGCAAGATCTCAACATATCTTCTAGATTTTGAATTGTTCTCTAAATCTGACCATCTGTCTGTGGATGATAAGTAGTGCTGAAACTCATATCTGTATCTGGAGTATGCTGAAGACTTCGCCAGAACATTGAGATAATCCTCGGATCCCGATCATATATAATAGAAAGTGGTACTCCATGAAATCTTACCACTTCCTTTACATATATGCTGGAATGTTGATCTAGAGATAAATCCGTTATAATAGAAATGATTTGTGCAGACTTTGTAAGACGATCAACTATGACCCAGATAGAATTATTGCCTTTGGATGTTTTAGGAAATCTAGTGACAAAGTCCATAGTGATGTTTTCCCATTTCCATTCAGGTATGGGTAATGTTTGTAACATCCCCATAGACGTTTGTCTCATAGCTTTAACTTGATGACAAACCATTCATCGAGAGACATATTCAGCAACATCTCTTTTCATGCCATCCCACCAGAAGTACTATTTCAGGTTCCTATACATCTTCGTGCTTCCAGGATGAATAAAGAATGAAGAAATATGCACCTCATCCAGTAGATCATTCTTTAATTCATGGATGAGAGGAACACAAACCTGATTCCTGAAATTTATTATCCCATCACAATCAAAGTTGAAATCAGGAACATTTCTCACCTTTTTTGTAACTCGACATCTTCTTTATGCGCCTCTTTAATCTTCACATGTATAGAGTGTTGAAAATTTATTTGAGAAAGTTACGATTTTTCCCCATTCATTATATTTCCAAGATCCATCATTTTTAAATCCATAAATATTGGATCTTTTGTGATCCTCATCCTGGATAAGATAGCATGGTCTTGTCGACTTAATGCATTTGCCACCTTGTTTGCTTTCCTAGGGTGTTAATGAATTGACCAGTCGTAATCCTTAATAATCTCCAACCATCTTCTTTGGCGCATATTCAGCTCCTTTTGTGTGAAAATATAGTTTAAACATTTATGATCAATATAAATGTCACACTTTACTCCATAAAGATAATGCCTCCAAATATTTAATGCAAGGATTACCGCAGCTAACTCCAGATCATGAGTTGGGTAATTTCGCTCATGGATTTTCAACTATCGTGAGGCATAAGCTATCACCATATCGTTTTGCATAATAACACAACCCAATCCCTTCTTGGATGCATCACTATATATCACAAACCTTTCTCCACTACAAGGCAGTGTGAGCATAGGTGCACTGGATAACCTTATTTTTAACTCCTTGAAATTCTATTCACATTCCTCATTCCAAACAAACATAACTCTTTTTCGAGTCAACTTGGTGATTGGATTAGATAATCGAGAGAAATCATTCACAAAACGTCGATAATAACCAGCCAAACATTGAAATCTTCGGATCTCGGTTACTATTGTTGGTCTCGAACATATTTCGATAAGCTCTGTTTTTGCTGGATCCATAGATATCCCCTATTTTGAGATTACGTGACCCAAAAATGCATCTTTTTGAAGCCAAAAATCACACTTGGTAAATTTGGCATAAATCTTATCCTGTCATAGGGTCTTTATTACAATTCTCAAGTGATCATCATGTTCTTACTTGCTCATTGAATATAAAAGAATATCTTCTATAAAGAGTACCACAATCTAATCAAGATAGTCTCTAAAGACTCTATTCATCGGATCCATGAATATAGTAGGGGAATTAGTAAGACCAAATGGCATTACTATAAATTCATAGTGTCCATACCTTGTACGGAAAGCCGTATTTTGTATATCCGCCCTTTTTTCCCTTAACTGATGATACCCAGAATGAAGATCAATCTTGGAAAAGTATTGAGCTCTGCATAGTTGGTCAAATAGGTCATCAATGCGTGGGAGATGATATTTTTTCTTGATAGTGATCTTGTTATGTTCTCGATAATCAATGTAGAGTCTCATTGATCCATCTTTCCTCTTAACAAATAGAACAGGTGCTCCCCAAGGTGAAAGACTAGGGAGTATGAATCCTTTATCAATATTCTCTTGGAGTTGCTTCTTCAAATCCTACAACTCAATTGGGGCAATTCTATAATGAGTCTTTAAAATAGGCAAAGCACCCGGTACGAGTTCTATTGAAAACTCAACTTCACGATTTGGTGGAAGACCTAGAAATTCCTTTAGAAAGACATCATCACATTTCCATACAATGGTAATTTTATTAATCGTGAGTTTATCTCCAACCATTTGAGATAAATAACCTTCATTTAGTGGAATGAAGACCCATAAGATAGAAGAAATTTCCACTGGAAGGTTATCTTCATCCTTGTATCAATAGATGATCATAGATTGATCTGGACTATGAAATGTGACTTCCCTTATTTAGAAATTGATATGATATCCATATAAAGAAAGCCAATCCATGACACGAATCACATCAAATTCCCCTAGAGGAAGGATCACTTTATTTTCAGTAATCACCTTCCGAAAAACATCAATCGGAGAAGAATTGTTTATTTTGATGCAACTGTTGTGTCATTAGGAGTTGTCACAGCAAACTCAACATCTAATTGTTGAGGTAATACGGAGATACCCTTAGAAAATTATTCAGAAATAAAAGATTGGGTGGATCTAGAATCATGTTAAAAATTTTCTACATTAGAGTGGATGGTAAGTGTACCTCTCACCACTTCGTTGTCGTACACCACATCGCCGATAGTAATTACATGTGATTTTCCTTTGCCTTTGGCCTTAAGAGTTTGTTGACGTCGATCATCATCATCAACCCTTGGATTTGGGCATTCATTGGAATAATTCCCCATTTACTTTCACTTGAAACATTTATGTGTAGTAGGTTCATTCTTTGTATCCCATACATTGTTTGCATCATTAGACATCTTCTTCACATTATTTCAACATTCAGTTGCCCGATGACCTTATTTTCCACACTTATGACATTTTTTTGTCCCCTTTAGACAATTTCCTCCATGTTTCTTTCCACATTTTGAGAATAAGGGAAAACTCATCTTCTTATCAGTGTGTTCATTATATTTTCCTTTTAATTTCATTTTCCTCTTCTTATCAAACCCATGTGACTGATGGGTTACACCAATCTACATCTCAACATTGATAGCACATTGAACAATTTCCACATATCTACTGAAGTACCTTATGGGTAATGACCTTCGAAGACTTGGTTTTAAGCCACAAAAGAGTCGATCGATATTACTCTCAGGTTGGATAATAATTCCGGACGTATACCTTGCATGTATTGTAAAATTTGCTTCGTAGGTACCACCGAATTCATCATCCTTTTGCTTCATATCATGAAACTCCTTCTCTATCATTGTTCAATGAATTCGAGGGAAATACTTATTGAAAAATAAGTTCTTGAACTCGTCCCATTCCATGGACTCAATTTTATCCCATTGACTCGTATTCTTAATAAGATTCCACCATTGACCGACATCACCTTCCAAATGATACACTTCTAGGATGACTTTATCATGTTCAGAACATTGAAGAACTAAAAATATCTTTTCAGTGGTACTGATCCATTGTTCAGCCACTAATGGACCAGAAGACCCGCTGAATGAAGGTGGATGCTGCCTCATGAAGGATTCAACAGAATGTTTCTCCTTCCATTGCTCATTTAGAAGTCCTTCATGATTCATGGCTTCATAAAGTTGTGTGAGCATGGGTACAAGATTTTTCATTCCAGCTCCCATAACATTTGGTTGCCCAGGGGGACAATCATTGCATTCCCCGTCACATTTTGCATTAACACGCGTCCATTGGGTTCCATCCATTGACTAAAACCAAGAAGAATAGTGTGAAAAACACTAATAATAATAGGAAAACCACATAATCAAGAATAAAAATTCACACTTAATATATTATCAAAGGATTTTCATGGCCATTTATAAAACACTAATATTGTGATCTTTTCTTAGACTTATCCTTAGGGTTCTTACTAAGGCTTTCACATCCTAATTTCTAAAGGTTGATTATACCTTTCCTGTAATACCAACTATAGAGACCCATACTTTACATACATGTCTAATACTTCGAAATTGAAGCATACTTATTACAACGTATAACAAAACCATGAAAGGACCATATAGGTATAGTGTCTTTAGAAACTGGGAAACATAAACAACTGGTTCATAAAGCATCTATATTGTCTCCCATTTATTTCATCATATATATAGTCACTTTTGGAATATCTTACTTAATAACCTTCTTCCTGACTTGCGGAAAGAAAACATACAAAAGGGAAAGCTCAAATTCTCAGTAAGGGTAAACAAAAAAAATATCAATCACATCATATTCACAAGAACATATCATTTTTGAAATCATACCCTGCCAAAAGAGATCATAATTTCATAACATGGGATATATCATGGTAGTGAAATGTAATCAAAATAATCACAAGATAAAACATGAAGCTTTTTGGAATACTCACATAATCATAGAGAATCATTTCTTATTAGTCAATACTCATTTCCAAGACTATCATAGTTGAAAAAGTCCATTTCTGAACTGAGTTCATTCCTCATTTTAGTCCTGTTTCACCGAACCGGTTTAACCTGCTGTTGCAGCCATGTCTATCTCATGAGATATAAAATCTTTACCCAATGCATTGGAGGTATATATAGGTCCCACCCATCTCATAATTATACCATTCTTATGTGTTCCACAAAATCATAAACCATACATCGTAGCAAAACCTATGTAATAAAAATGGGAATCTTAAACTCATGACATCATAAAACAATTCATATAAGATAATGGAATTCATAAAAATTATTCCACCAAAACATAATCAAATCAATGTATTAATAGTGGTAAAATCAGAACCCTTTATTATCTTATTTGGAAAATAATTTTGATAAAACACTTGAACTCCATTCTTGAGGAAAATATCATTTCTACTTAAAAAACACTTTTCCTTTCTTAACATATCATACAATACTAAACTAAAAGAAGTTGATTAAAAATAAACATGTAAACTTGTAATGGAAAATTCTTGGAAATAATGTTTTAAAAATCCATTCATGTAGTATAAGTTAAAAAAACATTCTTCTCATAAATTTTTCGGAAAAGCCAAAAAGTACCTCAAACGAAAAATGACCAAAGATTCCTTTCATATCTTTTATTAAAAAATCACCGAAAGGTAAAATTGGATTTAAACAGTTGTAGGTGGATGGAAATAATATTACATATTGAGGAAACATGGATGTGGATGATAAAATAAACCCCAGTAATTACCAATGTATAAACAATCTCAGATAAAAATGAGATTGTGATATTTTCCCATATCGTAGTTCAGATTTGCTTCGTAAGTGTCCAAACCTCCCGTATAATGATTTATATAATGTTATTGACTTATTACATAATCATACTTGTTATTATTATGTCATATATAGTCATATTCTTAACTTCTTATTAGTAATATTTCATTATTACTTTTTATTCGGGTGTTTATTGCTTTTTGTTATTATGCGTGTTTTGATGAATAAATTATTATTCTTCTCTTTTGGTTATAGATTCATCATTTCCATAATGGAATTAGTGTTATATATATCATATGTATTCATTAAATTGATTTATATTATCATTATGCAATGAAGATCATATAGAACGAATCACATCACATTGTGGAGACGATATTCTGTATGTACGCACGAGGGATGATATCGTTCCCATGATCGTGGAATTCTATTAGAATGTATGTATACTATTTCAGAATAAATAAAATTTATAATAATCATATATATAAATTTATTTTCAGAATTATACCCATCCAAGTAAGGGGGTGATGGAAAGTAGATTACACCACGGTGTGGTGATGGTATTCCGTACGTACGCACACGCGATGATTTTGATTTCTGTAGGATGGATAAGAGGTGAGATAGGGTTTTTTTCATATTTATAATAACATATCAGTATATTGGGAATACTTATGTTATTACCTCATAATGAAAAAACTAAATAAGAGGGAGTATATGAAGAATGGAACTTGAAGAAAACGGTAGAAGGTATTACCTCTTTCTCGAAGTGCCTCCTTTAATCATTCTCTTAAGGCACTAGAGTTAGTCTTTTGAGACTACCAGTACCTCTAGTAGGTTTTTAAGGAATTTGGGATGTGAAATGGGTAGGGTTTGGCTGATATTGAAGGCTCAAATTGGTGCGAGGAAGAGAGAGGGGAGGTGCCTTTTATAAGTAAGGAGAGGGGATCCTTTGGAAAGTGCGGATATATTATTTTATTATTAACTTATCTTCAGTATAAAAAGGTACAAAAATCATTAAAGATGAAGATAAGATGACTCATGGTAGAAATAAAATCATCCAATCATAATTGGAAATGTTTTGGAAAATATTTTAATCATTGTAATTTTATTTATTTAATTCATTTATTAATGAGGTAAATACTTCATCATTATTGTGTCATAAATAATTTATTTTATTTGGTGTCTTAAAATTATAAAAAAACTATCATTATGTAGGAAATATATGTATATTTCCAATGATTATTTATAGGCGAAAATATATTTTATATAAACCCTTATAAAAATTAATTACGAAAAGATTTATGTTAATGTCAATTTTGTATTTACATTAAATTAATTAATCCAAATTGTCATTGTCACTACCAAGTAACTCAATGGGGTCCCAAAAGCGACCCAAGGATTCCCATGGTCGGCCACTACTCATAAAATAAGGTTAGGACAAGTGTCAAGGTAATTTTGTATTGTTATAATATTCTTTTAACCTTGAATTACCCTATTTACCTTTAACCGTATTAAAAATAAATTACCGTAGTTACTATTCATAATATCAAAATAATAAAAGTAACCTATTAACATATTTTGGACCCAATGATTCCAAATATGGAATCCAGTTTTCAAAATTCAAAACATAGAAGTTGTAGTAATTAATTTAAAATTAATCCCATTGTTAAGGAAACGAGTTTTAAAAGTTAAAACATTGTCAAAGATTGAAATGTTTTTACCAATGAATTCAATGTAAAATTAATGCCAATGACATACATTATATTAAATGGTAAAAATATATTCAATTTATACTTTAAAAATATTCAATATTATAATTTAACCTTATAAAGTATTGCAATGAAAAAAGTTTTTTTTAATTAAAGTATAGCGTGCTTTTACTATTTATTAAAATATGAAAGTTATAAGAATAAAATGAAAAATTTATCCAATGTAAATATTAATTCCTGATTCTAAAGAAGAATTTTATTTTGTCAAATTTAACTTATAATATTTTGAAAAACTAGATTTAATGTTGGAGCGCCATCAAAAGGCGGTAAAACTGTATTTTTTAAAAAAATAATTTTTTATCCAAAAAACTAATTTTTATTCATAGATCATTCAAGAAAATGTATAAGATGAATTAAAATGTTGTAAAATTTAAAATGTAGTTAATACTATTCATAACGGCTAATATTATAATATATCATTGTTTAGTGAAACTCAGTATTGTGTACGACACAAGCTATCGAGGAAGGCCGTGATTGTTTTTAAAGCAAGCCAAGCTACTGTTGTGTGTAGTGAAAGATTCCGTTGATGATTTATATAACATAAAAACAAAATATTTCTCATAAATGTCTCGGGTGTTACAATCGATAACAGCAACGTACCTGACAGTTGGCCAGTTGTGGACTCCACACCCATCTATAGAGGATTTAAGGTGAAATCATCTGGGAAAATGTTTGGAAACAATTGAATAATAGAATGAATATCTACAAAATAAGAAACATCTGCACGCTTATCTACAGCATCTGACAATTAACTCTTGAGTTTTGGGCGGTAAGGACCTTCACCACTAGACCTCATATCCCACTCCACCTAAATAACAAATATATCCCATCCTCAAAAAGATGTTAGTTATGCTTATGATAAATCTAAAAATCATCATGATGATAAAAAAGCCATTCCATATTGATGATGATGTCAAACTTATCTAGATAAAGAACAAGAAAATCCCCGACTATCATTGTATCAGCTATTTATTTAATACAAGAAGGACACAAAAACCCATGCCCTTTTCCCTTCCAAAGATATGTAAATAACTCCATAATAGAGGAAATGGGTACATTTGTAAGGTTAATAAAATCAAAAAAATATCCATGTATAAATGCATGGGAAGTATTAGGATTAATTAAAGAAATAACTACTAAGGATGCAAGAAATATAGAACCTCTCACTATCACTAAACCCACGTATACCTCCATGTGAAACTCATCTACATCTTGAAATTTCATCACTCCTGATGCCTATGGATAGATCCTTTTAGTAATTGAATCGTTTCACTATGTTTTATAAGCCCATGGAGATGAAAATCCTTGACCACATCGATGTGTAGACGTATCCTACAAAAATGTTGGAGATGACTACAATTCCCAAAGATGTTAGACATCTTTGTTGGTGAAGGAATAGAACACTATTTAGGTTTGAACATTCTCAAATCATACCAAGTCAAAGGTATAGTTATAATTGAAACATCTTGTTTGAAAGAGCCATGATACTGTGTACTGCCTCCACCACTAATGTGATGATCCTATCACATTCCCTTCTTCCCTAACACACCACTCAAGTTTCCACTCAGTGGGAGAGAAAGGATATAATATCAATAATTTCCTTCAATATTCATCTCATATATCATATCCATATCTAATATCAATTTGTAGGTGTAAATATTCAATATAAATATATACTATCTGATATTCATTCTCAAACAGTACAGTTACTTTTGATCCTTCAATTGGTCATTATTTATAACCTTGGGTAAAAACAAACAATACTAACAAAATGATTGTTGTATGATAAAACCACACACTCTTCCAGATGTAATGAGAGTAATTCTAGGGAGTTATCCATTATCAAAAATAATATGGAAAAATTCTTGATGAAGAGGGTCTTGAAACCCATCCATTCCAACAACACCTACTTATTAGCCAATACCAAGGAATTCCACCAATGCTTGCTAAGTCCCAAATGTATGAAATCCGTACAATTTCTTCTTGATACTATCAGTTGTATCTATGAAATCTATGATATTTTTGATCCTTTATGTCCATTCCTACAACTATTTAGTTTAATTCATACCATTAAAGGTTATTGACTTATATTGCAATAACTACAATTATTGATCCCTCTCTTCTCCACCTCCGGATTGTATATCAATGGATGTATTCTAATGTTGAGGTACATTTTGATTAATAGCACAAACTTTATGCATGATAGACTCATCCATATTACTATATATTAAATTAATTTCATGAGCCTCATCCGTTACACCCTCTTATGGAACTCAGAAAACAAATCACATAGGAATACTGTTGCACCCTGAATCAAAAGAAACAATCAGGAAATAGAACAGTCTCAATTCAAACTAGAAAACATGTATGAAAAAAATAATATGAACATAAAAACTAAAAACAGCATACACACATCCCAACATCCCATACTAACTAGAGTATCATCATAATAAGTTCAGGCCAGACACTCACCACAAGTACCTCTCAATTCCCATCAATATTATCTACAATATAAGAAACATAGCAAGAAAATAACTCTTGATGAAAAATAAACTATAATACCATTTTTAATTAATCAAACCATATAACCTATTAAATTGGTAAACAACCTAACATGACACATACACTGAGTGCATTCCCAACCTCCAAGTTCTAGAGACTATATCTCGAGCATCAAATAGACAAATAGAGGGAATGATTTAACCCATGATGAAGCAACAACAATATGGAAAATATTCCCAAAATGGAATGAAAAAATATAAGATATATAAATATATTGCCAAAAATAAAAAAAAGGAAGCTAAACAACTCATGTATAGAAGCAATATTTATGTACCATTCCAACCATAAATGACTACAAAACCAACTAAAACATATGATATCTTGGGTAGACTCCTTCCATCTCACCACTAACTACCCAAACTCTACTGACCTAAAACATCACTACCTCATCGTGGAACCTTTCCTTTTCCTACATCGTTATACATATAAAGGTATATGTACCCCCAAACAAGTGTATATCGTGTGAACTAACTATCTCACTGGGATCCCACCTCTGTTCTATATAACAAGTCTATCTACAAAAACTCAATTATTCCCATTTCAAAGTAAACATGGAATGATTATAAATAAAATAGTTATATCAAAATCATTGAAAAAATATTTCCCTTTTGCAAATTTTTGTTAAAAGTATGGTATATTTCTTTCAAGAAAAATTCCAATGATCATTTATCAAAACCAAATCAACCATATAAAATGAAAAGTTGTAAAAAACAAAAATGGTACTAAAACATTCATAGACAAATCATTCTATGGAACTCAATAAGTCAGGATACAAGACTAATAATAACCCAAAAATGACTAGTGGACAAAAAAACCATAGAAGAAAATTCTTAAGGAGAATAGAAAGACCCGATGAGTGAACCCCACAATAATGGGAATAACATTTTTCTAGAATAAAATATTGAGGCAGATATTTAAGCACTCCGATAAAAATCCTGATGGTAATATGGATGATTACACTAAGATGAAGCTTACACCTATGTAACCATGTATTTTTATGTGATCCATTTTATAAATCATTTCAATGCATTGAAAATAAAAATCTTTCATTTACTATAAAACATGGAAAACCCAAATATTTTTTAAAATACAATTAAACATAAATAATCAATTCAAATTTTTTATAAAATAATTTATTAAAAAGATATAGCATATAGCTTCATCAACACATGTTATAGACAGTACCTCCTCTCATAATAATAGGGGTTTTGAACACCCATTAAAAGATCGACCAATAAGAGAATGAAATAATGATAATCGAGGCCCTAAAATAAATTTTTAGATCATAGAATTGATCCTATTAAATTAGAAGGGTTGGAAAAGAATATGAATTGAAACATAAGTAAAAAACATACAACTGCATCACCACAACCAATAAGTTAATAGAACCATGAATAAGATTTCAATATATATCATGAAGAAAACATGATGAAAAATTACAATGGGTACATGTATCTGATAACAAAATGAAATTGCACTTCCAAAATCAGTAAAATTAATAAATTACATTGCCTAATCACCAATAAATTTATTATTCAATAAAAATTTGGATTCAATAACTAATGAATTAATCCTTAATAAACAGAGATTCCCAAAATATATGGAGAAGGTTTCATGGAAAAGATTTAAGATAGATGTGGGATAATGATAAAAAATTATAAATTAGAAATACCCAAAAATACCACCTCCGATAATTACATGAAATAAAACTCCTTTAAAAAACTTGTAATCCACAACTATTATGTACATAAAAAACATTCACCTTTTTGAAAAACCCATATTTATTTCTTACACATCGTTTAACCAGTACACGTAATATATTACATTAATTTTAATTATGATGTTCATGAATTTTGTCTGAAAACTATGTGAAATTCATGAAACCACTTTACATGTCAGGAAATACTTCCATCATAACACAGAAAACATCAGGGTCATACACAAAAAATGAAAAATATATCAGGTCTTCTCCGAACACGAGGAGAATCCTGCAAAAGCATTAAAACATGTATACCAAGATTCAAATTATATAAAAAATAGGATAAAATTTCTTTAATGTGAGTGATGTTATGTCATAATTATGCCCTATAATTATAGGTGTGTGAGAAAGAACAAACGACATTGGTTTTTGAGGTGGCAGTCCCTTGCACACACTACTAATGATTGTGTATTCTATTTGATGGAAGTGTGTTAAGTTGTTGATTGTGCCCATAAAATAACAACATATCTGTAAATTTATGATACTAATGTAATTATATATTCTTGGTAAAAAATCAATTGTATATGTTTTTGGTAGAAATAAAACAAAAATGCTTGTTGATTAACATTATATCATCTTCAGGTAACATCTTTTCATTGAAACAAGACGCCTTCTTTGTGTTACATTGTGCCCAAATTTAAGATTATATGTTATGATAAAGGATGCTGGGAATTTATTTTTGTTGATTTTGGATGAGAAAAAAAGGAATAATAGGTTTTTATAATGGTGGAGAGTAAATTATCTTTAATAATTGATGACTTTCATTCTTGTAAATACCAAAAAGAAAACACTATTTGGATGTCTCCCTTACTACTTGTGCATCCAATAGTTATAAATTTTCAATAAAATATGTCATATGGTTGTAAATGTCCATTAAATGGGTTTCAGAAATTTTAATAGGATACATGGATATTTATGAATAATTTTTAACCACAGGTAAACATATTTATAAATTAAATGCTATAATTAATTTTAATTTATTTCAGTAAATATTTTTTTTTAAATGATGTTGTCATTACATGAAATTTTAAATTATTATAATTTAAAATTTCTAACCCATTTACCTAAATTCAAATAACATTTGTTATATAATTTAATTTAAGATGTATCTCACATACATGATGACTAAGTGGAGGATTAACGTGAAAATGTTAAAAAAATTGAAATATTTTTATATCAAAATTCAGTATGAAATTGATTCTAATGACCTAAATTGGATTAATTGATTTAAAATTCATCTAATTTACCTTTAAAACAAATTTAAAACTTATAATAACATTACATTTTATTTATACATAAAGTAAATTTTCCATTAAATTCAATATTTTTTACATGAACTACAAAATTAAAATTAAATGATAAATAAAAAAATATCTGTATCTAAATTTTAATATAAGTATTTAAAAACTGAATTTTATTTTATATAAATTTTTTTACAGATTTATAAAAATTTATTTTTAATACATGTTCTCCATTAAATAGCGGAATAAATTCTCATTTAAAAAATAAATACTTTCCAATCTTAATATCAGATTAATTTACATTTTCTACTATAAAATATATTAGATAAATGTATAATAATTAGATTGAATATATATTTAATATATATTTAATTAATATAATTGAATATTGATATTTATTTCATTAATTGGTATAGATAACAATTTTGTACGTTAAAGTAGTTCTTCACAAAATGATTTCATTTTATTTTCAGAAAAAGGTATGATTTTAATTTATAATTACTTTTGTTCAAGGAAATAAATTAATATCTTGTTTAATATTAGTAATTACATCCATTTCAATGTGTAATAGATAAATATAATGTTTAATAATAATAATAATGATAATATTTTGTTTTTCTGTAAAACATGGTCTTACGTGATGTTATTTTCAACCCAAAATAAAATTGGTGTTTTATATAACACCAGATACAAAGTTCCCTGGAAATTTATTTCCTTATATTTTTGTTATCAATTTATTAAAAAAATTTAACCTTCTTTTATTGAGAACCAAATTATATAAATGAAATAATTGAAACAACCCATTAAAAAAGAAATATGGCAAATGTAAAGGTCACCCAAAGTCACACATAACAAGGATTCCACATAAGGAGAAAAATAGTGGGAAATTAAAAGATAGATTTATAAGGGAAACCAATTCCCATTTACTAATATAGAGTGATATAGAACAAGGTCACAGAGAAATCAACGATAGAAAACCCACCTGAAAAATATGTGTAGAGCAGGTCATTGATATCATCAGAAAAGGTGGTAATGTGATAAAATAACATTCCAAGATCCATATCCTAAATATTATGTATTAGTTAACTATATATATTGAAAATATATTGAAATATAATTGCATTACATGTAAATTTTCATTCATTAACCAATTAACATCACATTATAATATTTCTCTCTAGAACATGAGTATTCAAGATGATTATTTCACAACCAAAACACTGAAATAAAATTTTAAACACAATATAACAACAGAAGGTTAAATAATATATAATTAATATCATTAAACATTAGCCTAAAAAATTGTTATCATAGGGTATAATAATTCTCAAAAATAATTTACATTATAATAATAAAATATTCCTCATAATTCAATAGTAATAAACAATGTTGAAAATAAATGATTCCATAACCATATATCCCAAATAACATCATCTACCTCAAAATTAAATAGTTTCAAAACCTCAATTGTTATATAATACGTTCCATATTTCATGAAATAATAGAGATCTTATTTTTATTTATCATTAACCACTAAGTCATTAAATCACTTTTCCATCCTTTGGTTTTCCATATGATATAACTTAGGTTACCATAATTACCTCATCATTCGGGATCATATGAACCATAAAATTTATCAATACTATAAGTCATATTTCAGAAAAAAATTAAATAAATAGTTTATATCAAACCAATGTTTTACATAGACATGAACGCAATAAAACATCTCCTAATATTTCATTAATAACATCAACATTTTTTACTACTTAAATCCCTGACAAAATATGTCTAGGACATTGAACTATTGTCGATACATAAACATGAAAACATATGATTGTACCCATAAATATTAATATAACCCCTAATTAATACATCAAAATATCCAAATTCCGCTAAATCTTCCTTTGATACATTTGATAGTAGCCCATGACCAACACTCCCATATCCTCCACAAAAGTCATGAACATTTCATTTCAGGATTTGAGGATGATAAGCGAGACCCAATTGTTTTCAAATAAAAACCTCACAAAACTAAAATGAAAACATGTATCACAAACATTATGGAGAAACATTTAGGTTTATAATTTTAGTGAATTAGGAAAAACGTCAACATAAACTAATCCCATTACATTTAATGATCATTTCTCCCATTTAACCTAGATATTTTTATATCAGAAATGGTAATCAATATCATCCTTGTATGATAAATTATAGACTTAAATAATTCAACCTCATTATTTATAACATTTGAAAAATTAAACATTATAAGGTAAATATAAAATTCGTAGTACGTTTAAACATTAGCATTATAAATGGAATGTCATCAATGTGTATAAGAGTGTATAAGGGAATGATGACATAATCAAATTACATGAGCTAATCAAAAAATAGTAAACACACATAATTAACAATATCATCAAATAGGAATATATATAATAAGATTTTGATGTCAAAATGAATAATATTTAGCATTGTGATATCATTATAGACCACGAGAAACACTATAAAACCATATAAATAATAAAGAAAAAATTTACATAACTTGTGACATAATTTAAAATAAAATATTACAACCAATATTAAAAATGGAATAAACATATTGTTGACTTCGATACATAATTCATTATAGGGGTATAAAGGAACCAATCCTCTATTTATCATGGAACCACCAATCATCAGTTTATAATAAAACCAACAATAAACTGTCGAAGTACTATTATATAATAATAACACATAAAATATTTCGTTTCATCATAAAATCACAATAAAAACTACTAATCCATTCCAAAAATGATCAAATAATTTAAAATAAATTGTTTATATATAAATCTCTTTGACACATTATTAACCCATGGAAAATAATAGAGTTATATTATAATCTCATTATTATAATAATAATACAAATAGAAAATAATGAGGATGGTGCAAATAAAAAATATAGCCATTTCAGGACAAGTAAAAAAATTGTTCAAATTTATGAATGTTTATATCATTGTAACATCCTTAAAAAAAATTCATTTTTAAAAAAATCATTTCATTTTGAAATGAACATTCCAAAAAATAAAACAATTTGAAAATACTATACATTCAAAAATTAGCATGAAATATTATAAATGAAAAATTTAAAAATCATGTAAAACATTTATTGACTAAAATATACATTAGGGATTGAATCATCAATTTTGAAACTTGTTTGAAAACATTTAAAAAAATGGTTTTCAATGAAAATGAGTATTCGATCAAAAAATGATTTTTTCTATAAAAATTTATTTTGAACTATTGATCTTATAATATAAGGACCCATCCTTATTACATATCATGAACTTGAATTTTAGTATAGAAATAAATTCCATTCACATTTCAGATCATTTCATGTATATAGTTTTAATGAATTATGATATAATTCATACATAACATTTCACATTTATACAGAGAATATACCACAAAAATAGATTCCATTTCATCCAAAATATAAATCATTTGAAATAAAACATTATTTCATTGAAAAATATTCATACATTTAACTTGGATACATCATTTTTTTAAAAATCACTATAAATTGTGACAATAATTTAAAAACAATATATGATCACAAAAAGCTCAGTAAGGGATATAAAAACAAGGAAAGAATTCAATAGTCCAGGAATTATTGTAAATTTATTAATTCATTTCAAAAAAGACATACATGTCACCCCTATATAGTTACATTATGTGACTTGAGATTTGAAGGCTCTTAAATAAATTATAATGAATATAAATAGAACTATAATGGTATATTGGAGAATTATATATATAATATTGTAACCCTCTTGTCTACATTATAATCTGTAGCCCTCACATCTACCTTACAATGTAACCCTCAGATCTACTTTATCATGTAACCATCGTGGTTACAAATGGTTTAACCAAACAACTAACCTCCAACATAGAGATAACCAATGAATTATAGGGAGATATCGGTTTCAACCTTTATCATAAACAATGAAAATTAACTAGAACATAATCATAAAACATGAATAATTGTATAATATCATTTCTATTGAATTTTGTAAAATAGATTTATATAAGATGATTTTAAATGAAAATCCCCTTACAGTATAATATAATTGAATTGATAATTAATATATAGGATGGAATTTGTATATACATTGTTAATACACTTAATTAAACTTAACATAAAAATAATCATAACAAAAACTATTTTAATACATCATAAATAATGAAGTAGAAGTTTAACCCAAAGAAGAGGAATCATGTTATGAATTCCCTTACATCAACTTCATATCACTTCAAATGTGATTAAACCTACCTGCTAATTGTTAAAATACTATTATTAATATCTTATAGAAACATATTAATGTTTATAACACTTTATATTGTAATTTCATAACATCATTTCACCCTTTAATTGTTAGTATTTTTTTCCTTCCATTTTTTTGGGTGCGTTCCTTACATGATTTCCATGAACATTTTGTATGTTATTTTCTTCATGTATAATAATGAAATTCCAAAATATGAATGAAATATTATTTATATGTTTCCATTATATTAACTTATTCCATAAATAATTTTTGTTATTTTATATATGGATGAATCATTAGATCAATTTTTAGTAATATCTGTTTACATCGTTTCAATGGTTCTTTGATAATCATGAACTAGTTTCATTATATAACATAATACTAAGTATATATGATAAATGAAGATCATGAAAAAATATATATAATAAACATTAAAAAACATTTAACCATTAAAATGGTTTTATGTCATGTATTTTATGAATAAAAAAAAATTTGAAAATAAATCGTCCACGATGTGGGTAAATCGAAACAACAATACTGTATAATTATTAGAGGGGGTGATATTAAGTAAGTTGAGGAATGTTTCCTTAAAAATGATAAAAATATGGAATAAATATTATAATGTGTGTTTTATTATTCTTTTATAATGTATGGTTATGTTATTATAAAAAATGAATATAATTGAAAAAAAACACATAAAAATGAAATATGATCATTTCCTCTGGATATCTTCTCCATAATATCCTCCTTAAGGACTTTGAAATTTTCCATCTGGTGAGACGAGAGGGTCATGAATTTGGGGGATGGTCTTGGGAAGAGTATTTTTCAGAAATTAGTAAATTCTCAAGGATGGATTAGTGTGAGAGGAAGAGGGGGGTGTGAGGTTCGTTTTTATAGTGAATGAGAGGAGGGGTTTTACAAAATTTTAATCCTTAGTTTACTGTTTTTGCTAATGACTATAAATAGTATATATTCATGTGACCCAAAATAGTGATAAGTGCATTTTATTTAGAATCAAAGGTCCAATTAGACCATCCATTATTCAAGAATGATGTAGAAATTTATTTATTTAGCATATTTGGATAATGACCATATTTAACTATTCAAAAAAATTCAATTATTTCATGAAAATCCCGAAAATTCATCCAAATCATTTTTCTACATGTATAATTCAAAAATTAACTCCATGTTTTGAAAATAATTTTATAAATATGATTAGTTTGATTACTAAATAAATCATATTTTGTTCCAAAAAAACTATTTTAAAACTATATATGATTTTATATCACTTTGAAAAATTAATCAAGATATCATTATCTATAAAATTAAAAAAATAAAATAATAATATGATTTACTATTCATAAGGGTTATATTACTATTTATATTAATATTCATAAGGCCAAGTTACTATTAAAAAAAAAATTGGTTCTATCAGAACATATATAAATTACTGATCACAACAATGGATGTCCAATTTTTGAAATTCAAAACATAGAAGAATTTTTTTTAATACCTATTAAATAACTATTTAATTAAAAGTGTTTCCTTTAGTGAATACATAGTGTTTCATGAATTTAAAATTATATTTAATACCATGGCATGTTACATTATCCCCACCATCTAGAAATTACTTCCTCTCAATTTTATTTACTTATAAAACAATTGATAATAACTTTTCCTCATATAATTTTCAGATTAACATGATTATTTTTTAAACATGTGGTTTCTCCAAAAATCCTTTACATTGTGGATTACTTTATTATACAATACTTGTTCTCGTCGATCAAGAATCAAAACATGTTTTTATTCATATGAAAGGATCTCTTCCAACTGAACTACATCAGGGCTCAAGACATGATATGAATCTGGCACATACACTCTCAACATGGAAACATGAAAAACATTATGTACCTATGATAGACACAAATGAAAAGATAATATATTAGCTAATGGACTAACTTTTTCAATGATTTTATAATGCCCAATGAATCGTGGGCTTATCTTTACATTATTACCAAAACACATTACACTTTTCTATGGTGTGAATATAAGAAATAAATAATCATCTTACTCAAAAGAAAAGTCATTCCTCCTATTGTTTGCATAACTTATCTTCCTCCTATGATCTGTCCACATGTGTTTCTAGATCATCGTCACATTCTCTACCGCTTCCTCTACTAATTATGGTCCCATAATATAATTTTCCCCTACATCATCCAATAAATCTGGTGTTTAACACATTTTATCCTACAATTCCACAAAAGGTTCCACCTATACACTAGAATAAAACTGTTATTATAAGGAAAATCAACTATAGAAATATGTTTATCCCAACTTTCCTGGCAATCCATTAAACATGATCAAAGATTATGATACAAAGTCTAAATAGTTCATTATGAAATCCCATCTGATAGGGGATGAAAAATTGTACTAAAATTTAATTTTGTTTCCAACGACTTCTGATGGACTTTCCAATATATTGTAGTGAACCTGGGATCACATTCAGATAAAATGGGAGGAGGACCTCCATTTAACCTGAAAATATTAATGAGGTACATTGTATAAAGATGATGCAAAGACATAAATTTTGAATAGGAAGTAAATGAGAAAATTTTTCCTGTCGATCTACAATTACTGAGATTGTATTGTTACCTCAAGATGTCTTTGGTAGTCCCACAGAGAATTAAACTATAGATGTTCCCATTTCCACACTAGCACTTCTAAATGATGAAGCATACCCTTCTGTAACTACTACTCTTCTTTAACCAATTGACATTTCAAACATTTAAATGTAAACTATATTATATCTATTTTCATTCCATCCCACTAGTAATACTCTTGAAGGTCTCTATATATCTTAGTACTACTTGGATGAACTATAAATGGTGAACTAAAAGATTTAAAAAAATAATATTCCATCATCTATGAATCAAATGAAACAAATAATCATTTTTCAAATCATAAAACACAATCTTTGTAAAGGAAATATTCAATAAACCTACCTATTTTAAACAATTATACCATTTTCTATAGATCAATATCTTCCTTCCATGATTCCTTATTTTTTTATAATAAGAATTACTATACTAAAACCTAAAAAAATATTGGAATTTCACACACTAACAAATTCAATGGAAAAATTTATCAAATCATAAATTAATGGGTCTTGTTTGAGCCATAACATTGTTAATGATATAAGATGTCATTGGATCAAGGCATCCACCATACTATTTCCTTTTGTAGGATGGTAATTAATCATGAAATCATAATATTTTATAATTTAAATCTAGGTTCTCTACCTCATGATTAATACCATTTCAGTGAATATATAATTCATATATTTATGGTCAGTATATATATGAAATTTGTCTCTATATAAATGATGCATCTCAATTTTCGAAGAAAAAACCATATCTGCTATTTCCAAATAATGTCTATGATAATTAACTCAGGGGATTTATTTTTCTTGAAGCATAAGATATTACCTAATAATTATGCATAAAACACTACCAAATACCCTCATTGAAGCATCACTATAGAAGATAAAATAATCATTTCAGGATGGAAGAGGAAAAATAGGATCACTCGCGAATCTCCTCTTTAGTTTCTGAAAACAAATATCACATTATTCTATCCAATCAAATTTAATCCATTATTTTGTTTACATAGTAACATGTCTTCATAATCATGCAATTATGTTAAAAAATTATCTGTAATAACCTTTTAATTAGAGAAAACTATGAATTTATTTAACCTAATAAGGTCTTGGACAGTTATCAACCTCTTTTTTTAAGGATAATTTGTTATTTCAACCTTATTTACAATTCTCCCTATAAAATAATTCTATTGCAACAAAAAATAACACTTTCAAAATTTTCCATACCGTCTATTATCCATTAAGGATGTCAAAAAAACCATTAGATGTTTTTTTATGCTCCACATTACGTTTAGAAAATAACAAAATTTCATCAATAAAGAAATCTAAAAACTTATCCAAGAACTCAAGAAATATTCTATTCATAAAATCCATTAATATATCATGTGCATTAATTAACCAAAATGACATAGTAAAAAATTTATAATGCCAATATCTAGTATGGAACATTGTATCTATGATGGATGCTTCCTTTATTTACAATAAATGAGACCCCACCCTTAGGTCAACCATTGAAAAATATTGTGATCTCTGGAGATGATAAAAAAGTCATCGATGTGAGGAAAATGATACTTGTTTTCAATAGTGGTGTTGTTAAATACTCTATAATCAATTCAAAGTCTCATTAAACCATCCTTTTTATAACAAACAAAATTGAAGAAACCCATAATGGGGTTCTAGGAAGAATGAATATCTTCTAAATAAATTCATGTAACTTATTATTCAATTGAATATGATTCATTTGAGAAATTTGATAAGGATGTTTTGAAATAGGATAAACATCAAGAACTATATCAATTATGATGGCAACTTCATGATCAGGTATAACACTGGGTAAATCATTAGGAAATAAAATAATTTTATCATATAAGGCCCCAACCTTAAACATTACTTATTCATGAGATATTTCAAGAATACACATTGAGGATCTTTACAGGTTTAGAGTTTTAGAGAATTAGATCATAAATCATGCATTACATTCCACATTTAAAGAAGGTGGTTACATAAAAGATAGTATTCATTTTTCGCATCAATGGAAACAAATTTACAAAAAAACATGTAATCATTCTTGAAACATCCTCGACAATATCATTTCATCATTTACAATTCCCTTGACCTGCGAAAAACATTTCAAAAACATGGGAGGAGAATAAAAAGCTCAGTACGGGAAATAAAAATACGGAATGAAAACATTAGTCCATGAATACAGAAGAATCAATGAAACCATTATTTAATCATAAAACTTAGCCACTTTAACATACCTCATGAAATCATAATATTCATGAATAACTCATAGAAATTATTAGACATAAAGGTAATTTGAGGCATTCATAACATTCATACATATGGAGTAACCCTCATGCTAATGTTGGGAATACCCATCACAGTATATTAACTAAATATCTTTATAGGAACCTTAGAATTTAAGCCCTTCACGTTACCCAATGCATTGGAGAGCAATATCGGGCTTACCCGACCTTATTTTGTCACGGAACAAATCATCTTCATAAACAATTTCAAAGAACCATAAAATAATTGTATCACATAAATCATGCATAAAGGAAACATGAAATTTCCACATTTCAATCACAATATATCAATTCAACACATTGATATAATAAGAATATTATAAAGACCATATTCAATACCAAAATAAAATAAAATTAAATCCTAGTATTTATTTTTCATTTAAGAAAAGTAATGGCTTGTAGAGGAAGTCGAAACTCAAATAATGGTCACGATGGCAGAGAAGTCATTGTCACTACATATGTAAGACAAAAACATTCATTATTTCATTTAGTAAAATGCTTTGTATAAAAATATTCCTTTTTAATTAAAGTAAAAAAATAAAAGGGGTTTATACATCGTATAAAGTAAAGTTCTATACAAAACAAAATATGCCTCAATGAATAGAGATTGAAACGGAGTCCATTACCTCGTGTCCGACATGACTCGACCGTTGTTTAATTTCATGAATAATAAATTTGAGATAATTTATTCATGCTTAATAACCTATTACAAGTTCATTATTCCTATTATATCACTTATTACAGTTTTATGAACACTATGTAATTATTTAAGTCAATAATGGTCATTTTGTCGATCATTGGTACTTAAGTAAAAAATAAACTACTTATAATTACATGTTGTTCATGTGGTAAGATATCAATTATATAAAAAATAATATTCATTATTTAGATATCATATATATCATATATATCCAGTTTATAAATTCATTTATAATATTACTTACTATTTAGAGGTATGAAATGAAATGCACCGTTCATGGAGACGGTAAGCCGTACGTATGCAGGAATGCTACTTTCATTTAAATTTCATATTTAATGGAATGAAAAAATAATGATATAAGGTTATATTATAATTCCAGTATAATATAATATATAATATAATTAACTACATCATTTATACATCCCACATATGGAATTAACGAATAAAATCACTTTGAGGGGGCAGTAGTCCACACTTCTAAAAATGAAATTATCATATTTACCCATAATGGAAACCATAATGGTATGCCATAAATGAGAAATAAATAATCATAACGAAAACCTAAACATTATATATATCATATATAAATATAGTGACATCATAATGTACATCTTTGAAGGTGTTAAAATAATATTTAACATTCATCATTTTGTGAGGCACTAATTCACCATCAATAGAAAAAGTATGTTATTTAACCATTAGACATAGGTGTCTGTAAGTGAAGATCTAATTATTCTTATAAAAAAAACCTATTATATTGAAGTTACTGGTTTTGTTACAAAATTAATGAATAAAAAAGAGTTTAGAGGGTTGGAGAAGCAAAATAATACAAAAGAACATTAGAGAAAAGTTTACCATTAAATCGGTTAACTCCCCTTGGATTGTACCAAAAGGGTTTCGTAAATATCATCCTGACTATGTTAAGGATTATATGATGAATAGAGGGATGTGGATAGATAAAATGAGCAGATTTTGGCTGAGGAAGTGGCTTGAGAGGTGAGGGTAAGGAGGTAGAGGTGAGGGCCTTTTATAAGATGGAGGAGGGGCACTCTTCGAATGTCAATAAATGCTACATTATTTTAAAATGAGTTTCATATTTTAAAGGTCCCACATTGATATATTTTTAGGATAAGGTGATAAGGGTTCGAAATATACTCATAGAATTGGGCCATTTGTTATTATTATGATATTATTTTATTATCCTTAACTACCTGATTACTAATTAATCACGATTATTAAAGATAATTACCATCGATACTATTTATAATGTCCAAAAAATAGAATCATAATTACATAATTTGTATAATTTTATTCAAAATATGGAATCCATTATACCAAATTCCAAACACATAATATTCAATAATTAATTTAAAAATAATTCTCGTTGTCAAAACAAATAGCAGGTTCTTTTTGGAACAATATCTATGTAAATTTTGGCACTTGTTTATGCCCAATACCAAAGTGAAATTACTTCCAATGACTACCATTGGATAAAATGATAAAAATATATTCTAATTAAACTTTAAAACCAATTATATAGATTATCTAACCATATAATTTAATTATATGAAAAATAATTTTTGAAGTAAAATGTAGTATTTTTCACTATTCATTAAAAATTAAAATTGTCAGAAAAATACAAAAATTTTATCCAAATTAAATATCAATGTCCCAATCATAAAAAATAAGTTTATTTTGGAAAATAGAGCTTATAAAATTCTCAAAATTTTGATTTAAGAATTTTTTTCCATCAAAAGGCCGTAAAATAATCTTTTAAAAATATTAGTGCATTCCATGCTTAAGATTGGATTTATTCTCATTTTAAGCCTCTAAAACAATATCTAATTCATAAATAGACATAGATATGAAAATCCATAATTCTTTGCACACATGTGATGTTACATCCTTTTCCCCTTTATAAAATTGCATCACATCAATTTATTTACTTGTTGAATATGTGGGGGTATTTATCCCTCATTGCATTTTCAGATTCCCATGTTGCATCTTCAATCGTGGCGTTTTCCCACAAGAACTTTACATGATGAACCAACTTATTCAACAATAAATTCTCTTTGTGGTCAAGAATCTCGACCGATTGTTCCTTGTAATATAGATTCACTTCCAGCTAAACTACCATTGGACTGAAAAAATGATATGGAACTGTCATGTACTTCATTAACATTGAAACATGAAAAAATTGTGTAGCTGAGATAAACTAGGAGGTAAATCCACTCGGTATTCAACTAATCCAACTCTATCCAGTATTTCATATGGTCCAATGAACCTCGGATTCAGCTTTCCTCTCTTACCAAATCACATCACACTTTTCCATGGAGATACATTGAGAAAAACATGATCACCTACCTCAAAAGACATATACTTCCTCCTATTGTCCGCATAACTTTTCTGCTTTCTTTGAGCTGTTCTCCTGTGTTTCTATATCAGCTAAACTTTTTCTACCAAATCATATACCAATTCTGGTACTATCAACTTCTCTTCACCCACTTCATCCCAAAAATATGGAGTTCAACACTACTTCCTATATAATGCCTTAAATGGATCCATCATTATAATAGAATGAAAATTGTTATTATAAGAAAACTCAACCAAAGAAGGATGTTGGTACCAACATCCCTGATAGTCCATAGAACAAGCATTAGCCTATCCTCCAAAGTCTTAATCGTTCTGTCTGATTTCCCATCTGATTGAGGATGGAATGATGTACTAAAATTTAATTAAGTACCCCACGACTTCTGAAGGCCTTTCCAAAATTTAGAAGTAAACCCGACATCACGATCAGATACAATGGAGAGAGAAACTCCATGAAACCTAAAAATCTCTCTATGATACAAACAAGAAAGTTTTTCTATGTAAAAATTTTCTCGTATATCAAGTAAATGACTAGATTTAGTAAAGGTATCAATAATAACCCAGATTGCATTATTACCTCGAGGTGTCTTCAGAAACCCCACAACGAAGTTCATGGATAAATTCTCTCATTTCCACTCTGGAACTGGTAAAGTCTGATGAATCCCTTTCGGTAACTACTGCTCTACTTTAACTTGTTGACATGTCAAACACTTCACAGTAAAATCAGCAATGTCTTTTCTCATTCCATCCCACCAGAAATACTCCAAATGATCTCTATACATCTTAGTACTACCAGGATGAACTGAAAACGGAGAACTATGAATTTCATATAACCACTCTCTCTTCAACTGTGAATCATGAGGAACATATAATCTCTTCCCAAATCTCTATACACAATCATTATAAATGTTTAATTCAGTCAACTTACCCTTATGAACCAGCACTACCTTTTTCTGCCAGTCACTATATTGCTTCCGTGCTTGCTTAATTCTGTCTGATAGAGATTATTTCACTGATACCAGAAACAAAATAGAAGAACATCCTGCACCAACAACTTCTATGCCAAATTTCATCAAATCCTTAACCTAAGGATCTCGTTTCAAACATAACATTGTTAATGATGCATTACTTTTTCGACTCAAAGAATCAGACACTTTATTTTATTTTCCAGTATGGTAATGAATTGTAAAATCATAATCCTTGATTAATTCTAGCCATCTCCTCTGTCTCCTATTCAATTCATTCTGAGTGAATACATACTATAAAATTTTTTTCAGTACATATTTGACACTTTACTCTATACAAATGATGCCTCATAATTTTTAAAGCGAAAACAATATCAGCTAATTCCAAATCATTTGTAGCATAATTTACCTCATGAGATTTTAACTTACACGAAGAATAAGAAATTACATGATCATTTTGCATTAGGACGCAACCATGTACTTTTAATGAAGCATCAATGTAAATAACAAACTCCCCATTCATGGAAGGTAGTGCCAAAACTGGAGCATTCACTAGTATTATTTTCAACTCCGGAAAACAATCATCACATTCTTTTTTCAAGATAAACTTAAAACCCTTCTGATTTAGCATAGTCATTGGACTAGATAACCATGAAAAATTTCTAATAAACCATTGGTAATAGCCTGAAAAACCAAGAAAACTATGAATCTCAGTTACATTTTTGGGTCTTGTCCATTCTTCAACAACCTTTGTTTTTATAGGATCAACAATTATGACATCATTAGAAACAATGTGACTAAGGAAACAAATTTGTTTCAATCAAAACTCACACCTTCTTAATTTCCCATAAAATTTATCTTCTTTTACGGTTTTCAAAATAACCATTAAATGACAATCATTCTCCCTTTTACTTTTAGAAAACACCAATATATCTTCAATGAAAACAACCAAAAACATATCCAATAAATAATGGAAAATTCTATTCATAAGGACCATGAATACTACACGTTCATTGGATAACACAAAAGGCATAACGACAAATTCATAATGTCCATATATTGTAATAAATGCAGTCTTTGGAACAATTTATTCCTTTACCTTCAACTGATTGTACCCTGATCTCAAGTCATTCTTTGAAAAAAAAACTGATCTCCCTGGACCTGATCAAACAAATCATCGATATGAGGAAAATGATATTTGTTCTTAATAGTGATGTTATTCAAGGATCTATAATCATTGAAAAGTCTCATTAGAACCATTGTTCTTTTTAACAAATAAGAATGGAGATCCACATGGTGATGTACTAGGTCGAATGAAACCATTCTCTAATAAATCTTGAAATTGCTCCTTTAACTCTAAATGTACAATTTGAGCCATTCAATTAGGGGGTTTAAAATTAGATTAGCATCAGGAACTAAGTCAATAGTAAATATATTTTCCTGATCTGGTATTATTCGGGGAAACTCATCCAGAAAAACATACGGATACTCATTTACCACTGGAAAATCATTAATCTGAACGGTTCATTTGATTTCAAAAATATTTGCAAGGTAACATTGATTTTCATCTTGTAGAAGTTTCTCATCATCTTGATATATTATCAATAGTAAGGGATCATTATTTTACACAAACAGAATGTCTTTGTGAAAATTATCTTCTTTATCTCTACAATTAATCTTTGCATGGTAAAAAGAGATCCAATCCATAACCAGGATAACATAAAACTCTACTAGATTTAAAACAATAAGATTTCCATGTAGTTTCTTTCCACGGATAAGGATAAGAAGATTATTATAAATTATTCCCCCTACATTTCCCCCAGGTGTTTTTCCCATAATTTTTGGAGTCATTTCTTGAGATGGTATTCCCAATTTACTAGAAAGTTTTTCAAAGATGAACGAATTTGTAGACCATAAATCAAACAAAACACTAGCATAATCTGAAAAAACAAACAACATACCAGATGAACTTCATTTGATGGCCCAACATCTATTGAAGTAGTTTCTAAGGATTCTTCCACCTCTTTTTCATGTAGTCCGACTACTACCAATCATTTGAGCTCTTTGTCGGACACTCGTTTGCATAATTACCCATCTCATTTCACTTGAAACATTTTACTTAATGTAAATCAAATTTGTTCTTACCATCATCCTGATACCTTAGAGTGAAATCAGGAGCCTTATGTCCCATATTACCACATCAATAAGACTTTCATGAATTCAAATGACATCCCCCAGCATGCATTCTACCACATTTATCACTAACTGAAAACATATATTTCATACCATCAGACCTTTTTGAAGAATTCTTCCCTTTCTCTTGCCACCTCAGTCTCTTCTTTTGTTGGTTGTTATTGAAAAATTGATCTTCGAAGAACTCCATTTCCACCTTCTCAGCACATTGTACAAGCTTTTCATAACTTCTAATCTCACGAGAAGCCAATTCCCTTCGATATTTTGGAGTTAATTCTTGGTAAAAATGGTTTATTTTACTATCAATATCTCAGAAAAAATTTGGAAACTACCTTGCCAATCATTTGAACCTTTATTCATATGCAGCCGGTGAGTCATCCTCTTGCCTCAATTTCAATAATTGATTTTCCTTCCTTAGGAAATTATTTCTTAAGAAACATACCTTTGAATTCATCCCAGTCAAGATCATCGATCTCATCAGCATCCCTGATATTTTTAACCATCAAACACAGTTGATCTGCATCACCCTACAAATGGTAAATATCAAGACTAACCTTTTGATTTTCTGAATATCATATGACATTGAAAATATTCTCCAGTTATTTAGTCCACCCTTCACCTACCAAAGGGTCAGATGATCCTCTGAATGATGGGGGATGTTTCCTCATGAAATGTTCCAACACTAACATGTTCCTCTGTGGTTGATATGGATGATCTCATGCATGGATACCACCACCATTTATCGCTTTTGTCAACTATTCCATTACTGCAAAAAACTATTCAGTTCCAATTCCGACCATCTCAGGATGCTGATTTAGAAATACATTTCCTTTTGTAAGCCTTCCAAGCACATCATCCATGATTCCTCTACGAAAAACCATTCTGAAAAAACATGTCTCATATGAAGCAACATGGTAATGTTAAAATGATACATCATTTAAAATTGAAAATAAAAAATATATTTAGAAAATCATTTAATAGAATTATAACTCCTAAAGTTATCTAAACCAAACTATGATACCAACTGTAAGTCCCCAGCCATAAACATTACTTAATTTTGAGATATTTCAAGAATACACAGTGAGGATCATTTCAGGTTTACTGTTTTGGAGAATTAGATCATAAATCATCCATTACATTCCACATTTAAACAAGGTGGTTACATAAAAGACAATATTCATTTTTCCATCAAAGGAAACATATTTAAAATAATACATGGATTCATTCTTGACAATTCCTCAACACTATCATCACATCATGTACCTTTCCATTGACTTGTGAAAAACATTTCAAAAAAATGGGAAGAGAATAAAAATCTGAGTAAGGGATATAAAAATACATAATGAAAACATTAGTCCATGTATACATAAGAATCAATGATATCATTCTTTACTCATAAAACTTATGAACTTTTAAATACCTCCTGAAATCATAATATTCATGAATAACTCATAGAAATCATAAGACAAAAAGGTGAATTGAGGAATTCATGACATTCATATGTAGGGAGTAATCATCATTGTTATGTTTAGAATACCCATAACAATATATTACCTAAATCTCATCAGAGAATCCATAGAGGTTAACTCCTTCGTGTTACCCAATGTAATGGAGATCTATATCGGTCTCACCCACTGTTATTTTATCATGGAAACACCCGTATTCATAAACAATTTCCATGAACCATAACATAATCGTATAACATAAAACATTCATAAAGGAAACAAAACATTTCCATATTTCAATCACATGATATCAATACAACAAATTGATATAATAAAAACATAATCAAATCTATTTTCAATACCAAATAAAAAAAAATTATAACATGGTATTTATTTTTTATTTGAAAAAAAGTTTTGGCTTGTAGTGGAAGACAGAACTCAAATAATGGTCATGGCGGCTGAGAAGTCATTGTCGCCACATACGTAAGACAAAAAAATTCCTTTTGTCATTTAGTAAAAATCACTATATAAAAATATTTCATTTGAATAAAATTAAAAATTAAAAGGTGTTTATACACTGTATCAAATAAAGTTGTGTATAAAACTAAATATGCCTCAATGAATGGAGATTGAGATGAAGTCTCTTACCTCGTGTGCGAATGGACTCGATCATTCTTTAATCTCCAGAATAATTAATATTAGTTAATTTCTACTTTAATTAGAACATCTTCCAAGTTCATTATTCCTTTTATATCACTTATTATCATTTTATGAACACAGTGTAATTATTCAAGTTAATAACGGTCGTTTTGTCGATCATTGGTACTTGAGTCAAAAATAAACTCCTTATAATTACAAGTTGTTCATGTGGTAAGATATCCATTATATCCAGAATTATATTCATGATTTAGATATCATATATATCATATATATCAATTTTATATATCCATTTAATATATTACAAAACATTTAGAGGTAAGAAATGAAATGCACCGTTCATGGAGACGGTAAGCCGTACGTACGCATGAACGCTACATTAATATCCATTTTGTATATAATGGAATGAAATCATAATGATATAAAGGTATAATATAATTCATTTATTATATAAATTATAATATAATTAACTCCATCCATTATAATTCCCACATATGGCATTAACAAATCAAAACAATTTCAAGGGGCAGTAGTCTGCACTTCCTAAAATGAAATTATCATGATTACCCATAATGAAAACCATAAAGGTATTTCATAAATGAAAAATAGAGAAGAATAAGGAAAAAATAAACATAATTTATATCATATATATATATATAATGAAATCTTAATTGCCACCTTTAAATGTGTTAAATAAATATTTAACAATTATCGTTTCATGGGGCACTAATTCGACATCCATAGAAACAGTATGTTCTTTAACCATTAGACAGAGGTGTTTGTAAGTGTAGCTCGAATCCTTCTTATAAAAAAATCCTAGTATATAAAATATACTGTTTTTTAACAAAATCATGGAATAAAATGATTATAGGTGGTTGGAGAAGGAAAATAAAACAAAATAACGTTAGAGAAGATTTACCTTTAAATCGAGTAACTCCCCTTGGATTGAACCAGAACGGATTCTTGAAGAGCTTCCTGCATAAGGTAAGGATTCTATGATGAATGTAGGGATGTGGAGAGATAATATGTGTAGATATTGGATGAGCCAATTGAATTAGAGGTGAGGGTAATGAAGTAGAGGTTAGGGCCTTCTATAAGAGGGAGGAGCGGCACTCTTGGAAAGTCAAGAAATGATACATTATTTGAAAATGTGTTTCAGATTTTAAAGGTACAACATTGATATATTTCGTGTATAAGGTGATAAGGGTTCTAACTATATCCATATATTTGGTTTTTGACATGTTTGTTTCTTTTATATTTTACATTATATTTCGATTATATTTAAATCGTTCATTAATGAGGTAATCACATCATCATCATCATCGTGTCATAAATAAATTATTTATTTAATGACTAAAAATTATAAAAAAAATACTATGATTAAGGAAATATTTTTATCTTTACAATGAATATTTATAGTCTAAGATATTGTTTACACAGACAAAAATAAAATTGTTTTTCTTATATGTTACATGCTAATTTTATATTCTCCTTTCTTTACAAATAAATTGATAATGTCTCACTATCACCCAAATGTGATTCCATTGGGTCCAAAAGTTTGGCCCAAGGAGTCCCATGGTTGGCCATGACAAAACCAGTAGCATTAGGACACATCATGGGGTAATTTTTTATTGTTATGATATTATTTTATTATCCATAACTACCCGATTACTAATTAAACATGATTATTAATGATAATTACCGTCGTTACTATTCATAATGTCAAAAAACAAAAGAGTCTTAAATACATAATTTGGATATTATGATTAAAAATAGGGAATCCATTTTACAAAATTGTAAACACAGAAATTTCAATAATTAATTTAAAAATAATTCATGTTGTCAAAACAAAGAGCCGGTTTTTTTGAAACAATATATATGAAAAGTTTGGCAGTTGTTTATACCCAATTCCAAAGTGAAAAAAATTATAATGACCACCATTGGATTATATGATAAAAATATATTCTAATTATTATTTAAAACCAATTATAAATATAATCTAACAATATTATTAAATTAGATAAAAAATCATTTTTGAAGTAAAATGTATTATTTTTCACTATTCATTAAAAAAATGATCATTTTTAGAAAAATACCAAAAGTTTATCCAACGTAAATTTCAATGTCCCAATACTAAATGATATGTTTATTTTGAAAAATAGAGTTCAAAAATTGTCAAAACATACATTTCAACATTGGTTTCCATCAAAAGGCAGTAAACAAATATTTTAAAAATATTATTGTATTCCATGCTTAAGATTGGATTTATTCTAATTTTAAGCCTCGAAAACACTATATAATTCATAAATTAACATAGATATGAAAATCTATAATTCTTTACTTACTTGGGATGATACATATTAATTTACCACTAGCACATCATTAATATAAATAGTTCCATTATTATCAAAAATATGACAAAATTAAATTTCACTTTCCATCATTCATGTATTATTTAGATTATCTATATTTTATCAATTGTATTGGTTCATTATTTTATATAAATTTAAAAACATTCTTATAAAAAAATTCTTTATCTATATAATAAATCTTAGCATGATAAACAAAAAACCAATACGTACCCAAAATGACATCAAACTCTAATAAGGGAAAATCAATAAGGATTGTAGGTAAATTATTTACAAAAACCACAATAGAATGATTCTTATTATTCCTTTTTGCTATAATAATTATCATAGTGTTTTATCAATAAGATTTGGTTTCATTTTTTGTTGTAATATTTTTAATTTACAATAATATTTCACAGAAATAACGGAATTTTAGAACCCATATGAAACAAAACATTAGAAAATTCAGAGTAAAAAAACAAGGTACCTGATAAAAATTAATTGGATTTCCCAACGTATACTGATGTAGTCACAAAGGATCTAACTACACATTTCTCCAATAGTCTAGCTTCATTTCACAATTCAAATCTCTTTTTGGTTAGACATTTTCATAATGCCCAATCACACCACATTTCAAACACATTATATTTTTCATTCTCATGATTATTATTAGGATCATTTTCATTATAATATTACACCATATATACAAACTTACAACATCTAAAACACTTATTTATTTTGGTAAGGAAATCCCCATGGTTCTTTTTTCCACCCTTTTCACAAAATGGGAACTATATTTTCTTACAATCAAATTTCATTGACTGATTATTATGCATAACATATCATATGGACCTCTTATTATCCATATTTTCAATGTGAACATGATCATAATTAAACTCCATTACTACCTTCTCAGCACATCAGACTAGTTTTTCGTAACTTTGGAACTCACAGAAAGCCAATGAACTTCGATATCATGGCATTAATCCTGAGTAAAAACGATTGATTTTTCTATCAATATCCATCATAATATTTGAAGCATACCTCACTAGTCCAGTAAAGATTACCTCAAAGAAAATCACTAAATATTACTTGTTTTTCTTCCATTCATGTAGTTTCTTCTCCATCCTAAGGAGAACAACCTTTGGAAAATAATTTTCATGGAATATAATTTCAATTTCATCCCACTCTAAGCCTTCAATATCCTCTTTTACAATAATATTCCTGACCATTGAACACCACAAATTAGATTCATATTAAAAAATTTAAATTGAAAGAAAACCCATTTGATTACATGAACATCCTATAACATCAAATAGTTTTTCAAGGGAATTAATCCATCCTTCATCCATGACTGCTTCAGAAGATCCACTGAAAGTAGGAGATTGTTGCCACATCAAATGTTACACTATCATCATCCTTATTTGTGGATGATTTTTTTTGTTCAATTGAATGGATTCCAACACAATTTATCTCTTCTCTCAGATAATCCATTACTACCACAAATAACTCGGTTCCAGTTCCCACCATTCACTGTTGTAGATTTGGAATGATATTAGCCTCTCAGTTACTTCTAAATTCAGAATCATTATTTCTTCTGTTGAAAACCATTAAAAATAGACATATCTTATATGAATCGTCTTTTAAATATTTAAATTTTATATCACTCAAAAATAACCATAGAATAATAATAATTTATGGTATTCAAAGAGAATTATCCTTACCCCTAATTTTGTCTAAACCATCCTTGAATACCAACTATTAGGATCAATCCTTATTACATAACATAATATTTAATTTTAGTCAAGAAATCACTTCATTTAACATTTAGGATATTATCCAATTAGATTTTTATGGAATTTCGATATAATATATACATAAAATTCTATATTTATACAGAGAAACTTCCAAAAAAAATATTTATCATTTCTTCCAAAATATAAATCTTTTCAAGTAAAACATGTTTATTTTGAAAAATATTCATAATATTTACGATGGCTTCCGTCATTGTCCTACACATACTAATAACATGTGAAAATCATTGGAAAATAGGGCATGATCACCAAAATCACATTAAGCGATATAAAATTAAGTGAATAAAACAATAGTACATGAATACTTGTAATCGTATGAAATTATTTTCAAAAATACATACGTGTCACCCATATATACATTGTGAAATGTGAGGTTTCCAAGAGACATCCAAAAAACATAATGAAATTAAATAGAGCTATAAATGTATATACATTAAATAATTTCATGATCTTGTAGCCCAATTTTCTATCTTGTAATTTTTAACCCTCACTTCTACATTACAATGTAACCCTCACGACTTCCTTAATGTGTAACTATTAAAGTTGCATTTGGAGTAACCTTACAACAGACATCCAACATTCACATAACCAAAGAATTGGAGGGATATATAGGTCCCAAAATTCATCATATACAATTACCATGAACTATAACATAATCATAAAACATTCATAATTTCATAAAGACATTCAATTTGAATTTTTTAAAAATGAGTTTTTAAAAGATGATTTCATGAGAAAATAGCCAAAAAAATATCAAATAATTGATGTGACACTTAATAGATTAGATAAAATCGGTATATTCAATGTAAATTCACATAATTTAACATTATATTAACAAAATTTGTCAACAATACAATTTTAATAGCACATAAATAATGAATTAGAAGGAAAAACCAATGATTAGAAATTCGATTAGGAATTCCCTAACATTGGGTTCTTAAAACAGAAATAAAGTTTAAACCTACTGTATAATGGTTAAAAAAGTGTTATTAACATCATAATAAAACATTTTTATGTTTATAAAAACAAATATATTCACTTCATAAAATCATTTAACCATTTAATTATTAATATTTTGATCATTCGCTTCTTTTGGGTACGTTCATTAGATGAATTGCATGACCAGCTTGTATTTTATTTCCATGTCGAATGTAAATGAAATTAAAGAAGTGTAATAAAATAGTATTCATACGGTTATATAATATTAAATTATTCGACAAATCATTTTGGTTTTATGGTATGGGGATGAATCATTAGATAATTTTTTTGTGATATCTGTTTAGATCATTTTGGTTGTTCATTGATTATCCCAAACAAGATTCATTATATATCATAATATAATGTATAAATGTTAACTATACAAAATTAGAGAAGATATATAATACACATTAAACTCTATTTTAACCATTAAAATGGTTTTATAATCAATTTTTTAGGTATGTAAAGGAGATTTAAAAACACATCGTTCACGATGATGGTAAATCGACACAACACGGACGATTGTATATAAGAGGGGGATGAAATGAAGTATGTTGAGTAATTTTTCCATAATCATGTTAATAATAATGATTATATAGTATTATAGATATTTAAAGCCTATAATATTATTTATGTTGATGTGATATAATAATATAAATAATAGAAATAATAACAGAAAAAAATGAAAGAGGATCTTTACCTCTTGATATTTTCTCCTTGTGAACCTCCTTGAGGCCCTAGGGTTTTAAATTTTTGTGAGACCAATAAGTATTGGATATATGGGAGGGGATTGGGAATAGTATTTAGTTTAAATTAGAAAAATCTAAAGTCTTGACTGGTGTGATATGATGAGCGATGTGAGGTTGGTATTTATTGTGGAAGATAGGAGGTGTTTTAAATTATTTTAATCATTAGATAAATATTTTTGATAATGACTGTGAATGCTAACCAAATCCCATTTACATTAGTCATTACTAAATAATTTTGTATAAATTCATTTATTTAGAAAATTTTTTAATTACCGTATTTCACTATTCACTAAAATTTCCTGTATCTCAGAAAAATCCAAAATAATCACCTTAACCTTTTTTTGATGTGTTGAATTCAAAAATTAACCCCAAATTTATAATATAATTTAATAAATATGAATATTTTAATTTGTAAATATAATAATATTTTATTCCAAAAATCATAATTTTAAAACTATAAAATATTTTATATCTCCTTGAAAAATTAATCAATATATCATCATCATATAACCATTATAAAGTAAAATAATAATATGATTTCATATTCATAAGGGTCATATTACTAGTCATGTTATTATTCATATGGGTATGTTAATATTATCCAAAAAATTGGTTCTATCATTCTCCAAATAACATATTGATCATGATTATAGATGTCCATTTTTCTAAATTTAAAACAAAGAAGTATAAAAAATATGTTTAACAACTAGTTTATAACTATCTACATAATTATAGTTTCATTAGATATAATATCAGTGTTTTATGCAATTGAGATTATTTATAAAACAATTGGGAGTAATATACAAGTATAGGAATACAAAGGGAAAAATTGTTTCTCATGAAATAAATATAAGAGAATACAATTCATGAGATTTATTTATAAGTAGATCATAATATTTAGAAATTTTAGACTTAATCATAAACAATCCCAATTCCGGATGAGATTATAACAAAATAATCTTAACACATTTGAAACATTGAATCATAATCCCCATGAAATAATTAGATTAATTGAAACATATAATATTACACTAATAAGAATATTCATGATATAATATCTAATAGGTATATAATATAAACATCATAAATGAAGATAGATGTATATGCTATCAAAAGTGTAAAAGAATAAAAATTGAGACAAAAATCCCTTACTTATTTTGTAATATTTAAAATTTAATCACCATAAAAGATAGATCCTAAAATGAATATTTAAATAAATATAAATTTTAGTATAATAATTTCAATATATATTATTGATTATTATATATGACAAACATCAAAATTGAGACAAGAAAAAACCATACTACTTAGTAACATTTGAATAATGAGATATGTAAAAAATATAAATTGAAACATTTAATATCATGAAATATATTAAATTCATGATAAAATATATCCTATGTAATTATATAAACCAAAAAAAAGAAAATAGTGGTGAATATACAATAATTCTCATAGAAATAAAAGTGACACTAGAAATCACCATACCTTAAGTATTGACTATAATCTCCCTTTAAAAAAAAACCTAATAAAAAATATATGTTTGTTTTAAATATATCATATGAAATATAATAATATATATTATACCATATATTATTTTATTATGACATTATATTATCGATTTATCAACAATTCCACATTAAATTTACATTTTTGGTTTTAACTGTTTTTTTTGTATATGATTTGACTTTTTTTTGGTCCTCATACTTTGATCACAATTTAACAATTTAAATAATTTTTAAAATGATATAAATATATTATATATTCATTATATATGTATTTATAATATTCTATAAAATATATAAATATTAAATGATGTACATCGTTCATTGAGATGGTAGGTCTTATGTATACATGAACTTTGTTTTGATTTTCATGTCGTATTGAAAGCAAGAAAAATAAATGATATATATATATATATATATTAAATTAGAAGTATTATATATTATATACTGAATATTTATATTTCACCAATCCTTAACACAATACATGTATATCATGAAGGAATCAAATCACTCCACGAGGACGTTGTACACCTTACACAGTAACAACGTTATAATATTCTCACAAAATTGTATGAATAATGTTCTGTGTTATATAATAATAAAAGAATAATAAATAAATAAAAATATAACATATATAAAATAGAAACCTAAATTTATTCACTATCCCCAGTGTGATTGGTGGTAATGGATGAATGAATAACATCAATTCACGAGGTGGTAGTCCACAATACCCACAAATGATAATTGCATATCCTATATGGTGGAAGTGTTAGAATTTTTAGTTCATTTCATTAATATGAAAAATATAATTATATTTAATATAATGAATTTATTATATATTAGGTATATAAAATTAATTTATGAGGTTTGAGGATGAAATAAATGAAAAAATTTTATCGATGAATGTTAACTCTTCATCGATTAAATCCTTTTTGTTATAACTGAAGTACTTCCTTGGTTTACATTATTAACAATTTGATTCTTCATTGATGATGTGTGGAATATTGGTATGTTATTTTGGATTATTATATAAAAATAAATAATCTTTAGAGGTGTGTAAAATGTGGGATAGTTAATTGCCATTTACAACAGAGGAAGAGTGTCATTCTTGTAAATACTAAATAAGAAACACTATTGGGAGGAGTACCTTATAATATGTGATTCCTGTAATAATATAAATTTTATGAAATATAAAATATGGTTAAAATATTTTGATATAATTTATTTTGGACCTGTTTCAATTTAATTTCCCATTAATATTAATTTTTAGCCACATGTAAACTCGTTATTACATTAATTGCAATAATTAATTTTATTTTATTTTATTTTTTAAAAAAAGTATTTTAAAATAATATAAATTATAAATAATAATAAATAATAATATGGAATTTATATTAAATAATTATAATCAGTTCTGTTTCATAATTTTATTTAAAAATAATTCCATAGGCATGGCGAAAATCTAGATTTTAAAGAAAAAATGTTCAATAGTTTGAAATATTTTTAAAACAAATTTCAGTACAAAATTGAATATAATTACCTAAATTGGATTAATATATGTATTATTTATCTTATTTAACATTAATTTATTTTAAAAATGTTAAAATATGATATTAATACGATGAAATTTTAGTTTTATAATAAATTCTGTATTTTTTACTATTCATCACATAATGAAACTTCTTAGAAAAATACTATAAATTCACCTAAAGATAATTTTTATACATAATTATCAAAATATATGTTTATGTATTCAAATAAAATTAAAAAATGTGTCAATATTTTATTTCAAAAAAAATGTGTCATTAAATGGTTAAAAACACGCTTTTTTACTAATATACTAATTTTTATGATAAAAATAATATTTATTCTTATCCTATGCCTATAAAATGTATTGTATGAATGTAAAAACCTATTAATGAATATAAGATATTTAAATTAAAATTAAAATAATCTAGAACTATTTATTTTCATTATTTATTAGTATATAACACTTATATGTGCGTTAAAATAATATTTCAAAAAAATAATTCCATTAATTTTCAAAAAAGGGTTTTATAATAATTTATAATTATTATTTCACAGATAATTAATTATAAAAACATGTCTAAATAATATTTTCCTAATTATGTTAATATTATTCATTCTCTCCATTACAACGACTAGGTGATGAATAACATCTTAAATAATAATATTATTAGAATATTGTTATCCTCTAAATCACGTTATAGGATGTAATAAAAGTTATTGAAGAAAATAGATATTACATGCCACACAAGATAAAATTATTGTTCTATATAATGCATGATTAAATGTATATTTTGTTTCACACATGCTATCCAATAATTGGATTAACTTGAGAGAAGATATTTCATAAAATCTTGGGATGTTTCACTAACCCCTAGAGAGAAGGAACCAATTATATATTATGATTTTAATTTATGTTCGGTCACTTGTAATTATATATATTTTAATACACTTCTTAAAAAAATTATTTTATTGATATAAATTATTCTTATCTTACTTAAATTAGATATTATCTTGGTTAATGTATAGTATTTATTATCTTTTTTGTTATATCATAATGTAGAGTTATTTGTTGTTATAGACCAACCAATTTCTATTTTATTTTTAATAAATTAACAAAATTTTAATTTCCTAACAATATATTTTTACCTTTACATTTTTTTGCATGTGATCAATAGTGATCATCATAAGGGTGGAGTTGAAGGATTAATTAACAAATTAATTATTTTAGTGCGTTTGAATCATGATTCATATTTTTTTAATGAATTATTTGTTTGATGATTGTAAAAATATTTATATAGAAAATATGATAAATTTTATCTAATCAATAGAGATTCTGAAAAAATGATATGATCGAAGGAATTATGTAATTGAAGTGAACAAATGACCATTAAAGAGACCATGAAAAAATTTCCATATGTGTTAATGAAGGCACATGATATTTTTGATCACACATAAGTATGGTAATGTAATTGCAACAAGTATTTCATGTGACCATGCCTGTCAGCTAACATTTCACTATGTGTTGTAGTAACTGAATGATGGAAATTTAGTGACTTCACATTGAACATAAAAGTGACATCACATTGATCATCCTAGTGAATGCATTATGTACTTCAAGTGACCATATGATGAAATTTCTAAATACCATATGAATATGTTTATATACCCCTTGTTGAATGGTAAATTGACCATAAATAAAAATATAACTGACCATAAACATATAGGAAGAAACTATATAGAGAAACATAGATTAATCATTACCAAATTTGTATTTCAATAGGTGTTTAAGATACCACACAAATAAATTCATCTACTGGATGAATGTGTGATACCACCAAATCTCTCATCATATTCGACCATGAGTAAAAACGCATCCATGGATAATTTTTAAAAACCCATGAGTATTATTGAAATTTTATAGAAATATTTTAAATGAATTTTTCATATTTGAGTAAAAAATATAAAAAATTCTTACCTTCATTTAGATTAATAATAAACAATATTTCTTATGAATTATTCATATATTATTAATAACTTGTAAGAATTATTAACTTAAATGATATTAATTATTACATATATTTATTAACATTTTTTTAAACAATTATAACACATTGAAATAATTTTTCATTTTATCTAATCAATCGTAACAAATATTTCATAGGCGTTGCTCATAATTTTTTAACAATTAGCAATAATTATTCCATTATTAAAGATTAATTACAATGACCTGATTTTTTTAAGTGAGTTATGAGGTAATTTTATTCATTAATCATATTTTTGAGATATTTAATGTATTGGTTCAGTTTATAAGGGTTTGAGATTATTTTAGAATATTTTTGTAGACTTTTAAATTGTTCATGGTTTTAGCATAGACTCCCAAACTTTGTGAATTCTCTATGTAACTATGGAAACAGAAGTATTGGATCAAGGGGCGGCACAATTTAATGGGTAAGGTTTGAAAACATTTTGTCGAATCACAAAAAAATTCATGATGTAATCACAGGTGTCTTACAAAATAGATAGTGCATGGTTTAACAAACCGTGCAGACAAACCATACTGCTTTTCTAGAATAAAAAAAGGGGAAATTTTTTTTTCAAATCGTGTGACTAAACAATAGACGAAAAAAATCAAGGACTCAAATTCCTAAAAAATTGATATTTATAATCCATTTTAACATATATTATTTTTATAGGAAGACCCCATAATTAATGAGAATCGTATGGCCATTATTGAAATATTATTCTTCTCTAATAATGGATTCATGTGAATCAATGTGTGTTTATTATCTAGAATTGAGAAATGTGATACAAAATACTTTATTATTTTGGTTTCTCGGTTATATACATGTTTTTATATTTTTATAATTCATATATATGGGGAATCAATTCCCAATCTATGAATAGAAATTATTTCTAACATTGGTTTCTTGAATTACTTTTAAATCCTTGGTTTTTAGACATGTTAATGTCAACCATTTTGACCGATGTTTAATTCCCCTTGAACAATGGTGGTATTTATGTTTGTTTCGATATATCAATTAAATTGAGACTCTCTTATTCTTGATTATGATATTAATTTTATTTTCTATTAATGGATTGGTGATGGATTAATTTTCATTAACTACACATGAGGTAATATTCTAAAATCAACGAGGAATTCAAGAACTATTCCCGGATCAATAATAGATCTGATAAATTGATGTTGTCTCCATCGAGATACCTTATAATTTTTTTCATTAACCAACTCTATATGGACTATGATTTTATAACCACCTTTATTAACATACAATACTTGTGAGTATCTTTTCCGAACCACCTTTTGGATGAACTATAACCCAAAATAGTCAACCTTGACATGTGAGCTAGTTCTCTATGGGAGTGTGATGTGGCTCAAGAATTATCTCTTAATGAACCTTGGAGTTCTTCTTCAATGTCCTTGAGGTAAGATATTTCATAACATTTATTTATCATTTAAAAACATATATTATTAGTACATTTCTTGTGTTGGTGTAATTTTTAATCATTCTTGATTGTGAAGACTTGTGGGATTGTGTGTAGTCTGTGAGACCCATTTATGATACTTGTTTCCATTAGTATGTTTTTAGTTTGTTTGAACATGTTTAATGTAGTTCACGCGAATTTTTGGTTGATGGAATATTTTTCATGATGATATACATTCTGTTTCATTTTATTCCCTACCCTATTATGTGTGTTACTATCCCTTTTGACGTACTTTTATTTGTTCTTAGAATATGTGGAAATTCATAGAATGGTTATCCATTAGAGGGGGAGTGTTCAGAACTTATGACGAAAATGATAAAGGACACAGTGAAAGGGTGTGTACACAATGATTTCTCATAGATGATTTATGATTAACTTGATGAAAAATAGAATCCATTTACCTTGTTAAATCAATTCCCATAGGATTCCGAGTAGCATGATCACACAATGCTTAATGGATTTATAGTAGAATGAATTAATTGATTACTAGTGGCTTCCAAGTATCATGTTAAAAAGATGAATTGAGATGTAGAGTATTATGTTTACTTGTTCTGTGTCTTGTAATTTATTATTTTAAATATCTTGATACTTCATTTATTAATTATGTACAGTGGAATGATCCGGGTTTTTGTTGAATGGTTTTTATGTTGTTTATTAGTATATGATTTTTTATTCATTAATTTTCTTTTTCATGGAATAAACCTCTTATACCATTACATATGTTTACATTATTCATTGGTGGTGTCCTACATAATTTTATTACATACACAATTCATTGGAATATCAATGCATGGGAATAGTTTATATATAGAGATCAATGAAAGGTATAGAAGACTGTAGAAAATAATTGTGACTAGGATAATGGAGTTGGGATTGGTTTTGAGACATGCTTAAAAGGATACAATGATTTTATATATTTATCAACATGAACTATTTCTCAGTTTTGGCATGCCACATTGGGAACCCATTTATAAATTTTATTACCATTTTTCTATCAAATATTAATTTTATTCTTACTTCTATACTCTATGTTGTTAATTTTATTTATAATATTGGTGTAGGGAAATATTTCTATGTGTATTATATCCCCAATGACTGCATTTGGACTCCTGCTGATTATTTCCAACCTCCTGCATATGGGGAGGCATAAATAATATCTTATAAAACTCCAACATTTATTTGGTTGTGCATGAAAGGGCCTTTCAAAATTGGATTTGAACACAATTTTATTATCCTCTATTTGACTTACATGGGACATGGAATAAATGAGATATGATTTTTGGGACTTCAGAAGTGTCTTTTCCTTGTTCCTAGATATATCATGTGTAATATACAGTCGAGATACCATTGATTGGACTAATATTTCTATTTTATAGAATTCAGGAGCATTCATAATAATTAACTAGAAATTTATGATCATATTCTATATATATATATATACATGTTATGTATAATATAATAGTTCACTAATTTAATTAATTGATTATGATATTTCATGGGAAGGTCCTTTATTTGATGATTGGGTGGTAAATATATTTTCCAGGTTGTTGTGACATATATTGGTTGGTATTAATTACTCCAACATGATCTTGTTGAACTTTTGGAATATATATGTGATTGTTACTAATGTGCATGGATTACGACCATGGTTAATTCTAGGAGGGATATACCTTGGATTTCGAGTAAACACCTAGGATATCCTTCTTGAGATACCTTATAGTGATTTAGATCTATATTAATGAATACTATTTAGAAAAAAATTCTTTTTTTTGTTTCAGAATTTGGAACATGATAAGATAATAAAGGGAACACTTAATGATGTTGATAGAGATAATACCACATGGGAGAATTCCCCCATCCCACCACCTGTTGTGAAGGAGGGTAAAGTAGAGAAAAATGGTTCACATACTCTATACGTTTAGGTAGTGGTACCACCCCAATCAAGTGTCCTTCCTATTATCACATCATGCAGATGAGGAGTGATAAAGTCCATGATTGATTACACGAAATATTCCAACTAAAAAACCCTAAATCCTTGATGGTCATTGGAGGATATAGTATTATGTGGATTGGGAAGAAACAATTAATGGATTCTTTGACCCCACTGAGAAACATGGGGATTTAAAGGGGTGGTTTGTAGTGTTCATGTATAGAGACCCACAAGTATGTGGTGGGCATGGTGGTAAATGCTGGATGTAATGATGATATCACCATGGAGATATTCATGAACCTATTATTTAGGTAATTTTTTCCTAATATGAAAATCTTGAACCATGCTTATGTGTTCTCGGAGCTATAGTAGGTGTCAATGAAAGTATCCATATATTCGGATCATTTCACTGATCTACATAACTTTTATGTTCTCATAGAGGGAAAAAAGAAACTGAAGAAATGGAAGTTTAATATCATACTTCATCCTCTCATTAGATTATATGTTCATAGTATTGAGGATGAAACATACATATAGGTTCTTCAGAAGGATTGGACTATAAAGAGGGTTATGGGGGATGATTGTGAATATTTTTTATTCTACATTTAAATACTTCAATGAGTGGACCTCATTATGTTAATATGAGTGCCTCTTCTAATAATTTGAAAATCATTACCCTGGATGAATCATATTATAGGGGAATATATGTGGAGAAATATTCAACATATCTAGTTACATCAAGTGGAGTTCCAAAAATACATAAACCATGGGAAGGGATGTTATTAATGTTGGTCTCACATGACACCTTAGAGCCAATGTTGGTAATGAGGAATGATGAGACACCATTATAAATTCTATAATATGGATTTGTGTACCTTTATCAAAAATATATATAGGGAGACGTGGTCCATGTAATAGAAATCTAGAAAGGACATCCGCAATATAATATAATGATGATGACATAGAGAGGTTATACATCATAGAGAAACGGACATTTAGTTGAGGTAGTCTATGTATATTCAGTATATTAGAATCAAACATCTGTTGTTGAGGTACCATATAAAGTTAGATGTATGGTATTTATCACTTCATTTTTATCTACAATTTTCTTGGATACATATGGTTCACATTCATTTATATTTTCCAAAGTTATTGATTGAAATGACATACCAATAATGTAATTTTATGAGTAAATTACCATCAATTAATCATTGATAATGAAATCAAACTGCCTTTATTGACTCTCAAAGTGTCCTATATGGATTTTGGTTATATAAATATCTCAGAAATAATCATTATAGGGATGATGATATTCAATGTGATTCTTGGCATGGACTGGAAAATTTTTTTTTAGTGAAAAGTGATAGCTTTCAGAGATGGGTTTCATTTATATTTTTTAAGGGAGGGAATTTAATAGTTAATAGATAATGGTATATAGGATTGGTAGAATAGGTACAAAATTGAGTCATCATGGTATTATAATAGTGTATACATAATGATTTTATTTTTCATTAGGATCATTGGTAGACCCTTTATCTTTTCCTGTAGTTGTCCATCTATATCAGGTTGTCTTACTTGATGAATTCAGAAGGTATAACCTGGATATAGTAATTGAGTTCAAGATATAACTAATTCACGGATAACAACCCATCTTGATTCCCTGTTATCATATTGTACTGATCGAGAAGAAGAAGGTCATGTTACAAGTCAAGGACTTATAGAGGAAGGGATTTATCAGGTTGAGTGCATCACAATGGGGTGAAACATTTTTGTTTTCCAATAAGATAGATGGTAGTATTTGTCACTGTATAAATTACTGAAATATAAATTAGGTGATGGTGAAGTATATAAATACTTTTCCAAAGATCAATAATCTCTTTCATCAGTTATGTGGACCACAATGGTTCTACAATCTGGATCTTCTTTTTTTATCTCATGGTACATATAAATGAGGAGTACATCTAGAAGATTATGTTTCAGAATAATCATCGTCTATATAAGAATTTGGAGATTCCATTTGGACTGATTAATGTAGTATCAGTGGTTACATCTCTCATGAATTAGATCTTAAACCAATATACTAAATCATTAATTATGTTTTTTATTGAGGGCATCCACATCTACTAACCGACCCTAATGAAACATGAAATACATCTCGAGATATTCCTATGTATTAAATGAACACATTATATTTATGCTTATCTATCAAAGTGTAACAATTGGATTGAGGACGTTATGTTCTTGTGTATGAGGTGTAGCGACCAAAAATTCTATAAATGGAATTTCCCTTTTGAACACTTAATTGATTCATATTTAGAAATATTATATTATATAATGAACAAATGCTACAGGATAAAACCATCTGCAAATTAATATATTAATTTGATAATTAAAACAAGAGAATAAATGTATATATATATATATATATATGAATTTATATTACTAAAATATGTCAAAATATAGAAAATAATATTAAAAAAATTAAGAAAATTTAGATATTCTAAAACCCCAAAATAATCACAGTCATGAACAGTACATTAGAAATGATTAATAATGTTAAAATACAATTAAAATTCAGATATTGAATATATATAACCAATGGAAAAATATAATGAAATGAGGAATAAATGAAATATGATTTATTTATAATAAGTGGGTATCCCATATAGATTTTACAAATATGACAATTGAAAAATTAATATAATGATTGGAATAGTAGACATTCAATTATAATAGTACTCTATCTACTAAGAATGACACCATTAAATATATAATTATATCCTCACCTATGATATCGTAATATAATATTTAGGAATATATATAATATAAAACCAGATATATCTATACTATGGTACATGTAAATAAATTCATTAAAAATAATAAATTATTTATTTATATTTTTATAAATCAAGGATATTTGTTTGTACTTTATAATAAATATAACTATTAAAAAAATTTATATACATTATATGGTTTTATAATTTAATATTATTTTATTTTATAATTTAATTAAAATTCTATGAGACCATAAGTTATCATTCAAAGTGTCTTAAAATTGAAATTAGTATAAAATTTTTATATTTTTAAGAAATATATTTTTTTAATAGTTAATATATAGAAAATTATTTTGATAAAATGGATGTTTCTTTTGAAATATAAAATTCGAAAAAAGGTTATTGTGAATTTTTTTATTTTTGTAAAATAGTTGAATTTTTATAAATAATAAAATATGATAAAATACAATTTTTAGAATTAAAATCTAAATGACTGATTTTTTGAGTCACAGATTGTGTAATAATCCATTAATAAAACTAAAATGAATTATTTAAAATATATATATTTATATATTCAATATAATAAATAATACATGTTTTCATGATCCAAAAAAAAATTATAAATATATTATTCAAAAACACTTCCATCTTCAACATAGAAATACCACCCCTAAGAAGCCATTATCCTCAGTACTTCTAATTATATTATCTTACTATGATTCTATAGAAGTTCTGTACCAGTACTCTCTCCCATGTCCATGTTCTATTGGTCTGATCTAAATACAATTCCATGAAGCATAATTGGTTTCCTGGAAGGAGAAAACCAAATGGAGAGGTAATTTGTAATCATTTTTTTTAAATTTTATTCTTATTCTACCGCAATGATGTGTTATCCATACGTCTATATATAGTAATATAATTATCATTAATATAAATATATGTTATTATTATGTTGTAAAATACATATTTTATTTTCCATTCATTAGATTGTAATACATAAAATGTTGTTTATAATATGGTTGGTTCAATGACACCATGAACAACGTACTTAGTAATTATATACCAAAATTAAGGATAGTTATTGAAAAAATATTATAGTAAAAATTATTATAATACTAATATAAAAATTTAATTTAATTTTTTAAATTTTTCTTATAATTTAATTATGGAAATTTATTATAGTTTGTGATGGTCTGTAAAAAGACCAAAATGAATTAACAACATAGCATTAAAATTTTTACTATGTCTAGAATTCCTATGTTAGAAAACATAGGTTTATTTGTTAAAAAATAAATTTCTATGAGTACATTAAAAAAAATTCATTTCATATATATTACTATATTAATTTTATAAGTTCATCGATAATTAACCACAAGTGATCCATCCAATGAATAATGAAATGAATTCCCCTAGAAAAATGATATTAGCTTTCATAACACATTGAAACGGTAAAATTAACATAATAAAATTATAATAATTAATATATTGATTTAAATGGTAATTAATTATGTAATTACTGAATCAAATTTTACTATACAATACATTATGTGTATGTGTATAGTAATAATGGAATCTAACTTAAGGGATATCTCTAAACCACCCATTTATATGGGTTATAAAAATTTTCTCTCCAACTCAATATATAAATATTTATTTTTTTATTTACTGCATATAAATTACTTATATATTTATTTTTTTATTTACTCCATATAGAGTATAAACATTTTCTCTCATTAAATCTTCTTCTGATGGGTTAAAACATTTCGTATTTTCATTTCTCAAATGACTTCTTTAAAATCAAACTCGATTAAGGGGAACTTTTATATCCCTTATTCCTTTTATGTAACTCTCATTTAAACTCCATTTTACTGTTACTGATTTCATTTAATAAATGAAAAATTTTGGTTTATACATTATGGTTTAACTCTAATTTTCATAGAAAATTCCTTATTAATTCTTTCTCCGAAATTCATTAACTTACTCCTTAACACGCTGTTTTGAATGAACATTTCTATAACCAATTATCTACAATTTATGATGAAATTTTTCAAAATTAACACCATATATAGATACGTTAAATTATGTACTATTATATATACATTAAAAATGTTTTATTCATTCCTCTATTTTTAATATTTATGAAATATAATTTTATTATGATATGATTCAAGATTGTGGAACACATTTATTTCCACGGGTAATTATTACATTTATTCATTATGACTGATTTATTTCTATGGAAAACCTAATAATATGCATGTAATGAAGGATTTTATTAGATAAAACTCAAATAAATTTGGTAACGTTTTTATTATTTGATATGTAAATTATTTGATAGTGGATTATGGACAATCTATGAGGGGACAATACCATCGTGTGATGTTATCTAGGATGTTATCCATAACGTTTTTTATGTCACTGACATGTTGATACATATTTCTATGTTAACATGAGATTATTATTCAAATTAATTTATATTATTCTTCAATCTTATTTTTCATTTTACTCTACTTTTATGTTATGATTTTCTTCTTTTTGGATCATATTAAATTCTTAGTTATCATGTTTATTCCATTATTGATCTTTTTAGAACACCCCTTCTGTTTATGTATTCCCTAAATTATAATATGTAGTTTTATGAGATAAAATGGATTTATATTTTAATTATATATATTAAAATAATGTTAATTTTTTATTTTTCTGTTTATTTTATATGTACAATTCCATCCATATACACTAGGTCCTTCGATCCTAGGATTTTAATTGTTGGATTATTATGTTAAAAATAATATAATAAAATGTGTAAATGTCTTAGGTTTGTATTTCCTGCTATCATATAATGTAACAATAATTTTTTGGGATAATAACTACAATATATTAGTAATTACCCCTTGGAAAATTATAATTATTTGATTATATCATGAAGAAATAGTGTTGTTTGGAGTGGATGGTTTCTAATAAATTACATCCATATCTAGAAAAAACAAGTTGATGTGGCTTTGATATAGTTGTACTTATGGGTATTTATACTAAAAAGGGACCACTAAGTATTAAATTTATCATAACTGGGTTTGTGAAAAAGAGGCTTCTTTTATACATTGTTTGACACTCCCAAGGGATGTTATTTGGAAAAATCACAAACTATTTATGGTCCATTATGATGTGAAAAATAGATTGTTAGGTTTTAAAGCATAATAGTAAAAACTACATGGATAACCAATATTATATTATGGAGACAAAAATGTTCGGATATATTTATCATTTATATGTTATTCCTTCTAAGGTCATTATTTCCCATTATTTCATTTTTTTTATTTTAGTATTCTAACACATAATTTTATTTTCACTATTTTATTTGGTGGTGGTAAATAATGGATATTGTAAAAAAACCAATATGATAGTAAATGAGACTATTTTCTTATTGAGATTCCTAGCCTTTTGTGAATGGGATCTATGAAATTCCAGGTATTACTATCCCAACTAACTCATGTTATTAAAAATAACATGAATCATGTGGAATTAACTACTTGTCATATAAAATATCATGTTATTGTAATATAATTTATGTGAAAAAAGATTCCTACTTTTACAGGATCATATAATCCCATAATTTTATAATAATAAATAAACTCCATTAAGAATATATCATGTGTTCTCCAATGTTCAGAACCTGATAAGGTCATGATGGATGTCTATCAACATATTGGTGAAGATCATAAGTGGTGGACACTAATCAAGAACTCATATTCCAAAGGATAATCTGATTTAATTCAATAAGAAGAATTCAATAAATATATTTTTCAATAAATTACATCCATGAAATATCACACTTAAAATCAAGAGGGAGTGCCTCGAACTAAATAACATGCAATAAGAATCAATCATGATGTATGAGTCAGACATCAGAAGGACTGGATGGTATTTAATTTCATTTTTCATCAATATTGTAAGTGATCTAACCATTTATTTATGTGTGTACATTTGATTCTAAAAAATCCATATTCAAATTTATGAATTTAACAACTATAACGAAATTATTCATTGATCCCTTAAATACTAGACGGAGAATTGTGACTCATAATGTGTCATGTGAGGGAGATAAAATTTTTAATATAGAGATTAATTTTGTAGTATAAAAAAATAACTATGAAGCGAGAACGAGAAAAAATCACATATATGGAAAAGTATAGGAAGATCTTCTTGGAAACAGTCTCAAGGGAAACATTAGAAGCATCATGTATGTAAAATAGGGTCATAGAGATAATAAATACTGACGAAATATGAAAAAAAAACACTAATTAGATAGAAAAAATATTTTTTATATGAATGTTTATCTCATGGAAAAAGGTTTCAACAACAAGGAATATATGAATCATTTAAAATAATTCCCTATTATAATGATATTTTGAGTAATTAAATGAAAAAAACCATTTTGTACTATATAGAGAGGAAAAATATATTTTACAACTACTTCTTCGGTAGATCCCAACATTGATGTTGTGAAGGTATTATGTTTATTCATTCAATAATAACAAATATTTTTTTTTATTCCCATTCAATAAATTATTTAGTGTCCTTCATGTTTAGTAGATCCATTTAAATACCACCACAATTAATTGGTTGTTGAGATCTCTGTGGGTATATAAAATAATGAAAAGTTTTCAACCAAAGTATAGAAATCATCCATAGTGAATGTATATGGACTGAACCACTCAAAAAAACATTTATTACATACTTTAGTAGAATTTGATGATATATTTGAATGTATTTCCTATACCGACCTTAATAAAACCTCAACATTCTATATAGGGATATCACTCTTGACATCCTGATTCATCATTCAATTCTATAACTGTTTAAAAATGAGGATAAATCACTTTTGTAATCATCCAATCATGTATGGATATTTTTTATTTATTGAAAACATATATGTCGAGGAAGTTCGTTAGGATTTTTTCCTCCTCCAATAGAACTATTTATGAATATTTTACTCTTTGTGATGATTTTAGATATGCATTATGATTGGGGATTAGTTATGGATTCTAGATTCCAATTAAGTGTCTTAGGTGTGCTCTGGTTGAAACGAATTTGGTTCTCAATGGTCGTCTCACGGAGGTTCCTATTTGATGACATCTATTTGTAAACTCCTAACATGTTTTAGTGGTTGGGTGTTGAGGGAATATGGTAGGGTTGATATATAATTGGTGGCACTGGGTGGTGTGATTTGAGTGATTTTTCCTATAAGGATCAACTTGGGATCCTTGTCATGGTATTGTATGATGGCTAGTCTGGGGAAGAATCAGGTTGTAGTGTTTTTGTTTTTGTTTATGGGAATGTCTGGTCCAAGACTGGGTTCCATGGCCAGCCTGATTATGGCTCTTCATGTGTGGTGTTTATTTGTTCCCACTTATCCAATAATTTATTTTATTTTATGAAATAAAAAAAATTATTTATGAAGATATATATATGTAAAATTATTATGAACAATGATATAATGATGCTTGAATACATTCCCATTTTGATGGAATATATTTATGTACTACCTGAAGTGTTCCATGTCCTTCCTCCTGACATAGATATTGATTTAAAAATTGAGCATATACATGATTCTAAACATATATACAATACTCTTTATAAAATGACCACCATTAATTTAGAATAATTGAAGAATTGGTTATAAGATAATATGGAATATGGTTTCGTAGGCCCGAGTTCTTCACCATGGGGTGTACTACTCCTATTTATTAAGAAGAAGGAATGATAAATGTGCCTATGATTTTATTATCACGATATCAAAAATATATTGATAAATAAAATGTATCTCATACCATAGAATGATAAATTGTTAAATCAATATTAGGGGTCTTTTATTTATAAAAGGATAACCTCCGCATGGGATATCACTAATTAAGGATGTATAAGGATTATTTTCCTCTGTCTATATTTCAAACATGGTATTGATACTATGAGTTCATAGTGACTCCCTTCAGAATAAATAATTCTCTAACAATATGTATGGACTTTTGGAACAATGTCTGCAAAAATTACGAAGATGTTTTTTAGTATTTGTATATGACATACGGATATACTCAAAATGTTTGGAGGAGAATGATGACTATTTTAATACTATGTTGATAAATTTCATAATGGATATTTTGTATGAATTGTTGACTAAATTTGTGTCCTTGATAGATTATGTAGAATTATTAGAGCATGTTATAAAAACTGATGGGATATATATGGGAACATAAAAGTCAATTGAAATTGAGGAATGGGATATATGATTATCTATAATGAAGATCCATAATTTCCTTGAACTAGGTGAGTATTTTCGAAGAATTGTGCTAAAAATATCATGATTGTAAAACCCACAAACAAAGATGACGCGGAATGGAATAATATTTTTGATGTCTATTTAATATGCAGAGAGATTTAATGAATTAAAAAAATAATCATATCACTTATCCAGTCTTCATGATTCCCTCAACAGAAGAATTTATCATGTTATACAATGATTCTTTAAACAACGTATTGTCTTTTATTGATTAAAAATTAAAAATCAATATACCATGCCTTGTGTATGTAGACATATCATGAGAAGAAGTTTCCAGTACATGATCTGGATATGGATCGAGTAACCTCTATATTGAAAATCAGAGGGATTTATCTCTATTAAACGAATTGTGAGATATATACAGATCATAATATTGAAAAATATATAGAAACATGTAATGAGAATAAAATTATCAATTTAATATGGTGTTATATGGTCATGGATTATAATTTCTCATTCCACAATTGTCCTTATAAAATAATAATTTTGTTGATAATCAATGTAGAATAGATCCAAAAACTATATCAATTATGATAATTAAAAAGGATCCGAATATATTTGAATTTTGAAGGATGTATATAGGGATCATAAAGAAACATAATCATTTGTTTTCAAATGATTTCTCAACCATCCATTTTTTCAATGAAAAAGTATGACCTAAGATTTGATGTTAAAATACAGAAGAAGGTGAAACCTATATAAAATATGAAATCATCAATGTTAAAAATAGATAAAGGAGTTTTAGGATTTGGGTCATGACTATATGTACCATAAAATCATGAGATAATGAAGGACCTATTAAATGACATTATACATCCACATAAGGGGCATGATGACGTATTGGGATATCTAATATCATTGTTGGGTGGAAAATTTAAACAAGGATGTCATAGAGTATACATAATAATAACTAGTATTTTAGAAGGTAAAGGTTTAAAGGTAAATATATAAGGGGATGATTGAAGTATTAAAAATACTAACACTGAAATGGGATGAAATGACTATGTGGACAACGTCACTAGTACTTCATATACATCAACCCAAAATTATGGTTCATGGGATCTGGTGGATCATCATATATGATCTTCTCATTTCAATTAAATTCACGAGAACATCTTTCTTGATCAAAATTCAAGGATATACATCAGATAGTTGGTGAGAAAGTATGGAAAACTATTATATGTTATATATGAAATATATTTTAGAATTACCTCTATTATTAAGAAAAGTCTCCAACATGATATAAACATTGAAATTAACTATAGTATAGATTGTCAAACCCAATATAAAGGCCTATTAAAGTGAAAAAAAAGATAAAATAATCCATGTTGAGAGCATACTCTAATGTCCTCAATGGAAAATGAGATCAACATATTCCATTAGAAATGTTATCAAATAATAACATCATTCACTCAATAATACAAATGGATCCATATAATGTACCTTTTATAAGATATTTAGATCACAAGAATTCTTGGATGATGTTTGTGAATTCATGATCATGGAGAATTAAAGGTTTAAAAAAATTGTATAAAAGTCAAGAACATTCAATATCACATCATATATACTCAGAGTCAATAGAAGAACCACGATGATATTTGTTAATGAGACATTGAGTTTGAGATTAGAGATAATTTGTTCCTCTGCATATCATCATGTAATAGATCCTTGGTAATTGGGATAAATGGTTTGCAACGTCTAAGTCACATTGGCCCCAATATGATTCATGACTGCATTAGGGTCATGGCTTATCAAATAACCCATCCAATATCCCTATCTCAAGTACATGACATATTCCATGCATCACTCTTGAGTAAGTACATACATGACCCTACATACTTAATGAATTCAGAAGTGGTACAACTATAAAATTATCAGTCATATGAGGATAATAAACATAATACATTTGACCATATAGATAAAGTTATAAGTAGTAAAAAATCTCCTTGTCAAATGTACTATGTATAATATTTATGAACAATGAGGATACTTGGGGCCTAAAGGAATCCTTGAGGTAGAAGTACCCACATCATTTACACATTAGTTTCTAAAAAAAATTAGAATGGTGAAATTTTTTATCAGGGGAATAGTTTAACAATTATAAATATCTTCAAGAGAAATTCACCTCTAAATATACAATTATATCATAATTATTAATATAATACTATATAATGAACTTTAAACACATTATAAAACCAAATAAATATTATTATATAAATTTGAATATTAATTTTTGAGATGAAATATGTCCATGTAAATTTATATTATTATAATGGGGAAAATAGAAAATAATATAACAATAAAAGGATAATTTTGATATGAATGAATCCCCAAAATAATCAAAGTCATTAAAAACATTGTAGAACAAAAATAGAATCCTATTAATGGAATATTAATTTTGAAAAGGAATATATATAACCTTAATGTAAAATATATGTTATTAGAGAATAGATAAAATATGATGTATTTATTTGAATTTGGGAACCCATATAATAATTAAAAATATGACTATTGGAGTAGTAATATGACCATTGGAATAGTTACACAACAGTTATAATAGAAATATAATTATTAAGAATATTAACATGACCATTAAACTATTATTCACAGTTATTTATGATAAAAATAATACCTACATGTCTTATTAAATGAAAATATGATAATTTTATGCCATGGTATAAGTAAATAAATGTTCTAAAAATGATAAATTAATTATTTGTGTTATTTTAAAACATAAATGATTAAAAAAAGACTTTTATATTGTATATAGTGATATAAAATGAATTTCATTTTCATATATGTGTTTATAAATTAATATTATGATGTTTTATAATTATAACATAATTTTATGATACCATTAATAATTTTTCAAATGGTATGAAAATGAATAATTATGTTATAATTTGTATTTTTCAAATAATAATGGATTTTATTTAAAAAGAAATTTCCAAAATACTTAATAAATTATATTAATATAATATATATCATTTATATTTTCATTTTGAAAAATATTTATTGATTTATATAGAGAACTTTACAAATTTTTTGATTTTTCAGTGAATAGTAAAATACAGTATTTAACATTGTTAGCTAAGTATATTAATGTTTGAGTGACTAATGATGTAATAAACAATTAGTTTGAACATAAATGAACAATTTAATTTATATATTCATAATAATAAATAATATTGGTAGTCCTTATACAAATCAATAAACACAAAAATGTAATATTAGAAATCACCCTTCTCCAACCCATATAAATACAACCCCTAACCACAACTTCTCCTAAAAAAATTTATGTAATTAATAATGACAATTTTTTTTACCAATTATCATACCAATCCTCTATATAATTTATAAGGTATTATTTTATAACCCTCATATATTTAAATGGATCCTTAAGGGGTATCCTAAAAGTACACAACCAACTGTAGTAGTAAATACTAAACTAAATTTCTTCTAATTTTATTCCTCATGTACCACACCCACATGTTCACCATACACATAAAAATATAAAAATAAATATAATAAGAGTATTGATAATTCATTATTTTAGTAGAATATCTATCTTATACCACCACGTCTTTAGATTCTAAAATTAATACACTGTTTACAATATGTTTACTTAACATCTTCGAAGAACAATGTACTTCATTTTTTTCCTCCTACATAAAGGAGTGTTGTAGAGACAATATTATTAAAAAATTATTATTATACTAAATATATACCAAAATTTTAATTATTATTCAGTGTTTTAATAATAATTTAAATAAATGAAATGTATCTAAATTTCGATGGTTGGTAAAACATAAAAAATGAACATCCCACATAACGTTGTTGTTTTTACTATGTGAATAATCCAAATGTAAGAAGAAATATTTGTATTTAGTACTATATAAATTTATAGGTGTAATTAAATATACATTATTTTCACTTATATTGTTTCATTCCCATTTTATAATAACATCATTAATTATCCACAAGTGACCTGACCCAGATAAAATGAAACATACACCACTAAAAAAATGATTTTAATCATTATGTCAGATTGAAATTGTTTCAAATGATCAAAATATAATTTTATTAATAAAATTTATATGAAATGTTTTATAATTAAGTTTTTATTGAATACAATTTTTTTATTTTGAACAATATGTGCTGGTACATAATGATTATTGAACCAATGTTAAGTGATCTCTCTGAACCACCCTTTTTCAATATGTTATGATATTTATCTCTCAAACTGACATTATATCAATCTGTAATGTTATATAATTGTTGTTTATTCTTTATATATTTTTCATTCATATATACCTATATTATTATCCCATCCATTTTTTTTGTAATACATACCTAAAGTTCATTTCTCTAATGTAATCTTTAAAATCGAAACCAATGAAGAGTAATATTTCATACCCCTTAATACTTTTATGTAAAACTAAATTAAATTAAATATTACCATACAAGTTTTCATTAAATAAAGGAATATTTTAGCTATAAAAATTACGGATTACATATGGGTTACAAATATTATACCTTACATGTCACGACCCGACCTCGGGGCCCGTGCCGTGACTACCCCAAGCCCGCCTTCCATAGGCCAGGGGCTGGCGACTAGCACCAAGGCGTAAAATCCCAATAACAGGGAAGGCATTGCCTTTATAAGTAACAACCACCACAGAGTCAGCAAGCGGAAAGTAACTACAAGTGCAGAAAAGTAAAGGGGGCCGGAAATACAAGCCCAACTGTAAAGTACAACTCGAAAGGGAAAAACAGCAGCTGGAAGAACGAAGCGGCTCCTGGGTCGTCCGCCTCGATTCCTACCTGAAGGGTAGGTACAGATGGCTCAGCTCCTGGATCGTCCACCACGGATCCTACCTGAAGGGTAGGTACAGATAGCTCCTCTACTCCACAGGTCATGTCGTCTACTCCGGGTACGTCCGCCCAGTGGTCCACCTCCGGGTACCGACCTGCTCCGCAAGTCTCAACTGCGATCTGCGCTGTCCGTCGTCTGCAACCAACACAACGAAGTGCGGGCATAGCCCGTGCAGGGGTGAGTATAAACTACTCAGTAGGGACCCCGAGACCCTTAAGGTCTCACTAAATCCAACATGGATATCCACAAAGTAAAGGCAGCAATCACGAAGTAACGTCAGACTCTACTTAGGTATACGCCCATACATATACCTAAGTCATCAAGTAACCCATCCAATCTCAAGGATACACAAAAAATCATGAAATCAACGGATAACCATCACCCAGGTATATGCCCATACATATACCTAAGTTATCAAGTGACCCATCTCAATCATGAGGAAACGCAAAGATTCATTGACTCAGCACAAACCAGGATTTTCATTATCGAAACCGTAACTGCTGAAGAGCTCCGTCTCTAGAGTGTACAGTGGTCCTGTCACGACTCCGAGGCTGCCGCTCACTAACCTAGGACTGCTGAAGTACTCCTCCTGTCGAGTACTGCGGGTCTGCTGCCAACTACCAGGTGCTCCGTCCGCTGAGGGTCTGCTGCCAAATACCGGGCGCTACCCAGATAGCCTACTGAGGTACTCCTCCTGTCGAGTACCGCGGGTCTGCTGCCAACTACCAGGCGCTCCGTCTGCCGTGGGTCTGCCGCCAAGTACCGGGCGCTCCGTCCACTGGGCTAGTCGACTCACTCCAAGTCGAGTCGGTCAAGCAGTCGTCAGGTCTCAGCCGGCTACACGGTCTCCGTACTCTGCACGCTCGTCTCCGGGAGGGTCCGCTCCACGAGCTACTGGTCGATACTCCAAGTATCACAAAGTCCCACGAAGAAGCGCCTCAAAGGTCCGTCTCGTCACAGGGGTCTCAACGCAACAGACGGCGCGTCGATCGGACGCCCGGTCTGTGAGTTAATAGTCTTTTCGTCCCAGGGGCCCGGTTGGTTTCGAGTGCGAACCAATCCCGGCCGTATCTCAACTGTACCCCGAACTCCCATAGGGTAAACTCAAAGGGACCGTTACTCAACGTAACCACCAACGCCGCTGACGGCTCGTCAAGCGGACGTCCTGTCTGAAAGATATCAGCTTTCTCGTTCCAGGGGCCCGGTTGGATTTCGGGAACAATCCAACCCGGCCATACTCCGACTGCATCCAAAACTCGGGCGGAGTATGTCAAAAGTTCCGTCTCATCAAGAGGAAGTCAACGAATCAGACGGCGCGTCAATCGGACGCCCGGTCTGTGAGTTATTGGCATTTTCGTCTCCGGGGCCCGGTTGGTTTTTAAGGAAAAACCAACCCGACCGTACTCCACCTGCGTCCAAACCTCGGGCGGAGTATGCCAAAAGATCTGATTCACTAAGAGGAACACAACGCGACTGACGGCGCGTCAATCGGACGTTCGTGGCTCAAGATATGAGCGTTTCCGCTCCGAAGGCCCGGTTGGTTTCGTGAACGAACCAACCCGGCCGAACTCAAAGTTAACCGAAACCTTGAGTGCGATATATCGAAACGACCGTCTCGATCCAAGGATCGCGTTGCCGCAGACGGTTCGTCATTCGGAGGTCCGAGGCTCAAGTTATGAGCCAAAAACCAAATCAGGTTCGAAACGGGGGGGTCCGGGTCCGGGCCGACCCGGCCCGACCCCCCCCCCCCCCCCCCCCCCCCGGGGGCGGCCGGCGGCGGCGGGCCGCGTGGCGGCGGCGGCGGCGCGGCGGCGGGCCGCGTGGCGGCGGCGGCGGCGTACCGCGTGGCGGCGGCGGCGGGCCGCGTGGCGGCGGCGGGCCGCGGCGCTCGCGGGAGGCACGCGGGGGCTAAGCCCCGCGTTCTTGACAAGGTGGCACGGCCTTGTGCCGTGCCTTTGCAAAAGAAACGGCCCCCCCACAAATGGGGGCCGGCTGGAACGAACCGGGGGGGCTTTGCCCCCCCTCCTTTAATTGAACCCCCCCCCCCCCCTCATTAAGAGGGGGGTTTGAAGAACCGGCCGGGGGTTTAATCCCCCGGTTTTATGACATCCGGCCGGCCCGCTGGCCGGCCGGTTTTTACCAACGGGACCAGAAATTCCGGTCCCGCCCTCGACTTCCGACGCCGGCGGCCCGGCCGCCGGTCTTTCCTTCCGCCGCGGCCCGGAACCGGCCGCGGTCTTCTCGTCCCGCCGCGGCCCGGAACCGGCCGCGGTCTTCTCGTCCCGCCGCGGCCCGGAACCGGCCGCGGTGTTTGTCGTCCGGCGCGGTGCGACGGCACCGCGCCCCTTTCGTCGTGCCATGAATCCTTCCAACGCGGCGCGACGGCGTCGCGTTCTTGAAGACTCTCCTCGGCGAAGCGCGACGGCGTTGCATAAAAATAAATGAACGATCATCCGCGTGGTGCGACGGCACCACGCTACTTGCTTCCACCCGCATGAACAAACATGAACGATGGAGGGGGGAATTCGGCCGTGTTCGTGCGGTCCGGCCCCCCTCACGTTAAATAAAAAACGCAACTTAAAATAAATCAAGTTACACGTTAGTCTTGATAGATTCACGATCAAGAATAAATTAAGGAAACCAAAAGAAAACGACAACCCCTACCTTGTCGTCGTCGTCGGACGAGAGGTCGTCGCGGGATTGCTCGTCGCGGAAGAAGGGGGATCGTTGCGTCGACGCGGTATCCGGCGTCGCGTCGCCAATCTCCGGATCAAGATCAAACAGATTTAATTAGTTTAAATCCGTTGATATTGAAATTAAAATGGGAGAAGAAGAGATCTGATTCTCACCTTAGTTTCCGAACGAGGATCGGCCGCGGAAGAAGAGGCATCGCCGAAGAATGTCGCGGGTAAGGCTCGTTGACGTCGCAGATCACGGTGTGCGTCGTCAAAATCCGGTCGCCGGCGTTCTTCGCGTTCTTCGCGTTCTTCGCGTTCTTCGCGGGGAGATGAAGAAACAAGGATCCTCTCAAATCCTTTCAAAGGATTTTTAGGTTGGTCTTATTTTATAAACATGCCAACAAACGTAAAAGCGTAAGTAACGAACCATTAAATTCGTTGAATTAATTCAACGAATGAAACAGCCCATTTAATTTACGAAATAAACCGCCCAATTAAATGGTCTGTTAAGAATTAAAGAAAACGCGTCGGTTGACTTTTCAGTTACTTTGACGGGTTTTCGCGGGTGCGTTACTTAGCGAAAGAAACGGCGGGGCTCGTGCGGGCCCCACCTCACAAATATCCTACCAAGGGGTAGGATATTTCTGGATAGCATCCTATCCAGTTCAACTCAGTTCAAGCCGCCTTTAAGTGGCTTTAAGTGGCTTCCAAGTGGCTTAAGCGAAATAAAATAAAGTTGTCGCAAAATTATTTTATTTCTTAACTTTAAGCCCGAAAATTAAAAACCACACCCGAGCAAACGCAACTCCGGAAGAGGCGTTTCTAAGCGAATACCGGCGCTGCGATTTCATCGGTGCCCTCAGAATTCGATTCCGGGCACCGGTTCAAAAGATAGAAAAACCCGCTCGTCCGTTCACTGAACGTACCCGAGCCAAAACTTCAGAAAATGATTCCAGGCACACCGGGCCTCGGAATCAGGTGCCGTCAGAAACTGCATTCTTGTAAAATTCCAAAGAAAATTAAGGAAAAAAATTTCCTTGGAATTTACGGGTCTTTACATTACTCCCACCACAGGGCTTTACGTCCCCGTAAAGCTTCACCACAGACTAAGGGAAACAAAGCGGTACCGAGCACGCATCAGAGCCTTCCGCTCCCATGTGCTCACCTGGAGGTTCCCGCGCTGCCAAAGAAAGTGCACAAGAGGAATCGACCATCCTCCTAGGATCCGCTCCTGTCGATCGTCGATCCCCACAGGAACCTCCGTACTTGTCGCCCTGTCATCGACGTCCAACTCCCCGGGGTCGATGACGTGTGAAGAAACATACACGTATCTCCACAGCTGAGACACGTGGTGAACATTCTGCACCCGGTGCGACTGAGGTGGTAGGGTCAAGCGGTAAACTTCCTCGCCTACCCTGCTGAAGATCAAAAGGGTCCATCGAACTTCGGAGATAACATGCCGCCTCGGCCACATCTCCGAAACCTCATCGGGTTGAGACCGTATAAGAACGTGTTCGTCACCCTCGAACTCAAGAGGTTTCCCTTTTTAGGTTAGAACTGAACTCAAACTCCTACTGCCACAGGGGTAGGGTTGACCAACTCAAGAGTGATCGGTCACACCCTCTTATGTCTGAGTTTAACATGAGCTGCCCAGGGTTTCCTTTTCGCCGACCAAGGAAAACCCATTCCGACGTTTGCCTAAAACAGTCAACCGGGGTATGATTTGTGAATCAAAACCATACCCAGATCAACGTCGTAAGGCCTCTACGCTGCCACCAAGAGATTCCAACCGAAACTCTCGCCTCGAGGTCAAATCACACCGTCGGCGTAAGCGTGATTATCGAGTCTCCTCCCAAAGGTATCTCCAGACGTGAGGGTCAAGTCTACGGCTTACCCGGAACCTCTAGGTCTGGGACATGATTCGTGGAAGGGTAGAATGATTGGTTCCTATGTCTATAGATATAGCAGCTCGTAGTAGACATAATTCGTACCCCGAATCATTCTTAGAGCTCCTGGGTCACACTCCTTGACCGCAAAGCAGCTATTCTCCTCCCCAGCCCTCCTGCTCCCTGAGCCTGGCGGGGACTACTAAGTCGGGTGGTCGTAACATGTCGAAATGTACACCACCACATGCTGCTCTCCAAGCTCTGCTTCCACGTCTGCTACCCTGCAGATTCATCTGTCCTTAGCACTTCCTCCTCCTGAAACATTTTACACGCCCGAGTCTCTGAGACTGGCGCTAGTCTCCTGCCTTTCACTGCTAACGTTCACAACCACAAAGGCTCTCTCTAGCATCCTAGCATAGGTAGGAATGCATAGAGGAAAAGAAATGGTTCAGATGTCCTTTAGACACACTTCGCTCAGAAGTTCGAGTCTAAAGAACTGATCACAACGTAACCAACGAGTACCAAGATTGATTGGTAAGCCACGTTGAGTGCTCTGCTTCCGACATGTCGTACTGTCGAAGCTGTATTAGCTCCAGAAAACTCACAACCACCTCCTCAAGCCAGTCCTCAGCCGCCTACGAGTCAGGCTCACTTCGAAACTTGAGGGATTTCTGATGCTAAAACATATGTAAGGCACTAAGCCTGTGGGTCTCTGCTGACCAACAGGTAGTGACATAGCTGGAGCTCTACCCGTAGGTACTAATCCAGGTATCGGTTCGCGTACCGAAGCCTCGTTACTATAAGGACCAACCTCATGGTCACTCTCTGGAAACATCTGGAGCTAAGATCATCATCCGCTCTACTAGTATCCAAGCTAGGCGTAGAACTCTAGCATTCGTCTCCATCCAGTCCACTGCTGCCTGGGAAATCTGTCTCACCTCGTATCCTCAGAGGCCTCTACTGCTGGAACTCGTGCATCGCGCTCTGCTAGCGTGCACCGTCAGCTAGTGGCATCTGCTGCCTAACGGGTGGTGGTGCTGCTGGTACACCACCCGAAGGTGCCAACACTGAAAAAGGGCCCTGCACTGGAGTCTCGCTGCTCGGTGGGCCATCATGAAAGAAACAACGTAACACGATCAAACGATTATACCTGGTAAGCTGACCTGGTTTGAGCTGTTTTAAGGGGAAAAACCCTTGAAAACACACACGCAATCAGTGTTTTCGTGCACAAAGTCGGAAATCAGTTGTCAGGGTCCTGGTGTATGGATACGTCGGCCGCCCGCACCAACACTGGACTCCCTGAACCGAAAACCACACTCGGTACTCTCAACACTATTGCTTCACAGAAAGAAACATCAGAGTTATAAGTTCTGCGGTAGAACCGAACTCCTCTGATACCAATTTGTCACGACCCGACCTCGGGGCCCGTGCCGTGACTACCCCAAGCCCGCCTTCCATAGGCCAGGGGCTGGCGACTAGCACCAAGGCGTAAAATCCCAATAACAGGGAAGGCATTGCCTTTATAAGTAACAACCACCACAGAGTCAGCAAGCGGAAAGTAACTACAAGTGCAGAAAAGTAAAGGGGGCCGGAAATACAAGCCCAACTGTAAAGTACAACTCGAAAGGGAAAAACAGCAGCTGGAAGAACGAAGCGGCTCCTGGGTCGTCCGCCTCGATTCCTACCTGAAGGGTAGGTACAGATGGCTCAGCTCCTGGATCGTCCACCACGGATCCTACCTGAAGGGTAGGTACAGATAGCTCCTCTACTCCACAGTTCCTGTCGTCTACTCCGGGTACGTCCGCCCAGTGGTCAACCTCCGGGTACCGACCTGCTCCGCAAGTCTCAACTGCGATCTGCGCTGTCCGTCGTCTGCAACCAACACAACGAAGTGCGGGCATAGCCCGTGCAGGGGTGAGTATAAACTACTCAGTAGGGACCCCGAGACCCTTAAGGTCTCACTAAATCCAACATGGATATCCACAAAGTAAAGGCAGCAATCGCGAAGTAACGTCCGACTCTACTTAGGTATACGCCCATACATATACCTAAGTCATCAAGTAACCCATCCAATCTCAAGGATACACAAAAAATCATGAAATCAACGGATAACCATCACCCAGGTATATGCCCATACATATACCTAAGTTATCAAGTGACCCATCTCAATCATGAGGAAACACAAAGATTCATTGACTCAGCTCAAACCAGGATTTTCATTATCGAAACCGTAACTGCTGAAGAGCTCCGTCTCTAGAGTGTACAGTGGTCCTGTCACGACTCCGAGGCTGCCGCTCACTAACCTAGGACTGCTGAAGTACTCCTCCTGTCGAGTACTGCGGGTCTGCTGCCAATTACCAGGCGCTCCGTCCGCTGAGGGTCTGCTGCCAAATACCGGGCGCTACCCAGATAGCCTACTGAGGTACTCCTCCTGTCGAGTACCGCGGGTCTGCTGCCAACTACCAGGCGCTCCGTCCGCCGTGGGTCTGCCGCCAAGTACCGGGCGCTCCGTCCACTGGGCTAGTCGACTCACTCCAAGTCGAGTCGGTCAAGCAGTCGTCAGGTCTCAGCCGGCTACAAGGTCTCCGTACTCTGCACGCTCGTCTCCGGGAGGGTCCGCTCCACGAGCTACTGGTCGATACTCCAAGTATCACAATGTCCCACGAAGAGGCGCCTCAAAGGTCCGTCTCGTCACAGGGGTCTCAACGCAACAGACGGCGCGTCGATCGGACGCCCGGTCTGTGAGTTAATAGTCTTTTCGTCCCAGGGGCCCGGTTGGTTTCGAGTGCGAACCAATCCCGGCTGTATCTCAACTGTACCCCGAACTCCCATAGGGTAAACTCAAAGGGACCGTTACTCAACGTAACCACCAACGCCGCTGACGGCTCGTCAAGCGGACGTCCTGTCTGAAAGATATCAGCTTTCCCGTTCCAGGGGCCCGGTTGGATTTCGGGAACAATCCAACCCGGCCATACTCCGACTGCATCCAAAACTCGGGCGGAGTATGTCAAAAGTTCTGTCTCATCAAGAGGAAGTCAACGAATCAGACGGCGCGTCAATCGGACGCCCGGTCTGTGAGTTATTGGCATTTTCGTCTCCGGGGCCCGGTTGGTTTTTAAGGAAAAACCAACCCGACCGTACTCCACCTGCGTCCAAACCTCGGGCGGAGTATGCCAAAAGATCCGATTCACTAAGAGGAACACAACGCGACTGACGGCGCGTCAATCGGACGTTCGTGGCTCAAGATATGAGCGTTTCCGCTCCGAAGGCCCGGTTGGTTTCGTGAACGAACCAACCCGGCCGAACTCAAAGTTAACCGAAACCTTGAGTGCGATATATCGAAACGACCGTCTCGATCCAAGGATCGCGTTGCCGCAGACGGTTCGTCATTCGGAGGTCCGAGGCTCAAGTTATGAGCCAAAAACCAAATCAGGTTCGAAACGGGGGGGTCCGGGTCCGGGCCGACCCGGCCCGACCCCCCCCCCCCCCCGGGGGCGGCGCGGCGGCGGCGCGGCGGCCTGCGGCGGCGGCGGCGGCGGCGGCGGCGCGGCGGCGGGCCGCGTGGCGGCGGCAGCGGCGGCGGCGGCGGCGGCGCGGCGGCGGGCCGCGTGGCGGCGGCGGGCCGCGGCGCTCGCGGGAGGCACGCGGGGGCTAAGCCCCGCGTTCTTGACAAGGTGGCACGGCCTTGTGCCGTGCCTTTGCAAAAGAAACGGCCCCCCCACAAATGGGGGCCGGCTGGAACGAACCGGGGGGGCTTTGCCCCCCCCTCCTTTAATTGAACCGCCCCCCCTCATTAAGAGGGGGGTTTGAAGAACCGACCGGGGGTTTAATCCCCCGGTTTTATGACATCCGGCCGGCCCGCTGGCCGGCCGGTTTTTACCAACGGGACCGGAAATTCCGGTCCCGCCCTCGACTTCCGACGCCGGCGGCCCGGCCGCCGGTCTTTCCTTCCGCCGCGGCCCGGAACCGGCCGCGGTCTTCTCGTCCCGCCGCGGCCCGGAACCGGCCGCGGTCTTCTCGTCCCGCCGCGGCCCGGAACCGGCCGCAGTGTTTGTCGTCCGGCGCGGTGCGACGGCACCGCGCCCCTTTCGCCGTGCCATGAATCCTTCCAACGCGGCGCGACGGCGTCGCGTTCTTGAAGACTCTCCTCGGCGAAGCGCGACGGCGTTGCATAAAAATAAATGAACGATCATCCGCGTGGTGCGACGGCACCACGCTACTTGCTTCCACCCGCATGAACAAACATGAACGATGGAGGGGGGAATTCGGCCGTGTTCGTGCGGTCCGGCCCCCCTCACGTTAAATTAAAAACGCAACTTAAAATAAATCAAGTTACACGTTAGTCTTGATAGATTCACGATCAAGAATAAATTAAGGAAACCAAAAGAAAACGACAACCCCTACCTTGTCGTCGTCGTCGGACGAGAGGTCGTCGCGGGATTGCTCGTCGCGGAAGAAGGGGGATCGTTGCGTCGACGCGGTATCCGGCGTCGCGTCGCCAATCTCCGGATCAAGATCAAACGGATTTAATTAGTTTAAATCCGTTGATATTGAAATTAAAAAGGGAGAAGAAGAGATCTGATTCTCACCTTAGTTGCCGAACGAGGATCGGCCGCGGAAGAAGAGGCGTCGCCGAAGAATGTCGCGGGTAAGGCTCGTTGACGTCGCAGATCACGGTGTGCGTCGTCAAAATCCGGTCGCCGGCGTTCTTCGCGTTCTTCGCGTTCTTCGCGTTCTTCGCGGGGAGATGAAGAAACAAGGATCCTCTCAAATCCTTTCAAAGGATTTTTAGGTTGGTCTTATTTTATAAACATGCCAACAAACGTAAAAGCGTAAGTAACGAACCATTAAATTCGTTGAATTAATTCAACGAATGAAACAGCCCATTTAATTCACGAAATAAACCGCCCAATTAAATGGTCTGTTAAGAATTAAAGAAAACGCGTCGGTTGACTTTTCAGTTACTTTGACGGGTTTTCGCGGGTGCGTTACTTAGCGAAAGAAACGGCGGGGCTCGTGCGGGCCCCACCTCACAAATATCCTACCAAGGGGTAGGATATTTCTGGATAGCATCCTATCCAGTTCAACTCAGTTCAAGCCGCCTTTAAGTGGCTTCAAGTGGCTTCCAAGTGGCTTAAGCGAAATAAAATAAAGTTGTCGCAAAATTATTTTATTTCTTAACTTTAAGCCCGAAAATTAAAAACCACACCCGAGAAAACGCAACTCCGGAAGAGCCGTTTCTAAGCGAATACCGGCGCTGCGATTTCATCGGTGCCCTCAGAATTCGATTCCGGGCACCGGTTCAAAAGATAGAAAAACTCGCTCGTCCGTTCACTGAACGTACCCGAGCCAAAACTTCAGAAAATGATTCCGGGCACACCGGGCCTCGGAATCAGGTGCCGTCAGAAACTGCATTCTTGTAAAATTCCAAAGAAAATTAAGGAAAAAAATTTCCTTGGAATTTATGGGTCTTTACATTACATTTCTATTCCCCAAATGTTTTTAACCTATTCTACAATTTATCATTTGAATTTTTATTTTTATAAATAATTATACACCCTTTCTATGAATGGGTTTTCTAAATTAAAATATATTTTTACACCTACAAATTTTGTTCTTATGTGTGAATTCTCAAAATATCTAATTCCTTAATCTATTCTAATTCTTTTTAAAATATCCATTTATTTTGATATTAGGATTGATTACAAAACCCATTTATTTAAATGAGTAATTTATATGTTTTTATCTTATGATTGATTCCCTTTGTTGGCAAATATAATAATGTACATGTTATGATGTTTGCACCTAGATAATACTATAATGAGTTGGGTAATGGTTTTTTTCCAATGAGTTTTTATGTAAAATATTAGGGAGTAAACCTAATTCATGATGATAATCTGTTAAACATGTGATGTTTTTTTGGAAATTAACTACGCTTTAATTATACTAATTTCATGTGATATATTTTCCCTGATTTCCTATTTTCTATGATATTATGATTCCAAATTAATTATTTTATTCAACCATATTATTATTCATTAGGATATTCTTTTAAAAATATAATTTTTTTCCTTCTAACTGACATTTAATGATTCATTAACATGTTTATTCACTTACTTTTTTTAGCCCACCCCTTTTGTTTATGTATTTCCCAGCTTATCATATATAGTCATACGAGATCAATGGGATTTAGGATGTCATTATGTAGTTAAAATAATGTAATTGTATTTTAGAGTAATGATAATGTGTAATGTACATAGTATTATAATGTCACTCGAATCAATGATCTAGGATTTTTATTTATAAAAAAATAATGATAAAAATCATGTAGTAATTAGTGTAAAATTATGAGGTTAATATATGTGGAATCTGGTATAGGTATGTCCTTGGAACCAGAGAAATTAGTGGTAGTGATGTACTTGAAATGTCCCCAAAAAGTTTTTAAGACTATGTTCTTTATATGTTCAATATGATTCTACCAATGATTCATAAATGAATTTTGGTGTCTATTAGAACTCATAATTCTATTTATGAAGTAGGAAGTAGAGTTCTAGTGCTTGATCTTGTGTGAATGGGATATTCTAGGGTCAGAAAAGAGGATGAATACAAATCATATGATGGTAATTATTTATCTAGGGATTATTTATGTTGTATACTATGATATGTAGTACATTGGTTTTAGAGAAGTTCCAATGCATAAGGAATGGGTACTCGATTATGGTTCAAGACAAATTCCTCCCTAGGAGTGTAACTAAATTTCCCATTAATGTGATTTAACAACCATGGACCACAATTTTATAAACATGTGACACACTCTCTCTAAATAAAGGTTTATTGTCTATATGGACCATAAGAGACTTTGTCAAATAATCTCAAAAATGGGATTGAACATTAGGCAAAGGAACTGGATAGAGTGTCTTAATTTTTTAGATGGGATATACACTTGGTACAGGTAAAATCATTTCAAATGATATTATACAAAAGACATGTGTATATTAGAATACCAGTAAATGGTCATCAATGGTATTATGGTGACTGATGATCTTTTCGGTTTTATGGAGGGTGGATGATTAAAGGACCAAGGATCAATGATTTGTACCCCATTATGGGTAACATCATCCTGAGTAGATTTGGTAAAGGATGTACATGAGACCATTTAGAGGCAGTAATTGATTCATAAGAGTTTTATCATATCTCAATGTAGATATAGATAATATTCCTACCTTTGGAGGATTCCATTATTGTTTTCTGTAAGAATATGAGTTTTTCAATGATTGAATCCTTGGTTGGGCCACCAATATTTGGGAAAAAATTAAAATATATCCCCACATTATTTTGGAAACATTGAGATCATCGAATGGGTTAGTATAATGGATTACCTTCTAAATAATACATTACATTACAATTTTATACATGACGTGTTTCAGGTTTCACAAATTCATTGAAACATTTCTAATCTCACACATGATATCGACTATGAGGATGTTGAACTGGAGCCTAATTCATTGTATATGGAGTTCCAACTACATCTTTTAGACCACAGTGAAAACTTTATTCTTTGTGTGATGACACAAATTATTAGATTCTACGGTGGCATGGATAAATCCACAATGTAACATGGGATTAATAGTTAGACGTTCAGTTTCTATGGTCCAATTTTTTTGAGTGGGATCCCAAGAGATTATTCTAAAGGTTGGGAAGTTATTAGTGGATATGAATGTAAGGATATTTTATTTTTACATGAATTATTTTTTAATTTACTATATTAATTTTATTATTTCAGCTCTAAAAAATTCATTCTATGTTTTAATGGTTTTCAATTAGTTTCAAAATGTTCTGGTGTCCTTTTAAAGGGTGAAAAATATAATAATGGTGTGACAAGACCATACCAATTCTATAATAAAACATTAAAATAGATGTTGAGGCTGAAGTAGAACCTCATATTATAGGTTCCGGATTGAAAAAAAGATACAATCTAACATGAATACTATGTAGTAAGATCATGTTTATAATATCTGGGTTATTTAGTGTTGTATAAAACCATGTTTTTAAACCATGTGTTTATCAATTATGATATTATAGGGCACATTGGGAAATATTTTTCAAAAAATGGGGTCAAACCCTGAACATTTTAAATTAAGGATCTGATTCCTCCCTAATGTTCATATATTTTTTTCAATTTTTACCAGTTCTTATTTTTATTTGAATATACCTTTATTTCAATGACTCCCTTCAGCTTCTATAATGTAATCCTATACTATAAATGTAGATTTGGACGCATTGATGTGATTTGAAGATCCATAATTGAGGTATATTATAAAAAACCTCTTTTATATATGTTTATCCTTGACAAACCTCATTTCTTTATTCAGTATCCATAGATCATTATTTATGACTCCATTATATGAGTTTAAATTACATCTAACGTCAAATTATTTGTCTTTTTCATGATCAATGATGGATTATATTTTTTAATTAAATCAATTTTGACCAGGGTAATATTAAATTGAAAGAGATGAAATTTTGGGTGTACTTCCATATATCCGTCATCATGAGACTATTTTATATTCTATTCTCATATATAATCCATTTCCTATTGAATTATTGATGATTTATTGATACTAATATACAATAACTAGTGTTCAATTTAGGAATTGTTGAGAAATTCATGATCTGTTCCTCCGCCAAAATGAATCATATGTATTGAAATACTTTCTTCTAATTTAAAATAAAATGTATTCCTTTGATAGAATTTGTGTGGTATGTGATTCTATAACCATCATTAATGATATAGAATCCCAGTGAGTAGCTTTTAAAATACTACTTTTTGATGTACTAGAACAAAAAATATGCATCCTTGATGTGTGATGATATCTTATATGGGTTTTTATTTTGTTTGATAGTTTATGCTTGATGAAATTTTTATTTATTCATAAAAACTTTTAGGGTATGAAATTAAATACCAATTAAGAATCTTTTATGAACATGTTTCAATGTTATATTTCATGATTTTTTCATACATTGATGATCTATCTTGATTTTTATTTCATGTGGGTAAGTGCATAGGCTGCCAGACCCATTTATGAAAATTGATTCCATGATTAAACTTGTATCTTGTTTGATAATGTTTGATGTTGATCACATGTGTAGTAGGTTTCTAATTTTTTATCATAATTTTATCATATGGAATTCATTGTATGGAAAACCATGTAATGTTTGTTACCATGCATTTGAGGTATTTTCATTCGTTCATAGAATAATTTGTACATCATGATATGGTTATACAATACAGGATTTCTATGATTTTATTTTTAATATAGAGATGATGGACCTGAGAATGTGGTATATATAAAATGATGAATTTAGGATGATATATGATTCACTTGATTCCTAGTGAATTCCATTTATCTGTTATTACTCGATGGCATGTGGATATCAAGTTGAACGATCATGTGATTCCTACAGAGAATAGAGTGTTATTATTCACATGATTCATAGTGAATTTTGATATTCCATCACACATGATGCCTTGAGTTTCCAATATATATGTTTACATTACATTTAAAATGCACTTAATTACTTATAATATCATGATATTATATTTTTAATGACTCCAATGTATGTATTAATAGGGTTCATTGCAGCTTGGGTGGCCCATGGGTGCTCAATTTGGGATTTTTATGCTTTAGTATAAATTTATTTTTTTCAAGAAAAATGATACTTATTCTTATGAACACTTTTTATGGATTCATTTGTAGAGTCCTATTATATTTTATTACTCAATCAACACACAAGAATCTAGTAATCCTTTATAATTATTATATATGAATCTACCCCATGGAAAAGGGCCTTTGATAGATAGTTGAGTAAAGGAACATTGAGCTGGGATAAGTTATTTTAAAAACACTATAGTATAATTTATAATTATTAATTTTTCTTATTACACTATTACTATGGTTTTTATTTCCACAGTAGAAGAACATTTATTTAAATTATTACATGTGGTACATATGATATTTTTTTATCCTCTTTGTGTAATCGGATTTTTTATTGTTATATATATTGTTGGTGCATGGATTTTAACTAAAGGTATAGTATCCTCACAGATGGCATTAAGCTAGCCTCTTTTACATTGTGATACATTCATGAGGTCGTGTGTCTCACTAACATATAATTTATTGTTTGGTTATGTCATTAAATTAAACATAACACTTATTTATTATGAATTGTTTATATATCAATAATAATTGATTTTAATTTTATTTTAATTTTATTCTATTTAATAATTTCGTAACTAATTATATCTATTTTCATATTTTTTCACATCTTGATATTGGTTACGATAATTCTATTCTTAATAACTGTTTTTATGGTTTTTAAAAGTCATGGGTTCCAGTTCCTAACAATGTGTTTCATCACATGATTGAGAAGTGGATTGTATCTAAGAATGTGTAAATTATTTTATATTAAATTTTAGTAATTTATATTTTATTGTATTATTCAATATATATAGGGGTTATGGTCTCTTGTTGATGGGATAAACATAATATCTATTTGGGAGGTAAGAATGTAATAAATTCATGAATGTTCCCATCATTTTTTACATAACCATCATAGAGAGCTATGATAAATCAATGCGTTGAAATATATGATCAGTTCTGTGTGTCCCATCATCCTGATTACATCCCCACATAGTCTTGGGATGATTTGTATGGACACTAACTTTTTAAATAAATAATTTTGAACATAATTTCATAATTGAGGATTAAATCAACAACTCAAAACAATTTTTTGAGGATTATTGTCTAGGAAACTAGGTACAAATGTCATGAATTACATAAGGTAAGCATAAAAATAGAATTTATTTAATCGGATTGAAAGGCTCAATTATTATTCTATCCCAAGTCAATTAATGACTACTGATTTCCTAGGGACATTCATTAATAAAAAATAGTTATCATAAGTCCTAGTATAGGATAAAAAAAGAAATTGAATTATATAGATCACCAAGGAGAATACATGAGGCATAAAATGAGTGAATAAATAATCATATGCTGTCCATAACATGTAATGGTAAATAAAAAATCAAATGAGACATTAAAAATAAAACCAACATGGATTATCACTAAGAAATTGTATAACATAATTTCCATTGTTATTCACTTGGGTTTCATAAAACTGGTCATATCTAGTGATTAATTCATTACCAAATTCACTAGACAACTATAAGGGAACACCAATAAAATGTATAAATTCATGTGATATAAATTGATCATATAAAAAATCATTTTATAAATAACCCATGGAGAAAAATTAATGGCTGTCATGTAACTTGATATATTTCATAGTTTTTATATACCTGATTATTATATCCATTTTAAAACACAAAAATTAAATGTTTATTTCATACATGAAAATTAAAAGTCATTAAATTATTTTTTTCATCTTGGTTAATAACCATTGATTAGAAGGAATTTTTAGTCCTCAAAATAATATAATATTTCATGAAAATAGAAAAATTCCTTAAAATATTTCTGCATAATGAATCATTTACAACATAGTTTAAGGAATGGATAAAATGAGAGGAAAAATGGGTCCCATTGGTAATTTTTTTCAGTAATAGTGTAACAAAATTGTCATGAAAAAAGTGTAATTCAATATTTTTAATACATACCACCAAAGTGGTACTTGAATGGAAACGAATAAGGGGAGAGTTCTATTACATTGAAGTTTTTTTTTTCTATAACATGATAATGGGGCCTTAAGACCTTAAGGAAACATTGGAGGGAATATTAATATGGTAAATTGAAAGAAGATTGATTTATAATAGATTTAGAGATTATAGGAATGGTTGAATGTTTGAGTACTTATAGTAAACATATATGAATTGTTTAATAATTTCTAAATATAGACCATGTAATTATATGTTGTTTTAAATGGAAAACCTTTTGCTTACTAATGATTTTTGGAAATTATTTATAAATTTATGTCATGTCTAATAATTTTTTTATTAATTATAATAGAAATCCATTTATAATATCTAATTATATATGGAAATGTAATTTTTCAAAAAAATAGACTTTTTAATATCATAATTTTCATTTTTGACTTCAGAATGTTTTTTTGACCTGGAAATTGAGTTACATCCAATAAAAAAATAATATTAAAAAAACAAAAAAAAACATGGAATCAGTTTTATTAAGCATTACATTTCTATTACATATATATAGTTTCCTAAAACAAACCCTAAACAGAAAAATGTTTTTTAAGATTTATTAAAAAATGTTTTATTTTAGAAAAATATTTACATTTGAAACTAACCTAATTTAAAAATGTTGAATTAAAATATAATTTCTTTTTATCAAAATAATTTCCCAATTACGATAATTAAATATCTTAAATAATAAATACATATTTATATATAAATTATATTATTAATGACATATAAACATTCATCCACTTATGAAAACATCATGGGACAATATAAATTTATATTAAAATTTAATATTAAATTATAAAACTATAAATTTTTCTTAAAATAAATTTATTTATTATAAAATTTAATATATTTTCGAAAATAACATATAATTTTTAATTTTATTAAAAAATAAATTTAAAAAATTCTTCACATATTACGGGTCCCATATTATATTATTTTCAAGCCTTAATTGTCGGTGATATTGTTCATATTATTCAATGGTGAATACCAATAATGCAATAACCAACATATGTTCTAATAAATTAGCATCAAGAGGCTTGATCCAACTAGTTGGTGATATAATTACTCCCATATGGATAAATTATATTTTTTCATTACCCTTTGTAAACACTAATTATGATGATGAAATCAATACCTATGTTTATAATGTAAAATAGTAATATTGAGAAATGGTTATATTGACTAATGGTTTGATTTCTTTTTCTAACAAGGATGTCACTATTCTTAATAATGGGAGTATTATTTTGATGGTCATATCACTATTAAAATAGTCATATGACATCCTATAAATACTTCATAAATACATAATTAAATATTTAAATAAATTCCCATCATGGTTATAGTTTTTAAAAATTTATATTGGATTACTATTGTTTTTTTCTACTTTTTATAGTTTTGATCAAGGATGTGATAAAAATTGTGTATTTCAAGTATCCAAATTTTTCAATACATGTAATTTAATTTATTTCTATTTATTTACCATTGTAATAAATCCAATTATATGAGTTATTATTATTTTATAAATCTTATTTTTGTATATAACTAAATATACATTTAATAGGTTCCATTTTAAAATATACCAAAATAGTCATTTGGAAACATTATTTATTCTATTATTGAATATTTTAGGTTATTAGATTTTCCACGTTAATGAATTTTCTTCTTCAAAATTTGTGTCCAAGTTAAATATAATTAGGGGTATTTAGCCTTAATTCCTTCTTCAGGATTCGAAGGTGATTATTCGGAAATGTGATCTCTCCACAAGACGTTCAATATTCGGGTTGTATTTTCCTTCAAAACACGTTCCCATTTTTCAATAATCTAGACCATATAATCATCAAATTATAGAACATGATTCAATTATATACATTTCCGGTTCTAGTTTGTGTTGGGTCTATAATATGCAATCATTTTAGGAACACATGAAAGATGTTGTGGAAATTCCAATGATTCATAGGTAGCACTAAATGTACATTATAATTATTTTAGCCTTATTTAAAAATCTCATTAATAATTTCCATCATGATATTTTGGGGAATAAATTATCCCTAATATGAAACACTATTTAATTTCCTCAATTATGAACGTAAATATTTTTTTATCTATAATATTCCTTCAAATGTTTTCAGATAACTAGTATATTCTCCAAAGTTTCTTTCACAATCTATGGTTCCAATTGTTTTACTTTTCCAAAATAATCCAATCATTTTAGAGTTCTATTTATCTTCCTAGTTATTACTTCATAATGTCGCATTTGAACGGTTGAAAGAAAACATATGTTATAGAAGAATTCCATAAGATGAACATATAGATCCCAACTCCCTTAAAAATCATTTGATCTATCCTATAACATGTCTTCAAATTTTTTAATATTCCCCACTCATATTCCATAATTTTGAGGATGATATGTTTTACAAAGATTTACTTATGTATTTTCCTCCATTGGAAGTCTCCTAATGAACATAAATGTAAATATTGGATCATAGTCTAAATGAATTGACAATGTAACACAATGATGTCTCTCCACACTCTGAATATATAGACATGAAATGTTCTCAAGTGAAAATTATTTTCATATTCAGATCAAGTGGGTACAATTTTTGAATATATCTTCTATTAGACATATATAATTTTTTCCATTGGATTTCTTCAAAATTCCTAAACAAATTCCATTGTGATGTTTGACCACTTCCATACATGTAGGGGTAGAGTTTAAAAATTTAATTTAGGTTTTACCACTTGATATTCACTTTGTGACAGACCAATCATATTTCATAATTATCAACAATCTCTACTTTTATCATATCACACAAATATTGATCACATAGATCTCTATCAACATTGGTTGTTTTAGGATGTATAGAGAACGCAAAACCTTTAACTTCATCTATCGACTTTTCCATTAAATACATATCATATAGGGTACATATCAACATAACAAACCTTGTCATACCACTCTTGTTCATCATTAAACTCAGAAATTATCCCATTTTTCACAGATTCTATCTAATTATGTAACTGTGGATAAAATATTTCTAATTTCTTTGTCCTCCTTATTAATGATGGTTAGGAAATCATTTGTTATATGATTTATGTTGTCCCTTTATTTCTAACATCCTTGTCTATATTTACCATGTCTTTGAAAAATTTATCTCTTTTAGTCATAATCATTACAATAATTTCATATTCTATCCTACTCAATGGATCAAGGAATGTTTTTTCTATTCAAGGATTATTATATATAGAACAATAATATCCCAGAACATGTTTTAACTACCACCATTGAATGATGTTTAGTTTCTTTTATATCAATATATACTTCAGACTCTAGTGGTTGGTGTATATAATAAACTTCTCCCTATAAAGACAGTGTACCCATATCATTATTACAAATTTTAATATATATAATTCCATACCTTGGGTGGGATAATTTTATTCAACAGGATTTAACTATCGGAAGTCATAGGTATTCACATTGTCATTTTTCATGAGTATGTATCCAATTTATTTCAAGCATGAATCAATAATAAAATCCCAAAAAATAGAATGTTATAGTTTCTAGTATAATTAAATATGTAACACCATTAATTGAAAATGGGATATAACAACATTATTTGAATTTCTATAAAATGCCATTAACTTCCACTAATCATTGGAAACTAAACTAGATATTGTAGGGTAATAGATTAGATGTGGTTGAGCTATAGATACTAGTATGTGAATAATCAATGTATTACATGATGAAACTTTTACATTTTAGTAAATATGTATATCAAGTTTACATAAAATATGTGACAAATATAGACAAAAACATCAAACCATGATATATGTTAATAATGTTAAGGAAAGCTATGATACTAGAAACAACATAAATCGCTACATCAATAGCATAATTCAACTCAAAACAAAATAACATAATAACATATTTTGTTTAAGATAACAACCAATTAAAAATATATAGTATCTCATGAGATAAAAAAACTAACAAAATTCATTGTTGAGATATATAATTCTGGTCCCACCTGTTACATTCATGACATGTACAAGGATTTGGGTTCCATATAGATAATATATCAAAGGAATGTATTTAATCCAATTTTATCCAATGTTTAGGTCGTGTGGGTAACATATTATGGATTAACCAATAAATTGAGGAATTTTACATCTAGATGAATACCTTTCAGTGGAAATGGGGATGGGTATACACAAAAAAATGTTTGGCATAGAATATCACATGATAATTATAGTAGGAAAATCAGCATATATAATGGGTTATATAATGGATTAATGACAGTAATATATGATATGTAATTTATTTGTAAACCAAATTACAATAAAGTAATTTTATTAATAAATATCCCATAATGAATAATTTGACATAAAAAATGAATAACTCAATGATATTTGATGAATAAACTGTAAGAGAGAATCCTCTTACAATGAGTGGGAAATTCTAATTGCATTGGTAGAGTTTCATAAGACCTTGGGAGGAACATCAGAGGAATTTATATATATATAGGGAGAGTAAATTCTTTATTAATGTGTATTTAGTGAGATAAATTAGTTTGTTTTTATAGTTACCCAGACATCCCAATTTTAGTTTCAATGAATTCATTTCTTTATATTCCTTAGCATGTTTTGAAATCTCAATTTTATGTAAATCTATAATATTTATCCTTTTAAATGTTTATATATCTTTTTTACATTAATAATAAGAATTATATAATAACGAAATTACATAAAAATGATAAATAACTGTGTTTAATGTGTGTTATACATTTTAAAGTCATTGTTAGGGTTCCCATAACATTATTTTATTAATTTTTTCTATAAGAATGATTATTCAATATGTTAAAAGTGATAATTTTGTTTTCCGGATATGATTAGACTCTTTTATTTATGTATATTCATATATATTGTTTATAATTATATGTAAATGTAAATTTTAAATTAAACATAAAAATATAATAAAAAAAATTATATTATTTTTATTCATTATTGAAAATAACTTCTGGAAGACCAATTACAATGTGCTGAATGATCGATGAATATGAAGACTGTTTTGTTGTTTTTTTAGAATTTGAAAAAATAAATTTTTGAAATGATGAAATGTTTTTCTATCCATGATTTATGTTTTTAAATATAAATTTTTTTATAATTTATGAATTTAATTATCACTAAATTTATCATGGTTTTAATCTAATTTACAGTCCTTGGATTTGGCATAGTGAAATTGGGAAATATTCCTGATCTATTGATGATATTTTTTTCAACATGATACATCCAATAAAATATAATACATTATTTTTGATATTGATGTATATTTAATTGGGAAATTGCTGATAATTGAGAAGTAATATTGAAATACTGAAATTTTATGTGTGGTTTTTTACAATTTATGAGTTTATAAAAAAGGTTTTTATTTATTTACATATTGGATGATAATGTGAAAAGGGTTTTCTGATTTAGTTATAGTTATCAAAATGCATACATCATTAAAATAATGATCTTCTTGATTCATTATATATTTCGAAGAAAATATTATGACTGTTGGTTTGGTGTAAAATAAGATGATAGAATACTTTAATGATTGTATTCTGTTCAGAAATAATTAAAAAGGCCTATCAATGTATACAAAAAATTGTATATAATAAAATAAGAATAAATAAAAATAATATAATGATTTAACAGTTATAAGGACTCATGCCAACGAAATTTGGTATCTTTATTTATTTTCCTATTTAATTTTTTAAATTAATAAAATAGAAAATATTGATTATTTATTACATATGAGATGATATGTAATGGAAAATTTCATCATAAATTCAATTATAAATAACAAGGAAAAAAAATTCAATCATTTCATATATTTAGAAATGATGTTAGAAATATTAATATATTATTTGTACAATGTAGAATGAATATATAGCGAGTAATTAGTGGAATATATTGTTCTTGGAATTTTTTATTTGTAATGTTAAACATAACCATTGATATTTTTATGAAGCATAAATATATCATGATGAGTTAGATTATTTCCCCACCAAATCATCCTGTAAAGTATATTGATGTTTTATTTTCACCAATAATTGGATATTTGAAACCATTATGGGAGGATGGTATAAGAGTATATTATTCATAAAAAATGAATCATTTTAACATATATTCAATGATTATGTTGGCAATAAAATACATTGTACCATAGAGAAATTTATATTTATATAGTGTTAAGAAGTATAAATATATTCCAAATTTTGAATAACAAACTTTATAATATCAACAACATCATTTGAAATAACTCAATATGTGGTTTATCAAATGGAATTTACTATATATCACTATTTTATATGTCTCACATGAATTTGAGATCACTTCAAAACCATTTTTCAGGGATCTTTAATATGATGAGGTGGACAAATTTATGCCACATTTATAGAGAAACTAAAATTTGGTAATTTTACAAATAATGGGAAAAATCTATAATTATTTTTTGAGATTAAATTTTGGAGATATCCTATGGTCAAAAATAACATTGATGGCATGCATGTAGAAAAACAATTATGATGGTGTTATTAGGACATTGATTTATTTTAAAGGAAATAACAAAGATGGGTTGAATATGAAATTCAAATTACTCTCAAAGGGATTAATTTTGGAGTTATCCCTCCTTCCAAAATAGAAAATGAACATATCTACATATGGATGGTCATAAATTATCCTACAAGGAGAAAATTAGTTTTTTAATTTTATACATGTTTTCAATGTTCCACAAGGTTAATTAATAAATTAAAAAATTGGGCCTTTAAAATATTTGAGTTTGAAAGGCATGAAATATCATGATATTCAGGTAATGTCACAAAACCTCCTACCATTTTCATGACAAATAATATTTTCCGATTATTTTATATTGAATATCTTGATGGGGATTTAATTATTCGTATGAATTTTTCACAAATAGATTTATTTTATTTTATTAATCAATTTTGTGGATGATGTAGTTTTTGTAATATTTCAAATAAAAATTTACATTCCCCCATCATTTAATTTGATATCATGGTTTATTAAATATTAAATTTAATGCATGAAATAAATATTTATGGACATGTATATCTATTTTTGATGTATCCTTTTAAAATTTATTTGATGATATTGATGGGATATGTTAATAATATATATCAATATATAGACTCAATTATTGATAATTATATATTTTTTGGATTTAGAATAGTAGTGTGAAAACTACTTTGATGCAATGGAACACATCAATTTTGATGGAAAATTGATTAGCCTATTAAATTTACTATTGTAGAAATGTAAAAAATAGATTTTTTTCATTTAAATATCATCAATAACATATAATAAACTCAAAAATATATAATAATATATATTAAGGTGTTAATAAAATTATCCAATGATTATCTATATGTGGATATTGAATGTGAATAATTTTTTTGTTGCGGTTTAAAGAGACCATTCATTGTAGTTCATATGAATCAGAAACATTGTGTTTTTTAAAGGGTGGCCCATGTTTAAATTTTATAACATTGTATTATTATGTAATAAAAATTTTATACATTTTATACAAAATATCATATAATATAATTTTTGTTTACAATATTAGTGTCTCGGTCTTCATAAAAGCAATTCATTTTTCAATTTCCAATGAAAAACCATCATCTCTAAATTAAGAGCGTATTATTTAAGTCATGAAGAAATATAATAGATTTATTACATTAAATTTTGAGAGAGTATTAATCATTGAATACGTTATAGTTAAAAAAAATTCATACACAATGGATTTTTTATTCCACTAGTTAATCAGAATATATTAGAATACACAACATACACTTTTATCATGGAAAGACATGAAAAATATTTCTATGTTATTGATCTATAAAATGTAATGAAGTCTATTATTTTAAATGGAAAAATGTATTTTGATGATGAAAAACATGATTATTTTGGATATTTATGTTATATACCTACTTTCATTGAATTATTTTCAACGAATACTGGTGACCACATCATAAACATAGTTTATTCCATATGGAACAATCATGGGTAATGAATTTGGGAAAACATTTATTTAGTAATTCCTTAATATATAGGTAACATTTATTTATTTATTTATCGGAATTATAAATTCCATAAAATATTATATTTACTAGCATTAGTATTTTACACAACAAAATATTTCAAAAAAATATAAATTGTTTGTTTTGAATAATAATGTTTTGTTTGAATAATTTTTCAGTTATTCAACATTATATATAACAATTGGATTTTTATAAATTATTTACATAGTATTTTTTTTCATTTTACTTTATATTTTAGGATTTATAAATATTTTATGTATTATTTTATCATTCTTAAATACAATCTAATAATATAAAAATATTTTAAGTATTCATATTTATAATATTTGTTATCTAATCTAAATAATATGGTAATGAGTTGTTTTTGTTGTTGTTTTATTTCTTTTGAAAACTTGTTATTATATTTTTTGTGTAAAAATTATATTTTATTAATCATTTACTAAATTTTTCATTTTTATATCATTTAATCTCTTATTAATGTATTTATTATTTTAATTAACTTTTTTTAAAAATTAAAATAAATATATTATTTTATTATATATTTAGTAGGATTATTATTTATTTTATGAGTTATTATAACTGTAAAATTTGGATTTATATATTTTTGTACAATGTTCTTGATGATGTTATTTCTAGGAAAATGTTAGATCAAATAGCTGAGTCAAATAGAGATTCTGGGGAGGACCGTATATATACTTATATTGAGGATAATGCTAAATTTTCTACCCATGACCCCCCACTACCATAAGTGTAGAGAAGTATTATATGTTTGGTAAACATGGTATAACACATTTATCACAACTATCAATTTCTCATAGTTAGGACATGATGATATATTTTGAGTTTGATGATAATGATAATAATTAGACATTGAATTAAATACAATTTAATTATTTTTATGTAATTCAAGATTGGGGCAATTTAATCATTTTTCTTGTGATTGATAACGTTTTTACAAAGGGAAAATGTCTTGATTATGGAATTTTTTTTAGGATTATAATTTTTATTGAAACACATATAAGGACATGTATTTTCTAATATAGGTTTTCACCATTATTAATAGATGGAATATGATATATCTGACACTAGAGATGTTAGGATGAATTGAATATTTTTGGATTCTATGAGATGGATGGATTTGAAATAAACCGTCAAATTATATTAAAATTTTAACATCATGTGTTTTTAAATGTAAACACTATGGTAGACAACATTAATGATACACCACATTGAGTATAAAAGAATATTTAATTAATATTATTTAAATGTTACAATTATAATATTGTTTTTAGAATGGTAAGAATGAACAAGATTTACTAAATTATTAAAATATGGTTTAAAAATTCAAATATGATGGATTATTTTGCGAACTAATATTTATAAATGAAAATAAAACCATTTTTCGAAAAGGAAATCATTTTCAAAAAATGTATTTAAAAGAGTACAAGACTGTTTTATACAAATTAAATAAAATAATTACACTTTTCTGATTTTATTAATAATATATATATATATAATATATTTTATATAATGTTTAAAATTCCTCATATTTTTTATAGAGATGATATAAAAACAGACACAATTTAACTCATAAGATACATTTTTTATAAAATGATTGTTTTACCACATTTTGATAGATCTGTAGTTATAAATATAGTTTTGATATTTTTATGATTTATTTATTGAAATTTAATATTTTTCATTGAAATATTAGTAACAAAATTTTCTTTAATATAATTATTTATAATTTTCTGATAATTTTCATGTTTTGATGAATGGTGAAAAAGTACATAATATTAATTGAAAATATATTTTTCATCTAAATAATTTATATTGTTAAATTTTAATTATGATTGATATTAAAGTATAATTAGAACAATTTTATATCATTTAAACCAGTTTATATTGTTAGAATAAATTATAAATTACATTTTATTATAAAACATTTTAATAATTTAAATGTTTTAAAATTAGTAACCCATTACCCCCCATTAAATAGGATTAGTTCTAAATTAAATTTACCCAATTATATTTATTTAAATTTTAAAATTGGATTCTAAATTTCTACTAATAAGTTATAAATTTATTAAATTTGCCTCTCTAATTTGTTGACAATATAAATAGTAACTGTAGTAAATTTTTTGTTACCACTGTAAAGGGATAATTTGATTATTTAGGGAAAAAATAAAATTAAATGTATTATAAAATTACCCTAACACATGTATTAATTTTAATGGATGACTGTGTTTCAAGAAAAATCATTACTCAAGAGATTTTATGACCTCTTGGTTCAACTTGAATGAATTTAAACATTTTATTGTATTTTGTTTTATGGAATGTCAAATATTTCAAACTCATGTTTTTAATAATTTTTACATTTCAATTATGTTGTAATTCATAATATATCATCAAATATAAATGGTTATTTTAAATATAATTTTATTATATATTTATCATTATATTAATTTAGAAAAATTTATGGAATAAATAATAAAATTAATGGCTTTCAAAATGATGATGAAATAAATTTTTAATAAAAAGAAATATCAAATAAATGATATTGACCAATAAAAAAATAAATATAATCTGAAATAAATAATTTCATTTGTTAATTTTATCGATTATTTGGACATTTTAGTGACATTTTAATGTATTTCATTAACAATAAGATGTTTCTTGTGAAACATTTAATTTGTCAAGTAATGAATATTATGAAAGTTGACAATAATATTATATTAAAATGATTAATTTTTTATTAAATGATATAATATCTATATAAAATAGAGATAAAAAATGTAAAATTTCATTAATTATCCATTTATGGTTTTTTAGTCATTTTAATGAACTATCGTATCCTTTATGGAGTAAGAAACATATTGTCACGGTAAGAGTTCAACATATTAAATAAGGGTTGTAGTCAAATTATAAGGGTAATAATATTACCTCTGCATTTATAAAAATTATTGTTTGATTGAAAGTAGACCCATATTCATTTTATATTCTAAATAAATCAATTTGTATAAATTGTAATTCTAAATTTAATTAATATTAATTTAATATTTTGGGAGTTTCTAAAACTGTCCCTTATATCATTTATAAAAGAGAAGGTCCTCCCTCAATTATTGACACCAATTGGAGCCCTCTATCTCAAACAAACCCTAAAAATTTACCTTCCTAAATTACTTATTAATTGTTATGATATTATGGTCATCCAAAAAGAACTACCCTAAATCCCAAAATATGATATCTAAATGATGTCTTCCAAAGAAGGGATAATCATTTTTACCAACTCATTCAATTTCAGATCATCTTATACATACTCTTAATTTGTTTATTACATTATAAAACAATATCTTTCTTATCATATATATTATTATATATTATTATGATTTTATTGCAACCATATACCAACTTCTAACAATCGTACAAATAATGATAGCACTGCTCTTGCATACGCACTACTTACTATCTCCAAGACGTGGAGTAATATATTTTATTTCACAAAATTTCGTGTATTCATATAATTATGGATATAATTGATATATTTATTAAAAAAAATTATTGAGTATATAAAAAAATATACCACACAATTCCTTACCATTTTATCATTAGTGGCCCGATACGGTCGCTCGTGCATAGGTACATCATACCGTATCAATGACACGATATGATTCATTATCCACATTAATCATTAAATATTCACGCTTAGAATTCGTAAAATTAATAAATATTATATTTATTTTTTTATTATCATTCTTGAGATGATGTACCTATATCTTATGCTATATAATTGTGATATTCAATCAAAACAAGCATGGGAAAATATGGAAATTAACACCCGAAACAGTGAAATGAATAACAATTAAGACACCAACTCTAGATCTACACATTTGTTTATATCTTTCTAGTTTCTTATAACAATTAAAACAACACCGCAAAATTTGGAGGCTGAGTTGTATGTGTAAACAGTGAATGAGTTTATTAATACATTCAAAGTATATAAATCCTCCATGTTTAATGTTTGTATATGGAACCTCCCAATTATTCTTTTCAAACTCTTTTTGGTTGTTTCTACTGCTATATTTGGAAATGATTGGTTATCATTATACATATCCAACATCGACAGTTGGGAAAGGGAGATCACTCTTCACATCTCGAATAATCCTCCAATTCATTACAATTGTTAGGAGGAGGATGAATCTTCTTTAGAATAATTTTCTAATGTGTGGATATTACTTTCATATGATCAATCATATCGAGATGAAATGATTTAGGACAAAGGATATGATCATGCTCGAAGACATTACCCTGGTAAGAGACTTCCCATATGTATTCCATATAGAATTTATTGTTCTTCCACCAGACCAAGACAATGAGTTTTAAATTTAAATTAATCATGGAACGTTTCATATATCAAATACACCATATAGAATGTCTACTGTAGAGATGGAAGAGATAAATAAGTAGTTATAGGAGAATCATGAAAAGGGATTTATATGCCCTCGTGATTCACAAAGGGGTGCACCAGTCCTCTTCATCAAGAAGAAGGATGGATCAATATGCCTCTAAATCAATTATCATGAACATAATACAATAATCTTAATGAAAATGTATCTCAATCCATAGGTAGATAAATTGTTCAATAAACTATGTGGGTATAGTAATTTCTCTATGGTGGAACTTAGGTTGGGTTATCACCAATTAATGGTGAGGAAGGCACATATTCCCAAGACATCATTTCTAAAATTGAATGGACAATATGAGTTCATAGTGATGCATTTTAGAGTTACTAATTATCAATAAATTTTCATCGAGTTAATGAATAGAGTCTTTAGAAATTACCAAAACAAATTTTCAGTATTCTTTATTAATGATATTACGATATACAATAATAGTAATTAGAGACATGAATAACATTTTAGAATTATTCTAAATTCATTGAGAAGGGAGGGAATTTGTGAAAATTATAGTAAATGTGTGTTCTGGAGGAAGGAAGTATCATTGTTGGGGCATGTTATCACCATTAAATGAATATCTATGGACCCATCAAAGAAAAATGCAATTAAATAGTGGTACGACAAATATTTGTTATAGAGATCCATAGTTTCAATGGAATATATGGGTGTTACCAATCATTTATTAATAAATTATCTCAGTTTTCAAACCAAATAACCAAGACTTCACAAAAGGGAGTTAATATTTTCTTGACTAAAAAATGTGAGGAAATCATTATGGAGTGAATACTTTCTTAACTGTCACAATACTCGCACTCCCATTATGTAAAGAACACTTTATTCCTTATATTGATTCTTAAAATAAACACATAGGTTGTGTGATGATGAAAGATGTGATAAAGTTAGTTCATATTCCTCAATTCAGGATAAAATATATCTCGCACATGATTTTGAGTTGTCAACTGTGATCCTCACATTGAAAATATGGAGAAATTATCTCTATATAGGATAGAGTGAGATATATATTGATCATAAGATTCTAAAATATATATCCAAATATAAGGTGATTAATATTCACACGTGAAGATGGTTGGATCTCATTATGGATTATGACTTCTCAATCGACTACCATTCTGGTAATGAAAATAAGGTTGAAGATGCGCTATGTTTAAAGGATCAACCATCATTATAAATGATGGGAATTTATAATAATCCTTTCTTATTAGAAGATCAAAGGATGAACATGGTAATCATTAAGTAATGAAAATCATCAATTTTTTTAAAAATTGATTCCTCAACCATCCCTCATTGAGAAAATAAAGGATTCTAAAATAAATTCTATGGAATTAATAAAAAGGTGGAAGATATAAAATATGGGAAATCCTTATAGTTACAAATGGATGAGGAAGGTTTCTTATGATTTGGCTAATGATTATGTATTCCATCATATCTAATGGTAATGCAGGGGATCGTAAATGACACGCATAACACAACCTTCTCTATCGAGGAATCTAAAAGATGTATGGAGATCTCTTACAGAACTATTTTTGGGACAATATGAAGAATGTTATTAATGAATAAACATCATATTCATTGGTTTTTCAACTAGTGAAGGCTGAAAGTAAAAATTATAAAGGGATGATGCATCAATTATCTATACCATCATTGAAATGGTAAAACATCACCATGGACATTATCATTAGTATTCCAATTAAATCAAGAAGAAACAATAATATATGAGTTATTTTGAATCAAATTACAAATACATCTCACATTATAGAAATTTTAGGGGACTTCTCACTAGATCAACATTCATGGATATACAAAAAATAAGTTGTAGGGTTGCATAGAGTACGACTATCTATTGTATTTGACCATTATCTAATATTCACATCCATGTACTGTAAAATTGATCAACATGATTTAATCACTGATATAGACATTAGTATAAAATATGATCCTCAAATTTATGGCATATTAGAGTGTAATATTAAGACATTTGAATATATGTTGACATATAATTTTTTGGACATTAAAGGTTGAAGTAAAAACCACCTTTATCTAGTTGAACTATCCTTAAAAAATAGTTTACACTCGAACATCTGAATGGTTTCATATGAATCCTTATATTGGAAAATGTGTATAACTCATTCATGACGGGATGAAATTTCTGAGATTAAGATGGTAGTAACATTATGGTTGAAGAAATGGTGGAGAAAGTAAAATACATTCTGCATCATATCAATGATGCTAAATTTAAAAAGAATATTTATGAAAATAATATCTGAAAAGAACATTAGTTCAATGTTGGAGACATGGTATTCCTAAGAATATCACCCCCCCTCTAGAACCTTGATCATGTCAGAGTTGTGACTGATCAACCATAACTCCCACAAAAAATGTATTAAGTAAATGATGTATTCCACACATCCCTCATAAGGAATCAAAAACTTGATCCTTCATATGTACTATCATCAGAGGTGGTATAGTTGGTGAATAATATTTCATTCAAGGAGAAGCTAGCAAAAATATTGGATCATGGAGATAAAATTATATACAAAAATTCTAGTCACATGGTTAATGTACTTTGGTGAAACCATAACTATGAAAAAGAAACACAGGAACATATGGAATTGACAATGGTAATGTACCCACACTTGTTTTCATCATAGAATGTAAAATGATATTTCAAGGGAGAAATTTCCTAATGGAAAAGAATGTAATCAGACCATGTTTCATCTATAGAAATTTTGTCGTTATAATTATTACACATGGTATAAACAAATATATAATTCAATTCATGATTTATAAATGATTAAAAAATTAAATAATATATGTTTTTCTGAGTTAAGGAACATATACTGATTAAATATTTACCCGAAATATTGAATAGTATTGTGTCGCATTCGAATAAAAAAAAAGAGAATTGAATATCAACCAAACCAATAAAAGTATAAAAATCTGTATCCATGTTCTATGTGGCAATATGATATAATTTTATGATAGTATTGTAAATAAATATGTTCAATATTTTTAGTTTAAGTGTTGGTATTTTTATAACTCATAAATATTTCATTACAAATTTCTGAATAATTTAGTAATTATAAAGAAAATTTATATTCATAAAATTTATTCAAAATTATTTTGTTATGTATTATTATTATAATATATTTTTATGAGTCCTTAAAAAAAATTCAAAGTGTTAGAAAAGTAGTTTTAATTCCAAAACTAGTATTTTTCCATATATATATTGATTTTAATTAAAAATTGACATTATCATATTTAAAAAATTAATTTCATAAAAGGAGGTTCATTTTTATAGTTATACTTGACTAAGAATATTTAGGGTGGATTTTTTAGATTTTTCTATAATTGTCGAATTTTTTTGTGAATAGTGAAATACGACAATTTACGTTATAGTCTAAAAACATGAATTAATGAGTCATGGTTTAGTTATGAGGATATAAGAATGTTTTTTTGAAACTAAAATTATTATGTTACTATATTTAGTCTCACGAATCCTTACTATTTCTTATCTTGAGAGAAATAATAAACTAATGAATTAAATAATGAAAAATCACCCCTCTCATCCACTATTAATAACACCCTCACCACCTCTTCTCCTCACACCTACCAAGCCTTTTTATTTTTTCATAATTCTACCTAAATATCATCCCAAAAAACTCCGCCATGACTATGATCTTTTTCTTTTAACAAAATATCAAAAACATTCTCATAATGGTGCTCTCAAGATGAAGAAATCAAGACGTAAAACCCTTTTTCGATTTCATTCAATATGTTTTCATGTTCCTAAATTTTATTTTCTATCATCACATACCATCATCAAAATGGTGTGATTAAACACATAGCTTAAATATATCTAATTTTTTAATGATTAGGTAATAAATTATCATCATTTCTCTTTCCCCCCTCTTTTTATACTAAACATGAAACATTGTTCGAGATTTGAAAATTTATTGCATTCATGGATGAAGAGTTTTTAATTACTATTACCAACCTCATGGTGGGATATGAAAGCATTTTTTAACTAGATAATGATATCTATATATATATATAATATTTAGTGTTTTTTAATTATTATACATATATAATGTAATAAAATATTATAGAATAATTTCATTGTGAGAAATAGTGTTCAAAATAATCCAAGTGTTTATCAATGATGTTTTATCTAATGATTCATCTTAATCCAAGATAAAAAAATGAATTATAAAATAAAATTAACTAATATATGATCTTCAATAACTTATAACTTCAAATATGGACTTCAATTTCCATTTTACATGATCATATATACTTATATATAAGTGACATGATCTTGAAAATTAAGAAAACAAGCACTCACGAACGAATAAATTGAAAATTATAACTCATCAAAAGGGAATAATGGAACTAAATAAATATAATCAATAAATTAAACTAATAAATGGTTCTGAAATTATTTATTAATTAATCTAATGTTTTTATTTAGGTAATTAATTCCATGTGTGGAAATTTTTTAAGATAAGGTGTGAGATTATACTCGAACCCCCATCATTCTTCCGGGTTCTCATCCTTTTTTTAAAAATGAATGAAATTTTATTTAATTTTGATGTAAATATTATCGATACTATTATTATTTTCCAAAATCATGAATCAGGATTCTATAATCATTTTTCATTGGGGATATACAGTATTTCAAACGGTTTCCTTCTTGACACATTCCGATAAAGAAGCATTTTTAAGGGAAAATCCTGAATTCATACCCAATATCAAGTGCACTCAATACAATGTTTAAAAAAATTATTATTTGTTCTAAAATTTCTATTATTTATTATTAATGCCATGTTGGTACACTTATGTTTTTATAATAAATATTATTCCCTTTTCTAAATTAAATACTCTTCGAAACCATCATGTATATGATTGAAAACTTATTTATGATTTTTATATTGAATACATATAACGAAGATGTTTTGATGGGTGAAACAATATAGTTATCCAATGAATTAGATAATTTTTAGTCACATGATACATTATGTGGACGATCTTGGTTGTTATCCTTGACTCCTGCTCCATGAGCAACAGTCTTGGTGGTCATCCATGACTTTTTCTCTTATATGTGCCATGATTCATGACTCCGGATAAATTCATGTTTTATTTTTTTTTGACATTACATTTAATCCTAGAAAATATGATTTCATGTTCAGTATGTTTGTATTCCTTTTGTTCAATGATTTTTTATATCGTTATCTTATGCCTTCCAATACATATGTTTTTTTAATTTTTCGTGTTTATTCCCTTAGTGGGCTTTTAACATATCCCTTTATTAATGATCTCCCTAGTGTTTCATATCCCGATAAAAGGGATCAAAAGATGTTTTGAGATCATAATATATGATAAATAATGAAACAGTTTTTACTCCCAGGTTTTCAATTTTATGTTCATAGTATTCCAAAACACCATAATTTACTATCTATGGCTTGAAATATGAGATATTATTAACCATTAAATCATCTAACATTTTGTGATAATTCCTTGTGCTTTTATATAGTATGTTATTCGATGGGCCCACAAAAGACCCTCGATGAATAGGTAGGTATCATTAGAAAAATAAATTTAACATATGGATGAGGCCTTATTTATGATGTCTGAAATTATACATTACCTCATAATGAGATTAGTTATTGATATTCCATGTGATTCATGGATTAGTTAAATATCAATGTGATTATTTATATGGAATTATTTGTTTATAAATTATTCTTTCAAAATTATGGGCAAGATTATGTCTAAATGTCTAGTTTTTTATTATTCACCTTGCCTTAAGGTTTATTCTTGTTTATTCATGATTGATTCCTTTGTACGCTTACACATATTGAGCACCTTAGATCACCCCTTTCTAATTTTTTATTTTTTCCAGGATTAAAATATGTATATTATGATTGCATTCTTTTATAATCAAGGAGAATAATGATGTTATTCAATGAATTATTATGATGTATTTTATAATTTCAATGTGATTTAAAATTCGTGCTTTTATTTATTTTTATAATACTAATAAAATAATCAATATTTCAATATTTAACTCCATATATAATATTCCAACGTAACGAAGTATTAACTATCTATAGTATACTATTTTATGGGATTTTACGTCTATTTTTCCAGCAATGAAAATAAAAATCAATGTGATATTTTTCATTTTGTAATATGAGGTTACAAGGATGTTGTTTTAGAAATTAAAGGAAAATATTCACTTATATTAATTGTAATTTAATATTTTATTTGGTTTTATTGTTATTGATTAAAATATTAATAAAATTTTATCCTTTTTTTTACAAAAAATGGAAATTTCTCATTAGGAGATCCAATCATAAAATATATTCAACCATTAATTATCACATAGAGGGAAAATGTCATTTGAATAAATAATGATGGCAACAATTTTTATAAAATTGAGAACACAATATTCATGATATACATAGGTTAATTCCCAAACCCCTTTTGAGACATGAAAAATAGAAGGGGAACATAATTATTAAAAAAGGGACATATCTTAATAAAGATATTAGGGATATAACAGAGAAGATTTTATGGAGTTATTTTTGTTTTTTCATATAATTATTATAATTTTTGATTCAATAATGATTTTTTATAATATTATATACAATAATCATTTTAGGAAATGAGCACATAAGGGTCCTTTATATAAAAGTGTGAGAAGGATATTTTTACTAATATATTTGTAATGATTGAACACCCATGTCATGTATCCTGGTATGAGTGGGGAGTATAATTCCGAATAGTGTTCGTCCTTTCTAGATCTTCATCAAAGGATGATGTGTATAAATAACATAAAATATTTGGAAGCTAATGTTCTAAATATGTGTAAGATGCTAGTTGAATGAATTAGATATTTGATAAAATAATTTTTTGTAAACATGTGAATCCAATTTTGGGCTGAAAATCCTACTCCTCCTTCTTCATCTGCATATCCCACTCCTCAACCTCTACCTTCATATGAAACTCCCACACCTCCTCCTACTCCATGTATTATGATTTATTTTGAGTTATATTATTATGATCACAAAAAAAATATTATTTTAAATGTGATTATATATTATATTTGAGACATAGTTCATCATTAATTTATAGATATGGATCAACAGTGGGTCAGTATTCCAGATATTGTAGATAGATCATCAAGAGTACCATTATCATTTGGGTATGACACTATTGTCAGAAAATGTATCAAAATTTTTTTTTATAATCCAAGACTTCCCTAGAAAATTACCACTCAGGTAGGTACATATTATATAATTTATTTCATATTTTTGTTAAATGTATTTTAAAATTTTAATATATATATATATATATATATATTAATAGAAATAATTTACAAGTAATGACATATTTTATGAGGAAAAAATTTATTGGATCTTGTGACCTTAGATACTAATTCTTCTGGACATGATAGATTATAAGCACATTCATCAATGTTATTTAATGTTTATGAGAATAAAATTGATGCTAAAATTTTTTAACATGAAATTAATATGATAATTGTAAATAGTGATATCAAGGATCATATAACTATAGTTTCTTTGGAAATCAACATGATGAATTTATTTCCTGGTATGTCAATTATCATGTTTATTCTAGTTATTTTTTTTAATGAAACATAAAACATAGGTTTATTTTGTATTAGTTATCATTATAGACAATGAATTCAGTATGATACCTCATTAGTATATGGATTTCTATGCCCATAATTTATTAGACCAATAATGTTGAAAATTATTTATTTAAAAAGAAAACTATATATTTCTGAATGACTACAAATTGATGAAATTAGTTTTGGATTATTAATTATGTAAAAAATTATGGAATATATATTTAATTATGTTTTATTTATAATAAATATGTAATCATTAAAAATACATTTTTTTATATTATAATAACATTTAATATTAACTAATATATATCATTATAAAGTAGAGAATGAAATTACTTTAGAATAAAATAGGAATGTGGATAAAAAATATAAAATATGTGTTTGTAAAGGTGAATAATCATTTCTAGTAACAACATTTTGGTAGTAAGGGCTTATATATTCTATTCTATTATTTATGATCAAAATAATTTCAATCAGTACAGTTATAAATTTCCACAATGTTAAATTTTATCAAAATATTTCTTTTAATTTATATTAAAATTATATTGAGAACAAATTTAAATTATTTCATTTTTATTTTTATTTTTTTGATATCCTACACACTTATTCAAAAAACTAGATAAATCAATGAAAAGGAGCATCAATGGATTATTTCACTTATTGAGTGATGTTTAATATATTTTGTAACAATTAAATTTTCAATTATATTGTTGAAATGTTTATAATATGTATAGTTATTTTATAGTTTGACTTGTGTAGTTTTGTTTTGTTTTAATAATGATGTTTTTCAACTGGGTTATTATATGTGGTTTAAATTTTTTATTAAAAATAAATATTCATTTTGGTTATTTTATAAATGATGGAAAATATTTAAGGAATTCTATATTTCACATGATTTATACAAACACAATGTAAAATATATTTTATCACATTGTTTATAATGTAACTAATGCGATAAAACCTTCATTTTCTAGAAATTTACATAAATTTTTATGATAGTTTATTTTAAATTAGATAAGAAATTATGTTTTCATATTTTTGAATAATAACCGACCTGATATTGTTTTATGGAATACTCATGACACCATGTTTCATATATAAATTCTTATTTATACTTATTCACCAACATAAGTCCACTCCAATATATCAACTTCCTAGATGAATATTTATAGGATTATACAATAGAGATGAAACTACATTGACTGGATTACAACTGTAATAACCCAGATATTCTTTTCAGGTAATTTTTTCATTTCGGGTCCTTTTTTAAATAAAATAAAATTAAGGAAATTTTCTATGTACTCGTTGTGTACATTATGAGTACACAAAATGTACATCCTTGCTGCATGAGGTCATGTGATGGCTGTGTAATAGCCACACACATGGTTGTGTGTGAGTGACATGAATGTTGCTTCAAAGCGAAGTAAAGAAACGGAATGTACACTCGGTGAAATTCAAATGTACAAGCGGTGTACTTTATTTTTTTCATTAACCGTACCTGAGTTTCCTATAATCACCAGAACACTCTTCTTTTAGGTCTCGTTCTTCCAAGAGATCCTTAGGGTCACGGATCTTCAACGAGCTACTGAGACTCCATCTTTCCTCGAATCGAACAATGTTTGTTGTGTTGGAATCGCATCGGTGAGTTCTCACTTCTCCTATAGCATCATCTTTTGATTTCTGCTTTCTCATTAGATATCATGGAAGCATTTTTTAGACGTTTTCTTAGATATATGTCATTCTAAAGAGATTCAATCTTTGAGGTTCACATATAGAGCTCACCTCACCCCGCGGTAAATGGTTTGTTCCTTTTTGTTGAATGTCTTTGTGATTTATGTGAAAATTTTCCCAATACCCATGAACGGGGTATTGCCGGTTTACCGTTTTAGCCATATTGTTTCTATATTATGTTGGTATGCCTGAGATGTTGATTTTTTATTGTGTATAAGGTGAATTGATGTGATTTTGATGTGCATCCCATGAATATTTTTCTTGTTTCTCCCTTTTTATCTAGTTTTCCTGTAATGCTGTTTTTTACATTTCCCATGCCTATTAATGTAGTATGGTGTGATTTTTGTTATGTTATGTTTGAGGATTGTCTGAGGCATGACATCTAATCGTAGGTGAACATCTTATAGTAGACTTTTGTCACATCTATAGTCAACCCGACATAGATCATAAAGTGAAATATGATGGATTCTGGAGTTGTGGTATAGGGATGCTCGACACCTGGGGTCAGTATTCCTCCTACTAACAGCATGAATCACTATCGGGAGTCCTTGTGTGGTGATCCAAGGAGGCCATACACTTCTTCTAGTATCTAGGTGTTGTGCTACCAGTGCGGAATGGGTTGAAATTCCATGACACGTTACCATAGAGACCTAGTGGAGTGACGATATTGCAGAAGGATGGTTCATCTTCAGCGATTTTGTCAAATTTTCTCACCAGGAGCCGGTGAGAAGGGTTCTTCTATGACACCTCATTCTAAAGAAGCGCCTAACTTTTTCCACCACTATGGGAACTAGAGTACTTTTGGACATTCAGGTCATAGTGGAGGACATTTCCATGAAATCTAGTCTCTCGGTTTTCAGTGACATCAGGGTGGATCAGCTCAAATATGTCAGGTAGGGTAACAGGGCTGTGGTATAGGCCATGAATTTTCAGTGCAGCAGACCCATCGGGAGGAGGATCCCAAATCTTCAAACATTAGAGTCACGATCTTAGTAGCCAGCATTTTAGCTTCAACACTTTTTGATAAAGGGACATCCAATAGCATTATATATGTTTTTGTTAGGAAGATACATGGTACTTGTTTCTTTTCTTATGTTGATATCTTGACACTAGACACTCTGTTGTAAACTATAATGGCTAGTGTACATCAGTGCAGAGAGTTCCCTCTATAGGTTGGTGGGTGTCACAATGTATGTTACCTCTTTTTGCTAAAGATGACAGGATATTATGTAATTATCAGAATGGACTGGATAGTTCCCTTCTTGGTAGTCGTCGACTATTATCCATGTAATCTGAGTTTCATATCACTGTAGGGTGGATCCTTTCTTCATAGGGGAGATTTGGATGATCAGTCGAGCATAGAGGCTCAAGAGCAACATGGGTTGGGAATAATTATAGCCTATATTTATGGTTATTATCTGGATGAACAGGGGAATTTATAGTTCGACAATCCTCCAGTGGTGTATAGTTTCAATGTTTTCTTTCCAGATGACTTTTTTAGATTGCCTCCGAAGAGTGAGGTAGAATTTTCTATTATGCTTGTTCCAGGAGTGGCATCGATGTCCATTTCTCCTTATAGAATGGCTACACCAAAGTTGCAGGAACACAAGAAGCAGTTGGATGAGTTTCATGAAAAGTGTTTCATCTGACCCAGTACTTCTCCATGGGGTTCACCTATCTTATTTATGATGAAGGAAGACAGTACCCTAAGGGTTAGTGTAGACTATCGATAGTTAAACCAATTGAAGATCATGAACCAATAACCTTTTCCTAGGATGGAAGATATCATTGATCAGATTCGTGGTGCCTGGTTGTTCTAGAAGATTTAACTGATATTTAGTTACCATCAGTTTTGAGTAAGACCATATGATATACCTCTCACAAACATTCGGAGCAGGTACGATCTATATGAGTACTTGGTTATGTTGTTCGGTCTCACGAACTCGCTTGTATTTTTCATGGAACGGATGAACTGAGTGTTCTATCCATACTTGGATTATTTCATGGTTGATTTCGTGGAAGATATATTGTTGTACTCTAAAAATTTACAAGACCATGCTACCCATCTTGAGATCGATCTGTGTACACTTAGGGAGAATCAGTTATTTGATAAGATCTCAAATTTCTACATTTGGATGGATCATATTCACATCATGGGTAAGGTTATCTGAGAGGGAGGGGTATAAGTACACCCCATGAAATTGAAAGATATACTTTCCTGGGAGCTTCCGATGAATTCCTTTGAGGTGCATAGATTTCTAGGGTAGGTTGGATACTACAGACGTTTCATACATGACTTTTCATGCATGGTTGCACCAATGACATGTCTGACTAAGAAGGGAGTGAAGTTAATATGGTCAGATACTTTTGAGTCATACATTCTTGAGTTTAAAGGATGTTTGACATCAACAATAATACTAGTATTTCTATAGATGTGCAGGAGCTATAAAATTTACTATGATGCATCAGGTATCGGGTAGATGATTGTGGTTATGTAGGGAGATGGGGTCGTCGTGTACAGGTCTCAGATGTTGAGGCCACATGAGAGGAATTACCCGATGCACGATCTGGTGTTGGCAGCTACTGTTAATGCCCTACACTATTGGAGACATTATCATCTAGGAGAGCAGATTATTGTTTTCACCAACCAAAAGAGTCTCAAGTATATCCTCACTCTGTGTGATCTGAATTTAAGACATCACATGTGGGTTGAGTACCTAGAGTCCTTTCTCATTGAGATTCCTATATGATTCAGAATGTCAACACAGTGGCTGATGCATTGAGTAGGAGGACATAGATACAGGCCATTTGGGAGGCCATCAGTGAGTGGCAGATTATGGATATATTCTCTGAGATGAATTTGGAAGTGCATGACAGACAAAGGTCGACTTTTCTATCTTATGTAGATGTTATATCTGTTGTTCTTCATTGTGTTCAAATGAGGGAGATATCAGATTCCGAAGGCTTAGTCCTAAAGAAGGGTGTGTTTGGAGAGCACCCTATTCCTGGATGGATCATAGGTGACGATGATATTTTGAATTTTTATGGGCATGTATGGATTCTAGTTGACATACATGAGTAGTTGATACAGGGTATTCATTCCTCTCATTGTGCAATTCTTCCTAGCGTCACCAAGAGTTATCATGATCTACACTGTCAGTATTGGTGTCCAGGTATGAAGAGGGACATTTCTATTTTCATAATGAGTTGTTCCACATGTTAGTAGGTGAAGGTGGAGCATCAGAAACCAGTAGGGATTTCTCAATAGTTACCCATTCCCAAGTAGATGTTGAATGACGTAGCGATGGACTTCACGACTGGTTTTCCGAGGTCGCCTCGAGGGTATGATGTGGTTTGTGTTGTCATTGACAGACTCACAAAGGTTTCTCACTTCTTGCTGATCAAGGAATACTTCTGTGTTAATGATATGGGACAGTTCCACATCAAATATATTTTACATCTTAATGGATTTCCACGCTCCACTATTTCAGTAAGGGATACATGTTTTACTTCTTAGGTCTGGAAGGTGCTTCATAAGGCTATGGGTACACATGTATATTTGAGTACAGATTACCCCCCTAGATTGGTGGCCAGTCCAAGCATATGATTCAAGTGCATGACTACATGCTCCGAGAATTAATTTTTGATTATAGAGGTTCTAATTAGATGCATATTCCTCTTATGGAGTTTTCCTGAAATAATAGTTCTCAAGCCACTATTCAGATGACATCATATGAGGCTTTGTATGGTAGGTCATGCTGATCACCCTTATGTTGGATGGAGGCAGGAGAGGCAACTATACTGGGACCTCATCTTGTTCAGGAGACCACAGAGTAGATATAGTTGACTCAGAAGAGGATGGATATTGCATAGTCTCAATATAAGTCTTATGCTGATCAGCAGAGATGACCTCTGGAGTTCGAGGACGATGATCAGGTTTTCCTACGTGTCACACCGAGGTTGGGACACAAGAGGATTCAAAGAGAGTGTAAGCATTCACCGAGGTACGTCAGGCAGTTTTATGGGTCGGTGAGTGTTTTGATGGTTGCCTAACGATTGAAGTTACCTCAGAGGTATGGAGAAATGCAAGAAATCGTCCATGTTTCTCATATTTTATGTTACTTCTCAGACCCCTCTCATGACTTTCAACCAAATTATCATGAGATCGAATTGGATGCGTCCTTTTAAGAGCATCCAATCTGTATTAAGGATCATATTTCAAAAATTCTATTTGGGTAGTCTTTTCCATTGGTACGAGTACTAATGTAGCATGGGAATGTATTGGGCGTGACTTCGGAGAGGGAGGTCGATGTATGAGCACAGTGGCCATAACTATTCAGGGTTGTTCTTCTACGCCGCAATAGAAATATTCAGGGACAAATTTATTTAATGGGGGAATTTTGTAAAAAACCAGATCTTTTTTTCATGTATGTTTTTCCTTTCTGGTCATTATTTAGGAAAAATGAATTTCTGAAAAATTTATATGTACACGTCGTTTACTTTATGATTACAGGCTGTGTACTGCTTTGTCATAGGAGGTCGTGTGTTGCCCTTGTATTAGCCACACAGACGACCATGTGGGAGTTACTCGGAGGTCGCTTAAAGCGGAGAATGGAAATAGTGGTCACATGCCGTGTCCTTCAAAAGTACCCACAATGTACTTTTTTTCATTAAATTCACCTTGGTGACGTCTACTTCCCAGAGCACTCTGCTTTTAGAACTCGTTCGACCAAGAGATCCTTATGGCTGTGGATCTTCGATGAGCCCCCAAACCACAATTCATCCTCCAAATCGAACACTTTCAGTTGTGTTGGAATCAGATCTGTGAGTTATCTCTTCTCCTAGAGCATCACATTTTTATTTCTACCTTATGATGAGTTATTTTGCGTTGATCATTTTAGATGTTTTCTTATATATATGCCTTTATAAGGAGATTCAGTCATCAAGGTTCACTTTTAGTGATCTCCTGACCCCGAGGTAAGTGGTTTGTGACTTTCTGTTGAAAGTAATTGTGTTTTATGTGCAAATTTTCCCAATACCCAAGAACATGGTATTGATCGTTCATCGTTTTAGCCCTATTGTTTCTCTACTATACCGGTATGCCTGAGTAGATGATTTTTTACTGTGAATAGGGTGAATTGATGTGCTTTGGTTGTGTTCCCATTCATGTTTTTCTTGTTTTGAGCTTTCGGTCTAGTTTTCCTATTAGACTACTATTTACATTTCATATGCCTTGTATTGTAGGATTATGTGACTATTGTTCTTTTATGATGTCGCGTTATTGAATGATAGCCTAGTAGTTCATGCGGTTTACTTTTGACGTTACACGATTCTACACATTATTGACTTACACAAGGCTGTGAGAACCTAGTCTATAAGCCATAGAGAGAATGGACGTTGATGGCTTCTCCTGAATGTTTGTTTTACTTATGATGCAATAACATATGGGAATAGATGTTGAATGCTTCCCCAGAGTTGAAGTAATTCCTCGACGCGGGCCACATGAGTAATGAGATGTTGAGTGCTACCCTAGAGTGCCATTAGTACTATTATCAGACTATAGGGGGGATTTACAATGATTTATTCATCAGAGAGTCTATGATTAATCTGAACCTGAGGGGTTAGACTAAGTTTACTGCCCAGAGGGTGGCTTGTACTTGTTAAGTACAACTATAGGGGATAGGCTGTGTATACCTTCCAGATGGTTAACATGTGTTTAGATACCTCCTTTTGTTGCTATGTTGGAATAGAGTTGATAGGATGTGGGTACATCCCCGAGGGTTACCTATTGTGTTTATCTCCTTTGATTAAATATTTATTGTTGTGTGTTAATATGAATCCTTTGAACTGTGTATTTTTTACTGCTGTGTACTTCCCTGTTTACTAAATTTTGTATTTTACCTTTCATATACTCACTGACTATTAGGCATAGATCTTGTGGTGGTTGCATAAATTTTTTAGTCTCAACCCCTATTTGCACCATGATGTGGGGCCCAAACAGATTATATTATTACAGGGATAGATAATGGAAAGCTATATTCTACTTCATGTAATGGACTTGTTGTGGAGATCGAGATCATGGGACCAAGTTATGGCTTTCGATTATGAAGAGTTTATCTGCATTATTTTGCACATTGTTTAATCACTGTTGTATTCCAGCATTGTGACTTGATTGGTTGTTTTCCTATATATGTGTATCATGCATCATTATATATATGTGTTCTCTAATTTATACTATTGATTTATGTTGTATATCATTGTTACTACTTCTTCTCTTTTATATGAATTTTTTTACTTCCGCTGTGTAATCTGCTAATGAGAACATATGTTTACCACTATCACACCCAAGGCCCTCGCTTCTTGTCGGCAGCCTCCCAGGGAAATGGGCTTCAGTCTATGTGGCCAACCATGTACGGGGTGCCTCTGGGTGGCTTCTGAAACCGGGACATTACAACCACATAGAATTATGGATCATAACATAATTCATATTCTGACTTGAAAATTTAATATCATACCCTTCCACAATCATTTCATAGTGGATCATCCACTAATCTCATAAACAAAACATGACCTCTCTTCCCACAGACAGGAGATACCACAAACACTAATTGAATATATTGGCACATCATAAGGTCGTAACCCCAATGGATCTAGTGGGAGTAGACATATACATCCCAATATGGAACATCCTGAAACTAGTAACAAAAAACATGTTACCATCATGAACTTAAATATGAAATTATCACCACATATTATGTTTAATTTAACATAGTCAACTAAATATACCACTCATAAATATCTATAAAAACCAAATTGACAAGGATCATATTCCATCAAAATTAATAAATGTAAATTTGGATTTTTTTTAACTCTATAAGGATAATTTGATATTACAATAATAAAACTATATTTTTGGATAACAGTACAGTTGCATCTTTATATATAGTAATGGAGTTCCCCATTTTACTTTCCTCAAAGGTGCCCGATAACTCAATTTGAAAACCATGAATAACTAGAAATCATACATCATATAATTTAATTATTATAAAATCTAGCTCATTTACCTCATGTAATAAACCAATATCAAATCCAACCACAATTAATACATGCTTTCCATATCTAGTTAAAATCATCTCACATAATTCATCCTCTCTTAAATATTTATAGAAACTAAACAATGCCAACATTATCATTGTGATTAATAGTTATCTCAACATTTCCACAAAATAAGTGTTATATACAAAATTTATAATAATTATACATTAATTCATTTAGGTAGAATAGACTAATAGGATTAGGCATACAGCTGATCATAACTATAAAAATTTAGAACACAATTAATAATATCTAGTCTAGGAATCTACTTCCATAATTCTTCTGAGACCCACAAACTAATACTAAGAACATGATATCACTTATAAGCCTCAACATTAACATAAATTTTCTATTATGATCAACGTATATAATTAATTATTTTGGTCCAACTAACCTATTAGAATATAATCATATATCAAATATATCTCTAATAATGCAGTAAATTTTCTTACAACTAATTCACAATTCTCAAAAAACCAATATTTAGAGCTATATCTCAACATAAAAAAGAATGATATAAAGTCATGTACCGCACTAGTTTTTTCATAATAATAATTTGAATAATCTATTAATCGTTTTATTTAATAAACTTTTATTTATTATTATTCATTTTATATTTTCATATTTATCATAGTTTTATTAATTAATTAATTTAATTTATTTTCAAATTAAAACAAAATACATATAAATTTAACAGAATTTTTTTTACATGTATTAAATGTTATAATTGAAAATAAAATGTCTAAATTTTAAAACATGAATTAGATAAAAGGTTGTTCATTTTTAGATTTATAATTTTGGATTTTTGAAATGTTGATTATTTTTGTATTTTTTCAATGTAGTTGATTTTCAGGTGAATAGTTAAAATTCAATTCTATCAAAATATTGTAAGTTTTATCATCCCCATTATATGAAATAGACTATAAAATTAATATAACCATTTAATTGACTAAATATATGAATAAGGTGTAAAATAATCCATTTAAAATAGTATTTTTACTTGATAACCCAGGGTTGAGTTTTTAGTTGTTTAGTTATGTTTTATTCCAATTTAAAAATCTTTTTGGATCTGTTTATTTAATAGTGTGTTTATAATGTTTATTTAAATTTTTTAATTATAAAAATTTCATATAATAATTATGTGTTTAATTATACTTAAATTTAATTCATTATAATAAAATATATGGAAAAGTTTACAGAAAAATATTTTTACGCTTATAAGTATAATTTTCTAAAATATTTAATTCATGAATTTTGGAAAATTTTATTAAATTTAATTACATAAAAAATCCAATAATAAGTCATAAAAAATTTATTAATTATTAAGAATCATAATTAAAATAAATTATTATATGGAAAGTAATATTTTCTGTCATATAAAGAAACTATCTTTGTGAATGGCTTGTTATCTGGATAATGGTAAAACATGGTTAAATGCGGTCAAACATTAATAAAAGAGTTATAATATGTCTAAAAATATTTAAAATGTAAATTTATGAGTCTATTTCAACCATATATCTTCTTATATATAAAATTTTAGATCCCTAGATTCACATTGCAATGAATACGGTTTAATAATGTTTTTAAAACATTGAATAATTATATGAGGGACACTCCACTAACATATAAAAATGAACTACCTCAAATCACATGTTCAAAACCATTTAGAACTATATATTTAACAAGATATATAAATATACCTTCCCATGTATCCCATGACATCCCATATGTCCTAGTATTCTAAAAATACAAATCATATATGGCTTAAGGATAAAACTAAATGAGTTTATCCAATAGGGAGGTATAAGCCCTACGAGTACTATTTTACACTTAATAATTATTAAACATCCTCTTAGTTTATTATAATTTTTTTAAAAGTAATGAAATTAGATTCATATATATATATATTGAAATGAAATTATTCGGATGAAATAAATACATTTAATTTCCTTTAAAACAAAAGAGAAATGAAAACAACATGCTTATATACATTTTTACTACAACCAACTCGAAGCAATATATTTCATTTTTCTTCATAATATAACACGATTGGTTATAAATATAGAATTAATGAACATATATATACACAGATATTATATTTATGAAATTATTATGATTTTACAAGGTTAGTATATTATATACCTTCCTATTCTTCCCATTCATTGGAAAATGATAATGTCGCTCGTGCGTATGTGTGGACTACCACCTCCACGAAGCGATGTGATTCATTTTTCATTTACCCCACACATGGATTTTCAGAAAGACTAATTTATTTGTTTAATATGATATTTATTAAATAAATTACATACTATAATGATAATCCTTAATATATTTTATTTCCATTCCATATCTTACAAAAATTAAATCATTATTCATGTGTGGTTATAGAAAAATGTCATGTTGAAATTGCGTGATTCCATTTTTATGGCCTCCTGATTTGGATGATATTGAAAGTGTATTAAATATATAAATAAATAATTATTATATGAGAATTATTCCTAAATAATTTCCTCATGATCACTATCAAACTATAAATGATGTTTTAAAAATTAAATACCGAATGACCACAAAACAATTAGACAAAAAAAATTTATTTATTAATTAAATAATACATTATAATAAATATAATTAAAGAAAAAATTAAAATGAAATAAACATGAAATTTTAATCAATAATTAAAATAAAAATTATAATTTTATTATTCACGATTTAGAGAATTTTCGAAGCAATATGAGACCTAAAGTAAGAGGTTTTTCATTAAAATCAAGTCTTAAAGTTGTCTTTTCCAACTCTTTTTTCCCCCTATCCATGTTATTTTAAATATTTATAGAATCTTCCATTAATAATTAAAATCATTGAAAAGATATTTTTCAAATATTTTTTATTTTCTTGAAAAAGATATAACAAATTATACTTTCTATATTTTCCATTGGGGTTGTCTTCGATTTTTAATAAACGTTTAGAAGGAATATTTTTTTCAACATATAAGGTTTGAAAACCTTTTACACTATAATAAAAATAATATATTTGAAATATTAATCTATATGGTTTAATTAGTTTTAAAATAATAACAAATTCATATTCTTTTTTCATGTTTTCCCATTTAGAGTTCTCAAATTATTGTTATATTTCAATGTAATGTTATATTAAAATAGAATATTCTTTTTTCTTATGGATTGAAATGATTTTTTGATGTTTTTATGTTGAAAAAATGGGATAAAAAAATATTATTCATGATATAGTTCTTTATAACTATAGATGATGAATGGTGATTTTAGTATTTCTCATTATAATTGTAAAGTCGAATATTACTCTCCAATGTATTATGTAATGATTTAATATCTCAATAAAAAATACAGAGAGATAAAATTGTTAGTTACTAATATGGATTTAAATTATATTATTTTATACAAAAATGGGTTACAGATGATAGAACATGGGTTACAAATATTATGCTCTTATATACCTATTTCAATTTTGTTAAGGGTTCATATGGAAATAAATTCATTTCTTAATGAAAAAAATATATCAAACCTTTAAAGAGGAATGACTTGTTTTTCAACAAAATTTATTTTTACTTTATTATATCCACAACATTAAATTATGGTTTAAAATTATTTTTCAATTGATTTTAATGGTTTTATTTGAGGATATATTCTTTTTTACATATAGAAATAAATTATTTATTTCATTAATATTTTATGTATAAAAGGAAATCAATTTTATTTTTTTCACAAGATTTACAAGTTTAAATAATTTTTATAACCCATATTTATATTTTAGATATAGTGAAAGAAAACAGATGAATAAAATCCATACTGTAGATATTTTATTGAATGATATGTATGAGAAATCCAAAGGAAAAACATTATATTTATAATATATTGGTAAAGATGGTCGATGATGTTATATGATGACGAATATTAAGAAATACCATGATATTGATGCCATGGAGTGGATTATATTTAATGAATGTTTTTATGTTTAATTATTTTCATAATTTAATTTTAAATATAATGGAAATGAATTTTTTTTAATTGATTCTATGGGAAGAAAAATCAGTAACCATCTATGGATAAATTTTACTAGATTTTCTGGGTAAGACTAAATTGAATTTATAGATTATAAAATTAACATATAGATGTTCAAATATGTCTAAAAGCAAGTTTATAATTTTTTTTGACATATCCTTAATTAAAAACATATAAATACATAGTTTTATGTGATTATAATGTGGAAATAAATTTATCTGAATTGTACTTACATCACGAATAAAGATTATGAAGGAGCTTTGATGGAATGAAACGTAAAAGAATCAAACAAATAAATATGGAGGTAATCCCACTGATCATCAAAATGTTTTAAAAATATTTTATGAATTATTTGATACATTCAAGAAGTGTTGAAAATTGATAAGATTAGTTATTTTGAATGTTACCATGTGTAAAATATTTATGATCATACTGATAATGATAAAATGGATTATCAACCCAGTAGGATATGTTTCAATGAGTAAGGTAATTTTAATAAGTAATTCCCAAACTGATAAACTTTATGTGGGAATTAATAAAACCAAAATAATAGTTGTTTAGTAAAGTATTTCGTTTCTACTATGACCAATACTAAACCCTTAAATAATGTTTTAACACATACATAAATTGTTTATTCATATATTTATATTTATTTATTTGATTTATTATTTATGAATTAATTTATTTTTAGGAAATTTGAATGTAAATTTTAAAAAACATCTCATAAAAAATGAAAAAACAATTGGTAAAAACTCATTTATATTATACAATGTTAATATGATATTATGAAAAATATATTTTTTTAATTTGTGGAGGGGATTTATTTTGAAAAATAATAACATTCCTTCCCATTTTAGGGTTTTATGTTATTGTTAGTTTTAATTTAAATTAAATTTATCATGTTTTGATTGTGTTTTTAGAATAATTATGTATTTTTTAGAATTAGAATATATTTTTATATAATAATTATTTAAAACCTCTAATAGAATTTCAGTATGTTTGGAAACTGATTAATGATATTAGTGAATGTTATCTTGATAGTATCATTTAAATGAATAAAATGTTAAATTATGGATGTTCCATTATTAAATGAATATGTTAATGTATTTCCAAATGATTAATATATTATTATTCTTAATCGGGATTTTTAATTAACTATTAACATTGTGCGAGATGCTAATCGAATTTGAAAACACCTATTCAATTGGCGTTAGAATAAATAATTTAACTCAAAAAAAAATTACAAGAGTTTCTTATTAAGTGTCTCATTAATCCTGTTAGAATAACCTGTGGTGATACTATTTTTTTTTGTTAAAAACAAGGATGGTTACCTGAAAATTTTTGTTGATTATATAAAAATCAATAACATCCTTATTATGAACAAGTATCTTCTTCTTCAAATTGATTATATGTTTGATCTGATCAAGGGTTGTTTATATTTTTTTGACGATTGAACTCAGATCCAGGTATCACCAAATGAATATGAAGGGAGAAATTATGATAACTATTTTTTTTACCATGTTTGACCATTATGAGATTGTTGTTTTTCATTTCATGTTGAAAAATACAACTGTTGATTTTATGTATCTTAATAATCAGGTTTTTGATGAGTATTTGAATAAATTTATTTTGATATAAATTGATTCTATTATATTTTATTCTACTGTATTGAGTATTATAAAATTATAAAAGGATTTATTTTTGGACTATTATATACATGAATTTGTATGGAAAATTTAAAAAATGTTAATTTTGTATACACCAAATTTCATTCCATGGGAATATTGATATCTTAATTATTGATATTGAAAAAAATAAATTAATAGAAGATTGTAAAATGCATAAAAATGACACAAGGATTTAAATTATTAATTAATTATAAGTTCACTACCACTGGTTTTTCAAAAAATTATCATTTTTCTATCTTACATACCATCCTGACATTAAAATGTGTGAAATTTATATATATAATGATTTGTTGAATTATTAAATGAATTAAAAAAATATTGTTTAATAATATATTTTTATCCTTCAAAAAAATATATGGAGTCATTTTTCATGTATACTACTTCTTTATTGAAGAGGCTTGGTTTCATTTTTATACTAATTGATCATGTGATTGTGTATGAATCATGTAAATGAAAACCCCTAGAGCTAAATTATCTTATGCATGACCATGAAGTAATTTAATTGTTTCTTATTATAATATTCTAGATACATAATTTAAATGGGGATAATCATGAAATATATACTAATAATAAATGTTAAAATTATATATTAACTAATAAAATTGAACATCAGACCTATAATATGGCCAAAATTAAAAAAGGATTATGATTTCACGATTCACTGTTACCACAGTAAAGATAAAAATGTATTATATTCCATTAGATACTATTATAATGCATAATTAGGTATTATAAATTTAAAACATGATCAGATTGTTAAGGAATAACTAAATATTATACTATAACTTTTTCATGAAAGAACTCTAACTCTATTGGTTTAGGTTTCAATATATACATCTTTTTCAGAAAAAAAAATTAATTATCAAAATAATGATATTGGTTTTTATGAAAGAGTGGAGTTTATTAAAATGTTTGTATAATTGAATTTAACACTGATAAATAATGTGGTATAACATTTTGAAATATGTTTTGTGTTCTATGAGATCCCTAATAAGAGAATGAATTATTTATTGAATCTCCTAGATCTATTTTTTCTATTCATAATATGAACAAAAATAAGTATATAGACAATGAAGAATATTATTTGGTGGGATTTAATGACGAAATATAAAAATAATATTATAATGAAATTATTTATATTTATATAATTTAATAATGAGTGGAAACTACAAATGGTGATGCTTTATACCATTTCAATTCCAAAATACAGAAGGAAAAATATATCAATTGATTTCATACAGGGATTATTAATGACATCTTAAGGAAATAATGTGATGGGGATTATTTTTTTGAATGAAATAATTTATATATAATTTTATTAATAATAGATATAGTATGTATTTAGATCAGCTTTATATATTGTACCCTAAATAGAAAATCATATTAGATTTTTCCCCTGTCTCTGTGGTTTCTAATCATCAACATTATTTACATATAATATTTATAAACAATTTCAATGGTCAATGAGTTATGAAGTAAACATTAGTAAAACTTTTCATTTCTAATTGGATCGATAGTTAGAGTGAATGAATATGAATTTAGAGGATATTTTTTAGTAAAATTTTTGTATTACTATGTGACTTGGTATCAACATATTTCATTTGATTAATTTTTTAATAATAATATTTTTCATTCCATTATACAAGTTGAAGCTTTTGATGGATTGTATACTAATTGGTTGAGAACTTCATATTATTGGGATTGCATCAGTGAGAATATGTTATTATGACTAGAATATGTAGAATAAATTTCTGAGAAGGTAAATATTAATTTAAAGTGCATGTGTGAATCCCGTAGATGGAATAATAGTTAGTAATATTTTATGATTATATAACATTATTTTTAGATAGGTTGTCATGTTTTTTCTTAATGTATTTTTGAAAAAAGTGTTCTTCATTTTAGTAAAAAGAGATATTCAACCACTATTTGGTTATACCATTAAATATTCTAGAATAATTTGGATTAGTTTCATCATGAGTATCCTTAAAATTGAGATTTTCATAGGTACATGATGTGTTTTATGTTTTGTTGTTAAGGAAATATATACCTAATGTATCTCATGTTTTGATACACAAGATGGTATATTTAGAAGAGAATCATCATTAGGATGAAAATTTTATTTGGATATTGGATTGAATATATAGGGTATGGAAAAATATGTTTATTCACAATGTTTGGGTGTTATGGAATAAGAACATCACTGTGGATGGAACATGGGACTCATAAAAATATATGATGGGAAAATACCCTCACTTGTTTATGTTTTGAATAAAAATGTGAGGGAGTAATTTCTATTCGGTGGATAATGTGACAACCCTATTTAACCTTGTAATTAATTTATATTATTAATTTTATGCAAGCATTTTACTGATTCATATTCCTTAATGTTTTATCTATAATTTCATTAAAATTTTCTATTTAAAATGAAATATTAACTATTTTAACAAAATATTTTTTCTCTTTATTAAATGGTTTTAATTAAATATTTAATTTGTAATATTAGTATATTAATTTTATATAAATTAATTCATAATGTATTCATCTTATATAATTTTAATTAGGGTAAAATTTTGGTATTCTTCAATAGTAGGTGATTTTTTTGTGAATTATGAAAAATACCATTCTAATAAAATATTCTATATTTAAAGAATTTATTATTATGTAAGATTTATTTAAAAATTCATAAAATATTTTACGTTACAAAATATTTTTTATGGACTAAAATCAATCATTTAAAAACCTTTTTCTTAATTTTTAAACAACATATTTACTTTTTAAAAAATAAGATAGATTTTATTTTAAATAAAATATAATTTTTTTCATTTCATTTAATAGTGTAGTTGTATAGTTCCATTCAATTATAAAATTATATAAATTACATATAACATTATATTGTTTAATTATAATACAATTCAAATCATTATGGTTAATAATATGCACAATTATAGTGTAAAATCATTTTTATGTTAAAAATATGGCATTTAGTAAAACAATTGATGAAGTTTTCATACATATATTAAAAGTAATTCAGTCACACATTAGAAAATGAATATAATAAAATTAATTCCATATTAGGAAACAAAACAAAATGGTTTATATTTATTTCATCCTTTTAAATATAAATAAATTAACCCGGTAAAATGTTATGTTATATTAGTAAAGGTTGGTTTGGGTTAATGGGGGTTAAGATATGATATAATAATTACAATATCACTAAAATTATATTAAATTTTATATTATGTGTGTATTTTTAACATAAGTCATATTATCATTGAATTTTTTTCCTTCATGTTTGATTCCCATAAATATCACATTATATTATTATTTTTAATTAAAATAATTATAAGTGTTCCACTCATCTCCCTTATACAACGGAACCTCCTACCATTACTTATTCACCCACATTGATAACTCTATATCAGATAATCAATTTCCCATTCCCTTTGAAATTATTATTCCCACATTATAGAGTCATTTTCATCTGAAAATACCTTTCCATTAAAGATTTACGTGTAACCCAAATGAGATTATCAAATGAGGAGTTATAAGATCTAACATATGAATTTCAATTTATTTCATCTTATACCAAATTTTTATCAAATATAAAAATTATAAAAGAAGTAAATAAATAAATATAATATAGTTAATATTATTATGTTTATTTAAGAACAATTTTTTATCAATTTTCTATACAATGTGAAATGAAAACATCATTTGTGCGTACGTGTTGACTATCACATTAAGGAAGCAGTGTGATTCATTTTAATAAATTCATCAAATGAATACTTATTAATATGAAATTAATTAATATATAGGATTGTTTTGATAGTATTATATATTTAAAAATATACTATATAATATTTCATCATAACCATTAATCCATTCGAAAATGATAACATCTCTCAAGCTAATATGTGGACCACCACCTCAATAGAACGGTGTGACTCATTTTTCCTTTCCAAAATACATGGATGCTTATATAAATTTACATAATGAATTAATATTAAAATTATTGCATAAATATTATTCTTTAAATATAATCCTTTATCAATTTTATTTCCTTTCATTCTCATAAAATATTGAAAACAAAGTTCATTATTATGTATGAACTACCATCTCCATGAAAAGACATCATAAATTTTCCGTGACCACCTTAAATATTTTATTTAGAAATATATTACATAAATATTATTTTAAAAATCATAAAAACTTTACCACATTCAATCTATAGATGTTGATTTATAAATTAAATATCAAATGATTAGAAAAAAATTAATGTAAACATTACATATTTAAAAACATAATGATATATTGTAATAAAATAAATAAAATGAAAATTGAGAATCGAATGAACATGAAAATTTTTATTAACTAAGTATGTAACTAATATAAATTTATTAATTTGAATTAAGTGAATTTATGCTGATTTATAAGACATAAGGTGATAAATTTTTATTTAAATCATTCTCTTAGTGTTTTCATTTTATCACTTTTTCATCCATCTTTATATTCATTTAAATGATTCTATAATGTTTTTATTTATGAATTATTTGTTGATAGTGGTCAATTTTAATAATATTTAATTTAAATAGATTATTTTATATTTCTTCAATATGGTTTTTTAAATTTTTATAAATTTCAAAAAAATGTCCATTAGATGTATATGGTTTGGCATATATTTACCACCAACATATCCATTGTCAATTTAAGGTACACTAGGTTAGATACCCTGAGAGGTGGGGAGGATCAGGGTATGAAAATTTTAAATTACTTCCCCTATTGATCTTGTTTTTATATTAAAAAACACTATTATCTTTCTACCATGTTGAAAATTATAAATAATTCATGCACATGAAATATATATTTTTACATTGTTCACCCTCATAAGAATACATACAAGGATAATACAACGACGATGTAACGATGTACCAAATCCAATAAAATCACAATGTTGTTTATAATGTTGGTAGCGGAATAACTGTCCCTTCTAGTTTACAACAACTCACATTTTGAAATATAACTACACTCTCACCTACTATATGCTCAATAATTCTTCTGAAGATCAACTCACATTATATAGACATGTAGGTCTATTCATTATCTCTAATGAAATATACATCCTTAATAGTTTATAGATTCTATTGACATCCCACTTTCACCCGCAGATGAATCTCTCTTTGCACCGGGTGTACCGAGATATCTCAAATATTTCGCACAACCCTTACTGTGTCACGCACACAACATTAATGCGTTTCATTCAAGATTCAAATTTTGTCATGAAACACCCTTTGTGTGAAACATAAATTTACCATGCAACCAAAAACATATGTGTGACAATCTTAGCTAGTGCGCAACTCAAAATCATTCGAGCAACTCCCATTTCTTGAAATTCTTACGCATTTCGGTGCCCGAATTTTTGTTCAGGGTTGAGCTATCTTGAATGAGGGGGTCAGTTCATATTTATAGGAATTCATGATTCATGCAAATATGATTCAAATTTTGTTGCTCGTGTTCCTCTTCGAGCATGCAAAACACTTTTTGATGTCTTATTGGGTGGAAAAGTTTCTTTCACACAACCTCATCTTTCGAGCCCATTTCCAAATCTTTCTCACACATCATGACTTTTCCATTTTGGGAAGTTCTGCTCCCGAATCATGCCTTGTGCACAAGAATAAATCATGAAATTGCATCATTCCCGTACAAATCCAAATCTTTCCTAAGAAACATGCCGTTTATAGTGTTCAACAATTTTTCCCCAAAACATGCCCTTTGCACAAGATTACAAACCACCATAGATCCGTTCTTTTTGTACCACCTTCATATTGTTCATTCTGGCGACATAGTTCTATGTCAACATTTCATGTCAATAATATCTATTGAACGAGAATACTCACCATTGAAACAACAATTATCAACAAATTGATCATCAAGGTCTTATTTGTCAAAAATCCACCATAAAGGTCCTCTTTGTCAACAAACGCAATCCCCTAAAAAAGTTATCCATGATACCTTGTATGATTTTTTCCCAAAACATTCCTATAAATTATTTAATGGTTTTCAAATATTATCCTTTATAAATTACATGAATTTCTAAAAAAAAATTCCATATTTTTAGATGAATATTCAATACATTTCCCTAGATCATGCTTGAGGACCATAATGGATTAGTTTCTGTGATGAATAGATACACATTATTATTATTTCATGAAATATATAAAAATATTTCACAATTATCTCCCCATATATTACATTTAAAAAACATAACCAACATAAAAAATTTCTTCATTACTTAGGTAAATGAGACATAATAAATTGTGGGATCAGATTATAAGTAAGGGTTAACATTGGACATATTAATAAATGATCATACTAAAGCATAATATATGCATTTGGTTATGAAATTTTAACCATAAATTACATAGTTCATTCCTAATATTGAAAATATCATAAATACATGTAATGGAAGAAATCGTTATCACTTTAAAACAAATGAATCCTATATGTGAGAAATCATTGTAAATCAATCATGAATCATATGATCACATCATAGAAGAGTGACTACATTATATATATATAATAATTTTAATATTCCAATATTAAATATGATGACTATAAAATCATAAGATATCAGGCCTAAATAAGTTTTTCAAATCCAGGATCAAGTACATAGAGTTTTTTTCATAGTAGATCATGTACATCGACTTTTTTCCCATAATTGATCAAGAATATTGAATATTTTCACCCAATTATCACATGAAGTTTAATAATATCTCCAATTTATTGGGGGCATATATATTTCATGCCCAGCCAAAAAATAATGAAAAATATACCTATGTATGGCAGAGGATCACAAAACATTTACTATATAACTAGGTCATATCCTATGATAAAATGAGATTCACAAACCCTTCATTAGTTCAACACAACAGAACCGATGAAAAAAATGAGTACTATAAAAATCCTATCAATTTAATAGTAAAACATCATGAAAATGAATTAAGATAATATAATTGGATCATATTGCATATAAATCATTATTAAAACCATTTTATTTTATCATATATTAAAATTTAATTAAAATATGACTAATACATTTCTTAAGGAAAAAAGTCATATAACTTTTAAAAAGGCATCTAAAAGTTAAAAAAATAGACTTATTATCGAAAATGTTATATTTGAAAATAAAAATGGATACTGGTAATTGGAGAATAAATATTTTTTCTCATTATGGTAATAAATTTCATTCTTGATGTATTTTTTAAAATAAAATATTACGTTCACACTTTTGTAGAAAATGTAAAAAATTACATCATTTGGAAAATGATAAGATGATTCATTTTATTTTTTTAAAAAATAATTAAATAATGGGTAGTATATGAATTTATAAAATTTTAGGATAATATTAAAATCATTTCTGATATTTTTTTTAAAACATGTATATGGAAGAAAATGAATTTTAGAACGAAAAGAGAAATAAAACTAGCTTTCCCATAAAAAATCATTCAATGTGTTGATTACATAAATTGTGGAAATTAAAATGAAAAATAGTAATATTTAGATATAAATAGTGTTAAAGTAAAATTAAATGAATTTATTACTTAATAATAATATAATTTACCCAATGGAAATTCCAGAATAAACAGTCCCGATTAAAATATAACAAAACATAAACCCCTTACATCATGTTTCCAATTTCAGCATACATGTTTGAAATAAGTGTATAATAAATATAAAATTATTATAAATTAATTATAATAGTAGTTTAATATATATCATACCATATATTATTTAGATACAATATTTTATCAATTATTTATCAACAATTATTTATTAAAACCACTCTTTTTGGTGATATCATCTTCATTTTCATGTATATTTCTCTTGAATTATTTTGGGCCGTATACATTAATAATGGTAAAAAAATATATATAATTTTAACGATTAGAAAAATATAATATATATTCATCATATAAAATTTTAGTTTCTTCTATACAATTTAGACAAATTAAGATAAATTACAGGGTTCATAGAGACAACACGACGTACGTACGTATGATTATTGTTTTTACTTTTCAACATTGGGAAAGAAAAAAATGTTTAGTTATAATTAAACATTAGATAATAGTTTTTATTTCAGATAAATAATATATATTCATTAAATCCATCTTTATTTCAATATATGTAATGTTGTGGTGAAAAATAAATGGCATCACTTTGTAGATGTTTTAGTCCACATGCATTAATGGTCTATGTCATAGTTTTCCCACGGATTGAATGGTAAGAGGTTACATATAATTTTATTAATTAAAAATTATAATTTTGTAATGAATATATTTAAAATACTATACACCCATCATAATAACCATCCATGGAATATGGGGATGGAAAATGAATTGTATTATTATACACAAATGGTAAGTTGAACGTAAGAAGAGGTGATACCTTAAATTCCCATTTAATAGAAAGGGGGTGAATAATGGTGTTTTAAAATTATAATAAAAATTAATAATATTTATTAAATGTTATTTATTATAATATGAGTTATATATAATATTTATCGTATGTAAAATAAGTATTAAAAAAGTAAGCTATCAGTTTTGCTGATTACCTCTTCTTGGAAATATCTCTTCAGACCATGTTGTATAGAGAATTGGTTTAATATATTTTCAAAAAATCATCTAGAATGTTTATATTAGAGTTTATGGGGAAACTCATTAAGTTAGTTAAAATATATAAGGATAATATTGGTGTGATGAAAATAAAGGATGGGTACAATTTTATAATTTATAGGAGGGTTACTCTGTGAATTTAAAAAAAGATTAAAATATAATAAAGTAATTCAATAGAAATTTACATCCTAATGGATGGTGACTAAAATATATGATATTATGGGGATGAAATCCTATTATACAATAAAATTTATATAGTTTTATAAATTTTTTAAACATTAGCTTTTTTTAACCCTTTTGTTAAAAATTTATAACCCTAATAGTGATAACATCTTTTTCACTTTTATAGGGATATAATAGTAAATATAAGATGAAAACTGTATCATATATTAACAAGGTCAAAATTTTCAAACATATAATATCCACCATTTCCTATTTAAAATTTCATATTATTTTAAAATAATTTTCAAAAATATTATCTTGTAAAAATATCTTTAATTTAAATGTTTACATTATTCATTTAATTTGACATAATAGTCATAATGGAAAAGTTTTAATTGGAATGTAATCATTTTTTAAACATCTAATATGTTATAGGTATAAAAATAATATGAGTACCACTATAAATAACTCAAATTGTATTACTTATATTATTATTTAAATCAATTTCATTTTTTTAAATTAATAGATTAATTACTATGTTTTTGATGCACAAGACATTATAGAAAAACTTTAATCACTAAAAATTTGAAATAAATTAAAATAAATAATATAATTTCAATTTTAAAAGAATAAATATTTATATTGTTTCAAAACATTATTTATTTTTCTGGACAGAAAATTGATATTTAAAACTAAAAGTTTGACATTTTATAACTTTCTCTAAATTAAATAATATTTTGGACATTTTCATTGAAAAATCTCCATTAAACACAAAATTAATAGACTAAAGCTAAAATAGATCAATTGAAATCATCACATAATAATTTAGATGATTAATATTGTCCTTAACACCTATTTTTAACATAGAGTAACTTGATTTACCCTTTAATGAGGTTATACATTTTACCATGGTTACTATTGATAATGCATAAAAATAAAACGGGGCACCATACAAAATTTATACCCAATGATTAAAAATAGGGAATCTATTTTGAAATGTTTAATTTATATTATTTTATTTAATAAATATAACATAAAAATTCAAAACGCAATAAAATTTGTTTTTATAAAAATAGTATATTAATTATAAATTTATTTTAATATAAAATTCAAGTATATAATTATTTTATAAAATAATAATTCGATATTTCTAATAAATAATATATTATTATATTTTAAAACCTATCCAATGTGTTATTTTAAAATTTAATTAATTAATAATAAAATACAATTTTTAATAAAACTCATCATAGTTCACAATTAATTGAGAAATAAAATTTTTTATAAAATTTACAAAAATTATTCATAAGATTATTTGGATATGATGAATTAATAAATTATATATTTTCTTATCAAAAATAAATATAAACATACAGATAATAATATTAATTTTTTTCATCACAAAAATAAATAAAAATCATATTTTGATGACAATTTATTTTTGATGCATAAATAGAATTTACTAAAACATAAATGAACATATACTAAGAATTAATAAATATTTATTTATTTAATAGTTACTTTCTATATATATACATATATATCATAATTAGGCTTATATTTTTGCATACCCATCAGTTTAATAACTTGGCTATAATGACAATATTTTATTGTTGTTATTAATCATGGTGTCATGTATATTGTATGCTAATGAGCATAGAGTTATTTTAAAATATCAAGGTGTTATATTAAAACCCTTTAAAAAGTTCATCCTTTAAATTTTAACATGATCTTGGTAATATGGTGGTTGATATTTTGATATTCTTTTTTTGAAAACCAACATCATAAAATGGGTTATAATATATCAGCACAAAAATCTGAATAGTTAAATGTGAAGGTGGTCCAAAAAAATTTCCAAATGATGTTTCTAGATATGAGAGAATTATTTGGATGTAAAATATAAATATTGAAGAGAAAAATAATTCTCAAATACTAATATAGGGCGGTAAAGAAGTTGACCATTAAAAATTTTACAACAACATAACCATAAGTTGATGATTGGTGGATAGACCATCGATTCATCTAAAATGAAGCTTAACGTAGAATATTTTATTCAATGAAACGTTTCCAAAATTTAAGGGATTATTTTACAATCATGATAGAGAATATGAAAAAATATACTTATTTTATTTTTTTCAAAATCATTAGCACAATACCACCCATTAGATATTATTTGATTAGTTTCCACATTATCTATTAAATCATTAAAATAAATTTTCCACATATAACATTTTTTAAATAACCTCATAATTATATGAATTTTTATCCACATAGGTCATATGAAACCTTATATATAACATCAATAAAAATTTGAATCTATTCATTCAAATTAATCCTTCAGGTAAAACTTCATGTTAATCCTATGAGTTACATATACCTCAACATAATGAAACGACTCCAAAAATATCAGTAATCAACATGATAGATCATAAAATGTCGTAAAATTCACCAAAATATCAAAATTTTAATACTATCCTAAAAGGTAATCCTTATATTAACTATTAATGTCTCTAAAAATATTTTCACGCGGAGGAATCACTTTTCAAATATAAATATTATCTGTATTAAACTGTATATTTGACCATAATGAACATAACCACAAATCATATACTAACCCAAATGGTTTTTTTAAAAATAGATAGATTATTCTTCCTAAATCCTAGTAAATGGTTCAAATGGCCTCAAAATTAAAATAAAAAAAATATAGGGTTTTATTCAATTAAACATATAAAAACATAATGGTATCCATTAATCTTATGTTATCCTATAATGAGAACCCATATTTTTCTATAATCATTATTCATCAAATAAAATCCCTATATAAAATTTATTTAAAAATCACAAAAAATTACCAAATTAAATTTGTAATCATATATCAAAAAAATTAAAAGGCCAATAATAATATCCCATTTATTACATAAATTTCAATCATTTCTTTATAGGAATTAAAAATTATCATTTAACCACTAAATCAATTTTCTTATTTATTGTAACATTTAATGAACAATTTGAAAAACCTAAATAAAAACTAATAAGGAATAGTCCTTAGATATTTCATGATTCATGTATGTATAATATCATTTATATTACACATCTAAAATGTAATTCTCTAATACAAAAAAAACTCTAGTCCTTCTACTCTAATAATTAACATAAAATAGATACTTCATTATTTGAGAAGTTAACCCTTGGATTTGGGTATTGGGTCAGATAATGACCATATTCTATACTCATAAGACATTGAACTATAAATGGTATCTATGGATGATAATTCTTTTCTTATATAAAACTAATAATTTTACATGGAAATTACATTGTATATTCCCTTTTTAATGTATAAAACATCATATTATTTCTATGAAACTATCAGTTGAGTACTTAATCTAACATTCTAAAAAATATAGTAAGCTGGATCTTCCTTCCTTCATTGTATTAGCTTCCTAATCTTATACCGAATTCTAACCTTCTCTTATTTATTTATTCTAATATTTATTTAAAGAGGTAGTTGTTAATCATATATGAGGATAAGTAATTTTGAATAATCATAATATCATTCCCAATACTTATCAATCAATTTGGTTACTCATTTTAGTAATTTCTATCACAATCAACATTAATTAAATTTCTTCTGGTCCTATCGATTGACTAAAATGAATATAATATTTTACACAATAATAATAATTGTTTGAAATAATTAAATATAATTTAGTGTAAGAATAAATAATTACCCATTCATTTCAATATATGGCACTTTAGTCTTCCTCATGGTTATCTATGATCATCATCTATTTAATCCATTTATGATTGTTCATAAATATTATGATAATTAAACCTTGAATTTACAATGAGAGTGTCATACCATGGGAAGAGTAAGGGAACAGTCAATTGCCATCATAATGATGGATGAAATATTCTCGACCAACTCTATTTGGGATTATTACCCCTAGATAAATCTCTTCTAAAACAATTTCCACATCTATTATCCTGATAGTTATGTATTTCAAGGAAAAGAACACAATATATATCATGAAAAAAATATAATTATATCCTATAGATAGGATTATCCTTGATTTTTTAATAATGGTTTTCTAATATTAATATATAACAATTAACTAAACACTTTCCTGATACTGAATATTACATCCAAAAAATCATACATAAATATTACATATTTTAATATGAATATTTAGTAGATTTTAAAAATATACTCCAAAGGACCAAAATGATTTAGGGATATTTAAGTGATGATACAAAATCTCTGTATTTCCAGAAATATCATCAACATATCCCATAACGATCTAAAAATTTACTAACAATTATATAAATACCCCACAAAAGAACATTATTTTTAACATGGTGAAAGAAAACACTATAAAGTGTGATATAAGATTCTTATTAAGGGTTAAAATGATAGATATCATAAAATAATCATTAAAAAACATAATATAAGAATAAGGGTATGATATCGTTATCAAAACATTAAAATCTCATACAAAAAGGGAAATCATAACGAACAAGAGTAATGGAATAAAGAATTACAATTTCAAAATACATGAATCAATAAAGTGTTAAATAATAACTTATGTAAATTTAGACTATACCACTCATTTGAAACCATTTTTATTTCCCAAAAAATAATGGGTTCAGGATATACCCATTCTTTCTATGAACCATGGGAAATCGATGCGTCAGTATTGCCTTGATCAATACCGATGGTTTGAAAACCCTATTCCCATGGATTGTAAACTGTAGGAATATAGAATACCCATTGTTTGTCTAACTGTGGGTCTTCAATGTGTGGTTATAGAAATATTATATACACAAGGTTCAATAATAATATACCCATGGTTGCAACTATGGTTAAAATTTTTATTAAATAAATTGACCGGAGTGGGATTTCGAACCCACACCTACCGTCTACAATATAATTCCCCAGACACAACACCAATGGAATTATATATATATAAATGTACATTATCTTTTATATATATAATAATAAAATATGTGTATAAATTAAAATTCTTCACATGGGATTTGGATGCGTAACTCTGCTCCGATGAATAAGTTGCTAACAACAACACCATCATTACTTTTATTTATATATGTGTACATTATCCTATATATATATACATATATATATTTATAAATAAAAATAATGTAAATAAAATGTCTATAATATAATTCAAACTAGAAACTCCACACCAAAGCATATGCCCCTAAACACTACAATGTTTATAATTTTATTTATAAATATTTACATTATCATATATATATATATATATATTATTAAAACTCATGGGAATATAAAATTTCATTAACATGATTTTAACCCATAACAATATTTTGTAGATGATGTCCCTTACAACTACATCATTTTACATTATATTTATTTACATATACATTATATATATATATATATATATATATATATAATGTGCGGTTATAAAACACATCTCGCTAGGAATTTGAACACTCACCACTCCTCTGCAATAGAAGTCCCTTACCAATAAATTGTTTTCTTTTAATTTATTTAAATGTATTTTATTATATAAATATATTAATAAACAATTGTTATAAATAATTTTTTTTGGGGGGGGGGGTGGAGGTGCGAGATTCGTTTCAACACCACTTTTGTACATCTAATGTCCCTTACCACTACCCCGTTTGAAATTACATGAACACAAAAACACAAATTTATTTATTTTTTAAAATAGTATGTATAGCTAATACCACAGGGAAATAACATTACCTAATTGGATTTATTTGGAATGAAATCATAAGAGACTGTATACCCACAATTCATAAGAACTGTGGGTATAACAATCCCCTATACCCACAGTTTTCATGAACAGTGGGTATCGCCTTCAATATATAATATGATACCCAGGGTTTTTTGAGATTCATGTGTATAGGCTTATATACTATAGGCTATAATTAGGAATCATGATAACAATGGGTACGGGGGAATGTTTCCCTCATGGTTCAGTGTGAATGGTGTGTATATGCTTTTGTGTGGCATTCCCATATAATTTTTTGGGTACCCGCACTTAAGCAGATACCCTATACCCACAAGATTGCACGAACCAAGGGTATTGATAAGAAAATTCCACCTATACCCACATTTCCTGAAAATGGTGCATATAGGTTGGCCTATTCCCATGTTTTTTTGGAAAAATATGGGTATAAACCCATTTTTCAGAAGTGAATCATAAATCATTCTTGAAACCAATGTTCATGTCACAGAAGTGTGGCACCATAATAGGTATAAAATCCATTTAATATCTCAAGGACATATTCTTAAACCATAAAATCATAACATATTAGGCTTCAACACCTATTTCCATAATTGGATTAATCACTACAACTTATTTCCCATAATGTATCAGGAAAATTTGATTGTTTTTGATAATGGATCATGCACATTTATTGTTTTTAAATAATTATACCATGAGATATTATTCATTTACCCATGAATTGGAGAGATATATAATTCTAATCCCTCCTATATTATAATTAAAAACATTAATTTTTTCTACAATATCAAAAAAAATCACCATATCATCAAATGATAACTCGTACAAATGAAATGATTTTTTAAACATTTCATTAATTTATCATAGCATAAACAATGAAAATAAATGGGTTTCCTAAACATCTCATCATCATAATCGTAAAAAATAATGAGAATGAATAAGGATGGTATCATTTGATCATAACCCCAAAAATGCATAATTATCATCAAAGGAAATTATCATAGATTAAAATTCATTTAAAATACTACAGAAACATTTCTTATTGAAAATACCATTTCAACATTGAAAATAAATTTTATAAAAGTAAACATATTTCAATTATTTTATGGAAAAAATATATCTGAAAATAATAGTGGAATCATTTAAATGATTATTCATCATATTAAGTTGTCATTACTAGAGGAAATTATATTTATTCAATATAATTTAAAATAAAACATTCACATTACAAGTTTATTTTAAGAGTTAATAAGTAACTTGTTCAGAAAATTGACAAAAATATTCTACAAGATTTTTTAAAAAAATTACAACATTGTTTTAAATTGAGATTAAAAAATTATAGGATATTTTTAAAATAATTGATAATAAATTTTTTTTTAAAACATGGATATGGAAAGAAATTATTTTTGACCAAAGTGTCAAATAAAGTCGAGTTTCCCTTAAAAATATTCTATCTATTGATTAAATTAAGTGAGAAAAATAGATTTAAAAATGATATTATTCATAAATATCCAAAAGATAATTAATATTTAATGATCATCTGTGAAAAAAATCATATTATTTCCTCAATTAAAATAGGAGTGAAATATAAATCCATTACCTAAACTCTCACCATTCGTCAGATGCATTCAAATTATTAGTGTAATAAATATATATTTATTTTAAATCTATTCAAAAAAACAATGAAATTTATAATTCCATAAACGATTTACTAAAAACATTATATAACCTATTATTTGACAATTCTTTATTAAAATTTATATTTCAAATGATATCTTCTTCATTTTTCATATAAGTTTTGGTTCGGTAGTTTTGATATTTTTACATTTATAATGGATGTATAATCCCCATAATGTTAATAATGATATAAATAAAATATATATTTATTATATACATATTTAGATTAAACTATAAAATGTAGATATAGAAAAAATGAATTACGCTATCCATGGAGATGTAGGTAATATGTATGCATGAATGGTTTTTTACATTGTGATGGATGGAATGAATGAATAATAAATATTAATTCACATTTCTAGAATAATAATTATATCATAGACATAATATATATTATTATAAATGATCCTTATCAACATCCATGTAAATAAGAGGTGAAAAATTAAGAGACCCGATTTTTTTTGTTTATGACTTTGAAATATTTTGATATATATTTTCAATTCCAGGTGTTGAGATGACATTATATTTCGAGGCTTGATGAGTTTGGAATTATTTTAACAAAAATAATGAATATATTTTATATTATAAACCATGATATTATTAATTAAAATGGGGTTCCTCTTAAAAGGAATAGTGGATCATAAATCTGATATCACAGTTGAGTCAAAAACATGTTCATCACCATATTAACGTACAAACATTAGATGGTGTGGGGAATTTGGATATATCAACTTCTTGATGTACATCCAATAGATTAATTAAATAATTCATTTATTCATTAATTTAACCTAATAGGTTTTTCATATGAATATAAGGTTTTAATTATCATCCCAGGGTTATCACCATTACCCTAGATTCGCTAAGAGATTATCTTCATATCCTTTTGTTGGTTTATCACATCTCACAACACTGAACCACTAGATCATAGTAGAATGGGATGCATCAATCAAAATGAATTATTTGATTCATTATTAATCATTGTTTTTATGAAAAAAATATAATCTCAAGTTAGGACTCATTAATTTTGAGATTACACCTATATTGATTAAATTAACATAGCAGATCAATCCCCTTCTATTAATTTTCTCTAATTATAGCATGATAATTCACCCAATTATTGACTAAATTGGATAATAATTTTTTTATAACCTATTAAATACAATTTATTAATAATTGGCCAAGAACAATTCTCAATGATCATTTAAATTTTTTTTCTTATGCCTTCCCCCCTCAATTTCTTTACGTTGTTCACATGTAGGACCACACACTCATGGTTTGTCGTTTTTTGGATGGAATGGTGCCCAATCTACAATGACCCAAAAAACCATGCACTTTAAAAATTTATAATTAAATGATTTATTTTTTTAACACAACTAATGAAGGATATTTTATAGAATTTTATAGTTTCCTAATACATTGAAGAAGCATCATTACACAACCAATAATAGTAAAGACTCAATATATTCATTATAAAGGATCAACACCTTTGTGGAAAATGAACACATTCATAATTATTTTCATCCGATAGGCCTTTGGAAATTAATTTTTAATACATTGGTTGAGCAAAACAAATCACAATAAGGTGTTTTTTAAAGAATTAAAATTTATACCAACAAGTGTTTTTCAATTATAAGCATAAAAATTATAATGTTTTTAAATGAAATCTTACAAAAACAAGCAAAAATTTCAAAAATAATCATTTTTGTTGTCGATAATTTCAATTTAAATACAGGTTTTAAGAATATTCTTCAGTTATTCATATATTAAAAAAAACTATCTCGAAAACCATATAAAAATACATATATCATTATCAAAGGCAACTTGAAGCTTAAGATGAATTCCTTATTCACTCCCGAGACATGGAACATGACATAATCAGGTGTCAGGACACATTACACATGGTGAAACATTAGTAAACCTTAATTTCACATTACATAGAATGATTAATCCACTATTTCACTTGATTTATCATGAGTAAACCCACATCGCACATTATTTAGCATGAGTAAAGTCTCATTTCACTTGAATTAGAAGGATTAAACACTCATCTAAAATTATTTAGCATGATAAATCCCTCATTTAACATGAATAGCCTGATTAATCCCTCATTACACATGAGGTATCATGGAATTTATTTCAAACCTTGAGTTTTGAAAATAAATTCATAAAATAAACATTCACCATCATACGTGCATCATTATGAATGTAGTTTATCACATAAAAATATAAATATACTTTTATATACATGTATGTAAGGGTTTTTTATAATATATATATATAGGTATATAAATATATTTTCATATATGTTTATTGTTTTCATAGATCCAATTATTATGGAAAACACTAACTCAATAACCATGCTTGCAATCATACCACTTAATTAAAATTCAAGTATATTTAATTTATTTGTTTTTAAGAGAGATCTGTGGCTAGTTGTCATTTAATACATTTCATGATATAACCATATATATACACACACACATTTAAGATATTAATATCAAAATGATATTTTTTTGAAAATATAATATCAATTATCATATTTATAAGTTTCCAAATAAAATTAATTAATGTCTCAAAATAATTTTTTTAAAAAAATTTATCCTAAAAAACTAAACCATTTATAATCCTTATTAATAAAATGGAACATTGATGAATAAAATAAGAGGATGACATTAACATATTGAAAATAATAAAAATACTATTATAAATACACTATTGATAGATAAAATTTATATTGAATATAAAGATGACAAATATACAGATGGTTTGAACGTATTAAGAATAGCAATTAAAAAATTTCCTCCTTCTACCCCATAAACATAAATAAGAATATTTAAGAAGACATAAAATTAATATTTGACTAAAATTAAATTGGTATAAAATCATAAATTGGTTAAATTCTTATAGAATATTTTTCACAAAATAAAACACTTCATTTTACATAAGAATAATTTAAATAAATCCACTTCATAGGAAATGTTTGAATCACATTACTGCATTAAAAGTTTATAATTTTTATCAATATCATAAAAAAATGTTTTGAATAATCAGATAATAATTAACTCAAATTCAACTAAGACCAATTGGAATAAAATTCGTGTATTTCTTACAATAACATAATATATTTAAAAAAACAACCCTTACCATGAATCCTTCACAATAGAGTAATTTAATGAAAAGAATAGATGGATATACAATATTCATATGTCAGTAACAATTCAAAAATACAAGAACAGTTTTATAAAAATAAAATTCTGTTGACATTGGAGGTTATTTCAGTACTTCCTTGAAAGTGGGAATTGAATTACACATCAGGATAGATTAAATACTATTGATAATCATGGAAATTATTTTCATTTACAATAACAATTTTTTTCTAAAAAATAGCATCCCATTAACATCAAAAATACATTAGATTAATCAAAATACCATCCTGAAATATAAAAAAAGTGTTAAAAATGATTTCGTACAATAATCATAAATGAAGAATCCATTTAAAAAATTTAAGCATAAGTTTAATAAAATTACTCAAATTTCAGGTAAATTTAACACTTCCTTAAATGAGGAAAATGAATTCAATAGAAGGATGGTAAATTAATACTGAAAAATTTGTAAACAATATAATAATACAACAACAATTAAAAAAAGAAACATAACCCCTTACTATACAAACATAAAATTTATTTGAACTGTATGTAATGGATATAATTTTTGGAATAATATAAAACAAAAAACATATGAACATATTCTAAAAAAATAACATAAGACCCTTACAGTATGAATCAATGCAGCAATTCCTTGGTCTCAGGTCACAATAAAGAAGTGGGAAATATATATTCTTGAAGATGAACTAAACATGTCATGGTGTTATATGTTGAAATTTGAACACCCAAATCCAATGTTCTCACACTTTGAGTACAATGATTCCCCGACGAAAAGAAATCCAAATTTTCCATAAAATAATTCCCTAAATCAGACAAAACTAGTTCATACAGAACCTAAAACCCAAATACATAATTTAAAATTTCTCAATCACTTTCATTTCTTCCGCATGTGACCATCCAAGAGTACACAGATTCTGAAATGTAACGCATCACACCCAATACAATTCATGAGATCCGATAGTGGTGCACTTACATTAAGAAAATCAATCCAGCATGGTGTGTCACCCAAATTAGCTAGAGATGTCAACATGGGGGTGGGGGGGGGAATCCAACCAATTTTGAAGACTACCCCTAATCCTGATTCCCCTGTTATCATTTGTATTTTTTTTTATATTTTAATTACTAATTAATATATTTATATGTTTATATATATTAACGTAAATATTTATTCACTGATATATATATATGTATGCTAGGTATTAAAATTCATATTTGTTAACTTACAAAAATAATATATGTAAACACATTACAATGTTTTTAATTGTGAAAACAAAATTTATCGTTTTATAATCATATGCTTGTTATTAAGAATAATCCTGGATTTTTAAAATTCGTAATGTGATGTGTTATTAAAAATACATTTCAAATAGTATCATGTTCATAAGTGAGACGATTAATGTAACAATATCTACAACTACTTCATTAAAAAAATTATAATTAATATAGAATTTTTTTACAAAATATATACTATTAATGTCAAAAATTAGGTTTTGTTTAAACTTTACGTATATTTTTATTTCTTGGAAAACATAAAAACATTTACCATTAAAAGTATACAATATTTTCTCTAATTTAAATTTTTTTAATGTTTTAAAATTAAATATTTTATGAATGAAATTATATTGAATTTGTATCAAAAATGTTAATAAAAACATTATGTAATATAATGATAATAAATCTTTAGATTTAAATTAAATATTACTTGAGTTGACACATATAAATGTATTTTTTTAATAAATTGTAATTATTTATATTTATAAAAAAAATCATGATATATATATATAAGAATATTCTAACTAATAAATTAAAAATTAATCCTCAATCAAAATAAATAAATTAATAATAATTAATAATTAAAAATACTCGATTTACAAAAACTTCAGTCACTACATTCTACCCCCATTAAAAGATTTTTTTCATGCAAATATATCAACCCACATATTGAAATTATGAATTTCACTATTCAGAATTTGGAAAATTAGGAGTGAAGGATCATTCATTAAAATAAAACCCAATAAAAATAATAGAAGACCCCTGTTGTTACAAAATTTTCTCTATGTCATGACCATTATTATCATCATTACCTCAGTTCTGATACCAAATATAAAAATGTAGAAAACATAGTAATTTCTTATTTATAAATAAATAATTTATTTATATAACACAAACAATGATCGCAGAGGTATAGAGTTTTAGAGTTCCCAAAAACATTTGAGATTCCTCATTGCACAAACTATAAAACTAAATACTCAAGCACTTCATTAGAAGGGATAAACACATTAGTAGAACAAGACCACTATTTTTCTTCTTTGTATCTTTAAGCCTTGTGGAAATAGATTATGAAAACATAGGGTGAGAAACAAAAAGATCAGTAAGGGATTATTAAATAATAATAAAACAACTATTGTTTCTTGATTAAAAACATAAAAATTATTAATTTCATTAAATGTAATCTTTAAAAAAATTACACTTTTTCAAAATAATAATTTTCCTGAAAGACATTCTCAATTTACACACAACGTTTGGATAATATGATGAAACCATTCATATAGTAATTAAAATTTCAATTTATAATATTATAAAGACACATAATTAATTCTTAAAGGATACATGAATCATGTTATGGATTCATGGGTCAAACTAGAGACATTAAACAAAACATAATCATGAGTCTACGAACATTGCACATAGAGGAGCATGAGTTAACCCCCAATGCACATAATTTAGCATTAGTAAACCCTAATTACATATGAATTCGCATTAGTAAAATCTCATCGTACTTGATCTATCATGATTGAACCCTCATTTCACATGAATTATTATGAGTATACCCTCATTACACATGATGTATCATGGAATTTATTTTAAACCTTGTGTATTGAAAATTCTTTCCAAAAAATAACATTCCCAGTCATACATTTATCATGATGAAATTATTTTCTCATTTAAGTATATAAATATATATAAATATACATCCATAAACATGTATGTAACAGTTTTACATAATATATATATATGTGTGTGTGTGTACACCAACACACACATAAACACATATATATATTTATTACATTCATTTGTCCACTATTTTTGAAAAAAGAATTAAATCGAGTACCTCTCTTGAAATTATACAACTAAATTAAAACTCAAATACCATTAATTTAATTTCCATAATGAGTGACCCATGACATGTTATGATTTAAAACAGGAAATGATATAAATATATATATATATATATATATATATATATTTAATACATTAATATCAAAATGAGATAATAATTAAAATCTAATATCAATGCCTGAATTTATAAGTGTCCAACGAATATTCATTAGTTATTTAAAATAAATTTTATGAAAAAAAATAATTCTCACCAACCAAAAAAATTTATATATCTAAATCATAACAAGGAACATTAAGGAAGAATACCAAAAATTTACATTACCATATTGAAAACAATAAAAATACTATTATAATTAAAATACTGATAGACTAATTTATGTTTGAATATTAGGATGTCAAGTTCACATTCATTTAAAAACAATTAAGCATAACTGTTAAAAAATTACCAATTCTACACCAATTAAATTGAATGAATTATTTAAATAGCTTTGAAATTAATATTTGACTAAAATAAAATTGGCATAAAGTAATAAACTGCCTGAATTTGTTGAGAAGTATTTTCAAAAAAAAATCATTATACATAATAATATTTTAAACAAAACCACTTCTTACGAAAATTTTGAATAAGTTGACTGAATAAAAAATTCATATTGTTCATTAATTTCCTAAAAAATGTTTTGAAAAAATACGTAATAATTACCACAGAAGTGACTCAGACCAATTGGAATTACATATCTGTGTGGCAGATAATTTCATTAAAATATTTTAAATATAAAATATGTAAAAACCCGTAAATTTCAAGGAAATTTTTTTCTTAATTTTCTTTGGAATTTTACAAGAACTCAACTTCTGACGGAACCTGATTCTGAGGCCCGGTGTGCCCGGAATAATTTTCTGACTTTTGGCTTGGGTACGTTCAGTGAACGAATGAGTGGTTTTTTCAAACTTTTGAACCAGTGCTCGGAATCAAATTCTTAGAGCACCGATGAAATCACAGCGCCGATATTTGCATAGAAACGCCTCTTCAAAAATTGTGTTTGCTCGGTTGTGGTTTTTAATTTTTTGGGTTTTAAGTTATGAAATAAAATAAAAGTTGTGCGACAATTTTATTTTTATTTTTCACTTAAAGCCGCTTAACGACCACTTCAAGCTGTTTAAGTTGAGTTGATGCAGATAGGGTGCTATCCAAAAATATTCTACCCTCTTGGTAGGATATTTGTGAGGTGGGGCCCGCATGAACCCCACCGTTTCTTTTCCGCTAAGTAACGCACCCGCGAAAACCCGTCATTATGAAAGTCAACTGACGCGTTTTCTTAGATTCTTAATGCACCATTTAATTGGGAGGTTTTATTCGTTGAATTAAATGGGCAGTTTATTCTTTGAAATTAAACCTATGAATTAATTTCAATCGTTTCTTAACACGTTTTTGTTTTGTTGGAATGTTAATAAAATACGGCCAACATACCCTTCTTTTGAAATGATGTGTTAAACCTTTGAAGAACCTCTATGAATTCTTCATCCTCCTTCGCAAAGAACGCGAAGAACGCGAAAAATGCGAAGAACGCGAAGAACGCGAAGAATGCCAGCCTCCGACGAAGAATGCCGAACCCGTGGAAATCGACGATGCGACGTCGTGTTCCGCGACGCCAACATTTCCTCTCCCGCAACGTTCTTCGGCGACGTTCCTTCCTCTGCGACAAAAATCATTGATCATCCGTTGAAGTGAGAGTTTTCGATTCTTTAAATTCCTTTGTGGTTTTTAACTCAAGTTGGATTTAATTATCAAAATTAAATCTGTTGTTCTTGAACCTCGGAGTTCATCGATGCACACCGTATTCTGCGACGATGCAACGCCCTTCCGTGACGACGCGACGCCTTCTGCGACGCGACGATCGCCTCTTTCCTGGGCGTTCAATTCCTCAAAGATCGTGTGTGCGACAAATGACGAGGTAGGGGTTTTATTTGAATGTTTGGTATTCCCGTGATCATTTCTTTTAAAAATAAAGTACCCGGTTTCATAAGCACAATTTTAATTTATTAAAATTTTTGTTTGAGGTGTTGAATAATTCTCCCGACTATTATTATCTAACGCGGAGGGTGTGTGCCCAATGAACACGGCCCGACAACCCTCCACCATTCTTCGTTGTTGTGTGGATTTTGCGGGCAATGACAAAACGTGATGCAAGGGCGTTTTGATGATTCCACAGTGAAGAATGGAACCCAGGAGGAACAGTGGCGCAGATGGGAAGGAAAACGGACCTCCAGACCAACTCTGGTGGCCCGTAGAAGTCTCTGGCGGCGCCGGCGGCCGGAGGCAGTGGCAGCTAGCAGACCCGCAGCCACGCGGGTCTGGCTCGCCCGCCCGGGACGCAGCAGATGCCGCGTCCGCTGATGTCCAGCGCGACCCTTCGAGGGCCGCGACATCCTCATCCCGCGGGGGTGGCGCCCAACAGCTACCATGCTCGGCCGCACGGCCGAGCCGAGCCGGGCCGGTCGGGCCGGGCCGCGCCGTGGCCGGACCGGACCGGGTCCATCCGGGTCGGACCGGGTCGGGCCAACCCGGTTCGGCCGACCCAGGGGGGTCGGGTTGGGTCAGCCCGGGCCTAGACCCCACGTCTTCGGACCGTTTTCAGTATTTTACCCGTAACATGAGCTACGGGCCTCCGAACGATGCGTCGTCAGCGGAAAAGTGATCCTTGGATCGAGACGGTCGTTTTGGTATATCGCACTCAAGGTTTCAGAATACATTGGGTTCGGCCGGGTTGGTTCGTACACGAAACAAACCGGGCCCTCGGAGTGGAAACACTCATATCTTGAGCTCCGGACGTCCGATTGATGTTCCGTCGACTTTGTTGAATTTCTCGAAGTGAGACAGATCTTTTGGCTCACTCCGCCCGAGGATTGGACACAGGTGGAGTACAGTCGGGTTGGTTTTTCCTTAAAAATCAACTGGGCCCCTGGGATGAAAAAGCCAAAAACTCTCAGACCGGGCGTCCGATTGACGCGCCATCTGCGACGTTGAGTTCCGGTTGACGATACGGAACTTTTGGATACATCATCTCTGGACTTTGAGTCAGTTGATGTATTAGCCTATCGACTCGTGTAGCGGACCCTCCCGAACGAGGTTGCTGTGTGCAGGAACCCTAGAGCTGGCTGCTACTACTGCTTTGACGACGATGACTGTACAGAGATCCTCAGGGGATTCGACTGCGATGATGTTGAAAACCATACAGGAATCCTCCGTGATTTCGGCAGTGACTACTACAATACATCTTGTGATACATCAACTCCGGACTACATGTCAGTTGATGCATCGACCTCTTAGCTCGTGGAGTGGACTGTCCCGGAACGAGCATGTTGTGTGTGAAAACCCTAGAGCCGGTTGAGACTTGATGACTGTTGATCGAACGACTCAGTGTGTTACGGATAGCCCAGGGGGAGCGCTTGGTTGTAGCGGCAGACCCACGACAGTGGTGCGCTTGGTTGTAACGGCACATGGAGCACTGGGTTGAAGCGGTAGACCCACGACAGAGGTGCGCTTGGTTGTAGCAGCATAGGGAGTGCTTGGTTGAAGCGGAAGACCCACGACAGAGGTGCGCTTGGTTGTAGCGGCACATGGAGAACATGGTTGAAGCGGTAGACCCACGATAGAGGTGCGCTTGGTTGTTGCGGCAGAGGGATCACTTGGTTGTAGCGGTAGACCCACGACAGAGGTGCGCTTGGTTGCAGCGGCACAGGGGAGTGCTTGGTTGTAGCGGCAGACCCACGACATAGGTGCGCTTGGTTTTAGCGGCACATGGGAGCGCTTGGTTGAAGCGGTAGACCCACGATGGAGGAGCGCTTGGTTGTAGCGGCACAGGGGAGCGCATGGTTGTAGTAGAAGGCCTATAGTACCCGATAGGTGGAGTACTACAGCAGTCCAAGGTAAGATGGAAGCGCTTGGTTGTAGCGGCATAACCACTGTACTTGATGGAGAAGGAGTTTCTCAATATCTTTGGGTTCAACTTCATGATTGATCCTGTGTGGGTCATTGCGAGGGTTAGTACCTACAGATCCTTTGTGGGTCCGATGGCTTAGATGAATCAGTGGCTACATCTGATCATCTCCAACATCTTGCGAAGAAGTACCTGTGTGAGATGAGTCCTGTTTACTCTCCTTTGTGGAATGTGTTGTGCTATCCTATGTGGATTACATTTTGATTTTCTGTGTGGATTGGGTTATTCTTGGGCTCGGATGTTGGAGCCGAACGAGAATTGATGACTTCGGTATATGTATGGGCATATACCTAAGCAGTGTCGGATGTTACTTCGTGATTGTATCTTATTCCCTATGGTTTTTCCAATGTGGATTTCGGGGGTCCTTTAGGGGTCTCAAGGTCCCTACTGAGTAGCTTATAATCACCTCTGCATGGGCTATGCCCGTATTACGTTGTGTTGGTTGCAGACGACGGACAACGCTGATCGTGGTGGAGGCTTGCGGAGCAGGACGATACCTGGAGGTGGACCACTGGGCGGGGTGTACTCGGAGCGGACGGCTGGACCGAGGAGCTGTGGAGGCTATCTGTACTCACCCTTCAGGTGGGACTTCCACAGGACAGCTCGATGCAGCGGCTTTTCCTTTCAGTTGCTGTTTTTCCTCATTCAGTTGTACTTTACAGTTGGGCTTGTATTTCCGGCCCCTTTTACTTTCAGCACAGCTTGTTACAGCTTTTACATAGTGTTTACTTTTTTCTTCTTGCTTACTCTGTGGTGGTTATTTACTTTACAATGGCAATGCCTTCCCTGTTAATCGGGAATTACGCCTTGGTGCTAGTCGCCAGCCCCTGGCCTATGGAAGGCGGGCTTGGGGTAGTCACGGCACGGGCCCCGAGGACGGGTCGTGACAACATCCCTTAGAAAGAAGGCATTGAAACATAGAATTTAATTACAAAGCATAGATGGATTAATACTAATTAAAAGTTAGAATAAATTAAAAATTACAAGAATTGTTTTATAAAAATAAGATTATCTATACTTTTTAGTTGATTTAAATACTGTATTAAATGTGGAGAATGAAGAAAAAATCATGATGGTTTAAATACAACTGATAAAACAAGAAATTATTTGAATATACATGAACTATTAAATTAATAATAATAACATCCCATTAACATCATAAATAAATAAGATCAATCAAAATACCGTCATGAAATATAATAACAATGGACTGAAACAAGATTGTGTAAAATAGTCTTAAATGATGAAACTGTTTTACGTCGGTTTACTAAAATTCCTCATAATTTTTTTTAATACAACGCTGCTTGGAAAGAGGAAAATGATTTTCATAGTAGGATGGTTAATTACAACTGAATTTTTTTTAACAATACTGAAAAAACAAGAAAAAATTTCTAAAAAAATAAACAACATCGCCTTACTATATAAACATAAAATTGATTTGAATAGTATATATGGAAAACCACATTTTTTATAAGATAATCCCAAAACCATGTGAACATATTCTAGAAAAAAATATCAAGATTCCACTATATTGATAATAAAAGGAGTAATTCCATGGTCTAGGATGACAACAAAAAAGAGGGAAAACACATTTTTTTATGATGAAATAAACACTTCGAGGTCTTATATAAAAACATTATAACACCCAAATCTAGTGTTTTCACAGTGTGAAGAGGAAGATTCTCAACATAAAAGAAATAAAAATTTTCCTTAAAATAAGACAATAAATCAGTCCAAACGAGTTCACATAGAACCTAAAACCCTATAGCACAATTTAACATTCCACATACACATTCGGTTCGTCCACATCTCTAATATATGACTCACCATCATAAAAAGGTATTCGACGGACGATGTTTCCTCGAGAAACATGACACTTGGAGCCATCCCTAGTTTTCAATGCATGGTGTAAGACAACTGACCGCATGTGGGGTGTGTCAGGTTCTTCTACATGCGACCATCCAAGAGTCCTTGGATTGTGGAACGAAACCAATCATACCATAGACAATTCACGAATGTTGGTAGTGGTGTGCCGAATTCATGCATTTCTAGCCCCCACTGCGGGTTGCCCTACCCGGCTTGAGAAGACAACATAGGGGGAGCGGAAATTCTGTTGACTTTCAACCCCACCCCCAAACCCGATTACCCACTTATCTTTTTGATTTTTTATTGTATGTATATATTTTAATTAATAATTATTATATTTATAGGTTTATATATTTCAATTTTAATACACATTCACTCATATATATATATATATATAATTTTTCTAGTTATTAAAACTCATATTTGTCAACTTACATAATAATATAAGTATAGAAATTATCATATTATTATTCATAAATATAAAAATTATCATTATATAGTCCAATTTGGTTTATTAAGAATAATCAATGATTTATTGAAATGTATAATAAATAAATAAATCAATTTTTACTATATAAATAATATTAATTTCAAAAAATATGTTTTATAAGAACTATGTGTGTATTTTTATTTCATTAAAAAAATAAAAACATTTACTTTAAAAAGTTTATTGTATTTTAAATAGTATACTATATTTTATGATTTTAAAATATCATTTTATTTGAATGAAATTATATTGCATTTTTATTTAAAATATATCTAAAAAAATTATTTCAAATATTCAAAATAAATATTTAAATATTAATTAAATATTCATTAAGTTCATAAATATAAATTTAAATATTTAAATAAATTATTATTATTATTTATATTAATATAAATAAAAATATGTTACCATAGTTATAAACACACAAATATATATAAATATAATTTATATTACTTTTAAATCTTAAATTTATCCTCAAACAATATAAATTAATTAATATTAATTTATAATATAAAATACTATATTTACTGAAACTCGAGAAGTTACACCATTGAACCCCTGAAATCAAGATGATGCTATGTATAAGGTGCAGATCAATGAATCATGGATAGATCTAGGATGTTTGTGGGATGTGGTTGACCATTTTGATGATCATAGATGAGGTATTTCATATGTGGAATGGATTGAGACGTGTTATTCGTACATAAGAACCAAAAGGAAGGAAAAAATCTTATTTCTCAAAAATTAAGACTAGAAACAATGAATTCGAGTTAGATCCACTTATATCTTGTGGAAAACATGTTGGATATATGGTAGAATGTCCACATTCAATGCATGAAATATTTATCTTGTAATGTGTGTAAAACCAGACAACACACAATGTATATAGATAAACACCTAACATGAAACATCTTGGTTGTTGTGGATATGGTTTATTTATTTTGAATGGACGAAACAAAGTTTAAATCCCATACATGATGTGTACACCTTATCTTGTGGGGATGATCCATGTGACAGAGAATATAGATGGAACACACCTTGTTCTTGAGTACATGGGTATGTCCAAAACACACGGTTTTCACCCCGTGTGAATTGGAACACCGTGTACTAAAGTACATGGACATAGGTTAATCTACACAAAAACATTTTTGATAGGATGACATGACCATGCACTTGGGTGGGACCCCAAGTGGTATGGGAATACTATGTATATCCACTACACATCATGTACTCATGTACATTTGGTGATCTGTGTTACTATAAGGACACCATCATATGAATAATTAGGACCATAGTCGATATTGGTCCCCTTACCCACCATGTTCCTCTTCTCTCTTTTTCAGGAATCATCCATCATCTATATATCATTTTATTGAAATATTCTATTTACTTGTGACTATCTTATCATAATTTATTTTTCTATATAGAACACGATGGTTACCTCCATCATGGATTTCACGATATGATTTTAAATTCTTAATGTATGGAAATTATTTAGGTTACAAAAAACAACAACAGTGATGAGGCCAGATCACCATAGGTTTCCAATTCAGTGGAGCCTCCCTTTTTTACAAGGGTGTGGATCCTTGGCATATAGATTGGAACAACTCTATCACTCCATGGAGAGAGTATAATCCCCCTTAAGTGAACCCCCTGTCATCATGGGTGTTAGTCTTTTATATATCAAGGGGAATCCCAATCAGATACGTTTTAATTCCTTGATGAACAATGCTGAACCCCCCCCCCCACCCACCCCCCTAATAAACCAAAGAGAAGGACCATTCCCTTTAAAGCAAACCCCTATCATCTGGGGAACAAGTCCACAAACTACTGGCTGCAATTCCTTTATCAGATAGATTATGTGTCCTCATGACACTAGAGTGGAAGCCCACATCACCTTGGGTGAAATACCTTTATAAATAAATAACGTGGGGAACCCCTAGTCAGATAGTGTGATGTTCATTAAAAAATATATAGTGGAACCCAAAGTCAACTTTGGTGTGGATCCCCTGAAAATACTTATTGTGAAGTACCCCCTCATGAACTAGGGAATAAGTCCTTAACGTGGGAATTTTTCTCCATCTGCAGTGTGACATAGTGGCATGTTTTGAGCCTTCACGTGGTAATTTATGGGAAAATGTTTCAGATGTTGGACATCGTTGAAGGAATTTTGGAAGTATATGAAAGTCTTCTTCTTATGATGATCTATGAGATAGAAATATTCTTTCTCTCTCATTTGGGATTTTTTAACTCGCCATGTATTTACACACACACACATTTGAGTCCACGCCATTGGATTTGTTTATGCATCATCCATGGGTTGAAAAATCACATGGGGTAATCCATGATATTTCCTTGTTTATCTTCTCACGATTGGATGAGATCACTCTCCAAATTTAGGTGGAAAATACTTGATGTGTTGTTTAAATATGCACCATATTAATCCCCTTGTGTTTGGATGAGGTTAATCTATATCTTGGTTTTGGTTGAGCAATTATACTTCTTCTCTTTCTGTATCTTGTTTAATATATAAAATATTTATATTTGTGTATTAAATAATACATATCCCAGTCATCTATTGGAGTTCCTTATATGGTATGTATACAATCACCCATGCATGGTATTTTCACGCACGTGTTGTGTCTTATGCAGACAAAAAATAGATCATTGGTGACTACAAATGACCATAGAGATATGTGTTACTTTGGACCATGTGAGGTTGTAATATCTTATAAATTTGAAGCTGGGATCTATTAGTATTTTACATTCATGTTTTTTAGGTTGCGAAATCATTCTAGTTGTGTGTGTATTTTTTCACTTTACCTTTTACTTTACAGTCCTATTATAGTTTACTCTCTAGAGGTTATACATACACGAGGTTTTTACATTGTATTGTTCATATTCTTATATTATTCCTCAAAACTAATTCATTGATACTGTCATGTTTGTGCATACATGTACATTGGAAAATATATTCCAATGTTAGTTTTTCCTTCAGCACTGGTCACTAGAACATGGCCTATGGAGATTGAAATGGGGTATTTACGGCTCGATTCAAGACTTGTGATGATTAATTACTGATTGGTATCATAGGATATTTGGAACCTCAGGACGGTGTTTGGAGTATTCAACTTATGATGATTTGGTAGGGATCATTGAAATTGTTCGATAGTTTCATGAGTATGGATCTCATGCTTGTGAGTTTAGTGTTGTTATGAGCATCCAACGTATCCATTCACCATAAACATGAATTATTTATTGACGATTCAACATAGTAAGACAAAAATTGCACGGATATATGGTAAATTCATAATATAAGATTGATTATTTTAATTTAGATCTTTAGTCATCTCCCCAAATATATATATATATATATATCTCTGTGTGTGTGTAAGATCATTTTTCCTTGGTGTATCTTGATAATGTTCAGGGTGCATCTATGATGTTATCTACATAGGATGCATTTTTAGTATACATTTTATTTAGTAACTCCATCATCTCTATACTCCTGGTGAGAGAGCTGGATCTCACAGTTGAGGAATTATCCCAGTAACTTTATCTATAGATTCCGGTATGGAATTATTCATCTCGGTCATTTATCTGATGACAGTGAGGGATGTCACTGTGTGGATATAGGTTTATGATGGAAATTATAGAATCCATTATATTACCCTATGATGTCTTCTTGGGTATGTATTGGTGTTCCATGGCCCATGCATAAATTTAATTTCATGGCATATGAGTCATATTCCATTGCACTAATGGGATGAGAATTGCCATTATGGGTGAGATATAACTCATGGAGGGACATGTGAGATATATTTCTAGGATGAACAATTTAGTAACCTATTAGTAGGTGAGTATATTCCTTGGTAATGTCTGTTATTCAGTAATATGGATTCATTTTGTTATAGAGGAATATATAGACATTAACACAGAGGATGTTTTAAGAATTCCTCTAAGGTGGGACATGGATATATTCATCGACTTACATCCTGATAATACTTCAATTTCAACTTTTTCATATTTGATGTCCTCTGCCATGAAATATTAGACATGGTTACAGTGGGAGGACCTTCAAGATAAGGGTTTCAATCAGGCCTAGTGTGTCCCCATGGGTAGCTACATTGTTGTTGATGAAAAAGTTTGATGTGTTAACTCATATTTGTGTGTATTATCAAATCCTAAACCAATCCATGATAAATAATTTGTAACCATTATCTAGGATTGCCGACTTCTTTCACTAGTTTCGAGGTGTGAGATTTTTTTTGAAGAATGATCTTCTGTTTAGATACAACTAGTTTTGTTTTTATAATGGTTATATTCCAATTCCAGCATTACAATGTCATTATGAAAACTACGAGTTACTGTTGATTCCCATTATTGTGATGAATTTACAAATATTGTTTATTTCTTTGATGTACCAGTTCTTCAAACCATTCATGGTCTATTTTGAGTTTATGTTCATCAGAGACATTCTCATGTAATCAATGTCAAGGGAGGTTCCTGGAGAGCACTTGAGGATGGCCCCAGATTACATTTTTGAGGAGCATATTTATAAGATACTCTCAATATTTTAGTTATGGATTCATGTGGTCCAATTTTTGCGGAATGTTATTTTTATGAAGGTTTTTTCCCTGGACCCGGTGAATATCAATGCAATTATTTTTTGGGTTTCAGGAATGATCATGTAACTGGTGTAGTATTCATGGCATAAATGTGTATAATTGAATGTTTTTGGATAAAATACTTTTTAATTGAAACCCCTTTGACTATCCTGATGCCGAATTTGATGTTTCTCACTTCAAATAAGCATTTCAAGACAGACCTCATGGAATTGAGGCTGATGCTGACGAGTGATCCTATGTTGAGATGAATTTTGGAGGGCGTGGAGTACGTACGATATTATTATGATGAAGGAGCTAGTCTCTACAACATGTTTATAAAATGATATATATTTATCAAACATAGTTCAATGAAATTGAGACTCCATGTGCATAACTATGTGAGTCATTACCTAGATCTTGTAGAACTAGTCTTTTCCCCGATGATGTGGAGACATTACCTTCTTGGGGATAACATTACGGTTTACTCAAACCATCATAGTTTAGTATATATTCACACAGAGAGACATTAACTTTTTAAAGAAACACTAGTTTGAGTTACTAAAACTCTATCAATTTGAAATAGTCTATATAATTTGGAAGGGAAATATATTACCATTTTCCCATAGTCAGATGTCCTAAGATTGAATGGTGCTTGTGGAATCTATGCATTTATATTCCTTGATGCTAGAATGGGTGGAGTAATATGGTGCATTTTTTTCACACTACGGTGTTGAATCATTCACTAATAAAGTTCGTAATAGATTCCCAAAATGGAGACATCAACTATGAAGTCTTACATGACCGTATATCCCTAGGATACTCAATAGATGGATATTCTATGTAAGGGAATCATGTCATCTTTTTATAGGGATGGATAGTGGTTACAATCTTGATGTAGGAGGAAGTGATGCAAGATATAACGCTTCTCTTCTAGTTATACATCTTGATGAGGTGAAAATGTATAAAGACCCTTTGATACATTTATGGTGGTCTCACATGGTATATAGTGTTTTTGCGTTCTTCTTTTGGTGCCTCACCTGTCAGCTGGCGAGTGTTGAGAACCAGGTTCTGGTTGGTTGGCAGCAACCCCTTGAGATCACAGAGTGGAAGTGGTATGGAATATCCTTGGAATTTGTGATAGAGATTCACATACAATGATGGTCCGTGAAACTATCTATTTTATTGTTTAAAAACTCATGAAGTCGAAAAACATCCTCTCTATTAGGGAACCGAGATCAGTGGAGAGTTTGGGTTAGCTGTATGTACAAGATATCATTCTTTTTATGGGGTTCCCTAGAATATTGTATCCTTTATTGATAAGATAAATACATCATGATCATAGAGAGGCCTATAATAAGAATTAAATATCTATATGAGGATGAGTATAACCATTCACCCATGATTAATTGGAATTTTGAGGGAACTATACCTGTGTCAGAGGATATGTTTAGGGAATGTGTGTAAGACATTTGTGGGAGATGAGATGACCACTTTCCATCAGCATATTTTTCTTTCAAAAATGATAAATATTCGATCATCAGCAGGTCACATTTCAAGGCCATATATAAGATACCCTGCAGGTATCCCTGGTATTGGATTGAGACAGATTAGACATCTATTGTTTTTCTAGAGTTAGTTTAGGTGATTAAGGATATGGTTCTGCTCATCTATGAGTGTATTCGTATATACCATAGCTGAAAAAAATCCTTAAAGAATGTTCATCATAGTACCTTGGTGTTTGAGTAGGGTGACCACATTTTCACGAGATTCTGTCCACAATGATGATTCTGGTGGCTCAGTTGAGGAGGAAATCTTTCCCCACAGTTTAGCTGGTTGTTCAAGATCATGAATAGGGTTAGAGGATTTTCTTACTACATTACCAAACCCCTACAATTAGAGTGGTTTAATGACTTATTCTGCATGTCAATGCTCTGGAGATATGTTTATGACCCTATGCACATCATTGAACGGGATGAGATGGACATCAAGGATGTATCCAACATTGTGGAGCAACTGGTGTTAATTGAGGAAACATATGATAGAAACAAACAAGTATAATCAATACACATGGTTCCTAGTTTTTTGCATCAGAAAACGTATTGGAGATATCCTGGAAGAGGGTGAACTAGTGGTGAGCTCAGTATAACGAGATGTTTGTTTACTTATTCTTTTCAGGGGAAAACCCTTTACATGTGTAATTATTTAGAGATTTTTATTTCTTTTTTAATACTATAATTTATATCAAATCATATTATATGATCTAGTCATTGAGATGAGATGCAATTCCACGAGTCGATGTGACCAAAATCATTTTTATAAAAATATTTGACATATTCTAAATAGAGATAACACATTTTATTTATTATAATTTGATAACTCATAATCCTATGATATGATCCGAAATATGATACCATGTTTGAGTCTACAACACATTTATAACCATAGGAAGTTCCTAAAATAGATCAGTGTGGGGTGTCCAAATACCTCTCCTGCTATGGGTATGTTCATGTGAATAATTAATTAATTCATTCATTTGTCATAATATGTTTTGCTTCTAAATATATGGTTATAGATATTTTACAAGGTTATACTCATAATCATAGAATCACCATGAAATGTTCTTCCACTACTTCAATTGGTGAATCAAATCCGAAAATGACCAAATATTGGACCAGAGCATATCAAAATGCAGTGAGCAGAAAATCTTTTTTCAATCATTGGTGAGCAAATTTTTTGATGATGAATGATTAAATATCATTGTATAGAACATAATTTTTTTAATTACAGACATTTTTTTTAAATTTATTGATCAAAGAAATAGAATTTTATTTATTTTCACCAATTGAGTTCTTTGAATGTTCACGTGTATAAAATAAATTGATTAATCGTTGTTTTCTACCCATGGAAATCCCAATTCTGGATCGTTTTCCATGTAAACATTATATGAACATTTAACAGTTTATTCTTGGGCCGTTCCCCTCAATTTATTTGATTAAATAATCTATATGACACTACGAATCTGGTTTAATGTTGCTCGTTGGTATTGAGCCAGATCAAAATGATGCAGTTATGAAGAAACTATATATGAGGGAAAAATCAAGGAATCAAAGACATATCAATAATTTTAGTAGAGAGTGGATGTTTTTTGGAGATCAGAGATCAAATCAACATCAATGGAACATATCTAGACATGTGGTACATACGAAAGAACAAATGAGGAATGAAAATATATGATATCTAAAAAATTATGGTTATAAATGGTGAATCAAAATCCAATACACTAATATATGGTGGAAATGAGGCGGCATTAGTGGAGGAACACCTACATTCAAGGCATAGAACACATATTAAAAAATCCATGGAAATCAGGATGAAATTCTATATAATGTGATGAACACAAGGTGTGTAGACCCATTGTTATGCATGATAGGTTTTTCGGATTTAATAATGATGGAACACAATGTAGACAAACAACACACAGTGTGCCCCTTTTCTTATATTGATGAACTGTGTGGTAGAGTACACAGCAAGGTAGCTGAGTTCTTCCTAAGTACACGGGCATGACTAGAGCACACAGGTGCACCCCATGTGATGAGGAATGTTGTGTAATAATGTACATAGACACAAGGAAAATTTCATTAACATAGAGTGGAAACATGTACACGGCCAATCAAACAGGTGGGACCCCATATGGGATGAGCACACCATGTTTGTCCCCAACATTCCATGTACTCCTATATGATTGGAAATCCACAAACCTAAAACTAAATGACCACCCAATGGAGATATATCAAATGAATTCTGGGACCGATAACATTCCTTGTACCCCTTGGATCCTTTTCAATAAATATTAATAATCATATCTCTTTCATTTGAACACGAAACATGGAATGTGAGTATCCAATCCAATGTTTTTTTCCAAATAGAACATCCCGGTTCCCAAATTTATGGATTTTGAGATATGATTAAAAATTTTCTAGACACAAAACATATTTATGTGATACTCTATGATGTCAGTGATCATACAAGATATTCTGAGGCTTCATGTGGATTGGAACCCCAATGATTCACTTGGGTGAATATCCTCAACATATAGAGTGTAATCCCTAGTAGTACTAGGGTGTGGGTTGTTAACATATATAGCATAACTCCACATCAATTGGGTGTGCGACATCCACTTACTGAGTAGAACCCCCTATAATATATGCATATGTACTCGATGACCATCATGTAACCCCTTGTCACACAATGGTGTGGTTCGTCGAACATTAGAGTAGAACCCCCATCAATTGGGTGTGCGACATCCACTTAATGGGGATGCATGGTCTTCCACACGATTAATTCTATGAAGACTCAAGAGATGTTTGGAATCCATGATGAACTTTTGGAACTATTGGAGACTGTTCTCCTTGTAATGTTTTCTGAGATTAAGATCCAATTTATTTATTGTTTGATAATATTTGACTATATTTATATATATACATCTATATAAAAACATTTATATTTGGTAACTCTTTTTTAATAGGTTGTGAAGATGCGCCGGGTATACCAGATGATTTCTATGTTTAGATTCTTCTAGTTGGATAAGATTAAAATCCTAATATATGTTGAAAATATTTTTCATGTATATCATATACACATTGTGATGATCCCATTGTGATTAAACGAGGCTAATATCACTCTTATGTTGGGTTGATATTTCCTAATTATCTTCTTTTGGACTCAAATTTTCTCTCTACAGTTATTCTAATCATTATGAATCAGTTAATTCTCCCCCTTCATCTTTAAAAATCTACAACAAGGTATGTATATACTAAAAATTGAATGGGATTTCCCAACATGTTTCATGTCGTATGGAAATTGTGGGTATGTTATCTGTGACTTTATAGGAGCTAAGGGATACCTAGTACTTTTGACCGTATTTGATGGAAACCGATTGGAGATCAATTTCTATGATCTCTCAGTATTTTACATTTTATTTTTGTAATGTTGGAACATTGTTCTAGTTAGGTAGGTATTTTCATTTTTACTTTTCAGTTTACAATTCATTACTCCTGTACTATATAAAGGTTTTAAATTCATGGGTTTCCCCTTGTATTTTACCACATTTTCTATTCATCCCTTGATATTCATTGCCGATATGAGTGTCTGTGAAGTTGTACATATTCTTAGTAAAATGCCACGATTTGTTTGTTATTACTTCAATAATGGTCATTAGCCTCTATCTGATGGAGGTGGAATTAGGTTAGAGTAAAATCAATCACAATCATGGGTCATCTTGTGATAGAAAAATAAATCATATTTCTTCGTGGGTATGGTAGTCCACACGTACACACGGGAAGTCACAATCATGGAGATGGTATGTTGTATGTACCCATGAGGGATACTTTCAGTCCAATTTAATGGAAATAGGGTAAATAGTGGTGGTTACATAATCATAATAACAATTAATTATATTTTGGTAAAAAAATATATAATTCAATGATGAATATAAAATATTTCTTCTAGGAAAAAAGGAATTTAAAAAGGAAGTGATAGGTTGGGACTATTACCCATGGTTTTAAAATAAACTCCTTTAGATATTCTTTTATAGACCCTAGGGTTAGTATTTTTGGATGAACAGAACAAATAAAATATGTCTATTAGAGTGGATAATAATATTTTTAAGTGTATTGTTGATATATAATTCTCAATGTGGGTTTAATAAGAGAAATTCTGGATTTCATTTTATTATTTAGGATAGGAAAAATCTTGGAATTTCATAAAAGATTAAAATAAAATAAGTTCATGCTCTAGAAAAATGCATCGAAATGAATATAGATTATTAAATAAGATTTTATGTGTTTAAATATTATCAATTTTTAAAAACTCTTTTAGTGGTGAAGTAAACATGATCTTTTGGCTTATCCCTTTTGTCGTCCAACTTTAACCATAACCATGGTAACATATTTTTAACTCTTCATGGTTTATAATTATATATATAAGGTTGAAACTGGATAACAAATAGAAAATATATTATATTTTAATACATATTTTATCCGTCATTACCTATTTACTTATTTAGTTTATTTATAAAAATTTTAATAGAATGGTATCTTGATAAAATATCATTTATGTCAAATTTACAATATTCATATAAATTTATATCTAATAAAAAATGAAAAATATAGAATTATACTATAATAATATTGATACAAAATAATATTTTATATATTTCTAATAAAATTTTGTATCATTATAAATAAAATAAATTATTTTACTTTAAATTTTTTGAAAATAAATTATTTTATTCATCAATTAATTGATTAAATATTATATTAGAATTTCATATGAATTTATGTTAATTAATTAATAACTAAAAATTAGAAAAAATGGTATATTATGAATATAATTTCATTTCACATAAAATAGATACATATATACATTTATAAATTACTTTTATACCTACGTGGTAAAATAAGTGACATTTAAAATTAACTGAGTGAAAGTTTGTATCTTTACTTTATTTAAATATAAAATTAGTCATTTTTAAAGAAACATGTCTATAAAAAAATTATACCATAATGTGCTACATATATAATTAAATTAATCTGATAATAGTTTAGATGAAAAATGGTGAAAATTACATTGAGTTTTAAGATATATTGAACTGTTTTACATTTTATAAAGGTGATAAAATTTACCATGGTTACTATTTATAATAACTAAAAATAGAGGGGAAATATTTTTCAAAATTGTATATCCTATTTATAAATTGTGATTAATTATTTTAAAAATAAATTTATATAAATTGTATACATAAATTTAAAATAAAAACACATAGTTCAACAACAAATAGTTTTTAGAAAAAATTTCTTTTATGTATGAAATCATTTATATATCAAATTAATTTGTAAAAAACAAACAAAATAGAAATTTTTTTTTCAAATAAAAAAATATTTTTATTTTAAAATCATTTAAAAATAAAATCTGACATTGTAAACACTTAAAATTAAAGTACAATTTTTGATAACAATTAGTATCATTGAATATTATTTTTAATGATGTGTGCATTAATATGATTCTAAAAAATTAACCATAAGACTATTTGGATACGATTAATTTATAAATAATTCTTTTTTTATTAAATAAAAATTTTCAATGTTCTATAAATCATTTTTAATATATTATCACAAAAAAATAAAATTCATTTTTAATGAAAAAGTATTTAAAAGCATTGAAAGATTTATTAAATATTTAGATACCATTTCTTAAGAATAAATCCATATTTAGGTTGGTTAGTTCATGAATATATATATATATATCAAAATGTGATTATTACTATTCATACCTTTCAATTCATCATATATATTATAATGATAGTATTTCATTGTATGTTTATGTTTCATGTTGCATATCATGAATGATACATAACAGTGTTCTTATAAAATATAGGTTCATTACCAAATCTTTCTATTCATCGTGAAATTTTATAAATTAATAATTTAAATTATGGGATACATGTACAAAATTTTATGTGAAAATAGATTTTTTTACGAATGGATTCAAATGAATTTTTCAATGGGTCGATCGGGACAATGTGAATAATTAAAAAATTTGTGTTCATGATATGGTACATGAGAATTATAGATGATGAATGGTGAGATAAATGAAGCTTATATTTATGTTTGATCCTTCTATAGATTATTAATTCAATATGTAATGACTTAGTCTTTGAATGGATATACATGAGAGATATCATTGTTATTTACTCCAATGGGATGAATATAGATTTAATTATTCACACATAGGAAAAAAAGATTCATCATTAGTCATGAATATAATTCTCCAAGACATATATTTTATGATTTATATGGTTTTATATGCACATAAATTGATTTCATAAGGAATTAAATGTTTGTGGATATGATATGGGGAAATGTTTTTTTACTAAAATATTGTATTCATTAGTTATCATGTTCCAAAAGATTCCATCATGTTATAATATTCTTTATAAGGGGATTAAATTCTATTTTTTCATTAATGATTTATTATCACATGTGTAAATGATTTATTTCTACGCTTAATGTTTTATTGTTTAAAAGGAAAATAATTTCATGGGTTTTTTTATTTTTTACTTGACGAATGTGATTAATTTATTTTCATATACCACACTAATAGTTTTGAAGTCATCTAAATTTTTATAAAATTTTTCAGTGGATATAAATATTAGGAGGATTTATAAAAAATTAAAAAATTATTCTTTATAATTTCATTAATGAAATTAAAAGCGTATTTAATGAAAAAGAGTTATAATCTAAAAGCCCTTCTTTTATAGAAAAAATGTTCACTTACAATGTTATTTAATTTTTTTTCAAAATTATCATATAATATAAAACTAAAATATAAAATCAAATCAGTTATGTGAAACCATTTATTTTAAAATAATATCATTGTATTATTAATTTAACGGGTAGTTATACATATTTATCTAGAACCACATACATAATTTTTCTACCCAGTCTATGGTTTTTTAAAATTTATTTCTTACACATCGAATAAAAAACATTGAAAAAAGTGATCCTTAACATTACTCCCAAACTAGCACATAAAGGTCTCACATAAATTTTTTAATATTGTATATAAAACCAACTATTGGGTTATAAATAAACCCAAAATGGTTATATATATTCTTGATATACCATAATTTTATATGTAACAATTTAAAATAATATTTCAACAGTCATTTCATATTATTATCTTAGACAAAAAATTTCTTATGGGGTTCAAAATACATGGAATCTATCTTAGGCCTAATTTATACATTATCAATATCAAGTCACGTGAAAATCTAACACGCCCAAAAATTTATTTTATTAAAATCATTGAGCACCAAAATTTATAGAAAGAGATAAAAGGTATAAAAACCTACTATTTTCTACATTTCATATCACCCGAAACAAATAACCTTGGAACTCTCACATTAAAAATCAACAAATACATATAACCCACATCATATTCAAATATGGCCTATATATATAGGTTTCACATAAATTGCACTTTACAATTTTACATAAATGATAATTTTATGAAAATTAATCTTAATTAAATGAAATTTCAACTAAAATTTATCAATGAAAATAATTTATAAGTTCTAATTGGTTATTTATTTAGCTACTATTTCATAACAATCAAATATAAGTGATTATTTAATGAACATTTAAAAATTTACCTTAATCTGGAAATTTTATAATGGAGGAATTGGGAAATAAATTGTCAATTACATGATACTGATGAAAAAAAAATTAAGTAATAATAATAATTTTACAAAGTTGATTCCACATAATAATCTACATAATAAATTATGTAACAAAAAATTTACCATTTCTATTTTTCTTAATTATGATGCCTGAAAATATTTATATATGAATACAATGTATAATTTTCTGCATACAAATTATGTAACTGAACCATGTCACAGAAAGAGTAAACAACCATAAGAAATCCAATAAATGACATGAGGATCCTATGTTCTAGGTATTTCATGAACACATTAAATATTTACATTCTATACAATAATTAAAATGATATAAACTAATATACTCATAATCATGAGTATCACTTAAGGTGAAATAAGTAAATAGTAAAATAATAATGAATGAACAGAAGTCCCAACAATACTAATGTGTATTCACCCATATAGGGGATATCCACACATAAGCATGAGTTCCATACCATGTTTTGAAAACTCATTATCACCTGTAAACATTAAACAAATATCTAGTCAAAATAAAAGGGCCTTGATAAAACATTGTACTAGATCACTATAATGGAAAACTCATCAGTGCACAGACTAGTGGTCACTACTAGACCATTAGATTGACTATATATGCACTAGAAGATGATGTCATGGAAAACAATTCAATATTATTATGGTGGGAGAGATTATACACATATATTGTAGTAAAAAACTATGTATGTAATGGAAATAATATATAGTATCATAAATAACAAAAAAATACTTCCTAGAACATTCCAAATAAATAATCAAAATCCATTCTATATCAAAAAAACTATATTCTATATCAAGTGGTTATACATCATCAACCGTCATGTACATAAAAAACGTGAATGAGCAAAATAGAAAAATTGTGATTTTATCAGAAATGAATCCTAGTACTATAAGGGTTTGATATCATGAAAATTTATTATGATTTCAATAACCAATCATCCATAGATCATGGATCATGAGTCATGGATTAAATATTTATCATTTTAGAATACATGATTCAAACGAGTGAGTAATCATCATTAATTAATCACGATCTAGGAATGAAACTTTTATGCATAAGAATATTTAATATTAATTACGTCATATAATATACATACACAATCAATTATTTATTCACGTATTAGTTCTAAAGTAATCATTACATAGTGTAAAAAGTTCCCTAATGTACTGAGTTCATTTCATTATTCGAAGGGGATTCATCCCCATAATATTTCATATTATATTAGGAAATATATAAATCAATAACAATTGAATTAGATGGTTTTGTCATTATGATAACACCCATCATGAATTTAAAACCAACATAATGTGTTCCATAAGTTCATAGGTAATACAAAAAATAATGTATATGAAATAATAATATCATCAACAATTGAATCCTAAAAACCCTAAAATGATGTTGAAATATGTGAATAATACATTTAAAAAAGTCATCCTTTATTTAAAAACTTTTTAGAAATGTTATTTGATTTTGATAAAATTTTAAATTAAATTTTTTAAAATACAATGAAAAATATTTTATTTGAATAAAATTATTGAAACTTGAAAATTTATCATTATTAAAATGAAGGGTCATGATGATTTGGAAATTTTTCCATGTGGTAAACATTAATAATGAATCCCATCACACATATTATAAAATAATGATAAATAAACTCTCTGGAAAACATAATAAAAGTTCATTTCTATTCATTTTACGAAATGTAAAATATCATTGATTTTGAAACTAAACAATAATTGGATAAAATAAAATAATGTTATTAATAAAATTATAATAGAAATATATATGAAAGAAAAAGATTTATGACCAAAGAGGAAATATAGTAATAATATCTTGAAAAATTTTTCTCATTCAATTTTAGTACCATAAATAGGTAAAGGGAGAAAGTCTAGAAATTAGTAGAAATATATTGATGAGAATAAAAAAAAATTAGATACATATTATATTATTATTCTATAAAATATTCAACAATAAATAATCCTGTTTAATAATTAGATTACAACATAAACACTTACCTCAGGTCCATAGCTTATTCATACATGATTTAAGTTACTATATATTATATTTCAATTTCATACACATAGATATCATTACCATATTCACAGATATCTTAAAATATAACATTCTTTTATAACATCCATTTATATATTTATTAATAAATATTCATTAAAATCCATGTTAATGTGTTATTTATTATATTTCCAATGCATGTTTGGGTTTTCTTGATGAAAATCGACACACTAGTGCCCTTTTGGCCTCCAGTAAGTCAAGTGTGAAAACCCCACTCCCACCTCAATTTTTGAATGGGATTTAAACAATATTCTTGTAGTCATAATACCAAAATTGGAGGACCCAATATAAAATAACATGTACGCCCACACAAAATAAACTACAAACAATAGTATGAAGGTATAATAAAATAATAATCATTTATAGTGTAATCAATAACCACAATAACCCTTAAAATGGTGGTGGGTTTTGAGGGTAGTGGTTTTGATCATTATTAGTTGTAATTGATGATCATGAAGGAGTAGACAAGTAAAGGTAATCCAACATTATTATGGAGGAATACCAATTGATGGGGAAGATATTTATATATTTAGATCATTATATAATAATAAACTTAAATATGGGGTTTCTAACCAACTATTGGATGCATGTGATTAGGGTGTCTATCGAATCAAATATTATCAGAAATTTTGGTTTCATACCAATTGCTATGAGATTGTAACTGGGTAATGAATCCATTTTTATTACCATGAAGGTGTATTTAGGAATCCCTATTTGGGGGGACTTACCAACATTGGAAGGAGTAGTCTTTTATGTCTAACATTGTAAACACTATGTTATGCATTGAATCATTCTACTAATTCACATGAGATAATTTTTATAGATAAAGGTGAGTGGACCATGAAAATAAAACATGTCATTAGGTTGAGATAAAATAGAATATATCATAAAATTAAAATCAAATAACTGCTTCACCCCTCCCCCTCTTGGTTATTTTTCTTTCGTGGGAATGTCATTTAACATTAGGTTTAGGTTACCTCCAATGATCCTTGAATATTAATAATTAATGGAAACTATTAATTTAGTGAGTATATTAGGTGTTACAACAATTAATGGCATTAAATATCAATGACTATGGAATATGATGTCTCCCTATCTCCAATCAATTATCCCAGATGTGTGTGACCATACTATTGATGGGTTTCCATCCATTACTGATGTAGTTGAAATGAATTAAGTTGTTCAAAGAAATATGGTGTTTGACTGTAAGGATCAAAATGTTATTTTAATGTCTTTATCATAAAAGGTGTAGTCTAAGTTCATGGTTTATCAAACTACATTTGAAATAAGTTAAAATTAAAATGTATTTATAATGGTAATATCAAAGTCAATGAGGCCAATGTAAAAGTATGTAGGAGAAATTTTTAATATATAAATATTGCTAATTGTGAGACTATTATAGAATAATTTTCTATTATCTATAATATTTTATGAAATATCCATGGTTTTGGTGATAATATTAATGATTCCTTCATTAAAAAAATTGATGATGATTTATATTGATCATTTTTATTCCAAAACTTCAACCGTGAATGGAATATATGATTTAACTCTTTATGAGTTACAATAAACATTAATAGATTTGGAGATGATGAGAATCCAACATTTTATAATTATTTTTCAATTTAACCAAGGATAAATAAATTTTTTTAATGATGTATATGTTACTGAATCTAACAATTCTAATGTGTAATGTGATGATGCCTTCAATAATATTAATTTTCTTCATTCAAAAATATTCATAAAATAATAGTCTGAGTAAAAAAATAGGAAAAACTATTCCAAGTGATGGAATTTGTAAAAAATGGAAACATTTAATATGAATATATAATCATGATGGAAGAAGAAATTTGATAATATGATGTTGATTAGAGACCATAGAAACATAAATTGGGTATGAATAAGAAGAATCACATTTTAAGTAGGAATAAAAATTAAATGATCTTAAACAATAATAATCGTAATTAGGTAATTCGTCAAATTAAAATATAGGTTTATTTTTTCATGTAATGAATATGATTCCTCTTGTATTAGTAGTGGTTGATACATAAGAGGGAAAAATAAGTTGAAACTAAAACAAAAAATAGAATCATCCCTTGCTACATATTTATTATTTCAATAATGAAATTTATATTTGTATAAATGATAAAAAAATATCAGACTAATGAGAGGGAAGAGGTATGTAGAAAAGAATCATCCAATGTTGATGAGATCCCGAAACACAGGTTAATGTATACTAATGATGAAAATATGGGAAGTAATCATTAAAATAGGATATATGAAAATGTATAATGGTTTATTAAAACATAATCCTTATGTATTGTAGTCATCATGAGTTGGATAAATCTAAATGATACATAAATAAATCTGTAAATGTTAGTGGGTAATCTACCGAAGATTGTTATACTAGGGGTTCCAACAATCAATTATAATATATTAAATTTAATTTTCAAAATTGTTTCTATATAACTAATGGTACCATTATAAATCAAAATCCTATAAAAATTATTATCAATAAAACAATTATTAAATATCATTCATAAAATTAATAAGTTAATATAAAATGAATAATGTAAGGCAACAATAAAAGTGAGGAAAGATTAGTAGTATGAAAATAGGAAAACAAACCTGCATTTTTCTGAAAAAAATATTGATGAGTTGTGATTAATGTTTTTTTTCTATTATTTTTGTAAGATTTGAAAAGATAATATTATTACTATTGTATTCTATAATTACCAGGAAATATGAAATAATATCTTGGGATATTCAATTATATTTTTAGAAAAAATAATATAGGGAAGTTAACTTGTGACCATATATCCAACATCTCTATCTACACACACAAAATTTGTAAGAACACTTTGAATGATAAAGATTTCAAGGTCATATGGATAAGGTATTAATTAAATTGTTGAATGGATAAGTTCCCTATACTATGAATGATAATATTTTACATAATAAAACTAGTTTCATTCTATGTGAATCTGTGTAAAATATTTAAAATGATTGTAAATAGTGCATAATAGTTAGAAAAAAATATAAATTGGATAAATAATTGAAGGGTTTAGAAAAAACATGTTTGTGATAAGGTAATGAATGTGTGTTCATAAATTGATCATAAATTTTATGAGTAGTTATATAATAGGGTAATCTTGATTATTGTTTATAGTAGTGGAAGTTAGGATATTTGATGGAGAGAACAGACTATATTAAGAGTAAATTCTAACCCTAAATGTTTTATCTGAGATATATTGTTGTCCCTCCTTATTGCATATTATATTATGTATTCTGAGGTAACATTAATATAATTTATAGATAAGATTTATGTTTTCACATATAGGATATATTGGAGAAATAAATTCTCAAAGAGTTTCTTGATATCCAAGAAGTAAATGAATTGAGTACACACCAAGATGTGGAGAAAAGTTGAGAAAGTGGGCTGGGAAATCATTTTTCTTATGAATCTAGAATTATATTGGATAGCTAAAAAATAATGGGTATTTATTATTTATCATTTATTTGATAAATTTTGTTAATTCGAACACATCAAATGATAATTGAGAATTTATTATCTTTATTTCACTTGCATAGTAGTTTTTGAAGATCATAGAAAAACATTATTTTTATATCTTTGGTTTTATATATAGGGGTATCCCCTGAAGACATCATATTCATTAACTTGCAACCCTTTTCAATGAATAAAATCTTATATCATACATCTCATCAATGTGTTTATAATATAATAATATTTGTGAGGGTTTCTTGTTTTCATAAATTTGATGAGATGTAACGACCGCCACATACCCATTGAAATTATTTTTCTATAAGGGGGTGAAAAGGAGTTACCAATAAATGATTACAATTATAACATGATGATAATTTATAAAAAATTACAATGGGGGATATTTTTGAGGTAAATATTTCTTTTATTTTTTTCAATGATTCAATATCTTTTTAATGTTTATAGATGAGGTAATGATTCTTGGAGATGTGTTATAGATTCATTTAATAAAATTAGATTTCATGGTTGAGAAGTTCTTCTTATGTAAATCTTTTGATTATTTACCTATTATCTAATTTAAAATCATTATATCAATAATAGATTTTTTTACAACATGATAAAGAAGAGAAATTAAATAGGTCTTTATGGAATTCCATCATTGTATTAAGAGTTGTAACTGTAAAAACCATGAATAATATATTTATATGTTTCATGAATAATAAATGAATGAATAATATTTAGTTTAGAATTTATGTTGTTTTATGTCTTGATTATGTATTTGATAATTATAAATAAACTATACCGGAATAAAATTAATATAGGAATGTAAGGTTTTAGAAAAGGGACAACCACATATTTCTGAGGGACAATTTGACCAAAATTATTGTCAGAGAAATCTAAACCATAAGGTATTGACCTCCCATGTTGAAATTATGGATACATGTGGGAGAATTTTCATAGTTATGAAGGTGATCACATGAATTTGAATAGGCCTATAAAATTAGGTTCACAAAACCATAGTGTTAGTAGAGAGAAAAAGAATGGTGGATTTGAGAAAATCACATTCTCTTGTTCCCCTTTGGAATTTAATTAGTTCTCTTACTTAGAAGAAACCAAAAATAGATAACTTTATATACGTGAAAAATGATGTATGGGGAACTGCGGTAAAATATTAATTATCATTGACAGATCTCAATACATATAACCAAAGAATCCTGAACATTAATTAAAATACATAGAATCTTGCTCCACAATGATCATCTTGTGTGAAAAGTATTAGATCATCCTAATTTATTATCAAGTATTGACTACATGATAAGGATCAACAATGAAAAAACAACATATCAATGTTTCCCTCCTTAATCAAACATTTGAGTTATGATCATACGACCATATATCCATCACTAACCTCACAACATGGACTGGTAAATAATGATTTTGAGCTCATCACTTCATGGTTTTATCAGCATTTTTCATTCATGCAGATCATGATTTCAAACAAGTACAAAATATTATATTTTGATAATTTTTATATTACAAAAAATATATAATTATGGATTTGATGACAATATGCTAAATACTTTCTTTATGTGAAGTTTATGATCCATGCATTAAAACAACGATGACCAAATTATATTTACATGGTAAAACAATTCCACCATTGATAAAGATCGATTTTATATACCAGTGATTTTCAATTTTCCATGAATTTAGCTTCACATTGATTCATAAATGCAGAATGACAAAAAAAATAAAATGGGATGTTTTCTATGTGATGAATAAATAGAGAATGATACATAATGTATATTAATTTTCTATGTGAATAAATAAGATGGGTTGAGTCTTAAAGAATTAAAAATATTGAATGGGGAAATGACAATTTATACATTTGAATCATGATAAATATTAAAATGGAGAACTGTAACATCAGTGATCGTTTAAAATGATATAACACACACCAAATTTTTATTTTGATTTTATTAAAAAGAAAACATCACAACAACATAGGACCATATATAAACATATAAAAGAAGAGGACCAAGGAGGATTGAAGAAGGGAAGAACAAGGTGATATGCATGAAGAAGGATGAAACCCATTAAACAAAAGGATAAAAGAAAATAAAAACATGTAATTCAAACTCCATGTGTTTCCTTGAAAGCCATAATTTCATTCATAATGGTTACATTATGTGATTTAGGAAATACAATATAGATTTTATTCAAATTCTTGTTGCACCATTGAATTATCTAAACAAAAGTCCATGAGATAGAGCCAATACAACACATGGCATTATAAATTATTTACATGTGAATTTTTTTCAACAGCCATATGGTGAACATTTTTTGTGACCATATACTCATAATTTGATGAGCATAGAAGAAACATATTCTTTGAGGGAATATCCCTTTCAAAATTATGCATGAAATTTAATTACCACTGAGCCCATTGAATCTTTAATAACCCCACCTCCCCACATCATGACCATGTTGCATGAGCCATCCGTATTTATTTGGTGGCCAATGTAATGGTGAATCCACTGTATTAATCTTTCCAAAATGACATTGTGTGTGTTTCTATAAACTGAATTTCCAAAATGGAGAGGCCTGATGGAGGGGGAATACTAGCATGTGTGGCATAAATGAATTTGATTGAAAATCACATACTTGGTTTTGAAGAAGAGTCCCGCTATGGAGCCTGGGATTCCCTTATGATGGACCTCATTCAATTACATATAAATATCCTAAAATAGTAGCTTCCATGATTACCTTATCATAACTCTCTCCATAACACAATTACCCATCCCCAAGAGTCACTATTAATAAAAGTGCAGAACTAGACCATAGGGGTTCCTCTTCCCATGAATCCTTCAAAAATTGTTTCATAACTTGTTTTCCTAGTCACATCAAATGAAAATGTGGTCAAATATTTTATAATGGGGAACCCTAAAATAGTGATATTTTGAGGCCAAATTCACATCCAACAATATTATATTATCATATATAGACTTATAATTTTATTGGATTCTCATAATCATAAAAATTAACTTCTTAGGAATATCTCTTCCCCATAGAACTTATCCCTATGCCACATTGTCCTAATTTGCAAAGATCAATCTGAGGATGTCTTTCGATGAGAAGTTTCCTGATGGGGTACCCTAAAAAAACCATGTCAGTCCCTGAATTAATAAAAATTTCATCATGGATAATCCATTATTCCACATATAGGTTGTTGCTGATAAAGATCCAAAAATAATTTTCTTGTCTAAAGGTAATGAGAGAGACTAGGATACCTGGGAAGTTGAGACTGACCCCTGCCCAATTATGATGCCAAAGACTAATATCCCCTAATCCTAAAATAAAATTATTTTCTTGGGGATTATAAAAATATGGATGGATCATATTCCATGAAGAATAAATCATGCCTCTCCACATGTCCATGTCACTCCCATACCATTCATGCATATACATTTTCCAAAATGATATCCCTTTAGGACCTCCCAAATGATATTGACATGAAGGCCCAACATTATGGTCGAGATACTCCTTACAATGATCCCCCAATATATAATAGATATCGTTTTGTATTTTCATATAATAGTTAAAGATAAATAATGTCATAATTACATGAAATGAAGTTTAATTTATATTGAATATAACATAATGTTTATCAATTTTAAATAAGGATTTATTTGGAATTTTAAAATATAAAAAATAAATGTTATATTTATAAAAAATATTATTAGGGGATTATGAAAATGATTTATGAAATTAATTGTGAAAAAAATGTGGTATTCATAAAAAATATTATATCAAGAACCAAATGAAATATAACAAGCACACTATTGTTATTCTATAGGATAAATGATTTCATGAAAGGAATGTTGAATTGTGTTCAAAATAATTGAAAGATATTTATTCCATTATAAAATAGTATTTTAAGAACACTAATACATATTTTCATGATATTCCAAAGAATTTTAATATGATAAATACATCACGATGGAGATCACATGTACGCTAGTAAATGAAAAACATAATGGTCTATTTCAGGATAAGTGGTGATCATATTTACTGGTTGCAAGTGATGATCTTGAATATGTACATAGGTAAAGAGAAAATTGAATTATTATAGAGGAATATCATATATAGATGAAGATATTTATATAAATAGATAATTATTAATGTATAATCTTGGAGATGGGGTGTCTATCCAAATATTGAATATTGGATATTAGGGTGAATAACCATTTTCAATGAGATTGTAACTAGGACATATAGCTAGTTTTATTCCCAACTTTTAAAGTGATGAATCCGTGTTTGGAGGACTACCTAACATCGAAAGTAGTAATATTTTATTCCAAACCATGTATGAATTGTGCTATACATTTGGAAAATCAATTAATTTTATTTATTAAGATAAAAACACATAGCATTCATAAAATATTTTTTTTCAAAAAACACTATTTTTTACATTCAAATGTTATGATTTTCATTTCAGAATTATTAATATCCAAATAATTAATTTATGAAATGTGTCATAAATAATTTTGCATAATTTTAATACATTGTATAAATTTTTAAATAACTCATATATGATAATAAGAATTCTTATAGATGAAGTATTGTAAAACATTTGTTTAGGATACATAATATTTCTTATGTCAATTTGATTTTCCTTGAAATTTATATTTCATTTAAATTACTTATAATGTGATTTATTTTATAATGTATAATAATTATTCAAATAATATCAGGTATTTATTATTCACAAGATTTAATATACATTTATTTTTTAATGATAATTATATTCTAAAATCAAGGGATATTAAATGTATGACATAGTATCCCACAAAAAAAATATTTTATAAGAATATCTATTATTAGGGAAGAAATTCATTTTAATTTTTATAATAAATTTTTGGAAAATCATAAATAAATCGACTATTATAATTCCATGGTGAAACTAATGGTTTACCATATGAACATCAACTTATTCCATATGTCTATATCCATAATATTTTAATGATAAGAAATTTGTTAAATGAGATTTTCGCAGGGCACTCTAAACCATGAATGATTACAAATTCGAATGGTGTTACACAAACAAAAGAAAAAATGATAATGATGATATAAACATATGTGCAATATCCCCATTAAATTCCATACAATGTTTCAAATACTAACCCATTAGGTATTTCCCTATGATGTGAGAAACTCTTTTTCATAATCCTAACTCAAGGGGGATTTGATCATGGATTTCCATCCCATGATTAATAATCCTAAAAAGGGGGATATCCCTATGAAATTCAAAATAGTTTTTCTATTATATGAACTCATGGGGGATTTACACATATCAACCCAAGTAATATTTTATAATTTTATGACATGGGGGATTACCCAACATCATCATAAACCATGTTACATAATCAAAACAAAATAGGGACTCCCCAAATGTTTCATAAACAATGTGTCAAAATTAAAAACCATGAGGTATTTCCCTATTTCATCCAAAACTATGAATAAATATATCCATGTAAATTAGAAATACAATTCACAATTCATTAAATTAATTCAAAACTAGACTCTCATTAATCCTAATTCCTTGGATCATATGTAATGTAATAGAAATCCGAAACCACTCAATGATGGTTATTTCCGTAATTATTATCTACCCTAAGGAAAAAATGGTCATTATCCATTTATATTCCCAATTCATGAATTTTAAAAGTGGCGTATAATTTCATTTTCATTCACAAATATGGTCACATGGAAAGTATAAATCACCGTTATGGTTTGATATAAAAATTCCTGATTTTTCCCCAAGTTCAAGAAAATATACATTGTAGTATAAATCCTAGTATATAAGTAACCATAGCTTCTTGGACCATAGAGAGGTTCCATTTCAATGTTTATGTGCCCTAACATATATTTATTATTATTTTTTGAACACATGGTATGTCTGTTTGGATGAAAATCATAATCATAATATAAATTGGTGTTACTTTGAGGGAAAATATTATAAACCACCTTCCCTATACTCATAAATGTCAACTCATACATTTTGGGAAATTATTCAATATAAATCGATGAAAATAAGAAAAATTATAGAAACAAAAGAAATATTGTATATTGGAAAAAAAGATTAGTGATCAAATGACAGTGAATGAAACCTAGAAAAATAAAATATAAAAGGAAAACCCTAACATTATATTGTAATTTCAATTGATGATGTTCAACAAATTAGATAAATAAGAGAGACATATTCTTCAATGGGGGACAAAACCATGGGATAGGGGCTCCATCACATGCACTATTAAGGGATAATTCCCTATCCAATTATTAAAAATCCCTATACCAAAATAATTAATATAAAATTTAAAAAACAGCTAGACAATAACTAATGGGATAAATTAATAATTTATTATTTTAACTAGTAATGAGAGTGCGATCCTGTTCTCAACCCTTCAAATTCATGGTTTTATACAAGTTTTCAAACCATGAAATGATAATGCCTAATATATCATTGTTTCTAGAAGTCTTTATAGCAGAAAAAATTATCGCAGGCCATTCATGACCCTCATAACAACAAAAAATATATAAAACATATTTGTTTATACAATATATTCAGATATCGAAACACCAAATAGGTTCGAGGTTTTATAGTTATAATAACCAATCTATCATGTTGAATAAAATGGATGATAATTTTGATATCTGTTTGACTAAGGCCTTCACAGTTTTGGTTAGAGTAACCAAGACATTATGCAGGTTAGTTGATTCCATCTATAAATATAGGTTTTTCCCTTATTCTAGTTTAAATAGTATTTCCTTCCCTTAATCCTGGTTCAAATACATGTTATCATTATATAGTGATTGTGTTCCATTTATGGATCCCCTCCAACTTCATTCTTCGTGTTGATTCATCATCTATCAAATGTGATTACAATATTTAAATTTCCATTATTTTACATAATTATTCTTCACAAGATGATGGAATAAATTTTCATTCGTGTATATATTGTCCTTTTGTTGATGTTTATATAATGTTACATGCTATTGGACGTTTTTTTTTGGATCATTGGATGTTGTATTTGGATCCATTTATTGGGAATTTATCAGATCATTATTTTAGGTGTGGTATTTCCAGTTTTCTACTATCATATAAATTTTTTATACCGGATATGTTTTTGAATTATTAAGGATTCCAATATTTAACCTATAACATTTGATTATTTTCCTACTGAATCTAATGACTATAATTAATTTCATTACCTCCATATTCTTATCCCATCACATTGATTCTTTGTGAGTATGTCATTCACATAATTGAAAACCATTAAATAAATTATTTGTGAAACTATTAATTCTTCCCCTTAAAAATTTTATAATAAAAACACATTAGAAAAACCATAATGTGTGGAGAGACATATCTCTCCTATAAGGACAAGTTATGATTTTTCTATTGTGGTGGAGGTGTTTCTCTTTTATTTTGAATTTTATTACCAATATCTTCTCTTGGAATAATTATTGTTCTGAGGGAATGTGTCATTTTATAATATCCTTTATCCCATTTAATTATAAATTATCTTAGTGTTTGTGTTGGTGTTTAATGTTTGGGATACATGGATTTTTAGGATTATTTATTGTATTTTTTAGGATTTACTCTTATTATATTTTTTGTGATTAAATTCATTATTGCATTAAGTTTATACTATAGTAATTATTGTTATATTGATGTGCGTATATATATATGTGTAAAATATTTCTGTAAATCTGATTGATTGTATACTTTAATTCATTATTGGAAGGTAATCATGAATGGTAGGGATCATCATTGTTATATGAATGTTATGATTTTAAAATTTCTATTTAATTACTACAATATTAGATTTGAAAAATTGGGAAAAATATATATTGAATATGGATATTTGGAGGTGCCTGAGAACCCATAATCAAAATATAATATTATGAGGGGAACCTTATGAATGGAATTATAAAGGTAAAGGTAAGCATAAATTGAATATGAATAAGTTTTATGTAATGATATATAGAACATAGAGTGATTGGTTGATTTTAATGACATATAAGTTCTATTTTCCTTGTATAATACAATATGTGCTGGTCTAGGTCTGATTAGTTTTACAATTTAGGTCCATCCAATTATTCATTGGATAGTTTGCGATTTTTGTTATTAAATTATAATGACGGTGGGGGAAGTTATAGTTTCTCTCATTGGGTAGTTACTACCTAGAATGTCTATAGTAATATTATATTGACTCTGTAATACATGGGCAGTTTAGTAAAAAATATTGATATATTAGGGAAGGTGGCCTAAAATTTATCTATATAGTATATTTATAAGTAATAGTTTTGAGGATGTATATGTCAGTAACTAGAATAGAATATGGATGTGTTTGTGTGTTATAGTGTAATTTATTATGTTGGGAAATAGTTTTTTTAGAGTTATTAATCATGTAGGGTTTATATATTAATATTTGGATGATTATGTGGTATTAGATGGTTTTTATCTTTAATACTGGTTTGGGGCTATCTCTTAGTATGTATATTTGTGTTTTATATGATTTATTTTTGTTCAGAGTTGTGGGGTTATGTTTAAAATAATTTAATGAATTTAAAATATTTTCATTAAATGATATCATAACATAAAAACACGTCATGTTTAAATAATGAATAATGATGTCCTCAAAACAGGGATTAGGAATATAGTGACATCATTAAAAATGAATTATTTATATATGATGGATTGATTAACCAAAATAATGATATAAGTTTGACGTTAAAAAACTCTATTGATAAATTATTATGATAAAAATGGATAACATTTAAATATATTTTCTGAAGATTCCTATCAATTCATTGGTGGGAGGAAAATAAACTATGATGCATGAATAAAATATTTTATAGATAAAAGGATAAGAAGAAAATTATATGATGGAAACTGTGTTTCCTTTATTTTATTATCTATTGATATAGATATGACTTCTATTTTCGTGGATCATTATCTTTTTTTACTATTAAATTATCCTTGGTTATGTCGTGTTGTTGTTGTAATGAGATTCATGCAGTGTAAGATGCGATGATGGAATTGAATTCAATATTTTGAGGTAGTTACAGACTAATTCCAATAGTATAATGTTTGTTCATGTGAGGGAATAGAGTGTTATTGCTAAGGATAGAACCATATTAGAGGATACTCGATATGGTTTATTGATAGATTGAGTTCAGCGAAATAATTGCGGGCCCCATTGTAGGATGGGTAGGTATGGGTGAGTCATGCAACACAATATATATGGTTTGGTATATGGGATGAGTGGAGTGTTTTTGGATAAATTATGCATCTCCCATGATTGTGATTGAATAAATGAACTTATTATTCTTTTCATCTGGTCGTACTGAGATGATCTAAGACATATATTCTAGAAACATTGAATTCACATGGATGTTGTAATGATTTTATATTTGATTCTATTGTGTACTCCATGTTTATAACAAAAATATAATATATATTGAGTCATTGTACATGATAATTCGAGGGATAATATATAATTATGTTGTTCTAGAAGTAGGATTAGTTAAAATGATCTATGTCTTGCGTTATCATTTATTATAATTGATCATGTTTTATGTATTCATAGTTGGTAATTAGAAAATAATATATTATTCATTTATCTACATTTTGTTGAGTGGTGGATTATTTAATTTTTTATGGGCACTATGTGGTTAATTATTCCCATACATGTGATAAATACAATTAATTCTAGTCACTAACTCATGACCTATTAGAGTATGGTTTTAAGGGGTCACTCCCATATACTCTATTGGCCAATGGAGGGGTCTCAATCGGTATAGGTCCTGAAAGAGTGGTATCAATAAATTTTACTAAGAGATATGATGGGGTTTGAAGATACGAACATTTGAGGATTTCAATGGTATATATTGGAATGTTTGTTATTTAAACTAAACATGTGTCAGAACTAGAGGAGAACAAATCAGACATGGGTATTTAGGGGCCCCTATGATCTTATTCAAGGGCCATGTTTGTCTTTTTAGCATGTTGTGGAGGAATTTCATAGGATGATGTTTTGAAAATATAAGAAGGATTAATGCATCGTTCTCCTATATATCATAAATAGATTTGATTTTTAATATGTTTCTAAGGATAAACTAACTGTGCATTATAATATGTAGAGATATTATGTTTCGATTATAATTATGTTACATTTTTATAATAAATTCATCAATTATCAATTTGAATACAATATCATGAAAATATTTTATAGTATATGATACATGCTTCTACTGTTATGTCATGATTATCTGTGTCACATATAAGGATGATGAATTTCAAATACTGAATCCATATGATCATTCTAGGAATTTGTGTTATTATTTTTAAACAAATGAAATAATCATTCTAATATGTTCCCCCCTAATGATGAATCAGGAGAAAGAGATTTTATATCCATGGTAAATATTTTATAAAGACAATATAATTTATGTTTCCCCCTATTTATTATCTTTAAATAATGGAAAAATGAATTTAATAAAATTTCATAGAATCGTGCAATAAAAATATAACTCTTCATAAAATAAAATATCATTTATCATGTAAATTTAGAATAACGATTTTTAAATTTTATTGTAATTGTATACAGTCTGTACATAAAATTTCATTTAATTACAAATATATATAGAGTTCTAAATGGTGTTAGTTATCAAGTATGATTTAGTAAAATATCATTATTAATTCCTTACACATGATTTTATCATAATGATTTAACATTTTATAATTAAAATTGTATGTATTGTGTTATATGGGTACTTATTTACCTATACATTGTGTATATGATTGATGAATAATATACTTTATGGAAAAATGCCATGATTCGTGTCTTTTAAAGTGTTTCCTATTCTATGACTAAGAATGTTGTGGCCAAACTATCAACTAGATTTTACAGTATAATTCAATGATCATTATATAAAAAAAATTTGGTGGTATAATTAAATATAATCATGTTTAATCTAATGTCATGTTCAAAATATTTGGTACAATTACATTAAAATAATAAATATATTCTCATTTTATAAATATATCATGATATGAGAATATGAATACGAACATTCCATGATCACCTCCAATAAAATATTATTTTGATATTGGAAATTTAAATTTTTGGAATAAATATTAATATTCTTTGTTGATTAAATGGTTTCTACAGTCACTGATAATTTTTTTTTGGATTTTTTATTGATATATTTATTGGAATTTGGGAGGAAATTATATGGATTTTTTATGGATTTAGATGAAAATGATGTAGTGATTCCAGTGAATCGATTGTTTATTGATTATAAGGTGATGTTTTGTTACTATATCCTCATATATATATTATGATTTAATATTATTATTTATAGTTTTTTCAAACAATATTACTAGATATTGATTCATGAATTCCATGAATATTTAAAATGATTCAATTATCATGTACAGTGGGTGTTTAATTAATAATAGAATTTTGTTTTCAATACATTATAAACTATTATAGAAATCACATAATTTGATTCATCATTACTACCCAAATATAGTTTCGTATAATGGTTTTGAACATTTCAATTATAATTATAAGATGTAAGAGTTCTGTGATACACTAGGTGACTGATGTGGAAATGAATATATATTATTGATATGTTATCTATATGTCGGGCGAGGGAGGAAGAAAGTGTGACATTGGGAATATGCTTTGTTATAGTCCCTATATCTAAAATAACTGATGTTTTATAATGAACATTTTACCCCAAATTCTAAGGGTAAGTTAGAATAAATTGAGGATGTCATTGAGTTTTTAAGGAATCAAGAATGATTTCATGTCACAGTAGAATATTTCTTGTTTTATAAGGATGATCAAATATAGTGGAAGATAATTTATATAGAATTTGATTTTAAATCATGGATGGAATATCTTTAGAAATTCAACAATTGTTGTGTCCCTGCTAATTTATGTGGAGGGGTATTTAAGGCATTGAAAAATCATAGAGTGAGATGATATTCTATTTCATAATCATTTCATCATTCCTAGGGTTTGACTATCTTGAGGTATCCAGTGTCAGATGAGTTGATTTTATTGCATTTAAATGTAGTGGGAAATTATTTGTATTATTTATTGAATGGTTAGAATTCTTATCAATGTTTTCTTAGTTTAGATTTTTATTTTGGGAGGTAAATGAATTCATAGAAATTTCTCAGTAGTTATGTTTTCATATTGTAGATATATCTTCCCATGGTAATTTTCTTAGTCAATTCACGTTACATGATGATTTTTATTCATAGGTTATGATCACTAGATTGTGTTTGATGTGAAGGAATATGTTTCTATATTATTATATTAGGATTTTATTTAAATATTATATTATATTTTTTAATCATATATAAGAATAATTTTTATTGAGGTGTCAAATATAAGAGCACAATTTTTCATTATCTAACCCTTGGTTTCTTTTTGGGAATTATAGGTGTTGGGAGAGATATATTTTAGATTTTTCAAATCCAAATGATGATGTTTTATATTTATGAATTCCAAAATACCTCATAAAGAACATGTGGAAGAAGACATTTTATGTGTTTATGGTTTAATTGAGGTTGTTATTTGTTTTGGGGAATCCTATGACATGATGTGGACTATTTCATTAGTCCTGGTATCATGGAATATATTGAGGGAGTTAATGTGATCCATGGGTATTGTATTTGTTCCCTTATTAGAACTCATGGTGATATCATTTGTGTCAACCCTGGTTATTTCCTTTGTTTAGTCTACATCAAATAACCAAGGTATTTGAGTTGCTATATTTATAAGAGTTGGAGTGGTAATTTGAAGGCATGTAGTAGTGTAATGTGTTATAGTAGTGGTATTTTTTTAGGGAGTTTACATGGATGAATTATGACTAACTCCACACCATGGTGGAGGGAGAATTATACATGTGTTATCAAGAGGCCATGTTTGGGAAGTTCATTTGGAAATGAATAGTGAAGTCTCTTTATGTAGTGTTGGATGGCATGGAAAGTGGTGAGTCTGAGGTTCTTACATACATTTGGTGAGTTGGTAAATATGATATAGGGTGTGGAAGTTTTGTTGGACACGTAATTGAATTCTTAGCCTCTGTAAAATGGGTTGGCCAACATTCCATATTGGTGGGTATGGTTGTCCCATTTGTGGAGTAGAAAATCCATGTAATAGGTGATGGAAAAAGGATGAATGGTCACACAATACTATTTTCATGGTAGTGGTGTACTGAAATGAAAATTGATCCATTATTATTTTATTTTGTTGGTTGTAGTTATGTTCAACATTCTTTAAAATTTATAAAAATAATTATTGAGGACGTTGATTTATTTATTTAAATTGTTTAGTATTTCAAATATTTATTTAACAAAGACCACTATGGATATCGTGGGATTCACTAAACCATTAAACATTTTCGTCACATTCATATATAAATAGATGTGTAGCCCATATTATTATATTATTTATATTTATTTCTCCCAATCCATGAAAAAATCAAACGCCATTTTCATGATCATTTGGGATTCCATTTAATGATCCCAACCATCTCAATGCATGATATTGATCCTTTTTTGATCATATGTGCTTCTCTTATTATCTTTTACATTATTATACATAATTATTTTGATAAGGATGAGTGAATAAACAATAATTAGTGGACATTGTGGTTTTTGGTGATTTTTATTTGAAGTCATTGGTTAATATAATCCTCGGTTTGAATGTGGGTACCCATGATAACAGTCCTCACACAACAATCAAAAAAATACCTGATTTTTATCATATATTTCATCACTCACATTCTAAATAAATTTTAGGTTTATATTTTTCTATAATTTTGAAACATTTTACATTACTATGTTGAAAATTACACACAATTACCATTTCTCCAACATTATTTTTTTAAAGGAAAACTTGCTTCATTAAAGGTAACACAAATAACTACAACTCCGACATTATTTACATTACTACTCATTCTTAATACCTATGGAAAACATTTGAAAAACTTGGATATGTAGGAAATATCTCATTAGGGGTTATAAATTGTAATATACCAACTAAACTAGTGGTAAACATGAAAAATCCATATGATAGTGTAAAATTTAATAATAAAATTTAAGCATATGTTTTCATTTACATATCCCTAAGAAAATAATTTTTCTATAGTTTTCATACACATTTAATAAAGAAAATTAATGGAAAATTTATAATCATGAAGGTTTCTAATAAAAAAGTAAAATCATGACTATCTTTAATATAAAAACAATTCTTTCTCTTTCAAATAACTCATAAACATTCATTATAAAAATAATCTTATTTTCATACCTTTTGAAATAAAAAATATTATCATTAAAAAACCATTTCATGTAGATCATGTAGGTACCATAGGACATTATAATTAAAACAACTAGTAAAATAAACTATAAAATTGAATCACCTTACCAAATAATTCAAACATGTATAAGGAGTAACATATCACGGAAAACATCAATCACTTTAACTAATTCATTGGAGATCTTTATTTGTCTCACCCATAATCATGGATATATAATCCTTACCCATTATTCATATAAAATTACCATGAACAGAAAAAAATAATTAAACACATTTATTCTGAACAAAAATTAGAAAACTCGATTGGAATTCAATCCCATAAGAAATAAATAATTCATCACCTCTTAAAAAAAGCGAATAAATTTGGGTTTTCATAGAAAAACCATATTAACATGTAGTTGAATCATTATAACGTATAAAATAATTTCTCCAATTTTTTTTTGGAATAAAAAACTAATATGGCAATTTATTCTTATCATTTTAATATTTTTCCATCCATAGAAAAAATATCCACATGGAATGAAATTTATCTTCCCAAATATTATCATTTACTAAATTTTTCATAATATATATTTTCATTTAATGTTTAAAACACACAATAATTTAATGATTTAGATTATATTCATGTATTTTTGTATATTATAGAATTTCATTGATTAATTCAACACATCAATTATCCAAATAACAATGGAAAAAATATCAATTCAATCCATACACATTGTGTGTGCATTTTTATCCTGAAAGGAATAACCAAAAACTCATAGTGCCCATATATAGTCCTAGCCACCATCCACATAATGTTAAATCTATTACATTTTCCTAACGGTACCTATAACATATATAAGTTTTTGAATAATATTATTCTTCCAGTATTGGATGAATAGTGTAATTGGGATTATTCAAATGATACTTGTTCATAATAGTAATGTTATTATGAACTCTATAATCAATGAAATGTATCATAGTACCATATTATATTTTAACTATAAATATATTATTACCCTATGATGAATTGATAGGATGGATGAAACCCAAAACAAACAACTCATGTAATGAAATTTTCAATTCTATAAACCAAACAAATATTATTTGAGAATGTTTTTTTTTTGAAATTAATTAAACATCAGAAAATAATTCAACAATTTATTGAACCCCAATATTCATAATAACACTTGAAAAATGATCAATAAATACATAAATATATTCACTTATAATAAGAATGTATCTAATATTATCGGTTCCCTTATTTTCAAAAATAATTTAATTTAAAAGATTACTCCTATATTTAATCAATTTATTACAATCTGTATTTGTAATAAAAGGTATGAAATAAAGCTGTTATGAAAATTAGAACACACTATATAGATTTAATTTGACTAATTTATATCTATAATAAATATGAATATGATAAATATAATTCCAATTGAAACAAAAAACAATATAAAACTCCACTAAGGGTAATAAAAATTCATTTATATTAAGAATAATTCAACATATTATTATAATAGCGTTCCCATAAATGCATATTTCTTTTATACTTCTATAAAAATTTATTTAAAAAAACGTTTAATAATAATTAATTAAGTTGATATTCACATTTATTTGAGAATTTCATGTAAAAAAATGTGTTGATCTTGAATCAAAATATAAATTGGCATACATTGAGTAAAAAAGTAAGTTAACATTCACCACTTAACTATCCAGAAATTGTAAATGACACTGTGGAAGAAATTTTCAAGTCATCCTTATTAACACAATTCATTATACCATGGTCTGGACACATATTTTTATTGCAGGTTACCTCAATTAAACTAAAACAATTCACTATCTGGTTTTCATTACTAGTCTTAGCATTATAATTTCCCTTTTATTTGTAGTAAACTGTCAAGTGTCCCTGCATCCTATATCGATAGACATCCCAAATGTCATAATGCTTTCCCAATAATGCATCATACCCAAATTATTATTGGAGGGAAATTAAATTTTTTATTTAATTAGGTTTCATCAATGAATGTGTCACAATTTCGTATCAGCTAGGCCACTTCATACAAGTATTTTTTGTAAAAATACTAAAACTCCTTCTTGAAATACTCATCACATCAAAAAAAATTCCACATAGCTTCCAAAAAAACTATTAACATTATCCATTAGTAATATTATTGTCAATCATAAGTGATATTGATAAATCTTCCTATCATAAACTAGAATTAAAATTAATGAGTAACATCCAAATATAGTAAAATTAAATTTATTCGTAGCAAGGGAGTCCTTGTTATTTTTTTAACTCTATAAATTTTCATAATATTCTAATTTTAATATTTTATTAAAAATACTTTTCAAATATGTAATAAAAAAATATCATCCAATACAAGGAATAATTATTTCCCATTATTTATAGTAATTAAATAAATTCCACAATATATAAAATTAATCTTTAAAAGGATAAGTGGAACAAATTACATTTTTATGTTTAGAAAACCCCAATATAAAAAATATATTATCAAAATAACTAATGTATCATTCAATTTTCTATATATTTTAGTATCAACCAAAATCTATAGTGTTCTATTTCATGAAATTATCAAATATCATCATAATATTATATGGTGAATTTGGTCACTCCCATGAATTTTTAGATCCATTAATAGCCTATATTAATAGATTTAACACGAATTAAAACTACATTATTCCATTTCCAACCATTCGAGGTTTCTATTTTAGAGGGATATAATCCTCTTATTTCCTTTCTTCCACATCTACCCTATTTCTAATATTTAAAAACATTAAAATAATATTATGTTATATAATGAACCATGGTAATACTAAACATCATTCTCTTGATAACATAACAATAAATTAAAATCTCTTAAGTATTTATTTAATCATCATTTTAACAAAAAATTTAATCTAAACTATTTTTCTAATAACAACTATAATAGTGTTTATATAACTATAACAAAAATTACATGGTTTTAGTTATATATTTTATAACTTAAATTATAATTAATTTTTTTGAATTACTTATTTATTTAATAATGAAATATTATACATTCTAAAATAATCACTTACCCAAAATATTAAATTTTCAAATAAAAATTTCTTAATAATGAAAATATTACATCATTAAAAATAAATTACAATATTGGAACTATCCATTAAATAATGTGTTTAATCATCCTTAATCCTTGTGAAAAAAAAATCCAAACATGGGATGTGATAAAAATCTGTGTATGGAACATAAGAGAAGAGAAAAATTCTAGTCCACTCAATACCCTAAAAAATGTATAATAATGTTTAGATTTTTACAGAATATATATTGTTCTCAAATATAAATTTCCATATACATGAAAAAATATAATTTAGGAATTTTAATGAAAAAAAGAAGAATATATAATGTAAAATACATAATCCTAAGGGTTTCATGGAGAACAATGAAAACTAATGAGCACCATTTTCTTGAAAATAATCCATTCACCTTTAAAAATATCATACACATTCAATATTAGAATAAGAATATTTTCATACCTTTTCACATCAAATTACATCATTTTAAAAATATTCTTGTAGGTCATATTTGTACCTTTCAATATTATTCATACATTCACTCATAAAATAACCCATATAATTGAGACTCGTAACTAGATAATATCCACATATCATAGGGGTATCATATACCTAGTAATCACTTTGATATTACCCATTGTATTAGAGAGATATACTAGACACACCCACTAAAATTAATATATTAGGTTCAACTTTATATATATATAATGTCAATGAAGTATAAAAAATAATAAAACATATATATTACAAACTTATACTATAAAAATCATTTTTGATATCAATAAATCCCATAAAAAAATAACACATTCATCTACTGCCTTCTTTTTTATATTACCTTTCTTTTATTCACTGACTATTAGGAAAAGATATTTTTGTGGTTGCCTACTCAGATTTAGTCTCACACCATGTTTGGGACATGATTTTGGGACAAAAAGATATATTTTTGTAGGTATATATAAGGGAAATCATCCTTCTACATTAGGTACATGAGTGGTGTAGAGCTGGAGAGCATGGGACAAAGATAAGGTGTGTGATGCAAATGAGCTTTCATCATTATTTCTTTTTTCTTAGGTTTAATATATTTTGTATTCTAGAAATTTTATTTGTTTGGCTACATTCCTAGAAATATGTATCATGCATCATTCATATATATTTTTGTGCTACAGTTTAATAATTCGAGTATTCCATTGATTCCATTTGTATGGATTATTACTCCTTCCGCTATTTTATATCTGATTTTCTTCAGTTGTCTTAATCTTCCAATGAGGGAATTGTTTCTCCACTATCACAGACAAATCCCTCACTACTATTCTGTAGCCTCTGTCATTCGGTGAAATGTGTTTGAAGCCATGTGACCAGTCGGGTATCGATTGCCTATGGGTGGCTTCTAGAACTAGGTTGTTACAAAGTTGTTTCAAAGGAATTCTTTTCTTCGTGACTTAATGTGTGGAGCCTATATTCCAAGATAGGACAGAATAGGTACATTGTAATAAGTTGTGCCTGGGAGTAGCTAACACGTGTATAGGGAAAATCCAATCAACCTCGTATATTTCTATTTTTATAGTTTTCCATTTTAACAGTTGATTTGATTTTTCCATTGGGTGATTCACACATTTTTTTCTTTTTATACTAATGATATTGAGGTTATGTTTCTATTGAAACCAGATGATATGAGGGTAATCCTTCTCATTCATCATTTAAGCACTTGCTAGAAAACACATGTCATGCAGTCCTTCCATGCCATTTTAGGTGCATTATAGATTTCATGTTGATGTGTTAGATGTTGTGCAATATATGAATGTTGTTGAGATATATTCCATGATATAATAAATGTTGTATTATATAATATTGTTTATTGTCAGTTATTGTATGAATAAACCCCAACCATTGGTTCTCGAGGAGTTATCATACCTCATAGATCAGAATTTGGCGGATCATCGCCTTGTTTTTCTTGTATATAACATGTAAGAGATTCCATACTATGATTCGTGGTGAGTATGCTCTCCCAAAGATCGAAATATGGAACATTAATTTTAATTTTAGTGTTTTTTGGGCTCTTGAGTTGTTTTTAGGATTACTATCCAGAAACATCGTGGATAAACACTGTATACTGTTGAATACAAGACATGTGTTCTTCGAAATGGTAAGAAACAATTATTTGTAAGTATACACCATGTACTACAAGGGAACTCCTATTAATTCTCTATCTGTGTCTCAGACTGTGTGTGTAGAGACATGGGGTTGAGAAATCTCTGGTCAGACACACCGTGCAATTTTTGGATTTAGTAAATGTAATGGAAATTAAAAAATAGTAACACGTAGAGGTGGTTAAGAACACATGGAGCATAAGGAATATAAGAACACTATAGAGGTATTATAGATTAACTATAGTGTCCACATAATTGTAGTACTGATAGAAATGTAGGTGTGTTGAGACTTATAACAGAAATGGAAGTGGAAGTTGCACTATAGTAACTACTATTGTAGTCTGTAGTACTGTAGATGAACAATTCATCGGTGGTCATTTGGGTCAAAATGTTGTCCTACGAGCCATGTAATTGGATTTCGTGCCCCCTAGGCCTATGGTCCATGTAATTGGAATCATTTACAATGATCTTATGGTCCATGTACTGATTACGCAAGGTTTTATGATTATGCTATCACCTTGCCGGTATGTCCTACATTTCTAGCTTGTGTGTAAGTTGATTTCATGTTTTATTGTAATTGTACCCCCAAGAACCTAATATATATAATTAGATGAAGATGGAGTCATTCTGGAGACACTGTGCATTAGATTGAGATATCCTAATTCCTACACATCACAAATGACTTATAGATCCTTTTACCACATAATAAATATATTAAAATTTATGTTTTCTAGGTTTTGAGTATTCCACTTATTCTATTCCATACAATTAATGTAAATTATAAATAAAAATTCACACATGATGACATAACTATCACACCATGAATTAGATTCAGGTGTAGTTTATTTCAACACATCACAAGTGATTTTTGGACCATTTTACTAAAGTATGTATATAATAGTAATTTGTGTTATTTGTTTTGAGTCTGTCACTTATATTTTGTACAAAATTTTCATTTTAAAATGGAAACATGCACTTTAGGTAATATAGGTAAAATTGTGTTCCTGTTTGATGTGAGACAAAATCCAATATGTGAAAAATTACAAAAGAATCATTTTTATAAATTATGGGGTCAATTTTATTGTTTTTTTAGTTTCCAATATGTGTCACACTATTTGAGCAAAAAACTTAATTTTAAACTTAAAATGTGAACATTCAGTTATAACAGGCACATAATTCATCATATTTTGTTAATAATAATTCATAAACAAAAAAAATAATTTGGGGATCATTATATCAATGTATCAAAACATTATGAATGCATTTTCATGATTTTCAGTATTTCACTTTTCATATTTACTATAAATTAATTTCAATTTTAAATAAAAAGTCAGAGTTGGAGTAATACTAGAATCATTGTGCATCAGATTTAGGTGGAACTGATTAATAATAGTCCGAAATTACATATGGATCTCTTTAATAAAGTATTAACACAATATCGATGATTCATCTCCATTTTTAGTTTTCCACAATCAGTTCTTAAAAAAAAATAATGTCAATTTTAAATAAAAAGACATGCATTGAGTCATAACGGTCAAACCGTGTGTTCTATTGGGGTGTTGCTAATATCAACACGTCATAAATAACATATGGATGATTTTACAAATAGTATAAATACAATTTGAATTATGTTTCTTATTATTTTGTATGTCACTTGCCTTTTTTACTAAAATTAAGTCAATTTATAATTAAAAAGGTACATTTTGATTCAAATTAGTCACACCATGAATTTCATTGATCTTCAGTTTATTCCTAAAAATTTAATATGACATATGAATAATTTTTGTTGATGTATCGAAACAATATGAATGAGTTTTTGGTGTTTTGAGTATATCAATTAAATTTTTTACAAAGTGGTAATTTCAAACATGAAAATTGAATAATAATGTTTAGAATAACTATTAATTTCAATATTTAGACCTTGTGATTAATATAATTATTTCATCCATGTTGTTACCCGTAGCTATAACATTAAGATATCATGAATAACTTTTACTTCAAATATTGATTTTTTGGGATTATTGTTTCATATTCCTTATTTTAACCCTCGTAGAGAATTTTTTGATGGACGAGGTCTTCATGTTTATATATTTCATCCTATTTTCTTAATAATATATTAGTTATTTGGGATTGCATTTTAGTCATAAAAAATATCTTATTGAAATAATCCAACTCAACCTACCTTCATGGATAGAGATAATTTCTTCAATATTTTTATTGCATTGCATGCAAGGCATTTTATTAACACATTAAGAATAATAATCGGTATCATTTCCCACAAAAAGTCCAACATTATAGTCTATATAATTCCATAATACAAATAAAATCATACTAAATATTGTTCCTATAAAAAAACAAAATGTATTATGAAATCTACCATAAAACTGGTTCCTTGATTAGCTATATCATCCAAAACAAAGAGGACATAATGTAAATAGTTTATGGAAATAAAAATTTCCTAATGAGTAAACTAATTAATTTTAATGATAATGAAATTAATGAACAGTTAATTAAAAATTAGAAGGGGATTAATCATGATTCAATCATTATTGAATGCAATATATTATTATTTTTGAATTAGAGATCACAAAATATTTACTTTTATGTGAAATAATTTTATTGTAAGATCAACAAGATTTGAAATACCATGAATGAGAAGAATATTTATGAATTGTTCATAAAAAACCATCAAACCAAGTTGTATTTTAACTCCGTAAAATTCATTGGCGAAATATATATATAGTTTCATGTAGTTCATGTATTGCTGAATGTGTTTTATTAATTTTGAGTATGTGATGTGTGTTTTGAACTAAAATGTAAATTAAAAAATAAAAACATAAATTAAAATTCATGCCAATAACACTATGTATTAGGTTGAGTGGTGGTTGATTAAGTATGTTATTTGTGTTTTTCGTTCAATATTCTACACAACGATAGAAAATAATGAAATTTTTTTTAAACAGATCTAGAAACCCCATGCTTCTTAAAAGTTTTCATCCAAAAGAACAATGTTCAATATAATATGGTTTGGATTAGATAGTAGAAGAAAAAATATGACTTCCTAATAGATATGTGTAAAAACTAAATAAGTATTAGCAATAAACGATAATGAAATTAACATAAAATAATTATACAAAATATTGTCAAAATTAACTAAATATATAGTAGGAATTATGCTTTTAATAAGAGAATCATTCATGTTGAGTGCATGGTAATATCACAAGAGTAAATTATTCTTATTGAAAAGTAAATTTCTTCACGATATCTATGAAAATGAGAAAATAAGTATAAGGTAAAAATTATTTGCAAATAAATTATAAATATTTAATAAATTTATGTTAAAATTAACTAAAAGGAAATTTTTTCTAGTTATATGTCATTAAAATTTAATAATACTATTCATGATCATATGGAACTAAAATACATTGAATTTAGTTAATATTTCAATACCCAAAAAGAAAACATTATAGAAGTTAAATCCCAACTATATGATATATTTAACAACTTTTAAATAACATAACTTACACAAATTACATAAAAATCACATAGAAATTTTTATCCTTTTAGGTTGGTGCTAAACTCTTCTATAAAAATATTCCATCTCATTTGCAATAATAACCAAGAATATAACATTAAATGATCCTAGATTATACTAATCATTACTCTATAAATTTATTTATTCACATAAAACATTATCCATTAGTGTAAACCTATTAACATTCACTGATTAAACAAAATTAAATACGTACCGTTGTGTTTTTATAGAACATAAAAAAATTTAGCATTTTCACCCAATTATAGAGAGTAAAAACCCCTTGATAAACCATTTACCTACTATGATGGTAAAAAATTAAGTGTGACCAATTATTTATTTTTTGAATACAATAAATCACATAAATAACTATTTAACCCTTTTGATGATATTAAACATTAGTATAGACCTTGATAACATCAAAATGACTCTAAAATCATGAAAACTATTAAGTATTCCTTAATTGTGATATATATTAGAATATTCATTTCAATAATTTCATAGATGATAAAAAAGTATCATACAATCAACATTAATTATTCATCAAAATTGGAACATTCGTACCCTCGTGTATTTTTTATTGGGAATGAATATGACTTTTTTAGTAATGATCATGTAAACATAGACCATTTTACATATTTAATGTGCACATGCATGTTATTGATGACCCAATGTACAAATATTTTTATGGTCAGTCGGTCAATAAGTATCTATATCGATAATAAGGATAGGTTAAACATATATTACATTGTTTTTGAATTCAACACTACCATGATAGAGGAATATGAATTTCACATTTGGATGGTTAATTACTACTGATAAAATTTTAACAAATTTATTAATTCAAGAAAAAATTCCTAAAAATTAAACAACATCCCCTTACTATATAAACATAAATTTTATTTGAATAGTATGAAAGGAAAACACCATTTTTTATAAGATAAACCAAAAACCTTTTGAACATATTCTAGAAAAAAACAATAGAATTACCCTATATCAAGAATCAAAGGAGTAATTCCAAGGTGTTGGAACACAATGAAAAAGGGTGAAAATACATTTCATAAGATAAAATAAACACAACGAGGTCTTATATAATAACATTAGAACACTCAAAACTAGTGTTTCCACAATGTGATGACCTAGATTTCCTAACGAAATTAAATGAAAATTTTCCTTAAAATAAGACCATAAATCATACCAATCCAGTTTACGCAGAACCTAAAACCATATTACACAATTAAAAATTCATCAAACACTTTGGATTCTTCCAAATATAAAAAATATTACTTAACTTAAAAAACGTTTTTCAACCAAGGATGATTCCTCAAGAATCATGATTCATTTATCTCCCCCTAGTATTCATTGCATGCTGTAGGTAAACCGACTATTGGTGGGGTGTTTCAGGTTCTTCTGTATTCATCCATCCAAGAGTCCTTGGATTCTAGAAAAAAAGAAATCATACCCTATACAATTCTCAACATCTGGTAGTGGGGCGCCAAATACATGCATTTTCAGCTAGCATCGCAGGACTCTCTACCTGGCTGGAGAAGACATCACAGGGGGAGTGGAAATCTTGTGATTTTGAACCCCACCAAAAAAACGATTAAACATTTATAATTTCTTATTTTTTATTGTTATTATATATTTAAGGTAATAATTATTATAGTAATATTTTTATATATTTCAATGTTAATACAAATTCACTAATATATATATATATATGATTATGATATATATTAAAACTAAAATTTTCAACTTACATAATAATATAAGTATACAAATTGTCATATTATTATTCATCAAAACAATAATTATCATTTTATAGTCTAATATAGTTTATTGAGAATAATCAATTATTTTTTATAATTTATAATGTGATTCTTTATTAAAAATTCATTTTTTTTATCTTAATCGTAAGTAAGACAATTAAAGTAATGATATCTATAACTAAATAATTATAAACATTTTATAATTAATAAATAATTTTTTAACTATATAAATAAAATTAATTTCAATAATTCTGTTTTATAAAAACAATTTGTATATTTTTATTTCTTGAAAAACATAAAAACATTTACTATAAATTTTAATAGTATTTTAATTAACAGAATAAGTTTTAATTATTTTAAATTTCACTTTATCTGAATGATTTTATATTGCATTTCAACATAAAACATATCTAATAATATTATTTCATATAATCCACAAAATATTTAAATATTAATTAAATGTTCACTATGTTTATAAATATAATTTTCAATATTTAAATAAATTATTATTTTTATTTAAATTTATATAAATAAAATTATATTACCATAGTTATACACACACATAAATATATATATAAATAATATTTATATCACTATTAAATCATACATTTATCCTTAAACAATAGAAATTAATTATTATTAATAAAAATATAAAATACTATAATTACTAAAACTCTGGTCGTTACACAATCGAAACCCCTAAATCATGATGAAGCAATGTACTAGGGACAGATTGATGAATCATGGATTGATCTATGATGTTTTTGGGATGTGGTTGACCATTTTGATGATCATAGATCATGTCATTCATATGTCGAATGGATTCAGATGTGCTATTTTTACATCTGGACCATCGAGGTGTGAAGAGATCCTATTTCTGGAAAATGAATTCTAGAAACAATGAATCAGAGACAGTCCCACTATTATTTTGTGGAAATAATGTGGGATATATGGATGAATGTCCATATTCAATGCATAAAATATGCATATGGTAATATGTGAAAAACCATACTACACACAATGTACATTGATGAACACCTAACAAGAAACACCTTAGTTGTTGTGGCTAGTGTTTTGTTTTTTCATATGGAAGGAACAATGTTTAAAACCCATACATGATGTGTAACCCTTTTCTCATTGTGATGATCCAAGTGATAGAGAATATTTATGGAACACATTGTGTTCCTTAGTACATGGGTATGGCCAAAGCACATTGTTTGCACTCCATGTGAAGAGGAACTCCTTGTACTATTTTACATGGACATATGGTAATGTTCAAAGACACATTTAGGATAGGAAGACATGACTAAGCACTTGGGTGGGACCTCAAGTTGCATGGTCATGCCATGTATAACCACCACACGCCATATAATCATATTCATTCGGTGATCCGTGTACCTATAAGGACACAACCGTATTATAAGTAAGACCATAGTCTTTATGGGTCCCCTTACCCACCATGTTCCTCTTGTCTCCTTTTCTAGATACATCAATCATCCATATCCCCTTTTCATGAACTATTATCTTGGCTCATGAGTATCTTATCCTAATTTTTCTTCAATGTAGAAAATAATGGTGAACTCAATTATGCATTTCAAAATTTTATTTTAATTTTTTAATTCATGGATCATATTTAGGTGACCAAAAACAACCACGATGATGAGGTATGACCACTATAGGCTTCCAATTGAGTGGATCCCCCCTTCTTCACTAGTTTGTGGATCCTCAGCCTATAGAGTGGAACAACACTATCACACTAAGGTGCGGGTATAATACCTATATATTGAACCCCACCTATCATCATGGGTGTTAGTTCCCTATATACAATGTGGATTCACTATTATATAGGGTACGAGTCCTTGATGACCATAGTTGATCCCCCCCTAATACACCAAGGAGATGTACCTTGACCTTTTGAGAGGACCTCCATCATCTGGGGCATGAGCCCTCTATCTACTGGCTCCAATTCCCTTATCGGATAATATTTGTGTCCTCATGACACTATAGTGGAACCCCACATCAGCTTGGGTGAATGTCTTCTACAAATACTTAACGTTTGGAACCCCTAATCAGATATTGTGATGTTTCTTAGGAAAATATAGTGGAACCCCAAATCAACATGGGTGATGATCCCCGGAAAATACATATTGGGTAAAACCCCTTCATGTACTATAGTTTAGGTACTCAACAAGGATATTTTTCTCCATCTACAGTGTGACATATTAGTGTGGTTCGAGCCTTCACGTAGTTACTTAGGGGATGATGCATGGGATGTTGGAAATCATTGATGGAATTTTTGAACTATTGGAAAATCTTATTCTTATTTTGAGCTATGGGATATAAATCATCTTTATCTATCATTTGGGATTAATTAACTAGGAATTTATATATATATATACAAACAAATTTGTGTTCATACCTTTGGATATGGTTATGCTTCAGGCATGGGATAGAAAATCTGATGGGGTAATCCATGTTATTTCCATGTTTATATTCATGCACGTGTTGTGTATTATGCAGACAACTGATAGATCAATGGTGATCCCAAATGACCATTGGGATATGTGGTACATTGGACCATGTTTGGTGGTCATATATTGAAAAATAGAAGTGGGGACTCTTAGTATTTTACATTCTAGGTTTTTAGGTTGGGACATAATTCTAGTTGTGTGTCAATTTTTTCACTTTACCTTTTAGTTTATAGTTTCATGATCTGGTCCTCTCAAGTGGTTTTACATACATGGGTTTTTTAGATAGTATTGTTCATAATTATATATTTTCCCACTAAACTCATGCAATGATACGATCATGTTTGTATATACATGTACTTTGGAAAACATATTCTAATGTTAGTTATGCCTTCATCACTTGTCCCTAGCACAAGGCCTATGGAGTTGGGCATGCAGTATTTACAGCTCAATGCCCGACATGGGATGAGTAATGACTTATTGGTATTGATGGATATTCTAAAACATGAAATGGTAGTTGGATTATTATCCGTATGAGGATTTGGTATGGATCCTTCAAATTGTTTCAGAGTATGATGAGTATGGATCTCAAGCTTTTGAATGTAGTGCTGGTACGAGCGACCAACGTATCCATTAACCATAACCATGACTTATGGATTAACAATTCGACATACAAAGAAAAAAATTTCAAGTTTAAATATTAAATTTATGTTATATGATTGATTATATTTCTTTACATCTTGAATCATCGCCCCATATATATATATATATATTTATATTCTCATTTTCCTTTCGTATATCTTGATAAATTTCAAGATGCATCTAGGATGATAACAAAATATGATACTAGTTACAGTTCATGATAATGATCCATTGTGTGATGAGGCATCACTTCAGGGTCTATTCCATGAGTTTCTTCCTCAATGTGGGTTGGTATTATAACCCCATCTTGTTGAGAAATATGACACCCAAAAAGAGCAGGTTGAGTATGTGTGCAGACATAGAATTCTCTGCAGGTTCCAACACTAGAGATTGATGAGGTTTCAGGGCATGATATATCATCATGAAGTAGAGTATTTGAAATAATATTGTGTCCCTATTTTTAGGCTCATATAGACATTGGACGATCTTTTGGTTGCATTGGAAGCTAGACTTTTCCACAGTGCAATTAGTTGTAGGTGGAGTCTCATTACATAGATGCATGATCAGTCGACATTCTAATTCCCCAACATCCAGAAATTATTTAGTTAATATTAATACCCCTCATAAATGAGATCGGTATAGAGTTAGTAGATCTTGGAGCTATAGATGAGAAATATGATAGTTTCAAAGTACTTAGAGAGGTTCACATACCTTACATCGTACTCCCATTACATGATCTCGAGTGACTACATCCGAGCTGAAATGATTGTGTTGGGACTCTACAATGTTATTGATTTAATCATGGTTCAAATTTTAATCCCCAACTATTCTAGGGTGTTATGGTGGATTCAGTTCCCTATAGAATTCATCCTGAGGGTTTACAGGAAACTAGAGCTGGTAGTGGGTTCCATAAAGATGAGTTATTTTCAGTAGCTATCAAGATCCAAATGATCGTATCTCGACATAGGAGAACTCCCCATGATTAGACTGAAGAATATGTCCAGGGTTAGTGAAAATATCCCTAGTTTCCCAGGAGGTGGGTTTATATTCCTGTGATGGGTGAGGTCACATGGTATGAGGTCACCCATCCAAACGTAATGCGGAGCACAAGAATATAGTAGACAGACATCCACATTAAATGCAACGCCATGATCAGGGATCTTCTAGGTGATGGAATTTTCAGAATAAAGGAGTATGAGATAACATTTTTTTAGGAGGTGTTATGGGTGGTGGATGATATTATTATATCCTTCATCCACTACCACCACCTGTAGGCCCATGCCATGGTCATGTAGCTAGTATTTTGGAATGTGGGAATCTGCAGTATTTAGAGCTTTATGACCCCACAATGCATGATGTGATTAAAGGTATGATATTTATTTATTCAACTATTTATTCAGTATTATTACACATTGTATCTGGTAACACCATCATAACTATACTCATGGTGAGAGAGATGGAGATGGAAGTTAAGGCACTATCCCAAAAGATTTTTCTATTGGTTCCTGTATTGAATGATTCATCTATATCTTTTATCCAATAATAGTGAGGGATTTCACTGTGTGGATATAAGTTCATGTGGGACATTTTGATATCCATGATGTAACTGTATGATGTCATCTTCTGTATGGATTGGTTTTCCATGGCCAATGCCTAGATTGAATTTCATTGTAGACAAGTCAGATACCTCTTCATGGATGGGATAAGATTCACCTTTATTGGAGAGATAGATCTCATGGAGGGACAAATGAGACATATATACAGGAGGCACCATCCCACAACCTATTAGATGGTGAATTTATTCCATGGTAATGTAAGATATTCAGGCATATAGATTCTTTTAGTTATAAAGGAATATATAAACATTAATCCTGATGTTGTTTTAGGAATTCATCTAAGGTGGGACGTGGTGATTTTAATCGACTTACATCATGAGAATACTTCAATTGCGTCTTTTCCATATTAGATGGCCCCTTCCAAGAACTAAGAGATACGGTTACATTTAAAGGACCTTCAATATAATGGTTTTAATCCGGCCTACTGTGTCCCCATGGGTAGCTACATTGTTGTTCATGATAAAAGTTGGATTTTTTATTGTATATTTGTGTGTATTATCATCTCATGAAATTATCCATGATAATTAAAATGTATCCATTTTTAGGATTGATGGTCTCCTTCACTAGTATTGAGGCGCGAGATAGTTCATCAAGGTTGAGGTTATATTCAGATACAACTAGTGGCAGTTTTATGAAGTGTATATTCCTACATCGGCATTTCAATTTCGTTATAGACGTTATGAGTTACTGGTGTTTACCACATTAGTGATGAATTTCACAATTGAATTTATGGCATTGATGAACCAGTTCATCCAACCGTACTTGGACCGGTTTGTGGTTGTCTTCATCGAAGACATGTTCATCTACTCTACATCAAGCGAGTATCATGGAGAGACATTGAGGATGGTTATTGATTTTATTGAGAGCACCATATTTATAAGAAACTATAAATGTTTCACTTTATGGAATAATGAGGCCCGATTTTTATGGAATTTTATTTCTATGAATGTTTTATCCATGGACCTGGTTAATATTGATGAAATTGTTTTTTTGTTCCACCCATGAGCATGTCACAGGTGTAGGTTTCATGGTGTGTAAGGGTAAAATATGAGGTTTTTGGAAAACATCTTTTGAATTGCAACCCCTTCAACCTTACTGATGCCGAAAGGGAAATTGATCAATTCAAATAAGAAGTTCTAGATATACATCAAGTAGTTGAGGTTGTGGTTGATGAGTGATACTATGTTGAGATGACTAGTGTAGGGTGTGGAGTACGTAGTGTATTATTTTGAAAAAGGAGATAGTCTATGCAACATGTTGATACACCTAAATATATTTATCCCGCATAGGTCAATGAAATTCAAACCCCATGAGCAGAACTATGTGACTCATTAACTAGATCATGTAGAACTAGACTTTTTACAGAGGATTTGGAGACACTACCATCTTGGGGATAACATTGTTTTTTTACTCAAACCATCATTGTATGGTATATATTCACACAGAGAGACACTAATATGTGAAAGCAGCACTTGATGGAGTTTCTTTCGGACTATCAATTTGACATAGTCTATAATATATGGAATGAAAATGTAGTACCATATTCCCTTAGTCAGAAGTCCTATGATCGCATGGTGCCTGAGGTATCTAAGTAGTTGGATTCCTTGAGGATAACATGGGTGGAGTAATATGGTTCATTTTTTCAGTCCACATCGTTTAATCTTTCACTTATCATGTTTTTAAGAGATTCCCAATAGGGATACATCAACTGTGAGGTCTTACATGACTATATATCCTTGGGAGACTCAGTTGATGGATATTTTATAAGAGGGAATCATGACATCTTTTTCTAGAGATGGATATTTGTTTTAATAATGATGTAAGAGGAGGTGATGCGAGAGACTACACTACACCCCTATCTAAACTTCCCGATGTGGTGAAAATGTATAAAACCCTTAGGTACATTTATGATTGGCCGACATGGTAAATAGTGTTTTTGAGTTCATCTCATCGTGCCTCACCTGTCAATAGGCTAAGGCTGAGTAACAGGTTCTGGTAGGTTTATAGCAACCCCTTGAGATCACAAAGTGGAAGTGCGATGGAATATACCTGGAATTTGTGATATTGATTCACACACAATGAAGGTCCAAGAATCCATCTAGTTGATAGTTTAACAAATCATTAGTCCAAAAAACATCCTCTCTATTAGGGACCATAGTTTAGTGGAGTGTTTGGGTTAGCGTTATTTAGAAGATATAATTGGCCTTCATGGGGTTCCCTAGATGATTGTCTCTTATATTGACAAGTAATATACATAATGATCATTGAGAGGACTATAATAGGAATTCATAAACAAGATGAGGATGAGTATAACCCTTTTAACTTATATTTATTGGATGTTCGATGACACTATACCTGTGTCGAAGGATATGTTGAGGTCATTTGTGTAAGACATTGGTGGGAGATGGGATGAACACTTTCCAATTGTATATTTTTCTTTAAAAAATGATATATACCCATCCATCAGTGTGTCACCATTCGAGGCCTTGTAATGGAGACCCTTTAGGTCACCCTTGTACTAGATGGAGACTGGTGAGGCATCTATTGTTTGTCTAGAGTTAGTTTAAGTGATGAAATAGATGGTCTATCACATCTATGAGTGGATAAGGATAGGCCATAGCTGACCAAAATCCTTCACAAAATTTCACCATGTACATTGGTTTTTGAGAAGGGAGACAACGTTTTCATGTGACTATATCCAAGAAGATGATTCAATAGGCTCAGCTAATTAGGAAACCAATCCCAAAAGTTTAGCTGGCTCTTGAAGATCGTGAATAGTGATATATGGGTTTCTTACAACCTCACCATACCCTAGGAATTAGAGTGGTTTAGTGACATCTTCTGCATGTCAATGCTCTACAGATATGTATATTAACCTATGCACATCATTTACTGGGATGTTCTTGACATCGAGGATGGATCCATCATTATAGAGCATTCAGTGGTGATTCAGTATTGATAAGAGTGGTCCAAAAATAGAAATACCATCACCTTGGTTCTTATGTTGTGGCATCATGAGAACTTCTAGGAGAGATCCTTGGAGAGGGAGACCTAGTGGTGAGATCTGTATCCTGAGTTGTTTGTTTAGATTGTTATTTAAATAGAATAAATCTTGAAATATGTAATTATTTATGGAATTGTTTTTCTTTTTTAATACTATAATTTATTTATAATAATAATTTTAGATCTAGCCATTGATACGACTTGCAATTCCACAGGTCAGTGTGACCAAAATCAATTTATTAAAGATATTTAACATATTTTATATTGAAATAGCACCGTTTCTTTATGATGATGGGAAAACTCTTAATCCTATTATTAGATCCAAAATATGAGACCATGTTTGAGTATAGAACAAATTTTTTACCCTATTATGGATTTAAAATTTATTAGTGTGTGGTGTCCAAATACCTCCCCTGCAAGGGTTATGTTCAGTTGATTAATTAATTCATTCATTCCTTTATCCTAATAGTCTTTGCATTTAAATATATGGTTATATAAATTTGGACAATGTTATACTGATAATCCTATAATCACCATGCAATGATCTTCCAATACATTAATTGGTGAATCTAATCCGACAATGAAAAAACATTGGACAACAGCTTATCAGAATGCAGCGAGCAGAAAATCATTTCTCAATCATTATTGAGTGTGTTTGTTGATGATTAATGGTACAATCTCTAGGTAGAGAAAATAATTTTATGAATTACACAAATTTTTATTAAATATATTGATCATAGAAATCAAATTTTATTGAACATCACCAATTGAGTACTTTGAACGAGATCTTGTATAAATTAAATTGAATAATCATTGTTTTCAATCGAGGGATATCCCCATTCTGTATCTTTCTCCATGTACACATTATAATGATCATTTAAATGTTTTTCTTGTGCCTTTCCCCATCAATTTCTTTGATTTTTTCATCATTAGGATAATTTGATCCCGGTTTTATGTTGTTGGGTGGTATTGAGCCTGATCGAAACCATAGAATTATGAAGAAACAATAAACGAGGGACGAATCGAGGAATCAAGGACATAAATAGGATTTTTTACAGAGTGGATGATTTTTTGCCAACCAGAGATCAAATTATAATCAATAGAACATATCTGGACATGTGGTACATAAGATGGAACCATAGAGGAATTAAGAAATATGATTTCTAAATAATGATGTCTGTAAATGTTGAAGCAAAATCAGATACACTAATATCGGGTATATATGCAGAAACATCATTGGAGGAATGACTGCATTCAAGGCATGGAAAACATATTAAAGAATCCACGAAAGACAGGACGTCATGCTATGTAATGTGATGAACAGAAGGCGTTTATCCCCATTGTTATGGAGGATAGGGTTTTGGGAATTAATAAGGATGGAACAATATGTAGAAAAACTACAAATAGTGTACCCCTTTTCTTATGTTGATGAACTGTGTGGTAGAGCATGCATCCAGGCACATGAATTCTTCCTGAGTACATGGGCATGACCAGGGGACAACTGTGCACCCCATGTGAAGAGGAATGTTGTGTACTAAAGTACATAGACACAATGAAAACGTCCTGAACATAGTGTGAAAACATGTACATGGCCATTCATATAGGTGGGACCCCGTGTGGCATGAGCACACTGTGTATATCCCCAAAATTCCATGTACTATGAAATGATTGGAAATCCATGCACCTACAACTAAATGACAATTCAAAGGAGTGACATCACATGCTTTGTGGGTCCCATAACATTCCTTGTACCCCGTTGATCCTTTTTAAGAAACATTAATCATCGCATCTCTTTTAATTAATCCCGAACAATGCATGTGAATAGCCCATATATTATTTTTATCCAAACAGGACATCATAGTTCCCTCCACTATGGCTTTTGAGATATGATGAAAAAATTTCTATGCACAAACCATATTTTAGGTGATACTCTATGATGCCAGTGATCATGCAGGATCCTTAGAGGCTTCCTGCCAACTGGAACCCCAATGTATCACTTTTGTGAATATCCTCCACGTATAGATTGTAACCCCTTGTTATTATATGTTGGGGGTAATTAACAGGTTGAGTGGAATTAAAAATAAAATTGGATGTGTGACATCGACATACAATGTTGAATCCCCTAACAGATAGGGCACATTTCCTTGATGGCCATCATGGAACCCCTTGTCACACCGTGGCGTGGGTCCTCAAACTTTAGAGTAGAACCTCCATCATCTTGGGTGCAAGTCCCCTACCTACACAGTGGAACACCATATTAGATATTTCTTGGTTCCTCATGAAATTAATATAGAATCCCATCACTATTGTTTCATTTCCTCTATATAAACATATAAATTGGAACCACCAATCAGATAGGTCGTGTATCCTAGGGATAATTGAGTGGAAACACCTCCCCCATTAGATAGGGTGTGGTTCCTCTATGGATACATATAGTGTGTAAACCACTGATGCACTAGGATGTGGGTCCTTTACTTGGATATTGTTCCCCCATGATTATGCGACACAATGGGGATGCATGGTCCTTCACACGATAACTTCTAAGAAGGTGCATGAGATGTTTGGAATCAATGATGAACTTTAGTAACTCTTGGAGACTCTTCTCCTTATGATGTTTTATGAGATGGAGATCAAAATTATTACTTGTTTTTTATTCTTTGACTATAATTATATATATGTAAACATCTATGTATTTACATTTTTATTTTGTTACTCTTTTGGAATGGGTAGTGAAGATCTACGGGGTATACAACACGATTTATATGTTTAGATTCTTGTGGTTTGATAAGATTACACTGCTACTATATGGTGAAAAGGGTCACCATGTAGATCATATTCACATTGTGATTATCCCCTTGTGTTTTAATGAGGCTAATATCCCTCTTAGTTTTGGTTGATATTTCATATTTATCTTCTTTTTTTCTCCAATTTACTCTCTATAGTTTTTCTAATACTTATGAATCTGTTACTGATATACCTTCATCTTTCAAGGAATCCAACCGGTTATTTATATACATAAACATGAAAGGGATTTCCCAAAATGTTTCTTGTCATATGAATATTTTTGGTTGGTTATAGGTGAATTTAGAGGAGCTAAGGGATACGTATTACTTTGGACCGCATATGGTGGCTTCAGTTTTGAGATCAATTTCTGAGGTCTCTCAGAATTTTACATTTTATTTTTGTAATGTTGGAACATCATTTTATTTTGGTTGTTATTTTCAGTTTTACTTTTTAGTTTACACTTCTTTACTCTTGTACTATCAAGAGGTTTTACATGGATGGTTTTCCCCTAGTTGTTTACCACTTTTTCTATTCATCACATGATATTCATTGTAAATATTCGAGAGTGTTTGGACATTATCTTAGTAGTTGGAAACGATTTGATTATTATTCTTTCAGAAATGGTCAGTAGCCTATATATGATGGTGGTGGTCTTATGTTAGTTTCAGTTCAATCACAATATTAGGTCATCTAGTGATAAAAAAATAAATCACAATTCTTTGTGGGGATTGTAGTCCACACAAACACATGAGAAACATTACTATTTCTAATGTTTTTGTTTGGTGTGATGATTGATATGGTTTTACCATACAAGAAGAATAATTATGTAATATATATAATATATACATGTTAAAACAATCATTATAAAAATAAATGGAATTTTTGGATTGAAAAAATAATTGTATGGGTATGTGGAGACGGTATGTTGTATGTACCCATAAGGGATACATTCACACCAATTTGAAGGAAATATGATAAATAATGGTGGTTACATAAAAATAATAACATTTAATTTTATTTTGGATAAAAATATATATTATTCTATGATGAATTTAAAAAATTCAGTAGAGGTAAAAATGAATTTAAAAATAAAGTGACAGGTTTGGACGAATAACAATAGTTTGAAAAAACTCCTTTATATATTCTTTTATGGACCATGGTTTTTGTATTTTTGGTTGAAAAAAACAAATATAATATTTCTAGGGGACTGGATAATAAATTTTATAATTTTATGGTTGATATATAAATCCCAAAGTGGTTTGTAGAATAGAAATTATGGGTTTCATTTTATAATTTACGGGATGATATCTCATGGAATTTCTTAAAAAATAAAATTTAATATGGTTATTCTCTAGAAAAATGCATAAAAATGAATATACATTATAAAATAAGCTAGTATGGGTTTTAATTCCATCAATTTTTATTAATGATTTATGTTGTGAATTAAACCCGATATTTTGGTTTAACCCTTTAGTCGTCCAATTTTAACAATAACCATGGTACCAAATTTTTAAATCATAATGGTCTATAATTTTATTTATGAGGTTTAAACTAGATAATAAATGGAATGATATTTTAAGACATATTTTATCCACCATGACCTATTTAATTATTTAGTTTATTAAATAAATTTAAAAAAATATTATCTTGATAAAATATAATTAATGTAATTTTTATTATATTTATATAAATTAATTTAAAATAGAAAATAAAAAATATATAATTATAACAAAATATTATTTATCCAAAATAAAATGTTATTTTTATCTAAAATATTTTTGTATCACTATAAATCAATTAAATTATTTTACGTTTAATATTTTAAAAATCAATTATTTTATCTTTCAATTAATTTCTTAAATATGATATTAGCATTGAATAATATTTTAAAGTAATTAAATCGTCATTAAAATTTAGAAAAAAATTTATATTATGAAGTTAATTTGATTACGGAGAAAAAAGATATTTATATTCATTTGTTAATTACCTTTAGACCTATGTGGGAATAAAAGAGGCATTTAAAATTAAGTGATGAGATTTTTTATCATTCATTTCATTAAATATAAAATAGATCATTTAAAATGAAACATATCTATTAGAAAAAAAAATTTATAGAATAATGTGATAAGGATCTAATTAACTTCAACCATTAATAGTTTACATGAAAAATGTTAACATTTACATTGAGTTTGAAGATAGATTTATCTAAATTACCTTTTAATGTGGTGATTTATTTTACAATAGTTATTATTTATAATTCCTAAAAAAGGAAAATAATTATCAAAATTTTATATCCTATTTATTAATTTTCATTCAATATTTTAATATTAAATTAATATAAATTGAATAAATTAATTTTACAAAAAAATACATAGCACATCAAATATTAGTTTTTAGAAAAATACTCTTTTAAGTATAAAATAATTTATATATCAAATTTGTATGTAAAACTGAATCAAAAGTGAAAAATCATATTTAAAAAAAAATTATTTTAAAATCATTTAAAAAATATGACATTCAAAACACTTAAATTGAAAATATAACATTCGATAACAATCTGTATTTTCCACTATTAATTTTAACAATGTGTTCATTCAGATGATTTAAAACAATAATACCATTAGGATATGATTAATTTAAGAAATTGTTTTTTTTAAATACTAATTTTAAAAGTTCCCTAAATAATTTTAAATATATTATAAAAAACTTTATTAATGAAAATGTATTTTAAAACATAGAATGCTTTATTAAAAATTTTAAAACCATTTCCTATGAATAAATATCTATTGGTTTTTGTTTGGTCATGAATATATATATATATATATATATATCATAATGTAATTAATACTATTCATACATTTCAATTCATCATATATGTTATAATGGTAGTATTTCATGGTACATTTATGTTTGGTGTTGCATATCAAGTGAGATACATAACACTGTTATATTAAAATATAAGTGAATTAAAACAAAGTTATATTCATTTAGAAATATTATACATTAATAATTTAAATAAAGGGATACATGTACAAAATTTTATGTGAAAAAATAATTTTTTTACTAATGGACTCAAATGATTTTTTCAATGGGTCTTTGATGAAAAATTGAATACTTAAAAAAAATCATGATATGATACATGATCATTATTGATGATTAAACGTGATATAAATATAGTTTATGTTTATGGTTGATCCTTCTATATCTCTCCAACGCATTAGGTAATGATTTAGTCTTCGAATGGATAAATATGTGAGACATCATTGTACTTTACTCTAATGGGATGAATATGAATTTAATTTTTCTGACATAGGTTAAAAAATATTGATCATTAGTCATGAATATGATGCTACAAGACACATATTTCATGATTTATATGGTTTTATATGAACATAAATTGATTTCATAAGGAATTAATAGTTTGTGAAAAACATATGGTGAAATTTTTTTTTTCAATGAATGTATTCATTAGTTAACATGTTCCTAAGGATGCCTTCATGTATTACTCTTCATTAATACTGGATTGAATGTTATTATTTTGTAAATTATTTATTATGACACGTGTAAATGTTTAATTTCTATTCTTAGTGTTTTTTTGTTTATAAGAAAAATAATATCATGGGTTTTCATATTTTTCAATTGATTAATGGGATTAATTTTTTTATATCCCTCACTAAGATTGTTGTAGTCATCTAACATTTTTTAATATTTTTCAATGAATGTAAATATCATGAGGATTTATAAGAATGGAAAAACAGTCCTCTTTATAATTTCATTAATGTAATTAAAAGCATCTTTAATGAAAAAGAGTTGTAATCTAAATGCCCTACTTTTATAGAAAAAATGTTCACTCTTCATTGTTATGTTGTTGTTTTACAAAATTATCATAGAATATAATACTAAAAGATTACATCAAAAAAATTATTTGAAACCATTTATTTTAAAATAATATGTTTATATTATTAATATAATGTGTAGTTATATTTATATATCTAAAACCGCATACATTATTTTTCTTCCCACTCTATGGTTTTTCGTAATTCATTTCCAACACATAAAATTACAAAAATCGAAAAAACCAATTTCATTCACTTTACTCAATACCAAACACAAAAATGAATCACATAAAAATATTAATATTTTATATAAAACCCACAATTGTGTTATGAATAAACCCAAAAGGGATATATATATTCCTGATATACCATATTTTTATATGTATCCATTATAAAAAAGATTGCAACAGACATTTCATATTGTAATCATAGTCAAAAAATATCTTATAGGGTTCTAAATATAGGGTATCTCTCATAGGCCTAATTTATAAATTATCAAGATCAGGTCACATCAAACATTGACACACCCAAATATTTATTTTATTAAAATCATTGAGTAGCACAATTTATGGAAAGAGATAAAAGGTACATCAACCTACTATTTTCTACATTTCATATCACATAAAACATATAAACAAGGAACTATCACATTCCAAATCAACAAATACATATAACCCACATCATATTCAAATATGGAATATATATATTTAGGTTTCAAACAAATCACATTTTACCCTTTAACATAAATGAGAATTTTCATAAAATAGATATTAATTAAATGAAATTTCAACATAAATTTATCAACAAAAAAAATTATATGTGTTAATTGGATGTTTATTTAGCTAATGATTTATAATAATAAAATATATTACATTATTTATTGTACATTTAATAATTTACTTTAATTGGGAAATTTTATAATTAGGGATTTGGGAAATAAAACATAAATTATATGTTACCAAAGAAAAATAATTAAAAGTTTTAATTATAATTTTAAATATATGATTCCTCATAATAATCTAGATAATAAATTACATGACAAATATTTTACCATTTATATAATTGTTTATGAAATATACCACAAAATATTTATATATGAATACAACATATAATTTTTAGCATACACATTAAAAAACTGACCCATGTCACAGTCCGAGTAATCAACATTATGAAATCCCAAAAAGGACATGAGGATCCTATGTTCAATATAATTATTTAACAAATTTCAAATTTAAATTCTATAAAATATTTAAAATCATATAAACTAATACACTCATAATCATATGTATCACTCAAGGTGGAATAAGTTAATAGTAAAATAAAAATGTATGAACAAAGTTCCCATACATACTAATGTGTATTCTCTCATATAGGGGATATCCAATCTTAAGCATGACATCAATACCATGTTTTAAAATTGCATATCACCTTTCCTCATTACAAAAATATCTAGACAAAAGAAAATGTCCTTGATACAACATTGTACTAGATCACTATCATAAAATACTCATCAGTACAGAGACATCTTTTAACTAATAAACAATATGATTGTCTACCTTTGCACTAGAGGATTCTGACGTGAATAACAATTCAATATTGGTATGGTGGGATATATTATACCCATATATTATAGTAAAAAATTGTATGTAATGGGAATCAAATACAGTATCATAAATTAGAAAATATATGTCCTAGAACATTCCAAATAAATAATCAAAATCCATTCTATATCAAAATGAACTATATTCAATATCATGTGGTTATACATCATCTACAGTCATGTATATAAAAAATGAGAATGATTAAAAACAATGAATTCGTCAGAAATGATTCCTAGTACTATACTAGTTTGAAACATCCATGATCTTTCCTATAAGTCAAAACAAAGAATCGGTCATATTGCGCATTCCATTGACTTGTCCCACAAACATGATGCTTTTTAGATAACACAATAGATTCCATATTAGGTTGTGTGTATGATGTTTTCTTATAAATATAAATATAAATATCACATTATATTTTATGATAATATAATATGTTACAGAATAATTCACCCCGTAGAAACGTAATGCTCTTGTGTATTTGAAAACTAGATTCCCATTGAACATATTTCAGGTAATATCATCAAAATATTCCATAACTTTCATCACTCGTTCAACCCTTCTTGGATATTTAATTATTAATTTATCTCTTCATAACACATAGAAAAACTGAAACATAAGGAATATAGATGTTATTTTCCCTCTAAGGGTAGCGATATATAATAATTATCCTATAGAAAAGTAACATAATTAAAATGGTTTGATGTCATGATCATTTATTATGATATCTATAACTATACTTCCATTGATCATAGATCATGAGTCATTGATTAAATATTTAGCATTTTAGAATAAATGATTCATAAGGGTGAGTAATCTTCATTAATCAATCATGATCCATGAATGAAAATTTTATGCATAAGAATATTTAATATGAATTAAGAAATATTAATATAGATATAAAAAAATTAATTATGCATGTATAAATTCTATGGTAATCATTACGTAGTGGGAAATGATCCTTAATTTACTGTGTTCCCTAATCAACCTCATTTCAATATTCGAATGGGTTTGATCCCCTTAATATTTCATATTATGTTATGAAATATATAAATCAATAAACAGTGAATTAGAGGGTTATGTCATTATGAAAAAACCTATAATGAAATTAAAACCAAACATTTGTGTTCTATATGATCATAAAAAGCACTCATATTTTTATTATTGTGTAATTAAACATTGCATATGAAATAGTGTTTAAATAACCATCCTTAAAAATCATCATCATAGGTAACAAAAAAAATAATATATATGAAATCATAATATCATCAACATGTGAATCCTAAAAAACATAAAATGATGTTGAAATAAGTGAATAATACCTTTAAAAAAGTCTTCATTTATTTAAAAACATGTGAGAAATGTCATTTAATTTTGATAAAATTTTAAATTAGTTTTTCCAAAATACCATGAAAATTTTTTACTTTAAAATAATTATTAAAACATGACAATGTATCAGGATTAATATGAAGGGGAATATTTATTTGAAAATTTTTCAATGTGGTATACATTAATAAATAATCCATTCACACATCATATAAAAAATCAGAAATAACCTCTCTGTGAATCCTCATAAATATTTTGTTAAACTATTGGAAAAAATTTACAATATCATTCATTTTGAAACAATATAATAATTTTATAAAATAAAATAATATTATTTAATTTTTTTTAATAAACATAGATATGTATGAAAAATATTGATGACCAAAGAGAAAATATAGTTATAATATCATGAAAACATTTCCTTAACTTATTTAAGTGCCATAAATAGGATCATGGGAGAAAAACAATAAATTATTAGAAATATATATAAGAGAATAAAAAATATTTTCTAAATATACAGTGTATATAATTATTCCATAGAATATTCAAGAATAATTAATCCTTGTTATAAATTATACTACAATATATACACAGACTTCAGGTCCATTACATATTCATACATGATCATAATTTGTTATATAATAAATTTAGATTTCATAAACATATATTACATTACCATATTAACAGTTTTCTTATAATATAACATTCCTTATTAACATCCAATTATATATTTATTAATAAAAATTCATTAAAATTAATGGTCATGTGTAAAATATTTTATTTACAATGCATGTATGGGTTTTCATGACACAAACTAACCTACTAGGGACCTATTGGACTTCAGTAAGTGATGTGTGAAAACCCCACTACAACCTCAAATTTTAAATGGGATTTAAATAATAATCATGTAAAAATAATACAAAAAATGTAGGCCACAACTTAAATTACATGTACTCTGGCACACAATAAACTCCAAACTGTAGTTGGAAGGTATAATAAAATACTAAACATTACAGTGTAATCAATGACCATGATAACCCTTAAAAATGGTGGTGGGTTTTGAGGGTAGTGGTTCTGATCATTATGAGTTGAAATTAATGATCTTGAATGAGTTTGTGTAATGCTAATCCCACATTCTTATGGAAGAATACCAATTGTAGTGGATTATATTTATATATCTAGATCATCATATAATAATAAGATTAAATATGGGGTGTCTAACCAGCTATTGGATACATGTGATTAGGGTGTCTATCGAATCCTAGATTATCAAAAAATTAGGTTTCTAACCAATTTATAAGAGATTTTAACTGGTTAATGAAATAATTTGTATTACCTAAAAGGTATATTAAAGAATCCCTATTTGGGGGACTAACCACCCTTGAATGGAGTAGTCTTTTTTGTAGAACATTGTAAACACTATGTTCTACATTCAATTATTCTACAAATGCACATGAGATAAGGTTGTTAGATAATGGTTAGTGGACCATGAACATAAATCATTTCAATATGTGGAGATAAAATATAATATACCATAAAATTAAAATTAAACTTTGTAACCCCACCCCATGTCGGTTATTTAGATTTCTTGGGAATGTCATTTAACATTACAGTGAGGTTACCTACAATGATCCTTGAATAATTATAAGTCATGGAAAATAACAATTTATTGAATATATGAAATCTTAAAACATTATATGACATTAAATATCAATGATTATGGAATATAATGTCACCCTATCTCCCATCAATTATCCTAGAAGTGAGTTACACTACTATTGATGGGTTTCTACCCATTTCTGAAGGAGTTGAAATGAATTGAGTTGATAAGAGAAATATGGTGTTTGACTATAAGGATTAAAATTTTATATTAATTTCTTCATCATAATTGGGGTAATATAAGGTCACGGTTCATCAAACTATACTTGAAATGATGTAAAATTAAGAAGTATTTCTAAATGTAATATCAAAGTCAATGAAGACAATGTAAAAGTATTTGGAGAAATTTTTTTTATATAAATATAGTTGATAGTGAGACTATTAATTTTTAGTATTCTATAGTGTATTATATTGTATTAAATACCCATAGTTTTGGTGAGAATCATAATGATTCCATCACTGTAAAAAAATTATGCAGAATTTTATTGATTTTTTTATTCAATAATTTCAACCTTGTAAGGAATATAGGGTACAACTATTGATGAATTACACTAAACAATAATATATTTAGAGATGATGAAAATATATTATTTAATAATTTTTTTAATTTAACCTAGGATGAAATAATTTTTTTTAAAGAAGTATATGTTACATAATCTAATAATGTGAATGAGTAATGTGATAATTTCTTCAATAATATTAATTTTCATCAATAAAAATGATTCAAAAAATTAAACTAAATGTAAAAAAACTGAAAAAAATTATCCATGTGATCGAATTATAAATACATTGGACAATATTCCTATTAATATTAAAATATGATTGAAGAAGAAATTGAATAATATGATGGTGATGCGAGACCATTGAAACATAAATTGGGTAAGCATAAGAAGAATCAATTTTGAAGTAGGAATATAAATTAAATGAGAATGAAAAAACAAGATTCGTCATCTGGTAATTCTTCAAATTATATTATACGTTTCTTTTTTCTTTTACTGAATATGATTCCTCTTGTAGTAGTCGTGGTGATTACAAAAGCAGAAAAAACTATTTGAATCTAATAAAAAATAGAATCATTCTATGAAATTGGTTTCATATCTCAATAATAAAATTAATATGGGTATAAAGGGAAAAAATATGACAATAATGAAATGGATGAGGTAAGTATAAATGAATCATCCAATGTTGATGAGATCACAAAACTAGGTTAATGTATACCAATATTGAAAATATGAGATGTGATCAATAAATGAAGATATATGAAAACATAGAATGGTTGATTGAAAACTAATCCATATGTATCAATGTTCAACATTAGTGGGATAAATATAGATGATATATAAATAAACCAATAATTTTTAGTGGATAATCTTCTCAAGATTTTTATAGTATGGGTTCAAACAATCAAATAAAATAGTGAAATTTTAATTTTCAATATTATTTCAATATAACTAATTGTAACTTTAAAAAAAATCTTATACAAATTTGGATAAATAAAACTATTATTAAATATCCTACATAAAAGGAAGAAACTAATATAAGATGATAAATAGAAGACAACAATAAGAGTGAGGCTAGATTAGCGGAATGAAAATAAGAAAACAAATATGCATTTATATTTAAAATAACTAAAAGAATTATGTTTGATGTTTTTTCTATTATCGGTGTAAGAATGAAAAAAATAATATTATTACTGGTTTATTATATCATTATAATGAAATATGAAATAATTTATAGTGAGTTTCAATTATCATTTTAGAAAAAAATATAGGTAAATCAACTTGTGTCCAGATATCCAACATCTCTATCTACAAACACAAAATCTGTATGAAATTTACGGAAAATGCATATTAAAAGGTCATAAGGATAAGGTATTAATGACATGGTTTAAAGGAGAAGTTCCTTATACTATTAATGATAATATTTTACATAATAAATCTAATGTCTTTATATGTGAATCTATTATGAAAATTGAAAAGGTTTGTAAATAGTGCCAAGTAGTTTGTAAAAAACAATTGAAATTGGATAAATAATATGAGGAAGTAGAAATAAATGATTATTATAAAGTAAAAAATCTGTGTTCACAAAATGAGGGTACATTTGATGAGAAGTTATATAATAGATTAATATAGAATATTTTTGATAGGAGTGGACGTTATGATATTTTAAAAATATAAAATACTATATTAAGAATAAATTTTCACCCTAAATGTTATATCTGATATATATTTTGGTCCCCCACTGTTCCCTATTTTATTATGTATTTTTTTGTAACATTCAAATAATTGAGGGATAAGATTAATTTTTTCACATCTCGGATATAATGGAGAAATAAATTCTTATGGAGTTTCCAAACATCGATGAAGATAATTAAATGAGTACACCCCAAAAGGTGGAGAAAAATTGAGAAAGGGAGTTGTGAAATAATTTTTCATATGAATCATTAATTATTTTGGATTTCTTAATACTAATGGGGATTTTATGATTTTTCATTTATTTGATAAATTTGATAAATTTGAAGGCATAAAATGATAATTGATAATTTATTACCATGATCTCCCTAGCATGGTAGTTTATGAAGAGAATAGAAAAAAATTATTTTTATTTATTTGGTTTTCTATATAGTGATATCCCCTAATGATCATCGTTTTTATTAACTAGAATACCTTTGCTATGAATAAAATACCATATCATCCCTCTAAAATATGTTTTTATGAAATAATAATATTAGTGAGGGGAAAATGTTTTCATAAATATTATGAGATGTGAAGTCCACCACATATCCTTTGAATTTTCTTTTATATTAGGTCGTGAAAATGAGTTACCACTAATTGTTGACAGTTATAACATGATGATAAAATTATAAAAAATTACCAAGGAGTATATTTTTGAGCTAAAGTCAGTATTTTATTGTTTTCAATGATTCGATATTTTTTTGGTGTTTACAGATGATGTAAGGATTCATGGAGATTTGTTGAAGATTCATTTAATAATATTAAAGGTCATGGTTGACCATTTCTCCTTATATAATTTTGATGATTATTGAGCAATTATATAAATTAAAATAGTTATAACAATATTGGATAATTTTTTGTTACTAGATGAATAATAGGAAATAAATAAGTCATTGTGGAATTCCATCATTGTATGAGGAGTTGAAAATGTAAAAACCATGAAAAATATATTTATCTTTTTCTTGAATAATACCTTAAAAGAGAATATTGAGTTCATAATTTATGATGATATAGGTATTGATTTTATATTTAATAATTATAATTAATCTAGAACCATATTAGAATTAATTTACTACCATGAGGTCATAATAAAGGGACAACCCCATATCCACGAGGTCTTGTTTGATCAACCTTATTGTGAGAGATATCTCAACTATAAGGCATAGCCCACCCAAGTTGAAATTATGGATACATGTGGGAGAATTTTCGTAGGTATGATGGTGATAAATGTAATATGAATAAGGATGAAAAAGTAGGTTCACTATAGTAGTGGGATACACCACATTGTTAATAGGTAGACAAAGAATGGTGGATGGGTGAAAATCACATACTATCATAACCCTTTGGAATTTAATTAGTTCACTTAAATAGAGGAACCAAAAAATAGGTAGTTTAATATACATGAAAAATGAAGTATGGAGCACTGTGGTAAAATTATTATAATCATTGATAGATATCTATACATATAACTGGAGCATCCTTACCATTCAATAAAATATATAGAATCTTCTTCCGTATAGATCATCATATGTTAAAAATGTTACATCATCCAAATTAATTATCATGGATCAACCTCATGATAATTGTCACCCATGAAAAAACAACAGATCAATGTATCTCACCTCAATCATCCATTTGAGTTAAGATTATATGACCATATATCCATCACTAAACCAAATTCATGGACTATTAAAGAACGATTGTGAGCTCATCTTTGCATAGTTTTACCAGAATTTTTGATTCATGTATAACATGATTTCAAACAAGTACAAAATTTTATATTTTGAAAATTTCAATATTATTAATTTTTTTTAATTATGGATTTGATTACAATAAGATAAATACATTATTCATGGGGAGTTTCAGATCAATGCATTAATACAACCATGAATGTATTATAGTTACTTGTAAGGATTATTCCTCCATTGATAAACAAATATTTTATATACTGGTGAGATTAAAATTACCAAGCACATATCTTCGCATTGATTCATCAATGTAGAATGAAAAAGAAATATAAATGAGGTAGATTTCAATGTGAAGAGTAAATAGAGCCCAATCCATAAGGTATATTAACATTATTTGTGAATAAATATGATGGGTTGAGTATTCAAGAATTTAAAATATAGAATGATGAAATGATAAGGTATATAACTGATTCATGATAAATACTAAAATGGATGACTATATCTTCTGTGATAGTTTTAAATGATATTTCACCCACTATATTATTTTATTTATTTTATTAAAAAGAAAACCTCAAAACAACACAATACCATAGGAAAAAATATACAACAAGGGTATCATGGTGGAATAAATAATTGAAGTCCAAGTGCATCTGCATGAACAAGGATAAAAACCATTGAAAAAAAGGATCCAAGATAACAAAAACATGAAATTCAAACTCCATTTGTTTCCTTGGAAGCCAGAATGTCATCCCAAATGGTATATTTATGTCATTGAAGAAAAAAAATCCTTGTTGTTACTCAAAATCAATTTGCACCTCTGAATTATCTAAACCAAAGTCCATGAGATAGATCAAATACCACACACAACATTATATATTAATTATATGTGAATTTTTTTCAACATCCATAACATGAACATTATTTTGACCACATTCTAATAATATGGTGAGCATAGATGAAGCCAATGCTTTGAGAGAATATACTCTTCCAATTGATTCCTAAAATTTAAGTACCCTTGAGACCCTTGAACCATTAATAACCCCACCTCCCCACATTATAACCTTGTTTCATGAGCCATCTATATTCATTTGGTGGCCAATGTAATGGTGAATCTGGTGTATTAATATTCCCATCATGGAACTTTGGGTGTTGTGGGATATTGAAGTTCCAGAAAAGAGAGGCCTGATGGAGTGGGAAACCTTGCATGATTGGCATAAATGAATTTACACACAACACACATACTTGGTTTTGAAGATGTGTCCTGCAAAGGAGCATGGGATTCCTTTATAATGGGCCTCATTCAGTACCTTCCAAATAACCTAAAATTATATATTCCATGAGTACCTTATCACATCTCTCTCCAAACCAGAATGAATCATCCCCATGAATCACTATTTGATAAAGAGCTGACCGAGTCCATGGGGGTTCCTCTGCCCCCGAATACTTCAAAATCATTTTATACCATGTTTTCCCAGTCACATCCAATGAAAATGTGGTCAAATATTTCAGTATGTGTATACCTACAATAGATAAATTTGGAGGCTAAATTCACATAAAAAAAATTGTATATTATCCTCTATAGAGATATAAATTTTCTTAATTCTCCAAATCAGAAAATTAAACTTCTAAGATGTCTCTATTCTCCCTAGAACTTATCCTCGTGCATCATGGTACTAATTTTGTATGATCAATCTGAGGATGAATTTCGATGAGAACATTCCCTATGAGTAACCCAGAAAAAACCATGTCATTCACTAGATTAATAACAATGTTATCATGGATAATCCATTGTTCCTCATCTTCATTTTTGTGGTTAAAAATAAAAAAATTATATTCTAGTGAAAAGGTAATGATAGAAACCGGGATACCTGGGAAGTCGAGACTGACCCCTGCCCAATTATGATTCCAATCAGTAATATCCCCACTTCCTAAAATGAACTGATTTTGTATTTGGGGGGTCTAAAGATTTTGATGGATCGTATTCCATGATGAATAAATCCTACCTCTCCACATTTCCATGTCACTCCCATACCTGTCATGAAAATACATTAATCCAAATGATTTCCCTTGAGGACCTCCCAAACGAGCTAATCATGAAGACCCTGCACTGTGGTTGAGATACTAATAACATTGATACCCCATTATGGTATAAATACAATGTGTTATTTTCATAAAATAATTGAAGATCAATAATTTAATAATTATATTAAATGATGTTTAATTTATATTGAATATGATATCTAGTTTTTTAATTTAAAATGTGGATTTAAAGGGAATTTTAAAATATTAAAAATAAATTTTATATTTACAAAAAAATAATATTGTGTGATATTGGAAATTGATTTATGGAATTAATTTTAAAAAAATTGTAATTCGTAATAAATTTATATCCTCAAACAAATGAAATATAACATTAACAACATTTGTAATCTATAGGATAAATGTTTTCATGAAGGGATGCATAATTATGTTCAAATTAATTGAGAGATATTTTATCCATTATAAAATAGTATTATAAGAAATCTAATAAATATTTTCGTTATATACCAAAGACTTCTAATCCGAGAAATACATCATGATGGAAATCACATGTAATCATGTATATGAAAAAATAATGGTCAGTTTCGAGTCAAGTGGGGAAAATATTTACTAGTATCAACTGAAGATCTAGAATAATTATAAAGGTAAAGAGAAAATATATTTATTATAGTGGAAGATCATATATAGATAATGATATGTATTTATGTAGATCATTATTAATGAATAATCATGGAGATGGGGTGTCTAACCATCTGATGGAGGCTTTTGATGAGGTTTATAACCAATTATAAAATATGAGCAATTAGGGTGTTTAACTAATTTCAAATAGATTTAACTAGGGAATATATATAGTTTTATTCACATACATGTATAGTGGTGAATCCAAGTAGGGGTCACTATCTAACATAAGAAAGAACTGTGATTTTATTCCATATTGTTAATGGATTGTGGTATACATCTTATGTTACTAATAAAATACATGATTTAAGGCAATGAGATAAAAGTTTATAGACTAAGAACATAATCCAGTAAATGATATTTTAATAAAAGGGAATATCTCAAAAAAAATAGATGAATCAATGTTTTCATCCATTACCCCTCTAATTGATTCAATAGGTTTAGTAAATTCAATTAGTATTATTTATTTTGAAAAAAAACACATAGAACCCATAAAGTATGTTTTCCAAAAAAAATCTATTTTTTACATTCAAATGTTATTATTTTCATTTTTAAAAATTAATATCCAATGAATTAATCTATGAAATGTGTAATAAATAATTTTTTATATTTTTAATATATTTTATATATTTTCTAATAAAACATATATGATAATAATAATTATTATAGATGAAATATTCTAAAACATTTATTTAGGATTCGTAATAATTCATAAGTCAATTAGATTTTCAATGACAATTATTTTCATTTAGATAACTTATTATGTGATTTATTTTATGATCTATAATAATTATTCACATATGTTTAGGGACTTATTATTTACAATATTTAAACCTCAATTATTTTTTAAAGATAAATTTTTTCAAAAATAATTGGAGGGTAAAAAGTATGACTTAGTATCCCACCACTAATAAATTTAATAACAATATATATTATCAGGATAAAAATGAATTTTAATTTGTATAAATTTTTTTTGGAAAAATCATAAGAAAATCAACTATTATAGATCCATGGTGACACATATGGTTGACCATATCCACATCAACCAATTCCAAATTTATATATCCATAGAATATTAAAGATACTCAAATTAGATAGAGTCTGATTTTTCCAAGGAACTCCAAACCATGAACGATTGCGAATTCCAATTGAGTTACACCAATGCACTGAAAAAATTGAATCATGATATTAATATATGTGTAACATACCGATGAAATTCCATACCATGTTTCATAATCCTAACCAATTAGGGATTACCATATGGTGTGAAAATATATGTTTCATATTCCCAAATCATGGGGGATTTCATCATGTATTTCCCACTCATGGTTCATAATCCAAACAATAGGGGGATTTCTCTATGACATTCAAAATAATTTACCATTATATGAACTCATGGGGGATTTACACATATCTTCCCAAGTAATATTTTATAATTTCATTACACGTGGTATTACCCAACATCATCATAATCCATGTTACATAATCATAACACATGGGGGAATTCCCAATATTTTACAAAATAATCTGTCAAAAATCAAACCCATGAGGGATTTCACTATTTAATCCACAACTAGGAATCACTATATCCATGTACATTATAAAATTAATTCACAATTGATTAAATTAATTCAAAACTAGTATATCACAAAACCACAGACCTTTGATCATAGATAATTCAATAATAATCCCAAACCATTCCCTAATGGTTATTTGCAAATTTATTAGCTCCCCTATGGAAAAATAGATCATTATCCATTTATATTAACAATTCAATAAATCTAAACGTGTTGACTAATGCCTTTTTCATGCACAAATATGGTCACATAAGAGTATAATTCACCAATAGGGTTAGCTATAAAAATTCACGATTTATTCCCTAGGTCACTCAAATATGAATTTAAGTATAAAATCCCAGTATACTTATAACTAGTTGTTCCTGGCACATTGAGAGGTTTTGTTTCAATTTGTATGTCCTATAACATTTATTTATTATTTTTGTTCAAATACATGGTATGTCTATTTGGATAAAAATAATAAACACAACTGAAAATGGTGATATATTATGGAAAGTTATTATAAACCACCTACCCTATACTCATAAATCTCTACTCATAAATTTGTAGAAATTATTCAATATGAAACGATGAAAATTATAAAAATTAAAAAAAGACAACCAGTATTTTATATTGAAAAAAAGATGAGAGATCACTTGATATTGAATTAAACCTAGAAAAATAAGATAGAAAAGGAAAAACCTACCACTATATTCTAATTTCAGATGATGATGTTCAAAAAAGTAAATAAATAAGGGATAATACCTCATCAATGGGGGATAAAACAATGGGATATGGGATCCATCACATACATTATTAAGGGATAAATCCCCATTAAATATTTATGAATCCACATAAAAAATAATTAATTTAAATTTTAAAAAATATCTATAGAAGAACTAATGGGATGAATTTATAATTTACTATTTAAACTATTAATGAGAGGGGGATCCTCTTCTCAACCCAACAAAATCATCGTTTGACACAAGTTGTCAAACCATGAAATGATAAATCCTAATATATCATTGATTCTAGCTTTCTTGATATATGAAAAACTTATCCCATTCCATTCATGACCCTCATAACACAAAAAAATATAAAATATACGTGTTTGTACAAAATTTTGAGATATCCAAACCCCAAATAGGTTAGGATTTTTATAGTTACAAAAACCCATTTTTCATGTTGTTTAAAATGGATGCTAATTTTTATATCTGTTTGACTAAGGCATTAACAGTTATGGTGGGAGTAACCAAGAAATTGTGTAGGTCAGTAGATTTCATCTATAAATATAGGTTTTCCCCTTGGTCTTGGTTTAATATTATTTCATTTCCCTGATCCCAGTTCAAATAGATGTTATATTTCAATAGTGATTTGGTTCATTTTAAAGATCTCATCCATCTAAATTCTTGGTGTTGAATCTTCATCAATCGAATGTGATTACATTATTAAAATTTTCATTATTTTACTTAATTATTAATCTAAGGATGATGGAATAAATTTTCATATATGTATATGTTGTTATTTTTTAGAAGTATATATAATGTTACTATTTAGTGGATGTTTTTTTGATCATTGGATATTGGATTTAGCTCTATTGATTATGAGATTCTCATAACATTATTTAATTCTTGGTATTTCTAGGTTTTACTATCATATAATTTCTTTATAACTATTATTTTTTGGAATCATTTGATATTCTCATATTTATACTACAATATTTGATTCTTATCCCACTGAAACTATTGAAAATAATTACATTCATTTAATTTATATTGTTATACCATCACATTAATTCCTTGACAGTCTATCATTCACAGAATTGAAAACCACTCAATAAATTATTTGTGAAACTATTCATTCTACCCCATTAACATTTCATAATATTCCCACATTTGAAAAATTATAAAATATGGTAATATATCTCTAACATATTAGGACCCGAGATGATTGTTTTTTTGGTGAGGAGTTTTTTCTATTTAATTTTTAATTTTATTATCATTATATTATCTCGAAATATTTATTACACTGAGGGAATGTTTCATTTTATGATTTCCTTTCTCCCATTCAATTATAAATTATCAAAGTATTTGGGTTGAAGTTTATAGTTTCAGGTGTAGCTAATTTTATGATTTTTTATTTTATTTGTTAGGATTGACCATTATTTCCTTTTTTGTGATCCCTTTCATAATTGAATTATGTTTATACTATAGTTATTAATGTTATGTTTATATATATATGTAAAATATTTCATTAAAACTGTATAAATTTACAGTTGTGTTCATTATAGGAAGGTACACGAGTTAGTTAGTCCTCATCATTTTTATATGAATCTTAGGATTTTGTAATTTCAATATAATTACTACAAGATTAGTATTGAAAATTTGTAATGAAAAAAATATTCAATATGCTTATATGGGGGATCATGAGAACCCATAATCTAAATCTAATATTATTTGGGGAACCTTATTAAAGGAATTATAAATGGAAATTTTACCATAAATTAAATTTGAATAAGTTTTATGTAACGATATTTATAACATAGAGAGTTTGGTCGTTTTTTATGATACATAATTTCTAGTTTTCTTGTAAAATTATATATGTTTCTATCAAGGTCTGATTATTTTTACAATACTGGTCCTTCCAATTCTACATTGGATAGTTGGTGATTTTTTTGGTTCAATTATAATAATATAATGGGATTTTATTGTTTCTCTCATTGGTGAGTTACTACCTAGAATGTCTATAGTAATCTTAAATTGACTACATAATCCTTGGGTAGTTTAGTAAAACCTATTAATATATTTTGGAAAGTGGCATAAAATTTATCCATATAGTAGAGTTATCAGTAATAGTTTTGATGTTGTATACGTGTGATTCTATCATAGAATATGGATGTGTTTGTGTGTTATAGTGTGATTTATTGTGTTGGGAAATAGTTTGTTTAGAGTAATTAGTCATGATGGGTTTATTACTTAGTATTTGAAAGATTATGTGTTATTAGATGGTTTTTATCTTTAATAATGGTTTGGGGTTATCTTTTAGTAGGCATATATGGGTTTAGAATGATTTATTGTGGTTCATAGGTGTGGGGTTATGTTTCAAATAATTTAATGAATTTAAAATTGGAGTATTGAATAATATAATAACATAATAACAATTCTTGTTTAAATAATGAATAATGATGTCCTCAAAACAAGTATTAGGAATATAGTGGAAACCAAAAAAATAAATTATTTAAATATTTTATATTGATTAACCAATATAATTATATAAGGTTGAGGTTAAAAAACAATGTTGATAAATGATTATGTTAATAAATGGATAACATTAAAATAGATTGTTTAAAGTTTCCATTAAATTAATTGATGGATGAAAAGTAAACTAGGATTCATGTATAAAATATGTTATAGTAAAATGGATAAGAAAATATTCTATATGATTTAAATGGTGTTTCCTTTATTTTATTATCTATTGACATAGATATGACTTATATTTCAGGGATCATTTTCTTTTTGAACTATTAAATGATGATTGGTTTAGGTTTTCATGTTGTTTCTTTGCAAAAAATATTTCATTTTCTATGTTTCATGGAACATACAACTTGGTTTTGTCATGTTGTTGTTGTAATGAGACACATGCGGTGTATGATGCGATGATGGAATCAAATTATTTATTGTGAGGCAGTTAAAGACTAATTCCAATAAGATAATGATGGGTCATGTGAGGGGATAGAGTGGTATGGCTATGGACTAACCCACAATATAGGATACTCGATATGGTGTATAGATATATTGATTCCACCTACGGAATTTCCGCCCACATTGTAGGCTGGGTAGGTATGGGTGAGTCCAGAACCACATTCTATATAGTCTAGTATATGGGATGAGTGGAGTGGTTTTGGGGAAATGATACATCTTACTTGATTGTGATTGAATTAATGATCTTAATCTTATTTTCATCTTGCCTTACTAAGATATTCCCCCACAAATATTCCAGAAACTTTTATTTCACATAGATGTTGTTATGATTTGATATTTGATTCTATTGTGTACTCCATGGTTATAACCACTATAATATATTTATTGAGTCATTATAAATGATATTTCGAGGGATATTAGGGAATGATGTTGCTCAGGTGGTAGGAGTAGAGAATGTACCTAAGTAATGAATTATAATTTGTTGTATTATATCATGTTTTATGTACTCATAGTTGTGAATTAGAAAATAATAAATTATTCATTTATCAATATTTTGTTGATTGGTGGGTTAATTAATTTTTTATGGTTACTATGTGGATAATTATTCTCATACATGTGATAAATACAATCAGTTCTAGTCACTAACCCATGACCTATTAGATTATGATTTTAAGGGGTAACTCCCATATACACTATTGTCCAATGGAGGGGTCTCAGTGGGTACATTTCATGAAAGAGTGGTATCAAAGAATATTACTAGGATATAATATGTTGTTTGAAGATAGGTATATTTAAGGATTTAAATTGTCTAGATTGGAATGTATGTCATTTAAACAAAACAAGTGGTATACATAGAGAATACCAACTAGGACATGGGTATTTAGGGGCCCCTATGATCTTATTTAAGTGCCATATTTGGCTTCTGATCGTGTTTTGGATGAACTTCATAGGATGAGGAGTTGAAAATATTATAAGTATTAATGTGTGTTTCTCCTATATATCCTTAAAATATATGATTTTTTATATGTGTCTAAAGATATATTGATTGATCATTATAACCTATAGAGATATAATGTTTCCAGTATAATTATGTTATAATTTTATAATTAATTTCTCCATCACAAATTTGAATATTATATCTTGCAATTTTATGATAATCTATGATAAATGCATCCCCTAGTAAGTAATGATTAGTTGTGTCACTTAAAAGTCTGATGATTGTCATATAATGAATACATTTGTTCATTCTAGGAAATGTGTTTTTTGTTTTAATCAAATGAAATAATCATGCTAATATTTTTTCCCCTACTGATGAAACATGATTAAGAGATTTTATTACCATGATAAAAATATTATAAATACAATATCATTTATGATTCTACCTATCTATTAACTTTAAATTCGGGTAAAATTATTTGAATGAAATGTCTTAGAAACATGATATAAGAAATATAAAACTTCATAAAATAACATTTTATTTATCATGTACATTTTAAATAATGATTTTTTAATTTTATGGTAATTGTATTCAGTTTATAAATACAAGTTTATTAAATGAAAAATATATGAAAAGTTGTTAATCTTGTTAGTAATCTAATATGATTTAGTAAAATATCATCAGTAATTCATTTCACATTATTTTATAAGAATTATTTAACATTGTATAATTAAAATGAGAAGTATTATGTTATATGGGTACAGATTAACCTATACATTATGTATATGAATGATGAATAATATAAGTTATGGAAAAATGCCATGATTCATGACTTTTAATGTGTTTCATATTCTACGATTGAGAATGATGTGGCCAAACTGTCATGTAGATTTTACTATATAATTCAATGAAAATTATTAAAATATATTTGAGTAGAATAATTAATGAAAATCATGTGTAATTCGATGAGATTTTCATATTTATTGATAAAATTAAATTAAAGTAATAAATTTATTCTCATTTTTAAAATATATCATGATTATTGAATATGAATATGAACATTCCATGTTCACTTCCAAGGAAATATTATTCTGATTTTGATATTTTAAATTCTTAGCATAAATATTATCATTCTATGTTGATTAAATGGTTTCTTAAATCACGGATATTTTTTTCACTGGAGTTTTTATTAATATCTTTATGTTAATTGGGGAGGAAATTATTTGGATTTTTTGTGATTTAGTTGAAAATGAGGTAGTGATTCTAGTGAATCGATGGTTTTACTGATAATGAGGTGATTTTTTGTTATTAGATCCTCATACATATATATATATATATATATATATATTTGGAGTTAATTTTTTATTTATAGTTTTTTCCAACAGGATGACATGATTTTGATTTATAAATTCCATGATGTTGTAAAATGATTCCCTTATCATGTACATTGCGTGTTTAATTTATAATAGCATTTTGTTTTTATAGCTTATAAAATATGATATAAATTACTTACTTTGATTTATCATTACTTCCCAATTATGGATTGGTATGATGGTTTTGATCCCTTCAATTATATTTATAATATGTGTGAGGTGTCTGATACACTAGGTGACTAATTTGGAAATGAATACAAATTCTCCATATGTTATCTCCATGTCAGGTGAGGGAATTAGAATGTGCGACCTTAGGAAGATGCATAGTTATAGTCCCTATATCTAAAACAACTGATGTTTTATAATGGAAATTTTACCCCAATATCTAAGGGATAGTTAGAAGACGTTTAGGATTTCAATGAGTTATTAAGGACTCTAGTAATATTTCATGTCAAAATAGATGTTTTCTTATTTTAGAAGGAGGATCAGATATAGTGAAATAGAATTTATATAGAATTTTATCAGAAATCCTGGATGAAATATCTTTAGGAATTTAAATATATTTATGTCCATGAAAAATTATGAGTAGGGATATTTATGTATTTGAAAAAAAAAGTGAGATGTTATTATAGGACTTAATCATTGCTTCCCTCCTAGGTTTTGTGTATCTTTTGGTATCCAGTGTCAGTTGAGGTGATTTTATTGCATTTAAATGAAGTTGGGAAATATTAGTTTTATTTATTGAACGGTTAGCTTTCTTCTACAGATTTGGTTGGTATGGTGTTGTGTTTTGGAGGTAAATAATGTCATATTAAACTGTCAATATATATGTTTTCTAATTCCAGAAATATCATCCCATGTTAATTTTTTTATTCAATTCATGTTACATGATAAATTTTTTTCTTAGGTTATGATCAATGATTTTTGTTTGATGTGAAGGCCTATGTTTCTTTATTGTTTTTTCAGGATTTTATCTAATTTTTATATTATATTTTTAGATCATATATAAGGCTATAATTTTTTTAGTGGTGTCAAATATAAGAGCACAACTTTTCATTTTCTAACCATTGGTAATTTTTTGGAATTATAGGAGTTGGGAGAGTGTTTTGACATTTTTAAATTCAAAATGATGAGGTTTTATATTTATGTATTAAAAAATTAATCGTAATGAACATGTATAAGATTCAATTATAGGTGATTATGGAATTTTAGGTTGTTATTTGCTGTTGAGAAGCCTATGACATGATGTTGACAGTTTCAGTAGTCCTGGTAAGTCGGAATATTTTGAAGGAGTTCATGTAATCCCTGGGTAATGAATTTATTCCCTTATAAGAACCCACAGAGATATTTTTTGTTTCAACCCCTATGATTTCAATGTTTTAGTCTAGATGAAATAACCATGGTATATGAGTAACTATTTTTACGAATGATGGAATGGTAATTTGAAGTCATATTGTTGTGTTATGTGTTATAGTAGTGGTATTTTTTTGAGGGAGTTTACATGGCGGAAATAGGAAGAACTATATACCCTAGTGGAGGGATAATTATACATGTTTTATCATGAGGCTATGTTTTGGAAGTTTTTTTTGAAATTAATATTGAATTCTATTTATGTTGTGGTGGAAGGCATGATATGTGGTTATTCTAAAGGTTCTTAATTACGTTTGGGGTGTTGTTAAATATGATATAGGGTGTGGAAACTTTGTATTCCATGTAGTTGGATGCTTAGCCACTGTAAAATGGGTTGGCCAACATTACATATTTGTTGGTGTGGTTATCCCATTTCTAGTGTACAAGATCCATGTAAGAGGTGATGGGAATGAGATGGATGGTCACACAATTCCATGTTCATGGGAATGGTGAAAAAAATGAAAATCGATCCATTATTATGTCATTATTTTGGTTGTAGTTATGTTCAACTTACATTAATTTCAAAATAATTATTAAGGATGGTGAATTATCTATTTATATAGGGTAATATTTATAATATTGATTTAACTAAGACCACCATGGATATGGTGGTATTCACTACACCATTTATGATTTTGGTCATGGACTTATATAAATAGTTTTTAAACACGTATTCTTATATTATCTATATTAATTTCTCCCAATCCAAGAAAAAATCAAACACCTATTTCTTGATCAATTAGTATTCCATTTAATGATCCCAAACCTTCTCTATGCTTGATGTGGATTATTTTTTTATCACTTGTGCTTACCTTATTTTATTTTAAATTATTTTTATTAATTATATTTATATGGATGGGTGAATAAAAATTAACTAACAAACGTAGTAATTTATGGATGATTTTTAGTTGATGTTATAGGTTAATATAATCCTCGTTTAGAATATTGGATCCCATGATAACAATCCTCTGTTAACCATAAAAAAATTATTTTTAGCATATATTTCATCACACACATTCTAAATAGATTTTTGTTTTTTAGTTTTATAAAATTAGTAAACATTTTACATTACTAGGTTGATCAATCCACACAATGACAATTTCTACAGCATTATTTTTATAAGGGAAAACATGCTTCATTCAAGGTAACACATATTACATCAACTCCAACATTATTTACATAAATACTCATTATTAAGACCTATGGAAAACATTTGAAATCTGGGGATATGTAAGAAATATCACATTAGGGGGTACCATTGGTAATATACCAACTATTCTGGTGGTAAACCTGAAAAATCCGTATGATAGTTTAAAATTTTATAATAAAATTTGAGGATATGTTTTCATTTACCTATCCCTGAAAAAAATAATTTTTCCATAGTTTTCATTCACATTTCATATGAAATTATAATGGAAAATCAGAATCATGAATGTTTCAATTATAAACAAGAAAAATAATGAGTATCTTTAATTTAAAAACATTTCATTCTCTTTCAATAATTTCATAATCATTAAATATAAAAATAATTTAATTTTCTTACCTTTTGAATTAATTTTTATTTTAAAAAAACTATTTCACGTAGATCATGTATGTACCACTGGAGATCCTTATTTTTCTAACCCATCAACATGGATATTTCCACCTTACCCATTATTCATATAAATTTACCATGAACATTAAAATGACTAAAACACATTTATGTTGAACATAAACTATAAATCTCAATTGTAATTCAATCCCATAAGAAATAAAACATTTAGTCACCTCATAAATAAGCGAATAAATTTTGGTGTTCTTAGAAAAACCATTTTAAATTACAGTGGAAACATTATAAAGTATAAAATCATATATCCAAATTTTTTAGGACTCAACCACTAACATACCAAATTATTCACAGAATTATGATTTTCTTTCCATCATTAGAAAAAAATTCCCATTTAATTAAATCAATCGTTACAAATATTATCATTTACTATGTTTCCCATAATATCTATTTTCATTTAATGTTAAAAAATATTCATTTTATGATTTTGATTATCATATTAGATATTACAATATTATAGAATTTCATTGATTAATTGAACCCAAAATTTATCCAAATAACAAAGTAAAACAATATTAATTCTATCCATACAAAATGTGTGTGCATTTTTAACCCGAAAAGAATAAAAAAACTAATAGTGCCCATACCTAGTCGTAACCACAATCAACATAATTTCATATTTCTTATCATTTTTCTAACGGTAACTAGACCTTATATCAATATTTGAAAAATATTATTCATCCTTGATTTTATAAATAGTGTAATGAAATTTTGAAAATGATACTTGTTCTAAACTGTAATGTTCATAAGTAATCTATAATCAATGAAACCTATCATCGTATCACCATACATTTTAACTATCAATATATTATCACCCTATGATGAAGTGATAGGGTGGATGAATAACATAACGAACAACTCAAGAAATGAAATTTTCAATTCTTTAAACCAAATGAAAGCTATTTCATAATGTTTTTTTTGAAATTAGTTTAACATCACGAACTAATTCAACAATTAATTGAACTCCTAGATTCAGAATAACACTAGGAAAATCATTAATTAATACATCAATATAATCATTTACAATAATAATATCACTAATTTCTTTGGTTCCCTTATTTTAAATATATGATAATTTAAATTTTCACTCTTATATTTAATCAATTTACTACCATATGGAAATGCAATAAAAGGTATGAAATAAAGCCGTTATTCAAGTTAGAACTCACTATATGGATTGAATATGACTAAATTATATCTATAATAAATTTGATTATGATAAATATAATTCCAATTGAAACCAAAAACAATTTAAAACTCCACTATGGGTAATTAAAATTGATTTATATGAAGAATAATTAAAAAAATTATTATAAGAGAGTTCCCATAAATCGATATTTCTTTTATACTTCCATAAAGAGTGATTTAAAAAAGATTAATTATAATATATTAATTTCATATTCAAATTTATTTGATAATTTCATAGAAATAAAATAATGTTTAGATATTGATTCAATCAATACATTGCAATACATTTAGTAAACAAGTAATGTACCTTTCACTATTTAATTTAACTATCTAGATATATTAAATGACTTTGTGGCAGCATTCTTCAAGTCATCCTTCTTAACACTATTCATTATATCAATGATTGGACATATTTTTCGTACGATTTACCATAATTATATTTAAACATTTTACTATCTGGTTTTGATTACTATATTTAGCATTATTACTTCCATTTTATTTCTAGTAATGAGTCAAGTGTCCATGCTTCCAATATTTATATACATCCAAATTCTCATTATTTATTCCCAATAATTAATCATACCCCACTTATCATTTGAGGGAAATTAAATTTTATTTATTTAGGTTTCTTTGATGAATTTTTCCCAATTTCCTACCATTTGGGCCACTTCATACCATTATTTTTGTAAAAATTCTAAAACTCAATATTGAATTTCTCATCACATAAAAAAATATCACCATAACTTCCAAACATTCTAGTACCATGATCCATTAGTTATTTTATATTCAATCATAATTGATATTGATAAATTATCCAATCTTATACTTGTATTACATTTAAGGAATAATATCCCAATATAGTAAAATTATATTTATAGGTAGCAAGATATTCCTCTGAATTTTTATTTAACTCAAGAAATTGTCTTCTTATTCTATGTTGAATAATTTATTGAATGTACTCTTCAGAGATGTAATCAATAAATTTCATCAAATACAAGGCATTAATTTGTTCCCATTATTTAGAGTAATTAAATAAATAACAATATTGATCAAAATAATCATCAAAAGTATAAGTGGAATGAATTACATTTTTATGTTTTGAACAACTGAAAACAACATTTATATTTTCCAGATAATTAATCTATCATTAAATTTTATATATGCATTTGTATCCACCAAAATATATGGTTTGTTATTTCATGAAACTATAAACTATCAGCATAATATTATAGGGTGAATTTGGTCACTCCCATGCATTGTTAGATCAATTTATATCCTTTATCAATAGATTTAACAAAAATAAAAACTTATTTTTTCCATTTCCAACCGTTCGATGTTTCGATTTTAGAGGGATATCATCCTCTTATTTCCTTTCTCCCATATATACACTATTGCATATATGGAAAACATTTAAAATAATATTATATTATATAATGAACCATTGTAATACTCAAGCTCTATATCCATATAAAATAAACATAAATGAAAATATCTAAAGTGTTTATTTCAACGTCATTTTAACAAAAAAAAACATTATATAAACTATTTTTCTAATACCAACTATATAAATTATTTATATTACAATTTGATAAATTACATGTTTTAAGAGATATATATATATATTATAACTTATATAATAAATAATATTTTAGAATTAGTGTTTTCTGTAATTAATAAAACGATTACATTAAAAAGTAATCACTTACTCAAAATATTAATTTCCCCTATAAAAAATATCTTTATAATGAAAGAATTACTTCATTAAAAATAAATACCATGACTGGGACTATTTTTTTTTTAATGTTTTTAATAATACTTAATCCTTTTGAAAAAAAAATTCAAACTCGGGATGTGAAAAATATCATAGAAAGGGACAAAAATGCAGAAAAATATTATAGTCTATTGGAAACCATAAAAAATTCTTAATAATGATTAGATCATTTAAAAAATTAATTTGTGCTCAAATATTCATTTACATATACATTTGGAAAAATTATCTTTTTAAATGAAAATGAGAAGAATATATAATAGAAAATATATAATCTTGAGGGATTCAGGGAGAAGCATGAAAACTAATGAGCACTATTTTCTTGAAAATAATCGATTCACCTTTAAAAATTTCATACACATTCATTATAAAAACAAAAATAAATTATTTCCTTTTCAAATCAGAAGTATTCATTTTAAAAATATTCAAGTAGGTCATATTTTTAAATTTTGAAATTATTCCTACATTCACACATAAAATGACCCATATAAATGAGACTCCTAACCAGATAATATCAACATTTCATAGGGGTATCATATCCCTTGTAATCACTATGACATTACCCATTATTTCAGAGAGATATAGTAGACTCCCCCATAAACATTAATATATTACGTTCATCTGTCATCTATATAAAATGACAAAGAACTATAAAAATGAATAAAACATATATAATGTAAAATTATAATATAAAAATAATTTTCATTGACAATAAATCCCATAAGAAGTAACACATTCATTTACTTCTTAATTTTTCTTATTATCATCCACATATTTACAAACTATAAATCATAGATCTTGTTGTGGATTCCTACTACTATTTAGTCTCACACCATATTTAGGATATTTTTTGGGAGAAAACAGATTATATTTATTCACATATAGTTAAAGAAAATCTCCCTTCAACGTCAGGTACTTGAGTGATGTGGAGATGGAGAGCATGTGACCAAGATTAGTCCTGTGATAGTAAGGAGTTGTCATCTATTTTTCATTTTACTTTGGTTTAGTAATGTTTGTATTCCATCATTGTGATTTTTTTGTCTTATTTCCAAAACATATGTATCATTCATCATTCATATATATAGGTATGTGATCCAGTTTATTAATTATAGTCATCTATTGTTTCATTTTGTATGGATTATTACTGCAACTGCTATTGTATATCAGATTTAAATCTACACTTCTACTCTTCCAATGAGTGAATAGTTTTCCAAATATCACACCCAAAGACATTTCTGTTAGTCGGAAACTTCTTTCATTCAGTGAAATGCACTTGAGGCCATGTGAGTAACCGGGTTCAGAGCACCTCTGGGCGGCTTCCGGAACAAAAACGTTCCAAAGTGGTATCAGAGGAATTCTAATCTTTTTAACATACTATTTGGAGCCTATCTTCTGGGATAGGACAGAATTTGTATTTTTAAATAATGTGTGTCTGAGCGTAGCTAACATGTGTATAGGAAAAATCCAATCTTCCTCGTTTATTGAAATTTTTCTGTTTTTTAATTTTATAGTTGATTTGATTTCACCATTGGGTGATTAACATGTTTTGTTTTGGTATCGTTGATGATATTGAGGTTCTATTTCTGTTTCTTTCTTATGAGATGAGGGTATTCCATCTTATGCATCATTTAGGAACTTTCTGTAAATCACATATCATGCATTCTTTTCATGCCATTTAGGGTACATTAGAGATTTCATGTTGATGTTTTAAATGTTGTGTTATATATTCTTGCCTTTGTGATATATTTCATGATATAATACATGTTGTTTGATAGGGAATTATTTTATGTAAGGTTTTGTTTGGATAAATTCCAATAATTGGTTCTTAAGGAGTTATCAGACCACATGGATCTGAATTTGGCGGATCATTGCATTTTTTTTCTTGTATATAACAAGTATGAGATGCCAATACTTGATTTGTGGGGATTATGGGTCCCCACAGATCATAATTTCGCACTTTAATGTTATTTTTAGTGTTTTTTCGGCTCCAGAGTAGTTTCTAAGGCCTATTGTCCAGTGAAACCCAGAATGCACACCATGTAATGTTGAATACATTCCATGTCTTATTCTATTTGGGAAGAAACTATTTTTCATAATTATACGACATGTACTGCATGTTCACACCGTGTAAGTATCTAACTATGTCTCAGAATATGTGGGCAGAGACAAAGGGTTGAGAAATTATTGGTAGGACCCACCATGTATCAGATTTACCCACTGTGTTGTAGAGCTGTATAACCAACTGTGCGACTAACAACACGGGTCAGTTGAGTCCTATCTTATATATGTCGTGTTGGTCTAGAACACGTCGTGTTGGTTGAGCCGGGTATCCATTCGTGTCAATAATGAAACTGGTCATTGAAGATCATCTAGTATATAGATGTAAAAGGTTTGTGCCATTTTGTTGAAATTCATTGTGTAGTATGTGAAATTTTGTGCAAAACCCTTGAATAGGGTATTGCGAGTTTTCCATTTTAATGACATAATTTCCATAAATTCTTGTATGATTGATTTGTGGTTAATTAAATGTGAATAGGGTTGTTCGATATTTCTTGGAAGGGTTTTCCAATGAATTTTATTTTTAAGACTATTTGGTCATGTTAAGCCAGTAGGCTTCCTTGATATTTTCTCATTCCAAAAATTGTAGGATGGTGTGATTATTTTTGATCTAGTATGTTTGATATGTTGTAGACAATTTAGCCAAGTAGTTCTTGCTGTTTACATTGGATGTATTGCATTTCTTTGCATGTATGACATACATTAGGCCATGGGAACCCGGTGTAGTAGACTTTAAGGAGAATTGAGAGTTTGAGCTTCTTAGAGAGTCTTTACTCACATTTAACTATAAGGGTAATTGACCATGTGAGATTCCTTAGAGAGTACTTAATCAATTTTTAATATTAGGGAAATTGAACATGTGAGCTTCCTCACTAAGACTTTATCACTTTAGACTGTACGAGGAATTGAATGCGCGTGTTTTCTCGGAGAGTCTTCATAATATCCTTTTAATTTTAAATAGAGGTATATAATGTGTGTGCTTCCCAGGGGGTCGTTAGTGTTGTTAGGTTGGACCAGATGGGATAGCCTGTGAGTACTTCCAAGATGGTTACCAGTTTGTGTTTTCCTGCTTGCTTATCTATTGACATGATATATGAACATGTATTTTTAAAACTGTTGGATTGGTTACTGGTGAGTGCTTCCTTTTTTTCTACCTTCTTTTCTTATTACCTTCCATATTTTCACTGACAGTTATGCACATATATTGTGGTGGTTTCCTTCTGGGAATAATTCTCACACCTAGTTTGGACCATTATTTTGGGACCAAAAAGATTATATTTATGTAGGTATATATAATGGAAATCTTCCTTCTACATCAAGCACTTGAGTGTTGTGGAGATTGAGAGCATGAGACAATGTTGAGGCTAGCGATGATGAGGAGATACCATCCGTTTTTCTTTTTTTACTTTGGTTCAATACTATTTGTAATACAACATTTTAATTTTTTTGGCTTCTTTCATAGACATATGTGTCATCCATATTTCATATGTGTGCGTGTGTGTTCGCAGTTTAATAATTCCAGTGATCCATTGTTTACATTTGTAAGGATTATTATTACTTTTGCTATTGTATATATGATTTACATCCACTGTGTTACTCTTCCAATGAGGTTATTATTTCCCCACCATCATTCCCACGATCGTCACTTCTAGTCGGAAGCCTCTGGTATTTGGGGAAATGCGCTCGAGTACATATGACCAACTAGGTAGAAGCACCTCTATTCGGCTTCATGAACTGGGACGTTACATAAAGTGTTAAAATTTATGTAATATATTATTTTTATAGATTGAAAATAATTTAGTAAATATAATATATATTAATTTATTCAATCTTTGTAACCAAAAGTTAGATGCAATGATTAAAAATTAAACACCTTGATTTATACAAGTAGTAGTCCCCATATACACTAGGTAGATTTTTTCATTTAAAATTATATGAAATACATTTATAAAAGAATTGTTCTATAAATATAATAACCTTAAAAATAGGGAAATTTTTTCTGTAATTATATTATTGTGGTTAGAAGAAAAATTTAGTCATGTAAAAGAATAAATATAACTAAAATAGGTCTGGTAGTACTTAAACCTACACATTAGATATTTACCTTTCACATATACCATGATCCTTCTTGTATTTTTGATTTGAGAAGACTTTGTCCTCTAATACATGGTTTGTATAGTTTGTAATATATTTTGGTATGAATTTTTTGAGATGAATTGCTCAAATTGTGTGTATATATGAGGATTGTAGGTTCCATTTAATTAGTAAAGGAAGAAGAAATCTGACAAAAAATGTATTTTATAAATTTAATAAATTTATTTCATACGAAAAATAGATACAATGGAAAAAAGTTATGTTAATGAAAATATTCACTCAAAAAATCAAATTTATCAATGTTATAGATGTATTTGATGCATTATATCATAGTTTGGTGTAATGTTTATGCCTTTTCCCATTACCAAGGTAATAAAGTTTTTCAAGATATATATTCATAATTAACAAAAATAAAAGTTAAAAAATTGATAAATTTTATTATCATAATTATAAATTCGAAAAAAATTTATTGTATTATTATTCATTATGTAGTCAAAAAGAATTTCAAAACATGAATAGGTAAAACTATGGAAAAAATTTCTTTGGATATGTTCCCAAAAGCTAACTTAATTAGAAAAATAACTAAATATCACCCAAGGCTAATTTTAATATTATAAATCAAAAAATGATGTATATATTATGTATGTGAAATTATTAAATTTCTAATCTAAATTTCAAAATAATCGTATATTTCCTTAAGAACAATTAAATTTCAATAAATTAATTTATTTTTTATTGGAATGGAATATAAAATATTTACATTACATGTAAAAACTAAAATATTTTTATGATAATTTATATGTAATGAAATTTATTTAATTTTAATATTATAATGGTTTTCAAAAATGACATCATTTATTTTGAAAAGGAGTTTCTTGGATTATTTGAGGTAATGAATTTTTGGATTTCCATGATCTCCTTATATTATATTCTCTTTATATATTGTGCAATCATCATAGATGCAATTATTGATCTTAAATCCTTCGGTTTTTAAAATGTTCAATTGAATAATATGAATTTCTATCAATCCCTATCGATTTTGACACATTTCATGAATTATTGAAGGCTCCATCATTACCCTAAATAAATCACACCTGATAAACCCTATGTTCCATTAAAATTTATTCTAATTTAACATTTCAATATAATCCAACACAAAAAAATATATTTTTTGATAGGACAGATGAATGGTTTTATGGATTGGTTATGAGAATGAGAACATTTTAGTTGGAAAACACATTTCTATATGAAATTTATGGGTTTTTAGTTATTGTTAAGGTATTAAAACATTCATATTGCTACCATGGTGTGGAAAAAATTTGTAAATTAGATATATAAAGGGAATGTGATTATGGAATATATATATAATATGATATTGGTAACCTTTGGAATAAAATTATAAAAGGGATTTAAAGTTTAAACGCGATAACCTAATTTATCTTAATAATAAATCATCATCTTATCTTACTAATTTTCATAGATATATTTTTCGATTCATATATAATATGATAATATTATATATTTTTATTTGGGATTGAGATTGTTTTACTCTAGCTGAATTTTTTTCCATGAAATATATTTATTATAAAAAATTAAATTTATAACTTTTTATATTTTATATGGATTATATTAATATAATTTTTGTATTAATAAATTTTAAATTAATTATGGGTGAATTTTTTGAATTTTTCTAAAAATGTTGATCTGTGGAAAATTTTATAAATGAACGTTCTTCCTAGTATTAAGTTTTTTTTACCAAATATAGAAATTTAATCTTAGGAATTGGGTTTCCTACTATTAATATATTAGTTATAAATTGATAATTTTTTAAATTTCATTTTTAGTCAAAATAGTTTTTATGGTAAATTATATTCATCCTGGTAAATATTAAAAGGATTAGTGCATGTTGGTGGGGTGGGGAGGGTTAAAATAAGATATATGGTATAAAATATCTCTAAATTTAGGATAAATGTTATTCGTTGAGGGTACGTCAAGCACCATAATATCAAATAAAATTTTTCATTTCATTATAATCAACCCTAATAAATACATTTATTGTATTTAAAAGTATCATGTATTTACATGATTAATACTCCCCTCATATATACATTGTTGCCTCCTCCTCCCACTACCTCACATGCTATTTGAAATAAATCAAAAAATTTGTACCCATGTAACATCCAAATTTCTCTCCCCATGTACTGTAGGTCTTGTTTTTATCCCAATACTACTCATAAAGAATAAATGTGTAAGCCAGAGGTAGATATAAATGTGTAAACATTTGATAATTATGAAATTATTTTTATACATGAAAAATAAAATATCACTTAACTTTTTTCCTTCCAAAAATAGGAAAATGATAACATCTCTGTTTTGTACATTTGAACTACATCATCCATGAAAAAATGTTTTTTTATTTCATTACCATTTCACATAAATTATAATAAGAATGGAATTAGTTAATTAATTTAAACTTTTTAATAAAATTGATATATTTTATGATTTAAAAAATATTTATTTTATTTTCCTTTTCAACGCAGTAGAAAAATGGGAATGTTACTCATGTGTAATTGTGCACTACTACCTCCAAGAAAAAACCTGTCTCATTATTATAGAAAAACATATATTGGTGATTAGAAAAATATATTTATTTAATAAAAATTATAATTATTACATATTTAAAATTATATATATGATTGAACAAAAAACCCTTTGACCATGATCAATGTACTGAAGTCATTTTGAGGTTTTAAACTAAAGGAAAAAATATATACCTTGTAAACTACACAATTTTTGTAAATAAATAAAATATATGATTAAATTAAATAATTTGTAAAATAATAATGTAATTATCATGAAAATTTATCTTAATAATTTATTAAACTAATATAATTTTTTTACATGATGGTTAGATATATGAACAACAAGGATTTGGACTCATGGTTTGTAAATTTATTTGGTAAAATTTATTTTAATGACTCTTTAGAAATATTATTATTTCTTAAAGAGTTTATTCTAAATATTTCCATAATATTCTTATTTATTTTTAAAAGGTTAATAAATTTAATTTTGGATTATTTTTTATCATAATTATAGATATTAAAAATTAATATTTTCACCATTTTCATATGGGATAAATTTTTATTTTTAAACAAGGGAAAGGGAATGTTTTTTATTAGAAATATGCATTGATTTATCTTCACTAAAATAATAATAATGTTTAATAAACAATATTCCTCTAAAATTTAATTTGTTTTTTCATATTATATTATATTCCATACCTTTGGAGAAATTATAGTTCTATGGTTATTTTTAAAGATATATGTGTATTATTCATTATATTGTTATCATAAATTTTATAAAAATTAATGGTGAGCATGATATATCATTAAAAATGAGTGATCCTGATACAACCGCCCAATTCATTGATTAAAGGGAAAAGGTTATCAGTGATATTATACGTATAAGATATATGAGAATTACAATATATGGTGATGTATCTATAAGGGTTAATATAAGTGTAAATGAAAGGATAATTATCCAAGGTACATAATCCATATTATTTTAGTGATTTTGAATACAATATTATTATTATTTTTAAAATGTAATCTATTCATATTATGTTTTTAATGTGAGTCAAGGACTTTTAAAATGTGAAAGGATTGTTTCCCATAGAAATATATTCATTTTTTCACGTTTTCCAGTAGAAACTCATCATTGGTATTTTTTCCAATATGATTAGTTATGAAATGTTTTATGAAATATTTTTGTTGATAATGATTCTGTATAAAATTAAATTAATATTATCATCAAATTTATCAATAAAATGTTAATTATTCTTTCCATTTTTTTGGTTTACAAATGGAAAATGAGTTTCTTTTCTTTTATTTGACTTAATGATAAATTTTTAAATCTCATGATTAATATGTATTCTAGAAAGATTAATAACGAGTAGAAACAACTATATAAGTCAAAGATATAGTAATGGTATTTATCATTAATTTAGTTTATGTGACATTATCAAGATCTTATTTTATGGTAAAAATTGACATTATATAGATATAACCACCTTTTTAAGGTAATATATATCCTGATTATTTATAAATATATTCCTAAAAATGTATTTAGGATTTAAGTGATGAAATAAATACTATAAATCATGTAATTTATTGGATTGTAATATGTGGGTTGATATAATGGTATTAACGAAAGGAATTATTTAAATTTAGATCATAATATGGTGCTAAAATAATCTCTTATGAGTTTGAATATGTGGTTGTATTACAAACATATATATTTTAAGGATTTCCATGTTACCTCATCTAATATAGGTTTATATAGAATTATTCTTTAGAAATGGAACTATGTATTTATAGTAAAAAAGTATCAATATGATAACATCCATCTAAACCAACATGGAATTGTGGGAATTGGATCATAATAGTTTGTATCTATGATATATAATTTGAAACTAAATATTAATAGATCTTCCAATTCTAGTGAGTGGAAAAATTATTCATTGAATAATTTTCTGATAGATGAGAATTTCAAAAAAATGAATCCTCCATATTTTGGTTGATATTGAGAAAATGAGAAAGATAAAGGATTGATTAATAACTTGGAATAGATATTTGATGTTCTAGAATATTAAAAACCATAAATGTTTACCTTATTTTTTTATTATTCTAATATTGGTGTCAGTTAATGATGAAATTCAATTAATAACACTTAATAATGTGAAGATAATAATTCCATTGAATGGGTAGTATTTAAATATCTATTCCATAAGAGGTTTTTTATAAATATATTCCACATAAAATAGAAGTCAAATCCATATAGTTGAATAAAATATAAGAGGACTCAATTGAAATCCTTAACGCTAAATACAATTTATTTTCCAGGTATTAAAGAATTTTATTTTGGACTATGAAAGTAAAAATGATCTATTTTAGTCAATATTGAATTAAGGCTTACGAATGGATTTAATTAGTTTTTAATTTATATTATATGATGAAATTGTGTTGTGTTCTTATAAATTTCTGATGGAGTTTGTTTTCTTCAAAAAAAATGAGAATTATTCATCTATATGGAATAAAATGGGGAATAATTAATTGAAGAAATATGAATGTAATAAAATTCAATTAAATTAATTTGATAATTGTGGTAATAGAATTATAGGGAATTGATTATCAGATCTAGTGTAACTCCCTGACCCCAGTAACCCAGAGTCGGTGCATTACTTTGTAACATTGGCATGATCACAAAAGGCCATGTCTCAAATAACCGATTAGTTTTGTAGCCTTGGAAACACTAGAGACATTCATAAGTATTACATTACATCATAAAGTAAAAAAAATACAAAATCTTCTCTTCATATCCCCTTACATTATCCCTTTAGGTCATTCATAATATACTTCTTCACATCCTGGAAAAATTAAAACATTGAAAGGGGTGAGCTCAGATGCTCAGTAAGGATAACAATATACCAGAATCATTCATGAATAAACATTAGCATTTAAGGAAATGTCTAACTAAAATAAAAGCCTTTTAAACTTGAACTTTATCATAATATGGAAAAATTAAAATGAAATAATTCGATTTACTTATTCACATTGACAATCTACTAGTTGAATAATCACATGAAATATCAATATCCACCTTCATAATGATGGAATGCATAATGCCAGACTATTATAACCACGTATCCAAGGCCTCGTGCCAAGACCACAAATAAGATTTTGTCAAGGCCTCGTGCCAAGACACTAATTTGTCTCATGAGTCCTACTGATGCATCGAAGAGATGTAGTGGGCTCCACCCATCACTTATTAATTCTAATGCATTACTCATATGAATAGGTTTAAACATATCATAAACCATAACATAGTCGTATCACATAAAACATGCATAAAGGAAACATAAAATTTAGACATTTTAATCACAAGATATCAATAAAACACATTGATATAATAAAAACACATTCAAATCCATTTTCAATACCAAAATAAAATAATGTTAAAACATTGTATTTATTTTTCATTAAAAAAATTTATGGCTTGTAGAGGAAGTCGAAACACAAATAATGGTCACGGCGGTAGAGAAGTCATTGTCGCCACATACGTAAGACAAAAACATTCCTTTTGTAATCTAGTAAAACGATTTGTAAAAAAAATATTCCTTTTTGAATAAAAGTCAACATCCAAGGGGTTCATACAACGTATAAAACAAAGTGGTGTATAAAACAAAATATGCCTCAATGAAAGGAGATTGAGACGAAGACCCTTACAAAGATAATTTTTTTAAATAAAATACATATATTATGTGTATTCACTATAATTACACATAAATAATGTACAAATACAAGATATGACATAATAATATCATGACATAATTTGAAAGTATTAGATTAACCCAAAGAATAGAAATTGGGTTAAGAAGTTCCCTTACATCGTGTCCGACTTGACTCGATCGTTCATTAATATCCTGAATAATAAACTAGAGTTAATTACTATTTTCATAAGAAAATTTTACATTTTCATTATTTATTTTATATCACTTATTACCATGTTATGAACATTATGTAATGATTTAAGTTAATAACAGTCGTTTTGTCGATCTTTGGTACTTGAGTCAAAAATATACTTCTTATAATTACAAGTTGTTCATGTGGTGAAATATACATTATATCCAGAATTATATTCATGATGTTGATATCATATATAACATATATATCCAATGTATACATGCATTTGTAATATTACATAACATTTAGAGGTAAGAAATGAAATGCACCGTTCATGGAGACGGTAAGCCGTACGTACGCATGAACGCTACTTTCATTTCTATATCGTATTTAATGGGATGAAGTTATAATTATATAAAGTTATAATATAATTCCAATATCATATAATGTATAATACCATTTAATCCATCCTTTATACATCCCACATATGGCATTACCAATTCAAATCACTTTGATGGGGCGGTAGTCTGCACTTCCTAAAATGAAATTATCGTGTTTACCCATAATGTAAATCATAAAGTATGCCACAAATGAGGAATACAGAAGAATAAGGAAAACATAAACATATTATATATATCATATATGAAAATAGTTTCATCAAAATGGACATAATTAGAGGTGTTAAAAGAATATTGAACAATCATCGTTTCGTGAGGTAGTATTTCGCCACCCACAGAAACAGTATGTTCAATAACCATTAGACGAAGGTGTGTATATGTGTAAACCATATCCTTATCATAAAAAATCCTAGTATATTTTATATACTGGTGTTGTTACAAAAGAAAGTAATAAAATGAGTTTAAGGGGTTGGAGAAGCAAAATAAAATAGAACAACATTAGAGAAGACATTACCTTAAAACCGGGAAACTCTTTTTGGCTTGAGCCAAAGGCTTCCATGGGAAGACTTATTCCCAAAGTGAGGCTTCTAGGAGTAATAGAGGGAATTTGGGAGAGTATTTGGGCAGATTTTTTCATAGATAAATGGATTGAATGTGTGAATTAGGTGGTAGAGGTGGGGGCCTTTTATAAGAGGAGAGAAGGAGAACTCTTGGAATGTAATAAAATGATAATTTATGATACAATTATTTTCAGATTATAAAGGTCCCAAACATATTTAATTCGAGGATAAGGTGATAATGGTTCGAAATATACTCATCCAATAGGTTTTTGTCATGTATAAGTATTATATTTTACATTATCTTTTCATTTTATTTAAATCGTTAATTAATGAGGTAATTGCTGCATCATAATGGTGTCATAAATAATTTAATTTATTTAATGTCTAAAAATTATAAAAAAATCATGATGTATGAAATATTTTTAGATTTATAATTAATATTTATAGTCAAAAATATGAATTGTATAACCCCATTTAAGAATTGATTTAGTAAAACAACTCTTGATTGTGACATTTTTATTTTAACATTAAATAAAAAGTTTTTAATGTCATTTTCCAACCAAAGTGGCTCCATGTGGTCCCCCAGTTGACCCATGGATTGTCATGGTCTGCCATGACTCATAAAATAGGGGTAAGACAAGTGAAAAGGTCATTTCATATTATTATAACATTATCTTTACATTAAATTACACAAATTACCTTTAATCGTGATTACTTAAACTTAAAAATTACTATTCACCAAATATTATTTTAATCCCAATTAACCACATTTGACTTCCTAATGAAAACCATTTATGTCGGATTATTGAAAATCAAATCACAGAAGTGGTAATGTTTCATTTAAACGAAAAATCAGTTTATTAACTACCACTTAGTAGTTTCACTATTCATCAGAAATTGAAGTTTTTTAGAACAATTCCAAATTTTCACCCTAATATATAATTGATATTCTGAATTAAAAAATGTTGTCTATTTTACAAAATTCCAAATATATAAGTTGATTAATTAATTTCATAATTAATTCCTGCTGTCACAAAAAATAGCGTGTTTTTTAGAAACAATATATATCAAAAGATTGACAATTGTTTATGTCCAATTTCAAAGTAAAATTAATTCTAATGACCACCATTAGATATAATGTTAAAAATATATTATAATTATACTTTAAAACCACTCAATATTATTATTTATCACTATAAATTATTTTTATTAAAAAAGTTGTTTTTAAGTATTTTACACTATTCATAAATATTTGAAAGTTCTTAGAAAATTACAAAAAATTCAACTTAGGATAATTTCGATATTACGAATACAAAAATGATGTCCATTTTGAAATATATAATTTATATAATTTTAAAAATTGGTTATTAATATTCATAACGGCTACTTTGTTTAGTCGCAGTGTTTTAGAACCCGAACTTGTGTACAATGCAAGATATTGCATTATTGAAAGAGTGGCGTATCGTGGAAGCTCGGGGTGTTACATTCTACCCTCCTTCAATAAATTGCGTCCTTGCAATTTGAAATTTTTCATTGAAAATAAAATGTTAAAAATAGAAAATACCTTTTTGTAAAACCCACATCGGAAATATGGTTAATAAGAATATAACATTAAAAGAAAGAATGATAAGTACAAAGGTCCCCTGAGATAGCCCATACTAGGTTTCTTTGAAAATATGGATATGGAAGAAAAACAAACCATCAAGGTCTGATTGAGAGTTGTAGAAAACTGGATTAGGAGAAAGTTAACCATAAAAAATTCACAAACTTGTTATTGGTTAAACGGTCATTGAATCCCCAGTTGGAAAAGTTAACCAGCAACGTTTTGTATTAAGTTACCTTTTATAATGTTGAGTAATTTATTTAGGATATTTACTAATAACGTAAGGGAATATACATACATGTCATGTAGACTTTCATTCTTTAATAAATTTTTTACCACAAACCCATCATTCACTCTAAAAGGTAATAGAACTCAAAATTATTCTATTTATCCTAATTGTATAAGGTTCCAAATATTAATAGATACAATTTAGATTAGTAAAAATATTTTTGTAATAACCAGGGACTTCCTGTAGGCTAGTGGTAGGTAATAAAGGCCTTTCACACTATGGTTGTGGGTTCGATTCCTGCAGCTTTGTCCAACGCGACGGGTTATCCCCCAACCTGCAGGTTGCCCTTTTCCTAAAACTATAGTATTACAATATTCGGAAAATAATCTTCAGAAATTTTTTAACCTTAAAAAACACTATCAAATGATCAACATAATCAATTCCATCCTTTATAGTTATCCAAAATACCTCTATCCAGAATTTTTCTAAAAGGTCTTCAAATTCCAAAATCAATTGTAACATCAGATTCCCCAAACAAAGTAAAGTTTCTCTTATTGTCACATACTAAAAATATGATTACCTTAATCATATTAAATCCTTAATGAAAAAATAATGTACTTCAGTACAATCCTCATATATATATCACATTATCCTTATAATAAGAATATAATCCTTGAGTCCAAAAGTACCAATACATTAATTATTCCACATCAACTGTAGTCACAACATAAGATTTTCCTTGATCCCTTGGACATTTCTGTGGTATGTTTCCCTGACGCTTAGGACATTCATTTGCATAATGCCCCAATTCTCTACAATTGTAGCATTCAACATTGATAGCCTCTTTATATCCCTTCCAATCACGCACCTGGTGTCCTTTTTCTCCACATTTATAACAAACTCCCATTCCTTTTAGGCAAGTACCGGGGTGATTCTTCCCACAATTATCGCATAATGGAAAATTATTCTTTCCCTTGTTCCCATTATCTGTCTCTTGTTCCACTGTTCTCTTCTTCTCTTGCTTTTCTTTATTGTCATAAGACTTAGAGAATTCCTTTTCCGTCTTGATAGCACAGGAGACAATATCTTCGTATGATGAGAAGGATTGTGATACTAAAGCTTGATAGAGAAATGGTTTTAACCCATCAAAGAAACAATCAATCTTACTTCTTGGGTTAAGTATATAATCTGCATCATGCCTCGCAAACCTTGTAAAGTTTGCCTCATACTTTGCGACATTCTCATCCTCCTTCTGCCTTAGACTCAAAAATTTCCTTTCCATATCTGCTCGATGGTAATGTGGAAAGTATTTTTCTATTAAAATATCTTTGAACTCTCTCCATTCTATACTTGATACTTCTTCATCTTCCTTTGTGTTTTGAATCAGCGACCACAATTGATCGACATCCCTAGGGAGGAAGTATACTTCCATGACAACCTTCTCCCTTTCACTACTCCCCAAGGTGTGGAATATTTCTCTAAGATGATTTTCCACTTCTCAGATACTAATTTATTTTTACCCCCATTAAATTTTGGTGGTTGTTGCCTCATGATGAAGTATAACATTGATCCTCCACTTTGCAGATTAGGGTGCTCCATACGAGTATGGTTAATATTCATAACCTAAGTGAGTTGTCCCAGTATGGTAATAAGTTGATCAGAACCAGTTATATCTCCAGATCTACAACAATTATCTTGAGTAGGAGGGAAATCCATACACGGAGTGCGTGCATTGATACAGTTTACATTCCTTCCACTAGGCGCCATTTCTAAAAAATTACATAAACTAGATTAGTTTATGAATCAAAATACATAATTACATGCTTGTAAAACACATAACACTAATTGAACTATTTATGGATATAATCCATAATCATAAAAAAAATTCATTGAGGAAGTATATACTCATAACCCTTCATAGTGGTTTGTAAATAAAATGAGAATTATCCTAAGCATATCCCCCTGGAGTGTCCTAACCAACAGTACAGCGAGGTCCGTTTCCGTGCACCAGTTCCCGTTCGAGTCTAGATCAATGAGGTGTTTTCGTGTTTTACCCCTAGGTACATCTGTGCCAGAGCCGTCTCTACCTGCTCGTATCCAGACAGGGATGTATTCCTCGGAAAACTCACAACATATCTATAATATCAAAATTCTTTGAAGTTTTTCTATACTAATACTCGAAGTCTATCTTTGGGCTATGTTCTCTAATCAGAGATTATCTAAATCTATCTTCCGAGGTTAGTACTAAACTATCTCTGATAACAACTGTAACGCCCCAACCCCAGTTACCCAGAGTCAGTGCATTACTTCATAACATTGGCATGATCAAAAAAGAACAAGTCTCGAAAGACCGATTAGTTTAGTAGCCTTGGAAACACTAGATACATTCATAAGTCATACATTAAATCATAAAGTAAAATAAACTACAACATCTTTTCTTCATATCCCCTTATATTATCCCTGCAGGTAATTCATAATATACATCTTCACAACCTGGAAAAATTAAAACATTGAAATGGGTGAGCTCAGATGCTCAGTAAGGATAACAATATAGCGGAAGCTTTCAAGAATAAACATTAACATTTAAGGCAATGTATAACTAAAACAAAAGCCATTTAAACTTGAACATTAGAATAATATGGAAAAATTAAAATGAAACAATGCTATTTACTTAATCACATGGATATTATTCTAGTCGAATAATCACATGAAATATCAATAACCACTTTCATAATGATGGAATGCATAATGCTAGACTATCATAACCACGTAGCCAAGGCCTCGTGCCAATACCACAAATAAGATTTTTTCAAGGCCTCATGCCAAGAAACTAGTTTGTCCCATGAGACCTATCGATGCATCGAGGAGCTGTATCGGGGTCCACCCATCACTTATTAAGTCCAATTCAATCTCATATGAATAGGTTTAAACATATCATAAACCATAACATAATCATATCACATAAAACATGAATAAAGAAAACATAACATTTCCAATTTCAATCACAAGATATCAATACAACACATTGATATAATAAAAACACTTTGAAAACCAATTTCAATACCAAAATAAAAAAGTTAAAACATTGTATTTATTTTTCATTAAAAAAGTCATGGCTTGTAGAGGAAGCCGAAACACAAATAATGGTCACGGCGGCAGAGAAGTATTTGTCACCGCATACATAAGACAAACACATTAATTTTGTCATTTAGTTAAATTCTCTGTAAAAAAAATTCATTTTTGAATAAAAGTCATTGTCCAAGGGGTTTATACACTGTATAAAAGAAATATGTGTATAAAACAAAATATGCCTCAATGAAAGGAGATTGAGACGAAGACCTTTACAAAGATAATTTTTTTAAATAAATTACATCTATTATGTGTATTCACTATAAGTACACATAAATATAGTACAAATACAAGATTGGACATAATAATATCATGACATAATTTGAAAGTTGGAGATTAACCCAATGAATAGAAATTGGATTAAGAAGTTCCCTTACCTCGTGTCCGACTTGACTCGATCATTCTTTAATATACTGAATAATAAACTAGAGTTAATTTCTATTCGCATAAGAACCTTTTTCATGTTCATTATTTCTTTTATATCACTTATTACCATGTTATGAACATTATGTAATTATTTATGTTAATAACAGTCGTTTTGTCGATCTTTGGTACTTGAGTCAAAAATATACTTCTTATAATTACAAGTTCTTCATGTGGTGAAATATCCATTATATCCAGAATTATATTCATGATTTATATATCATATATGACATATATATCCAGTGTATACATGCATTTATAATATTACATAACATTTAGAGGTAAGAAATGAAATGTAACGTTCATGGAGAGGGTAAGTCGTACGTATGCATGAACGCTACTTTCATTTATATTTCGTATTTAATGGGTTGAAGATATAAATATATAAAGTTATAATATAATTCCAATATAATGTAATGTATAATTCCATTTACTCCATCCTTTATACATCCCACATATGGCATTAACGATTCAAATCACTTTGAGGGGGCGGTAGTCCGCACATCCTAAAATGAAATTATCACGGTTACCCATAATGGAAATCATAAAGTATGCCAAAAATGAGAAATACAGAAGCATAATGAATACATAAACATAATATATATATCATATATGAAAATAGTGTCATAAGAATGGCCACCATTAGAGGTGTTAAAAGAATATTGAACAATAATCGTTTCATGAGGCAGTATTTCGCCACCCAAATAAACAATATGTTCTTTAACCATTAGATGAAGGTGTGTGTAAGTGTAAACCAAATAAATATCATAACAACATCCTATAATATTGTAGATACTTGTGTTGTTACAAAATAAATTAATAAAAAGAGTTTAAGGGGTTGTAGAAATAAAATAAAACAAAACAACATTAGAGAAGACATTACCTTAAAACCGGGTAACTCTTTTTGATTTTAGCCAAAGGCTTCCATGGGAAGGCTTCTGCCAAAATTGAGGCTTCTAGGATTTAGAGAGGGAATTTGGTAGTTTATTTGGTCAGATTTTTGCCTATCCAAATGTATTTAATGTGTGAATAATGTTGTAGTGGTGGGAGCCTTTTATAAGAGGAGAGGAGGGTCACTCTTGGAATGTAATAAAATGATAAATTATTATACAATGCTTTTCGGATACTAAAGGTTCCAAAATTATTTAATTTGATTATAAGGTGATAAGTGTTCTAAATATACTCATACAATATGTTTTTGACAAGTGTATTTCATAGATTTTACATTATCTTTTCATTTTATTTAAATCGTTAATTAATGAGGTAATCGCTGCATCATCATGGTGTAATAAAAAAATTTAATTTTTTTAATGTCTAAAAATTAAAAACAAAATATCATTATGTAGAAAATTTTTTTAGCTCTATAATGAATATTTATAGTCAAAAATATGACTTGTATTACCCCATTTATGAATTGTTTTAGTAAAACAACTCTTGATTGTGACATTTTTATTTTTACATTAAATAAAAAGTTTTTAATGACATTTTCCTACCAAAGTTGCTCCATTGGGTCCCCAAGTTGACCCATGGATTTTCATGGTCTTCCATGACTCATCCAATATGTGTAGGACAAGTCTTAATGTCATTTCATATTATTATAACATGATCTTTACGTTAAATTACACTAATTATCTTTAATCGTGATAATGTTACTATTCACCAAAAATTATTTTAATCCCATTGAACTACATTTTACTTCCTAATGTCAACCATGAATGTCGGATTTTTGAAAATCAAATCACATAAGTGGTAATGTTTCATTTAAATGAAAAATCATTTTTTAACTACCACTTAGTGGTTTCACTATTCATAAAAAATTGAATTTTTTCAGAACAATGCCAAAATTTCACCCTAAGCTATAATTGATATTCTGAATTCAAAAATTATGTCTATTTTACAAAATTACAAACATATAAGTTTAATTAATTAATTTCATAATTAATTCCTGATGTCACAACAAATAGCATGTTTTTTAGAAACAATATATTTCAAAAGATTGACACTTGTTTATGTCCAATTTCAAAGTGAAATTAATTATAATTACCACTATAGGATATAATGGTTAAAATATATTCTAATTTTACTTTAAAAACAATCAATAGTATAATTTATCACTATAAATTATTTTTATTAAAAAATTTATTTTTAAGTATTTTTCATTATTCATAAAAAATTGAAAGTTCTAAGAAAATTACAAAAAATTCAACTTAGGATAATTTCGATAATATGAATACAAAAATGAAGTCCATTTTGAAATATAAAATTTCTATAATTTTAAAAATTGGTTATTACTATTCATAACAGCTACTTTGATTAGTCTCGGTGTTTTAGAACTCGAACATGCGTACAATGCAAGCTACTGCATTATTGAAAGAGGGGCGTATCGTGGAAGCTCGGGGTGTTACATCTAGGATTTGTTACTAATGTAAAAACCCATTACACTTGAACCATGAATGAAATAAATTGATAAATTTTAATGGTCAAACAGGTAATAAAAGTAAAAAATTGAAATGATTTAGTTTTAATGATTTTGTCTATTAAATGATTTTGTTCCAAAAGAAACAAATATATTGTAGGGATGACAATGAATTTAGATATAATTTCATGTGAACGTTTTTTTATATTTATGATTCATCATTTCAAGCATAAAAAACTACATGTAATGCAATATTTTTCCAATATTGATCTTTATTTCAGATTCCTTAACAAAAATTAAATTAATAGGACACTTCAAAGATATCATTTTAGATTTGGTATGACCATTATATGTTTGAGGTTATGCCTTTTGAGTTAACAAATTCATCTAATGTGTTTATAGAACTTTTGAATTTTTTAATGTATGATTTTTAGATAATTATGTTTTGGTATTGATCGATAACTTTTTGGTATATTCTAAAACTTTTTAGATTTGGATAATTTTTAAATGATTTATTTAAAAACAAAAAAATTTGTACCAAATAAATTATAGTATATCTGATTTTTTTAAATAATATTTCTTTCAGTGCAAATAATATTTCAATAGATAGAATAATAGTGGATTATTATAAAAATAATGTGGTGTAGAAGTATCTAATACCTACCAATATTTTAGATATTCAATTTTTACTTGGGCAAGACGGTTACTACAAAACATTTATGAGAAAATATCATTGGTTATCTAAACAACTAAAAATGGTAACTCTAAATTGTGATACATTTTAATAGAAAAGTGAATATCATTAATGTTTTTATGATTTAAATAGTATATTTTTTAATGCTCTGATATTAAATTTTATACCAAGAAATGGGTGTTTTTAATTTGTAGAGATTCTTCATTAAAGGTCCTTTAATTTTTTTTGATATAGAATTGTCATTTTATCAAGTATGTATCTCATCCATTGAATCCCAATAAGTAGATTTTTACAACACATTTTATTGAAATATAAATAATATTTATTGAAATTAATATACGGGGAACCACCTATTTGGGGAAAAATGTGAAATATATATTCATAATAAAAATTTTACGTATATATTCATTCAGTGATTATTTGATATTATGAAAGGAAATTCGTTATAACTTATAAAGGTTTGTGATTTAATTATTCCATATCATCATGGAAATGAGTACAATGTAGCTAATTTCTTGAGTCAAAAAAATAACGAATCATTAACTATACTATTTTTGGAACATGTTGATTTAGTTAATGATAAACTGAATCTCAGACTAATAATTTCTTTTATAGAAACTCCTTCTATTTTGGATCAATAATTATTGTAATAATTTCCTAAATAATGAATTTAGAAGATTTAAAAGGAAGATAATTATTTTATAGGATGATTATAACTAGTCAAAATTGTATTTTACCAGAGACTATTGATGATAAAGAATGTGTTATAAAATTTGAAAAAAATTACTTATTGAGATGAATTACCAGTTAATGATGGGATTGTTCTGTGAATTTCATAACTCTATATTTTGTTCTAATAATTGTTTCACAAATATATACTGAGACATTTAGGAATATGATTGGTGAGATGTTATAAAGAGGATATTTATAATTTTTCCCAGAAATGATTGATATGAAAACATGTAAAAAATAGAATCACCACACTTTAATGTGGTGATTCATACATTTGTAGTGCTCGAATGAAAATAGAAGAATATATTCATATATTTTATTGGGGTATGACTAATGACATACTGAGAAAATATTCTTATTTGAGTTATCATTAACTACTTAACTCATATTTAAGATATTATATCTTTATATTAGAATACTTGAATATAAAATAAAGATATTGTAATGTTATATGGAGATCACCTATCCATTTTATTTGACAATAATCCAAGGTTTAAATTTAATTTTTATAATATCCTTCATTAGTTATTGGATATGGAGTTAAAATAAAATAAATATTTTCCGTCAATATAATTGATAGTCTGATTGGATAGTTTAGAAATTAAAATATATGATTTTATCCTTTTCAGAAGACTATCATGGAATAAGGGGTTAACATATCTATATAGATTAATTATATTATAAAAACATATTTAATTCTAGTATTTAGATGAAAATATTTAATGCATTATATGGAAAATAGTGTTAGACTCCAACATCTGGGGATGATGTTGGTGAGAGGAAAAATTGGGACCCAAATTGTTATAAGAGATGGATAAAAATGTAAATTTGATTTAGTACAACATTAAAATTCCACAAATTATAAAAAATTTTATTTATAAAACATTATGAAATACCATTTATTTGGGGTAGGTGATCATGTTTTTCTTAAAATATCACATTATAATTGGGTAATGCATTTTGGAAAAAAATTAAAATTAATCTCAAAGATGATTTGAAGTTATTAAATATTATATAATGATAATAAATTTTTTACTGGGAATACATACCCCGATTTGTTTTTCTTAAGAACGTGGTTTTTTTCATGATACCTTCTATTGTAAGTACATACTATATATATCTCACGTTTTAATCCATGAGGTGCTTTAGTTAGAGGATAATATATTTTATGTGGAAAAATATTTCCCTTTTCATATTAATATAATAGTTTTATGTAATAATGAAATTATTGAAGTTGAATTTTTATATAAAAATTAATATATTTATGAAAATTATTAGGATGTTGAAGAGGTTATTTCAGAAAACTTTCCTCACATCATTAGAAGTGATTAAAATGGAGAGTATGAAATTTAAAAATGGAGAAATAATTATAAAGGCAACATGATGTTATTTATAATCCAATTTCAAATATTATTAATGTTCAAAAATGTATTTAATGATTAATATATAATAATTTGATTTTATATGATAATTTCAGTCAAAAATGAAATTATTTTATACTATATTAAATTTTTTCTCTAAAATAAATTTTTTTCATAAAATATTATACATATAAACATTAGAAAAAGATATTTTATAAAATTAAATAAACATGTTTATTCATATTATTTAAATTTATAAATGTTAATTTTTTTAATTTTTTACAAAATGCCAATATTTGGTGACTTTTATTAAGAAACTATTTCTTATGTTGTTTGGTGTACTGGAATAGTTGTTTTTACTATATAATGAAAGTTAATCTTATGAATTAGTTCAAATATTTCTAATGAAGAAGTTAAAATTTTCATATTGGTTGAGTTTCATTTTTGATCATTATGAATTGTTACCATGGTAACACTTTATCACCTCGATAATGTTTAAAAAGATTAATGGGGGAGGGGTGTGGTATTTTGGTCGAGGACAGGGTTTAGCTAAGAAGTAAGGAATCCAATAAATGTAAATCATTTTCCAATGATATTTTTGAGTGTATCATTACCATAAAATAAATTATATTTTAATTTTTTTCAAATAGTTATACTTCTTCTTGAGAAATACTGTCACGACCCGACCCAACGGGGCTCGAGCCGCGACTCCCCAAGCCCGCCTCCAATAGGCCAGGGGCTGGCGACCAGCGCCGAGTAGGCTATCACACACATGGGAGGCATTGGCCTAAGGTACCTGTACACACGCACCCACAAACACCTCCATGCAACAGTGCAGAGATATAGAAACTGAAAAGTAAATGCATGCATACAATCTATCCCAAACCAGAGTGCAACAGCAAAAGTACAAGGGCAAAATAGGGCCCACCAAAAGAAAACTACAAAGCGCGGCCAACCTGCTCTGAAGTAGGGGAACGCTGCCACAAACACCCGTCGGAAAGCTCGCTCGGCACAGCTAAGATAAACACCCCGGTCAACTCGCTCACAAAGCTCCGCCTGCTCCGGGTCCTCCTAGGACTCCGTCAAAAGGCCTGTGGTCTGCACAAGACACAAACATGTGCGGGCAAAGCCCGTGCAGGGGTGAGTATAAACATACTCAGTAGGCACCCCAAAAACCCAAAACCCAAGGGAGCAACTGAAAGACAACAGTCCGCTCAACCCAGCCAGAGGGAACCCAGACGAGAGAGAAACTCCATCTCGTGACCATCCTCGGCTAAACACAACTAGTCATCTCAGCTCAGCTCAGGTGTATGCCCATACATACACCTTGAACAATCCAGATATACACAGCTCACGCCACAAAGCCACAAGAGGTACCGACCTCGTCACCAGCAACTGTCCCAACTGGGAGAGTACACCCCATGATCACTGTCATACCAGATGACACCCATCCGAGAGATACACTCCATCGGGATACTCGCAAACATCACAGACGCTCACCCGAGAGACCACGCTCATCGGATAGCATCACTGAGGAAACATCACTGAAACAACATAACCACCAAACTCCTCGGAGAGGGGATCGCCGCTAGGGTCCGCTAGGGGATACCAAGACCCACTCCGGTATACATAGCTCACAGATAGGGGATCACTCCCAGGGTCCGCTGGGGGATACCACAACCCGATCTGGCATACGTAGTTCTCACAGATAGGGGATCACACCCAGGATCTGCTGGGGGATGCCACAACCCGATCTGCACTCGACAGAAGCTTCACACTCAAATAGAGGATCATCGTCCATATAAAGATGGTCACGACGATACCGGAACCCTATCTGGGATAACTCGCGATGTAGGGGATCGAACCGACGATGCCGCAACCCTACCGAAACCACGCGCTGAGTAGGGGATCGCATAACCAACGATACCGCAACCCTACCGACACCAAGCGCTGTGTAGGGGATCGTATAACCAACGATGCCGCAACCCTACTATAAACATCATACTGAGTAGGGGATCGTAAACCCGACGATGCCACAACCCTACTGTGCACGACCCACCGCGTAGGGGATCATAAGTCTGGTGATGCCACAAACCCTACGGGGTTAACCTGCTAGATAGGGGATCGCGGCCCGTGAATAAGCGGTCACAGCGATACCAAGAACCCGATCTAGGGTAAAGATGCTAGAGGATCCACTTCGGGCCCACCGGAAGGATACCACAACTCTAACAGTTTAAACATCCCATCGAGAGGATCACAAACACATACGAAGGTTGTGATACCACACGAACCCTCGTAGGAACGAACCAAGGGAGAACCCTCAACCACTGCTGGTCCAAACGTCGCTAACCCGAGCGACTCGCCCCAAAGCCACACTGTGCACCTCCGAAGCCAAAACCGAGGCCACCATCGTGTTCCACGCGGAAAAACACGCAGGATAGGCTGCTTACTCGCCCGAAACGGAGCACCGGTGAAAATGACACTATTCACCGTAGCTAGCTCGTGCGGAGCCCACAGAACGATCCCGAAACCCATCGGGCGGATCACACCACGGCGATCCCCTCGGAAAAACAAGCGGAATCGACTACTCGCTCGCCCAAAACGGACACCCGGTGAAAAAGGTACTATTCACCGAAGGCCGGCTCGGGTGGGGCCCACGCCTGGATTCCGAAACTCACCAAATGGAACACACCATTGCGTTCCTCTCGGAAAAACACACAGGATCGACTATTCATCCGCCAAAATCGGACTCCTGGTGCAAAAGCTGCGTTTCCCAGCAAAGGCCAAAACCCGGCCTCGTGGGGCCCGCACCCCGTTCGCAAACCCAACACCCGGAAACCATCTCAAAAAGTCTGTCGTACCATCAGGGTCTCAACGCCACTGACGGCACGTCAATCGGACGCTCCGGGTAGGAGTTACAACGGCCCGAAGTCGTAAAATAATAAAATAATATTATTTTATACGACGTTTCTAGCTCCCGGGCCACGATTCCGAACCTTTAAACCCTTGAACCCACACCGGAGGGTTCGCCTCGTCGTTAGGGTCACGTCGCCGCAAACGGCGCGCGAATCCGAGTTACGGTTTGCGAGTTACGAGGGTTTAAAGAACCCCCGGAACAGTCTGGCCGGACCACCGCAGGGTCGCCGGAAACCACCGCGCCGCCGCCAGACTCCGCCGTGCCGGTGCCGGAAACCACCGCGCCGCCGCCGCGCCGCCGCGGGTCTCGCCGGATTCCGCCATGGCCGCCGCGGGTCTCGCCGGAAAACCGGATTTTTCGCCGGAAAACTTCCGGGAGCCACCGGGAGCACCCCGGTGCTCCAAATTCAGATCCGAAAAAAGATTTGGAAAGCTCGGGACCCGAACTATACAAATTTTATGGAAATTTCAAGAAAAACAACACAAAAACGGGATCCAGGATTGTAAAACTCAAACCGCCTACCTCGCGGGCGAAACGCCGACGTTCTGCCTCGGATCCGCGCTCCCGAGCTTCCGCTGCGCACTCCTGGAACGTCCGCAATCGAATTCTGAGCTCGTGGGCGCTCCGTTTGCTCGATTCGGCGGAGTGGCGGCGAAGAACGGCGAAGAACGACGAAGAACGATAAAAGGGGGGGCGCTGATATTTATATCAGCGGCCCGCCGGCGCCAAACCCGCCTCGGACCTGACGCCCGATGCGAACAAAAGTAAGGTCACCCCTAGGGTAAACGCGCCGTTCTGAACGCAATGGCGGTCTCAGATTTTTCATCCGAGACTCCGTTCAGAAGTTATTCGAGCCGACGCTCGCACACTAACTTGCCACTTATTTACGGAAACGCCCCTGGTGGCGTTTCTCACCGCAGGCCCGTGCCCGCAAAGTTTACACCCCGCCTAGGGTAAACGGCACGTTCCGGACGCAACCGTGCCCTCAGATTCCCTTTCTGAGCTACCGTTTAGGAGATTTCACACCCCCTCCACGTGCATAGTATAAAAATACTAAATATTTTTATAAAATTAATTCCGGGCACACCGGGCCTCGGAATCGCACGCCGTCTTCGCGCCTAGCTCTGGAATTATTCGTAGAAATATTCCAAAGTCTGATAGGGCCAAAAACCCGAGTCGCTACATCCTCCCCCCCCTTAGAACTTTTCGTCCCCGAAAAGCCCTAAGCACACGGAAAGCGACTGGACTCTCAACTGGGTTTCACACACCAGCGAGCTCACCAACAAACACCCACACAGGGTCGTACCAATGCCCTGAGCAAAACTCGAGCAAGCAACAAAAGGGAAGAGTACCGCTAAACAGTGTCTGACACACTACTGCAGTAAGTAGAAAAGACACAAGGCGTACCTCTATCCATCTATGGTGCCTCTGGGTCGACTGCCTCCAGGGCATGCAGCTGTCCTCGCCCTCGACCACCAGCTCCCTGAGCTTGGCGGGGACCACCTGGGGGTGGGGGTGGTGGAAACTGGTACTGTCTACCACCGCCTCCCGCTGCACCAGCTCTGACGCCACGTCCGACGCCCTGCGGACCTCCTTGCTCGAGACGCTGCCTCTGCCAAGGCGGTCCATCGACCGGCTCCCTCTCAGCAGCACGTCGGGTCGGACAATCTCTAGCAAGATGTCCCCGACCATCGCAAGCGTAACACCGCCTCTCCTGCGGCTGACCAAAACTGGCCTGCGAGCCCTGTGAGCTCCGAGGCTCAGACCCTCCATCCTGGGGTCGCCTCCTGTATCGTCGGCCACGTCCAGACCCCTGAGTCTGACGTCGGCTACCAGATGCCGATCCGACCGATGAAGTCTCAGCTCTCGAGTGCCCATCACTAACAGGGGAAAACTGCTCAGCCAGAAAACTCTCCACCACCAACGCTCGCTCCAGCACTCCAGCATAGGTGGGCAGGCACAAGGAAACCACACCCGCTCGGATATCCCTGCGTAAGCCCTGCCCGAAGGTCCGAGCCCTGAAGAACGGGTCTCGAACCATATCCAGGGAGTAGCGCGACAGGTCTGTGAACCTCGCTGAGTACTCCGACACAGTCATGCTCTCCTGACGAAGTTGCAGAAGCTCCTGGATCCGCACTGACCTCAGCGTCACCGGATAGAACTCATCCCTGAAGAGTCGCTCAAACTCTGCCCACGTGATCGTCTCCTCGTCATGGGACTGCGTCACCAAACTCCACCATCGCCCGGCCGAACCATGCAGAAGGCTCGCCGCTAGGACCACCATCTGGTCAGGAGGTGTCCTCACTAGGCGGAAAACTCGAGTAACTGCCTCGAGCCAGTCATCAGCTACCTGGGGGTCTGGATCACCCCGAAACCTCAGAGGTCGCTGCCTCTGGAACTCGTGCAACGCACTCAGCCTGCGTGCAACCTCGTCCTGCACCGCCGGCACAACCAGCTGCTCGACAGGTGGTGGCTCAACTGGCAGACCACCTGGAGGTGCAACCTCAGAACCTGCGCCCTGCTCCACAGCCACTACACGGGGCGGATCATCAGCACAATCCTACTGCGGAACCCTCGCTGGCTGTCGTCGTGGAGGCATCCTGAAATACATTCAAGACACACCACAGTCAAGAGTATATCTGGAGAGCTGACTCAAGAAGGACAAGGAAAACCCAAAACCCAGTCCTACATGATGCATGTACCATTATGTCCCCGCGACCAGTGTACGAATGTCCCGAGTCAAAAGACAGGTTATCTGAGTCCTGGTGTATGGATAGGTCGGCCGCCGCACCAACACTGGAGTCCCTGGCCTGAACGTCGAACTCGAAACATCCTAACACTGCCGCTATGCAACCCAAACCAAACTCACAGCTAGACCAGCTACGCTCTGAGATCCCAAAGGTGGAACCTCCTCTGATACCACTCTGTCACGACCCGACCCAACGGGGCTCGAGCCGCGACTCCCCAAGCCCGCCTCCAATAGGCCAGGGGCTGGCGACCAGCGCCGAGTAGGCTATCACACACATGGGAGGCATTGGCCTAAGGTACCTGTACACACGCACCCACAAACACCTCCATGCAACAGTGCAGAGATATAGAAACTGAAAAGTAAATGCATGCATACAATCTATCCCAAACCAGAGTGCAACAGCAAAAGTACAAGGGAAAAACAGGGCCCACCAAAAGAAAACTACAAAGCCCGTCCAACCTGCTCTGAAGTAGGGGAACGCTGCCACAAACACCCGTCGGAAAGCTCGCTCGGCACAGCTCCGATAAACACCCCGGTCAACTCACTCACAAAGCTCCGCCTGCTCCGGGTCCTCCTAGGACTCCGTCAAAAGGCCTGTGGTCTGCACAAGACACAAACATGTGCGGGCAAAGCCCGTGCAGGGGTGAGTATAAACATACTCAGTAGGCACCCCAAAAACCCAAAACCCAAGGGAGCAACTGAAAGACAACAGTCCGCTCAACCCAGCCAGAGGGAACCCAGACGAGAGAGAAACTCCATCTCGTGACCATCCTCGGCTAAACACAACTAGTCATCTCAGCTCAGCTCAGGTGTATGCCCATACATACACCTTGAACAATCCAGATATACACAGCTCACGCCACAAAGCCACAAGAGGTACCGACCTCGTCACCAGCAACTGTCCCAACTGGGAGAGTACACCCCATGATCACTGTCATACCAGATGACACCCATCCGAGAGATACACTCCATCGGGATACTCGCAAACATCACAGACGCTCACCCGAGAGACCACGCTCATCGGATAGCATCACTGAGGAAACATCACTGAAACAACATAACCACCAAACTCCTCGGAGAGGGGATCGCCGCTAGGGTCCGCTAGGGGATACCAAGACCCACTCCGGTATACATAGCTCACAGATAGGGGATCACTCCCAGGGTCCGCTGGGGGATACCACAACCCGATCTGGCATACGTAGTTCTCACAGATAGGGGATCACACCCAGGATCCGCTGGGGGATGCCACAACCCGATCTGCACTCGACAGAAGCTTCACACTCAAATAGAGGATCATCGTCCATATAAAGATGGTCACGACGATACCGGAACCCTATCTGGGATAACTCGCGATGTAGGGGATCGAACCGACGATGCCGCAACCCTACCGAAACCACGCGCTGAGTAGGGGATCGCATAACCAACGATACCGCAACCCTACCGACACCAAGCGCTGTGTAGGGGATCGTATAACCAACGATGCCGCAACCCTACTATAAACATCATACTGAGTAGGGGATCGTAAACCCGACGATGCCACAACCCTACTGTGCACGACCCACCGCGTAGGGGATCATATGTCTGGTGATGCCACAAACCCTACGGGGTTAACCTGCTAGATAGGGGATCGCGGCCCGTGAATAAGCGGTCACAGCGATACCAAGAACCCGATCTAGGGTATAGATGCTAGAGGATCCACTCCGGGCCCACCGGAGGGATACCACAACTCTAACAGTTTAAACATCCCATCGAGAGGATCACAAACCCATACGAAGGTTGTGATACCACACGAACCCTCGTAGGAACGAACCAAGGGAGAACCCTCAACCACTGCTGGTCCAAACGTCGCTAACCCGAGCGACTCGCCCCAAAGCCACACTGTGCACCTCCGAAGCCAAAACCGAGGCCACCATCGCGTTCCACGCGGAAAAACACGCAGGATAGGCTGCTTACTCGCCCGAAACGGAGCACCGGTGAAAATGACACTATTCACCGTAGCTAGCTCGTGCGGAGCCCACAGAACGATCCCGAAACCCATCGGGCGGATCACACCACGGCGATCCCCTCGGAAAAACAAGCGGAATCGACTACTCGCTCGCCCAAAACGGACACCCGGTGAAAAAGGTACTATTCACCGAAGGCCGGCTCGGGTGGGGCCCACGCCTGGATTCCGAAACTCACCAAACGGAACACACCATTGCGTTCCTCTCGGAAAAACACACAGGATCGACTATTCATCCGCCAAAATCGGACTCCTGGTGCAAAAGCTGCGTTTCCCAGCAAACGCCAAAACCCGGCCTCGTGGGGCCCGCACCCCGTTCGCAAACCCAACACCCGAAAACCATCTCAAAAAGTCTGTCGTACCATCAGGGTCTCAACGCCACTGACGGCACGTCAATCGGACGCTCCGGGTAGGAGTTACAACGGCCCGAAGTCGTAAAATAATAAAATAATATTATTTTATACGACGTTTCTAGCTCCCGGGCCACGATTCCGAACCTTTAAACCCTTGAACCCACACCGGAGGGTTCGCCTCGTCGTTAGGGTCACGTCGCCGCAAACGGCGCGCGAATCCGAGTTACGGTTTGCGAGTTACGGGGGTTTAAAGAACCCCCGGAACAGTCTGGCCGGACCACCGCAGGGTCGCCGGAAACCACCGCGCCGCCGCCGGACTCCGCCGTGCCGGTGCCGGAAACCACCGCGCCGCCGCCGCGCCACCGCGGGTCTCGCCGGATTCCGCCATGGCCGCCGCGGGTCTCGCCGGAAAACCGGATTTTTCGCCGGAAAACTTCCGGGAGCCACCGGGAGCACCCCGGTGCTCCAAATTCAGATCCGAAAAAAGATTTGGAAAGCTCGGGACCCGAACTATACAAATTTTATGAAAATTTCAAGAAAAACAACACAAAAACGGGATCCAGGATTGTAAAAATCAAACCGCCTACCTCGCGGGCGAAACGCCGACGTTCTGCCTCAGATCCGCGCTCCCGAGCTTCCGCTGCGCACTCCTGGAACGTCCGCCATCGAATTCTGAGCTCGTGGGCGCTCCGTTTGCTCGATTCGGCGGAGTGGCGGCGAAGAACGGCGAAGAACGACGAAGAACGATAAAAGGGGGGGGGGTGCTGATATTTATATCAGCGGCCCGCCGGCGCCAAACCCGCCTCGGACCTGACGCCCGATGCGAACAAAGGTAAGGTCACCCCTAGGTTAAACGCGCCGTTCTGAACGCAACGGCGGTCTCAGATTTTTCATCCGAGACTCCGTTCAGAAGTTATTCGAGCCGACGCTCGCACACTAACTTGCCACTTATTTACGGAAACGCCCCTGGTGGCGTTTCTCACCGCAGGCCCGTGCCCGCAAAGTTTACACCCCGCCTAGGGTAAACGGCACGTTCCGGACGCAACCGTGCCCTCAGATTCCCTTTCTGAGCTACCGTTTAGGAGATTTCACACCCCCTCCACGTGCATAGTATAAAAATACTAAATATTTTTATAAAATTAATTCCGGGCACACCGGGCCTCGGAATCGCACGCCGTCTTCGCGCCTAGCTCTGGAATTATTCGTAGAAATATTTCAAAGTCTGATAGGGCCAAAAACCCGAGTCGCTACAAATACATTTATTATATTTAAAATTATAATGTATTTACAATATTTTCCCTCCATACAGTTATAAATGGTTACCTATTGTCATAACATATCAATAAACATTGATCTTTTTATATCAACCATGAACTGACCAAAAAAATTCCCAACATTTGTTTTTATATCATGAAGCAATATAATTCTCAAAATATCAATCATAGAAAGATTTTGTTTTAATAATATCTGGGATATCCTAGGTGGAAGTATAATTCATAACTGAAATATTTCATGTTTATGTCTTTTAATACCTTCCTAAAATATGTTATAATAAAATTAACAAATTACATTAAAATCTTATCAGTACTAAAATGGTATTATGTTGAGGGAAACAGTTTTCCAACTCCATTTCCATCATAAGGAAAATGAAATGTAACTCTTGTATACGTCTTGACTAAAACCATCATTTCGTGATGTGATTTTTGTTTTAAGAAAAATATTCATGGATGGTTAATATTATATATTTAATGTATATATATGGTATTTATGACAATATAATCAATATAGAAATAGAATATAATATTTACTTTCTTTTCCATTCATCCACTGTAAAATGATAAAGTCAATAATGTGTAGGTGTGGACTACAATATATATGAATTGGTGTGAATTATTTTACTCTACTACCTAACTAGGTTTATAATATGGATGGAAATAATAAATATATATAAAAAATTTAACATAATTAAATTTAAACAGGAATAAAATATCAACAATTTTTTTGCCTTCGACAAAGTAGAAAAATGGAAACATCACTCATGTGTATGTGTTGACTACTACCTCTATGAAATGAGGTGTTTAATATTTCCATAACACCATATATAAATGGTATAAACACTATATTGAGTAAAAAAATGTTTAATGTTTTTTAGATTATGGAAAAATGAACTATTTGACCATGGTGAATGCAAAAATATTATTTTGATGTTATAAGTCCAGTGACCCCAAAAGGAACATCCTACACAAAGATGTTTTATTATAAAAAAATTGATATAAATGAATTTAATGGAATAATCATAATTGAGGGAACATGTATTATATTCATATATGTGTAGAAAAAATATATAATTTTACTACACTAGAGGGTATATGTATGATACAAATTAGGTAGGATTCAATGTAATTGAATTTATTTTAATTTTTGATAATGATTTACATTAAAAAAAAATTATTCAATATATATTTTTTGAAAAATGATATGTGAATTTTTATATTTTTTCATAAAACGTTTCCAAATATCATTTTATAATGTTTTCTTTATTAAAAATGATAAATAAGTAATCTATTCACTATTTTTCATATGAGTTATTTTCAATATTTTAAAAAATAAAAAATAATTTTGTTAACATATATAACATGGAATCAATTTTACACTATAATTGATATCATTAATTTTCAATATTTTTGATTCAATTTAACAATGGGTTTCAATGAAAATTCTATTCTTACACTTCTATTAATTCTTAGTATAAATTATTTTATTATAAAATGTAAATTTCACTTCATTTTTATTAGATAACTAAATTGTTATGGAACATGGGATTAGATTCCAATTAAATTGAGGTTTAAATATATTATTTAATATATATATGTTTTATTAATTTTTTTTCAAATATATGTTTTATTAATGATGGATTAGACTAATATAGTTTAATGATGGATGATACAGATCTTTTTCTTAAATGTCTTGATTAAAGAGATAGAGTTTATCAGTGATAGGTTATTCTTATAATATATTAGAATTATCAAATTAAGTGATTATATATTTTTGGTTTATAGTATGTTTGAGTTAATATATAATTTCTAAATTTTCTTACTATATATTATTGAATTAATTTGTATTGAAAAAATTCATTTTTTGGAAATATATTCAAAGAAGTTATTTTTTAAGTAAAGTTTTTTACTATTTAAATGGTGAAATGATAGTTTTTCATGGAAAATTATTCATGAGTTTTTATGATTTTTAATAAATACACAAGATTATAATTTTTTATATAAATTTATTAAGAAATTATTTTTGGAATTTATTTGAGTAATTATGATTTTTTGGAAAAATAAACTGAAATTTATGCATGATTTTTATTATAAAATATATAAAATTTATATAGGATTTTTATGTTTACAAGTGGACTAGGTGGTTTCAATTATTTTATTCCAATAGGTATGATTTCTACACAGTGAAATAATATTTAAAAACTATTATGGATGAAGGTTCAGTAGTAATGATTAATAATTTTAGATATCCAATTATGGAATATATTACAAAACTATCAAGGTTGTTTTAATAATGAACATATTTTCTTGAAAAAAATTAATTTCTGTGGATGGTTAACCTCAATAATGTAATATAATACCCCATTATATAAAAGTATTATAATAGAATGATATTTAAAATTTAATTGATGAAATATATTACATAAATCATGTAATTAATTTGTTGTTTATGTGTAGGATATTATTTGAAATTATAACTGAACACGTTTTATGTAATTTCATTTAGAATATATATTGTCTGGGTATTGTTAATGTAGAATGTGTTCTACTGTCCAAATACACTATTAAAAGAGGTATTATATGGTTTTTTATTCCTATAATTATTATTCATCTATATATATTTGTTTAGTTTATGATTGATACATACAAATTCATAGGATATATGGGGGATTAAATGTTTATCTCAAATAACATTTGAAAATTTGTATTTATTCCCTTATGTAAAGATGATTACATGAACATTGGGTAGTTTATTAATAACTTATATATCCTTATATTAAATTGTTCTTGTATTCCTTATAATGGTGGAGCTATTAGTTATGGTTTAAAGGAAGGTTTTTTTAGACAATCCAATAGAAGAGGGATGTGTAGTTGTGTTGTAGTGTGATATAGGGATCATAGAATTGGGTTGATCAATGATATGTTTTATTGAGGATATTTATATATATTTGGTAGTATGTGTGAGATTATATGGGTATTTATAATTTATCATTGTTTTTTAATTTCACAATGTATGTATATGGGATATGAAATATGAATTATTGTTATCCAATGTTGTGGAGTTATGGATAAACAAAAATAATGATAATAAAAGTAGAGTATTAAATGATTTGAATATGTAAATAAATTACATTACTAATAAATATTAAAATGGTATGATTATAAAATTAATTAGGATTTTAGGGTTCTTTTTAAAATTTAATCATTTTCATTTGATGGATTTATTGACAAGAATAATGTTCTAACGATGAGATAAAAAATGATAATTATTCTAACAACTGGGTCTGGTTTTCAAAGTGTTCATGAATATTTATAGATATGTTCCAATTCATGTTGATTAAATGGAAATGTAGGAAAATATTATTTAATGGATAAATGGATAATGAGATTAATTCTATGATGGTGATGAAATTCCATGATTTTTACACCCTAAATTTTTAAAATATAAACATTATGTTTGATGGCATGCATGGAATAAAAAAAAGAATTTAAAGGAATATAACATCCCAAAAATGTATGAAATATTTATTTATTTAAACGTATTTAATATATTATATAGTTTTCAATGTATTCAATACAATGTTAGCTTTCGTTACATGAAACCGTGGGTTTCTAGGATTGTTTTCACTACACACAAGACATGGTTTTACCGAACAAAAATATACTATTAAAATTATTTTTTGATATGATAGTTTTATCCAAGAAAATTAAATTTATAATTATATATATGAATAAATAAATTATTACAATATATATTTTAATTATATAATTACCAATATATTAAAAATGAATATAGAATCAAACTCAATATAATGGAAATTTTAACAAAACTATTTTTTAGGTGACCAAAATAATTTTACCCAAATAAATTAAATTAATTATTATTAGTTAGCATTATTAATAAAATATATATAATATATATTCAATTTTTTATATTAATATAATAAATATGATATAAATTAAATAATAATGATTGAATATCTTTAAGTCCTTATTTTTTTAATTTTTTATTACCTCCATTTAATGGATGAGGGGGAACCATTATAAGGCCCGTAGGATTAGAAAATATCAGGTCCTTAGTCTTAAGAGAAATTACATGGCCTGATGATCTAAGGGAATTCAAAAAGTGTATAACTAATGGAACTGCCTCTCCCCCACATCTTCGTCACAATAATAGCTCTCCAACTTTTCTGGGACGCCTTGTTACGCATCCTGAGCAAGAACTGGCTGGCCCCATTGGCATTGACATACCCTCTCATTCATTCAAATCTGTTTGGTTATGTTTTGGTCAGTGTGCCTACTCTAAATCCTATTATATTGCTTCTCCATTTTATTATAGGGACTGTATGGGGATACAACAATGATCATGTGGCCCGAAGGCCTTAATGTGTCATGGAGGCTATTTGGTGGCTCGAAGGCCTTATTGGCCAGAAGGCCTTGGGTGGACCGAAGGCCTTGAGTTAGACCAAAGGCCTTGTGGAGGCCCAAAAGCATTATTGTGCTGATTTCCATGGTTTGACCGAAGGCATTGAAGTTCTAGAATTCCAAATCTGTTTCCCAAATGCCCAAATGGGTGAATAATTCTGGATGCTACAGTACAGAACAATGACTACTATATTACCCTCTATATAAACTGCTACATTACTTCTATAGTACCGAAAATTATCGCCCCACCTGCTTTTTTATATCAGGTCTCTTGTATGAACTTGTAGTGTCCTCCCTAACAAGGTTTTGGCCCTTGTGATAAGAACATGATATGAATAAATCATATTTTATTAATAAAAGGTTGTATTTTTCTAATCGGTGTTTTCACTTATTGATGGTTCCATTGTTTAAAAAAATTTACACTTTAATAAAGATTATTTGAAAATATTTAATATATTTTTGAAATTTTATGGTCAAAATTTTCATCGGATGATTTTTTAAATTTTTATATTTTGTTTCATTTTTTGATTAATTGTGAAAAATACTAAATTTTTATTAAATACCGCATTTTAATGTGAATTATTTATAATGTTAAATTCAATTTTATATTGGTTTTAATGTAAATTTTGATCAATTATGCATCTATTAATCCAATTTATTCCATTATAATAATTTTTATATTGGATTTATAAATAAATACATAATAAAAATTGGAAAATTATCAATTTCAAACACCATTTTCATGCAACATTAGTAGGATTAATTTTAAATTAATTTCATCCACTTGTTGGATTTGAATTTATAAAAATGGATCAAATATTTTAAAACATTATAATTTATACTTTCTAATAATATAAACATAATTTTTTTTAGTAATTTTTTTAGCAAAACGGTTAAAATTAATTATAGTGATCAACAGAAAACAAGTATATCGATTGACTAAACATTAATATAAAGGGGAAAAGTATCCTAGAAACATGAAAAATACTAACTCGATCAGAGTAATTTGAAATTATACACTGTATTATTGAAAATTATTCATTACTTTAGGATAATGAGGGTATAGATTCTTCTGAATAGTGTTTAATTTTTGGTATTTATAATAATTTCACTCCTATACTATAAAAGGGAACTCACTCGCCTCACTTATTCAAACATACCTTGCCATTTTGATCATATAAAAATGTCCCAAATCGATACTCAACAAACCTAAACTCATCCTATATCCCTTATCATGGTTATAATTCAAAAAATTGACGGTTTTAGGGAAAACCTAATATGAAAACCCAAAGAGGAGGTAATCTTGTTCTAAATGAATTTTTAATTTGTTTCCATCTCCAACTCCAAAAATTATTATTATATCCTGACTACTTATAAACCTAATTATATAAATATAATGATATTTTTTTTTTAATATTACTTCCTAAAAAACAAAATCTTTCATTAAATGGGTTACATAATAATTTTTCGTGTGTACGACTGACTACCTCCTCACGAACAAATGTTGTATATTTTTTTGGAATACGATAACGTCATTTTTGTGTTTAGTGGACTACCACCTTAAGAAGTGATATTATTCATCCACAAATAAGAAGGAATGTATTGAGGTTGGGATTAATAAATATATGTGAATTTTATGAAATAAAAATTATAATGGAATAATATATATATATGTATATTTATTTATTTATTATTTTCTTTTCATTATATTACTAATACATTAAAATATATGTAGTGGTCATCCATACATACGAAACATCATCTCAATGATTGGTGAATTTCATTTACTATCAATAAAATTTTTATATTAATCTAAATAAATATATAAGGAATATATAAAATAATTCATCCTAGATAAAATTCTGAATATTATGAATTCATTATCTATGTATGAGTAATAAAAATAACAAGTTAAAACATACTTGAAAAACAAGGAAATTGAGATGGAAAAAGATGAAAAACTTGAATTATTATTAATGAATGGGTAATAATATTCTATAAATAGAAATATATGATTTCATAAATATTATTATGTTTGTGGAATATATTTATATTTTTTAATACTATTATATAGGAGATTACATCATGTCCATTCAAATGGGAGTGTAATGAAATAGATTTCTTCCCAATTTACATTCAATTGAGACTAATTTTCTATTATAAAAAAATTAAATTTTATATTGTGTATATATTTTTATTTAACATTTGTTATCATGAAAACATAATTATTCATTGGATTTTATGTTTCAATTTTAATTATTTCACCCATGATGATTTGACATGGAAAATTACCAAGTTGTTAATGTACTTGAATAATATAACTTTATTTTCTGATTGTTAACATTCTCTTGAAATATTCTCTTTATTGTAATAATCATTTATTAATCATTAAATTTATATAAATTATTAATTATATTTCATTATGGATATTATTATTTTATAAAACATAATTCATTTTTAAATATTGTATTTACATTGAATGCTTCATGATTAACTAGATAAATTTTGATAAATCCATATTCTGTACACAATAACGATACTGGACGATAAATCACAATTTTCGTTAAAATAAATATATTTTTTATATATGTGGATTGATGTTTCCATGAAATAATAGGTGGGTCCTAATTAATGAATGTACCATGACGCATCTACAGCCTCATGAGATGAATCGGTTTTCCAAATCAGATGGTTTTTAATGATTATTTGTAATCTATCTTGAGAATTGATCTAGATGTTAACTGTTATATGTATATTTTAAATATAGAGTCCAATAAATATATATTATATGAAATATTTATATTTTTTATTATTAACATTTTTTTATGATAATAAAATTTATAGATGTGTTTCCATCTTTTTTAATTATTATTACTTATCCTGTTATTTAAAAGGAATGAATTTTTTGTTAGTTACCCTGCTATATTATTTATGCACATCTTCATAAGTTTGTTGATTAAATGGAATGTGTTATTATTTATTTAGTTGTCCATATTTTTTATTCCATATCCTATTTTATAAATAGAATTTTTGTTTAGTTATTTACCATTCCATAATGATTATTCTTTATTGATTTATGATAGCTTACATTGTCCTTAACCCTTAATGATCATTGTGAACACCCTCATATTTTTTCATCTACATAGGTTGTGATGATGTGTTATTTTAATGAACTTTAATATATGTATTTTATTAGTTTCTTATGTATAATATTTTATTATCTATTTCCATTATAAAATGGGTAACATGAATGTAATCTAGTTTTCCAAATCATCAAAAAAATCTGGTACATTAGGTTTTTTATCATTTTATTCCTAAAAATAATATAATGTAAGGTACTGGAACCATGATCACAGGGGTCAGTTCACATTTTTTGGTATCAAATGAAGTTTAGTAGCATCCTTAGAAACAATATTTATGAAAACATAGATTAGAAAATAAAACTATATAATTGAATTTGAGGATCTGTATAGAAGAACATCTTTATGTTTTATAAAGGTTTATATTATGTGTTACATCATAAGAAAACATCTATGTTTGGATAATATCATTAGTTTATGAGTTTAATATATAAAATATGTTAAAATACATAAACACCACTTTTTTAGGTTTTATCTAAAGGGATTATAACAATATTAAGGTTGTTTTTGACAAATTTATTGAATGCATACATTTTAGTTGAAAAGTTATTTGTGGAATAATAATTTTACACTATTAAAAAGTAGGCCTTTAACAACATTACTACTGGTTTTTCATCACTAAACATGAACTTACTTCATGTGTGTGATTAAAATGCCTAGTAATTTATTAGCACAAAAAAATACCGGATAACATGGACATTTCTTAGTGATAAAATTTTTTGATAAAGATACCAATCATTAATTATTTTTGAATCCCTAGAAATGGGGAATTATACAGTGTGATACTATATTTAGAGCAGAGTATATCACAATAAATAGAATAGGCACAGTGAAGATAACAACATAAATTGCAGACATATAAAAAAAATAAAAAAAAAAATTTAAAAGAAAAAATCAATAAAAAACAATATATTATTGACATTTCATTAATTAGTTTAGGATATTACATTAGTAAAAATTATTATAGTAATCTAAAAACAATTCCTTCATATACGGCCCATGATCCCAAATAATTCTCTTGCCGAACAAACCATACCTACAAGATAAGTTTTTTTGAAATGTATAAGAAATCACTTCTTGTGTTAGTAATATAGTATAGAATTAAATTAAAATTATGGGGAATATTTTAAACTAATATATTAAACTAAACATTGTGCATACTAGGAACACTATGTATCAAATTGAGTTGTGGTTAATTATTGCACATCAACCCATTTCATGTCTGTAATCTAGCATTGTGTTTGTGAAATTAGATAAAATAAGTATAACATAAAAATAATAATGAAATTAATTAATTAATATAACATAAAATGATGAGAAAACAATCTAAGCATGTTTTCAAAATTTTGGTGATTTGATTCATGTTTTAAATTAAATGAAATTTATATATTGGAAACAAACACATGGAGTCATATTGGTCACATCATGCATCATAATTAGATATCTATAACATCCAAATGACTCTAAAATTTTGAAAATCTATTAAGTCTTCCTTGATTGTGCAATAGATTACACCATGAGATTTTAGAAGATATATTCTTTTTAATTTCATTGATGTATTATATTGTTCACTACACCACGATTAGCATGTGCTCTACGCAACACCATATTAGCTTGAAATATACACAACACTATTCTTGGCTCGTGTTACAGACAATTTCAAGTACGTTTTTTGGAAATTATTCTAGGCAACATTCAGTATAGATTTTCATTAATGTATAAATGAAATTAGTATTGATTATGTAATACACAATACAAAAGGGATCTAGAACGACACGCTTCCCTGACATTACTTTCATTACACGCAATCACTCCCTTCATTGATAGCATGTGCAGTACACAATATCGTGTTTCAATAAACAAAAATATGTTATTTAAATATTATAAAAACTAGCCGTTGGGAATAGTAATACCCAATTTTTGAAATTTTATAAATTTTATCATTCAAAATGGACTTCATTTTTGGATTCGGAATATTGAAATTAGAATAGGATGAGTTTATTGTATTTTTCAAAATTCATTCAATTTTGGATGAATAGTGAAAACACTTAGTTATTGGTTAAAAGAAAATTTTTATTTAAATAATATTTTATCTTATTAGAAATTATTTTTGGTCTTAATATATACATAATACCCTTATAAGTTCAATTTAATTCATTAAGATCATTTTATAATAATTTTAGATGTGTAAAAATTTTATTGATCTTTTTACAGTCTTTTAACCACCTCCTAAAAAAAATTCAAATTTACATAAAACATAATTTTACCATTTTTGTGAGTGGAATTTCGAAATTCAGAATGAAAAGTTTAATATGATGGAGTTATATGTGGTTCAACAAAATAATATTAATTTTTTGTCAATAGTAACTTTTTACATTTTTACCACTATTAAAAGTAAATAGTGGAATTGAGGGTAAAAATAATAATATTATTACCCTAATACATGTCCTAATTCGATTAGATAAGTGTAATTCGACCAAAATAGCCTTAGAAATAGTATTTTACCCTTTAGGTCCACTTGGATTAGATTTGGACATTTATTATTATTTTATTTATAGAAGAGTTAAAATAGATAAAATCAAAGTTTTATTTCTAAAACATTTTTAATATATGGTTATACATTAGATAAATTTGACTATAAATATAAATTATAAATCTAAAAATATTTTTTACATAATTGTATTTTAGTTGTATTTTTTAGACGTTAAATAATTTAATTTATTTATGACATAATAAAGATGCATTAATTACCTTATTAATGACATATTAACATAACTGATATTATAAATACACAAATAAATGTAATTTGAGACTTTTTACGAATTAAACTATTTTTATAGGTTAATATATCATATTAGGGTTGGATAGAAGTATTTGTTTCTATGTAATAGTTTTTTTATCAATTTATTGGAAAACAATTACCAAATAGTGCCAAAATTGACATAAAAGAGTTTTTTAAAACATATATTATATTATTAATTGATATAATGGTCCTAAAAATATATGGTTCATCCAAAGACTTATATAATAATATATATGAATTTAATTAACTAATTGGGCTTCTATTGGCAGCTTTTAGTATTTTTATTAACCATATAGTGTAAGAATACAAGAAGACACTGTAAAAGTTAAATTGTTTAACTTAGAGATAAATATAAATGATATGGTTACAATGGTAACATAAACTTGTATAAATCCTATTGGTTGATAGTATTTCAACACATACCCACCCTAGGAGTGAACTCAATTTAGTAAGGGACTTTTTCAACTATGATGGTCTTTGCAGCAATGCCTTGGCTACTATGGAAATCATATCATGTGTTTAATGGATTCCACAATTACATGTTTTATTCCCATACTATTTTATCATGATTGATGTTAATTTACGATATATGCCTTACATTCTTAAAATATTTATGTCATTTATCAAGATTTTTATGTTTAGATTTTATGTTCACATATTTGCATTCAAATGTTTATGGATTGTTCTATGTTCCCTATGTTTACCCTTACCGAGAATTTGTGCTCACCCTTTTTAGGTTTTCTTTTCCCTAGGATATAAAGAAATGTTTTAGGTAAGAATACAAAAGTTAAAGAACATTATGTGAGATGTTGAAGATATTTTACTCCGATTAGAATATTATTTTAAATTTTTCCAAAGACACTAAACTATTACAGTACTTGGGTGTCTTTTTTTGTTATGTATTAAGTATTCCGCAAGAGTAATGTAACATCCATGTATGTTATGTTCGGGTCTCTGCAATGTCCATTTCCATAATTTGGGTGATGATAAAAAGTATAATATAATAAACATTATTTTTTACTCAATACGGGATCATCCATACTCTAAAGTATTATTAATTGAGAATGATGATGACTTTTTTAGTAATGATCTTGTCAACATAAGTCATTTTACATAATTAATGTGAACATGCTTGTTATAGATGAACCAATGTACACATTGTTTATGTTTTTTTTGTGAATATGTATCTAAATTCATAATATGGAAATGTAAAATATATCTAATCATGTAATTATTTTGATATTATATGTGATATATTAGTGGGATAATTTAATTTCACATCATGTTGATACAAAATAATATTTTTTTTTAAAATATATTTCACTAATGTAAATTGGTTGTATTTCTTATATGAATTTCACAAAAATTTGTTATATTATATCTACATCTAATTAATGATATAATATATTTTATAATTCCAACTCCCACAAAAGTAAAACCACATTATAATTCATTTATTAAATCATTTTGTACCACCCATGATGGTACCCTTGAGGGGGAATTACACTAATATTATTTTACTAATGATAATGAAATTAACTAAAAAGTTAGATAATATGATTAGAAAATTATCTAAATATATATTAGTAAGTCAACGCTTAATGATGCCTATATATATTTTAAAACTATGATTTCTTCTCATTTTTAATCAAATTTATTATCTCCATTATACTTCTATTTGAGTAGTATATCAAAAATAATATATAATAATTATAAAACTCATTCTTCACAACCTAAATTTATTTTATAAGGACATATCACTTACTAGATCACTGAAATATAAAGTAATCAACTAAATTTTGTGTTAGAAATCATTCAGATGCAATATAAGACGCCCACTAATCTCTATGAAAATTTAATTCTAATTTTGAGTAAAGAGGATTTAAAAAAACGTTTTATTATTGAGAATATCTAATCAAAAAACAATTAAGAAATATTTTTTATGAAATATTAATTACATATGGAAATTACTTATTTATGGATGCTGTTATTTTCATTGCTTTTGATCTCTCTAACAAATTCACAAAGTCAATATCAACAATAGTTTCTAATATGTTTCATCCAAAACTATAAAAAAATGGAAAAAATAAGTAAATTATTTTGAAATATGTTTTTAACGTTTAATATTTCTATATACAACTTTTTATGTGTCCATGTGACGTTATCCACACGATTGTTATGTTCAGTTATCGAAATAATGTCATGATTTATCATATATTTAGTGACCACCCTATCATGAAAAAATATTGGATAAAACACATAATAAAACATATAATTATAATTTTACATATCAAATGACAATTTTAGTGTATTTAAAATTAACAATTAAAATTAATTTGTGGTCATTTTGTTTGATATCCATACATTGGATCCAAAATATAAATATTTGATGAATCGAAATTTATAGTAGTCTACATCATGTAATGTTTAAAACATTAATTGATGAAAAATATATTTTTTTGAGATAAATATATAGAGGATTACCACAAAATTATTGGAATAAAAAAGATTCAGTCATATATTATAGTTTTCAAAATCATATTGTATATGTCATCTTTATTCTTATCAATTTTTTCATTAATCAAATAGGTTTCATGAATTGAAATGATACATGGATTAATGAATCCAAATTATTCATCACATGGTTTCCCCATTAAATTGTACTGATATAAATTCCTATAGAAAATATGAAGAGTTTTTAACACTAATGAATATTTTATATCACTATTTGATAAAAGTTTAATGAAAATGTACCTTATGTATTAATTCAAAATTGAGAATCCAAGACATTGAAACATAAGAATATAATTCATACTCGTGAGATGAACTATAACTATATAGAATGTTCCAATATTTCATTTTCATGTGGAATGTAAGACATATTTTTATCATTATATGTGGCATCAAAATGATGTTATAATGATAATAAATGATTCGTAGGAACTAGAGGAAAAAAGGGAATCCTAGAAGGTCCTTTGGATTTATTGGTCTATTCACAATACTCTCTTGATCTATACTATGATTTTATCATAGATTTATTCAACTATAAATAAATACATCAAATGAGAATTTTTTTCATAAATTGTTAGGAGTTTTACAAAATAATTTTTTCTAATGACATAACTTATGTAACATTATAATATTATATGGCCATTATATAATATATCAATATAATCATTAACCATTGTAATATATGGATCATTAAGTGGAACCAAAAACGTAATGGTAATTTCTAGTTGTTCCTCATTCCCTACACTAATGTAATAATTTGTGATTTATTTATTCTGTAGCTTGATCCCAGGATATTGTACACCATACCATTCATAGCATTTAGGGGAATTGATGTTGGCATATATAAATCAAAATCAAATTTAACCAATAAAAATTAATTAATATTAATTTATCAAAATTTATTAGATTCACGATTAAGAGAAATAGTAATCAGACCATTTATTACCTCATGTAGGGTATTATGTTTAGGGGAATGACTAGCCTGAAATCTAGTGGGGTTATTTGGTTCATCATGTAAAGATAATTGTTCTATCATCAGTTCACTTTTATCCTTTCTCATATATTGACATTCCAAACCAAACCAGACAATAATATATTACAAAACATATATTTATCCCGAAAATGCATTCATCATCATATATGTAACTTTTTTTGGTTTTATCTTCTCTAAATATATTACAGGATACACTTCAAAATATACTCCTCTAATGAGACCATATTGTTTGGACCACTTCAGAGATATTGATAGTAGTATTTCATCTGGTATGGTCGAAGTTAATTCTTGATTCTAAACCATATAAAAATAAAATGATCATTAATATATATTTTATTGTAATTTTGTTCTAATTTATAGTGAATATTTATTTGGTTATACTTACATATGTTTCCCGTACTAATTTTCATCATCATCATCTTTACATAATTTATTTATATGATCCTCCATATATAACACATGAACTGGGATAGTAGTGGATTCATATTATTATTAATAAATTTGTATATAAACAATGGAACATATAATGTGTCATGATACATAAATTTTTTTTATTTTAAAATACAAAGAAATTTATTCTAAAGTTAATTGTAGCAAATCATTTCATTATGATTGAGGTACAATTTTTTTGATTGACAATAATTATTTTCAAAACACTTTTTTTACATAAATTAAAAATTTTGAATCAAACTGGGTAAAATAAATAATGTGAAATAATTTTTTATTTACTATATTTCCAATGAAATGACTTCTCATTGTGAATACCGAATAATTCATTCCATGTTTCATGATTTATAATGTGTTCAGGACTTTATTGGGGGTGGAACATTACATTCCACTCACAATCCATAAAAGGTAACATTGAATTATTTTTATGAAAACATCATCTGTATTTGTCATTAGAAATTATGAAATATTTATAATTTAAATATTATAATATATATAAACATTTCTTGGAATAATGAAAATTTGATCAACATTTCAGTATATAATTTTTTTAAAATATAGAAAATATATTTTAACATTACTATTATATCATTCCAAATGGGTTCCTTCATTACATGATGGATAATGATCCCTGTATCTAAATCAAGTGTCATATTCATACTCATTGTGAGCCAAATATAATTATTGTATATTGCAATATTTTGTTCAAAATCATATCTTCTTTGATTCCATCCAACCTCAAAATTTATACCCTTATACATTTCCTCGATAATTTTACTGATCATTGTTATTAAATTTCAATTTTTTTTCATCACAACAATAATGATCCCCTAATAATTCTACTATATATACAAAAATAGTCCATTCATTGTTGTAATTGGTGACATCGTCAGTTGAGAATACATTGTCTACATGTGTGGGAAAATATTTACCTTTTATTTTGTAAATAAAATATATATTAGATTATATTATGAGAAAAATCATATTATATTAAAAAAATAATCTTTCCATTAAAATATTTCACTTTTCTTAAAGGATGATGAGATCTGGATCCTCTATAGAGAATCCAAAAACCATCTTAATTTTCCCCTCTAACATTCAAGATATTGTCTTTATTTTGGCAGACATGATATGATTGTAATTTACAAATTAAAGGGTATCTATTGATTGAATTATCATATGACCCAATGTAGTTTTAATCACTAGTAGTAAAATGGATCAATTTTTAATTTTGGATGTAATACATAAAATAATTTCCCTACTTGTGAACCCATAATGAAATGATCATCTTGTTCCACATACATTCAAAATTTCACCATCATGAAGTAAATTTAGACAAATTTAATTTCTATATTATTGTCAACACATTTGAAAATTAAAATCATCAGTTGAATGTTTTATAATAAATATCATATATCAATTCTATAACGAAGAAATATATCATATTCATAGAAAAGGGATATTTATCTTCGGAACCATATATGTGAATTGTGTCTTCCACAAGCATACCTCCATTTTTTCATTTTATTGTAGTCATCATGTTTATTTTAATACAACATGTATCCATTTTTTACAAAAATAATATAATATATAACATTTATATTGAGTCCCTTGGAAAACCATCTATGTTATATGGCAAAAGATTACATATTTTTAGTTAAATAATTAGAAATTTGATCATGAATTCATCATATAAAATAATAATTATTTGTATTTATATCCATAATTCATTCTTTCTTGTATTTAAATCTCTGTGAATTTATATGTGGGATTCATTGTATTGATCAACATATTCACAATTTTGTAAAATATAATGGTTCACTGTCTTGTATAGTTTCATTGTAATTGATTCAAAATGTCTTCTAAAAATACTGTAATCTCTAAGGCACATTCATTAATGAGACATTTGTAGATGTAAGATGCAAATATATAACAGGTAATTTCTATTTAATTCAATATATTCTACCAAAATTTATAATTCACCAAAAAAAATTTGTATTTATTCTCTTCTTGACATATCCTAATAAAATTTAAATATTCTATTAAATTGAGTATTTTCTTCTATAATGGATGAGACCACATAGTGAAACCTCTTTGTGAAGAACTAGGATGGGTCACCATCTGACCCAGCGCCCGACCCGGTCCGCAGAAAGGCCGGGAGGGCGTTCTCGATCCCCACGGGCTGGCACAAGTGCCCGGTTATCAAAAAAAGAAATTTGGGAACAATTTACCCGAATAAAGAAATAAATATAAGACAAACAACAAGCTTAAAATTTTTAAAACTAAAAACAGATAACCAAACAAGACCTTAATCTACAGTCAAAATTTAGGTTTACAACTCAAACCAAAATCCAAATATATTAACAGAAATAAATGAAAAACTAAATACACTAACTCACGCCTCCATGCACCACTAGGTGCAACAAACTCAAGGAAAAATCACCAATCCAACACGAGGATTCAGCTGACAATGCAAAACAACAATGTTGTGGATGATGCATCAAACTGGAATTCATAAGAAATAGAATCTACACACTCCCAAGGGTGTATGAAGGGTGTCATCGAAAAGCCCATTAGGACGCCACCAAGAAAAGGTTCCACACATAATTATTAAATGAAGAATACATATGCAGTTCAATGGAATAAAAATAAATATTCTCTCAAAGAATATTAATGAAAACAGTTTTAAGGGGAAACTACTCTAAATGGAAACAACATCTATTAACACGCACAATCTCACTCAATCACTCACACACACAAATTCTTGGTAACCCCAACGTTACACCATGTTCGGATGGTGAGTGTGGTGAAAAAGTGGATCAGAATACATGAGAGATGCCATAAAGATACTAGCGATATTTGGCACCCTAGAACATCACTTCTAGGTGAAAAAAGGTACAGAAACACACCAATATATGTTCTTGTGAACGAGACACTTGTAGGTCAAAACATCCATAACCATCTGGTATCCAAAAATCAGCCAAAATTTTATTTATTGTTGAATTCGACAATCCAGCAAAGTGAAACCGGGTTGATGCCACTTCCGAATCACTAGCGTTGTAGTCCTAGTCTACCCAACTCGTACATAGGCTTCATGTTTGTTCTCAAGTAGTTAAGTGTTCATGTCTTATGTCATAATCACATACTCTGACTAAACAAGACACTACACATGCCAAAAACCACCATATTCACACACAAAGGCGATTTGAAATATGAAGCACACAATGAATATCCCAAAACTAAATCTTCATCACTCACACAACCAAAATAGAGACTGCACAGTCAAATAAATCACATTTATTATCAAACATTCCACTAATGGAATTTATTAAACAAATTTCACACACGTCACATGACATTAAGCACCAAAAATATTCACCCAATTTATCCAAAAAAAATTCACCCTTAATAATTTTTTAATAAAACAACCGATGTTTTTCATAACAAAAATTTAAATGGAAAAATACCACTTTACACACTAGAATAACCCAAACCCCCATACACAACCACACAAACACAATGTCACCCCTGGAACACATTACACATTAAGCATGTAATTAAGGAACCCACCCACACAGTTAAAAAGACCATTACTACAGTTACAAAAACCACAAGTAAAACTTTCCAAACCCATTTAAAAATACTCCCCATGACTAAAATGCCAAAATCCAATCAAAATCTCATTTATGATATGATGTGTATAGACTCTATGTGAGAAAACCACTCACACTCTTTGCACATTCTAACAAAAAATTTGCACAATTTGTAGAACACTATTTAATGGTGCAACATGAGTTTTCAACAACAAGAATTACCCACATGCAACATAATCATGACACTTCCAAATATATGCACATTAGATCCCAACAAAAACAAAATTCACATCAGGAAAAAAAATTAATTAAATAATAAATTAAATTAAAAAGAAAATCAAAAATCAAAGGAGATCAACTTTTCTCAACTAAAATTAATTAAATAACATACTAAATTACTTAAACATGCTAATTAAATAGTCATATAATAATTAAGATTAGATCCACCAACTTGTAATGTATAAAAACTTCGCAACATGTTGCACAAACTCCTATCAACCTCCAGTCACACCGCAACAACATAGATTCGACACTAAACACCAGACATTTAACACAAATTACCACAATGGGACCGTTAACAACATGAAGAACTAATCCAAAAATCTACCAAAGGTAAGAAACAACCGTCCGATGTAAGATGAACATGAGGAAAGGGTTACGGGATGCCAACCATGTATTATGAGGGTTCCATAGTTGATCCGCATTAAAAAAATGCTGCTAGACCTGCTGGACTATTGGGGGTGCAGACTGCTGGAGTGAAATCCAACCGAGGAGGAACTGGGACGTCGGTCGGTGAATCTAGAAGGGGGCGAATGGGTGATGTGGTGTAGCGGTCGTGGACCAGAGGGGAGGAGATGTTCTAGTTCGTTGCGACAGAGGAGGCTGCGTCGGAGTGGAATGCAAGGATAGGTGTGAGCAGTGATAAGAGGTAGATGTGTGTGTAAGTTGCAGGGATGGTGGGCAGGAGGTTCGTCAGATGTTGCGAGGGAGCCAGAGCCAGTAATGGTGTTGGTCGTCCAAGAGGAATGCCGCTAGGGTTAGGGTACAATGGGAGATGAAGGATGTGAGGGAGAAATGTAGGAGAAAGGAGGTGAGATGCAACCCCCCACGGTGGAAGAGGGAGGGAGGAAAAGAGGGGGAAAAGTAAAAATGAAATAAAAAACAAAACAAATGAAAATCATGAATATAGAAAGTGGATCAAAATGAATATGAAAAAAACCACAACCCATTAGAAAAAAATATATAACATAATCCATTCTAAATAATAATAATAATAACTAGTAAATAATTCTATAATTACAACATAAATTTAACAATTGTGACTAATTTAAAATATCAATTGAAATAATAATAATAATAATAACCTTATTGAATCATTATCTTAAATAATCATAATAGTTATAATACTACAATAGTCATAAAATCAGATACCAAATAATTGCATTAATTGATGAGTCTGGACTTCGTGCACTGACGCGTACGTGGCCACGACATAGTCGCACATCCCTAAAATAATAAATTTATTTACAAAACTTTCCCTTATTATGGATGGGCACTACACCCAGTCACGCGTACAGTTGCGCACCCATATAAGATCCGAATTTCTTCTAAAATATAACCATTTGAAACCTCATATCAAAAGCAAGACTTTCTGTAACGACCCAAGGTTTTTAAATGGGAATTCCCATCTTGTATTTTTGTCAAAAAACCTTATTAAAGCACAACATAAGGAAATACTACGTGATAATTTACCTTTAAACAGAATTTTGTCACTTATATGTTTGGAATTTTGAAAATGTGGCATTCACCATTGTGTTCAAGATGTTTTTTTGGAATCTAATAAAACGATAAATTTTTTTTGTGAATAGTAATGAACCCTAATGAATAGTAAAATTCCATTACAAATAGTGATTTACCATAATGAATAGTAACCTTATCTATGGTGGTATAAAAATAATATTCATGTTGGAAGTACGATATACCAATATTTTGGAATGAGTTAATGAATGTTTTAATACTGGTTTTGATAATAAATTTTTATTTTACATAATTATTAAAATAATCATATTTAGAACATTATTTTTGAAAAATGGACTTCATTTTAGGATTATACACATCAAGAATGGTTACAGAGAGTTTTGGGGATTTTTCTGAAATACATGAAATTTTGTTGAATAGTGAAATCTGATATTTCACAACATAAGAAAAATACATTAATTATGAAGTCATGATGATGTTTAGAAGATTGAAGCCCAATTTTCTCGGATTCATGTGCCAATTTTAATATTTTTGGCCAAGGAATCATCAATATTCCTTGTATTGAGTGAAATTAATAATCTATTGAATATACAATTGGGAAACCCCTCTCCTCCCTCACTATAAATACCCCCTCTCCTTACCACTTTTCCTCAAACCTCTCAAGCCTTTTTCTGAGCCAAAATTCTTCCCAAATATCCTCGGAAGCTCCTTCCCCATGTACAAGTTTTTCTGGTCTTTCCAAAAGACCAAAATCAAATCCCCTAAGAGGTGTCTCAAAGAAAGGAGATCAAAGGGTAAGAACCCTCTTTCGTTTTCATGTGTATAGTTTTCATTTTATTTCTTTTCTTATACCCTCTTCCCCCTAACATATCCAAAATGCAGGAAAGCTCCATAATATCATATATTATGGATTCTAATAATGTTTAATGATAATTCCAAGCATCATACATCTCCTCCTCTCCCTCACATTCTTGAATTAAAACATTGACTGTGATGTGTCATATTATCGACATCATGGAAAATGTCTTTCAAAATTCTTTAATCAATTTGTTTCTGGTCATGAAACCATATATGTTATGGTTAAACAAGATTATTATATATATTATATGTTCTATTTAATGTTTTGTAATCCTCATACACACATGATATTAAAAAATAATTCAAAATAAGTCAATTATGAGAAAATTGTTAAAATTAATTCATGTGTTTATCATTAATGTCTGATGTAAAGGTTCCCTTTTAAACTAATTAATGAAATGAATAATGTAACCATGTAACCTACTAGATTCCAAATAATGATATTTAACATCAACTCTGTAAAACCAATTTCATCATTGAATTTTTTTTGAACCTAAATACAATTGAACATATCATTAAAACTAATGAAACAAACGGACGTGAACAATGGAATTGAACCTTGTAATCAATCAAAATGGGTGTAAATAAACATAAAAAGGTTATACTGAATCTATTAAATTTAGATAATGTTCATGAAATATTTATTTATAAACCTAATTTGACTATTCATGTCATTAATATCATGTGGAGAACACCAATGGTCCTAAGGTAAGAGATCCTCTCAATTTCATAATTATTCAAGATTTTTCACTATGTTAGGACATGTTGTGTGTAATTATTAATTATGGGTTATGATTTAGCACCTCCCCATAATGCCCTATTTATGAATAAGCTATGATAATTACATTTCCCCTCTTAATAATCCCTGTCAAGTACTCCTGTTACCATTCCAATAATCTGTAAGGAATTTTACCCAAACCTCTTTTACTTTTTCGGGTTGTCTTAAGGGAACTTCCCAAATTTTTTCCTATTATCAAGTGTAATCTATCCTCCGTTTCAAGTCACCTTTGTCTTTATTAAATAATTATTTTTATTATGACAACCCTCCTGGTTTACTACTGGTTTTATAAAATAATATTATGCCACTTTTCATTTCAAGAGATATTCTATGTTTTCTTAAACCACACGAAAATGTTTTGACTCAATGATTCCTAAAAACTATTTTTACTTGTTATCACTTTAGTTTGTTATATCTTGTCATTATTTATGATTTAATAAATTATTAATGTCCATTTATTATCTAATTACATTATAAATGGACTCTTGTATGTTACGTACCTTTTTATTATGCTTCATGAAGTGAATGTGTTCCCATTTCATTCCTTAGGTAATCATATGATTATGAATGATTGATTATGAGAGATTAATTACGTGGAATGAATATAAAATAATAAGATTAGATGGGTGTGCCAAGATAGTTCCCTAACGCATTGGGTAATGTTAATGTCTCAAGTGAAGATTATGGGAAAATGGTCCGGGCTGTTATCCTTGGATTGTGCTACTATGGGAAACAAGATTGGCAGTTAGCCTTGACTCGAAATAAACTCGTGTTTAAAGTTGCTTCCACCTCTCTATGAAACTATGATTATATAATCTCATGCTTATAAGATCCCATTATTAATTTTTTAAATGTTTTTATGATCCCATGTTTATATTTTATGATTCCATATGATCCATGATTCCAATATCATTATGTGAAGCCTCCTAACTCATGTGCTGAAATTTTATTCTTTTGTACATTCCCTTACTGGGATTTTTAGCTCATCCCTTTGTTCATGTGTTCCCCAGGGTACCCTATGAAGATGTGAGGGCTCAAAAGAAGTTAGGAGCTCATTATGATGATTAAATAAAGAAGTGTCTATAGCCCCATTTTTTGTGATATATGTACCTAGTCATCCAAGAAACTAGACATAATGATCCCTGGATTGTACTCTGATGATGAATTATGTTTAAAATCATGAAATGTTATGTGTTCAATGCTAGGGTCGCTATAGTTGGTATCACAGGATGGTCTAGTTATTTTGGAGAATAGGATTAGAGCACCTTAGTGGGAACCTTAATGATGAGACTAAGTATAAGAAAAAAGTCCTAAATTTTGGGGAGTATAGATTTAGTGGATTATCATGAAAATACATACATGTCTAGATACAACCTTATAGAGATGGCTCTGGCACAGATGTATCCTAGGGGTAAAACCCGAAAACACCGCTTTGATCTAGTCTCGAACGGGAACTGGTGCACGACAACAGGCCTTACTGCACTCTTGGTTACGACACTCTCAGGGGATATGTTTCATTATATTCACAATCTTACTACAAACCATTATTAAGGGAAACGACCATAAGAATATAAGTTAAGAAATATAATGAGGATAACCTATATATAATCCTCTGGAATCACAAGTTAGGATGTACTTGTTCTTTATAAGTTTATCCTTTAATGTTCATTTTTTTCTATTATATGATCAACCACTAAGTATTCAAAACATCTAATTATATGTTATTATTCTTAATTAATGGAAGGAAATAGTATTAAATGATCCAACAACCAATATAATATGCAATGTCATGATTTCCCTAATGAAATTCCTTATGTGACGGAAGCGGGTGCCCTAACCTTCATGGAAATTCTTATCATGTGTCTAGAGTTTTGAATAATAACATGAATCAGGTGGAAAATCCCCCTACTCCAGGGAAGAAGAATGTTTCTGTAGAATCCTTCATACGGCAAAGGCATCCCATGATTAGCGGGTCTTCTAATCCCCACCTCGCAGGATAATGGATTAACTCCATAGAAATGATTTTCTCTATCCTAAAGTGCCCAGAAGAAGAAAACGTTGTACTGGCAGTCTATCATTTTGATGGGGAAGTTGATCAGTGGTGGACACTGATCAAGAATAAAAAGTCCCAAGAAGAAATTAATTACATATATTGGGTGGAATTCATGAGGGTGTATTTCAAAAAATATTTTACTAAAAACCTCCATCTCAAGATGGAAAGAGAGTTCCTCAGACTCAAGCAGAAGGAAGATGAGTCCATCGAGGCATATGAAGAAAACTTTACAAGGCATACAAGGTACGCCTCTGGCTTTGTCATGAACACTAAAAGAAAAATTGATTTCTTATTTAGTGGACTAATTCCGAGTCTATGAAAAGAATTGGTGATTCAAGACATCGACAGTTATGAGGAAATTGTCTGTTGTGCCCTCAAGGTAGAAATGGATATTTGAGACTCTCAGTGGTCTCATGGGACCAATGATAAGAAGAGGAAAATTGAATACATCATTGGTGTTCCATTAAAACAAATCCCATGATAGAAATAATCCAAACATTCCCCTTTGCAAAAATTGTGGGAAGTAGAATCTTGGTAACTGTCTGAAGGGAACCAATAATTGCCTCAAATGTAGAATGTTTGGTCATCTGTCCAAGAACTGCAGAAGGGTTATGAAAAATTATGTGAATGTTGAAGAATAAAGGAAGGTTCAGATCAACACTCAGCCTGCATTGCAGTGTTATGAATGCAAGGATCTTTGGAATTATATGAACAATTTCCCTAAGATGAGGGTTGTCGGAGGCAATCAACAACAAACTCCAAGGAAACATATAAGAGTTGTGTTATCACTACTACTGAGGTGGAGCCGGAAAATGATGTGTTGACAAGTACACTTTTTATACATTAAATAATAGCGAACGTACTATTTGATTTTGGTTGTACACATTCAGTCATATCATGTAATTATAGTAGAACTATTGAAAACCACCTCAAAATTTGGAGGAAATGTTATCAGTGAGAACATCGAATGGGGAAATTATTGTATCCATGGATTATAAATCCTCCTCGGTTAATTTGTGTGGACTGAACCTCCAATAAAATCTCGACATACTTCCTCTAGTTCAATTTGACGCTATCTTGGGCATGTATTTGCTCTCTTTGTACAAGGAAAACATCAACTGCCGGGAAAGGGAGATTACTCTTCACATCCCGAAGCATCCTCCGATTCTTTAAAAGTGTAAGTAGAAAGATTAATATCCTTTCAAATCATCGTCTGAAGTTTGGATATTGCTTCCTTATAAAAATGAATATCTAGGTCAAATGATTGTTACTAAGGAGAGAATCATGCTTGAAGACATGCCCATCGTGAGGGATTACACTGATGTATTTGCTGAAGAGTTTACTGGTCTTCCTCATGTCCGAGAGGATGAGTAATCAATTGAACATATTCCCAGATCTATACCAATATCAAAGAAACCTTACAAAATAGCCATTGTATAGCTAGAAGAGATGAATAAGTCGTTACATATGATTATGGAAAATGGTTTTATATGCCCGATTTCTTAACCTTGGGGTGATCCAGTTCTCTTCATCAAGAAGAAGGATGGATCAATGCGCCTTTGTATTGATTATCGCAAACTCAATAAAATCAAAATTATGAAAAAGTATACCCTTCCAAGGATAGATGACTTGTTCGATCAGCTACATGGGGCCTGTTATTTCTCTAAGGTGGACCTTCGGTCCCGATATCACCAACTAAATGTGAGGAAAATAGATATTCCCAAGACTGCCTTTCAAATGAGCTATGGACACTATGAGTTCATTGTGATTTCCTTCAGACTCACTAATGCTCCATCAATTTTCATGGATTTTATAAATAGTGTCTTTATAGATTACCTCAACAAATTTTTTGTGGTTTTTATTGATGATATTCTGATATACTCCATGATCAAGGTGGAACAAGAGGAGCATTTCGAAACTGTGTTAATTGAAATTTAATCTCTATGATGTGATGAAAAAGTTGGGTTTAAATGTCACAATATTTAAATGTTTGAAAAAATGTTATAACCAATTTAATTGTAAAATTGGTTAAAATTACAATTTCTGGGTTAGTTTTTGTAAAATATATATAATTAGTTTTTAAAATGAAATTATAATATTATTTAATTATATAAAAAACATAAATGAAAAAGTATTTTTTAATGAAAATCAATATTATTCACTAGAAACCCTAATATGATGTTTTCGAGAAAAATACCTACAATTAACACTAAGAAAATTTTAAAAATATCAATTAATAAAATTGTCTTTACTATTTAATATTAAATTAAAAACTTTTTCAAAAATTAATTGTATTATTTTTTGTAGAAGTATATAAAAAGTAGTCTATTTGTGAAAATAGTATTTTCAAACATTCTAAGACATTAAAAATAATTACATGTTTAATTATCAATATTTTATCTATATAAAAAAATTATAAATAATATTTAAAAATTAGTTATTAATATTCATATCACATTGTTTAAAAACTATGTTATAACTATCCAGTTTAAATAATTATAATAAAACAAAATAGTTTAGTAGAAACTCAATGTTGCGTGAAATGAAAGCCAAGTTGAGGTGGTGGGTGGCACAAGATTTAATTTTTGTATCAAATTAAAAATATTAAATGTATGTATCATGTTTCTCAAGAAATAAAATAAAGAATTAAAAAAAATTAGGTTCATGAAAACTCAAGGTGTTATATATACATATTTATGTTCTAATATCTTCTATAATTTTAATAATATTAAATATAGATTTAAATATTCAGTTTAAATGGTATAAATATATATAGTTATGTATTAAATTTTAATACATTAGATCATAACCTCAAAACATATATCAAAACAAAAAATCTATATATACTAATATGAGTGCGTCTATTAGGTGTCATCTAATCAAGCATAGAAAACATTCACCAAATATCCACATATCACATCATACAATTTTCACATAATAATAATCAATAAAAACAATATAATTCGAAAATAGCCTATAGAAAATTTTATCCCAAGGGTCTCCAAATAAGGGTTTTAAAATCATAATGATTTTTTTTAATAAATCTACAACAGGACATAAAAAACTAGATGTCTGAAAATCTAATTAAAAACCATCATTGTTATAAAATTAGGTTAGTATTTACCAATTTACATGATCGATAGTTTGAAATAAATATGATGAATATTTTTTTAATCTATTATAAAAATACCAAATGTTTGTTTTATTTGCATCGATCATTAAAATTGAATTACATTTTAAACAATAAATTATAATCCATTATTAAAATATTTCTTTTTTCACATTAAAATGAAATGATTCAATTTAAAATTATTTTCTATAGCCAAGCCCTTATTTATTAAAAAAAAATTGGAAATACATGTTGGAATTTTTTAAATAAATTTAACTAAGAAGTAAAACCTATTATAATGAAATATAACCTAATTTAAATAAATAAATAAAACATATAAAAATAAGAAACCAAGATGTAGAATATGTATGAAATAAAATTAAATAGTGGAAATGTAGACATATTTTTATAAAAGTGTACCGTTTAACAAAAAATATATATAATAGGATTTTTATATGACAAAACACATGGGTAGTATAGGTAACATATATATACTAAATGTAAGTGACTCAATCATTGAATACTACCCAGTTATGTGATCTATAAAATTAATGAAACCCATGCCTCCAATGGAATCCAATAATTACCACTTTCTAATATCCAAATATACTAGAGGATAACCCAAGTGTTTACTATACTATCTATGATCTACCATGGGAAAATAAAAAAACAACACATTAAGAAATCATTCATTCAAAAAATAATATAAATCCTCAATTATGAAAACAATTTAAATTGTTCTTCCTTTCAAAAACCCATGTGAAATATCACTTGAAAAGAAATCATTTTAATGAGTCCTTTAAAAAAATTATTAATACAAAACTATTTTAAATGAAATTGTCTAATATATACATATATATACAAAATAATACATAGTCGTATAAGAAAAATATATGAAAAGACAAATCCATAACATTGGTTATAAATAAATAATACAAGAACAAAATAATGCCTAAAAAATTATCAAATAATGAATCCAAAATTAACAAATTTCATGAACTCATACTTTATCCAAATAGATTTAATAAAAACCTAAAGTAATTTTGAAACACAAGTGAAATTTATGAAAACCATCAGAAACATTTTTCTAGTCAAAAATATAATTTATTCATTGAATGAAGAACAAAAACAAGGTAAATTCCTAATGAACCCCATTGAAAATCAATTATAATCCGATTATAACCATAAAAAAGATGAATATTTACATATAATTAATATCAAATAAATATAAATTTTTTAGATAAACAAAATTTAATCACATAAGACATGAAACAAATTAAATAAATAGATAATGAATAAATACACCTACCCACAGATATTCTAGACGATACCAATCTTTTAGAAATATCTAGTGGAAGGCTTAACGAAGAAGGGGAAACAACACAAACATTAAAGTGAGGTAGAGGATAAAATATCTTAAATTGGATTCGAAATTTGATTTTTTTTATTGATCATAGAGATATTGTGAAATCATGGATTAATTTATTCCTTGATTAGAGCCTTGTATTCACTGAAGACTTGATTCGAGCATTGTAATTTCTCGATCCCTGATTCGAGCATTGATTTGAGACATGGATTCCTGGAGGAGAAGCACAAATAGCACAGTACATCCATCAAATCATGAGATACCACTATTAAATGTACTGTGTTAGGTGTCGTTAGAAATATCATGGAGAATTTTCTTAGCCCTTCAGAAAAAGTGATGATATAGATACATTTTATTTGTGTTAAATTAATAATCACTCATAAATGGAATCATTTCAGTGAAATACTTTTTGGTCTGAAAAAGATAACTTTTATCAATGATTTTTTAGTGCTGATAAATATTAATATTTTTTAGCTCTGAAGAATTGCGGATTTAATTCATATTTAACATCAAAAAATCAATAGCGATGAATACAGGTTTACAATAATAATTATAAATAATGAAATTTCAATACATTTATATGATAACATATTTTATTATTATCATTTTATAGTTATATAAATATATAATTATTTATTTTAACCATATAAACAATTTTTTTTAAAAAATAAATTTTTACTTATAATTATTAATATATAATTTAATATATATATATATATATATTATATATATTTAAATATAAATATATTACTCAATGTGATTCTAAAAATATTTCTAAATATATTTATATATATTTATTTATAATTATAAATATATTTATGTCGTTATATATTTTATATTATTATATATATATATTTAATACGTATATATTAATATAAATATAGTAAATATATTCATCATTTAAATATTTTTTTATATTTTTAAAATTAAGAAAATATTTATATCTTTATATATATTTATAAAAATATATGTATAATAATTATTTATCAATATATATATATATTCATTATTTAAAAATATTTATTATACCATTATAATTATTTAAAAATAAAATTATTTATTTATAATTGTATGAATACATTTAGAAATGATTTTTATATATTTAAATCATTATATATATATATATAATAGATATAAATATAAATTTATATTTAAATGTAGTCAATAAATTCATCATTTAAATAAATTTTTAAAAATTTTATAAATATTTCAATATATATTATTTAATTTAAGAGTTTAATTTTTTTTAAAAAATATATATTTATTCATATTTATGAACATATTAATTTATAAATAGATTAAATATCAAATTATTAATAGATTTAATTATTAATATTTATTTATAAATATTTTGTTACAATTATATTTTTTAGATTCTTAATGAATATTTATTTTCAAATTCATACATGTAAAAAATTAGTGAAATTGAATAAAAAATTAGACTTAAAAAATATTGAAAGAACTGAAAAAATTTATTAATTATATATAAATAATTAAATACATATTGATATATATAGAAATAAATATGAATACATATTTTAAATATTAAATCATAGTAAATTAATATATATAAATAAATAATATAAAATTATTAAATTCAAAAAACAATAAAAAATATTAGAAATCAATAAACAATTTCTATTTGAAATAATATTAAAAGAAAGTAAAAATAATATTGAATAAAAACATAATATATTACATTTATCATTTATATTGAAAATCTAAAAGTAATACTAAAATTTTAATGGATTACATGAATATTAAGAGTATTTTATCCTATATGAGATTTTATTAATTACATAAATATTTTTGTGTCTGTGTCATATATAAAAATGCATTAATTTCAAAACCAATAAATACATTGTATTATATAAATCATTTTATATAATACATTGTATTATATAAATCATTTTTTATTAAATATTCTATATATTGATATATGTATATATATATATGAATATATACCACTAAATATATGGAAACTTTAATATAAGCATAAATACATTGTATTATATAAATCATTTTTTATTAAATATTCTATATATTGATATATGTATATATATATATGAATATATATATATATATGTGTGTGTGTGTGTGTGTGTGTGTGAATATATTTTAATATAAAATGTATTAATGAATAATTAAGTATAAAAACCAATAAAAATGAATAAAACATTATTTTTTTAATTATTATATTTTAATCTATTTACATATTTATACTGAATATATATTATTTACTACTATCTATAATTATTATATATATTAAAAATATTCATTTTCATTTATAATTGTTTCATTAATATTTTTTAAAAAAATTTTGGAATTTATTTATTTTAAATTTTTTAAATGATTACAATTTTTAACATGTGTATTTTATTTTATTTATTTAAATTTAATAAATTTGTTAAGTTTTATCTATTTAATTATTTAAATTTATTATTTATAGATATCTGTATATTTAATATATATTATTTATTTAAATTTATAATTTATATATGTGCATATTAAATTTTTTTATTTTTTTCAATAATTATTTAATTAATAAAAATTTTAATATATTTTTAAATTTACATTTTTTAATAATTTCAGTTTATTTGATACCATTTTCAATGCTAAAAATTAATTGAGAAAAGATATCATTTATCAATTATACATATAAATCACCGATAAAGTGTAACTTTTAAATAAAATCATTAAATTCAATAGTTTGGAAAACACACAATATTTAGTTAGTTTTCATTACACATCATGATGAGTTTATTTGAGAGTTTGTGAAACATGCAAGACCGAGTTTTACCGAACAACAACATACTATTAATATTATAATTTAATATTGTAGTTATCTCATATAAATTAAATTGGATGTCATTAATAAGATTCAATATTTTATGAAAATATATTATTTAATTCATTGGTTATCAGTTAATTAGATATATATATGAAAAGAAATTATCTATAAAGGAAATTTTTTTATTAAAAAACATTTTCCTATGCAACAAAATATGAGTTATCCAAAAAATTAAATAAATTACAATTAGTAATTGATATTAATAATATATATGTATATATATTATTCAATATAGAGTTTCTTTATTCATCCAATATATAAGACATTCATAAGATAATAATATATCTATTTTTATGCATAAAAAGGTAAATTATTCTAGAGGTATTTTCTCCTTTTCCATAGCACAATTTTTTTTAAAAATGATTTTGGAAGTATTATAAATATAATTTTAAAAAATAACATTCTTTTATGAAATATAATTTTTAAAATTATATTGTGGTGAATATTTGGTATTTTTCATTGATGTTTTATTTTTATAATGAATTGTGAAATATATTGATTTTTAATTGAAAACTTATTTTTCAAATAAATAATTTATAATGTTAAATTATATTATATATTGGTTTTAAAATAAAATTTGATAAATTATAAATCTATTATTCCAATTTATGACATTATAATCATTTTTATATAGAATATAGATATAAAAAGATAGTAAACTATTTAATATTTTCACTTTAAAAACTCATTTTCTCGAGACTTCTGTTGGGTTAATTTTAAATTAATATATACCAATTATTATATTATAATATTTTAAAAAAATCAATATTTATAATAAGATTAATTTATAATCTCTAATAAGGTCTGTTTTTTACTAATATTATTTGTGAAAATATTAATAAATTATAAGAGTTATTATGTGAAAAATGAGTTTTTTGAGGGACTAAAATTTATTCTTAAGGATAAAATGACCTATAATCATCTATAAAACTCATTTTCTGGTAATATAAGACTGTATACCCTCTTCTATCATAAATTATTCATTATTTGAAGCACATGAGTTAGGGAATACTTGCCAATAGTGTTCACTTATTTGTATTTATAATAATGTCACTCTCTTTCACTATAAAAGGGAACTCACACCGCTAAAATATCACACCCCCAAAACCATTTTTCTCTTCCAAAACATTCCATAAATAATCCACAAATTCCCTACCATCATCCTATAACAGTTATTATGGATATAATTCAATCAGTTGATGTTTTCAGTGAAAATCATTGATGTAAACCTGAAGAATAATTATCAATTTTTTAAAAGTGTTTTTATTTTATTTCCATCTCCATTTCATTCAATTATTCTAATACAATGATTCAATAATAACATAAATATATAAAATATAAATTATTTTTTTATGTTATGTTTATGACCTATAAAATCATACACATATATAAAATTGGTTACAAAATTGCTGATCTTGTGTATAGCGGACTATGGCCTTATGAACTGATGTCATCTATTTGTCCATTAAAACCCTAAAAGGATGGGAATTAAAATATATTTGTAGTCTATGTATTATTTATTTTATATTTAAGATTATTTTATTCTTATTTAATTTATATATTGCACATAACATCATGACTTCAATTATGTGGTAATACGATAATATTTTTTGTGTCTATGTCAGACTACCACCTCATGAAGTGATGTGATTCATTGATGCACAAAATAGAATTTATTAAGGATGGGTTTATTAATAATATGTGAAATAAATGACAAAATTTTTTAAACAATTGAAATATATATATATATATATATATTCCTTTTATATATTTCAATATAAAAAAATCAAACCATCTTTCATGTGTATGTACAATCAACCATCCACATGAATAGTTCATTTCATTACCTATCACAAAATATTATGTATTAATATAAATAATTATTTAATGAATATATATGATATTTTAATAATTTTTTTCATTCCATAGATGGTGAAATCATGATATATGTAAGAGGAATTAAAATACGAAGCCCAAATATACTTGAAAAAATTGAAATAACAGCTATAATGAAAAAATAATAAAATATTACTAATTAAAATGTAGTAAGATGCTATAAAAGAATCATATATGATTTCATAAATATTAATATGGTTTGGGAATAAGTTAATGACCTGTTTGAACCCACTATACATAAGGTTAAATCATATTCAACCAATGGGGAGTATATGGTAATCGAATTCATCTCAATTTAAATTCCATTGAGAAGTATTATTTATTATGAACATGTTTAACATTATATGTTGTATATATTATCCTATAAAATCAATAGCAAACCATACATAATTATTTATGTAATTTTAATTTTCAATTTTTTTATTTCACCCAGGGATATTTTAGTTGGAAATATACCATGTTGTCAAAGTTATTGAAAAATATCACGTTCTATTTTGATTATTAACATTATTATGAAACTATCACATTCATGCGATGATGGATTCAATATATATTGGATATCATATTTATATATATTATTCTATTTAAATTGTTAAATCTATTTCTCCAATTTTCTCATCTCTGATCTCAATTGAGATCATATAGAAGTTGTTGGGTGCTATGATCTTTTTTGCTATGGCTACTCATGAAAATGGGAAGAATTATTAAGGGATATACAATGGGTGGAATTATGGAATTTCAGAATGGTGTGGATCCCACATATATATATTAGGATTTTTTTTCTGGTTTTACATGATGCATTACAGATGTGTGTTGATCTAGGGGAAATAAGCCTCTAACGATGGAACATATCCATTATAGAAGGAACTTATCACTGGCGGAGAATCAACATTTTGTGATGGTTGTAAAGAGGTTGACGTGGTAGAATAAGTACATGTTTATCAAGAAGGTTTTCATTGTTGATTTTGATGACTAGATCATCCATGATTCCATCCCTGGTGGTCACAATGCGCCTGAATCTGGGTTCGTGACAAGTTTGTCTGTGGATGGAGGAGATGCCTTTCTCATTGTGCAAGGTTCACCTCAGATCATGATGGGGACACATCAGTTGGGAGGTTACCTTAGTATGACCTATCTGAGGACATAAATATATAGTGATGGGTCAGTTATTATGATCTGTGATATAGACGTCTTGACCCATGACAAATTTGTTGGCAGTGGTGATGATGACAATGCAGGTGATGGAAACAGATGGGAATGTGGGAGGAAACCTTAGGATGAGGTGCATATTACAAGCTGGTGGTAGGTTCGTGTATTTCGACTGCGATTCATAGGGGAAACGTGGAAGCTTATGATTGTATCTTATACCATCTTCACATGGTTTGGGGTGACAACTTTGGATGGAAGTTATAGGATGGTGATGTTGACATTCACATTATCGGTGGGAGGAAACCTTGACCTACGGATTGACCTCAATCTATAGTTGAGTGGGGCAGGTGGATCATCCAAGATTTTAATTTGATAAATGTTTTGTCTAGTGGATGGTTCCAGCAATGACTTAGGCCGATGGTGGTTTTTTGGGTCTAATTTATGCGACTGTTCTAGGGATTTTGGGATTTCAATTATTAGTAGTTTGTGGGAATTTTGACTGTTAGGTGTTTTTGAGCAGCATTGGTTTTCCATTTTTTGGTTTTTTGGTGCTTTTGGTTCCCCATTTGGGTTGTGTTTCATTACTCTTCTATTTTCCTTAATAAATTCTTATGACAGAGCATGCTCTAGTCCATAACATTCTTGTTATTTATTTTATGTACTAAATTTTCATTGGACATTTAATTTATCTTAAATATCTATTTTTTTAATGATGGCTATTATTATTACCTAAACTGTATACCAGCATATTGATACAATGCATAATTTGATTTTTATTTGATTAATTGTTGAAATATTGAAAAATCAATATTCTTATCTTAATAAGTATATTTGATTATATGGTAAATAGTTCATTAAAAAATTTCAATTATCCAAAATATGAGTAATTTTTTGAACATGAATACATGGGTAGGGAATAGTTAATCATAGCCCCTCGATGCATTAATAGTCTCATGAGATGAATCTATATGCCAAATCAGAAGATTTTCTATCTAGTATTTTTCAAATATCTCAAAAGTAGATCATGAAGGTAAATGTTACCTATATCTAGGAAACATAAACTCCAATAATTAATCATCTCCTATTTTCATATTTTAGATATTATAATTTATGATATTTTCACAATGAAAATTTATATGAAAACATTTCATTATCTATTTATTGATAATGAAATATCTACTTATTTTAATGGAACGTTCTTTCAATTATTTACCATTCCATATTATTTATGCACATCCTTCCCATTTATTGATTAAATTGCATGTGTTTTTTTGTTATTTACCTTTCCTTATTGGTTATTCCTTATCCATATTTATATGGGGAATTTTTTTAGTGACATTAAATTAAATTTTTAATAGACATGATTCATTCAAGATAGCCTCCCCTATAATTATTGCTTACCAAGAATTTGGGCTCGACGTTATTTTTTTTACTTTCCCTAATTTATGACGAAGTGATTTTTGAATTAGATTTCAAAAATTTATTTTACTAGTTATTTAGGATTAAATTTAAATATTCAATTCCAAATGATAAATTGTTAACATGTATGAAATATATATTTCCAAAACTACTATTTTTTTTGACCATCATGATTTGATTCCATACAATCACGCCGATGAAATAAGAAAATGAATTAGCTCTTTGCTTACTGGGATCGAGTCACTACATTGATTATGTTATCTCTATAAATATTTCTATGTTCTATTTTCATTTATCATCACCTAAATAGATTAAATAATGTTTCTAACTAATATTATTGATGAATTGCCTATTTATAGGTTTAAATTTTATTTGATGTGACTGTTTGAACATATAACATGGATATATAATTTAATATCTATAATGGGATGCACGTGTATAAGATATAATGGCAGAATGAAATTGATTTTGGTGTTTCTAATTCATGGTGATTCTACTAAGAGATAATTAGTCCTTATGAGATATTGTGGTAGGTATGGATATGCTCGACCCATAATAGAGGTCTGTTGATATGGTAGATTGGATGAATAATTCTAGTATGAGAACCATACAACCCCTATGAGGATGGTTTGGGTGGGGACGAAGTCCTACCCATATCAACGGGGTTCAATATTTTTTTATTGAATGGTTATAGAGATAAAATATATCTCCCTTTTTTATTGTTATCTGAACCAATTAATTCTTGTTTCCAAATTGCCTTACATTGTTATCCTCACAAATATATTTCATGATACATTAATTTCTCATGGATCTTATTATGATTTGTGATATGATCCTAGTGATTACATCTTGAGGATAACCCCTCTATAGTGTTTCTAATGTTGGATTGTTTGAAAGTTTGATTTGGATTGAGTAACTATATTTTTCCATTTATAGAAGTGGATATTTCTAGTTTAGAAATGTAATATCTTTGGTAGTATTACATATTCTTTCATTTATTATTTTTTGGAATTAGTAAATATTGACTAGTACATTTTCCTATATAATGTCGATTGGTGGATTGTTTAATTTTTCAATAGGAATTAATATTATAATTATCCCATACAATATAAAAATACTATTAGTGTGACACACCATCATGTGGACTATTCGATGTGGGTTTCTTGGGAAACATTTATCTCTTATTCTGATATATGGATGGGTTTTTATGGAATAGTTTCACAAGACTAATTGTGTTAAGATAATTATTTCTAATGTAAAATATATATTATTTTAAATTTTTTGATATTGAAGTGTATTTTACCAACTACTAACCTATTTCAATAGGTATTTTAAAAAATTCAGTATCATGTTTTTGAAAATTATCGATTATTAAATAAATTAATACCTGAATAAGAATATAGTTAGTTATGAAAGACCACACTATCTACTCTAATAGAAATCAATAATTGAATGATAATATATTTCATAAAATTACTTTATGATATTTTATGAATACATAGTCGTAAAATCAATATAATTTGTATAAGATTTATGGTAATGTTGGTAGGATTGTAGATTTTATCAAAAATAATTATTAACTTATAATTATGATACGGATTGATGAGAATCAGAAACATAAATTTATTTATACATTAAATCTCACATAGTAGTGAAGAGAGATATATAAAATGTATTATTTGTATTTAATATATTCCACAACATCAAACAAGCTATTTTACAGAAATATATGTACAATAACTAACCTTATTCCATCAATATTGATTAATGGATACCATATTAGTTCCAATACGATATTTAATCTGTTAGGTATGTATGATCCCATTTTTTTGGAAAGGTATGTTTTGTCGTGTTTTTGGTTGTAACCTTTTCTTTTGGGACTTTAAATGGTTTCATGGAAGCGTGATTGCCCTTGGGGGTGTTCCGAGGGCTCAGGGCACAGAATAAGGGAAGTCTGGGCAAAGTAGACCAAGACACACGGCATGCGCACAGTCATCCAAACTGTGTAGCATGCCCAGACTACGTTGTGCGACCCTCCCTCCTCTGGAAGGAAGCGAGCGCACAGTTTGCGCACGGTTGGCCAAACCATGTGGATAAATCGTGTGACTCCCCCTCCTCTGGGAGGTGGCATGAACATGGTTTGTGCACTGTTTTCCAAACCATGTGGCAAAACCATGCGGCCACGTAAAGTTGGAATGTTTTCAAAATTGCCACTCTGGGCTTTACAACCCCAACTCAGGATTTTCCTCAATTTCCTCTTCCTTCTCCCTTGGAATGAACCAAAACTCCCAAGAACACCATGATATCAATATCCTTCATTTCTTAGGCGTTTTTGGTGTCGTTGGTTGTGGATTGAAGCTCCGGGTAAGGCTAATCTCCTCCTTGGTTCTTTTCATGGTTTGGGGTTTGTATCTTTTCCATCTCCTGTTCCAAAACCCTAAAACTGTATCTTTTGGGGGAGTTATAAGTTGAATCTCGAAGGGTTGGTTGAATCGAGGTCTTGGAAATCGATTGAGGGTGCGTTCAACCACGGATTCGAGGTAGGTGGTCTACAAGTTATATCCCATGGTTATTTAGGGTTTATGTGCATGTTTACTTGTGTTCTTGTTTTCCCTTGGTTATGTTTTGATAAAATTGGCAGGTTTTGTAATAATTATGTTTAAAATGGCTAATGGGAACCCTCACGATCCCAGTGGGATGTGTTGGGATGGACTGGACCTAATTGGGGGACATCCATGGGATGTTCCGTCTTTTCCTGGGCAATTGATTGTTAATTAAACAAGTGACCTTGTTTTAATAAAATATAGAGCACTTGATGAATATTTTGGACTGATTGGTGGAACATGGGAAGGAAGTAAGGTGATGCACCTAGACATGGAAACTAACCTTAGGGTTATTTTAATTGGAATTTATGGTTCATTCATGGAAATGGTGAATGGGTTAAAGGGGTTAATGTGTAAATTGATTAATGACCATATTGGGATTGATTATGGGTCTAGGATGAAATTCGTAGTGAGCTAGGCATAACACATGGGAATTGGGGGAATGGTTATATGATGTTAAATGGTAATGTGTTAATGGGTTATGACATGATATGGTTTCCGATGTGGGTTGTTGTGAATGGTGGTTTCTGATGGGAAATGGTTGGAAGGTTGATGGTTATGTATATATAAGCATGTGAACATAGCATGATAGTGTGTGGTATGACTTGTGGATATACACCCACGGTTCGAGTAAACACTGAGTCTCCAAACTCCACCCTAAATTCATGAGATAGTAAGGGGGGTTGATGATCTATTCTCCTAAAGTTTACATCCACCCGGACTGGGGCATCGAGGTGAGGATATAGTTTCTATGATGGACTTAGTCCTAGTGACATAACATAATGATGTGTTACCCTATTTCATGTGATTTTTGTCCATAGACCCATGTAACATGATGAGTGTGACTAACCCATGGAAATGTGATGAAATGGTTAGTGCCGATAACTAGTAATGAATGAACGGTAATGTAATGGTAATGGATTGGGAATTGAATCAGTTAATGTCACGTTAACTAATTACATGGCATTTATCATTCGTTTTCATGTTGCATGCACCACCTATTTATACTAGATATTTTGTAGACACCGTTGGTGGTAGCCTACTAAGTTATACTCACACCCTGCTCGGGTTGTTGTTGGGTACCCGATCAGAATTCATGTTTGAAGGTAAGGACAAGGGAAAGGGTCCTTACTAGATAGCTAAGTGGACATGGGTAGCACTGGGTGGAGGATCCGGATTGGGAGTCAAGACCATCTTGGGGATTTTTTTTGTTTTCTTTATTTTGGGCTTTTGTTCACATTTTCACTTGTAGTATGACATGGCATATTTACTGTTGGAATTTTTTTTTATAAATTTTCCATGTTTGTTGGTTATTGTTTTCGCTATTTGGTTATTTTTTTGTGTATTACTCTGATAAATAGGGGGTATAGTCTCCCCATTTGACTACATAGTCCCCCGCTGCTAGTCGGAAGCCTTTGGTATAAGGGGAGGCATGCTTAAGGTTATGTAACCACCTAGCTCAGAGCACTGGTTTTGTGGCTTTTAGTTCAGGGAAATTACAAATAGGAATAAGAGGAAGTCTTTCTTCTCTTTCTATGAGGTCTTGTTATTTGGTATTGGTAGCCAAGGGTTAGGATGTGTCGGGCCATGGTAATGAGATCATGCTTGGGAGTAGCTAACCTAGGTATGGGTGAAACCCATGTCACCATGGGTGGTAAATGTTGTTCTTGGTTGTGTGATGTTATGGTTGATGATATGTCACCGTTGATTGATGCAAATGAGGTTTGATTTGACTATTTTATGATATTTGTCTCACGGTATTAACAGAGTGAGGAATTGCATTCATGCATCATTGTAGGAACCTGGGGAGATAGGTGGCATGCATTGTTTTAGGAACATGCACGAGGTGAGTGTGTGAGGTAGGAAAGTAGGATGCATCTTCCATTTCATGAAACCAGGAAATTATTAGAAAAATGAAACGAAACAGATTGGTAAATAATGTTAATGAAATATAAGGGTTTGAAATAAAATTTGGAAAATTTTGTTGGGTTAGTATATGAAAATGCGATGTTATGGCTAGTGAAGTGATTATGATGGAGTCATGAAGGTTTTATGGTATGTGTGATAAATATCATGCTTGGAATTGTAGAGAAATGACACCATGACGTTGGGTACCAGTTGGGAAGTGAGAGGATGTTGCTGAGAACACTCTTCCAGTGGATAAACAAGAGAATGTGGTGATCCACAAAGTTGGAGAAGACCAGTTCTGTGAGAAGATGGTCCGCCTTATGCAGATGACGGATCAGGACCTAGGGCGGGTTGCACCGAGTTGGTTAGAGCTGACCAGGGAATTCCAGCTGTAGCACCCTCCAACTTTTACTAGAGAGTGTGGGCCAGAGGCAGTAGAGTTCTAGTTAGAATTTGACAAGATGATACTAGACAATCTGGATACCCTTGATGAAAAGCGTGTAAAACCATTTGTTGAGATGTTGCGGGGCTATGCTAGGTGACTGTGGGATATTAAGACTCAAATAAAGTAGGTTGTAGGAATGTCATTGAAATCCTTTGAGGTAATGTTTTTTTAGAATTTCTACACAGAGACGTTGATGTGGGAGTAGGCTGCAGAGTTTATGAGCTTGACTCAGGGATCATTATCGGCGATGGACTATGTTAGTCGCTTCACTGATTTGAGACGCATTGTCCATGTATAAGCAGGCGATGAGGCGGTAGTGGCACGGTGTTTCCAGGATGGGTTGAGACAAGAGATCAGGTCTTAGGTAAATATCTTCTTCTTCAAGAGGTTTGGGGAGGTGTTAAAACAGGCACTCATATCTGAAGGGAACCTGAAGGGAGCTTCAGGTGGTAGGCCTATCGTTCCAGCTGGGCGGAGAAGTAATGCATCTTCCGATGGTCGGAAGCGCCGTTTGGAAAGTATTCATCTTGGTGGTCAGAAAAGATGGTCAGCCTCTCTATGTGAGAACCAGGTTTTCTGCTATCAGTGCAGTAGACTGGGGCATGTGTGTGGTCAGTTTCCTCGACCTTTAGTTTAGTGCCGTTAATGCGACAGGATTGGACATGTGAAGATGTTCTGCAGGAACCCACGGCAGGTGGGTGAGTATGACGGTGTGAAGCAGGTACCAGATACGGGAAGGGTATCAGTTACCCCGTATCAGGCAGGTGGTTGGAGCTCCACATGTCGTACTGGTAGGGGTGGTGGATGTGGAACTCCAGGGCAAGATCGCTCATGCCAGCTGGGTAGTGCAGCACATGGCGTTCAGGATGGAGCCCAGGGTAGAGGGGCATTTCTGCTTCTGGGAGTTCGGTTTGCACTTGTTGACAGCGAGGCTGGACTATCGACTATTCGAGGTACGATCCTTGTATCTTCTACATTTTCTTGTGCGTTGTTTTACACAAGTTACACACACTCTATTATCACTACTCAACTTGTGGTGGTGCTGGGTTTAAAGGTGGAGAGGGTGTGGGGAGTTATGTCAATTGACACTCCATTGGGGTGCAGGTTGAGGATATCAAGAAGTGCATGGGATGTGACTGGGAAGTTTGTTGGTATCATTTTATGTGGGACTTGTTCGTTCTTGAGGTGTCAGGTTATGACCTAATCATTGGAATGGATTTTTTGGTGTTGTATCGAGCACACATAGACTGTTATCGTCGAAGGGTATCGCTCAGGTCTATTGATGTTGATACTTATGTCCACTATGGCGAGTGGGATGTTCGAGTAGGTCATGCAAGACCGTTGGGTCAATGGATGAGTGAACACACATCTCAAGTGGCATGTCTCATGCTTGGTGATGATGAAAGAGGAGAAAAGATTGCTTTTCCTCATGTGGTGGATCTGTTTTAGGATGTGTATCCGGAGGATTTTTCGGGGATACCACCCGAGAGGGATGCTGAGTACATGATCGAGTTGCTGCCAGGAGCAAAGCCAGTTTCAATTCCGCCATACCGAATGCCACTGACAGAACACCAAAAACTAAAGGTTTAGCATGAGGAGTTAGAGCATTTGGGGTTTATGCGTCCTAGTACGTTGCTTTAGAGATCTCCTGTGCTTTTTGCAAAGATGGTTGATGGGTCATCGAGGCTATGTGTTGACTATTGAAAGTTGAACCAGATGACGGTGAAAAATCGGTACCCTTTTCCAAGATTTGATAACCTGCATGATCTGTTGAGGGGTGCATCGGTGTTTTCTAAAATTGATCTGAGGTTGGGTAATCACCAGTTGAGGGTGGGGTCTTCCAACGTTCCACAAACAGCTTTCCAGAGTCGGTACGAGTTGTTTGAGTTTGTTGTAATGCCTTTTGGCTTAGCTAGTGCGACGGCAATGTTTATGGGCTTGATGAACCGAATCTTTTATTCCTATCTAAATCATTTTTTGGTTGTTGTAATGATGACATCTTAGTGTTCTCTAAAACTCACGACGTTCATGCCCAAAATCATGACATCGTCTTGGGTAAGCTAAGAGAGCATTGACTATATTCCATGCTATAAAAGAGTCAATTCTATATATGTGAGGTTCATATTCTGGGTCACATCATCTCGGAGGTAGGTGTGACGGTGGATCCAGAAAAATTGTGGGCAGTTGTATCTTGGGAGCAGCCCAAGAGTTTTTATGATGTTCGGAGTTTTCTGGGATTGTCTGGGTATTACTGAAGGTTAATTCAGGATTTCTCTCGCTTGGCAGCACCACCTTTAGGCTTGACCAAGAAGGGAATCTGGTTCGAGTGGTCTGAGGCTTGTGAGAATTCCATTCAAGAGATGACGAGGTAGTTGACGACCACACCTGTCTTGATCTTACCTGAGCCGGGTAAGAAGTACATCGTGTTTTGTGATGCATCCAGAATTTGACATGGGTTTGTGTTGATACAAGATGAGCGGGATGTGGCTTATGGGTCAAGGCATTTGAGACCCCATGAGTGGAACTATCCCACTCATGATCTTCAACTGGGTTCATTAGTGTACACCATGATGTTCTGGAGGAATTTTCTGTTGGGGGAACAGTTTACCATGTTCACTGACCATAAGAGTTTGAAGTACATCTTCTCGTAAAAGGATCTGAATCTTCGATAGCAAAGATGGGCCGAATATCTCCAGTCTTTCAACATTGTGTTTGTGTACATGCCCGGAACAGGAAACAATGTTTTTGATGCTCTGTGTAGGAAGGTTCATAATCAGGCGGTTCAGAAATCTAGCCCCGAGTGGAATGTGATGGCCTTGATTGCAGAGATGCACTTGGTGGTGCAGGAGGAGAATGGTCAGGTAACTCTTGCTTCCATGATGATGGAGTCGATACTCTTGAGTCAAGTTAAGGAAATTCAGCTTGATGATCCTGATTGTTTGAGCATGAAATAAAAGATTAAATGTGGGGAGCTACCTTCTGGTAGGGCCGTCGGTGTAGACGGTGTTGTTTGTGTTCGTGATCGTGTTATTGTGCCAAGGTATGTGCGGGAAGAGTTGATGCGTGAGTTCCGTGCATCAATGTGGGTAGTGAATTTTGGATTGACAATGATGTACCGTGATCTTAGATGGTAGTTTTGGTGGCCTGGAATGATGAAGGAAGTTGTGGGCTTTGTGGCGTGGTGCCTTACCTGTCAGCAGGTGAAGGTCGAGCATCAACGCCTAGGTGGTTTGTTGCATCCATTGCCCATTCTGGAATGGAAGTGGGATGATGTGACAATGGATTTTGTCATGGGTCTTCTGAGGATTCCTCGAATTAATGATGCGATATGGATGGTTGTACATCTGTTAACGAAAGTGGCTCATTTCTTACCGATTTAGGAAACCTTTACAGTCGACCATTTGGTTGAGCTGTATGTTCTGGAAATAGTACGGTTACATGGTGTTCCACAAACCATATTTTTGGACCAATATCCTCATTTCAAATTGCGTTTCTAGCAAGGGTTGCAGAAAGAGCTAGGCAGTCAAGTTATTTTGAGTACGGCATTCCACCTGTAGACGGATAGGCAGTCGGAGCGTATGATCCATGTGTTGGAAGACATGTTGAGAGCTTGTGTCTTGGACCTTGGTGCTTCTTCGGAGAATCACCTATCATTGGTTGAGTTTTCCTAAAACAACAGTTTCCAGGCTACAATTCAGATGGCACCGTTTTGAAACACACTATGGGAGAGTGTTTAGATCTCCATTGTGTTGTTTAAAGGCCGGTGAATCCTAGTGGATGGGGTCGAGTCTCATGCATGAGACTTCAGAGAGAGTTCAGTTGATCAGGTATTGAATGGATATGGCTCATAGTAGGCATAAGTAGTATGCAGATCGGAGGCATAGACCTCTCGAGTTTGGAGTGGGTGATAATGTGTTCCTTCGGGTGTCGCCAAGGATGGGTCTCTGACGGATTCAAAAGCAGGGTAAGTCAGCGCCCAGGTATGTGGGACCTTTGGAGATTGTGGAGATGATCAAACCAGTGGCTTACCGATTGGCTCTTCCACAACAATATGGTAGGATGCATGATGTGTTTCATGTGTCACAACTTCAATGGTACCACCCTGACCCATCTCATGTTCTTTATGTTGAGGATGTGGAGTTTTAGGTTGATGTGTCCATTGAGGAGCATAAGGTTAGTGTGGTGGATCGAAGTGAAAAGGTCTTGAAAGGAATGGCTTTTCAATTAGAGTGAATACTATGACAGCATGGTAATGTTCCAGAAGAATCATGGGATCGAGAATTGGATACGCGGGCTCAGTGGCCTGAACTATTCTATTCAGTGGATCAATGAGTCTTAGAACCTCGGCTTGAGGACGAGCCATTATAAGGTGGGAAGGTTGTAAGATCCCGATATTTGAAAAGTTGTGTTTTATTGTGTATTGGGTTGAACCCTTATCATTTTGGACATTAAAAGGTTTCATGGAAGCATGAGATTCCTTGGGATGTTCTGAGGGCTCGGGGGATTGAAGAATGGAATTCTGGGCAAAGTAGACTAAGGAGCATGGCATGCGCATGGTTAGCCAAACCGTGCGGCCTGCCCAGACTAAGTCGTGCGACCCTCCCTCATATGGACAGAAGCGAGTGCATGGTTTACACATGTTTTGCCGAACTGTGCGGCTAAATCGTGTGACTCCCCCTCCTCCGGAAAGTGGTGTGCTAATGATTTGTGCATGGTTTACCAAACTATGCAGCTTAACCGTGCGGCCTCTTAAAGTTGGAAAATGTACAAAATTGCCACTCCGAGCATTATAACCCAAACTTTGGATTTTCCTTCTTTTCCTCCTCCTTCTCCCTTAGAATTAACCAAATCATCACATGACTCCAAGAGATCGATCTCCATAATTTATTAGGTGTTTTTCGTACCGTTGGTTGCAGATTGATGCTCCGGGAAAGGCTAATCTCCTCCTTGCTACTTTTCTTGTTTTAGGGTTTGTATCATTTCCCTCTCTTGTAGTAAAACACTAAAACCATATTTTTTGGTGGAGTTCTAGGTTGAAACTCAAAGTGTTTTTCGAATCAATGTCTAGGGACTCAATTGAGGGTGATTTCAACTGCGGATTCAAGGTAGGTGGTCTGCAAGTTATATCTCATGGTTATTTAGGGTTTATGTTCATGTTTACATGTGTTATTGTTTTCCCTTGGTTATGTTCTGATAACCTTTAAATTTTTGTTAATAATGATGATTTAAATGGCTAATGGCAACCCTCACGATCCCTGTGTGATGTTTTGGGATGGACTTGACCAAATTGAGGGACATCCATGGGATGTGCCGACTTTTCCCGGGCTAGGGATTGTTAATTAAGAAAGTGACCTTGTTGTAATAAAATATAGAGACCTTGATGAATATTTTGGCAAGATTTGTAGAACATGGGAAGGATGTTAGGTGATGATCCTAGACATGTAAAGTAACCTTATGGTTATTCGAATTGGAATGTATGGTTGATTCATGGAAATGATGAATGAGTTGAAGGGGTTAATATGAAAATATATTAAATACCATAATGGGATAGATTATGGGTCTAGGATAAAATGATTAGTGATATAGGAATAACACATAGGGATTGGGTGAATGGTTAAATGATTGAAATGGTAATGTTTTAATGGGTTAAGGCATCATGTGGTTTCCCATGTGGGTTGTTGTGAATGATGGTTGGCGATGGGCAATGTTTGGAAGGTTGATGGTTACTTATATATAAGCATGTTCACATGGCTTGATAGTGTGGGGTATGACTTTAGAATCTACGCCAACTGGTCGACTAAATACTGAGGCTCCGAAATCCACCCTAAATGCACGAGTTAGGAATAAGGACTGATGATCTTTTCTCCTAACGGATGCATCCACCCAGACAGAGGCTTTGAGGTGTGGATATGGTTACTATGAGGGAACTAGTCCTAGTGAGATAGGATAACGATGTGTTACCATCTTGCATGTGATTTTTGTCCTTAGGCCCATGTAACATGATGAATGTGACTAACCGATGGAAATGTGATCAAATGGTATGTGATGGTAAATAGTAATGAATGATAGGTAATGGAATGGTAATGGATTGGTACTTGAATCAATAAATGGAACTTTAAATAATAACTGGGAATTTATAAATCATTTACCTTTTACATGAACTACCTATTTATAATGGATATTATGTAGACACTATTGGTGGATGCCTACATAGTTGTACACACACCCTGCTAGGGCCACTGTTGGGTACCCGAGAATACTTCATGTTTGCAAGCCAGGACAAGGGAAAGGGTCCTTGCTAGATAGCTGAGTGGACATGTGTAGCAATGGGTGGAGGATCCGGACATGGAGTCGGGACAATCCTGGGGATTTTGGCTGTTTTCTTTATTTTGGGCTTTTGTTCACATTTACACTTGTAGTATGACATGGCATATTTACTGTTGTAAATGTTTGTTATAAATGTCTCATGTTTGTTGGTTATTGTTTCATATATTTGATTATTATCTTGTGTCATACTCTGATAAATAGGGGGTATAGTATCCCCATTTGCCTACATAGACCCCTGCTTCTAGTCAACAGCCTTTGGCGTACGGGGAGATGCACTTAAGGTTATATAACCACCTGGCTCGGAGAACCGGTTTAGTGGCTTTAGGGTCAAGCATGTTACAAGGTACTTCACAGTGAGACTAATGGGAACCATTTTTCAAAAATAGTCTGTAGGTGTAAATGAACATCAATAAAACAAAATGTGAATCTATTTTAATTATCCAATGTAAAATGGGGAAATTTAAATATATCTATAGTAAATAATGTCGATGTTTCTATAATTCAAAGAAACATAACATTGTGAGTGGGGTTATAAAAGTTTTCATTAAATTATAGGACCTGTATGAACATGAGATATAATAGGAACACAAAACACTACAAACCCGAGTGTGATATTTTTTTACAGAATCACTTATTATATTTGATGTTTAAATTATATTGGTTATATTCTGCTAACCATAATTGGTAATATATTTTTAATATTGAGTAATAATTATGATAAATAAGTAGTAAATAAAAAAATTAAGACTTAAATCTACGAATTATTTCAATAATTGATTTGATATAACAAATTTCAAGAGCAAGGTGTTTTGGAATTTCTACTTCAAGTGGATACTATAGATTAAGTGTACAAGAATTGAAAAATATTGTACAAATAAAGAAAGATTTTTTATTTATATTTATTATAGATTACTATAAATATTATAAGATGATACCATTATAGTTATTTCCATGCTAAAACCCATTTTCATTATAATGTCCATAAAAAATGTCTATGATAATTTTATTGGGAGTATGGATGGTAATTAACGTTTTATTACTAGATGATTGATGGTAATTTTATATATAATATAACTAAAATTTTAACTGGCCCATGAAATTAGAATAAGATATAAAAATTAGAGATATAAATTTATCGATTGAAGCTAGAATAGTGATCATTGAATAATTTTTTTGACAAAAATATTTCCACTTGTTTGAAAATGATTAAGGGGATAACTATTGTTTTCCTTGACATGTATGTTATATACATATGGAAAACAAATATCTGTTCTTACTAGTTTGTTAATATAAAGGAATTTTTTTCTTAAAGGATAATTTTAGAAGATACTATGTTATACGGGACCCACTCTACATACAATGATCTATGGGTTATTTAATATAGTCATAAAACAAACCTAGAATAAATGGGAAAATTCAAGATGGAATTTACACTTGTGTCGCACAACACATAATCTAAATAGTAAAAGATGTTGGGTTTACACTAAAATTTTAAAATTTGTTGGGTATAATGGATGATAAAAGTTAAATTATACTACTATTATCATTGATAATGATAAAACTATTGTTAAAATATTTTCATAATGGATTTTATCATTGGTTTCAGAATAATCCAATATTAAATGTAACTCTTGAGAACATTTGAAATCATTTCATTCTATGACAAATATTAAATTCATTAAAAAATATTTAATATATATGTCCTTATTATCATTTTCTCAACACAAAATTTTAGAATCTATAATCATATTTACTCATGAATTTACCCCACACACACACGTTATATTTTACATTCATTCAATTTTTTACTTATTTTTATTTTTTGTACTCAATATTTTATCATTCATCCTTCTTCCACAACCGTATATTTCATTCAATCCACTGAAATCCTAACCCACATGACTTGTGATCAATGTATAACATTTTATTAGTATGAAGATCTTTTTCTTATTTTTCAAAATTTTATCCTCATCATTGTGTCATTAACCCTTCTTCCCCCACACTTGAGTGCATTTTTAATACATTAATATCTATTTACAATCATAAATAACCATATTTTATAATCCTATTTTATGAATATTAACTAATTTTTTTTATTTGATTTATTCAAATGTTAATTTTTTATGTATATAATTTTAAATATTAATTTTATATTACTGTAATTAGTTCATTTTTTTAATATGATCGTGATTCTAAATTTTTGATATTTTATTTGTTCTTATAATTTTTGTTGTTGTAACTTTTAGAATTTGTAATTACATATCATTAAAAATATTTCATTGAAAAAAAATTACTTCCCTCTAATATTTTTTTTGTTATAATTATTTGGTTATAATGATTATTAGTATCTATAGATAATTGTTATATTTAATTTTTTCCTCATGAAACGGTTGTTTAGTTATAATTTTTTTTCTAGATAAAATAATTTATTCAAATATTTATTAATGTTTATATATTTATTTTATTATATGTTTTAAATATATATTAATATATACTGTTAAATGTTTAAATGTTTTTATATTTAATCTATTTTGTATTGAATCTATGAAATTAATGGATCATAATTGGATTAATTAATGGGAATCTAGTGATGAATATGAGAAATGGGTATATAACATCATGAATATTATAATTGAAATCATGATAAAAATTATATGATTTTCTATCCATTAATGGTGTATTTGAAAATTAGAAAATTGGGGTACAGAGAAATCTATGACAATCTGATTTATCATGGTTTTATTCAAAATGATACATCTTGGATCTATAATGGTGAAATTAAAAACATTTTAGGATATAAATATTACAAATATGTTTAGAAATATGCATTGAATATTATTGATAAATTAATTCTTGATGTTTTTGATGAATAAATTGAAAAAAACACTTTTGATTGATTTTATAGAGATGTTGTGAATCTAATATTCTCATGTTGCAATTAATATACAATGTAACCAATAATTACATGATTAGTTATCTTGAATGTGTGAAATATTTTGAGTGATAAAATCTTCACCAAATTGAATGATATTTTAAAAGTGATACTTATAGAAGGAAATAAAAATATAGATTCCAATTATGTTGGAATATATATATATATATATAATACCCATTTTAATGAATTTTTAAAATGATAAATTATTTCCAAATTTTTTTGATCTATTTGAAATAATTTAATGTTTATGAGAATTTCATAAATATTGGACATCATTATATAAAATAGATAAAAAAACCCAATCATGAGTTATTATCATGAATATGAATAAAACATCCCACTAAATAAATCTATTATCATATAATAATTCTTCATTTGATTGGAATATTTTAATATTGTAATGAATCAAAGAAGATAAGTTATCATATCTAAGAGATCATATCTGATGAAAAACTATTTCAACCTTCCAACAGACCAGAATATATGATTCTTCGACTAAAAATTTTTATTTTTTGAAGGAGTTTAAAAAAACTCAGAATAGAAAAATGAACAATTTCAAAAAATCCATATTGAACCCTTAGTTGAAATCATAGCTTGGGGACTGTTAGGTTTATTGTATTTTACTTACCCATATAGAAATATATGAATTTGGAATATGTGATGATGGTATTGATGATTTATTTTCAAAAATATCCTGGAAATTATATTAATGTTTATTTATCCCCATTTATTTATATTTTTTAATTTAAATGGGTGGCATGTGTGACAATATTTTATGTATACAAGAAAGATTATTTTATTTTTTTTTCTTTTTTTTCACTAAACGTGACTTCCCATTATATTTAATCTTACATAGATATAGGGTTAAGAAACATAAATCTTATCTAATTTTTGAAAAGGTGAATACATTCCATATATAAAAGAAGAGATAAATGATATTACACAGTGGGGATATGTGATTTTATTCAATAGATCATCATGTTACTGATCAAAAAAATATTTAATGGTTTACATGACAGTAAATTTTCCGTAAAAAATAATTTATATAAATAATATTATAAAATGGTGAAAAATACTGATTTCACATTTAAAAATAAAATAAATTATAGTATTGAATCAAATATAATGAAGAAAGTTCCCATTTTATTCATTTAGTATGATATTAATTTTTTTAGGTAGAGAATAATATTGATAATATACATGTTAAGAAAAAAATTTATGACAATTGGGTAGAAAATTTATTAAACATTATGGAATGTATTAATTATGAATTATATTCCATACTAGACTAACATACCTTGTGAATTAATTGGGAGTTACCTCTAACTATGAATGGGAACTGATTTTTCCCTGTAGATAGCCATACCCTAAGAATGAGTGCGATGGTACATGTTTTTATACATCTTCATGTTGATAAATATCATAATCATTTTTCATAAAACATAATAATATGGGTCTATTGATTTATTTGAAGTTATTATCTATCAAATCTGATGATTATCATGTATTAAAGAAATAGATACAATTGGATGCATTGTGTGACACATTGATTACACATGCTAAAAATTAAATCATTATGTACTATTTCTTTTTCAATTCCTTATACAGAAAATTGAACAAATATTTTTTTAGATTTTTTGGAAAATGATTCATCCCATAGATTTTATTAAAAAAATAAGTTTTCTCACCAAAATTTTTAATATATTGGTTTATATATTGATTCATTTGGTGAAAGAGATAATAATATTTGGGCCAGTATAATTACATTGTATTTAATTAATTTAATGTATTATGTTAGTTTTTTATGGATGTGATAAGAATGTGAATTAAGAAAAGGTAGGTTATATTTTAGAATAAATTAGCAGATGATGTGATTGATTATTCGACTAATTTTTTGATGTATTAGAAAATTTTGGTCTATTAGTATATCAAAATTTGACGGTTGACTGTGATGTTCATGGGATATATGAATCAATGGTAAATTTAATTACATTTTATTAAGTTATGGATGAATATTGATACATTTTTATCAATATTGATGACATTCAACCATATATAGATTTACATATCATTGAATTAATGTTATGTTATCCGATAAGAAATTAAAATTAGTTAATAAATTAATATAAAAATAACCTTTTAATTTCATTAATAGATATAAATAATAATTTATACAAATAAAAAACAATAAAATGGTTATCAAGGGTTCCACGTATTATTGTGATAACATGGTGTGGTTTTGATATCAATGGTCACACATTTGACATAAAAAAAATAAGAATAAAAGAGTAATATTCCAAATATTATAGTCATGTAAATCGATGAAACACCATATTTTGTGAGTTATAATTATAAAAACCACAATTTTACTACAATAATAATTTTTGTATTTATTAAGGATACATGATAGATTCATTAAACTAAATTTTGTTACTTATATTTATGTGTATTAGGGTTGACAATTATAGTGGGTTGAAACATGATGATTATGGATTTATAATTTATTATTTAAAAATATTTTGTTTTAAAGTGGAATCGTTTACCATCGCTATGTATGAAATCAAAATTATACTTTTGACCTATTAAATGATCATTTTGTTGTTATTTTTTATTGAAAAAAACTCTTTGGGTGAGGGGAATATTGATGATGCAAAATAATGTTATGATATTTTATCATTAATTATATGATTACCTGAATATAGTTATAGTTGTGATGTATTCATTTTGTAAAACACATGATATGTTTACAAATAAGTGATATTGAAAAAAAAAACTCCACTACTCTCCTGATTAATTGGGTTAGTTTTTTTTGTGAAACTGACATTGTTAAAAATATTATTTTTTAATAATTTAAATTTAAATATATATGTGTTGATAATTCACATTATTTTTATATAATTTTTTTTATTTTTTATATTTATAAATTTATTTTCCAGTAGAAAATGTTTTCTATTATCATTTTTTTGTAATCATTTTCTTTACATTATTAATATCTATGTATACATTATTATTTAAGAAATATCTATAATTTCATTAAAATTATAAAAAAATAAAATTTTTTAAATAAAAAATAAATTTATTTCTATTAAAATACTTGTACCCAAAATTGCATATTTTTTTATGATATTTTTTTCATGTGTTTTGATAATTTTTATTGTAATTTTTTTGACATTTATTTGATTGAAAATAATTTGACTTAATTTTTTATTTATATTCGTAAAAAAATAATGTTTTTAAATAATATTTTACATTATTCATATAATGATATACAATTATTCATTGAAGTAGTATACATCTCACCAAATAATCACATGTACCCAAAATTACATATCATGTGTTTGGAGCTCACTATATGTGTGTTTTCGTATTCTTCTCTGGATATAAATGGTAATTATAAATTTAATTTTATTAGATAATCACATGTTAAATAGACATAATTAATTTCTATTCAGAGAATGAGTCGATTTAATATATGAATAAATTATAATTTATCTAATGTTTTTTATTTTATGGATGTAAAATACATTTCAACGGTTCTAGTATACAGGGACCAATATGCCAAAAATTAATATATATATTAAATATAAAAAACAGATAATGTGTGGATTTTTTTGGATTCCTTGAATAGTAATAACAAATAAATTATTATGAATCCCTTTTCATTATACTAATATTAATTCTATAATTATTTATACTATAATTAAAATTGGGCTTAAACCATATTATTCCCAAATGAATACAAAGCATATTAGTATGCTCTTTGTTAAGTGGTGCTCAAATAATACTTAAAATCTTCAAAAAATAATGTCTCCTTATGTTATTTTAGTGTGTTAATATTAATATTATTATTTTACACCTTTTTTGAATATTAATATTTTAAATTATATTATGTCATGGATTGGTTTCAATGTGTATCAATTTTCAAGAATGGAACTGGAGAAAAATTTAATTTGTTTATTTGAAGTTATAATATCTTTATATAATTTAATACTTGTTTTTTATAAAATATCATTTCATTCTATTTTGAAAATATCATTTCTTAAACATAGTTGAATCAATGATGTTGGGGTGGTAAATAAAATTATTATGTTTTATGACTCATTTTTGAGAGTCTAATGACTATAAAAACAACATATTTCTTAAGGCTATGTTCCATTATAAGACATATAATTTAAACATATTTGTTGTTTTTTTAATTAAAAATGGTTTATACTATTTTTTTTATAATGATTTTATACATTCACATAACATTTTGAAAAATCATAAAATTTTATTCACCATATAATTTATTTGTTTAATTATATTTTAGATGTAGTTTTATATTGGTTTATATTATTTATAAATGATGTTGTAAAAGTTTTCATTTAATTATCATCCCACTCAATGTGTTATTTGATGAAAATATTTGATGTTGTTGTTTGTGTTGTATTTTTTGGAATCATAATATTTTTAACTTTCACAACCCCTACCTATAAGGTGAACACCTTCTTGGCTGTAAATATGAAAAGGTATATAATGACCCCTGAGTCCAGTTTCCACTAGGCCCTGGGTTGGCGACTAGCACCGACGGTGTAGAAAACACACAAATGGGAAGCATTACACTCTAAGAGAACACATCAAAAAGGGAAAGATAAGAGAGATAACAACTAACTCCAGGTCAGACTGAAATATAATAGAAATACTATGTTCACATACTTAATTTCATAAAATACTACTACAATTGAATGGAAAAAATTCAAGTAACAAAAAGAAATTTAAAATAATAGCGACCATGATTCCCGAAAAGATCCAACAACCCCATGATAGTAGTATCATGAAGGATTTTCAATCTATTCCATGTGACCTGAAAACCCATTTATATATACATAGGGTGAGTATAACAGTACACTTAGTAGGATCCCCCCTAAATACTCTCTTGCAAGAGTAATCAATGAATACTGAATCAAAGTCAACAACAAGTGAAACTAACTCATCGCCCGAATAGGTATACTAATTTCACAACCACATCATTGATAATATCACCATGTATCTCATATAAGACTATATAATATGATAATGAATGTTGAGGTTACCCCACCACTAAGTCCCCACTAGTTTGCTGCGTTTCCCCATCATCACACATACTAAACATCACTTTCCAAAAAGTATTTCCCAAAGACTCCAGGGGTATGCACAATAAAATGCACTTCGTGAAACAAAACAACCTCATCCATGTATGAAATGTAACTTCGATGTTTCTGGGAGCCACCACAACTCGCATAACGTGTATCATATGTCATTTATTAAACTACAAGACTTTATATCCTATACACCGAGTAAGTATCCTTAATCCATTATAACCTATTAATGTTACACTGATAGTATTCCATAGGAATGTATGTCCATAATATATGTGTGTTAATAACCACAATCCATTACAGCCTTATATACACATATATGTGAAAAAACTAAACGATTTACCGACTAGTACAAGTAGCTACCAATATAATAGAGTAGTGCAAAACGGGGTAGTCAGCCATCCATCCTCCCTCCATAATGATGGGGAAACCCCCCCCCCCCCCCCCCCCAAGGCTCAGAATCCCCCGGGTGTCAGTTTCTGTAACTGACAGGGTAGAGTACTGTATAGAAACATTAAAAGTATAGAATATAATATTTCTCATAGCCATAATATGGAAATAACATATCCTTAGACACAGCTGCACCTAACGTTTCTTGAACTCTAGGCTTCCACTTCTATGATTAGGTATCATATATGTACACAACCATTTAATGATATTTATTGCATAACAATGTTTTCTTTTTAACTGTTTCACTTTACGTTAAAGAATTCATTAAAAATTAATTATCCATTATAAATTCCAAATTATATTTCATTAGAATCATCCCAAATTCCACTGTTCCTTTAAATTTCAACCTCATCATTACCTTCCAGCAAACTGTAACCCCATGGGTTAACATAATTAATTATATAATTTATTAAAAGCATTATTAGTTTAACATATTCCGTAGAATTCATGAAAAAACCATTCAATGATACTAAATAAGATGGTGATCAAAATGGTTTGTAGTTGAAATACCCATTAATTTGTTGCCACCAATAGCAAGATCAAAAACACATCCACTCATGAGAAACTAAACATAGAAAGAACATGTCATACATCATAAATCATCACCCCTATTGTAATAATCCTAAGAGTGACTTAATTCATTGTGAATTGGGGAATGTTATGATGATATACAACCAAAATGATTAATTGATATTCCAAAAATTCACCACCAACTCATTATGTCGTCCTTGTATCCTCCATGACATCCACATGCATAAACTGAAGCATCTCACCCCTCTAGGCATCAACTAGAGCCACAACCAATGAGCCTCCCTGCCCCTACCTATCATAACAGCCATCATGGCTCACATCAAAACACAAGAATCACGGAAAACTAAAATCATATCAATTGGGTAGTTGGCCCATAAAAAAGGCATCCCACCTTAATACACAATGAGCCCTCACATCTCCAAACATAAAACGTCTTGGCCTTTACAAGAAAGAGGGTAACTCATATCCCTATGAGGAATTATATTTTTATCAATCAACCATTTACATAATACATCTGGTATTGAAAAATTAATTATTTGTAGGTTCTAACTATGGTTAACATAAATAAAAAGTTATCATAACTATCAAAAATTGAGTCAACATGCTTACAAAATCAATTTAATTAAAATCAAATTATAATAACTATAGTTGGATTCATTTACATGGATCATTATCTTGAGAAAAAAAATTATAATTTAAATCCGAATTTATGATATTTACCAATTTCTATCAGGAATTAAAAGCTACACAACGAATGAATATATATCACACTATCTAGAAAAACAAGAGGAAATAACATATGATAAATATCATATTATTTGTCATGTTCAAATATTTATTATGTCAATACCATTGTGATCTAGTGGGACGAAAAATGATAACTCTATAGTTGCACATAAAAGAAAACAGAATCAATTAATCCCCTACCTCAAATGCTTCATGAAATTCTTTATACAAGAACTATCTGCACATCGGATTAGGATTTCCTCCCCCATGACAACTGCATCCACTTGAGGATGTCGTGACACAACCGCAAAAACCAAACACCATGAAAACCCCATTACAAATTTGGCATCACATGACATAACATGCCAATGAGAATATAGGGTAAAAGGTTCAAACAACCTCCATGAACAGAGGTAGATCATGTCTTCTATTAATGAAGGATAAAAACATGTTTCATACAAAAAAATAGGGGGTGCACATTAAATATGAATAATAATCGTGGTAAAATGATCTAAGGATTAAGGATCAGTTAATCCACTATTATAAGAATAAGGAAATGTTATAGAATCTCTCACAAATGAACAAGATGGTAGAACAATAGATGAAGATATATCATCCGTTTAAAATATTGATATAATAGTGGATTAAGATTTGATGGATTTTCCATTAATAAAGGATCACATTAAACCGCACTGTTTGACCATGTAAAGGCATCACGAACCTTATAAAAATTAATATATGATTTATGGATTTTAATCATAATTAAATCCCTTAATATAAGGCCTTTAATTTATTTTTTTCAATGAAAATGATAAAGGGGAGAAACAAAATGAAGCTGGTAGAATTGTTCATATACCAATGGTTGAAACACTATTCACAAAATGTCTCACCAACACCAATGGCACTGTTCACTAAATGGCTCATCAACAATGCTGGAACAGTTCCAAAAATGACTCACTGAAAATGCTAGAACTATTCAAAAAATGAATCTCCAACACCAATGACATTGTTTTCTGAATGACTCACCAACACCGATGACTCTATTCATAGAATGACTCACTAACACTGATGGATCTATTCACAAAATGACTCACTAACACCAATGGCATTGTTCAAAAAATGATTCCCGACACAAACGCTAGTGTTGACACCGACGCTGCTTCTGATACCGATCCTGACCCTGGTGCTGAAACTGACACTGATTTTGGTGCTGACACTGACATTGGCATTCATGCTAACAATGATATTGTTGCTGACATAGACACTAACGCTAGTGCTGACACTGTCATCGATGTTGGTGCTGACACAAACTATGACACTGATTCTAACACTGATGTTGGTTCCCCCATTGACACTGACACCAACACTTATGATGACACTGACACTGATACTTGTGCATACACCGTCAGTAGTGTTGATGTCGATGTCAACTCTAATGTTCAAAAAATTGTAAACATTATTCAAAGAAAAAAATTGGTAATGTGTTGTGGATAAGGAAACATGACCTCCCAGAACTCCTCTAACACTAAATTTCAGCAAGGTAATAGACCAGAGTGTTTCGGGAATGTACATCAGATACCTCTCAAAACATTCTTATCCTAGAGAATGAAAAAACCCACCCAAAAGGAACAAGAAAAGGGGTCTGAAAAAAAACTCACTGATATAACACTCAAAAGCGAGAAAGCCATAAGAAGAAACAATAAATCCATCTTATAAACACGAATGGTCAACAACGAAAAATAAGAATCATTACATGAAAAAGAGTTAAACATCAATCAAACCTGGGTATTGAGAACTTATATGTGACTCATGTTCCCATGTACTCACCTCCATTTCATTGTGTTTCCACAAGACAATAACCAATGGGATAGAATGCCAAAACAATAACATCTCATTGTAGTCTTGGATCTCCAAAGGTCTCTCCACGAAGGTCACATCCTCATCAACATCGATCACGGTCCAATAGATGACATTATAGTCATCATGATGATAAAAACGGAGTTGTGACACATGAAAATCATCATGTATCTTGCTCATCTAAGGGGGATGTGCTACACGATACGCTACATCTCAAACATGAGCCATCACCTAGAAATTCCCAACAAACTGGGGAGAAAGCTTACTCCCAAAAACAATGATTTAGTTCTTATTATTAGGGGACACATTCAAAAACATATGATCCACACCATAAAACTCTATGGGTATCCTATTTGGATTAGCATGTGATTTCGGATGATCTGGCGCTGCTTTAATCCCTATAAAAATCACTCGAATCATCTTTCTCACATCTTGCACAATTTTTGGATCAAGAATTGATAACTCTCCAACCCCATTATAGAACAATGGTGTATGACATTATCACCCATAAAAGTATTTAATTTTCACCATACTGATGGATGAGTGAAAACCATTGTTTTATAAAAACTCCACCAATGGGTAAGTGCCTCATCCACAAACCCCCAAAATCCTGGACAGATGACTGCAACATCTCTCCAAGAGTTTTGATGTTCCGCGTTTTCTGAGCATCCGTCCAAGGAAGAAATGAACTAATAAGGCATAGTTTATAATTTAATGCATTATGTTGACCTTTCTATATCTTGGAGGTAAAACGAGGATCTCTATCAGAAATGATCGTACATGGGACTCCATGAGGTCTCACAAACTCCTCCAGATATTGTATAGAAAATAATTCAACTAACCATGACTCCTTGATCACTAAAATGTGGGATGGTTTTTTTTAAACAATCATCTACCACCAAAATTGTTTCATGGAATCCCTGAGATTGAGTTAAACAATTAAAAAAGTCCATTCATATGTTCTCCCAATTCAACTTATGAACATCTAACAGTAGAAGTAGACCACCAAGGACACGGTGTTCGGTCTTCACCATCTGGAGGGCCAAACATCGAGACACAAAATCCGCAACTGCACACTTCATCCCAAGCCACCAAAACTGAATCCTGATGTCTTGGTACATACATATCATACCAGTATGTACAGGTAAATGCAAACTATGTAACTCTTTGAGATAAGTCTCACTCTTGTCCAAAGGAACAAAAATACTTCTCGGATACATCACCTGATGTTGTTCTTCCTCAGACCAAACATTAGCATCTCACCACAAACAACTCGTTCTCTGTAGACCTCCACCACTAGATCCCCAATAGAGACTCTTCCTCATGAAACACCAATGATGATTGAACCATCATCTGAAATATTAAACCATAACACCCATATTATCCCATATCGATATGTAATGTTGTATGCTCTTCCATTACTCTCCTAGAATCACCTGATTCACGCACATCATCACTATGTGGCATCTGGATAAGCACGTTAGCTAAAACATTCTAATTATTAGGTGTATATGAGATTACAATGTGATATTCCTATAATAACTACATCCACTGATGTTGTCTAATGATTAAGTCGTCATCAGAGTATACATACCTTAGGTTCTTCGAATCGGTGAATGCCACAAAAAACTCAATGATGAGGTAATGTATCCACAATATCAGAGAAAAAAACATTACCAACAACTAATGATCAGGGTTGGAATAGGTACATTCATGGGGACATAACTACTAAGACCCATACAAAATGACTGATCTATGATGCATCAAAACAAAACATATCCCAGATGTGAAGCATCACATAAGACGTCAAACAAAACACCCTCTACTAGAAGAAAAATAATCGTAGTACTTACCATCTTATACATTATATATATGGAAGCTACATGAGGCTGGTTAGTCCACACAAACTCCTCATCCATCCTGATCAATGTTGTTTTAGGAGCCGAAACCTGATAGAAATTGGCTACGAACCTCCTCTAGTAGCATGCGAGACCAATGAAATTAACAAATCTGCCACTATATTAGAGGATTCCCAAGACACAGCTACATGTATCATTGACTAGTAATCAACAAAATCCTATTGGTACAGAACAATCCCCATGTAATGGAATTCTCAAACCCAAAAATCACACTTCAACCAATTCCCAAATAGCTCCTTTTGACGAAGAACTCCCAAAATTTCAAGTAGATGATCTACATGATCCTCCATAGACTTGGAGTACAAATGGATGTCGTCAATTAAAACCACCAAAAACTTATCCTAGGGCTCAATGAACATACAGGTCATAAATCCCATGAACACGACGAGAGCATTCATCACATCGAACTCCATTTAAATGAACTTGTAATCCACGTGAAGAAAATAAAAATTAGTCAACAAGATATCCCAATCCTTCACACGCTACATATGATATCCGAACCACCAGTCGATTTTGGAGAATGAAATTGAACCCTTCAGTTGGTCTAATAAATCATCAATTTGTGTAAGAGGATAATGATTCCTCTCAATCAGTTTGTTTTTGTTATTATAAATTATACACAACCGAAAACTACTTTCAGCCTTCTTCATGAAAAAATATGTGATCCACATAGTGATACACTCATCCAAACAAAACTACATTGTAATAGTACATCATGTTGTATACATAGCTCTCATAACTCAGAAGGGTCCATCTAATATAGAGAAATATAAATAGGAGAGGCTCATAGTTCTAGCTCGATCCCTTACTCAATGTCATGACAAGGGGGTGATGCCACAACCTATTATGGAAAGACATTAGCATACACTTCTCTCACCCAGGGAAACAACTATTGCTAAACTTCCAGTTAAAATAGAATCATCTCATCCATAATGGTTGATTTGTACTGAACATGCCTCTGATCCATCTGAGTGTCTCGCTCACTAACAAACATCGCAGATCACCATCTTCATCGAAGAACACCACTTTCATCTTAATGAAATTCATGATATCCTGCATTGAATACAACCATTGCATTTGAAGGTTTAGTTCATATGGTAGTATCTGTAAACATTGGAAAACACCCTAAGAGTTTTTTTCCTAGAACCAGTTCCCAGTCTCCACAAGCATCAAAAAAGTCAGCTCGAAGTCCAACTGGCTTAGTGAATGACAATGACACATGAATCCTCTCCAACTCAAGCCCTAGAGCATGGTCAGGGGAATGTGATATGAAGCATTGTTTATCTCTTGATTCATACTAGGAATTAACCCATGTAGAAGGAATGAAAAGGGTATATGGAACGATGTCTAGCTTGCCTAGAGCTGGCAATGCCAAAGCATGAGCTAGACTTCTACCTCTTCATGTCCTCTTTGACCTTGATGATGACCACCACCTCAAACACACTCTACTATCAAAGGATGATGAGCATCAGAGGGATGTCATCTTCCTTCCCAATCTACACATTATTGATCCATGGATGGTGCAACATGCTGCTGCTACCTTGGAATGAAATGCCCCAATGGAGGAACCTGGAGCGGGACACACGGTGCACGATGGCATCATTGAAATATTGGGAACTCTTTCTTCTGATGATCACACCCTCCACAAGAAAACATGCACCTGATTCCATGGAATTGGCCTGAGAGCCGCCTCCCACAGAGAAAAAGATATTGAGGGCTAGGACCAACCTATGGCCAAATGAAAATTCTTCAACCATGAAAACTAAGAACCCTATAAAACATATCTGCTTCATGGGGTATCATGATGACTGCCCACTCGTGATGATCTGGTTTTGGAAAATGTCCTCTTGATGACCTCATAACTCACTAGCTCCTCAATATATATATTCAGCATATGTTTGGTGACCAAGAACATGATATCTAGATGCAAAGCCTCATTGAAATCCCTCACCCTTGCCTCCTCATGTAGAAACTTTTTAGAAGAATATATTATATGGTTCCAGAAATAGATTCCAAACACATGCACATTGGATCTCCCCTATTGAAGGGTATAATGATACTAGTTACTGGATGCATTTAGGGTCCCAGAAATATACACGAATCTGAACATGTCACGGAAATCCTCTCATGAAATTACAAACTCTTTGTGATCCCTGAGAAACATGATCCACCACTGCCTTACTAATCCATGCAGAATTTTAACAACCAATGATACACATTGTTCCATCCAAGAGTAGATCAAACTGAATCATATCTAGACCTCCTCCAACTAGTATTCTTTGACTGCATATGAAATGGATCCCTCCTATTCAATAGAGTCACGTGGTCAATCTCTGAGAGTGTCCCCCTCAAAGTCTCGTCCCCGTCAACCACTACACTATGGCGATCTACTGGCATAATCTGCTAGACATCTTCTGCACGAACCTGACAAGGATGTTGACCCAGAGGCACACCTATAAAATAGAATATAGTTAAATATCTAAAAAATAGAATATAGAAGACGCATATTTTATAATTATTTTTTTTATTTTATTCATTTTATGTTAATCCATCACATTGTCTACCCATTCAAACATAGGAACAAAGAAGCATGATGCATGATATCATTGCCCTACCAACCCATTAAACCTCACCTATGGATAACACAAAAATCATTCCTATCAGTCAAATATAACTTTGGTGCCACTCTCTCACGACACCCTCCCAACATGGTGTACGCCACATGGGTCTTCAATGTTAGAAGGGAGATAATGACACCTCGAGTCTCGCCTCTAGTAGGCATTGGTTTTACAACTAGCACTGAGGATATATTAGTCACACAAATTGGAGAGATTACCCTCAATGATAACACTTGGGAAATGGAGATAGAAGGTATACTCCAACTAAATCCATGTCAGACAACAATATAATTGATATCCCATGTGTATATATATAATTTTCAACAAAACTACTACATCTTTATGAAAAACTACGGGTACCAAAAGAATGTTAAAAACCAGGGATTCTGAAGACCAGACAACTCCTCCAGCCCCATGCTAGTAGTAACCATACAAATCTCCAACATTCTCAACATGACTACTCTCACCATTTATCACATAGAATAGTTATTAATATAATTAAAATTATCATGGGAACCCTGTAAATACTTCCCCACTGGTTTTCTGCTTTTCCCCAACATCGCACGTCCTAAGCATCCCTCTCTTAAAAGGCATACCTACAGAATACTTTGCGATGCACCACATCATTCACCATGTTCTAAAAGAAACATGTCCATGTAGGAAAAGTAACTACGTAGTTTCTAGGACTACCACAGGTCACATAATGTTTTTCATATGTCTGAAATTTAACCACGAGCCATTATTAATCATACACCAAGTAAGGATCATCAAGAAATTATATCATGTACATGTTAAACATATAGTATTCCATGTGAAACTATATCTATAATTTCTATGAGGGATGATCCAAAATCCATTATGACCCTCTACACAGATAAACGTGAAGAAACTATCTAATGGGCATACCCGCACAAGTAACTATCAATAGAAGATAACATGGTCAATGGGGGCAGTAAACCATCCATCCTACCACGAGAATGTTAGGGAGAACACAACCATGGCTCAAAATCCTCATGCTGTCAGATGACATAACTGATGAGGTGGATTGGTATATATAAACACCATAAGTACATAATATATCATAGCTCACAGCCACACTATGGGCATGACCAAGCCATAGAGTCAACTACATCTATCTTCTCTCAGACTACTTGTTTTCAATTTTAATACTATGAATCCTATAAACTCATAACCACATATATATATTTATTACATTATATTGTATCATTTTTATTTGTTTCAAATTATGTTTATTAATTCAATAAACATTAATTGACCATTAACCTTTCCAAATTATATTTCCTTTTCATCACACCAAATGTCAACTGTTCCTTAAAATTAAAACCTCAGCATTATGTCCCAGCAAGCTCCAGCCCCATGGGTTAACATCATTTATTCAATAATTTATTAACATCATTTTTACATTCCCATTTTCGCAGTAATTCTAGAAAATAATTCTACGATACTAAACACAAGGTGGATCATCAAGGTGTGTAGTTCAATAACCCGTCAAGTATTTTCCACCTATAGCAAGACCGTAGACCCATCCTCCTTTGAGAATTTAAAAAATGAAAGAATGTCGAATACCACACACATCTTCTCCCCTTTTAAAAGGATGGTATGCAAGACCCACTTCCCAGAGTAGTTAGAAATGTAATCCATATTCACAAATGACAATATTTATTGATCGTAAATACATTTTCATCCAACTTGTTTCATCATCCATGTGGTACTCCCCAACACACACATGCATAAACCAATGCATCTCGCCACTATATTAATCAACTGTTTCTACCAACAATGGGACTCCCTACCCCCGCATATCAAAATAGCTATCCAGGATCACATCAAAACACAATAGCATGGAAAAATATATATTAATTTGGCTCTTGGAGCATAAACAAGGATACCAACCTTCAACCACATTGATCTCTCAAAACTACATTAAAAAAGTATCTTGGTCTATAAAAGTAAGAGGGTAACTCATAACCCTACAAGACATTTTCTTTTTAACAAACAGTTAGTTTGATAATATTTTGGGATTTAACCAATTCATTATTTATAGGTTCCACCTATTGGATCCTAAAGCAGAAAGCTATCACAGCTATTACAAATTGATTAGGCATTATTACTACATCAATTTTATTAACATAACATTAAAAAAAACAAATAGAATCATTTACGTGCCTAATTATAATTATCAAAATTATTATCAATTAATTCATTCTTTATGTAATTAAAAATTTTCCATCAAGAAAAAAAGATAAAACAATAATTCTTATTTATCACAATATCAATGAATATAGGATTCAATAATACAAAATCAATATCAATTTATTTAACGATTTCAACTATTTATTATGTCAATTCCATTGTGATCCATTTAGATAAAACATGATATCTTTAAAGCATCATGTTAAAGAAAATATGAGCAATGAATCCCCTACCTCTGAAAATTATTGACTATCTTTTTACAAGAATGATCCACACAACAGTTTATGATCTCCTCCACCATGATTACTACATCCACCGGAGGACGCGGCACCACGTCTGCCCCAACCAAAACCTAGGAAAAAAAAGTAGATCTTGTAAATCACATTTCATAATATGAAAAAGTATAAACCTTCGAAAAGGATTGATGGAAACATATGAATGAAGTTCAATCAAATCATCAATCGGTGAATGATTGACACTTGTTGCTTTCACCAAAACGAGGGGTTTTCATGCAGTAGGAAGAAACATCAAGGGAAAATTATTTGAAGATTAATGATCTATCAGACCAATCATTTTGAGAGAAATATAAGTTATTTTGTCACTCAACAGGGATAATAAGGTAAAATAAGATTTTAGGATTTCTCATCCCTTTATAAGATTTACTGAGATGAAGTTTAAGATATTATGGATTTTCCATTAAAATAGGATCACATTAAACTACATGGTCTGACCAAGTAATGGCGTCAAAATCCTTAATAAAATTAATATACTAGTTATGGATTTGAATTGGCCTTAAATCCCATAATACAAGTCTTTTAATGTATTTTTAGTCAATGAAAATGCTTACATTAATAAACTATAGGAAGCTGGAAACACTGTTCACATACTGATGTTGGAAACATTCATCACAGAATGACTCACCAACATTGATAGAACTATTCACTAGAATGATGCAATGACACTGATTTGTACTGTTCAAAAAAATATGTCACCATAACCAATGGACCTATTAATTTAATGACTCATCAACACTGATTTCAGAGTTCACAGAATGAATCACTAACAATGATGGTACATTTTAGAAAATGACTCACTGGCTCCGATGGAACTATTCCCTGAATGAATCACTGACATTGATGGAACTGTTCACAGAATGACTCAAAAAAACTAATGGTACTACTCTCAAATTGAATCCCTAACACCAATAGCAATGAAAATAGAATGAAGCACCAATACTCATACTGGTTCTAACACTGACGCTTGTCATGACACCAACCTCGATGCTGGTGGTAACACTGACACAAATTGTAGTGCAGACACTGACACCAACACTGATGTCGCCACTGACGTTAGTACAGACTCCAACACTGACGATGGTGCTGACAGCAGCACTAATGGTGGTGCTAAAACAGACACTGATGTTGGTTCTGACACCAACAATGACACTGATGTTGTCACACACACTAGTGTTGACACAGACACTGACACTAGAGCTAACACTGATACAAATGTTGTTGTTGGCAATGTCGCTGGTGTTGATGAAGATGTTAATATTCACAAAACTAGAGAAATTTTTCACAAAACCAAAAAATTTGTAATGTGTTTGGGTTAACCCAACATTCCCTCACAAAACACCTTCATCACCAGATTTCAGTAAAGGAATTGGCATGAGAGGTTCGGGCCATTACAAAATATAATTTTTTATATTTTAATAAAATTTCACTATTTTTATAGCAAATTTGGTGTAGAGATTTTGATGTAATGGTATCGAAAAATTGATTTTGGGTGGGTTTTTCTTGTTTTTTTTTGAAAAAATACTTGGAAATTTTATTATGGTGATTTTCAACATTGGTGCTATAATTTTTTTTTACACATTCTATATGTCATTTTGCGCAAAATATTTCAATTTCAGATTTATAAAAACATTATTTGAAATCAATAATTCTTACATCATCCATATAAATTTTTTAACTAATGATAAATGGAATGAAACGATGTTAATGATTTTTTTCCACTAGTGTATATCTTAATGGGAGAACATTTTGAATAAAATTTTCCAAAAAAATGTGACTTGAATTAATATCAACTTCAATGAAATGAATATGTGTTTTATATTACTTATTCCAATATAATAATGTTAATTTATAAAATTATATGAGATTAACTATGAAAACATCTAGCTACAAGTGTCAGATAGTACATGAGAAAGTATAAGTGCATGAGATCCTAATGAAAGGTGAAATTTTAATACTATATATGAAGGGGATATAACACTAGTCTTCCTTAAGATCATTACAATATGATATATCAATAATGATAAGGTAATATACAATATAATCTCATGACGTCCTATAGTTTTATATAAATAATTATAGTGTATATTTTGGATTTAGATGGATAAAAAGTATTAGTTTAGCAATTTCATATTCCAATTTTGGGTTAGACAACTGTGAATTTTATTATTTTTATTATATTATGATCGACTATGATATTTTTCAAGAAAAATATCTCTAATAATGGAAAAAAATTTTGATACATAGTTATATCAATATGTGAGGAATATTATCTGGGGATTGATTTCAAAGTAAGTATGTGTCCCATATATATATATTAAATAACCATCACAAGTTATAAAGGATCATAGTAGGCATAACCAATATATTCATACTCTGTAAAATAATTGATAAAATGTGATAAATTATTAATTTCATTGCATATATTTTTAATGAATGTGGAATTATGTTGGAGTTGGAGCCCATAAACATTCAATTTTCATATTATCAATTAGCAAAATATTCTAAGGAAAATATATTAATATAATATCTTATCACATGATGATTATTATTTTTCATGACAGTATAGAAATAATATATTGTGTGTATTTTTCACATAAAAATGAAATAAAAGTTACATTATATTTTAATAACATCAAATTATCATATAAATATTCTTGAATACATGTTTTATAACTAGATAACATTCATAATAGACACATTGTATGTTTGACTATCATCTTTTTGATGGTCATGGTTTAATAAAACTAAATCCTCTTAGGATCACACTTGGTAATCTATATATGAGGAGGTTATGATAATAAAACATCCTCTAATAATTCCACATGTTTTGTGTCATTGGATATTTATATCATTACATGTTTTTAATGATACCATGAAAAGAGAAACTTATTAAAGCATAACGTGAGTGGCGTACTTTGATTTTTTGCAAAAAATAATGATATCCTATAAACACAATGAGTTGGGATATTTTCGGTGTCTTGAGAGTTAAAGGTTATTAATGAATAAGTTAATATAGTATTTTCCCTTAATTCTAAGGAATGTTTTATCTGATGACTTTTTATTTCAGTGAAACTATCTAACTAAATTTCATGGACATGGTGATTGATAGGTTCATTTTAGGAAGTCCGAGAAAAATATATCTTGATTAGAAGTTGATGAAACAATTATGAATCCTTCTTTATATGATATTTAGAAAATTTATTATATTAATATATATCATTAATTTTTGAATATTTTAATTGAAACATTAACGTATTTATCAATGTGTGCCTTGATGTATAGGTAGATGATATTATTTTTCTTTAGGAAAGCCCGTATAATTCCACTAAGGAAAATTCATAAGGGGTCACACACATTTTGTATCTTTTTTTCTATGATAAATATTTTCATATGGTTAAAATTATATTAATGGTTATTATCTTGTTTAAGGTATAATATTTGTTATCTATTTGTTTATCGATAATAATTATTCCAGATATTAATGTTAGTTGATCATTATATTAAAAAATGTAATAATATTGGAATGTATATTTATATGTATCTATTATTATTCTAAAGGAAATAAATATTATTTTTTATTATTAAATATATATTTACATACATTAATATTTAACAAACATTTATTCCTTAGGTTGTGACTATAATTTTATTTATTTTTTCAATAGAATATATATTATTTTATTTTAGGATCAGTAAATGTCAATAATGGTGTAACTATTTTATTAATGGCCTTGTAACAGAAATTATATGACCAAATATGTCAAATAAATAATGTAGGTTCATGCGATGATATAATAAAAAAAATTATAGTTACATTCCCATAGGAATGCAATGAATTTATTATTTTATGAAAGGAATTTATAATGATTTCAATAATAATCTATATCTATAAATATTTCAATTTTATATTGGATATAGTGTATAAATTAATTTGAAAGTTGATTTATTTTTTGTTGTGAACAACATTTAATTTCCATGTGAATTATATTAACAAATAACATCTGAATGATTTATATCTTTATTGATAAAATTCCACCATATCCTTCCTCTCTCTCTAGAAACATTAAACTATTGAGGAAATAATTCGAGACTTAATTTTTTTGTTTTTTTCAACATTCCCCATTAATGGTTATTGAATCATCATCCCTCACAACTGATGTTCCATCAAAATCATTCAAATATTATCTATCATGGGCTGATATAGTTATATGTGTTCTAAATGTGATTCACTATGTGAAAAACATATAAATAGAACTGGGGTTAAATTAATTAGATTAATCATCGAAGGAATATATTAATACTAAGGTATTTTTTTGTTATAAAATTTATTATAATTTTAAAATGAAAAATCCAATAATTTTTGTTTTGGGATGCTTTATCAGGTTTCTTGAGGAATATTGTTTAAGCACAATGATTGTGCATCATGTTCTTCTAAATTACTGATTAAATAAAAAAAATTAATAATTGGAATAAATGGAACTTGAATTGATCTTAGAACCAATAAAATTTTGCAAGATGACAATTTCGTTATAAAAATATCGCTTTGAATATTCTATTAGGAATGAATCCTTTATTAAATTAATTAATTTTGAAATAGAACTCACTAAAAAGGTATAAAATTATATGGATTTGTAAATCCATAGATGTAAACTAATATTATGATATAAAAATCCTCGGTATTTATTATATCACACACAAAAAAAGTTACACAGTAAATGAGTAAGATATACCAAAGAATGTTAAATTGATTTATGAAACCCTTACCAATACTCTCATGTTCCCCAATAGTGATTTAACTTTCTATCTAATAAACACAACCATATTAACCGCTTCAAATTTTTTACATATATATTATCATCTATAATATTTATTTACAATCTTTCATTATGCATATAATATTTTTTTATTATTTATTTTTATCATCATAATATATTATCTATGATTATTTCATAATGTTATGTAATGGTGATGTTGATCCCCATTCATTGATACTATGTATATCATTATAAATATTGAAATAATGAGTGAATTATTTTTTAAAAAATATTTATGTTTTACCTTGTTCATTTAATGTAATATATTGGTATGGTTTGTGAAAATGGAATCCATAGTGAACATTTTTGTTTAATTTGTCGATAACAACAAGTTACATTATAATGATAATAATTAATATACGTCATTTGTGAAATGTATTCATGGTATAAGGTACTTGTAAATATCATATATTACATTTATTGATGACTTGATACTTATTCAACATTAATATGATGATGTTTTTATAACATCATTCAAGAAGGTGGTTGAATCGATGAGAAAAACATGTTATAATTATAATAGAGTAAGATTATGTTGTTATATAATAATAATATATTTTTCATAGGAGAATAATGATGTTAATATTATATTATTATATTGGGTAATTATATATATAAATATTGGATGTGGGAACATGATTGAAAAAATCGGGAAAGAAATAGAAACATTGTTGATTTCAATCCTTCTTGAAAAAAGTAACTTTAAAATGAAATATTTAGTCTTACATCTAGTACAAAAGCTACTAAATTATATATGAGCTAAATATGATAGAAAATTGATATGTATAAAATATGTATTCAAATTATTTTAGTGGAAAAATAGGGTGTATATGATTTCCTCTTATCAGTTAGTTTTTAAAAAATTCATCTACTATATTAAGAGATATTATTTCATTATATTTGAAGACTTTGTTACATATTCTCACACAGTTATCTTTTTTTTACATTTATCAAGAAAAATAATCTTTTTCGATATTAAATTAATTTTATGACATAAATAAAACTATACAATCTAAATAATTTATAATTTATAATAATACAATTTAAATAAAATTAACATAATTTAAATAATATATGATAATTTTATCATTTAATAGAGAATATAATCAGAAATTGTTTTAAAAAAATATTGAATTTTATAACACTAAGTGGTATTAATCATTTTTCATAATAATTACGGACTAAATTTTTTTTATATTCGATATATACTAGATAATTATATTAGATTAATTATTTAAATGATATATATTCAATAAAATAATTTTAATATACATAGTATTGAAAAATAGTTCTTTGACAAGAATACATTATTTTTCATCATTAAATAATTGTAACCACATCCTTTTACAAATCATTTTTCATCTACTAAAAATTAACTAAAAGGCCTTAAAGACTAAATTTTTATTGAAATTTTGATAACCCCCCTTTTAAGGGAACAAGGGGAACCCGTACTAGGCCTGTAGGCTTAGAGATTACGTTGCATGTAGGATTGGAGACATAATACGACTCATAGGTCTTATGAAAATCATACAGAGTATGACTACTTGAAACCACCCCTCAATAGAATATGTATTGTGATCAACTATCCACATTTTTATGGTTGTTCAGCTAGCTATCATATGCAGAGATGCACTGTCTTGGTATCTATGGAAATTCCATAACCTCTCATTCTAAAAAATATTTAAACCCTTCTTATGTGGATGTACCATGCACTAAAATCCTCCTCAAGAGTTGGTTCCTTGTAGAATATGTCTAGGAATCTACATATCAGTTGGATCTGATGTCCTTGTAGAATCTATATGGAAATCTTCATATTCGTTATCCCTCCTCTGGAGTCGATTCCTTCTTCCAAAAAATATATTTTTATAATAAAATAGTTTAATAATATTTTACCTTTTTGTTCCATTATTTATCAATTTCCCATATTTCCAATGGCCAAATATTTAATGATCATATTACAGTCTATTATATAATAGTGAGACATCACTACATTAATTCATCATATTTACTTTTAGATCAAAAAGCCTATTATATTTATAAATTTAAACCTTATTTCCATATTATCAATCACGGTGATGATATTAATAAAATATCATAATGAAATAAGATTTAATTTTTGTGTAATTTTATGTTACATGTGTATATATTACTCTTTTAATTTTCATAATGAAATATTATATAATATTTTCATAAAGAAAGTCATTATTATATATTATTATAATACAATATCTCAAAAAACGTGTCCTTGTTCATTTAACATCAGTCTTTCATATAAGAAAACATTTTATCATGATATTTATTTTTTAAAAATTTTTTATAAAAAAAAAAATTATTAAAAATACCTTATCACACACATTTGTTGGAATACATAGAAAAAAATAAAATTTATATAAAATAAATAATTCATAAACTGTATCTCAAAAAAATAATTACTTTTTTTAACCCCTTTTCATATGGTTTAAAGAAATGGTTTTAAAAAAATATTGAAAATATTATTTACATTAACAAATAGTTCATCTAATGTTAATTGAGATGGTATTGAACTTATTCTGAATTCAAATAAAATGATGTTTTATATGATATGTATTTGTGTTATTAGGTTAAAAATTCATGATGTCCTAAAAATTTCTAATTAAAGGAATATTTCACACTAACTATGTGTGTGCCTTCTTCAAAAATTGGACACTATAAATATATTATCCAAAATAATTATTTATTAATTCATTGTATTATGAATTTAATACCAATTCATAATTCTCATATAGTTTTATCAATCCATTAAATTTAAATTTTATCCAATATAAATTGAATTTTTTTATTCATGTTACACTAATGCATAATGATCTATATTGAATGCATCTTCTAAAAATGAACAAAAAAATGGTTCCCTTTCTATATTATTTTTTATAGAGTGTTAGAATCCCTACATTTATAAAAGTATTACGTTTAGGTTTCTTAAATGAAACATTGAATATGTTTATAAATATATATATACATTCATATATATTTTTAAAAAATATTTATATTTCAAAAAGTACATATAAAAAATAATATATATATATATATATTGTTTATTTAAAATTTAATAATATATGTATATGAATTTGAATCTATGTGTCTGTATGTGTGTGTTTATGTATGTCTTGTTTGTGTATGCTATGTTCTTTTGTGTTGTGTGTATGGGAGTGTGTTTATCGATGTTTATTGACTATATGTGCGGATATGTAAATGTGCATAGGATTGTTTGTAATTATATGTGTATGTTATAACTATGTGTAAATGTATGTTAATGTGTATGTGTATATTCATAAATATAAATATATGTGTGTATGTGTATGTGTAAGGGTATGTTTATGTAATTAAAATATTTTATTGTATGTATATGTATGCTAACATAAGTATGTATGTGTGTATGTTCTTTTGTATTTTTTTTTGTATGTGCATGCTAATGTGTTTATATATGTTTGTGAATAAGTATGTGTATGTGTATGTATATATGTGTATGATTATGTTTTTTTGAATGTATTTATCTGTGTATATATGAATTTATGATTATGTTCATGTGTTTTTGTCTGCATATGTGTATATATTTATGATAATGCTTTTTTCCTGTATATAGTCATATTTATTAATGTGTATCCATGTGCATTAACATGTTTGTAATTGTTTGAATGTGTTTTTATAATGAAATTAATGTGTTTTTGTATGCATATAAATTTGTATGTGTATGCATATACATTTTCATGTGTATGGACATGTGTATGTGTCTATGTATATGTATTTTTTTATGTTTTATGTGTATGTATATATGTGTATATATAGATATATAGTAATGTACATGCATTGGAATGTAACTGTATGTATATGTATGTGTACATACATGCATGTGTATGATTTTATGCCTATGGAAATATGTATGTGTACGTCTATGTGTATGTGTATATGTATGTTTAGGTATATGTGTATATTATGTATATATTTGTACATGTAAGTCTATGTGTATGTATGTGTGTACATGTATTTCTGTTTATTCTGTTAATATTATTTGATGATTTTTATAATGTATCCATTTTTAGTATTTTCAATAATTTATTAATTTTTATTAAATAATCATTTAAGTTTTTTCTAATATATCAAATTGTTATAATTTTTTATCCATTTTTTAAATATGTATATATTTATTTAAATAATAAAAATTCAATAATTTTTAGAAATTATAATGTTCAATAACATATTATAATTTCTATATACAATTAATATAGGGGAATCTTCAATAATTAGCAATAATAATAATATTTATTTATATAATTATATTCAATTTTATATGTTGTCAATTTTTGTAATTAATGTTATGAATAAACAATTTATATTTTTTTTCTAATTTATTTCATTTAATTAATTTATATTTAAAATTATTTCAGAAATTTTCTTTGATTTTTGATATTTAATAATTTTCAATTATTTTAAAATTTATTCAATTTATAAAATTAATACATAATTATTTAATAAGATTGATTTTTTTATATTTTGTAAATTTATATGATTAATATATATTCATTTCTATTTCTAATTTTTAACTATTTTATATATGTTGGAAAAACATATAATTGGTTCATATAAGACCATCTCCAACCCCAACCATTTTCCCTGAAATTGATCCCCAATGTATGCCAGGCCAGACCCGATTTAGGGGTTTATTTAATCAAATGAAAAATATGGGTATGTGTTTCACGATGACTCATAATGATAGATGAGGTCTTTGAGAGTCGTGCATTATAGTCTCGATAGTGCGTGACATCGATTGATGATTAGAGGTTGATACCATTGTCGTTGTTGCAATCACTAAGACTCTTGATCATCGTGTTTTAGAGGAGGCGGTGGATGCGTGGGATGTAAAGATTGAGGATGTAGGAGGGGAGACAATTGTTCATTACTACTTTTTTGGGCGTATTTTGATGGTGGACCCATGAGAAAATATTGTGTTTCTCCATCGTTGATGATGTCCTCATGCGACGGTGATGTCAGTGTTGTTGGAGTTAAGTGACTTCTTTGGATACATGGTCGATGTGTTTGTGATGTTCTTAGAGATTATGTGGTGGAAGTATTTTTTAACTAGTTATTCAGATCGGAGAACACAAAATTGACCATGGGCGTGGTGGTATAACAGTCATCTATGATAATACATCATGATATTCAGTAAAATAATGGAAGTGTATTCTGTGGTCGGGGCCTATCAATAATTTCTTTATAGGGGAGGCCTAATTGATTACGATAACTACTCTAGAGGTTCACAATAATTTAGGGTCCTACGATCCATGGAGGTATGTGAATATGTTTTAAGGGACATAGGGCCAATATCAATAAAACATGAGGTCTATGGGCATATTGAATATCGGTGGGTTATCTCTTGGGCGACTATGGCATGCCGATAGGCCAATGGGTCTGCTTTTTTTCTATGTTTTAGTGTATTTATATCCATGAGATACATGTATATATATATATACTAATTTATTATTTACTAATTTGTATTCAATTATTTTATGTATGTTCTCTCATGTTTTATTATAAAAGCAGTGGCCTCATTCTGTTTGGGTTGTGGATGATTCATTATGTAGCATGTACACCCATGGCTAGGTGGCCCACAAAATTGCATGAAGGTTCGGTGTATTTCCATGCATGAATGATCGAATAAGCGTCATGAGGCATGCGTCATGCTTGCTTCACCACATTCATGCATCACACACATTTCACAACATGCCTGAGTCCCTACATGTAATGTAAATTCCCCAAGGGTCATGCCATGATTCAAACCCTTGTTATTATGTGGATATAATTGATGTAATTTATATTACAGATTCACAATTTATTTTATTTATCTTATTCAATTTTTTGTATTCATTTTTATTATTATTTCATTGAATATTAATTATTTAATTTTAATATTTAAAAAATTTCAATATGTTTTTAATTTATTAATTTTTTAATGATTATTTATACAAAATTACTAACTATGATATAAATTTTTAATTTATTTATTTATATGATGAATATTTTTTAAATTATATTTATTATGGGGTAATTCGTTTAAAATATTTGAAATCTATATAATTAATTTATTTAAATTTATTTTTTTTGTTATTCAAAAAAAGAATTTACGTGGTTAAAATTAATTTAATTAATGATTGAAATTTTACAAAATTATTTAGTATGTTTTAATAATCATTAAATTTTATTAACTTATATGATTAATACTCATTCAATTTTATTTACTATATGGTAGTATTTATGAAATGTTTGAAATCTATATTGTCGCAACCTGTCCCTCGGGGCCCGTGCCATGACAACCCCAAGCCAGCCTTCCATAGGCCAGGGTTTGGAATGTAACAGCCCAAGATTTTATAAAAAAATATATTCCTTTTAATTTTATTAATGTCTTGTGTTGTACGCTACACCAAAAAGAGCTTGCACAACACACATCCTTGACTTGCCTTGCATTACACGCAATCGCGACCTTCCTCGATAGCGTGTGTAATACGCAACACTGAGTTTCATTAAACAACGATATGCTATTAAAATATTATTAAAACTAGCTGTTATGAATAGTAATAACCATTTTTTAAAATTCTGTAAATTTTATTTTTCAAAATGAACTTCATTCTTAGATTCGGAGTATCGAATTTAGCCTAAGGTGAAATTTTGGTACTTTTCGGATAACTTTCATATTCTGATGAATAGTGAAAATTACTAAATTATAATTAAAAACAACTTTTTTTAATCGAAATAATTAATAGTGATAAATTATTAATTTGAGTGGTTTTAAAGTATATTTAGATTATATTTTTACAATTTAATACAATGTTGGTCATTGGTTGTAATTTCACATTTAAACCAGACATAATCAAGTGTCAATCTTTTGATATATATTGTTTCCTAAAAACACGCTATTTATTTTAACAGCGGGATTTAATTATAAATTTAATTAATGCAATTTCTATGTTATGAATTTGGTAAAATAGACTTCATTTTTGAATTCGGAATATGAAATATAGCTTAGGATGAAATTTTGGCATTGTTCTGAAAAACATCAATTTTTGATGAATAGTGAAACTACTAAGTGGTAGGTTAAAAACTGAATTTTGTATAAAACTTAATTTTACCGCTTCTGTGAATGGAATTTCGAAAATCCGAGAGACACGGTTAATATCAAGGACTAAAATGTGGTTCAATGAGATGAAAATAATTTTTTGGTGAATAGTAACTTTTTATTTTTTTTACCACGGTTAATAGTAAATAGGGTAACTAAGGGTAAATATGATATTAATATTACCCTAACACATGTCCTAATTCTATTGGACAAGTGTAATTAGACCAAAAACAAACTGAGGGATAAAATATGACCATTTAGGCCCACTTGGATTAGATTAGGACATTTATTATTAATTTATTTAAAGAAGGGTTAAAATAGTTTAAATCAAAGTTTAATAAGTAAATCATTTTTAATATGGGGTTATACATAAGATAAATTCGACTATAAATATTCATTAGAAATCTAAAAAGATTTCCTACATGATGGTATTTTATTTGTAATTTTTAGACATCAAATAATATAATTTATTTATGACACAAAGATGATGCAGTAATTATCTTATTAATGAAATATTGACATAATTGATAATATAAATACCAAAATAAATGTAATTTAAGACTTTTTATGAATTCCACTAATTTTCTAGGTTACTATGATATATTAATGTTGATTTAATCAACTTGGTTCGAACATTTAATTCTGTTATGACTTTCACAAAAATCATATATCAAATAGTGTCAAAATTGACACAAAATAGTTTTTAAATAAAATATTATATTATTAATTGTTATTGTATTCCTAAAAATCTAAGGTTCGGCCAAATGACTTAGATAAGGATATATATATTAATAATAAACAATTTGGGGTTCGTTTGTCATGTTATAGTAAGTTTATTAACCATATAGTGAAAGAAAACAAAAAGACATGGTAAAAGTTAAATTATTTAACTTAGAGTTAAATCTAATTGATAAGGTTAAAATAATACCCTAAACTTGTCTAAATCCTATTGGTTGATAGGATTTCGACCATTCCCCACTTTATCTTAGAAATAAGACCCTTTGGAACCATTATAAACCGATTTTGACTTTAATATAAAATAATATTTTGAGATATTCCTAAGGTGCCCCTCTCCTCCCTTATAAAAGGGCACCTCCTCCCCCTCCTCCTCACACCAAATTGAGCACTAAAGCTCGGCCAACCCCTGCCAAAATCCCTTCTTCACTTCCCTAGAATAATCCTAGAGGTTCTGGTCTTCCTCAAAGACCCATTTTAGTTCCCTAAGAGGAGGTCTCAAAGAGGCACTTCAAAGAAGAGGTAATTACCGTTACCAATTCTTTCATCTTTATTTCTTCTTCCACTTCTTCTTATTAGGTTGTTTAATCATGAAGTAATAACATCAGTATCACTCATATACTGATATGTTATTATAAGTATGAAACAACCCTATTTCACCATCTATCCATCCTATGGAAAAAGAAATCACCGCGCGTGCGTACGTACGGAATACCGTCTCCACGCCGTGGTGTAATCTATTTTCCACCACCACCTTACATGGATGGGTATAATGGTGTAAAGAATAACTATACAAAGTTATTACAACATCATATTGATTCTGATATATTGTATAATCCACTCCAATTCAATTCAATATTTATAGAAATGATATCATCGCTCGTGCGTACGTACGGAATATCGTCTCCACAACGCGATGAGATTCATTCTCCATGTTAACCATTTAAGAATGATTATAATGTATATATAAGAAATAATAATGAAATATATGACATTATAAGGCTACTGGATTTATGTATATATATACATATGTATGTCATCTACTTACTTCCATTTCAAGACAATAAGGAAAGGAAAACAGCATTCATGCGTACGTACGGACTACCGTCTCCATGAACGGTGTTTTTCATTTTATTTATCTACCTATTATATATATATATATACTGAATATATATGATATATAAATCATATTTTATATTCTGGAAGTAAGTAAATCATGATATAAGTAATAATGATGTCAAGAACAACAAGTCAAAACACCTACGATAAATGAAACGATTTTACCCAAAACGCTTCTTTAACATGGAATTTACAAAAGAACGGGTAATATAATGTCATAAGTGAACCATATATGATATCATAACAATGAATATGATTCTGTAATAAGTCAATAACATGATTTAAATCATTATACAGGAGGTTCGGACACTTACAAAGCAAGTCAGACCTAAGGTAAGGGAAATATCACAATCTCATTTTTATCCGAGATTGTTTATTCGTAAGTATTTACTGGGGTGTATTTTATCATCCACATCCATGTTCCCTCAATATGTAATATTATTTCCATCCACCTACAATTGTTTAAATCCAATTTTACCCTTCTATGAGTTTTTAGTAAAGGATATGAAAGGAATCTTTTTTCGTTTTTCGTACGAGGTACTTTTTGACTTTTCCGACAAAAGTACGAAGAATGTTTTTTTTAACTAAAACGGCATGAATGGATTTTTACGGTTTTATAAAGCCTTATTTTTATGAAGATTCCCCCAAAAGATTTCATGACTATTTTCAATAAAATCTCTTTCTTTTAAAAATTTCATGATGTTTTGTGAAAAGAAATTGATTTTGAAGAAGAAAGGATATTTTCCTCAAGAATTCAATTCAAGTGTTTTATCAAAATTATTTTCCATCTAAGATAATAAAGGGTTCTGTTTCTATCCATATTTTTACATTGATTTGACTATGTTGTGATGGAATTATGTTTAAGAATTCCTTTATCTTATATGAATGGTTTTATGATGTCATGTTGTTTAAGAATCCCATTTTTATTACATGGGTTATGCAATGATGTATGATTTATGATTTTGTGGCACACATAAGAAAGGATTCATTAAGAGATGGGTGGGACCTATATCTCCCTCCAATTCATTGGGTAAAGATTTCATATCTCATGAGATAGACATGGCTGGAATGGTAGGTTATACCGGTTCAGTGAAACAGGACTGAAACGAGGATTACTCGATTCAGAAAGGGACTTTGTCCACTAAGATAGTCTTGGCAATGAGTCTTGACTAACAAGAAATGATTCTCTATGATTATGTGTGTATGACACAATTAGTAATGTTTTAAGTTATGGTTTCATTTTCACTACTATGATTTATCCCATGTTATGAAATTATGCTCTCTTTTGCAGGTTAAGATTTCCAAAAATGTTATGTTCTTATGAAAATTATGTGATTGATATTTCTTTTGTTTACCCTTACTGAGCATTTGAGCTCACCCTTTTATGTTTTCTTTTCCCCAGGATATAAAGAAAGGTTTTAGGTAAAAAAAAAGAGGAAGATCTTTATGGGAGATTTTGAAGATCTTTCCCCACGATTAGAAGATTTTATTCCGAGTTTCCAAAGACACTAAACTATTACGGTCCTTGTGTGTGTGTTTTTGTTATGTAATAAGTATTCCGCAAATGTAATGTAATGTCCATGTACGATAAGCTTCGGGTCTCTACAGTTGGTATCAGAGGAAAGGTTTAGTCAACCTTTGGAAACTAGGACGCGAAAACGTTAGTAAGATCCCTAGAGATATTTCTAAGGTATGTCTAGGGATTCCCCTAAGGATAAGTATACGTATAGGATATAGTTCTAGAACTATGGTAACGATATTAGATTAAACCAAAGATGATAGATATTTATGTTACTCCCCCTTTATTACGATTTTTTCATCTAACACTATTCTGTTTGGGTTTTAGAAAATGGCTGGAAACAAGATGATTCACAATAATGGAGGATATGATGGACAATGGAATGATATTCTTCAGGAGCAACCAAATGAAATGGGATTTGGATGTCCAAACATCATTATTATGCCGAATCAGCAATCTCACAACATGATCAATAAAGTAAAATTTGGTAAGTTTCCTGACTCGACTAATAAGAGAAAGATGGAGTTCCATGATGATCATAGAGGAAAGAAAGTTCAATTTCCCCTATGTAAATCATGTGGGAAGAGGCATCAAGGAGAATGTTTCAAGGGAACTGGAAGATGCTTTGGGTGTGGAATAGAAGGACACAAAGCAAGTAAGTGCAAAGGAAAAGGGTCGGTTAACACCATGGATGAGGATAATGGTATTGCTACGACATCAAAAATGGTTAAGTGTTTTAAATGTGGAATGTATGGGCATTATGCAAACAAATGCCCTAAGGGAAAGACTCATGAAGCGAATCAGTATGGTCATATGGGTAGTATTTATGTGGATGATGATGAAGAGACTACAAATGATATGTGAGATGAAAGAATTTTTGAAGCTCGATCAATGGTTTGAGAATGTAGTGGAATGATTACATGTTTATCATGTGTAATTTTGGAATAAAGAGACATCTATGGATTGTTACACTGTTGTCTTTCCTTATGTTTTGAAAGTGTATGATGAATGGTACCAGTAACCATGAAAGGTTATTCAGATATTTTTGGAATGTAGATGATATGCGCATAATGAAGGGATAAGGAGAAAATTAAATGTTTGACAGTATTCATGAGCTCATGATTGATATAAGGACTAAGTGATATCATGGTTTGAGTATATAGAATTTTGAGGATTTTGGTAACTTTTAACTGCACTCATGTTTTCACTAAGGTATTCAAGAGAATACACGATTAAGGACTTTGAATGTTTAGAATGTGACCAACAAGACATATCTTATGATATGTGGGGATCAACGACAGTATTAAATCTCTGGTAATCGATGTCACTATATTATGAGAGTGGACTGCAGTATTATGTATAAGCCTAAAGATTAGACTGGATTATGTTGGACATAAGTTAGTATTGTTTAAGGATAGAAGATTTTCGATATTATTGATGGGATGTTATAGTAACGTAGTTTTAGAAAAAGGGACAACCTACAGGACGGGCGACAACCCATCGCTTCGGACAAGGCTGTAGGAATCGAACCCACAACCGAAGTGCGACTGGCCTTTATCGCCTACCACTGACCTACAGGAAGTCCCTGTTTAGTAGAAACTAGTATTATTATATTAAGCAGTATGATATATGAAGTATAAGTCCATTTTAGGAACCATATGTGATTAATCTCACTATAGATCGACTTATGTATATAATTTTTGCTAACCTTTTGTTTGAGACAGATGGAATGACCCGTCATTCTATCACATGATCTGCTAACACTTCACGAATAACAAATTCAACTTCATTTATTTAAGAGATGAAGTGGAAATTGTTAAAGGCACGAACAACAGCGAGATTGTACCAAAAAAAAGTAAGTATTTATTCTAATTTAAATTCTTTAACTTTAGGGAAATGATCTTGAAAACCAAAAATGTTCTCCTAGTTCTCTTATACCTGATGAATCAGATGGTACCTTAGATCGTCACAAATTTATGGATTTGTGATTACTGGCTTTTCCATAGCCATGTTCTCTACCACTCTCCATCAGAACATGATGGTTAGATTTCTCTTCCATATCTATATTTTCACCTATGTGGAAACCCAGTGATTAGTTTATTTGGGTAATCGTTACATTTCATACTTTAGTTTTTAAAGCCAAGTTTTGGTATTCCCTTTTACGATGTGGGTTTCTATTAAAGAAACTTTCAAATAGTAAACCATTTATAACCCCGACGAATTTCGAGGGCGAAATTCATTTTAAGGGGGGTAGAATGTAACAGCCCAAGATTTTATAAAAAAATATATTCCTTTTAATTTTATTAATGTCTTGTGTTGTACGCTACACCAAAAAGAGCTTGCACAACACACATCCTTGACTTGCCTTGCATTACACGCAATCGCGACCTTCCTCGATAGCGTGTGTAATACGCAACACTGAGTTTCATTAAACAACGATATGCTATTAAAATATTATTAAAACTAGCCGTTATGAATAGTAATAACCATTTTTTAAAATTCTGTAAATTTTATTTTTCAAAATGAACTTCATTCTTAGATTCGGAGTATCGAATTTAGCCTAAGGTGAAATTTTGGTACTTTTCGGATAACTTTCATATTTTGATGAATAGTGAAAATTACTAAATTATAATTAAAAACAACTTTTTTTAATCGAAATAATTAATAGTGATAAATTATTAATTTGAGTGGTTTTAAAGTATATTTAGATTATATTTTTACAATTTAATACAATGTTGGTCATTGGTTGTAATTTCACATTTAAACCAGACATAATCAAGTGTCAATCTTTTGATATATATTGTTTCCTAAAAACACGCTATTTATTTTAACAGCGGGATTTAATTATAAATTTAATTAATGCAATTTCTATGTTATGAATTTGGTAAAATAGACTTCATTTTTGAATTCGGAATATGAAATATAGCTTAGGATGAAATTTTGGCATTGTTCTGAAAAACATCAATTTTTGATGAATAGTGAAACTACTAAGTGGTAGGTTAAAAACTGAATTTTGTATAAAACTTAATTTTACCGCTTCTGTGAATGGAATTTCGAAAATCCGAGAGACACGGTTAATATCAAGGACTAAAATGTGGTTCAATGAGATGAAAATAATTTTTTGGTGAATAGTAACTTTTTATTTTTTTTAGCACGGTTAATAGTAAATAGGGTAACTAAGGGTAAATATGATATTAATATTACCCTAACACATGTCCTAATTCTATTGGACAAGTGTAATTAGACCAAAAACAAACTGAGGGATAAAATATGACCATTTAGGCCCACTTGGATTAGATTAGGACATTTATTATTAATTTATTTAAAGAAGGGTTAAAATAGTTTAAATCAAAGTTTAATAAGTAAATCATTTTTAATATGGGATTATACATAAGATAAATTCGACTATAAATATTCATTAGAAATCTAAAACGATTTCCTACATGATGGTATTTTATTTGTAATTTTTAGACATCAAATAATATAATTTATTTATGACACAAAGATGATGCAGTAATTATCTTATTAATGAAATATTGACATAATTGATAATATAAATACCAAAATAAATGTAATTTAAGACTTTTTATGAATTCCACTAATTTTCTAGGTTACTATGATATATTAATGTTGATTTAATCAACTTGGTTCGAACATTTAATTCTGTTATGACTTTCACAAAAATCATATATCAAATAGTGTCAAAATTGACACAAAATAGTTTTTAAATAAAATATTATATTATTAATTGTTATTGTATTCCTAAAAATCTAAGGTTCGGCCAAATGACTTAGATAAGGATATATATATTAATAATAAACAATTTGGGGTTCGTTTGTCATGTTATAGTAAGTTTATTAACCATATAGTGAAAGAAAACAAAAAGACATGGTAAAAGTTAAATTATTTAACTTAGAGTTAAATCTAATTGATAAGGTTAAAATAATACCCTAAACTTGTCTAAATCCTATTGGTTGATAGGATTTCGACCCTTCCCCACTTTATCTTAGAAATAAGACCCTTTGTAACCATTATAAACCGATTTTGACTTTAATATAAAATAATATTTTGAGATATTCCTAAGGTGCCCCTCTCCTCCCTTATAAAAGGGCACCTCCTCCCCCTCCTCCTCACACCAAATTGAGCACTAAAGCTCGGCCAACCCCTGCCAAAATCCCTTCTTCACTTCCCTAGAATAATCCTAGAGGTTCTGGTCTTCCTCAAAGACCCATTTTAGTGCCCTAAGAGGAGGTCTCAAAGAGGCACTTCAAAGAAGAGGTAATTACCGTTACCAATTCTTTCATCTTTATTTCTTCTTCCACTTCTTCTTCTTAGGTTGTTTCATCATGAAGTAATAACATCAGTATAACTCATATACTGATATGTTATTATAAGTATTAAACAACCCTATTTCACCATCTATCCATCCTATGGAAAAAGAAATCACCGCGCGTGCGTACGTACGGAATACCGTATCCACGCCGTGGTGTAATCTATTTTCCACCACCACCTTACATGGATGGGTATAATGGTGTAAAGAATAACTATACATAGTTATTACAACATCATATTGATTCTGATATATTGTATAATCCACTCCAATTCAATTCAATATTTATAGAAATGATATCATCGCTCGTGCGTACGTACGGAATATCGTCTCCACAACGCGATGAGATTCATTCTCCATGTTAACCATTTAAGAATGATTATAATGTATATATAAGAAATAATAATGAAATATATGACATTATAAGGCTACTGGATTTATGTATATATATACATATGTATGTCATCTACTTACTTCCATTTCAAGACAATAAGGAAAGGAAAACAGCGTTCATGCGTACGTACGGACTACCGTCTCCATGAACGGTGTTTTTCATTTTATTTATCTACCTATTATATATATATATATATACTGAATATATATGATATATAAATCATATTTTATATTCTGGAAGTAAGTAAATTATGATATAAGTAATAATGATGTCAAGAACAACAAGTCAGAACACCTACGATAAATGAAACGATTTTACCCAAAACGCTTCTTTAACATGGAATTTACAAAAGAACGGGTAATATAATGTCATAAGTGAACCATATATGATATCATAACAATGAATATGATTCTGTAATAAGTCAATAACATGATTTAAATCATTATACAGGAGGTTCGGACACTTACAAAGCAAGTCGGACCTAAGGTAAGGGAAATATCACAATCTCATTTTTATCCGAGATTGTTTATTCGTAAGTATTTACTGGGGTGTATTTTATCATCCACATCCATGTTCCCTCAATATGTAATATTATTTCCATCCACCTACAATTGTTTAAATCCAATTTTACCCTTCTATGAGTTTTTAGTAAAGGATATGAAAGGAATCTTTTTTCGTTTTTCGTACGAGGTACTTTTTGACTTTTCCGACAAAAGTACGAAGAATGTTTTTTTTAACTTAAACGGCATGAATGGATTTTTATGGTTTTATAAAGCCTTATTTTTATGAAGATTCCCCCAAAAGATTTCATGACTATTTTCAATAAAATCTCTTTCTTTTAAAAATTTCATGATGTTTTGTGAAAAGAAATTGATTTTGAAGAAGAAAGGATATTTTCCTCAAGAATTCAATTCAAGTGTTTTATCAAAATTATTTTCCATCTAAGATAATAAAGGGTTCTGTTTCTATCCATATTTTTACATTGATTTGACTATGTTGTGATGGAATTATGTTTAATAATTCCTTTATCTTATATGAATGGTTTTATGATGTCATGTTGTTTAAGAATCCCATTTTTATTACATGGGTTATGCAATGATGTATGATTTATGATTTTGTGGCACACATAAGAAAGGATTCATTAAGATATGGGTGGGACCTATATCTCCCTCCAATGCATTGGGTAAAGATTTCATATCTCATGAGATAGACATGGCTGGAATGGTAGGTTATACCGGTTCAGTGAAACAGGACTGAAACGAGGATTACTCGATTCAGAAAGGGACTTTGTCCACTAAGATAGTCTTGGCAATGAGTCTTGACTAACAAGAAATGATTCTCTATGATTATGTGTGTATGCCACAATGAGTAATGTTTTAAGTTATGGTTTCATTTTCACTACTATGATTTATCCCATGTTATGAAATTATGCTCTCTTTTGCAGGTTAAGATTTCCAAAAATGTTATGTTCTTATGAAAATTATGTGATTGATATTTCTTTTGTTTACCCTTACTGAGCATTTGAGCTCACCCTTTTATGTTTTCTTTTCCCCAGGATATAAAGAAAGGTTTTAGGTAAAAAAAAAGAGGAAGATCTTTATGGGAGATTTTGAAGATCTTTCCCCACGATTAGAAGATTTTATTCCGAGTTTCCAAAGACACTAAACTATTACGGTCCTTGTGTGTGTGTTTTTGTTATGTAATAAGTATTCCGCAAATGTAATGTAATGTCCATGTACGATAATCTTCGGGTCTCTACATGGAAACTAGCACTAGAAAGGTGTATCCCTAAAACAAGAAGGCATTGCCTTTAAACCTGTAAAAACACATGGTCGCTGAACACAACAAGATGAAACAACAAAGTAAAAAATGAAGTAGTAAAAGTGTGTATTGAGAGTAAAGGGGATGGAATACAAGCTCAACTAAAAGATACAAATATAAAAAAAATAGTAAATAGATTATGTGATCGTCTGCCATGGATCCTACCTGAATGGTATGTACAACTCTTCTCCACATCCCTCCACGTCAATCGTCACTGTAGTCCATTATCAGGTCCTAGCTCCTAGAGTCTCATCCATGGCCACCTGTCATCTGAATAAGATACAACATGGTGCAGGTGAAGCCCGTGCAGGGGTCAGTATGACAATACCCAGTAGGGGCCCCAAGAACCATGAAGGTATCTCAGAATTCCGCAATGTAAATCCAAAAATCATTATCTCAATAATGAATCACAAAACATAAAATTAACCTCAAACCATGTATAAAACTCAGTGTTTATGAATAATGATGATACATCATCAGATATATCATTTTATTTCGTTTGGAAGTCTCCATAAGTAAACCATGAAAGGGTTCTTCCAATATTGAGCCACATCGTTTCATATATCACAGATCCACAATGGGATTCTATAAGGCTAGTCCTCATCAGTTCGTTCACAGCTGATCCACACAGGGTCCCTAGAAAGCTGATCCAATCTGGGTCGCAATGAGGCTGATCCACACTAGGTCATTAGATGCCGATCTAGACAGGTTCCCTATGATGCTGATCCACACATGGTCCCTATGATGATGATACAAAGAGGTTATCTAGATTCGGATCCACACAGGATTGCTTGTATGTTAATCCACACATGGTCGCTTTGATCCTAGTCTTCATAGGGTCGGTCGATGTTGATCCACATATGGTTGCTACTTAGTTGATAGTCTGCCACATGATAACCCACAGTCAGTGTTCATGAGTTCTATAATATCTGCTCCTTGGGTAATCAGTCGTACCACAACTAATACCAAGATGAAGAAATATTAACTCATATGATGGTCATGTCTAAGGGTTCCAATACAACAGAAGGCGTGACAACCGAATGCCTGGACTATGATTTAATGGCATTTTAATGTTGTGGGATCAGTTGGATTTGAGTAAGATCCTACACGACCATACTCCAACGATCCTCAAAACTAATTTGGGTTATTTCAAATTACTCATCTCGCTCCTAGGATCCTAGATCTATAGACGGTACATCAAATGATGTTCTAGTTCTCAATACGTCCCTTTAAGTGACACAGGCCCCGAATGGGTCTAGATCTGGTCGTACTCATTTGGGTCGGCCCAGTTTGGCTAGGCCATGGCTGGATTATCCCTCTGGGCAGAAGACTATCCTGGCCCTCTGGGAAACACATATCGGTGGGCTGGCATGGCTCCCCAGCCAGGTGGCGCAGCCACATTGTCTGTGGGATCCACAGGGTGTGTGTCCCCCTCCTCCACAGCTTCAATACTACTAAACCATCCATGTTGAATGTTAAAACACACTTCCTCACTAATGAGGTCATTCGATTATTAGCCGGCCCATCGTGTCCCCAGCAACGCCATACGACGGCGCCCAATTCCATGGATGGTGAGTGTTGGCCACTGCCTTTGCTGACGGTGCCACAATGACGGATCTTCGCCGGACCACCATGTGAGATCTGGGGGTCTGTTTCCCCCTCATCTTTCACCTACAGGACTCTTGGGATGCCTATATTGCTGCACAAATCCTTTTTTAAAGGTTGTACCGATTTGGAAATTCCTCCCGAAAAAAGAACGACAAGAACGAATGATGAATTTTTCGTGTGTGAAGAAGAAGTTAGGGTTTGTGAAAAAGGTTATATATGATTTTTTCAAACCCCTTAAAACATGTTGTTTCACCATTCCACATACGCAGGACCAGTTGTGTCATATACCCCTCTGTCCACACGGGATTCCTCGAACTCTCTCAGATGATCTGCCACGATTCCCCATCTACAAAATGTACCGGGCCAGACAAGGGGTAGATGGAAACAAACATCACCCCAAATTCTTGAAAAACTTTCCACGACGCGCCATCAACAATCCCTACCAGGATAGAGTGTGTATGATGAATATTACCATCACTACCCATTCTTAAATGACTTGCTACAACACCCCATCGATAAATCCTTCCACTATCACTGCCCATTCAACCATTCATGGTTCCCAACAAATACAAACTACTAGTCTAGATAGGGGATGATGGATATGTATACCTCCTCTCATTCATGTGTGACCTTCTACATCACCCAATCGACAACTCCTATAAACATCACCACCCTTTCTAAGATGATCTGCCACCACACCACATCAATAATGACTACCATGGTTACCACCCTCCCTCACCACCCTTTCTTAGATTATCTACCACGAAACCCCTTATTCATCCCCTACCATCCCCATAACCCTTTATTAGACATTCTTCCACGATTACCCCATCGACAACACCTACCATGCCAAGTGGTGGATTATGGATATGTTGGTTGTCACATCCATATGTGTAATTATTAACACCATAGGAAACCTAATATGATGGAGGTGTCTTGAAAATATGCTTTTGGACCCTTCCTGTAATTCACCACTATCCAGGATGAAGCACACTAACACCTAAAGATAAAAATGTTGATTCTATATGTGAAACGACATCTGATTTATAGTAAAAAACGGGGCACACTATGATGGCTTTCTCCATCCAAACACGCACGACCATACATCATATTTCATATGTATAATTATTAGACATTTAAAAATAACTACCAAAACTAATGTGATTTTTCCAGTAAAAATTTTAACAAAATAATGTATTTTAATTTTTTATATTTAACTATGAAGTTTTTATTCATTATATTATGAATTTAATAATAAATGTGATTTTTCATTAAATATTATAATAAATTAAATTTAAAATTTCACCCATTAGAAATTCAATATTTTTTATATTCAACGATCTTTACTTGTTGGATTACACAAACCATGTAATGGAAATGGGTAAAAATATACTTCACATGAATCATACCACACACAACATTGGAATCATCAGTTAGGTCATGAAAAAAAGAAGCACTTTACCATGTTACACCAAGAAGGATATTATGATTATGTCAAACTAAAACCACTTCGGGTATGTAATGCATGGTTACATGGAAAACTGACCAAAGCCCCATTTATGTGGAATGGTGAAAGGACTACATAATATCTTGAATATGTTCATACCGATGTGTGTGGACGATTTTTTGTTGAATCAAGGGGAGTGAACTCATACATCATAACATTAACTTATGATTTTTTTATATATTTATATATATACATAATGAGGTATTAGTCGTATTCTTTTGGTATGTTTAAAGAATAAATCAATGAAGATGAGTACCATCTTGGTAATAATATTATGTATCTCCACTCAGACCGAGGTGGATAATATCTTAATCAATACTTCATAGATTACATACTAGAGTTTGGGATCCTATTCCAACTCAATCCTCTATACACACACTAGTAGAATTGTTTGAGTGAAAGGATAAATCACCCCAATTGGACAAGGTGATATCACTGATGATCCATGTGATTATTCGGTTATCCTTTTGTGGATATACAGTACAAACATCATCACTCATACTAAACCATGTACCAAACCAATTTATAAATGATATTACAAATGATTTCTGTAGTGAAATTAAATCTATACTATTGAATATACATGTGTGGTGAAGTGATGCGTTAGTTAAGACCTCTTTAGGTAACAAGCATTCACCCCCAAGGAAAAAACTGTACTGTTTTAGGATACCACATGTATACAAGGGGATATTACATATAGATCCTCTTAGAAAAAAAATTTATAGTGTAAGGACACTCTATATGCCTTGGGAGGGAGCACATATAAAAAATGAATAGTGGGAGTGAGGTAGACTTCAGATAAGTTGTGACTAAAGGTACATAACACTTCGTACATGAACAGATTCAAAAAATCCACATGGAAGAAAGAACTGTTCTAGAGACACAAGAGCTGTGTAGGAGTACAAGAGAGGTTAGAGAACTGAAATGGTATAGTTTTCATTTTACAGAGGATGGGGACTCATTATTAGTTGATAATAATGACCCAGTAACATTCAATGAAGTAGTTAGTGGCACAAATATTTCAATGTGGCCATAATCCATGAATTATGAAATGGATCACATATACCAAAACCTTGTCTGGATTTTGGTAAAAAAATCTAGTTTATGTAAATCCTATTGATTTACAATTGTAATTCAAAAAGGAATTAGAACGGGAAGGACATGTGAGAACCTATATGGCATGCATGGTGGAAAATGTTTTCAAACCGTGTCAAGTAATTGACTTCCATGAATCCTTTTGACATGTTCCCATAATGAAAAACATCAAAATTATATTGGGAATTTCCACTTACCATCACTATGAGATTTATAAAATGTATGACAAAATAGACATCCATAATGGGAACCTAAAGAAATATGTCTACATGAGACTACCTAAAGTTTTTATGTCTCCAAGGGTTACAAATATACTTGTTGCAAAAATCCATTTATGGATGAAGGGAAGAATCCAAGACATGGGACATTCATTTTGATTAATCCATAATGAAATTTGGTTTTATCAAGAAATAATGTGATACTTGTGTCAACAAACAGTTTCATTGGAGTGCTGTTATTTTCCTAATAGTATATGTTGATGACATAATACTTTTTGGAAATGAGATACTAGTCATATATATTGTCATGGTAGGGTTGAATAAATTATTCTCCTTGAAAAAATTTGGCGAGGAAACATATATTCATGGGATGAAGATCCGTAGTGATATATCCAAGAGAAATTTGGTCCTATGTCACAGGACATACATTGATTAGATACTGAAGAGATTCAGTGTGGATAAATCATAGATGTGAATGTTTATAGAATCACATGGCCTTGATCAATCCACGAAAATTTGTTCTGAGACACATTTGGAAAGAAATATAATGACAAGGAATCCATACGCATTAACGATTGGGTTAGTCAAGTTTGGAATTATATATACTAGGCAGGATGTCACCATCACATTGATTGTGGTAGCCCGATATTATGTTGACCCAGGAGACAACCATTTGACATGTGTCAAGACTATCCTTATGTATCTGAGTTGTACTATAGATATGTTCCTGTTTTATGGAGGAGATGATGAACTAGTAATCATATGATACAAAAAATTCTAGTTTCCAGATGGATCATTATTACATGATGTTGCTAACAGGATACATATTCACTTTGTTTAGGGGTGTAGTGAGATAAAAGATCTCAAAGGATAGTGTGGACCCATATTTTATAGTGGAGTCATAGTATATCACCACTTCTGTGGTATCTAAAGAAGTATTTTGGATTCAAAGAATCATTAATGAGATGGATGTGATACGTAGACGTAAATATCCCATCACACTCTTCAATGAATAAACTGCAGCAGTGGATCTTTCAAAAGAGCCATGGTCACATCTGTACTTATGTATATGGATTGATAAGATAAACAATTAAAACATTACACCACAGATAATTTTGATGAAAAAACAAAATATGTTTTATATTCTTATATAAGAAAAATAATCGGTAATGATATTGATATTTATTTATAAATATTGATTAAAAATTTGAAATCAATTAAATAATTATTAGTTATGTTGTATGATTCTTATAAAAATGAATATTTCCTTTTCAATGCTATGTTGCATGGGATAGTAAATGATTTTTATACATATCATAATTTTTTAATAAATATTATTATACGAACTCATTGATTTCCAATTTTTTGAATAGGGTACACATTCATTTTGGTTAAAAAATTCATCAAATACTATGATTATATGCAATCATATATTTATACCCACAAGATATAAATACCGATATTGGATGTCATAATTCGATTGGAGATTGGAAAAAGGTATCACACCTTCTCCTCTAATATGTGTAATTTAGATTGATAATGTAAAATATATAGAAATGAAAATTGAAAATGTAAAAAACTAATGGATTTGATTTTTGGTATTACATTGGAAAATTTAGAGATGAATTTTTATTCTATCAACAAACTATCATTCACAATGAGTTATTTTTAATTATAATTACAATTTCACTAAAAATAAGTATTCATCTATTTTTTATATATTTTGTAGTACTATGAATACAATCAAAAAAATTTATTTAAAAGATGAAAATAATTTATATGAAATTAATTTCCTTCAAACATTATGTCGGAATGTATGCATACATCGTCAAGAGGTTACATTTGATAACTTATTTAGTAAATTTTCATATCCTTTCACTTAAGAGAGGTATTTAATTTTCTTATCATTTAAACCTAATACATATGAAGTAAGTTTTCATTAACATAATTATGACTTAAAATTATTGTCTATGGTTTTTTATTTGAAAAATTTTTTATATAAAGAGAGGAAATGATAGAAGAAAATAATTATCATCAATGTTAAAAATATTGTTGATGCACTCAAGTAAAAATTGGTCTCTTCATAAAGGTATTTATTGTTTTTTGACCTATTTATGTTAATTAGTCTGTGTTTTGAATATATGAAGGACACAATATTTGTTTTAGTTTAAAATGATATTTTAATAACAACAATATTATGTCGGCATTGTAGGATTTAGGAGACTCCTTTAGATGCAATGTTGATGTGTCTATGAAGCTCAGAGAGGCGACGTGGTTGTAGGCTCAGTTGATTGGTGATTGAGATTAACAAAAACCTGACTGACAGTGAGTGTGGTTGTCTAATGGCCATCTCTGAAAGTCTATTGAGATGTTCAATGAGGTAACAGAATCACAAGGCATGGTTAGCGTTAATCTATAATTGGTTTGTTTTGGAGGGCTTATCGGTTGTGAAAAATCCTATAGTGGTGCACAATAATGTCGGGGTGTATGGGACTTGGTGTTATAAGAATAATTTTTAAGGTAATTAGAGAAAATATCAATAGAAAGGGAGTTCTATGGGCATATTGAATATAGGTGGGTTATCCCTTTTGGGGATCTTCCCGACCTAGTGGTCGTGGGTGAGGTGTGCGTTTTTTTGTGTGTATTTTTATCCATGTGGCCCAAGAATGTTGTTGAAGGCTCTGTGTAGTGTCATGCTTGCATCATCTTATCTTCGTCCCTAGGCATACATCATGCATGCATAACCACAATCCCACATCATGCCAAATTCATGGCCTTCATATGTCACATCATGAGATTTAAATCCCTAAGGGGAATTGTTGGATTAAAACCCTTGTTTTTATGTGTTTGTAATTGATTTAATTAATCATTAAAATTAACTTATTGATAATATTTTTAAATTATTTAATTTAATTTATTCATTTTTAATATGATTTCATTTAATATTAAATATTCATTTCTAAAATTTAACAGTTATTAGTATTCTTGGAATTTATTCATTTTTATTATTTTTTTATACATATTTATTTTCTATGTTTTAATATTATAAACATGATTTTTTATATGATTATGATTTATTCAATGTAATTTATTAAAGTCTAATTCCTTTATTTTTTTGATATATATATATAATTAATTTATTTAAATGAATTTTTTAAGATTCTATACATTTTTATGTGTTTACAATAAATGAAATTAATCATCCAAATTTTACCTTATTATTTAATATTATTTAATATTCACAACTTCTTTATAATTTATATTATCAATTCTCATTAAATATTATTTATTATGTTGTAATATTTTTATACTGTTTGTAATCAATATAATTAATTTTTTAAATTCATTATTTAATATTTTTATCAATTTATTTTATGTGATCCCAATTAATGTAAGTAATCTTACTAAATCATTTTTGTACGTATTTAAAATGTTTTGAGACATTAACTACGTCTATATATTTTTTATAATTTACATTAATTTATTAGATTTAAATAATTAATATAATTAATAAATCGTATTGATTTTTTATTACTTTTTGAGTTTATGGATTTTTTATTATTCAATTTTCCTCATTTTTTAACATTGTGCATTTAATATTGTATATTCATTAATAAGGATAATTATTTTTCATAGATTAATAATTAATTTATTTTTTAATATATATATACATTTAATATATTTTACTTTTATTTAGAATATTTATTATCAACTATAAATTGAATAACACTCATAAAACCAATATATGTCAGTGATATAATTTTATTTATGACATATATTGTTACATCTACATTAATTTTATTACAAATAAATATTTATTTTATCAGTGATTTATTTATCATTGGAAAAAACAATATTTTTTAGTTGTTATTAATTTCACACAAATAAAACTCATATTTATCAGTAATTTTTTGATAGTTATAATAAACTTGACTATGTCATAAAAATCAACACATTTGGAAATTGTTTCTTCCCCAAATTAAATTTATCTTTTATAAGTCCACCTCCTTCTACAATCCCCCTCATACTTCATGGATCAAATTTCTCAATACCCATGGTATGTGAGTTAATCTCATAAAACTACATGTTTCTATTTTTTAATATGTGATGAAAAAGAAATGGGTCTTCTTTGGAAGTTCCTAATTATGTAATTCCCAACACCATGATTTACACATGTTTTATAAACAAAACTTCTTCTGTAGCCATTTTTTAAAATGGTTTACTCTACTAAAAGTATAGTGGAATGTCTTCATTAGTGACCCTAGAAGAATCAAATTCATAGTATAATAAGGTCCAATCAATCAAAACCTACTCAGTCAAACTGTATCAATAATTAAAAATATAATACATTCAACTAAAATTAAAATTTTCTATTTCATTATAAACCATAGAAATAAAAATTCCAAATTGTGATTCCAAACATAATTATTAAAATCAATAGAGTAATATATTATTATTATTAAATTGATATAATATCTAAAAAAATATTCTTAAGTCTCCATCATGATCAATATAAATGATAAACATTATGAAGGCTTCACCCAAACAAGAGGGTCCGATATGGGGACCCACATTCCCCTTCCATTTGAGACTTGATGGATGTTGTTTTTTCAAATTAAATTTCAATGGAGTCAAAAGACAACATATTTCATTTGGGGTAAATTAGAGAAAATTTCCTAAAATTTCCCATATCTTCGTTTCCAATGGTAGATTTCGTTTTCTCAAAGAAAACTCCATAATAATTTATATATATTTTCTTGGTTATAGAAAAATATGAGAAATAAACCAGACAATCAGTTATTTATTCCCAATACGAAATTTCTATATGCTCGGATGGGACTGCTTTTAGATAATTGGTAATATGCTGAACATTTGGTATTTAGGTGGGTAATAATCATAATAAATATATTTGGATCCCTATTACTCATGGTCGAACTAAAATTGTCCTTTAGTAGACCATTATGATAAATATAGACAAAAATATTCTGGGATTCAATTTTAAGAGGGTCTCTAAAGTTGGAACGGAATAACTTATAATAGATGTAGCTCAATCGATTCCAATAAATAATATGTATTCATTTATGATATCTAACTTTGTGATTGGAAAATTTTAGTCTCACATTTCCATGTTCAGATGGGGTACGAATGATGAGAAAATAGTTCTTTTTTGACATGGGAAAATCTTTTCCTCTAAAAAACATTTGGTGGTAATGGATTCCAGAATATACACATGATAAACATTTCTATTTTAGAAAAAAAATTATGGAACATGATTTATATCCTTTATTCCCTATGTAGTTGGATCATTGAAACAATATAATACCCCCATTCAGGTTTTTTTTAAGTTTCCCTAAGCCCCCACTATTGATTTTTTCGAGATGACTATGAAGATCAAGAATTAATCTTAGAAAGAGAATCTTGTGGGAGACTAGGGATTGAACCAAAGCCATGACCTAGAGGGTCCCCTAGCGAGATTATAATTGTGAAATGATGTTAACATCCCATGTGGTATCTTATTAGCATAAAGCCTATATTTTCTCATATATTAATAATTTTAATAAAGGATGAAGTTCTAATAAATAGAATGTATGGTTAAATGAAATTGAAAATTGGTCTATTATGAGTATTCCATGAAACACAATATAGATCATGAAAAAATATGTTATAAAAAAATGTTTGGAATGTTATACGGTGAATTATAGGTATACATTTACCCAAAGAATATAGTTAATATAAACTATTGATTTTTGGAAATGCCAATGGTACCTTCCTATCCCGCTCAAGGTATAAACATTCATATTGAATTATTACATAGGAATAATTTATTTAATTTACTTCCTCATGGTACAATATATTAAAGAGTAAAACATTTTTAACATTCTTCCTTAGTGTTGCAGAAACACATATACATGATATGTTCTACCATGAAGTGTCTAGGAGCATCTAAAATGCATTTAAACCGAATTAATATTAGATTGTAGAGATGGTGAATCATTTTTTTTTGTATTTCCAAAGTGGAATTTTTTTATACCCACTGATATATTACTCTCTCTATACTATAAAATTGATTTTATGGGTGAAAAAGAAAACAATTTTTAAACAATATTTCAAAACATGAATATTTTTTATCATGTAGGTTGTATCATATAAGGAGTTCTGAATGTGTAATGAGATTCATCTTGATAACTCATTCACATATACTCTCTTTTGTAATTGAATCCCCCACAATTGACTAGGTTTAAGATTTATGTGGATTCATCTATCTTTGAAAGAGGATCTTTTGGACTGGTTCTTGTGGTATATGATCATCTGGGATACATTTCCACATCTTGGATGATTTATGTTGATTATTTTTGGATCCATTAGTGGTTGAAGGCGATGCATTATTCGGTATAATTACGTATTCCCTTGAAAAAGGATGGAAAAATTCCATCATGTAATTAAATTTGATTATCATTATTTATGGTATTAATGTATCGTAGTGTGGTATCTAGTCTATCAGCTTAGTGGTTATCAAGAATCAATTTTTGTTAAACACTACTAGAAATTAGACCTATGAAAATGTACCTATTCCCACTGTTTTGTTGTAACAATTTGTATGTTTTAAATAAAATGACTCTATATGATCGGTTTGGACAAAAACCATTTGTATGAAAACCATTATTGGACCCTATGATAATAGTTTTTGGAAAAACATTGATATATATCATAGATACTCCCATGGTTTCATAAAACTATTGGCATGCCTTCGATAAAATGACGTTATACAAATGAATTTTCCAAAAACAATTCTATATATAATTGTTACACAAATGATTCTAACAAAACCAATGGTATAGCTTAAATTTAATTAACCTACACTAATGGATCTTCAAGAAACCTTTGGTAATGGACAAATAATTCAAAATACATATATCAGTGGTTTGCAAATCCATTGGTATAGGTCATTACTAATCATTTTCTGAACAGTTTGTTTGAAATTTCATATTTTTAATCATGTTTTTATTCTAATAACATTGAATTCAAAAAAATACTCATAAAATACATATAAATGTTTATAATATTATTTTTACAGAAATATTATAGCTTAGTGGTTATGCATTTGGAATATAAATCAAAGGTGTGCGGATCAATACCATCAAGAGGTTTTATGAATTACATATAACAAAGGTTTTACAAACTATTGGTATAGATATTTCATAATAAATTTACAAATGGTATGAAAATTATAGGTATATCCCAACTATACAAATGGTTTATCAAACCATTTGTATAGAACTATATCAATGATAGAAAATCCATAGGCCCCCAATACCAATGGTATATCATATTCTAATGGTTTTTTGGATTATTCAAATTGTTCCATACCATTGGGATAGACATTTTTATAATAGTACATCCTCTTATTTTCAGGTTCATTCTCCTTTATTAAAATAGATAGTAATATGGTGTCTCATTTGATTACCTCTAATTGTCTCTAAAGAGACCCTATTTTTTGGTTGGAGGACATACCTCATTATTATACATAACTTATAATATTTTTACATATTTTCCATTTTTAACATCTCAATTTCATTAAAAAATATTATGAAATAGATATTAAATTTTTTCCTACCAGTTCCACATAGGAAATAATTTCATGTTATTATAAATTGAATGTGTCCAAAAGGTGTTGAGTTTAAGTAAGAATTAAAATTATGAGATTATCATCACCTAAATTCATCTCCATCATATGATGGTTTCATAATATTTTCACTCGTAGTAGATGCCTCCACCTACTGACAACATTGGGGTTTTCTTCCACATCCATCCCATCCTCATATCTAATTAGTAATTGTTTTATTTTTAATGTGTTTTTATATTGTCCCAATGAAATTCATTTTCATCACACTTGGATTTATGATTTCATCATTTTAACAATTTATCATTTAACATTATCGGTTCATCTAATTAATAAAAACCAACATTTTATTCCATATTACCAATTAATTTCAATTGATTAATTAAATTTAAGGTTTTCAAGGCTAGGTGATTAGGCCATATCAACATTTTTATCATCTGAAAAATTTTCATCATTAGATCCAAGGTATCCTATCATTGAAATACAACTAGGTCTGCCATGTACCTAGTGATGAAATGTATGAACATGAATTCCTCCCTATTTCATTACTCCAAACTAGAAAAGTTATAGATACCATCCTTTAGAAATTTCTTATTAAGTGAAACATTAATTAGATTATTTGAAAAAATATACAAATCACACAATCACTTTTTATAATTATTTCCAACACTACAAATAATTATCAATACACATAATTTATCCATTAGTATAGTAGAAAAATTGTTTTATGTTGAATAAATAGTATCTTTAGAACAACATTATTGGTTTATAATTCTATAAATTCCTAGTATTTCTTTATTTTATTAAATATTATGATTATATAATTAAATATGAATAATATGAAAAAAAAATTGATGGATTCTAATCATACGACAAATGGAAATGTGGTTGGAATTTGTCAAATTTTCAAAAGATTGGGAATATAACCATTATAAAATATTTAGTCTATATTTAAATTATTATTATTAAAGAATAATTTGTCTGTATGAGTTGTTTGAACACTTTATATATCATGGAATAGGAAAATTTTATAAATGAGGTACTAAACCTAGGTAAAAATTGAATATAGCTAATGATAGGGATAACATATTTTTAATGTAAAATATGATATGAATAGTAGTTTGAACAATGACAATGATTGTATTGAAGATTTGATTCTAGGTGTGGGGATGTAAAATATATTTTTGATAAAATTAAATTTACAATTGAAGATTAAAATCATGATCACCAAAAATTCTTTTAGAAGTTATTGTGTTGTGAAAACACACCAAGGTATACTGGTTGTACTAAATATTCAACATTTTAAACAATACAGAAGATATATAGAGTAAATTTTGTCAAGTCATGGCTTGGAAATAGCTTTATAAAACTTATTTCACTACTGAATGATTGGTTACAAGTATATAATAAGCTACCACACCAATAATATTGTACTAAGAGAATTATACATTCAATGGGTATGATTTGTGAAACAACACAAGAGCGTCTAAATGATTGTGTACTATATTGAGAATACTATGAATCACTAAAACATTTCCCATTTTATTTTTCATCATGATACATGATTGATCAGTAAATTCATTTGACTATTTTTTTTGTAATTCTAAATCATTAAAAGGTTTAGGAACCTATACAGAATTGTGGATGCTACAATACAATTTACAAGGAATGTCGATAAAATATAAAAATTTGAGAAAATAATTCACCCAATCAACTCCATTAAATGACATAAAATTGATCATGAGTATCCTAAATTTATAATTTAGTTCATATGTAACTCCCCACGATTTCACAGTGCATTATCTCATTAATGTAAATCAATAGTGTGCGATACACACAACACCAAGTTCGAGAACACCACGACATAATAAACTATACGTTCAAAAATAGATTATGGATAATATTAACTACATTTTGAATCTTATATACTCTATGTAATTTTAACGTCCATATTATGTGTTCTTACACATAATATTAGAACAAATTCAATTTTTCGGATAAAATAAGTATATTTAAAAAAATGCCATTTTACTCTTTTTAATAGAGAACCTTTTTAAAAATAGTTATTTGAATCTTTTATATATTGAATTTAATGAAATTAAAATCTAAATTTGAAGAGGGACATAAAAATTTAGTTTTGATAAATTTATAGTAATTTTTCGATAACTTTCATATTTTGATGAATAGTAAAAAATACTATTTTTTAATGGAAATCCACTTTTTAAATCGAAATAATTTATAGAGTTAAATTATGAATTCAAATAGTTTTGAAATACTATTAGATTATATAGTTTTTATTTAATACAATTTAAGTCCTTATAAGTAATTTTACATTTAAATTTTACATAAAGGCATGCCAATCTTTTGATTGGTGTTACTTTTAAAAAATAGAAGTTTGGTTTTGAAATGAGAATTTTTTTTAAATTATTTAACTGAAGGTATAGGTTTTTAAATAGGTAAAATAAATATCCATGTTTGATTCAGAATATCAAAATTAGATTATTGTGTTTTTTTTATTTTTCAGAAAACATTGAATTTTTTGATTATTACTGAAAAACATTGCGTTATTATTTAAAACAAAATTTTTATTTAAATAAATACTTATAATATTTTAATTAATTTTGTGTAAAAATAGATATATAATTACATTATAAGTAAAATGTAATTCATTGGCATCATTTTATAATATGTTTAGATATATAAAATTTTATCGAAATTTTAACCTTTGTTTACCCACCTCCTAAGAGCATTTTCAAATATGAATAAAACAAAATTTTACCGCTTCGATGAGTTGAAATTAAGAAATACGAGATACATGTTTAATATTATTATGTCAAATGTGGTTCATTAAGTTGAATTTTTTTTTGAATAATAATTTTTTACTTTTATTTACCACAGTTAAAAGTAAATTGGTTAATTAAAGGTAAATATTATATCATAATTACTCTAAAACATGACATAATTCTATTGGATAAGAATAATTTGACAAAAAATATTCTTAGGAATAATGTATTTCCCCTTTGGTCCACTTTTATAAGATTATTACATTTATTATAATTTTATTTAAAGATTAGTTAAAAGAGTTACATTCAATGTTTAATAACTAAACCATTTTTAATATAGTGATATATATAAGATAAGTTAGTCTATATATATTAATTTGAAATATAACAATATTTCCTACATAATGGTGTCTTATTTATAATATTTAGACATCAATTAATTTAATTTAATTAACACACATTGATGATGCAATAATTAGGTTATTAATGAATGATTAAGATAATTGTCATTATAAATATCCAAATAATTGTAAATTGATACTTATAATTAATTACACTAATTTTATAGGTTAATATGACATTACAGGGTTGGTTAAATAAATTTTATTCAAAGTGATAATGTTTTAATGTATTTCAAAAAAAAATCAAATATTTAGTGGTGACAAAAATTTAATAATTGAGTTTTTAATACAAATAATATATTATTAATCGGTATAATATTCCTAACAATATGAAGTTCAGACATAGGACTTTGATAATTTTATATATTTATTTATATTTCAAGTGGACCAAAATGGTTTCTCTTGTTTTGTTATTGTGTGGTTATTAACTATATGATATAAAAATACAAAGAGACATGGTAAATGTCAAACTATTTAACTAAGACTTAAATATAAACTAAAAATTTAATATGATGACCTAAACAGGTCTAAAGCCTTTTGGATGTGAGGTTTTCAACACATCCCCACCATATACATTAAATAATTCTTTTTTAGTTCCATTAGAAACTGAAAATTATTTTATTATAAAATAATATTTCATGCTTTTTCCTAAAGTGACCCTCACCTCACTTATAAAAAGGCACTTCCCCTTCTATTAATTTCCCACACTCAAATAATTTTGGATCAGAAAAAACATACCCAAATAACCTACCAACATTCCTAAATTCATCCTAGAGGCCTTACATTGGTCATTATGCCATCGTAAGGATCCCTTTTGATCACATCAAAAGGAATAATCCAAATAAGATGTAAATGTTTCATCAACTATTTCACGTTATTTTCTTCTTCCACTACCTCATTATCTATTTTTTTAATTCTAAATAATAACTGCAGTATCTTCTATTTAAATTGATATTATTTTAAAAAATTTACAATCATATTCATTATTCTATCAATTCGATATATGACAAAGTAACCATACATGCGTTCGTAAGGATTACCGTCTCCACATCGTGGTGTATTTTGTTATTATAACTCATTATTATTTGGATCGGAATAATAATGTTTATAACTAATTTAAATAATAAATATATAATTTTAATGATTCTGTATATATGTCATAACTTTCAATTACATACAATTTCTCCATCAATATATTGATATTTTCGCTCGTGTGTACCTTCAGATTACTGTCTCCACGACGCGATATGATTCATTTCCACGTTCTCCACTCAATGATGATTATAAAATTATATAAATCATTAATAAGTATGTAATATATTAAATAATAATTCTAGTGGAGATACAATTATATTTTATTATGCACTTACATATATCTTATTCACTTAGTTCTATTCATTACGATTTGAAAACAATAACAACATTTATGAGTGTGTATGAACTACCGTCTCCATAAATCGTGTTTTCTAGTTCATATATATGTCTATCATAAATATTAATATTCTAAATATTTATGATATATATATCATTTTATATATTTTGGATGTATTTAAATAATTATATAAGTAATACGATCAAGACTGACAAGTTAAAACTCGTACGATAAAGAATGTGATTATTACCTGGAATGTTAATTTATCATTGAAATTATTATTTAATGGGTTTTATAAAGTCATACATGAATAATTAATGATATAATAAATATTAATATGGATCTGATATAATTAAATTGCATACTACAGTCTTTATACAAGTTGTTAGAGGTCAAACCTACCCTCGACTAAAGAAAAGATCAAGGTAAGGGGTATTCTACTCATTTCTTATTACCATGAGATTCAGGCTATATTGAAACTATTTAATTTTGTTTGGTGTATGTACTTAATATAATTTTATTATTGTTTTAATAAACTTTAATTTATATATATATATATATATTCATTGTATGATAATTCTTTAATAGAGTGTATGATTCGTATGTTACCAAGATAGTAAGGGTTAATTTCACAATCTCATTATTATATAAGGTTGTCATTACGTAAGAATCTACTAGGAAATATTTCTTATCATTGTCCACGTTCCATAAAATCGTTTTCAAAGGGATTCTTTTTATGGCAATTTTTTAATAAAACATCAATATAAATTTTTTAATGATTTAATCTTCTAAAATTTTCACATTAATGTTCATGTATTTATAATGGTTTTAAGGATTTATTTATATGGATATGAATGTTTTAAAATGTTAATTCCTTTAAACTGATTCAATGTTTTTTTTACTCTTTGATTCAAAAATGAGTTTAAATTCTTTTCATTCTAAATTGTGTTACATTAAAATGATTTCATGAAAATTCTATATTTCACTCAAAGTGTATTAAAAATTACTTTCAAACATGTCAACATCATTTGATGGATTTTAAACCGTTTCAAGTAGATTTATTATGTTACAAATATTTAATATTTTATTGAAGGTTTCGTGATATGTTTTACTATTGGGGTTATATTTTTATACCATTCATGGTTTATGGATAATGTATTGACATTTCGTATGCTTGTTTTAATACGAATGTTTACGTTATGTTTAAACCTTTTCTTATGAGGAATGCATAGGGATTACTACGTGACTGGTGGATCCCGCTATATCTCCTCGATTTAGCAGTAGGTCATATGAGACAAACTAGTGTCTTAACATAAGGCCCTTTCAAATTCATATTTGTACTCTTAGGGAAATTCCTTGACTATGTGGTTATGAAGTCTGGCATTATGGATTACATCATTATGAAAGTGGCAATTGATATTGCATGTGATTATTCGATTAGTAGAATATCCGTGTGAATAAGTAAAAGGCATTACTTTATTGAATCTTTTCCTGATTATGTTCAATTTTTTTTAAAGCATTAGTTATAGTCTTATGAATTGCATTAAATGATTATGATTATTTATGAATTTTTATGATCTATTGTTATCCTTACTGATCATCAGAGAAAACCAAATTCAATGTTTTAATATTCCCAAGATTCAAAGAAGTGTATTATGATTAATAAGCAGGGTTAATCTAGGGGATTAATGGTGTTATCAAATGATCATTTATGTTGTGTTTTATTTTCTAATGTGTAATGAAATGTTCATGTATGTAATCAATTTTCTACGACATATAAACTGATCGGTAGTTCAGGAATAGATTCCTTATAATCATGCCAATTTATTTAAATAATTCACTGGCTCTGGGTAACAGGTGTCTGGGAATTACATCATAGACTTTCTTCATATGATATTTATGACTGATTTAATGCAATATGTTTTCAATGTTGTACTAAAAGTACATGAAAAGTCAAGTTGAAAAAGTATATCATTCCACCATAATAAAGCATGAAGTGTAGATAAAATATGTTTTACCCTCTTATATAAGAAATAAAATTTGTTATTGATATTGATATTTATTTGGATCCATTTATTGATAATTTTAAATTAATGTTTGAATAAGTTGTTATGTTTTACGATTTAAACCAATATGAATATTTAATTTTGAAAGCATTTTTGTATGGTATCACAAATTATTATTCTACTACTAATCATTTGATAACATAGTGTTTTAATGGTACTCAATGTTATCCCAATTGTGACAAAGGAATACACTTATTTAGTTTTGAACATTCATCAAAGACTGTGTTCCTAGGAAATCAATGATTTTTACCATGAAGAGAAAAAAAATGATATTGGATGACATCATTCATATAGAGTTTGTAAGAAGGTATATAAACATCTCCACTAATAGTTGAAATTTCGTTTGAGATTGTTAAATATTTGGAAATGGTTTCTAAAACTGTAAAAAACACATGGAAACTATTTAGGGTAATGAATTTGAAAATTTATTTAAGATTTAAAATTCTATAAATAAACTTGCATACCCAATAAGTTATTTTATATGACAATTACAATTTAATTTAAAATAATTATTAATCCATTTTTATATAAATTTTTCAGTACTATAATGACTACAAATATATCAATTACTTAAAAGAGGAAATATAATTTTTTAGAAAATGATGGCCAACAAAATTTGTGATAGGATGTATGCAGACATCATAAAGAGGTTACATTCTAAAAATTTATGTTCAGTAGTATGTGTTTTAAATTTATAAAGTACTCATTGTGTTTTTTTCAGTTCAAAATTATATTTAAATAAAAATGGAATTTGAAATTCTCAAAAATGAGGAAACACATTCAATGTGTTTTGTTTCAATTTGAAAAATAACCCGTATGTCATTTGTGAAATATAGGAATAATATACACATTAATAATATACATGGTTTTATTAGATTCATTTAAAACATATGTCTTCTATTTAGAATTGATATTTGAGATAAAATAATGTTTCAGTCATAGAAAAAAAACAAACATGTTTTGATTGTTTTAATAAATTAAGATACTTATTTATAATTAATTTTTGATGTTTAAGAAATGGTCACACATCCATAAAACACATGAAAAGATTAGTATTACATAATGAGTGTTATATTAGACTTGAAAATAAATTTCATTTAAAAACAATTTTCACTCACAAAAAAACAATCAATAACACGCATATCATCATGATTATTTATGAAAATGATCCTTATGACATTTTTTACATTGTATAAATAATGTTCACGTCAATATAACACATAGTGTGACTAGATCGACTCGATGGTCAACGTACTCTAAAACATAGGCCATAATTCAAGTATTTGAAAAATCAAAAAATATGATCACACCATTTTTCATCCTGTAATATCTAAAGAGATCTAAAGTTCAAATATATCAAATCATCAACCATTTTAAATCAATAAAACAACTACCAGAGGTAGCATTATCAAATATTAATTTAAAACCGTTCTTATTGGGAAGAAAACAATATTTATTTTTTATGATTTTTTTCTGAATCACTATGAAAATCTAGTTAGATAACATATATTTACCAATTCACTTAAAAAATTAGTAAATATGATAGATGGAAGGTTGTTTTCATAAGGTGATGATTTCAAATAATCCAAAACTAGAGGATTGTTTTAAATAATTCCCAATGCCATGGAATGAATCATGTTTTCATCTTCCTAGAAATAAAATTATATTATATTGTAATTATGATCAATGAATGTAACTCCACTGATTTTACGAATATGCCTCATTCCTTATCCCAAAACTCCAATTCTTCAATGGAATTGTAACCACATAATGTTCTCAGCAAGCATTAGTTTTTCTGTTTTTATAATACATTTATCATTTTTAAGGAAGAAAAGGTGTTAATTTTCATAAGAAGTTACCAAAAATACATAAATGATTTTCTAAATTCATTAATCACTTGTATTTATTGTGAGATCATATTTATCAAATGATTATACTATCATAGAATCCCTCAGTGGAAGGACAAACAATTGATGTTTGATATAAAAATACTGATGGGGATAATAACCAATTCAAGAAAAACTTAATGAGGATTAGGGCTGTCTAGAGTGGTCATGTAAAAGGGAATCCTAGGGAACAATAGACATACATTAAAGAATAAGATAGAAAAAACTATTGTAGACAATATGAGACTCCTCTACTGTTCTTACATGTAAAAGAGATTCCAATACAAAATTAAATTCTCTCCAAACATGATGAGAAGAACTACAAATATATTTATCTCTTTTAAATATATGAATTATGTAGATCAAATTCCATATGGGATCAAAATTACCATGAAGAATAATCTCTAATACCTTGTAGTCCATCTCAACCTTAGAAATCATAAAATCATTATTCTTGCTTATCATGAGGACCATGTGAAGCACTTTCTCCTCTACTCTCTTGGAATTTCCTGGAATATAAAATGTATAGAAAGCAATATGAACAGACCACCTTTTTTCTCTAAGGTGACCACCCCTAAAAATATTCCATGTTAAGAAAGAACCATCCACATTCATTTTTGTACCAATATAATGAGGGAACAATCTAAACAGTTTTCTACTTGATTTCTCTAAAACTATGGGATTTTCTAGAAATCAACAATGTGTATCTTACTAATACCCTCCTTTAATAAGAGAACCCTAATAAAAAATCTTCGCATTCAATATCACATGTTGGATGTAGATCAAATGGTACCTACCCATCCTCCCCTAAAACCCAGTCTCCAAGATCATACAGATGATGGTAGTCATTCTAATACATTGATTTTTTAACTACATTTCAATATCCACAACGAATATAACCATCTTTTAGAAATTCCACAATTTTTAAGAACATAAAAATTTCACATAGAATAATTTTTATGGAATATTAATTGAACCCTTTAACAAATTCCCCACCTTTCACTAGATAAGAAATTGTATAGAATCAATATATTTATTTTCTAATAAATCTACCCAAAATTAATAATTGTTTTATTATATTTCATGAACAAAATTGAGTATTTTAGCATCTAGGTGATGGATAATGGGAAAATATGAATCCTAAATATTCATTTTAATTAAATATAAAATTTATTTCCCCAAATTTTTTCCTTCCTCCAAAAGTATTTGATAGTTTTTAATCATTTCTTTGATCCATGTTTCCCCACTTCTCCCATGAATGAAATTAGAAATCTTCTTCATGATTTCGATCTTTTTCGGGATGAACCACAATCCTTTTAATAATTTTTTTTTTGTGATCATCCATGATAGTAATTTTCTACACAAGACACCAATCTCATATATTTTCAGATATTCCTTCTTATATGAATGATAAAAAATGATTGTATATATAAGAGAATGTTTCATATCATTATTAAAGAGCTAACCCATAACAACAACATCATAGATAAAGACATTATATTGAGAAACTCTACCCCTGTATTTGATATAGTTTAGGATTACATTATTTTATGAATAAAAAGAAATTCCTTCCTATGTTTTTGTCATTAAAGATGACTATTTTGATACATACATGAATTGTTTTTTCTATTAAATAATGCATGATATAGTTGTTGTTTATTAAGCTAAATATATATATATCACCTTTGTGCAAAATATATTCATTTTTGCATAAAAATAAAATTATCAAACTGATATTCACATATATTATCAAGGGTATGATTCCTATAATTATATTCTTAGATTTTTGAACTCATATTCACAGTTAGAATGATTAGAAGCTCCAAATAAACTTTTATAGACAAAGAAAAAAGATGGTTGAACTCTTAATTCCCGAAGAATTCCACTCACTACATGAAAAATTATCTTAAATATAATTAAAAACACAATCATATTCAATCATGTTAAAATAGTATTATAATATTTTATTTAAATGATAAAAATTATTATGCATATATATCCCTTTTTTGGGGACTAATGTAGGATATTCCAATAATCGTACATCAACCTATATATATTAGTGGGATTATGGAAATTTAATTGAGCCATATTAGACATGCATAGAATAAAATAATTTTCATAAATTAATATTTTATTATTATTTGTAACAATATTCAACAAACATATAAAAAGATTTATTTATATCTAAAATAAATACATATTGGGATGTGAAAAGTTTGGGGTCTTTTGGTCTCGACATGCATGTTTTGAAATAGTTGGTAAATGTACTATAATTCTAGACAAGTATCACATTGATCTAGATGTTATCAAATATTTTTATATCCCATGATGGATGTAAAATATAATCTACATTGATGATGATGGTAATATTTGTAATCATTTATGTGGGAATACATTAATAGGTACCATGTTTTGATAATCATTTTGGAGGCACTCTTAAATTGGAAAATAAAGTGAAATTTCACAGTTCCAAACCACAGTTACCTTTTGATATTTATTTATAATATTTATGAGAAACTTCATCCTCTGCATGTTATATTTTTATTCATTACAAAATTTTCAACCCCCTCACTATGGTGTACAATGAAGGTTTCAAGATGGGAGATTATGAGAATAGACCCTCATATATGAATGGTTCATGATTATGTGTCATATGATACCCTTATATGTCAGTGAGTGTAATGGGCCTTATGATTTAAGATTTTCAATAATGTCCATCATTTATTATGCACTGTGATTTATTTCATAAACCATGATGATACACATTATAGAAAATATGGATACATTGGGAGCATTATTAGGTACGCGTTATTAATTAATATGTTGAGGAATGTAACAAAGATGAGGTATCATTTCAAAATATATGATTTAAGTTATTAATACATTTAACATGAATAATATTCTCTTAGGGTTAAGGACCTTTCTATATCAATATTTGATGGAATCTTTTTTTCATGTCTTTTATGTCTTTTATAGTTTTACAAATGATGCATTGAAAACGAATAAATCATTAAGGTAATTCACACACTAGAAGCATCTGATGCATCTGAAACCTTCATAAAACCCATTAGAACCATGAAATATATTTCAATGACTAATATTTTCTCTAATCCCCAAACATCCCTACTGAAAAATAACAAATGAAAAAAATAAGTAGAATATTATGTCGTGGTCATGATTCGATATATAATTCATATCAAAGGGTGAATGTTGTATTATCCACCAATCCCTATCCTTTTCTAGGGAAATAATAAATTACATCAAATATCACATAAATCAATTAAATAATATAGGAAACCTCACACCCTCCAACCATCCCATTATCAGAGATGAGTTAAAAATCACCGAAAGGCATTTCAATTAGAATTTGGGTTTTGTGATTGAATTTGAATTTTTCTTTTTATATTGTTGGATCCTTTGTGAGGGTTCCCACTTAACTGGTAAAAATGGTATTTAAGAAAACACTAAAAAAAATATTTAGTAATAAAAATTATGTTATTGATATATAATAGTTTAATTTCATGATATTATATTTATTTATAAAAAAAATAAATATCATATATTAATATCAATATATTGTAATGTAACATTATCAACAGTATTTATAAATTAGAATGCATTACATGTTTAATTCATTTAATCTAATATTTTCCTAATTAAATATAATTCTATAATATTAATATATTATTTCATAATTATATATATTATAATTAATAAGTAATATTTTGGTAATTTAAAAAAAAAATTATATTATAAACTAATATTATGTATTTAATTATTTTATAATTAATTTTACATATTTTATAAATTTAAATGATTGCACATTGTATTTATATTTTGAAATAATTTAAATTGTTTATTTATATAATATAAGATATATTCATATTATAATAAACAACATAATACACTATTTATTTTTATTCTAAGTAAATATTATAGATGATTTAATAAATATGATTGATTTAATGTATGATATCTTTTCAATATAAAGAAATATTATCAATGAATTGAGAATCGTAAGTGATTTATAATGTATTTAGTTTATAATAAAAAATAGTAATTGATATAGAAAATGATAATAAATTTGTAAAGTATTCTATTCATATAGAAAAATCTATATGTAAAGTATGTATTGTGTACCACACATTGACATTATTTTCTTAGGGGTTCTTATTGTTAAATGTACAATAAATTGACAAATTTATAATATAATTAAAAAAATAATGACCTGATGCTGCAACCTATGTTCATCACATATAAATTATGTTAAATTTTTGTATATAAATATGACTAAAAAAATGATACATTTATTTAATACCATGAACTTTTACCAGTCCAGTTTTTGAAAAAAAATTTAAAAAAATATAAACCCTATTCATTTACACTGAAAATCAATAGTTATATATGTGTATATATATATAAACTCATTGAGGAAAGAAAATATATGAAATGAAATGAACTCTTATATGTTTTTAGGCCAATTGAGTGATTTGTGGCAGAAATTGAGAAAAACAAAATGGTCAAACATGGAGAGATGAGGGCCAGCTGATTTGATTTGAAAAGTGAGTATTTAAAAAAAGAATTTATATGTTTTTATATGTTATGTTTCAATAATTAGATATGATGATGCAAAAAAATATATCAAAGTTAAAAAAAATTGATAAAAAATTATAAAAATGAGTCGAGGTGATTGACAACCCAGGGAATGTAAAAGAGATAATCGAGATTGATAGTGGTCATTTCCCTGCTATATAGTCATGATGAAATGCTTAAAACAACATCGGATTCTTTAATATCCTTATGTTTTACTTTATTACCAATGTTTCTATTAATAATTAACATATTTCTACTTTAGATAAAAATAAATACTCACTTTTAATTTCATCCCATTATATTCCTTAACATACCATTTTCATTTGGAAAATCATTGATTTTTTATTATATTAACATAAAAGCTTGTTTTTTTATCGATAAGTTTCATCAATGCATATAAAAATTATTATTTTTAATCATGAATTATTGTATACATATAATGGTTTGAAAATTTTTATAATCATAATATAAATTTATTTTATATATATATATAGCATTTTCATGATTATAAATATAAATATATAAATATATTTATATTTATTTATTCTTTTCAATATATATAATTTAAATTATATTTTTATTTAAAAAATAAACAAGATGTTCATTTTTCATAATAGTAATTATTTTCTAAAAACATGTTTTATACCAAATTATTATTATAATAATAAATTATATGTTCCAAAAATAATTAAATAAATTTATTTATTTTAAAATATTCATTTAAAAAATAAAATTATATTTCTATTTAGAATATTAATTTGGAAACACTAAATATTAGGTATAAATTATATTAACTAGTGTAATTAACTAATAATAAAATTAATTAGGTCACTTAATTGAATTTATTATTTTTAATGAAAATTGCCTTAAATTTATTATCAATATTTTCTAACTATAGATAAATACATTTTAAAAAAATAAAAATATAATTTTTTATATATTTTGGGACATTTAATTATTCCCCCTCAAATTAATAGCATCCTCATAATTTTTTGTGCATATAGGGAAGAGAATTTTACACATGTGGCCTATTTGAAATTTTAAAATTTGATATATTTTTCCAAAATTATCTAGACTATTTTTATAATACCATGTATAATGACCCGGACCCAAAATGTAGTTTCATCACATATATATGATGTGCATATTTTTTTATATAAATAAAACTAAAAATACAAACAACATTTACTACATACCATGTCCTTTTACGTGTCTATGTTCAATAAATAAAATTTAAAAATATATAAAACCTTGTCATATAGACATAAAATATAATTTTCTATATGGGTATATGTGTATATAAACACACAGACACAGAGATATATATATATAACCCTGTATAAAATAAATAATATGATTAGAAGATAAAAACCACTAACTATTTTTGGGTCATTTGAGGTATTCGAAGCAATTGGGAATTGGGGAGAACAAAATGTGCGAACTTTGAGAGATGTTGGTCAGATGTTTTTATGTAAAAAGTGATGTTTTAAATAAATAGTGTTTATATATTTTAAATATCATGTTACAATAATCAAAGACAATAATGGTTATAAATTTTATCATTGTATAAAAAATAATTGAAGAAAAATAATTAAAAATATTCGAGTTATTTGATAACCTGTGGAAAGGGATGGAGTGGTTGAGGATTGACGTTCAAAATATCACTGGTTAATTTTCACGATGGTTAGTTGAATACATCCTCACAGTTTTTAATAGATGTATGTTTAAAATTATAATTAATTTATATTATAATAATTACAATATTTATTCTTTTTATCTAAATTATTACTCACTTTTTATTAGACAATGAAGGCGCATTGATTTATTGTCATACTATTTTCATTTTTCCAATACATGGTTGTGTTTTTGTTGTATTATTATTATTTCATGTATTTTTCTTTTCATTTTTTTTATCAAAACGTTTCCACATTTTTTGTATTTAAACATGCATGTTTTTAATCTGATAATGTTATGAACTTGTTTATCCTTTATATAAATTCATTTATATATATATAATTTTATCATTTTTAAAATTATATAAATAATTTATTTTTAATATAAATAATTCAAATTTCATTATTATTTAAAACACTAATATAATATGAGTATTTTATTTATAATAATTATTATATATATTTATAATTTATAAATTTTATGATATGAAAACAGAATATATATTTATATTTATAAAATTTATTATCTTAATTATAATTATAATTTTCTAATTTTTTTATAATTAATTAATATTATAATAAATAATTCTATATTAGAAAAAAATTATTGTTATTCTAAAATAACCAGTTAAATAAAAAAACTCATATTTTAATTTTGAATATAAATTTCGAAATAATAAATATTAGATTTCATTAATTATAAGAATTATTAATAACATATAATGAAATTAATTAAAAATCAAAATTTAATTTAATATTTATATTGAAAATAATATATATTGTTACGTTATTATTAATTTTACATAAATTTATTTAATAAAATATTTTTATAATAAAACTATGTTTACAATTTTTGAGCTCTTACAAAAAGGACCCATGTACCTTAATGTGGTCAAAAAATATATAACCATAAAATGAAAAAGATATTTCAGAAAATAATGGGGAGGTGAAATAATAGCGAATGTAATAAAATAATTGAAATTATTCGACACTAGAATGTGGAATTATTAGGTGTATACACACACACACACACTCACAGAAATGGTCTGAGATTTTTAAAATCCGTCATTTTTGTAAGTTGTTGTGTCTATAGAGAAACATTGTTTTGGATGAAAAATTAATGATGAATTGGTTGAATGTGTATAATAAGTCAGGGTCCCTAAACAAGATTCTATTTGATGTTTTCAAACCCCTCTTCTATGCATCAACATGTTGTGTAACCATTACAAAAACACAGACAAGGCACTTCCTACTATCCTCTTTCCCCACGGGTTACCCATGACTCTCTCATATGATGTGCCATAATGCCCCATCGACAAGGCCTATCAATCCTGATGGGGGGAATAGGGATATAACCATCACCTCCCTTTCTCGTAAAAACTTCCGTGACACCCCATCAACAACACCAACATCACCAGAGAGGGGGAAGACGTTTATTAATGTCACAACCCATTCTCAAAATGACTTTCCATGATACCCCATCGTCAAATCCTACAACCATCACCACCCATTATATCGTCCTCAACACCCTATAAACAACCCCTACATGGACAATCACCATCACGACCTATCACAAAATCCCACCAAGAATACCTACTGGGCTATATAGGGGGAATATGGAAATTATTGACCCCTCCCTTTCTCGGGAAACCTTCCATGACCCCCCATCAAACACTCTTACCAATGTTACTTCCCTTTTCCAGACGATCAACCACCACATCCCATCAAAAATGCCTACCATGGTCACTACCAACCCATACCGCACATTCTCAAATAATCAGCCACAACGCCCTATCTTCAGCACCTATGACCGTGGTCGCCCTTTATTAAATTATCTTCCACAATTCACCATGGACAATGCCTTCCATTCAAGGTAGGGTAATATGAATATGAGAATCATCAACCCCATGTGAGTAATTCCCCGCACCAAAAGAAACCCATTTGGATTGATGTGTTCGGGAAAGATGCTTTTATTCCCTACCCTTCATTAACAACTATTGATGATGAAGCACACTGACTCATGGATTATAAAAGGATAATTAAATATGTAAATTGATGATGAAGCATCAGAGAAAAATGAGAACATTATGACATCTCCCTCCCTCCCAACATGCACTATAAGACATCATCTTCTAGATGTAGAGTTATCTAACATGAACAATTGACTGCAGAAAGTAATGTATTTTTCGTATAGGAATTAAAAATATATATTATATTTTCATATTATATACTTCACTATAAAGTTAAAATTCATTGTATTATGAATTTAATACTAATGGATAATTTTTATTTAATTTTATCAATCCATTAATTTTAAAATTTCACCTATTAGAAATTCAATATTTTTCTAAATTCATGTTATAGTACTGCATGTGGTGATATTATCAATTATACTGCTAGAATGGATCTAATAATAGGTTTTCCTTTCACTATTATTTTTTCAAACACGGTTAAATGTCCTATAATTATGATAACTTTTTCCTTACTGTTACTATATTACAAATTAAATATGTTAATATATATTCATATATTCATTCTTATATATATTTCAATTAATATTAATATTTCAACTAGTATATATATATATCTGTAATATATATATATATATATAATTTTATTGAAAATTTAACAACATATGTATAATAATTTGTATATGTGTTCTGTTTGAGTTTGTTTATGAATGTTTTGTTTGTTTATGAATTTATTGTGTTGTGTTGTGTGTTTGTCTATTTATCTACATTTGTTGTATGTATGCATGTGTATGTAAATGTTCATTGGTGTTCATGGGCATCTGAATGTGTATGTATATATGCATATATATATATATCATTAAGTGTATGTGTATGTTTATGTATTCAAAATTTTGAATTGTCTGTATATGTATTTTCACATATGTATGCATTTGTGTATGTGAATGTGTTTGTGTTTTTTCATGTGCATGAAAATTGGATTGAATTTGTTTGTGTATGTGTATGAGTATGTGTAAGTATATATGTGGATGATTGTGTACGCGTTAATGTATGTATATGTATATATATATGACTTAATTTTTATGTACATGTGTATGTGGATGCGTATGTGTATATGAGCATGTTAATGATGTATTTCTGTATATAGTCATATGAATAGGTGTGTATGTATTTGAATTAACATGAATGTAATTTTATTGATGTGTATGTATATTTAAATTCATTTGTAGGTGTATGCATATATAGTTGTATGTGTTTGTATGTGTATTAGTATGGGTATGTGCATAATTTTTTTTATGTTATAGGTGTATGTCTATATGTGTATATATACATGTATATGAATGTGCATGCCTGGATATGTAAGTGTATGTATGTGTATTTTTATGATTAAATGCATATGCCTATGTGTATGTGTATGTGTATGGGTTTTCCAATATGTATTTGTGTATGTTGGGAATGTATCTATACATGTATGTCTACGAATATGTGAATGTGTACATGTATGTATGATTATTGATTTAATATTATTTATTGGTTTTTAAAATCTCCCCATATTTAGTATTTTCCATAATTTATTCCTTTTTTATATAATCATTTAACAATTTTGTAATATATTCATTTCTGATATTTATATATATTTTTTCAATATGTATATATTTAATTAAATAAAAACAATATAATAAATACTAAAAATTATAATTTTAATAACATATTATATATTCCATATACAAATAATATTGTGCACAATTCAATAATTACCAACAATAATTATATTTAATAATATATTTTTATTCAAATTTATTTGATTGATTTTTTTTTCAAAATAATGTTATATGAAATGTTTTTTGAATATTTTTTAATTTATTTATTTTAAATTTGTATATTTAAAATTATTTCAATATATTTTTTTCATATTCGAAATTTAATAAATTTCTATATTTTTGGAATTTAATATTTTTTAAATTTAATTAGTATTTATTTAATAAGCATTAATATTTATAATATGTTTATAATTTATATGATTAATATTTATTCATATTTATTTACTATTTTTTATGATTTTAATATGTTTGAAAAATATATTATAGATTCCAATAAGACTGTCTGTAACTCAAACCATTTTTCCACGAAATTGAACAACAATTTATGAAATGTTTAACATGAATTAGTTGTTTATTTAAACAAATGAAAATTGAGGGGAAGTGATTCATGAGGATTGGTAATTACATATGAGGTCATTGAAGGCCTTTATTTTCAGACACAATAGTGTGTTCCATCCAGAGACGACGAGAGTTTGATGGTGATGATATTCCAATGATCACTACCCGTCATGACTGGTAGGTTTCTGGGGTGGTGATGAGTTTTTGGGTCGGAAGGATTGTGGATGTTGGAGGGGATACAACTCTTGATTAATAATTATGTGGGTGTAGCTTGGTGGAGGACCCAAGAGAGACTATGGTGTCACCCCATTGCTTATGACGACCTCACTAGGCGACGATGTAGGTGTTGTAGGAGTCACCTGACAACATTGGATGAATGTTTGACATTTCTATGAAGCTTGGAGAGCTACTGTGGTGGAATTATTTTTTGAAAAGTTAATTGAATTTCCGAACAACTGAAAGATGATGATTGTTGTGGTCTGAAGTACATTTATGAAAATAGTCCATGACATTCAGTAAGATAATGGAAGTGTAATATGTGGTAGTGTATTTTTTATCGATTGATTGTAGGGGAGGACCAATTGGTTGTGATAAATCCAATAGTGGTTCACAATAATGTAAGGGACTATGGGCCATGGTGGTCAATGAATTCATGGTTATGTAATTGTATGTATGGTAATGTGTACATACATGTATGTGTATGCTTATATTCTTATGCCTTTGTGTATGTGTATGTGTATGAATTTTCCAATTTGTGAATTTTTATTTTGTGTATGTATATGAAAATGTATGTTTGTACATGTCTGACTATTTTTTTATTCAATAATATTTATTGGTTTTTAATATATCTCCATTTTTAGTATTTCCAATAAATTATTCATTTTTATCTTATAATCAATTAACATTTTTGTAATAAATAAAATTTTGATATTTTTTATAGATGTTTATATATTTATATATTTAATTAAATATTTTATTTAAATATTATTGAAACTTATAATTGTTTGTAACATATTATATTTCCAATATACAATTAATACAGTGTGTTCAACAATAATTAGTAGTAATAATTATAATTAATAATATTTTTTATTTATTTTTACATGTTTCAATTCATATAATAAATGATATTAATAAACCTTTTAATTTTTATTAATTTATTTAATTTAAATTATTCTTTTTTATTATTATTTCATTAATTTTTTAATTTTGGACACATAATAATTTCCAATATTTTTGTAATTAATTTTTTTTGTAAAATTAATACTTATTTGTTTAATCAATTACAATATTTTCAATATTTTTGTAATTTATATGATTAAAATTTAATCATTTTTACTTATTATTTTTTTATATTTTTAATATGATTGAATAAAATATAATTGATTCCTATACCACCATCTATAACCCTAATCATTTTTCTAGAAATTGAACCCTAATCTACTCCATTCATAACATGATCAAAGTGTTTATTTAAACAAATGAAAATGATGGGGATGTGCTTCAAGATGACTGTTAAAGACGTAAGAAGTATTTTAAGGTTGTGCTTTGTAGTCTCGATAGTGTGTGACATCGAGTGACGACAAGAGTTGGATGGCAACGTCAGTGTAAGAATCACTAATGCGATTGTGCCTCGGGTTTAATGGGAGGTGGTGAATGTGTGGGAAAAAAGGATTGTGTATATAGGTGGGGAGATGAATCATTATTTTTAATGATGTGGGTGTAACATGATGGTGGAACCTTGAGCGATTATGGCGGCATGACCATTGTTTATGACAACCTCATGTTGTGGCGGTGTCAGCGCTATAGGAGTCACGAGACATCATTGGATGCAAGGTCGACGTGTCTGTGAAGCTCAAAGGGCTGATTTGGGGTCAATTTTTATTGAAAAGTGATTTTTATTTGTAGAAACGTGATTGATAGTGATGGTGGTGGTCTGAAGATCATCTATTTCAAATTTCCATGATGTTTTGTGAGATTATGGTAGTGTAAGGCATAGACGAGGCAAGTCCATCATTGGTTTTTAGGGGATTCCAAATCGGTTATGATAAATCATATACTAGTGCACAATAATGTAGGGGTCTATGGGGAAAGGTTGTCTATGAATAATATGTAAGGGTCATAAGGAAAATATCAATAAAAATAGTGTATAGGAATATTTATTATAGGTGGGTTATCCCTGGGGTGTTATGGCTTGCCCATTGGCTAGTGGGTGAGGTTTGTCTCTATGTTTTGGTGTATCTGTATCCATGAGTACCTTATAAATATATATATATATATATATATATATATATATATATTATCTGTTTATTAATGGATATTCTTTTATTATGTGTATGGTTTTTCGTTTTTTTTATGAAATAAATAGACTATTTCTATCTTGTTAGAGGAAGATAATTAAAAAACCTATAGGCCCATGGACATGTGGCCCAAGAAATTTCTTTCACGCTCGGTGTAGCGTCATGTCTACACCATCCAGTCTGCATCATCATTCCCACGTCAAGATTACTTCATCGCCTGCCCCACATTATGCCCACATCACCACCTACCTGAGTCCCAATATTAGATGTAAATCCCCCAAGGGGCTTGACAATATTTCAACCCTAATTATTCTAGGTATGTAATTGTTTTAATTAATATTAAATATTCGATTTTTAATATTTTTAGCATATTAAATTTTATTTAATCATCTTTAATATTATTTCCTAATAGATTAATTATTTATTTTTAATATATTATGATTTTAATAAGTTATGAACTTATTCATTGTTTTCTTTTAATTTATACATAATTATTATATATGTTTTAATTTTAAAAAACTGCATTTATTAAAATGATTAATATTTATTCAATTTCATTTATTAAGGTATAATGCCTTAGGATTTTTTTAATTCATAGAATTAATTTATTTCAATGCATTTTTTTATATTCCTTACAACATTCTATGTGATTACAATTAATTTAATTAATTAATAAAATTTTATATAATTATTTAATATGTTTAAATATTCTTAATTTTATTAAATTATATGATTAATACTCGTTCAATTTTATATACTAATTTTTAATTTTTTTTAAATGTTTGAAAACTATATAGTTATTTTATTTAAATGTTATATTTTAATATTTTCATCATTTTTTGTAGTGTTCCCAATTGAAGTAATTATTAAAAAAAAATTATTTGATTACGTATTTACTATATTTTTAAAATTTCAATATATTTTCATCTACATTTTATTATATATTAATATATAATTTTTTTCAAATCTAATTACATAATTAATAAAACTAAGCAAATTAATTAAAATTTTTCGAGTATGTTTATTTTTAATTATTCAATTTCACAAATTTTTATTTATCAAGATTTAATGATTCTATATTAATTAATAAGGTTAATTTTTTTAATTTTTTTATAATTTATTCGTTTTTAAAATATATTAATTTAATACTTCTTTTTGTTTTAAATATTTTTATCTGCTCTAAAATGAAAAATCTATCATGACTCTTATATATATGAGCTCTATAATATTTGTACTAAAAACTATGTATTTTATATACAATAAATTTTTTTAGGATATTTATATGTATTATCAGCGCAAAGTTTTGCAGTATATTCGTATGTATTATCAGCTCTATAATATCATGTCATGGGGATGTCATGCTCATTCTCCACTCCACTATAACATCTTGGATGAATAAACCCTTTCAAAACCTATGGTATACAAGTTAATATCATTGAACTGATTGTAGTTACTTTTTATTATGCATCATAATAAAAATTTATCTTAGTGAGATGTTTAGACTTATAAAATTCCTTTCTCTATGATTCAGTGGTGGTTTATAATGGTAATTTCATTCTCAACAATTTTGTAAAATAATTTATTCTTCTATGGTTACTATTGACTGTTCTCAGATGCAATCATGGGTGAATCACATTTATAGTATAATAAGTACCAATCAATAAAAACCTACTCTGCATAACTATATCAATAATTCAAAATAATATACATTCAACTATAATTAATAATTTCATATTCATTATAATTTTGAGAAATGGAAAATTCCAATTTGGGATTCCATATATTTTTATTTAAATATATAGGAAATTATATTATTATCATTCAATTGATGAATCATCACGAAACATTACCGATTATTCCCCAAGATTAAAATCAATGGTTCCCTCTCCCAATGCTTCACCCAAACCAGGGGGTACATATAGGGGGGCGGGGGCACCGTCCCCATTCTTTTTTGTCTTGTTGGATGATGTTTTTTCTAATTTAATTTATATGAATGCTAATTCAAACAAACATCATAGTGGAAGGGTTACATAAGAAGTCCAAATATTTCCCTTATCATCTATTACAATTGTAGATTTATTTTTCTCAATGGAAACACATTAATAATTCATTTATATTTTCCATATTAACCATATATATGATAATGATTCCATACAATTTGATAATTATTCCAAATCAGATATTTTAATCAAATCTGGAGAGACTACCAATCGAAAGGAATGGAATTTTGAGAGGATATATAAATTATTGAAGGAAGAAAATTTAAATCACGTATATCAATTCATTTTAATTGATAATATGTAAATCATTAATCTACCCGAATTTCTTATTGACCAAATTCACTCTCACATTTACATGATTAGGTGGGGTACGCAAGATGTAAATAAAGGTCATGTGTAAGCTTGTGATAATATATTCATCCCAAAACATTTGGTGCTATGGGCTATAAATACATATGCATGATCTATATGGTTATTTTAAAAATGAATGTATTGATACTAATAAAAAAACATGATTCCCTATTCACCAAGATAATTGAATCCAAATATTACCCCCATATGGGCTTTTGCGAGGTAGCCTTCTTCCCCTTCCCTAGATTATTTTTTGATGTGCCTTTGGGGATCTGGTTTTTTTCATCAAAATGGAATAATTTTTAGGACTGGAGTCAGAGCTAAATTGATGATTTGGAGTTTTCCCTGAATTTTTAATATGTCTGGGATGATTTACACATCCCTCAGGGTTTCATATTGGGAGGATACAACTATTTTCTCCATTTTTAATGATGCTAATAATAGATGGTGTTTTGATAAACTGGATGTGTGGTTTAATGAAATAGATTAAAGGGTTATTATATGTATTCTTTGAATATAGGATATATACATGTATATCTACATTAGAATAATGAAATCCTGGGATTATATTTTGGTAATTATATGTGTTCGTTGGCCAATATAATATAGATAATAGACAATGAAGAGTTCGGTAAACGCCTGTGGCCCCTAGAAGTCTTGCCCATGCTATGAACCTTCTTAATGAAAGATTTTATTAGAATAACCCTTTTGATGTTGCACCTAATGTAATTAAATATTATTGTTGATAATTTTATTCCCTTCCTCATTAATGGAGCATAAACTCTATTACATGCAACGTTCTACCATCGATGGTCCAAGATCATCTTGCATCCATAGAAACCAAATGTGGATTGAACTGTGGAAATAGTGAATGGTTTGGCTTCACTATTATCAAATTTTAATTAATCCATGCACAAATATAGATTATACTTACTCTATACCATATCAAGTTTTATATGGGAGAGATAATATGACCATGATTTAAAAATATTTAATAACATGACTCTTTTGGATCAAGGAGACTATATCTTGGATTGTGATTTGGAATCAGAATGATATTTTTCTCCATAACCCATTCTCATATTCTAATTTTTGTATGTCAACCCCCGCTATAAAATGTGTTTAATATTAACGCTCCAGAAAATATCTTTGAAAGAGGTTCTATTGGATCAGGTTTATGGTAATTGATCATCTTGTTGAATTATCACAAAATTAATAATTTCTATCCATTATTTTTGTATCAACTAGTGGCTGAAACATTGTAATTATTCACTGGATTGAAGTTAACCATTGATAGTGGATGAAAAAAATGTCCACATGGAATCAAACGTTATATTTATTATTAATGGTATTAATGATTTATAGTGCAGTCTCCATTTTTTTGATTTATTTTTTATGAATGTTCAGTCCATTTTCAAAACATCTATAAATGGGACCTCACCCAAGGTTTTAGACAAATTGTTTGTATATGTACCATAAATGACCCTATAATATGTGTTTGAAAAAAATAACTAGTATGTAAACCATCATATGACCCTATACCATTTTTCTAAAACAAACTATTGGTATAATTCATAGCTATACGAAATTGTTTATACAAACCATGGGATTATATTCAATAAAAGGACATTATACCAATTGTTTATTCCATAACCATTGGTATTATTGATGGATATTCCAATGGATTAGATCAACCCATCAATATAGATTACAATTAATTACCATTTACTAATGGTTTTTCCAAAACTATTTTCAAAGGTAATGAAATTCAATATACACTTATCAATGGTTTGGAAAACCATTTTTATAGGTGTGTACATATGGTTTTCCAAACATTTGGTAAAGGTTTTCATATTTTTAATGAATTATTTTATCAATTAACATTGAGTATAGAATCAAATATAAATAAATATGTATTTAAATTTTTATCATATTATCTTTCTGAAAAGAATTATAGCTTAGTGGTTATGTGTTTTAAATAAAATGTGGTTGATTTCAGATTATAAATGATATTTTAGATAAAAACATTTTTTACTCTTTATAATCCTATCATAGATAATAATAATCTCATTATTGGTTAGGAAAATGATTTTCAATCATTCTTGATTTTTTTTGAATCCATTTCACATCAATTTGATGCACAGTGTGACTAGTTTTACTTGATGGTCTACATAGACAAAACATAAGAATTCCTTAAATTAAATTATAACACAAAATCATTGATAACAGTCACCTTATTCCATTCATTTTTCAATGATACTATGAATATATAATATAATCTATCATATACCAATGTAAATCCATTAAAAACCAACTGATGGTTTCACTATTTAAAACAAATAAATAACATTAACTATGGGATAAGTAGCCATTTTCTTCTTGAAGAATTACTTTTTCGGGTTCACTATGGTAATCTAGATAGGTAAACAATTATTTTTTATTCATTTAAATATTAAAAGAAATGTGTTGTATGTAAAAAAATTTATGGTTAATATTTAAAATATTCACTAACTAAATTATAGTTTTGAATAGATCCCACTACCATGCTAAATGTTCCCCCCATTTTGCGGAACATACAGATATTTGGTGTAAAGACTTGTCATAGGGTTTTTTCAATGAATCCATCAACTAAATATCCTCTTATACACATGATAGAAACATGTCTGGAATCATGATATTTATTTTCTTATAAATCATTCCTAGAGGAAAAAAACTCATTTATCTTCATAAGTTATTAAAATATTTGTCAATTTTAAATTCTAGTAGTGGACAAATTGGAATATCTGAATACAAAAAAACATTTTAAAGAAATCTATCATAATTTCCACGAATATCTTCCTTCCTCAAAAATTATCATGGTGTTTTTAATAATCTATATATTCCTTGTATCCCTACACTACCCATGGATAAAATTTAAAAATATATTCACACATTGATTTGTTTCTTGGAAGAAGAATAGAAATCCACTTAAATTTTTTATTTTTTGGAACATTCAATATAGTAATTTTCTATACAAATCGTTAACATAATGTTCAGTTAACAATATAATCTTTTATGAATGATAAGATATAGTGTATAAATAATAGAATATTTAAGATCATTATTATGTAAGATACATATAATAGAATTAGAAAACATTAAGACATTATAATGACAAACACTCACCCTGAATGTGATACAGTTCAATATCAAATTTTATTAAGATTAATATAAATAGTATTATTGTCATGTTGGGGGTAATAAAACTATATTAATACATTTATGAATTTATTTTTCTTGTCAATCATCCAAGAGATAATTGATGGGTATTAAGAAAGAAATAAAAAGATATCATTGTCATCAAACATAACCTCATTCGTGACACATAATATAGTAATAAAATTTATATTTTCATATATTATCAATGGTATGTTTCCTATAATTATATACTTATAGATTTTAACCCCAATTCACAACAATAATTATTAAAATCTCCAAATAAACATTATTAGACAAACTACACAGTAAATTAATACTTTTAATGTACTTTTAATACCACTCGCTGAATGAAAATCAATCATCAATGTAATTAAAAACACTATATAATTAATTTTTGTAAAATGGGGATTCTAATATTTTAGTAACATGTTTCACAATATTATGCATATATATCCCAATTTTGTGAAATTGATTCGTGATATTAATATTATAAGGACCCAGCCTAAAAACATTATATAATCTTGAATTAAGCGAATAATTCACATTGAGGATCATTTCAGGTTTAGAGTTTTACAGAATTATATCATAACTATTACATTATATCTCAAGATTACAACGTATAGACTAATTCTTAGATTCCATTTTCTTCACAAAATAAAAATTCTTAAAAAAAGAGTCATCTCTCGAAGGTAGTTCCAAAAATGGATCATTCACCAATCTCCTTTTCAATTCGTGAAAAAAATCATCACATTCTTTTGTCAATATGAACATAACACCTTTTCGAGTTAACTTAGTCATTGGACTAGATAACCATGAAAACTTTTCAACAAACCTCCGGTAATAACCTCTAAAACCATGAAATCTATGAATCTCGGTTATATTTGTGGGTCTTGGCCATTCTTCAACAACTTTTGTTTTAGCCGGATCAACAGTTATGCCATTTTTTTGAAACAATGATACAAAAGAATGAAATTTTTTGTAACCAAATTTCACACTTGCTGAATTTTCCAAATAGTATCTTTTCTTTTAAGGTTTTCAAGACAACCCTTTAATTAGTATCATACTCCTATTTTCTTTTTTAATAAACCAAAATATCATCAATTAAAACAACCACAATCATATCCAAGAAGTCATGGAGAATCATATTCATAAGATCCATGAATACATTAGGTGCATTGGATAAACCAAAATGCATAACAAAAAATTCATAATGGCCAAATCTAGTACTAAAAGTTGTCTTCGGAACGTCGACTTCTTTTACTTTCAATTGATGGTACCCCGACCTCAAGTCAATCTTTGAAAAATATTGTTCTCCCTGGAGCTGATCAAACAAATCATCAATATGAGGTAAATGATACTTGTTCTTAACTGTATTGTTATTCAATGCTATGTAATCAATGAAAAGCCTCATTTAACCATCTTTCTTTTTAACAAACGAGACAGGATCAACCCATGGTGATGTACTAGGTCGAATGAAACCATTATCCAATAACTCCTGCAATTGCTTCTTTAACTCTAAAAGTACGATTTGATACATTTGATAAGGGGGTTTTGAAATTGGATTAGCATTAGGGACTATGTCAATAGTAAATTCAACTTCTCTATCTGGTATAATTTTAGGAAACTCATCAGGAAAAACATCAAGGTACTTATTTACCACCAGCACATCATTAATCTGAGCAGTTCCTTTATTTTCAACAATATGTGCAAGGTAACATTCATTTCCATCTTTTGACAGTTTTTTGACTTCCTTATATGTTATCAAATGAAAGGGTTCATTCATTTACACAAACTGAAAATCATTCTGAAAAGAAACCTCTTTAGGTCTGCATTCAAACTTATCCTGATAAACAGAAAGCCAATCTATGCCCAATATAACATAAACTCTACAAGAGGAAAAACAACAATGTTTTAGGTAGATTCTTTTCTCACACAAGGACATGAATTTTCTCATATATTCTTTTGGTATCCACATTTCCTTCATGTGTTTTTAACATAAGATGAGTATTCATATCATGAGATGGAATTACCAATTTACATTAAAACTTCTGAGAAATGAAAGAGTGTGTAGAACCTGAATCAAACAACATGTTGGAATAATCTGAACAAACAAACAGTGTACATGATACAACTTCATTGGATGCCCCAACATCTCCTGAAGTAGTTTCAAAGGATTCCCCCCCCCCTTCTTCTTATAGTCTGGCTACTTTCGTTCGGTTGAGTTATTTTTCGGACACTCATTTTTATAATGACCCATTTCATTGCACATAAAAGATTTTACTGACTTTAAATAAGATTTTGTCTTTCCATTACCCTGATCTTTTTCAATGCAATTATGATCCTTATGCCCCATTTTACCAAATCGGTAGCACATACAAGAATTCAAAAGACATTCCCCAGCATGATTTTTACCACAATTTTCAGAAACTGTAAACATATGTTTCTTACCATCAGACTTTTTTGAACTGTTCTTCCCTTTCTCCTCCCACCTCGACCTCTTATTCTGAAGTATGTCAAAGAATACATGATCATTGGAAAACTCCATTTCCACCTTCTCCGCACAAAAAATAAGTTTTTCATAACTTCTGATCCCACTACATTCTTAATCCCTTAGATACTTTGTCTTTAATCCTGAGTAAAAATGGTTGATTTTACTATCAATATCTCGAATGAAATTTGGCGCATACCTTGCTAGTCGAGTGAATTTTTATTTATAAGCAGCCACTGAGTCATACTGCTGTCTCAACTCTAGGAATTGTTTTTTCATCCTAAGATGAACCACCATAGAAAAATATTTCTCAAGAATCATACCTTTGAATTCATCCCAATCAAGAGAATCAATCTCTTCACTATGCCTGATATTTTTAACAATCGACCACCACTTATTAGCTTCACCTTAAAAACGTTAAAACTGTGAGACTAGCCTTTTTATGTTCTGATCAACCCATAACATTGAAAATCTTCTCCAGTGCTTTAATCCACCCTTCTGCTAGCACATGGTCAGATGATCCTCTGAATGATGGGGGATTCTACCTCATGAAACGCTCCACTACTGACATGTTCTTATGTGGTTGATATGGTTGTTCTCGTACAGGGATACCACCACAATTTATCTCTTGAGTCAACTGTGCCATCACTACAAAAAACTGTTCAGTTCCTATTCCAACCATCTCAGGTTGCTGATTTGGAAGGTTGTCTTCCTGTTCATGTCGTCCCAACATAGCTTCCCTATTTCCACTGTGGAAAACCATTCAGAATAGAAAAATTTATTAGGTGAAACAACATGGTAATCTGTAAATGCTATATTATTTCAATATTACAATATATTAATTTATCGACAGTAATATAACAATGTTATAACTCCTAATGTTATCTAAACTGACCTCTGATACAAAAAATAAGGACCCAACCTTAAAACATTACATAATCTTGAATTAACCGATTAATTCACAAGGGGGATCTTTTTAGGTTTATAGTTTTAGAGAATTAGACCATAACTATAACATTACATCTTAAGATTACAAAGTATACACGTATTCTAATCTTCCATTTTTTTCTCAAAATAAAAACTCTGAAAAAAGTGTCATGTCTAGTTCCATGTTATAGACTGCATGACTTTTCCTTGATCCCATCCTTAAACCTATTCATCTTTAAGTCCTGTGAAAAAAAATCAATACTTTGGATGAGCATAAAATGCTCAGTAAGGTTTATAAAACAAAAAAAAGAAACCATTATATCATCAATACATACATAAAATAATCTCTTTAACATACCTCATGAAATAATAAGATTTATGAAATACTTATAGAAATCATAAATAATAAAGGTAACATGTCGCATCCATATCAAACATACACTGTATCTATCACAACTACATAGGGAGTTACATTTGTAATACCCATCACAATATATTCCCTAAATCTCTAAGGATAAACATTCACGTTGACATCCGTCATGTTACCCAATGCATTGGAGAGCTATCTTGGGATCACCCTCCATAGATATATCATGGAACCACCCATATCTGTAAATAATTCCCAAGAACCATAACATGATAATAACACATAACATAAGACTAAAGAAATGATAAAATTTCCACATTACAATAATAAAATATCATTTCAAGATATTGAAATAATAAATCCATTCTCAATATAATATTCAAAACCTAAATCCTTAAAAAGATTATATGGTATTTATTTTTCCTTTTAAAATCATTCTGGCATGTTAAGGAATCCAATGATCAAATAATACTCGCGATGGCAGAAAGGTCGTTGTCACCACAAACGTTGAAAGAAACATTCTGTTTTTTCATTTAGTAAAACGCTTCATAGAGAAAAGATTCCTTTGGAATAAAAGTAAAAGTCAAATGGTTTTATACATCATTTAAAATAAAATCATGTATAAAACTAAAAAAAATGCCTCAATGAAAAGAGATTTAGACAAAATCCCTTACCTCGTGTCCGACTTTACATGTTCATTATTTAATCTCCTGAATAATAAAGTAATTTTAATTTCTACTTGCTTAAGAACCTTTTTTCATGTTTATTAATCCTTTTATATCACTTATTACTATGTTATAGGCATTATTAAAACATTAACGTTCATTTTGTCGATATTTGGCACTTGAGAAAAAATTGTACTTCTTATAATTACATGTTGTAAATGTAGTCAAATATCCATTATATCCAGAATGATAATAATGATTTAGATATCATATATATCATATATATCCAGTATTTACATGTATTTATAATAGTACAAAACATTTGGAGGTATGAAATGAAATGCACCGTTCTTGGCGATGGTAAGCCTTACGTACGCATGAACGCTACTTTCATTTCTAATTTTTATTTTATGGAATTAAAACATAATGATAAAAAGGTATATTATAATTCCAGTATAATATCATATATAATATAATTAACTCTATCCTTTATATATACCACATAAGGCATTAACGAGTCACACCACTTTGAGGGGGTTGTAGTCCGCACTTCCTCAAATGAGATTATCGTATTAACCACTATGGAAACCATAAAGGTTTGATATAATTGGGAAGTACAGAAGAATAATGAAATAAAAAACATAATATATATCATATATAAATATAGTTCCAACATAATGGCCACCTTGAGTGGCTATAAGATGTAATTGAACAATCATCGTTTCGTGAGGCGTTTGTTTGCATCCACAGAAACATTATGTTTTGCATCCATTAGATGAAGGTTAGTGTAAGTTTAGTTCTAATTTTTCTTATAGAAACATCCTATTATATTTAGGATACTGGTTTTATTTCAATATAAAGGATATTAAAAGAGTTTAGGGGTTGGAGAAGTAAAATAAAAGAACACAATTTAAGAGAAAATTTTATCTTTAATTTGGGTATCTCCCTTTGGTTTGAACAAAAATGACTTCTTGAAGGGCCTTATGCCTATGATAAGGCTTCTAGGTGGAGGATAGGGATGTTGAGAGCTTAATTAGGCAGATTTTGGTCAATCCATATGGCTTGAGAGGTGTGAGTAATTGGTTAGAACTGGTCTCCTTTTATAAGGGGATGAGGGGCTTTTAGGAAAGTGTGAAAACGTTATTTTATTATGTAATGATATTCAGTTTCTAATGGCCCAAAAATCATTACTGTCGAAGATAAGATTAATCATATTCGAATGAAAATTATCCAATCATAATTGGACTTGTATTGGATAATAATTTAATCATTATAATCTTATTTATTTAAATCATTTATTAATGAGTTAAATACTGCATCATTATTGTGTCATAAATAATTTAATTTTTTTGATGTATAAAAATTATAAAATAATTTCTATGATGTATGATATCATATTATATTTCCAATGAATATTTATAGTAGAAAATATAACTTGTATAACCCCATGTAAAAATTAATTTACTAAAATATATTTGATTATTTCATTTTGGCCTTTACTTTAAGTTAATTAAAATAAAGTGTCATAATCACTTTTATGTGGCTCTATGGGGTACCCAAATCGGATCAAGGATGCCCATGGATGGCTATGACTCAACCAATAGGATTATGACACCTGTTAGGGTAAATAAATATTATTTTATTACCCTTATTAACATGATTTACCCTTTAACCTCGGCAAAGAAAATATTACCTAAGGTAAATATTTAAAATGTCTAAAAATAAAAGATACCTATTTACACAATTTGAACCTCCCGATATTAAATATGGAATCCATTTCTCCAAATTAAAAACACATAAGTGGAAAAAATTAATTTAAAATGAATTCCCACAGTGAAAACAAAAGGCATGTTTTTAAGAAATATTAAATATCAAATGATTGACAGTTGATTATATACAATTTAAAATGATAAATTTCTTCTAATGACAAAAATTAGATTAAATTATGAAAATATAATCTATATAAATTTTAAAACAAATTAAAATGATAATCTAACCATATAAATAAATTTGATTAAATTGCAGTTTCAATTAAAATTCAATATTTTTCACTATTAATTAAAAAATGAATTTTATCAGAAAATTACCAAAAAATAAGCCAAAGTAAAATTTTATGTCCCCATTCTAATGAATGATTTTATATGTTAAATTAAAATTTATTATAGTGACCAAAACTATATTCAAAGAGGGTTCACCATTAAATGGCGGTAAATCGGCCTTTAAATGAAAATTATGCTTAAAATTAGATTCATTCACATTTTGAGCCACTAACATTTATTGGATAAATGTAAATATATTTAACAAAAATATATAATCATATTGTAGTTAGTTTTGTTCATTATCACCAATAAAAAGGCCAGGAGTTAAATATAATTTAAAATAATAATATTATATTATTACTGTGCAACGTCAAATTCCAATAAAACCCGTTGTTGCATATCAGGTATGCTATCGAACATAGAAACCCTTTAAAATGAAATTAATATTTAATTCACAAATATTAATAAATATGTAATATGTATTATTCTTCATTTACCTTGGATGTCACAATTATTATTGGTAATCAACCTATTTACATTAAATGTATTATAGAAAATATTTTCATCCATCACTAATGTGAATGCATTGAGATATTTTGTTTAAGATACATATTTAGTTTTATCAGCAACAATATTATAATCTATATAATAATTTATTCTGATTTGTGAAAATCTATAAATCTTTGGTAATAAATGTGTGGAAATTGTTTTGTGTCGACAGAAATGATTTGAATGCATCGATTAAAGTTCTGTAATGCCAGCCATGTATCCATTTGATCCATATGTTATCAAATAGACGTTTCACCCTTGATGCCTCGTGAAGAATATTTACATAATTTATTTTCTGAAATGGCTTAATTATTTATTTATGAAGACATAAATAGATACCATGTGGTGGAGATCCTCTATAAAGGCACACTTCAAATAGAATATAATGTGATATTGACCAATCCTCCAGCACAATTATATTTTAACATCTATTTTTATTATTGATGGGAAACTAATAAGTCTACATGTTATATTTTCAATATATTCCACATTTATCAACCCTCTAACCTACAGAGTGGTGTACATTAATGAATCTATATGAGAGATTATGAGAATATTCCTTCCTATAGGAATTTCTCATACTTCTCTATCGTATAATATTGTTATTTTTTAGCGTATGTAATAGTCCTTAGGCTTTATGATTTTTATAAATTCCCATCATGACTCATACACTATAATTAATTTCATACAAAATGAGGATATATTTTACAGATAAGATGAATACATTTGGTGTTTCATGAGTGATGCATTATTAATTAATATGTGGGGTAAGGTTCCTAAAATGAGGTATCATTTCATAAGTGATAATTTAAATTAATTATAAATCTATCCTAAATAATATTATATGTGGTTTATGGACTTTTCTATGTGAAAATTTAATGGAATTTTTCTAGTGATGACATTATCATTTTGTAAAATTTGTGGATGATGCATCGAATCCGACAACTCCTCAACCAATACCAAAAATTATACTCCAATCACTATTAGATGATCTGATCCCAGGATCTTCATTCTAACAACTCCTAAATCAAGTCCAAAAGGAGTATAATATTTTATCTTTTCCATGATTGGATATATCATCCATATATCATTACTGATTTCATATCATTCATCACTCTCAAGCCTTTTATAAGGTATTAAAAAACTATATCACATCTCTAAAAATTCCCATCAACATCATAGGAGACATCACACACTCCCACCAACCCAATATAAGGGTTCACTCTTAATTCGTAGAAATAAATTTTAATTTGAAATTTGTTTTTTTATTTTAATTTCTCTTTTACTAATGTGTTTGTTGAGAGGGTTCCAACATAATGTATAAAAATTTTATTTATGAAAACACTAGAAGAAATATTTATAAAAAATTATGTAATTGATATATATTATATATTGATTTCATGATATAATAATAATTTATAAATAAAATAAATATAATATTTTAACATCAATATATTCAAAATTTAGTATATCAAATGTATGTATAACTAAAAAAATAGCTATTTATTATGTTTTTTTCTACTATATTCATTATTATATATATTTTAATGATATTAATATACTATTACTTAATTATATTGATTATTATTATAATAAAATTTTCATAATATTAAAATATATTATATTATAAAATATTTATATCTATTTAATTCATTTGAAATGAATTTATTATTATGTATATGTATACTTGATTATAAATTTAATTTTATTATTTAAGGTGTTTAAATTTATTTTTTATATATAAGTGTGAATTTTTATTTAATTTAATATCATAATACATTATATATTTATATTTTTAATATATGTTATAGTCTGTTTATTAAATATAATTTATGTAAAATAATTTATCATTTCATTTTAAATGAATTTGATCACTGATTTTGTAACATAAGTTATATATAAGTTATTATAATTATAATTAAAAAACATAATTGAAATAGTAAATTTTAATTAATTTTTAATGTATAATTTTTATAGAGAAAAATATAGAAGTCAAGGGATGGTTTCCATACCACACATTGACATGATTTTCTGCCGGGGTTTTTATTGTTCAATAAGAAAAATAGATGAATTTACAATGTAATTAAAAAATGATCTATGTTCCATAATGAGGACAGATCACTTTGAAACATAGAGAGAAAAATAAATTATTGAAAATACTTGTGAGGAGAAATAATAGTTTATGTAATTCCATCATTTTAATTAGTAGAATGTGGACTTTTATGGTTTATATATACAGAAACACTGGATGAGGTTTAGCATATTCTGTCCTTTCAATTAGTTTCTGGGGCTATAATGAACAATAGCTTCGGTTTATGAAAGAAATATTCTTTGGAAAAGCATGAAGACAAAGATAGTGTCCCAAAATAAGGATCTATATGAGGTTTTCAAACCCTAACTCTTGTGATATAGTATGCTTCCTCGCCATAACACAGACACAACCCTATAGAAAACATGTTTCCCTCATTACACATGTGTTTCCCCGACCTCTCTCAAACCACCTACCAGGACGTCCCATTGACCATTCCGGCTGCACCAAATGGTGGTGATATGGGTATTAATTTCACCGAACTTTCTTGAATAACCTACAATGGATCCCAATAAACCAAACCTAACAAGCTACACAAGGGGAAGATGAACATGACTATCATTTTCCTTTCTCAAATGACATACCATGACACCCAATCAACATTCCCTAACTATTCCATCACCCTTTCTAGGAACCATTGTTCTCCATCAACAAATAAAAATAGGAATGTCACCTATATTACCATTCATATTCCCCATCCACAATGCCTACTAGGGATGACCAAGGGAATATAGACATGAAAATAATTATCCTTTCATATACATCCTTCCACGAAGCCCCGTCTACTATCACTAACATCGTCACTAAACATTCACATATGATATTACATGATTCGAAATTAAAAATGTCTACCACCATCCCCATTGTCTATCATTGCTCATTCCCAAACGATCTACCATGATTCCCCGTTGACAACAACTAACACAATCAGTTCAACTTTTGTAGAGACCCTAAATATGACATACATGGAGGTTACATTAAATTTCTGGAATAATTAATACATAACAAAAACCAACAATCAAGGACCGTAATATTTAAGTGTCTTTGGAAACTCGGAACATAATCTTCTTATCATGGTGAAAGATCTTAATCATCCCCCTTAAAGATCTTCACCTTTTTTAATACGTTAAACTTTTCATTATATCCTAGGGAAAAAACATATAAAGGGTGAGCTAAAATGCTCAGTAAGTGTATGCATGGAGAAAATAAAACCAACCCCATACATTTGATCTTAAAAACATGAACATAATGTCTAAACTTCAAAATCTTGAGAAATGACATAAAACATGGCAGTACGTAAGGAATAGATCATAATGGAACATAAATCAGTATAAAATAGCATTGGAATAAAAAATTTACCTGTAAAAAACATTAATCACTTGATATGACTTCCATATAATCCAAGGCATTACTTCCAAGACCATATTAGTGGACAATATCCTTTACTGAACCCAGTTCACTCCTCATTCCAGTCATGTATCATTGAACCGAATTAAATTGTCTTTCGATTCATGTCTATCTCATGAGATATAAATCATTAACCAATACATTGGAGGGATATATAGGTCTCACCCTTCTCATAATGAAATCATTATTATGTGTGCCACAACATAAACATAAATCATTAATCAAAATCCAATGAATTGAATGGGATTCATAAACATCATCCCATCATAACATAATCCATATAAAACAAATTGATATCATTTCATCATAAGATATGTGAAACCATGTAAATCATAGACACATAATTATTGAAACATACACATATGAAATAATTTCAACATAGATGGAAAAAAGTTTTGATAAAATACTTGAAATTAATTCTTGAGGAAAATATCATTTCTTTTTCAAAATCTATTTCTTTTCACAAAATGCCACGAAATTTTAAAAAAGGAATTTTTTTTAAAAATAGTTTTGAAATCTTGTAGATAAATCTACATGAAAATTAGGCATTTTGAAATAGTAAAAATATATTCATGCCGTATAAGTTAAAAAACAATTTTCTTGTACATTTGATGGAAAAGTCAAAATGTACCTCGTATATTAAACAAATGAAACATTCCATACACACCTTGTACTAAAAGGAGAAAATGGGTAAAAAGTACTTTAAACATACGTGAAAGAAAATTTAGAAAATAGATATATGGATGATAAATATAACCCCAATAAATACATAGAATAAACAATCTCGGATAAAAACGAGACTAGAAAAGTTATCCCTTACCTTCGGTCCAATATGCTCTGTACGTATCTGAACCTCCTGTATAATTGTTTAAATTATGTCATTGAATTATTAAAGAATTATATTCATTGTTATTATATCACATTTTGTTCACTTATGACTTTATATTACCAGTTCTTTTACAAATTCCATGTTAAAGTAGCGTTTTGTGTAAAATTGTTTTATTTATCGTACGTGTTTGGAGTTGTTGTTCTTGAAATTATTATTACTTATAACATGATTTAATTACTTCCAGAATTTAAATCATAATTTATATATCAAATATATTCAGAATATATATATAATATATAGATAAATGAAATGAAAAACACTGTTCATGGAGACGGTTGGCCGTACGTACTCATGAACGCTGTTTTCCTTTACTTACTGACTTGAATTGAAATATGTAGATGACATATATATATATATATATACATAAATCCATTAGATTTATCATGTCATATGTTTCATTATTATTATTTATATATACATTATAATTATTCTTTAGGGGTTGACATGGAAAATTAATCTCATCGCGTCGTGGAGACGGTAATCCGTACGTACGCAAGATCGATGATATCATTCGCATAATTATTGAATTGAATTGGAGTGGATGATATAATATCTCAGAGTCTGTATGATGTTATAATAACTATATATAGTTTTTATTTACACCATTATGCCCATCCATGTATGGTGGTGGTGAAAAACATATTACACCACGACGTGGGATGATATTCTGTACGTACGCACGCTCGGTGAATTCATTTTCTATAGGATGGATAGAAGGAGAAATGGGGTTTTTTAGTATTTATAATAACATATCTGTATATTATTGATACATATGTTATTATTTTATAATGAAACAACAAAAAAAGAAGATTGTTAAGATTAATGAAACTTGAAATAATCGGTAGAATAAATTACCTCTTCTTCCACACACCTCCTTTAAGCTTCTTCTTAAGGAACTAGAGTTGGTCTTTTAAGATGAGACGAACCTCAAGAATGTTGTTAGGAATGTGGTGAATAGAAATGGGTAGGGTGTGGCTGAGATTTAAGGATCAAAAGGATGTGAATAGAATATGGAATGAGTTCCCTTTTTATACGGGAGGTGAGGGGAACCATTTGTAACATAAGAAATATTAATTTATAATAAATTCAACCGCACATAAAACCCCAAAAAATTACACAAATCTGAATAATATATGAGATATGGTTGTAATATCATCAAACAATAAAATTTATACATGTTTTTAATTTATTTTAAACATTATCTACTTGATTTATCCTTATTTAGTCCATTTAATTTTATTAGAAGTAATAAGATTCTAATTTTAATATTGTTATAAATAATTACTTATATGTTGGGAATTTTCCATAATTGGATAATTTATGAAATTTTAGACAACAAAAATATTAATTTATAACTTTTATATATTTTTGTGATTTTTAAACAATTTTTTATCATGTAATTATTATAAAATATAAAATTATGTCAATTTTGACACTATTCATTTATTTGAATTTAAATAAAATCCACACAAAAGATATGTTCGACCTAAAAATTTTAATAGATTCATAACATGTCATATTTACTTATAATATTAGATTATCACATTAAATAGTTCATATAATATTTATTTTAATATCATTAAAACCATTTATTTGATATTTCAATCAATAAAATAATTTCAGCATCATTGTTGTGTCATATTTAATGATGGTTATTTAGTCCCTAAAAATACTAAATAAATTTCCATGATATATATAATTTTATTAGATTTCTGGAGACTATCCATTTTCGATTTTTCATGAAGTTTAACACTAAGTAAAAATTATTATACTTATAACATTTAAGTGAGTTACATGTTGTCACATTCATTATATTTAATCATAATTAAATTATTTACATTTTCAAAATCCCATAAAATGAATCTATTTTGACCCATAGGTTATATGGGTTGACTTTTAGTCATACAATAGATATTTGGTAGGTGTTAAGGTATTTTTATAATCTTTTTTTTACCCTTATGTACCTGATTTACAAATAACTGTAGTAAATAAGAATTACCGTAGTTACTATTCATAAAAAAAATTAAAAGTAACCTATTAACATAATTTGCACCCACTGATTTCAAATATGGAATCCATTTTTCAAAGTAACCTATTACCAAAGAATTAAATTTAATATTAATGGTAATGAAATACATTATATTAAATGGTAAAAAAATATTCTATTTATACTTTAAAACCATTTAACATTATAATTTAACAATATAAAATATAGCGATGAAAAAAGTAGATTTTAATAAAAATATAGTTTGTTTTTACTATTCCCTATAATATGAAAGTCATCAGAATAAAATGAAAAATTTATCCAAAGTACATTTTTATATCCTGATTCCAAATAAGAATTATATTTTTTAAAATTTTACTTATAAACATTTCAAAAACTTGATTCAACGTGGTTGTGCCATCAAAAGGTGGCAAAACTGCATTTTTTGAAAAATACATATTTTACACTCAAAAATTGTATTGATCTCATAACATGTTCTAGAAATGATTAATATGAATAATAATGTTATAAAATTCAAAATTTATTTAATAATATTCATAACGACTCGTTCATTATAATATTATCACCATATATCATTGTTTAGTGAACCCATTATTATGTACTACACACATTATCGAGGAAGTTCGCGATTGCATTTAATGAAAGAAAATAATAGTGTTGTGTATAATTCAAGCTAATAAAGTGTGTAATATATAACAATCTAATCAGGGTGTAGCATATTACACAAGATATCAATGAAATTTTAAAGAAAAATTCTCATAAAATCTCTCGGTGTTACATTCTTCATCTATTAAAATGATTTTATCCCTCGAAATTCTTCAGGGTTATAAATGGTTTACTACATTAATGTTTCATTCATAGAAACCCAAATCGTAAAAATGAATACTCATACTTAATTTTAAAAAGATTAGTTTTAAACATAACTGTTACCCAAATTAACTCATCACTAGGATTACACATAGGAGAACATAGATGAAAATATGGATATGGAAGAGAAATCTATCCATCAAGGTCTGATGGAGAGTGGTAGAGACCATGGCTATGAAAAATTGAACAATAAAAATTCCATAAATTTGTTATGATATAAGGTACCATCTGATTCATCAGATATTTGGGAACTAGGACAACATTTTTTGATTTCAAGATCATTTCCCAAATATTGAAGAATTTTTTAATTAAAAGAAATACTTACCTATTTTTGGTACAATCGTACCGTTGATGGTGCCTTGACTATTTCTTCATCATCTCTTAAAGAAATTATGTTGAATTTTTCTTCCTTTACGCGTTATAAGATCATGTGATAGAATGATGGGTCATTCGATCTATCTCAAATAAAAGGTTAGAAAAAGTTGTCAAATATACATAAGTCCATCTATGGTGAGATTAATCATATATGGTTCATAAATGAACTTATACTTCATCTATCATACTAATTAATAATATAAAACTAATTTATACTTACCAAGGACTTCCCGTTGGCCAGTGGTAGGCGATAAAGGCATGTCACACTTCGGTTGTGGGTTCGATTCCCACGGTCTTGTCCGACAGGACGAGATGTCGCCTATCCTGCCAGTTGTCCTTTTTATAAAACAACATTATTATAAAATTCCATCAATAATATCAAAAAAAGTTCTAGCCTCATACAATACTAAATTATGTCCAACATATCCCATTCTAATCTTTTGTCTTATCCAAAATACATATGTCCATTCTCATAGTATAATGAAAACAATTACTAGAAATTTAATCTGTCCAGCATGTTAATACTATCATTTATCCCACATAATTGTTTTTGATTGCATTCCAAACATGTGAATTCCTTAATTAAGTATTTTCTTGAAACGTAAATTACCATATAACCTTATTAAAAACATGAATGTCGTCAAAAGGTTACTCTTTACACATACCAAAATCCCAAAATTAAATATACTCAAACAATGATATAACTTTCTTCTTATATCAGTCATGAGATCATGATTACTATCATACCTATTATTTTATCCTTATCCCTTCATTATTCATATTTCAACTGCTTTAGAAAAATATTTCAGTCACTTTTCATTGTTATAGGTACCATATAATTATTCAAAACCAACACATAGATATTCCAAAATTCCACGATACCGTAAATGAGATTCCATGATACTATTATTGAAATCCCATTACATAAACACTTAATCATTACAAAACATCATTTTCATACTGAACATCACAAATAATGATCACCTGTGACAACCCTTTATAATTTTCCTTAAGGGGTTTCTCACATTGATCATCATTAACCCTTGGATTAGGGCATTGATTAGCATAATTCCCCATTTCCTTGCCCGTGATGCATTAAAGTGTTGGTGGTGCGTTCTCTACAGTCTTTTCTTTATTCACATCATTAACAACCCGTTTTCCAATACATCGACACTCAGCTACATGATGACCTTATTTACCACACTTAAATCTATTTCTAGTCCCTTTAAGATAATCATCATAATGTTTCATTCCACCCATTGAGCATAAAGAAACATTCATCTTCGTTTCACCATTATTCTGATATTTCTCCTTGAACAACATCTTTCGTTTCTTGTCAAAACCATGAGATGGATTTGTAAAACCAACTTCCATTTCTTCCTTGATAGCACAATGCACAATTTCATCATAGATACTGAAGTATGTTATCATTAATTCCCTTCAATGAATTGGTTTTAAGCCACTGAATAATCGATCAACTTTGCATTCAAGTTGGATGATAAATTCAGATGCATACCATTCAAGCCATGTAAAATTCACCTCATATATGCCAACATATTCATCATCCTTTTTCTTATGCTCTAGGAACTCATTTTCCATCTTTGTACGAAGAATACGAGAAAATTACTTATTGAAAAACAAGATCTTGAACTCGTCCCATTCCATGGTTTCCATTTTATATTGGGGAATTTTATTATTAATTAAAGTCCACCACTAGTATTCTTCACCATCTAAATGTTTAAAAACAAAAACGACATTTTCATGCTATGAAATGGGAAGTATGGAAAATACCTATTTAATGGTATTGATCCATTGTTCAGAAAAAAGTGGATCAGAAGACCCACAGAAATAAGGTAGGTGTAGCCTCATGAAGGACTCAATAGAATATTGTTCCCTTATCTACTCATTCAGAAGTATAGAATGATTGATAGCTTGTGTAAGTAATTCAATATGATTTGGCACTGCATCACCCATAACAATGGTTTGTTCAGGAGGAAAATCATTACATTGTCCATTACCTTGATCAACACGATTCTTTTGGGTTCCATTCATCGTTTAAAACCCAAAAAGAATAGTGTGAGAGCCAACAATAATGTTAAGGAAAAAACATAATAAAGGGGGAGTACAATCAATATATAACATCTTAGGGTTAATTATAAGATTTTTACTATAACTATAGTACTATAACCTATACATATACTTAACGTTAGGGACATCCCTAGACATACCATAGAAATATCTCTAGAGATCTCACTAATGATTGGCATCCTAGTTTCAAAAGGTTAACTAAATTTTTCCTCTGATACCAACTGTAGATACCCCAAAAATGATGTACATGGAAATTACATTACTTTTGTGGAATACATAATATAGAACAAAAACCAACATTCAAGGATTGTAATAGTTTAGTGTCTTTGGAAACTCAGAACATAATCTTCTAATCACTGTGAAAGATCTTCAACATATCCCATTAAGATCATCCACTATTGATTTCATACCTAAAACCATTATTTATATCATGGGTAAAAGGAAACATATAATGGGTGAGCTCAAATTCTTATTAAGGGTGAGCATGAAGAAAATAAAACCCAACATATACATTTGAATGTATAAACATGAACATTATGTTTAAACATCAAAATCATGGGAAATGAAATAAAACAAGGCAGTATATATGGCATAGATCATAATGGAACATCTATCATGACAAAATACTATTGGAATAAAACATGTAATTATGGAAAACCATTATTCACTTGATATGATTTCCATAGTAGACAAGGCATTGCTGCCAAAACCATCTTAGTGGGCAAAGTCCCATACTGAACCGAGTTCACTCCTCGTTCCAGTCCTGTATCACTGAACTGGATTAACATGACATTTGAGCCACGTCTATATAATGATATATATATCTTTACCCAATGCATTAGTGGGAGATATAGGTCCCAACCAACTCATAATGAAATCATTTTTATGTGTTCCACAACATATATATAAATCATTCATCATAACCCAAAGAATAGAATGGGTTTCATAAACATCATCCCATCATAACATAATCCATATAAAACAAATGAATATAATTTCATCATAAGAAAAGTTAAACCATGTAAATCACAGAGACATTATACTGGAAACACACACATCTGAAATAATTTCATCTCTGATGGAAAATGGTTTTGATATAATATTTTAAATGAATTCTTGAGGTAAATATCCATTATTTTTCAAAATCATTTTCTTTTCATGAAATTCCATGAAATTTTAAAACAAAAGGATTTTTTTGAAAATATTCATGAAATCTTGTATGGTAAGGTTCATAAAAATTAGTGGTTATGTAACTGTAAAAATCTGTTCATGCCGTATAAGTTAAAAAATCATTTTTCTCGTACTTTTTCCAGAAAAGTAAAAAACTACCTCGTATAGTAAACAAAAGAATGATTCCATACATACCATGTAATAAAAATAAAAAATGGATAAAAATTACTTTAAACAAACATGAAAACATTTTAATAAAATAGGGACATGGATGATAAATATAACCCCATTAAATACGTATGAATAAAAAATCTCGGATAAAAATGAGATTAGAAAAGTTATCCCTTACCTTAGGTCCGATATGCTTCGTACGTATCAGAACCTCCATTATAATGATTTAAATAATGCAATTGACTTGTTACAGAATCATATTCATTGTTAAGATATCATATATGGTTCTCTTATGACATTATATTACCCGTTCTTTTGTAAATTCCATGTTAAAGCAGCATTTTGGGTAAAATAGTTTTCTTTATCATACATGTTTGGACTTGTTGTTCTTGATATTATTATTACATATATCATGATTTAATTACATAAAGAATGTAAATCCCAATTTATATATCATATATATTCAATATATATATATATATATATAATTGATATATAAATGAAATGAAATACACTGTTCATGCAGACAGTAGGTCGTACGTACTGATGAACCTTGTTTCCCATTCCTTATTGACTTGAATGAAAGTATGTAGATTACACACAAATATATATATAAATAAATACTATAGCTTTATCATGTAATATATTTCAATATTATTCATTATATATAAATTATAATCATTCTTGAGTGGTTAACATGGAAAATGTATCTCATCGCGTCATGGAAACGGTGATCCGTACGTACGCACGAGCGATGATATCGTTCCCATAATTATTGAATTGAATTGTACTAGATGATATAATATATCATAATCATTATGATGTTATAATAACTATATATAGTTATTATTTACACCATTACACACATCAATGTAATTTGGTGGTGGAAAAACATATTACACCACAGGGTGGAGACAATATTTCGTACATACGCACTCGCAATGAATTCATTTTCTGTAGGATTGATAGATGGTGAAATGGGGTTGATTAATATTTATAATAACATATTGTTATATTATTGTACATATTTAATAATTTATAGTGAAACAACTAATGAAGAAGTATTTGATGAATAATGAAACTTGAAATAATCGGTAGAAGAGATTACCTCTTCTTCGATGCACCTATTTTAAGCTTCTTCTTATGGAACTAGAGTTGGACTTTTGAGAAGACCAGAACCTCCATAATGTTTCTAAAAAAGTGGATACGTTAAATGGGAAGGGGTTGGACTATCTTGAAGACTCAAAAGGGTGTGATGAGAAGAGGGAAGGGGTGCACTTTTTATAAGGTAGGAGTGGGGCAACATTGTTAACATAAGAAATATTAATTTATAATTAATTCATCATCACATAAAACAACCAAAAAGGACAAAAATCAGAAAATTGGAAAATATATGGTTGTAATATCATCAAACAATAAAATCTATACATTTTGGGAATTTATATTAACCATTATAAACTTTATTTATCCTTATTTAATCTATTTATTTTTATTTGTACTAATAAGATTCTAATAATTAAATTGTTATAAATATTTACTTATGTGTTGTGAATGGTCCATAATTTGATAATTTATAGCCTTTTCGACCATATAAATTATAATTTTTAATTTTTAAATATTTTTGTGATTTTTAACCAATTTTATATTATGTTATTTTTATAAAATAACAATGGTGTCAATTTTGACACTATTCATTTATTTGAATGAAAAAAATACACACAGAATATATGTTTGAAATAAAATCATTAATAGATTAATAACATGTCATATTTATCTATAAAATTAGTGGAGCCGATTAAATAGTTCATTTAATATTTCTTTTAATATCTTTAATACAATTTTTTTAATTTTTCAGCCATTAAAATAATTTCAACATCATTATTGTGTAACCGTTAATGATGATTATTTAATCCATGAAAATTATAAATACATTTAAATAATGTAGATAATTTTATTATATTTCTGTATACTATTCATATTCGATGTTTCATGAAATTTATAACTAAATTAAAATTATTATAATTATAATATTTAATAGAGTGACATGTTGTCACTTTCATTGGTTTTATATAATAATTAAATTATTTTCATTTTCAAATGTCCATAAAATGAATCTATTTTTACCCATAGGTGATATGGGTAGTCTTTTAGTCATCCAATAAAATTTTTACAGGTATTAAGGTAATTTTATAATCTTATTTTTACCGTTAAGTACCTGATTTACCTCTAACTGGAGTAAATAAAATTTACCGTAGTTACTATTCATAATATAGAAAAAATAAAAGACACCTATTAACATAATTTGGACCCACTAGATTCAAATATGGAATCCATTTTTCAAAATTCAATACACAGAAGTTGTAGTAATTATTTTAGAATTAATCTTGTTGTTAAGAAAATGAGTTTTACAATTAAAAACATTGCCAAAGATTGAAATGTTTTTACCAATGATATTAATGTAAAATTAATTGTAATGACATAAATTATATTAAATAGTAAAAAATATATTATATTTATACTTTAAAACCATCCAATATTATTTTTTACCATATAAATTATTGTGATGAAAAAAGTTGTTTTTAATTAAAATATAGTGTGTTTTCACTATTCCATAAAATATGAATGTTATCATAATAATATGAAAAATTTATCCAAATTTATTTTTTATATGTTTATACAAATTAATAATTTTTATTTGACAAATTAAACATATAAACATGTCAAAAATAGATTTATAGTAGGTGCACCATCAAAAAGTGTCAAAACTGCATTGTTTGAAAAATACTAATTTTACCGAAAAAATTATTTTGTTCTCATACCATGTTTGAGAAAATGATTAAGATGAATAATAATGTTATTAAATTCATAATATAGTTAATACTACTCATATTGGATAGTTCATAATTATTTAATAACCATATATCGTTGTTTAGTGAAACCTGGTATTGCGTACTACACATGTTATCGAGGATGGTCACGATTACGTGTAATGAAAGCTAAGAATAGTGTTGTGTATAATTCAAGCTAATACATTGTTGCATTTAGTACAAGATAATCTTTGTGTAGCATACTACACAAGCCATCAACGAAATTAAAATATAATTTTTCTCATAAAATCATGGGCTGTAACACCATCTCAAACGATATTCCATAGAGCCCCATTGACAACGCCTACCAAGATATTTGGGGAAAGACGAATATGAAGGTTGATACCCCTAGGTGTGTTATTCTTCACACATGATAAACACCATTTTTATGGAGGTGTTTAGAAATGAAGCTCTCATCCCCTCCCAATCATTCACCACTATTGAGGATGTAGCACATCAATTCTGAAAATATTAATGTATGTGTTCAAAAGTGAAATGACTACTAATGTATCGGAAAAAAAGAGGCACAATGTAAAGGATCCCTACCTCTTAATAAAAAGTGCTAAAAAACAATTTCAAATGTTTAGTTACCAAACTAGAACAAACTTCTGTAGAAATTAAAGCATTTTTCCCATCGATATTTAAAACAATTATATATCACTATATGATATACTTATCAATCATGTTATAATAAATTTTATTGTAAATTTAATACTAATTTCTAATTATTATTCATTTTTATCAATACATTTAATTTAAAAATTTCACCAATTAGAAATTAAATAATTTTAATATTCATGTTACCTTAATTCATATCATGAAATATTCAACGCATCTTCTAATAAACCCTACAAAAGGGTTCCCTTTTTCAATGCATTTTCCTAACATTGTTAAAATTCCTACAATTAGGTTATTTTTTTGGGTTTCTAAATGAAACATTTAATAAGTTTAATATTTATATATATATATATATAATATTTTATATTTTGAAATATTTTTTATTTATCAACAAGTACATATATGTAAATTAGATATATATCGATGGTTTTTATAAAATTTAAATAAAAGGAATCTTATTCTCATAATTTTTTATCTAAAAAATATAAAAAAATTTATTAGTTGATGAAAATGAATAGTAGTATATTCATATAATTTTTTTGAAAAAAAATTAACATAATTAATATAAATATTATTTGTTAATATTTTATTGAAACAATTATATGATATATAAATTCATATATTTATTTAAATATGTAAATCATATTTGGTTTTTTATTTTTATATTCCAATTAAATAATTCAATAATATATGTATATGAATTTGTATTTGTGTTTTGGAATTAGTGTGTATATGTATGTGTTGTTTGTTTCTTCATATTTTGTGTTGTGTTGTGTTTGTTTGTTTTTATGTACGTTCATTGTTTGTATGTTTGAGTATGTATATCTGTATAGGCATGAATGTCATTGTATATCATTATTATACATATGTGTTCATGTTATCATATGTGTATATATAATGCGTATATATATTTATATATATATTCATTTGTATGTGTATTTTTATGTGTGTGTTTATATATTTATAAATTTTAATTGTATGTAAATTTATGTGAACATATGTTTGTATGTGTGTATCTGCATGTGTATATGTTATTATAAGTTCATGTGAATGTGTCTTCATGTGTATGTGTATATGTATGAGTATTTGTATGTATTCATATGTATGTTTATGTATCTGTGCAGGTATGTATATGTGTATGTCTGTCTTTATGTTTATGTACATGTGTATGAGCATGCGTATGTGTATATATGTATGTTAATGTTGTATGTGTGAATAAATTCATTTGTATGGTTGTGAATGTATGTGCATTCTTATGTATGTAATTGTATGAATGTGTATGTATAAGAAAATTCATGTGTATGTGTATATAGATACATTTGTATGTGTATGTACATGTGTATGTTTATGAATATGTGTATGTGTAAATGTATTTTTTATACTATCTGTGTATATATTTATATGTTAATGTAAAAAAAAGTATGTATTTTCATTAATTCTTATGCAAATATTTCTATATATAGGTAAATATTCCTTTGCCTAGGTGTATGTGTAAGTGAATGTGTTTGTATATATGTGTATGTGCATATTGGGTATGTATATGGGGAAATGTATTTTAGCTGATTTATTTAATATTAGTTTTTTTAACAACTCTCAATTTCTTGTATGTAAAATAATTGATTCCTTTTTAATATATTTTCTTATAATATTTTTTTAATATATTAAATTATGATATTTTTTATACATGTTTAAATATGTAAATATTAAATTAAATAATTACAGTTTCACAATTAAAAAAATTTAAACGGTTATTAACATATTATATTTTTTATATACAATTAATAAAGAGCATAATTCAATAATTAACAAAAATAATAATATTTATTTATTTAATTTTATTCAATTTTATATAATTTCAATTCATCTAATTAATGATACGAATTAATTTTTTTTATTTTATGAAATCTTTTTCATTTTATTTTTTCATTTTTAATATTATTTCTGGTATTTTTTTTTCATTTGTAATATTTCCATATTTTCAATATTTTTGAAATGTAATCAATTTTTAAAATTTATATATTTTTTTAATATTCATAAATATTTTAGAAATGTTTGAATTTTATATCATTAATATTTATTCATTTTGATTTATTATAAGTAAATATTTTGTTGTTTATCTATACCTAGGAAAATGATAGGAACGTGCATTAAGATTATTGATAATGATAGATGGTGTCTTTGAAGATCATGCATGGATGTCTCGACACTGCATTCCATCAAATGACGGTGAGAGTTGGATGACAACGTCAGTGCATTGATCACAATAGGTCTCCTGTGGCATGTTTTAGGGATGAAAGAGTATATGTGGGATAATGGGATTGTCTATGTATGAGGGGATAAGACTATTTGGAACTAATGATGTGGTCATAGCATGAATGTGGACCCAAGGGATATAGTGGCGGCAATCCATTTCTTGAGGTGGATTCATGCAGTAGTAGTGTTAGCGATGTAGGAGTCGAGCGATAACATTTGATGAATGGTCAATGTGTCACTGATACATGGAGAGCGGATATTGTTGTATACATTGTTTCCAATCAATTAGTATCATCAAAAAACAAATTATTGGTGAGGGTGGCGGTTCGTCAGACATTTATGGCAACCATCCATGACGTTTGGTGAGATTACGGAAGCACAAGGGATGTTTGGGGTTGATCCATCATTGTTCTTTACGGGAGTCACAATCTGTTGTGATAAATCCAATAAATATTAATGATAATTGTGGGGTGTAGGGGCCAGGGTTTTCTGGGTATATGTTGTGAGGGTCTTAGATCCAATATATATAAAAAAGGAGATATATGGGCATATGGAATATATGTGGGTTATCCATTGGGGCAGGGGCTTTTTCCAGACCATTATCAAGTGGGCGAGGTGTTTATGTGTTTAGGTGTATTTGAACCCAATATTTATGAATATATATATATATATATATCATCAATTTATTTACTTTTATGTGTATGGTTTTATCCTTTTTTAATTAAATTAATGTCCTCTTTTAATATGGGTAGAGGAAAATCAATTACATAGCTCGTAGGTCCATGTCCATGGGACCCAAGAACATGGCCCGAAGGCTCAGTGCAATATGATGCTTGCATTATACAAACTGTGTCACCAGGTTTGTGTCATGCCTACATCACCACCTGCTCGCATCATCCACAAGTCCATGCCTTCCTCAGTCACATCATGTAACACATATCCCCTCAACGTGCATGATAGGCATCAAACACAATCATTTCTATGTGTGTAATTGATGTAACTAATTATACAGATTAACTTTTAAATATTTTCTTAACATTTTAAATTTTTTATTAAATTTAAATATGGATCCATTTAATATTAATTATTCATTTTTAATATTTAATGAAAATTTATATTTCTTTTACTTTATTAAATTATTAATATTTATTGGTACATAAATATTTACTAATATAATATATTATAAAAATTAATTTTATTTATTAGATTGAAATTTATATATTGAATATTTTAAGCTCTATTTACGTAAAAATGTTTTAAATTTATATAATTAAATTAATTAAATACATCTTTTAAGAATCTATATATTTTTTTAATGTGTTTAAAATTAATTCAATTAATCATTAAATTTTACATAATTATTTTCATAGTTTTAAAATTCTAATTTTTTTTTAATTTATATGATTATTTATCATTCATTTTTTATAATGATGTAATAATTTCAAAATGTTTTAAATCTGTTTAATTAATTTATTTAAATCCATTTTACAATATTATAATCAATTTTTTGTACATGTTTTCAGCTCATTGAATTAATTTTAAAATTAAAATTTTGTCATTTTTTATTTTGTTTTAATATTTTCACGACATATTCTTCTTCATTTTAATATATATTAAATTTATATTTTCTTTTTAAAAAATCATTTAATTAAAAAAACATAATATTTTTTTAATATTTTTTTGTCAATTGATTTTTAGTTATTATATATTTATAATTTTTTATAATCATGAATTTATTATTATATAATAATTAATAACATTAATTAATTATTTAAGATTTATTTAATTTTTAATTTACATTAATTTAGTTTTTTTTAATTTCTTTAAATAGTTTGTATCATCTCTAAAATGAAAAATTTTCATAAAACCTATATATATTTGTGGTATATTATTTGTGCTAATAAATATTGGTTTTATTGAATAATATATTAGCCGTGATAATGATAGGTTTTATAAGAACAAAATTTAGCATTGATATAACCTATCCTTTTTAGTAGTTATTAAATTCACACTGATAATACTAATATTTATTATCACTTTTTAGAAAGATCAGATAAACCCTTATTGGACATATAAATTCAACACTAAGGGAACACATTTCATTTCCTCATTCATTCTCTCTCACGGAAGTCTACATGTTTTTCCACTCCCACAAAAAACATCTTCGATGAATCAAACCATTGAAAACCTAATGTAGATGAGTTAATCTCAGGATAGTGCGTGTCCATATTTTTATTATTCATCAGAAAGAAAATTGGTCTTAGTGATATGTTTATATTTGTTAAATTCATTAATTCATGATTCATACGTGGTTTAAAATGTTAATTTTTTATGGATCCATTTTGTAAAGTGATATACTCTCCTATGAGTACTGTTGACTGTTCCAATAAGCGAGTTTGGCTGAATCAGTAGCATAGTATAATAAGGACCAATCAGTAAAATCATAATATAAAAAATTTACCAATAATTCAAATAATATACACTCAACTACAATTATAAATTTATATTTTATTGAAATTTTATTATATTTAAAATTCCATATAGTTTTTTCATATATAATAATTTAAATCAATAGTGAATTATAATATTATTCTTTAGTTGATGTAACATCTAAAAACATTCTTATGTATCCTTATGGATCTATATAAAGGGTGCTCTCTCTCAATAATTTTCCCCTAACAAGGAGTTTGTATAGGGGAACCCACATTATCATTTCAATTGTGTCTTGAAGGTTATTTTTTTCTAATTTAGTTAATTTGGATGATAAAGACCATATCTTTCAGGGGGAATGTTTACAGATGAATTCCATATATTTTCCATATCATCTTTTACAATGGTAGATTTTTTTCTCTAGGTACACCATTTACTAATTCACATAAATTTTCAATTTTATTAAAAAATATGATAATGAATCATGATAATCGTTTCATTATTCCAAATCAGGGATTTCCATCAACTCAGTTGATACTGAATGAAGAATGTTTTATCTTTTCCAAACAATATGTATTAAGGTGTTTGATAAACATAATAAATGTATTGAGATACATATGATTTTTTTTCAAATTAAATTAGTGGTTCTCGGGGGAATTGTGGAAATGTTAGATAAAAAAATTATGCATCGAATTCTAATTGAGTTTATATAGTACTGAAATATGCAGTTATAAAGTATGTAGCTCAATTGATTCAAAATAATAATATGTATTTATTAAATCTACATTATAATGTGATAGAAAAAATTCACACTCACGTTGATATATTCTGGTGGGGTATGAAAGATGGAAATAAAGTTCCTTAATTAGCCTTCGATATTCTATGTGTCCATAATCCTTTTGGTGGTATAGGATATCAAAACATGAGCATGATCAACATTTCTCTTTTAGAAAATCATGGTTGACTGATGATTCACATAAATGGTTCCATATGTACTCATATCATTAAATATAAATATATTCCATCTATGAGATTTTTCGACATTGTCCATAACACCCAACCAAGATTATTATAGATATTCCATAGTGTATTGGTTTTTCTTCTTATATGGGGACTCCATTGAATTATCAGATACTGATCCAATGTAAGGATCTAGTGGGTCCCATGGATTGTTTCAAAATGTGGGATGATGGCCACATACCTAGACATTTCTAATTAGTAGGGTACCCGTATTTTTTCCCTTTTGATTGATGTTAATAATGAATGATGTTCTAATTAAACAGATATATGGTTCATGGAAATGAATTAGAGTGGTATTCTGAGTATTCCATGAACAAATGATATCTAAAAGGACATACATTATTTAAGTAATCTATGTTAGGGATTCTATGTGGATAAATATATGTGTATGTTGGCCCATAGAATACAAGTAATAAAAAATAAAAATTATTAGAAACACATATGGCACATACAAGTCCCTCCCAAGGTGATAACATTATAATGTAATGATTTCATGGGAATACTCCATTTAAATTAGTTCATGATGATAGGATATATTATAGTGGATAATTACATACCCTTCGTTGATAGTGATGTCAAAACTCATATACCTGCAATTTTATACCATCAACGGACCAGGAACATCTGACAAATATAGGACACAAATTCATATAGGATTGTGGAGATGGTGAATGGTTTTGTGTATCTTTTTTTCAAAGTGCAATGATTTTATCCCCACAGATAAGGCATAATTCCTCTGTTCCATATCATGTTTTATATGTGTGATACGATTTTAATGGTTATTAATAATATATCAAAACCTGAATCCTTAGGAATCATGTGGCCTATATCATTTAAGGAAATGTGTATGTATAATGAGATTCTTCTTGATGAGTACTTTTCGTATTCTCTATTATATATGTGGATACCCCACAATCCAAAGTGTCTAAAATTAATGTGGATGCAGCTATCTTCAGAAGAGGATCTATTTGACTGGGTATTGTGGTACGTGAACTTATGGATAGCATTATCATAACATATAATATTTCTGTCCATTATTTATGGGATACACAGTGGATGAAGACTATGCATTATTCACTGAATTAATGATATTCCTTGAGAAAAGATGGAAAAATGGAATCATGGAATCAAAAAAAATTTTAATTATTAATTATATTAATTCATCATAGAGTGGTCTTTAGTCCATCATCTTACTTGTCACAATGGTTCAATCTATTTTCAACACTACTAGTAAAGGTACCTATACCAACGATACAATACAAATATTTTTGGTGAAACTGTTTGTATATGTACCATAAAATGATCGTATAAAATGATTTGGACAATGTATCTGGATCTCTACATTTTGGAAGAAATATTTTTTCTAGTTCCATTATGCCAACTTATGAAGCTATTGGTAGGAATGTTTGTTGATAGGGGATGAATCATATATTGATGAATTGTTATACGGTGATGTACTTATGAGTTAGTTGTTATAAACTTCTTACTAGATATATCATTTCATTTATATGAAAACCATCATATGAACCAATATCTATGTTTTTGAATAATTATTGGTATAGGTCATTACTATAACAATTGTATTATAAAAACTATTGGAATATCATTAATAAAATGACAAAATATATTTGAATAAATAAAAACATACATAAAAATATACATAAACATATTTATAATTTAATTCATCCAAAAAAACAATGAATCTTATTGGTTAGGTGTTACAAATAGAAATCAGAGGAGCAGGGATGAAAACCAACAAAGGGTTTTTTGAATTACCAACACAAACAGTTTTTCAAACTATGGGTATAGTTATTTCATAATACATATATCTATAGTTTGTAATCTATTATTATACCCCACAATTAATAATGGTTTCCAAAAACCATCGGTATAGACATATATTGATGACCGAAAATCTAACCCTCCACTAATCCATTGGAATAGCCTATAACTTTCGTTTTTGGGCATATACCATCGGTTCTAACCCATTGATATTTTCTTTTTACAGCAGTTTATAGTCTTATTTGAATCTTAGTTGTAATTTATAAAAAAAGATTGTACTAGGGCGGCTAATTTGATTTATGATTTTGGTCAATCTAGAGAGTGTCTTGTTTTGTTGGATGACATCCCTCCTTGGATTATATCACCTATAATTCTTGATCGATGAACTTTTTTAAAATTTAATTTTTTAAAAAAATCATTAATTAGAAATGAAATTTGAAAATATCTGATCAAAATTAAAAATAATGTATTCTCTTATTTTAATTGATGTGTAAAAACACTATGGAATTGGATTAAGAATTACAATTATGGGATTATCATGACCTAAATTCAATTCCCTTATGGGAAAGGGTCAATAAATTTCCACTCATCGTTGAAGCTTCACCCTGCAAAAAGAATTGAAGAATCCATCCACTTTTATACCATCCTGATATCCAATTAGTAAGTGAGTATTTATTTTAAATTTGTTACATATCATCTCCAATTTGAATTAATTATCATTTCAATTGGAATTTTTATGTCATATTTTTACCTTTTTCAGTTAATAATATTTGTTCATTCCATTAATATAAATCCCCAATATTATTTTGTTTACACAATTAATTTCAAAAGTCTCATTAATTGTATGGTTTTTCAGGTTGGTTGATTGGACCCTATCAACTTTTTCATCATCTGATAAATGATCTATATTAGCTTATAATTATCCCATAACTAAAACAGCACTTGTCCTACCATTTACCATGTGATGAAATGTATGAACATAAACTCCTCCCTATTTAATTACTACCACCAATAAAATCTATAGAAACCATACTTGATCACATTATAATTCAAAATATTAAAATATAATTAGATTATTTGTATTATTATAGACATCACCATTCTATTTTTTTAAATTATTTATGAATCTAGAAAACAATATCATTAATTATCATTTACCCATTATTAATGAAGATTCATTTTATGTAGAACAAATAATTCCGTATGAATAATATTTTAGGATTAAAATGTCATAAATTCAAAGAATTTATTCATTTTAGTAAATATTAATATTACTAAATCAAATAGGATTAAAAATAATAAAAAATGATGAATGATAATCAAATTAAAAAGGATTGTGATGACTTGGTTCATTGAATTTTAATATGATCATGCATATAACCCTTATCAAAAACATTTTCTATGATTAAAATGTTAATATTAAATTATAATTACTCATGATTTGTTGGAAGACAAAATGATCTATCATAGAAGAGATCATTTTTATAATTGTGATATTAAACATAGGTAAAAACCGAATATAGCTATTGATAGGGATATTATTGTGTTTTATGGGTAATATGATATGATTAGATGTGTGAACAATGATAATGATCATATTTAATATATGATTATAGGTGTGATGATATAGAATATAATTTTCAGGAAATGAAAACAATAAATGATGATTATCTTCATGATCATAAAAATTCTTTTTAGAAGATATAGTGGTGTGAAATGTCATCATTGTATACTGGTTGTACTAAATATTCATCATTGTAATACATATGTTTGCTATATAGTGTAAATTTTCAAGAGGTATGGATTGACACCAGCTTTACAGAACTGCTTAATCTATTGAATGATATGATCCTTGAATATAATAAGCTTCCACACAAAACATAAAGCTCTAAACCAGTTCTATGTTCAATGTGTATGATCTATTATAGAAAACATGCATGTATAAATGATTGAAAACTATTTTTACTAATCTAAGAATGACATAAACAAATTCTAAATGTATGAATCATCGGGACATAAGAATAAATAATTAATTCAATTGATTTTTTTATTTTACATTCTAATCTATCCATGGTTTAAGAACCAATATAGATGTGGAGATACTACATGAAAATTGACATGGAATGTAGATAAAATATATAAAAATTGGAAAATTATACACCCAGTAGACTTACATAAGTGAAAAAAATTGATCATGAGTTTCCTTAATATGGAAATGATATAAGAAACCATCATCTTAGGATATCTATGAACAATGTGAATACATTTGGCTTTATATGAATTACATACTATATATGGATAGTTATGTTTGAAAATTATTTCATTCCACCATGTATAAGTATGGTGCGAATATTAAATATTTTGTATCTACTTATTCGAGGAAAAATCAATAGGTTATTAATATTGATATTTATTTTGATCCATTTCATCAAAATTTGAAATTAATGGGGGGATTAGTTTTCATGTTATATGAATCATGTAGAAATGAATATATAATTTTGGAATCTATGACATATGGAATGATGAAAAATTTTTCTTATTATGGAAATTTGTAAAGATATAGTATTATATGAATTAAAGGTTATCACATTATTGGACAAAGTTCACACTTAGTTTGGTTAAAATGTTCATCAATGACTATATTTTAAAGACATCATAGATTTCATCCCTGATTACAAAAATACAGATATTGGATGAAATAATTCTATTGGAGTTTGGATAAATGTATAATACATTACCCTATAATTGGTTAAAAATTTTTTACAATGTAAAATATATTGGAATTTCATTACATATACAATCTCTATAATGCCTTGTGAAATTTAGTTTAAAAAACATATCATTTTTTAATTGCCAAATTTAATTTCATGTACGTAATACATTTTTTTGAGGACATGTTTATGGAAAATGATGTATGAGATAGTACCATTAGATAAATACTAATTTGACTCAAAAAATCATTGGGCTTCATTTATGATGTGATGGAAATGATTGACATGGGGATACATGAATATTTGGTACCAATGAATGGAGAAATGTATATATTCTTCCACTAGATTCCTATAATCATTCCTTAAAATATTGTTGTATGTTTTTAAATTTTTTTAATGATTTAATGGATCTGGATGGGTATTCATAAATTTCATGAATATTATGTAAAAAAATAATATGATGTTAATGGTCCTAAAATGAAATGATGGTCATGTTTTGTTTCATGTTCTAATTCAAGTAGCATTACATTAAATTTATCATATGATAAACAATAATATATTAACAAAGTCCTATTTCTTATTCAATATTATAAAAAAACTAATAAGGCTGACGAAAATAACTTCAATGGAAAATTAAATTACAGTCATATTATGTGGACTGAATATTTTTTACCAACATTCATTCTTCGATATGACAATTTACATGATTGTTCACATGATCAGAGGAATTTGACTATGTGGTCCTATACATTATATACAGATGTATCCCACAAAATATAATACAATGATTTTGTATGGGTATATTAAATATTGATGTATTCTAGAAGGTTGTATTGAATAGTGATATATTATAGAGGAACTGGTTGAATTCTATTACAACTACCAGTCTGATGTGGAATTAATTAGTCTAGTAAAATCTCATAAAATCAATAATCTTTTGTGGAAATCAATTTTCATAATAATTTTTGTCACAATTACTATTAAAAAGTAAGATCAGGTACAACATTACATTTTTATACTAGTTTAGACGATTCACCATATCTTTCATCCCCCAATGTAATTAATAGGCATTTGAAGCTATCAAGTGATAAATACAAGATATAAAATTTGCATAATCTATATTATATAGGATGGTTAGAAGATAATATTATTAATATGTTGTATGGAAATTTGAATTCAATTTTAAAATGACTATTTTGTCCAGATGGATATCCATGATTGCATTTATTATGAAATAATGGTTATGTAATTAACTGCAATACATTCTATAAAAATAAATATGATAAATAAATTACTAAGAAAAATAGTGGGGTTAAACTTATGGTTGAACTGATACATGTATTTGGTACAAAGGATTGAAAAAAAATATATTTTAATACTTCATATGTTTCCATCATCCAAATAATATGAGTGTTGGACTATAGAACATTCCACATTCATAGATTTCAGTGAATGTTGGTCGATAATCATAGTGTAATAAAAACAAAATGTTTATCATTTTTATACTATGTTTCAATATGAAAGCGTTCAAAAATCAAATATTTATAAAATAATCATATGTTTTATCATTATTTTATTTTCCAAATCATGCCAACAGAATGTGGTCATTTTTTCTTTTATCGACCAATGTCACGTCCCGTCCTCGGGGCCCATTCCGTGACTACCCCAAGCCCGCCTTCCATAGACCAGGGGCTGGCGACTACACCAATGGCATAAATCCAGATAACTGGGAAGGAATTTCCTTTATAAATGTAAACAAAACACCACAGAGTACAAGCGGAAGTAATACACTAACTACAAAAGGAAGTGATGGAACGTAAAAAGGTCCAGAATATAAACCCAACTGAAAAGTACAACTACAATTGAAAGGAAATAAAATAGAAAATACAAACAGCTAGAAGAATAGAAGAAGCTCCCAAGTCGTCCACCTCGGATCCTACCTGAAGGGTAGGTATAGATAGAATGAACAACACTCTCACCCGTCAACCTCCTCCGAGTATCGTCTCGTTGTGATTTCCACCACTGAGGTACTGTCCAGTCCGCGAACACTCGGCCTCCGTCAGCGCTTCCCGTCGTATGCAACCAACACAATGAGGTGCGGGAATAGCCCATGTAGGGGTGAGTATACAATACTCAGTAGGGACCCTGATACCCTCAAGGTCTCACTAAATCAAACATGGATATCCACAAAGAAGGATCTCAACAGATAACTCTTGCATTGGTATAATCCCAGACTTATACCTAAGTTATCATGTAACCCATCTCAATCCTGAGGAAACACAAAGGTTATGATATTAACAGATAAAAACTACCTAGTTATATTCCCATACATATACCAAAGTTATCAAGTGACCCATCTCAATCATGAGGTAAACACAAAGGTCATACACCCAGCTCAAACCAGGATTTTCATTATCGAAACCGTAACAACTGAAGAGCTCTGTCTCTGATTAGTATTGTGATCCTGTCATGAATCCGACGTACTGATCACTATCCTATGACTGTTGAGGTACTCCTCCTATCGAGTACTGCGGGTTTGCCACCTCACAATGTATTATCCTATGACGGTTGAGGTACTCCTCATATCGAGTACTGCGGGTCTGCCACCTCACAATGTATTGCTCCTCCGCCGTGGGCTGCCACCCCACACAGTAGTGCTCCCCCTCATAGCCTAAAGAGTTACTCCTCCTGTCGAGTAACGCAGGTCTGCCACCTCACAAAGTAGTTCCCTTCTGCAATGTGTCTACCAACTCACAAAGTAGTGCTCCCCACTGGGCTATGAAAGTCATTCCGAATCGAATCAAACAAGCAGTCATCAGGTCTCAGCCAGCTACACGGTCTCCGTACAACGTACTCTTGACTCCAGGAGGGTTCTCTCCACGGGCTATAGGTCGATATTCAAAGTATCACAATGTCCCATGAAGAAGTATCTCAATGGACTGCCTCGTCAAAGGGGTCTCAACGCAACAGACGACACGTCAATTGGACACCCGATCTGTGAGTTATTAACCTTTTCTTCCAAGGGGTCCTGTTGGTTTCGTGTACGAAACAACCCGACCGTATCACAATTTTACCCTGAACTCTCATAGGGTATACTTATAGGGACTGTTTCTCAACGTGATCACCAATGTCGCTGACTGTTTTTCAAAAGGATGTTCGGTCAGAAAGTTATCAGCTTTTTCGTTCCATGGGCTCGGTTGGATTTCAGGTTCAATCCAACCCGGCCACTATCCAACTGTGTCCAAACCTCAGGCGAAGTGTTCCAAAAGTTCTATAGCATCAAGAGGAATCCAACAAAGTCAATGGCACATAATTCAATCATCCTGAGCTCATGTTATAAGCATTTCCGATCCGAGGGCCCAGTTGGTTTCGTGTTCGACCCAACGCGGACATACCCAATTTTCTCCAAAACCTTTAGAGTAATAAACATAAACAACCGCCTTGATCCGATTATCGTTGCGCAACTGACGGTGTGTCGATCAGATGTCTGTATCCCATTTTATGTGCGTTTGAACGGATCTGTCTAAAGGTATGGGGTTGGGGCCCAGTCCGACACAGCCCGATACCCCCACCCCCCCGGGTCGGCCCGAACTGGGTCGACCTGACCCAAGTGCGGGTCCGGCCAAATAGGGCGTGGCCCGGCCCGGTGGGCGCAACCCGGCCCAGCCGGCACGACCCGGCCCGGCCCGGCCTGGCACGTTGTGTGCAGCCTGCGTGGGGGCCGCTACTTCGGCCGACCGGGGGTTACAACCCCTGGTCCGGCCGGCTGGTGCTTCTACCGCAGGACCTCTACGGTCCTGCCCTTACAAGGTGTCAGCGGCCGGCGGTTCCGGCCGCTCAGCCATACACAACCACGTCCTTGTATGACCCGCGCGGCGCGCCGGCGCCGAGCCCCCCCACCACGGCCCCGCACCGGCCGCAGTGTCTTCTTGGTTCTCCGGTGCGGTGCGACAGCACCGTGCCCCTTCGCTGTGGCCCGACATCGACCGCAGGTTTGTTCGGTCTCAATGGTGCGGCGCAACGGCGCCGTGCATCGTCATCACATTTATCCAGGATTCTGCACGGTGTTGTTGCACCGCGCCGCCTTCTTTCGGACCGCAACAACACAACAACAAAAAGTGGTAGGAGAGTCGGCCGTGTTCATGCGGTGTGACCTCCTCTTGATAATTTGATATCAAGAGGCAAAAAGATAAAGACGAATAACAGAAAAGGATAAATTCACGGCAAAAACAAATAACCCCTACGTTGATAACGAGGTGAGTTTGAATAGCGTCGCAGAAAACGGCGTCGCGGGGGAAGATGATGATGTCGCTCACCGCACGCTTCCACTTCCGAGTTCCTGCGTCGATGCATTGACGATGAGGAGGTAGGAAGGAGGGTTGTCAGAGAAGCACCACGTCAGAAAGGGGGGGGCTCCGAGGAAGGAGGCCGAAGAAGGTCGGGGAAGAAGCGTCACCAGAGTTCTTCACGTTCTTCACTGGAGAAATAAGTTCTCTCAATCTCTCCTTCAAAATGTTCAAGAACGTGCCCAAAATAATAGAATATAATCAATTATTATTGGTGGTGGAATTTAATTAAGTGGGTCCCACATAATTAAGTTCACGATTTTAGGAACAATAAAAAATTCAAAAAGTGGAGAGGCTCCACAAAATTAATTGCTTGAGTGGATGACACAATTAATTTGGGGAGTTTCTTGGGGGTTTAGGGGCCCGGATGGTCCCCAACTAATTAAAAAGGAGAGGGTAAAGGAGTTTCCTCCCATTAAATGGGGGGAAGGTTTTGAGGAGTTTTTATTCTCCTCCATTAAGAGGGGAGTTAGAGTCCAAGAGGCTCTCCCTCATTAATGGGGGAGTTTTGAGAGATTTCCTCCCCTCCCATTAAATGGGGTGTTAAGCCCCGTGTGGACACCATTTCATAACCTATCATGGGAGGTTATTCTGCTCGGGTGGTCCCCACCCTTATTATCTTCCCATGGGAGGTTAGGGTGTGGCAGTTCTACCACCAACTCCCATGTGGAGCTTCTAACCAACAATATCCACATGGCATGGGTTCAACAATGATAAAATAAGTTGTCACATATTTTTTTTATAATTCCACGTGAACCTAATAATGAACTATGAAACATGATCATCATTCATCGACGTGGAAGTACTCTTAAGAAAAAATTGGTGCTGTGATTCCATCTGTGCCCTCGAAATTTGATTCCGAGCACCGGTCCAAATGTTAGAAAAATCTGCTCGTTCGTTCACTGAATGCACCCAAGCTATACTTTCGGAATTTATTCCGGGCACACCGGGCCTCAGAATTATGTGCCATTAGAAACCACAGACTCGTAAAATTCCAATGAAATTAAGGAATTTTTTTTTGAAATTCTCGGGTCTTTACATTACTCTCACCTCAAGGATTTACGTCCTCGTAATGATGTACCGCAAACTAGGGATACAAAAGCGGTACTGAGCATGCATCTGAGCCTTCTACTCCCATGTGCTCTCATGGAGGTTCTCGTGCTTCCAACGAAAGCGCATAAGAGGAATCAACCATCCTCATAGGAACTGCTCCTATCGATCCTCAACAACTACTGGAACCCCTCAAAAGTCACCCCATCGCCAAAGCACAGCTCCCCATGGTCGATGACATGCGAAGGGTCGTGCTCGTATCTCTTCAGCTGAGATACGTAGAAGTCGTCGTGCACATGGTGCAACAGAGGTGGATGGGTGAAATGGTAATCCACCTCACCTACCCTACTAAGGACCTGAAAAGGTCCGCTGAACCTCGGAGATTACATGCCTCCTTAGCAACATCTCTATAGACCTCGTCTAGGTGGGACCAGTAAGAAAACGTGGTCTCCATCCTCAAATTCAAGTGGTCCTATCTCCTATTAACATAGGACTTCTGTCTGCACTGTGCAGTCTTCATCTGCTCATGGATGATCTGCACCTTATCCATCGTATCCAGTACCTTCTTTTGTCCCATAAGAGCTACTATGATTTGTTCTTTGCCGATAAGAGAATTCTGGTCTCATCCTCTGAATGAACAAAATTATTTTCCTAATACAGTCAATACGGATATGAATGATGCATTCATTCCATGGACGACGTCGTAAGGCCTTGACGTTACTACCAAGAGATCCAGTCGTAACTCTGGCCTCTAAGGGTCGAGTCACACTATCGGCATCATCGTGAGGTAACTGGGTCTCCTCTTGTAGGAATCTCGTATGTGAGGGTCATGTCAATAGTTATATCGGGACCTCTCAGTGCACAAAAAGGAAGGAAGAAAATGAAACAAGGACAAGTGTCTTTTCTTACAGCAGCTCGAAGTACAAACACACACAAAAATGACAAAAAAGAAACTAGAAGCACCAAGATCAAAGGTCCCATGACATGAACTAGTCCCGATCTTGTCCACCAGCATCCGGAGTTCCGTAGTCGTATGTTTCTACTGCCTGATGCTAAGCTATCCCATATCCCCCTATTCCCTACTGTCGGGGAGGACCTCCTAGTGGTGGTGGTGGAAACACCTCGAAGCGTCATCCACCTCCAGCTGCATGGCCAACTCTCCTCCCACGTCCTTCTGCTCCTTGCGGTCTGCCTCGTTCAAACCTCTTCCTCTGCCTGGGAAGACCTTCATTTATCTATTGATCATCCGAGTGGGGGTTCGGATAGTCACAATCCATGTGACACTGTCCACCGCACATGTAACATAGCATGGCAGGTCTGGCTCTGTCACTCCACTAGGTGCCTCGCACTACCGATCATGAGTCATGCGGCGGAACACCTGTAGGTCTGGTCCTCCTGGACCTTTGCATCATCTTCCTATTGCCTGCTATAGAAGACTCTGCCGCATGATTGCTAATGGTGGGTCCTACTACTAGAGACTGCTCAGCAAGGAAAATATCCTATAAGAGGGATCCCTCCATCACGCATGTCTACTTTGGGATGCTGTGAGAAACAAAAGAAGCTCAAATCTCTCGCCTGAGCCCCTTCTGGAAGGTTCAGGCCATGAAGAACAGGTCTCGTACCATATCTGTGGAGTAGCACGAGAGGTCTGTGAACCACGCTGAGTACTACGACACCATCATGCTACCCTTATGATGATTCAGTATCTTCTGTATACGAACCACTCAAAGGCTGGATAGTACAAACTCTGCCCGGAACAGGCTCTCAATGTCTACCCACAGAAGTATCGCCTCGTCATGAATCTAGAGCATCAGGCTCCACCATCTTCCTGCTGCATCCTGAAGAAGGCTGGCATCAAGGATCACCATGAAGCCTGCTGGCATGCCCACTAACCTGAAGACTCTCACCACAGCCTCCAGCCAATCCTTAGCCTCCTGCGGGTCCACCTCTCACCTACACCGTGGTGGCCTATGGCGCTGTAACTCGTGCAGTGCGCTAAAGAGACGTGCACCCTCTACTACTGGGGCTAGTGGCATCGGTGGCCCAATGTGTGGTATTACCGTTGGTTCCTCCGCTAGTGCCTCAAGTGGTATAGGGCCCTATACTGAGGCCACGTCACTCGACGGGCTGTCAGTACGTACCACTCTTGGGGCTCTAGCTGGTCGTCTGTGGGGAGGCATCCTGAAAGAAACAAACGTTTCACGGTCAAACGATTTATACCTGGTGAGCTGACCTGGTTTGAGATATTTTAAGGGAAAACCTATGAAAACAAACACGCAATCAGTTTTTTTTTTGAACAACGATGGAAATCAGTTATCAAGGTCCTGGTGTATGGATACATCGGCCGCCCGCACCAACACTGGACTCCCTAAACTGAAAACCACTCTCGGTACCCTTAACACTGTTGATTCATAGGAATAAAATATCAGAGTTATATTTTTTGCGGTAGAACTAACTCCTTTGATACATATTTGTCACGACCCGTCCTCGGGGCTCGTGCCATGACTACCCCAAGCCCGCCTTCCATAGTACAGGGGCTGGCCACTAGCCACAAAGGCGTAAATCCCAAAAATTGGGAAGGAATTTCCATTATAAAATAAAAAAAGACCACAAAGTAAAAGTTGAAGTAATACACTAAGTACAAAATAAAGTGCTGAAAAGTAAAAAGGGCCAGAATACAAACCCAACTAAAAATTATAGCTACAATTGAATGTATGTACAAAATAAAACACAAATAGCTGGAAGAATAGAAGCAGCTCTTGGTTCGTCCAACTCAGTTCCTACATGAAGGCTAGGTACAGATAGCCTCCACAATGCTCTCACCCTTCAACCTCCTCCCAGTATCGTCTTGTCGTGAATTCCACCACCGGGGTACTGTCCAGTCTTCGAACACTCGACCTCCATCAGTGATGCCTATTGTCTGCAACCAACACAACAAGGTGCGGGCATAGCCCGTGCAGGGATGAGTATAAAATACTCAGTAGGGACCCCGAGACCCTCAAGGTCTCGCTAAATCCAACAAGGATAACAACAAAGAAGGATCTCAATAGATAACCATTACTTAGGAATAATCTCATACATATAACTAAGTTATCATGTAACCCATCACTATCATGAGGAAACACAAAGGTTACGATATCAACGGATAACCACTACCTAGGTATATGCCCATACGTATACCATTGTTATCAAGTGACGCATCTCAATCATGAGGTAAACACAAAGGTCATAGACTCAGCTCAAACCATTATTTTCATTATCGAAACCGTAATAGCTGAAGAGCTCTGTATCTGACGAGTATTGTGATCTTGTCACGACTCCAAGGTACTGGTCACTATCCTAAGACTGATAAAGTACTCCTCCTATCGAGTACCGTGGGTCTGCCACCTCACAATGTAGTGCTCCTCTGCCATGGGTCTGCCACCTCACACAGTAGAGCTCCCCCTCATAGCCTACAGAGGTAATCCTCTTATCAAGTACCGCAGGTCTGCCACCTCACAAAGTAGTGCTCCTTCGCCATGGGTCTGCCACCTCACAATGTAGTGCACCCAACTGGGCTATGCATGTTACTCCGAATCGAATCGAATAAGCAGTCATCAGGTCTCAGCTAGTTACACTGTCTTCGTACTCCGTATGCTCGTCTCCGCGAGGGTCCTATCCACAAGATAAATTTTGATACTCCATGTATGACAAAGTCCCACAATTAAGTATCATAGAGGTCCACCTCGTCAAATGGGTCTCAACAAAACAGACGACGCATCAATCGGACGCCCAGTCTGTGAGTTATTAGCCTATTCTTCCTAGGGGCACGGTTGGTTCCGTGTATGAACCAACCCGACTGTATCTCAACTGTACCCCAAAATATCATAGGGTATACTCATAGGGACTGTTTCTCAATGTGATCACCAATGTCGCTGACAGTTCATCAAACGGATGTCCGGTCTGAAAGTTATCAGCTTTTCCGTTCAAGGGGCCCGGTTGGATTTCGTGTTCAATCCAATCCAACCACTATCCAGCTATGTCCACATCTCATGAGAATTATTCCAAATGTTTAGTATCATCAATAGGAATCCAATAAAGTCGATGACTCGTCAATCGGACGTCCGGAGCTCATGTTAGAAGCATTTCCGCTCCGAGGGCCCAGTTGGTTTCGTGTTCGAACGAACCCGGTCATACACAAAGTTCTCTGAAACCTTGAGTATAATATACCGAAATTATCGCCTCAATCCGAGGATCGTATTACAAATGACGGTGCATCGATCGGAGGTCCATAGCCCATGTTATGGGCATTTGAACGGATCTGTCCGAAGGTTGGGGGTTCGGGCCCGGTCCGACCCGGCCCGATACCTCCCCCCCCCCCCCCCCCCCCCGGGGTCCCGCACATCGGAGGTGCCGTCGGCCGTCTGTTCCAGCCGCTCTACCTTGCACCGCCGTGGCTTGGAGCCTCTGCCTTGTCCGAACGGCGTGGCACTGCGCCCCTCCGCCGCGGCCCCGCACCAGCCGCAATGTCTTCGTGGTTCTCTGGCATGACGCGACGGCACCGCGCCCCTTCACTATGGCCCAACTCCGGTTGCGGGTTCGTTCATCCTCAACGGCGCGGTGCGATGGAACCCCGCATCTTCGTCACATTTCTCCAGGATTCTATGCGGTGCCTTTGCACTGCGCCGACTTATTTTGGACCAAAACAACAAAAAGGGGGAAGAGAGTCGGTCATGTCCGTGCAATCTGATCTCCTCCTGATAAGTTGATATCATGCGGCCCATAGATACAGACAAAGAATGACAAATGGTTAATTCAAGACAAAATAAATTACCCCTACCATGATAACAAGATGATTTCGAAGAGCGTCGCGAAAAATGGCATCGCGGGGGAAGATGATGATGTCGCTCACCTCACACTTCCACTTCCGAGTTCGTGCATCGCTACATTGATGACGAGGAGGGAGGAAGGAGGGTCGTCGGAGAAGCATCACGTCAGAAAGGGGGGGCTCCAAGGAAGAAGGCCAAATAAGGTCGGGGAAGAAGTGTCGCCGGCGATCTTCGCATTTTTTGCTGGAGAAAGAAGTTCTCTCGATCTATCCACCAAAATGCGCAAGAACGTGCCCAAAATAATAGAATATAATCTATTATTCTTGGTGGAAGAAATTAGTTATGTGGGCCCCATATAATAACTCTCACGATGGTTGTCACAATTAAAAATTCATAAAGTTGAGAGGCTCTGCCAAATTAATAGCTCGAGTGGATGAAATAATTAATTTGGGGAGTTTTGAGTGGGTTTAGGGGCCCGGGTGGTCCCCACCTATTTAACAATGAGAGGGTCAAGGAGATTCCTCCCATTAAATGGGGGGGGTGGTTTGTGGAGGTTTTAATCTCCACTATTAAGAGGTGAGTAAGAGTCCAAGAGGATCTCCATCATTAATGGGGGAGTATTGAGAGATTTCTTCCCCTCCCATTAAATAGGGGGTTAAGCCCCATGTGGACCCCATGTCATAACCTCTCGTGGGAGGTTATGCTGCTCAGATGGTCCCCACCCCAATTATCCTCCCATGGGAGGTTAGGGTCTGGCAGTACCACCACCAACTCCCATGTGGAGAATTTAACCAACACTATCCACATGGCGTGTGTTCAACAAAGATAAAATAAGTTGTCACTTATTTTATTTTATTATTCCACGTGAACCCAAAAACCAAATCTCAAACCAAATCATCTTCCATCGAGATGAAAGTCCCCTTAACATAAAATCGGCACTGTGATTCCATTGGTTCCTTCAGAATTCAATTCCGAGCACCGGTCCAAAATTTAGAAAAAAACTCACTTGTTCGTTCACTGAACGTACCTATGCTAAATTTGGGAATTGATTTTGGGAACACCGGGCCTCAGAATCAGGTGCCGTCAGAAACCACAGACTCGTAAAATTTCTGAGGAAATAAATAATTTTTCTTTTGATATTTCTGGGTCATTACAACCAAATACACTGAAGGATCATATTTGAAGTCAATTATGGATGAAAAGTTCATTGTTATTTAAATAAAATCAGAAAAAATACATTTATATGAGGTATTGTATGTTTTAAGAGACCACACTCATGGGATTATGATCCTCAATAATTGGGTAAATTCATTTTAACATTTATTTGAAAAAGGGATATCAATTTTCATGTTATTTAATAAATATAAATTGGGTTACCTCATAGTATTTTTTATTAACAACATAATTTATGTAATATATATTAAATTTTCAAAAATTTCTATAAAAATATAATTAGATCACTCCAATGCACTGAATCAAGGTAAAAAAGGTTATTAAACATCCATATGCAACCAATGTAGAGGAACATCAAGTTTTAGAACATTCTGAGGATTATAATCCTAACGAACACTTGGGTTTTCACCATCTAGATTCATCCATTATATATTTAAATCAATTTTCTACACATACCAATGTTATCAATTTTGCGTAATAATATAAAAATGATGTTGAAGATGAGCAAATTGTAATAGATTACCACCAATGTCCAATAAAAATTAGAAGCATTTTAGAATGATAGGGTTGAAAAAGAATTTAAATTGATAGGTTGAGGATTAAAATTGGATAATGTATTGAATTCATGGGACCATATTACTAATCATGAAATTATATATTTTTTAGTTAAATTATGATCACCTCTCGAATACAGATTCTGGTTGATGTAGATACTTTCCACAATGATATTATGATACTTTAGGAAATAATTTAGTAAGAGATTAATGTAACATTATGATATAATTTATTCATTTTACTAAAAAATTTAATAAAATATTTATTTACCCTCCATTAATCTTGGTGGAGTATATTTTTAATAAATGTTTTAGAATAATTTTTTTATTAATGGTCAATTGAATTTCACATAGAGGCTCTCAATAAATTCTTATAATTTTTAATAAATCATTTTATAATACAGTAGTTATTCTTTTCGATTAAAAAATGTTATTATTTTAAATAAAAACAATCTTCATAAAATAATCTTTATTTAGAAAATCCAACAATCCCCTATGATAAATATTGAATTGAGTACACTTCATCTGAAAAGAGATATATATTTATAATATAAACTAATATATTAATGTTGTACGACAAAAGAATATTATTTTTTATATTATTTATATATAGATGAAGGAATTAAATTCCAAATCCCAATCTATCCCATGAAATGTAATATTGATTGAGGATTATGTAAATAAATACATGACATTAGTTGTTTAATTATGTTAATGTTTTTCGGTAGTCTCAAAAACCTTCATTTGAACATTCTTTGGTTGTATTTAATTTAGGATACATTGGGAGATATTTTATAGTCTATGGAAGATTCTAGGCTGCTGCACAATTTTACAAAACAAGATCCATGCTACATCAATATGAAAATGTTGAATAGTGGGCATAAAATAGATATTTCCTGGTTTACCAAACTATCTTCCATTAATATAAAAACCATGAAACCCATTTAAAAAATGTTAACTTATTGCACATATTTTTATAAACATTGTGACTATGTCTATAAATCCATGTGTATGGGTATTAACATAATCCAAAATTTGGTTATAATTTCCCTAACCTTCTTTTTAGGACACTGATGGACAGGTATGACCCAATATCAGTTTCTCCCATAGTTGGATTTCCAAATATAGATTTTTAACCCATAGATCCCTCCTATAAAATATCCAAATCTTGAGTAATGTCTATCAATCATCAAGTGGTAGGTTTACTTTTTTATTATTATCCTTCTACAGTATCTCTTATTTACCCTTGAGTGAGATTAATCTATGCATCGATTTGTCGATATAGTAACTAATTTTCTATATTTCTATATATATTTAATTCATTCATCCTTGTTTTTTTGCCCCCTATTTAATTTTTTAATGCATGATATTGTGATTCTAGATTTTTTGATCCTGATGTAGGTGATTTTGTTACGATGCCCACTTTTTTTATCCTTAAATTACATTATTTCATTTTAAATATTAATATTAAATTAAATTGACTGGTTTTGATTAAATTGAAAAATAATGGTTATTTTAATAACCCAATATAATCGAATTGGGTTTTTAAATAAAAATTTATTTTTTTCTTAAAATTTGAAAACCCCAAATATCATTGAATTGGGTTGTGTTTACATAATTTTGTGAGATTTAAATAGTAGAACATAAATTGATTATTTTATTGGAATTATTTCAAATAAATTTTTATATTTTATTGAGGAAATTTTTTTAGTGGGAAGAAAATGTGATAACCCCAATTCCAATTATTTGGGTGTTTGTTATTAATTTTATGGAATTTTTAGAATAATAAATTTTAAAATGTAATAGGAATTTCGATTATAAAATTTCATAATTGGTTTAAAATATAAATTTTTAAAATTTAATAAAATGGTATTCGATAGAAATCATAGGTTTTTATCTTGGTGAAAATAAATTTTTTCAATTAAAATCCTTTATTATTTTAAAATAGAAAATTGAATATTTCTAATGGATAGTTTGATTTAATTGTTTTTAATGAAGTAATAAAATAAATTTCAGATCACCATTTTTTAGGACATGAAATCCCTTTGTAGTTTGTGAGTTATTTTTTGTGGCCCTTTAAGACTTATAATGTTATAAATATCGTATCAACACATCACATCCCTTTGGTGGTGGTGATGAGTCCTATTTGGCCTTAGGCCCAAAGGGGATTATGTAAATTCATTATATTTCACAATGTCACATCCCAATAGAATGGAACTATAATACTTATTTAGGAATATGACCATGTTATTATCATTTATATATATGAAATTTAAAAATCCAATTGTTATAATTTTTTTTCCATGCCATGTGATTTATATTATTTTTTATGTAAAAGTGTTTATTTTATTAATTATTGAAAACTACCATTTGATTAAAGAACCATTTTGTCCATAGGTAATTATATCATTTGAAAATTATTTATAAAATTTTATCTGTGATTTCTGAATTTCAAATGTATTTCCATACTTGAATTGTAATGTAAATGGATGTTGTCTCACACGCTCTGAAAAATATTTATTTCTGATTTTAATAAGTGCAACATAGAGGATGATATAGTTCGTTCTCTCAAAGAGAATGTGAATTAAAAAACGATTAATGGCCTCTAAGTATTTATATAAATTGTTCAAAATAATGGAAAATAATGATGATGGGTTTGTTTTGTGACATTTCAAACAGGAAATTAAATAAGATAATGAGAAGCGGCAATCAAGACATAATGTCATAGAAACACATATATGAGAAGATGTTGCTGATCTAATAAAACCCATTCCCATTAATTTATCATATTACCTTATAATTGTAATTAGTTCAATTATGATCCCCTAAACTTATAAACCATGGAACCCTAAAAAAATTATCACAACCAAAAATATTTGTGAAAATGAGCCCTACATTTTCATCGGGACCTTTAATCGCATTTCCCAACATTAAATGTGATCCAAAAGCCACGATGATTTCAGTGGTCAATTAGGTAAGATTATCCTCCCTATATTTGAGAATTAACTGTGCTTATGGATGAGATATAAACCGTACAATTCTATCCCAATTTGATTATAATTTGAGATTGCCATTTCACTCACATGTTTTACACAAGCCTGACCATGCGGTCATGTCCAAGTTGATTGAGTAACATAGAAATTAAAAAAAATTGAATGTTTTTTAAAAATTATTGTATAATTATGGATCAATATAAATAAAACAAGGGAGTTTGGATTAGATCATCTACAAAATAAATAACTTTTCCTTGGGTGGAGTGGTCAATGTGGAAACGTTTTCCATAAGCAATGGATTGAAAGGGGAATACCCAGTCAGATATCCACTATAACATTCCCGCTCAAGAATAAAAATATGAAGATGAAAGTAAAATAACACAACATTATTATTGAATAAAACTCATGTTAAAATCATAACAACAAGGAAAAACAAAGAGGAGGTGGGAGAGGAGATCGTTCATAGGTGAGAACATTACAAAATGACTTACTTCTTCCAAGGGATGTGAGGTGTTCCAAAGAGACACACATTCTGAAACAACATCCCAAATCCACTAACATGCCTCAAAAAGAGTAAAAACTCCATTTAGATCATGTTTTTTAGGGCTAGGGTTACATTAATTGTTTAATTTTGAAATTAATAAATGGCCAAATTTTGTAATCCATGTTGAAACGCATAGGTGTCCTCCAAAACGTTTGAATTGACCCTTGCTCTAGCAGGATTACTTGTCCATAATTATATCCTCGAGCTTCCCTCCAAATATTGAACTAATCAATGGCAGGATGATGAATATATGGCCAAAATAATAAAGTGGTGTCCAATCTGGATGGTTATGTCCAACTTTGTTTTCACGGAACATTTACTCCACTCCAATTCAAAATCCAGCTCCCATGTCCTGAATCTAATTTGTATCCCTTTACGTTAGTAACATAGTTACAAACCTTTATGTATTAATATTACACATAACATAATTTATGTCCGAAATACTACAATAAATTTCAAAATGGAAAACTATAATTTTCATAAAATTTACAAATGAGAGATATAATCAAAAATATTTAATAAATCATCATATTTATCATTATTTGAGGTTATTATATCATATATTACCAATAAAATATTCAATGATTTTTTTCCAACTCCCCCACACTTTAAAATTTCTACTCTGGGGAAAAACCCCATATCATGTAAACATCAATATCAAATAAAACCAAATTTTAAAACACATATCATTATTATCCATAAAGTCCACACCAAGAAAAAAAAATATCATGCCTCATAAGAAAACATTATTTCAATTAATAATTTATATCATTCAATATATTACCACTTCATTCATCCTCACTTTCACAAAACACTTAATTTAATGGATTATTCTTTTATCACACTAATGTCAATTTCTATCAATGTCTTTCTCATCAATACTCATACAAGGGTATCCACAAGCTTGATAATTTCTTATGATGCCACCAGAGGTGAGTCAAGGACATATATTTATCATTACGACTTTTCAGGGTAGTTCGGTGACTTTCAGTTGGTATGATTAAGATATGAAAAATTCTAGTGCTGAATGAGGAGTGATTGACTCTATTTGAAGCAAAATTGCATTAATATAATTTTCAAATTAATAAGGTCACCTACTATATCCCCCTACCATCAGTTCATGTTAATCATCACGAAAAATAACAAAATTTTCACACCATTTAAAATTTCTGCAGAAAAAATTTCAATCTTCTCAAACATTATTTTCTCGAAAGGTCCAGATAGGCATAATGTTCTTTCTATATTAGAATCTCCAGAAAGGCACAATTTCACTTATCATGAAAGCTTCAGAAAAGGAACTACATTCAATATGATTATTTTCTTTAGCAGAAAACAAATCTCTTCAGAATTTAATTTTTCACCCAAATTACCTAATAATGTGGTATCACAAAATAATACAGTTTCCCCCGCACATACGTTCATTTGGATTATGTGATTTCACCTTAGGAGTTGGTTGGATAGGGAAAATTGGCTTGGAATGTGGATAACTCAATAGGTTGTTCATGGAATCCAAGCTCTACAAGGAATAAATGTTCAAGGTAGGCCATTATAAAATAATATATTTAAATTTTTACATTAATAATATAAAAATTACTCAATAATTTAAAACATAATTACCTCAAACCCTCATGTTTTGATAGGAATAAATCAAATTCTGGTTATGTCAATCGTGGTATTGTACTCTCAGGTAGGGAGTTAAATGTAAATAATATGGAAATAATGGTTTATAATCCTCACTAGAATGTGGTTTCAAAAATAAATACAGAGAGATGTTTCATGGGATTCATAATACAGTGTATGTTTCAGGAAATTACTAAATATTTGTAACAGAAGCAAAGTAATTTTCAGCATTCATTTAAGATCAGTTTCAAGCAATAAATTGTGTCACTTATTTATTTGGATTTTAAAATTGTGATGAGAATCATTTTATCTCATTTGTATAAAAAAAACAAAAAAACTTGAAAATTGAACACAAAAAATATGTAAAACACATATTTTTTCTGTTTTTTTTTAAATAAAACAATTTACATTACTAATCAATATGGTTCCCTCCCCCACAAAAAAAATTTATTTCCTCAATGTGAATCCATTAGATGATATATTCATATTAAATAAATAATTTTAAATATGAAAGACAATATAAATGAAAAAGGGTTAGGAATAGCATACTATGATCAAGTGATGATGTGGTCATGAAATGTGATGAAATCCACTGCATTTGTAGGAAGCCCCTCAATGTATTTCATCAAACGTTTTCCACTAACTATAAATATCTATCTTATGTCCTCTTTTTTGATCAAAATTTCCCTATAGAGAAGAATATTAGTCAAAACATAAGGTCCTAACCATCTAGAACAAAACATACCAGCCATCAACTTGAGTCGTGAACTATAGAGAAAGTCTTTCTCTCTAACATGAAACTCAATTTTTTGATCATTTTTTCATGATTTACTTTTGATCATTAAATATAGATCCTTGAGTTTTCATATGATGACAATCAAATCTTCTCAAGATCTTGAATTTGCGGCTTCCTGTGGATTCCAGCTTGGCCAAATCCTTGTTGTATTTCTCTATAGTCCAATAAGCCTAATGCTCCAAATCCATGGGGTGATGAAATTTTTTTCCCAAAAACAATCCAAAATGAGGAAATACCAATGGATGTCTTGTATGCAATCCTATAATCCCAGAATTCATCATTCAAGTGCTTTATCCAATCATTCCTACATGGATTCACAGTTTTCTCCAAGATTTTATTCAACTCAATATTTGAAACCTATGTCTGACCATTTATTTGGGGGTGTTATGGTGTTAATATTTTCTTTTTCACCTCATACATACAAATAAGGGAAGAAATATTCTGACTGCAGATGTGTGTCCATTGGTCACTGATGCTGGTTTTCGATACTCCAGACCAGCAAAAAATATACACTTTGAAAATTTCCACAACAACATAAGAATCATCAGTCTTGATAGAATTATCCTCAATCCATTCTTGAAATATTCATCTACAACCAAAATATACAAAAAAAACAATGGAACTAGGAAAATGTCCAATAAAATCGATTCTCCATATATAAAAAATCTCACTGAATAGTTTGAGTTGTTGGGGCAGATCATGTCTCCTAGAAATGCTCCTAGTGTATTGGCAATGAGAACACGACATTGAAAACAGGTGGGCATCATGGAATAAGCTATTCCAATATAATCAAGAGTCCAAAACATTCCTACCATTCTTTTGGTGACCAAAGAGTCCACCTCAAGAATGTTTATGAAATAACTATAGAATATAGTCAAACTCATGATCTTGAACACACCTCCTAATAAAATTGTCACTACACATGTGCCAAAGGTATCTATCATCCCAATCATAAAATCGTTACTCACTCATTATCTTTTTCAATTTACTTTTCTTTAAATTTATAGTGATTTCATTGGAATCAAGTTATTTAACTAAATCATCTTATCCATGATGTGTACCTGATATGGAATATTGACGCTCAGTAGGGAATGTGTATTGAAGTGGTATCTAGTCCAAGTTGTTATCCTCTAGCGAGTGAGTAAGCCTACTCATGTGGTCCGCCACCATGTTTTCTGACCCTTTCTTTTCCATTATCTAAATATCAAATTCATGAAGAAACCACATCCATTAGATAAGTCTTGTCATTGAATCTAGTCTCATATGTGGTTCCTCAGTGCTTCATGGTCTTTTAAAACAACTATGTTAGAGCCGAATAAATATGATGGAAATTTATCTAATGCAAATATGACAGAAAGAAACTCATTTTATGTTGTTGAAAAGTTTTATTTCACTGAATCCAATGGCATGGATGCATATGAGATTACATTTAAATGTTTGTCCAACCATTGAGATAAGACAGCTACAACTTCAATGTTGGATGCAACACATATAATCTCAAAAATAATCTCCCACCGTTGACGTTGTATGATTTGTGGAGTGATCAGACACATCATTATCTCATCAAAGGAATTCATGCATGAATCATCAAACACAAAATATGAATCCTTTTGAATTAATCATGACATATTAAGTGAAATATTACGAAAATAATGGACGATGCACTGATAAAATCCTCCATGTCCTAAGAAATATCTAACATCACCCACACATGAATTATATTTTGTGGATTTAATAATACCTACATTATATTTTTCAACCTTTATCCCATGTTTTTACACTACATGTCCTAAGACAATCCCATGAACTACTATGAAATGTCATTTTTCAATATTTAAGACTATATTCTTCTCGTTAAAAAGATTCAACACATTTCTCAAACTACATATAAATTCATCAAATGAGGTTCCATATACTGTAATGTCATATATAGATAACTCCATGAAAGTCTCAAGAATATTAGAAAAAATACACGCCATGCATCTCTGGATGGTACCTAGGGAATTGCAAAGTAGAAATGGAAAACTCGGGTAGGCCATTGTACTGAATGAACAAGATAATGTTGTCTTTTCCTAATCCTCCGTAGCAATAGTGTCCTAAATATATCCAGAAAATCCATTCAATAAGCATTAATGTGTCTTCCCAGCTAGTCTCTTGATTATTTGATCAATAAATGGTTGGGGAAATGGTCTTTGTGAGTAGACTAATTTAGGTTCCTATAATCAATACATACATGACAAATATTTTGCAACATCATTGGAAGTAACTCATCATTCTCATTTTTTATAAATGTAACACCACATATCTTAGGCGCCTCCTGATTAGGACATACCCCCTGAGAATCTAAAATGGGAAAAATTATACCTTCCTTGAACAATTTCTCAACTTCGTTTTTAAAAACATCTAGAGGGGTTAGATTGAGTTTCCTTTGTGGCTTCCTAATTGGTTTAGTCACGTCCTCCAAGATAATCCTATGCTTGAAAATTGAGTGGGTAATTATTGATATTTCACCAAGGTACAACAAATTTTCATCATGTTTTCCATCCAAAGATTAATATGTTTTTCTTCAGGTTCTAAATGGATATTGTTTGAAATGATAATAAGTAATTTTTTCCCACATAACATGTTTGAGTATTTGAGATTAGGTGGAAATGTATTGAGTTTCAATATAGGGGGTAAAAAATTGATTGAGAAATTAAAGGAACTGAAATTTGTGTGTAATTAACATCATTTTCAGAATATACATCATCAAAATCAGATTAAAAGCATCATATCTATCAGCATACGCTACAAAAATGTCACAATATGTGTTCAAATTATCAAAATATTAATATGATTCAATTTCAAAATAAAATATGATAGAGTCATGTGCATTAGAAATATGTGTGGTAGTATACTTAGACATCAAACTAGAACCAACACTAATAATCTCTCTATGCATTGGACAATAAAAATTAATGTATTTTTTATTTATTGGTTCAAAATGAGAGATAACAAAAGGAAAATAGTCCTCACAAGGTTAGTTCATGGAATCCATAACATTATATATAAAAACATCATCTCTAAACTGCATGGAATGTGTACCCTCATTTACTATTATGATAGTTTTTTAAATTTTTAGGAAGGGTGTACTAATAATAATTGGAGAATGAGAACATAACTTATCATGATCTATGCTATGCATGTTGAAATATGATGAAATGATTATGTCTCTTACCCGATCAAGTATATCTTAAAGGACTCCCTCTTGATATGTTGTATCTCAATTCTCCAAATGGACCACTACTCTCGTCTACTTATACTCCCCAACCTACAAAGAAAAGAATACCGATAGAGGCAACAAATTTTTGGAAGCACCAAAATCAAAAAATGCATCAGAAAAGTGCAACTCCCCTATGGTGAAAGGAATATTGAATTTACCTAGATCCTTACACTTAATTGGAATTTCTAGAGTTGGTGAAATGAGTGCGGACACATTCCTTCCAATATTGATCATCTCATTTCTCATGAGACCTCTTTTATTGATACAATGTTCTTTTACGAATTTTTAATACCTTTGTTTTTTTTAAATGGCTTCAAGTAAAGGTATGTTTTTATCCACACATGTAAATGTGACCAAAACATCTTTTTTCATCGCCTCCTCAACAATATTCAGTGTTTTTAAAACACTATATGTAAATGGAATGGTTTTTAAGAGTAACATCATTAATAATTTTATTAACTTAAACATTCACATTTTGTTTCTCTTCAGCTGGTACTGAATGGGGATTCTCCGGATTTGTGGTGAATCTCGGTGGAATGTAATGTACAAATTTATCATTCATTTTCATTCCACATCTCAATGTGATGGATGTAAAATTCCCCTTGGGATTTGGAGTAGTATGGGAAGGTCGAATTTCAAAATTAATACTTACCAGTTCATAAAGGGTAGTGGAAATCTGGCTCATTTGAGTCTTCAACTCCCTCAACTTCGAACCTATAATCTTTATCCCATTCTACTAATTAAGAACAATTTTCATCAAATGATCATCAGTGTATGAATATTCCATGGTTGGGGGATTCCCTTGTTATTGAGAGTTTGGAGATGGAAGAATCAGAATAAGAAACTGTAGTGTTGCACAACCAGAGTGAATTGGTTTTATACAATGCAATTTCATCTGATGAGTATATGTTAAAAAATAATTTTTTTATTTGATGAGGAGATATATTTAATGCTGAATTAAATTCATTTTTATCCTCCAATTTACCCACAATTATCTAAATACATATTTAAAAGATAATAGGTATAGAGTTTTTTTATAATTTTATATCAATAAAAAAAATTAGATAGATTTTATTTTGATTAAAAAATAGAGGATTTCATAAGAGTGAAAAAATAGATAAATGGAGGAATGTACATCATTCACACATAGGGAAGTGACCCATAAGACATTTTAGATTTTTATGAATCATCCTAAAATCCATTTGATGCACGGTGTGACATATACGACTCAATGTGTGAATAATATGTTTAAATTTGATAGTAATGTTTGAAAGTTTTGTTAACCTAAAAACAATAAAATAGAAATCTTATTTTCTTGACAATATAAAAAAATCAATTAATAAGTCCTTTGTTATGTGTAGGAATTAGTCTCATGTAAATATGATACATGATGTGAATCATATAAGTCAAAGTGCTTGTTTCCTATTTAAAATGATATTTTATTAAAAAAACATGTGACTTACTCAAAATTGAAAATTTTTCAATTTCTTACTAGTGTAAAAGACCCAAAATAGAATTATTAAAATAAAAAAACGTAATTTGAAAGAAAAATATGATGTTAAAAAGTCTAAAAGCACACGAATTTCATGTTTTGATTCAATATTTAATGTCAGTTTCATTCTAATGAATTATGCCACATAATGTATGACATGCATTAAACATAATCTTCTTTTTTTTAAATCCATATGTAGTAATGTTGTAGACCCAGTCTTGTTCCACATCACAAATAAGGATACTATACTCATATTTTATAAATTGTATAGGATCATGCTACTATGTTTCATGCCTTTGTAAGAAGAGCAACGAGGATACATCTGCTCAATCATAGAGGTAATCATTATGATTTCACAGTAAAATTTGTCTCACTATAATTAATTTATTGTTTCAATTTAATGTTTAATTTAATTTATTTGATTATTATTCTCATAATTATTTGTTTCTTATACTGGGGGATTATTTTGTACGATTTAGTGTGATGTGTCTATCTTTCATTCCTATCTACACCAAAAAATCCACACACGTCTTCTCCCTAAATTGTTTAACCCCTAAAGTGTTTCATTTATCTCTTTCCTTCATGATCTCTCCACTGACATTGTAGGAGGATCAATGATTCTACCTCAACTCAATTATAAAGGTAATATTTATCATTTAATTGTAAAATCGTTGTCCTTAGAATTTATGTATTGTTTCATATTTACGATTTATTTATTTATTTTTCTATATTACTCACATAAAAATTGTGTTCATATATACGGGGATTTTTTCTATTATTTGGGGATCTATGTTCATCTTTTAAACCAGTCTTCAACAAAACGTCCATATAATTCATCTGCCACAAAGCCTTTTCACCCCTATAGTGTTGCAATAATCACTTTCATTCGTGTTCCCTCCACTTCCTTTATTGGAAGATCCAATCCACCACATTTACTCAATTACATATGTAATATAGGAATTTGAATAGTAAAATCATTTCCCTTAAAATTATTGTATGTTTTCATATTTATGTATAATTTACTTCATTATAATATTACTCACATAATAATGGTTTTCCAATACAACTGGATTCCTTTTGTTGAGTTGGGGGCTTTTTCCATCATTCATGCCTTTCTACATGAAATCATCCACATACTACTTCTCCATAAAAAAGATTCACCCCTGCTGTGTTTACATATATATATTTCCTTAATGCTCCCTACACAATCATTCTATCAAGTGAAACCATGTCCCCTCTGATCAATTACATAGGTAGTCTTGATATTTTCATAGTAAAATACATATCCATAGAATTATTGTATTTCTTCATATTTATTTTTAATTTCTTTATTTTTATTATTACACATATAATATTATTATTATTATTATGGTGGTTTCTTTTTGTGAGTTTATGTGGTTAGTTTGAATCTACACATGCAGTGCTGACAGTTCAAAAATAAAATTCAATGGAAATCACATTGAAAATTACAATTAAATATTTTTTGGAATATTGGATGTGTAAGAATATAGCAGACCACAATATGACACATGATGTGAATAGTATGACTCCATGTACATAGTTCTATTTATTATTTCAAATAATTTTATTAGAATATAAAAATGACACAAGGTGTTCTTTATCTATTTGTTATAGACATACAACATGGAAAAGAGTCACTCAATGAAAAACAAGAAAATTAATTATTTCTTCTTTTTAATTTAATGAATCAATTCATTAACAATTTTTGATGGGTAGGAATCTGTATCCAGTCAATCCAATACACAATGTTATCAGTATGAAAAAAATTCGTTATTTCATGATTAAAATGTCATTTTTAAGAAAAATGATGACTGGAAATTTAAAATCTGAAAAACACCATCATATTTTATAGAAACATTTTGAAAAATAATACATATATAGTTTGGATCAAGTAGGAATAATCCCCACCTCAATATGATTCATGGTTGGAATGGTATGACTCCATGTGAGTATTTATTTAAAATTGATATCAATTTTAGGAAAACAAAAACAAACTGACGGACTCAAAACCAAAAAAACACATCCATAAGGTTCTTATTCATTAGGAAAATTATCCATTTGTGATTTTAGACATTAATTATTTACACAAACCTCAATATGATTCACGATGTGACCAATATGACACCAAATGAGTTTTTTATTTAAAATTTAGATAAATTATACTATGTAGAAAAACAATCCAACTCAATACCAAGAAAACACATTAAAATTGTCTCAATATATTAGGATAATGATTCATAATATATTTTTGATGTGTATGAATTAGTTTGACATCATTCTTATACACAATGTGATCAGTATAAGTTAATTTTCTTATTTCAATATTAAAATGTAATTTCGTGTAATAAATAAAAAATACGCACAGAAAATTCAGAGAATACATTAATATAATTTCTATAATTGTGGATAACGATCCACATGTCATTTGTGTTGTGTTTTAATTTACCACACCTTAATCTGATGCATGATGTTAACTATATGACTCCAAGGGAATCATTTTAAATTTATATAAATGTTAGTTAAAAAATATGACCTACAAAAAAATGGAATAGACACAATAATATTTTTTTGATACATTAAGATAATTTTCCATATGTGATTTGATGCCATTCATGAATCATATCCACCTCCATCTGATGCAAAATGCAACAAATAGAACTCCATGTACATGTTTATAATTGAAATTGAGATCAATATTACTAAAAATTCCAACTAACCAACAAAAAACAAGGAATAAAATAAAATTTCTTAAATATATTTATAAAATAATCCATATGTTATTTTTTATTTATAGAAAACCAGTTGCGCCTCAATCTGATGAACAATGTGGTTGGTATGAGTCAAAGTATTGGTTTCAATTTTAAAATAACAATTTTTTAATGAATGAAAAGTGAAATACTAAAAACCAATGAATCACCTAAAAATATTTTTATATTTTTGAAAAATAATAAATATGTAAAATGGGTTTTTTAGGTATCATATCATTCAAAATATGTCATACAGTTTGAACGTTATGGCTCAAAGTGTTTATTTTTATTTCAAATTGTCATCAATTTTAGTAAAATGGGAAACCTTCAAACTCATAACAAATACAATACATTTTTATTGGTTTAAGACATTACCAAGATGATAGATAAATCATTTTTGACTAGTAGGAATCAGCCTCACCTCAATTTGATACCCGGAGTGACAAGTATGACTCAAATTGTCCGTTATTAGTTTAAAATCGACATTTGAGTTCAAATGTGTGTTATTCACTAACAACCTATAAAATATACATTGATTTTAGTTATTATTGGGGTGAATGTTTCATTTGTCATTTTTGATTTTTTGGAATTTTTTTCACATCAAAATGAAACATGAATTAATATCGATGAGTAAATAGTGTGTGATTCCAGTTTAAAATGTTGTTTTTAAAAAAAGTCAACTAACATACTCAAAACCATGAAAAAAAATTTATATTGTTTTGATTTTTTTGGGAAATTATACAAATGTTAATTTAATCTTTTTATTGGATTCATTTGTACCATAATATGGGCATAGTTTGACTGGTATGACTCATTGTGTATCATTTTAAATAACATTGAAAATATTTTTAATAAAAATTAAAATTTTCTTTAGTTGTATTCATTATTTTATTAAAAAAATAATTGATTTCATTTAATAATATTTTAATTTGATTGACTATGTGTGGTTTTATCAGAAATAAAATTTGTACATTTTGGATTAATAGTTAAAGTAGCATTGTTGTTTTTGGATGTATGTAATAATTCATATTTCGGTACTTGTATAATCTAATGATTTAAATGTATATAATATTGTGTTTTTTTAATACTTGTACTAAAATTTTAATTTCATTTATATCTTGTAAAGGGTCGTGTTTTTGTTGATATGTATTTTGATTCTACTATGGCGATATGTTTTTACAACACAGTACAGTAGTTCTACAATTTGGTCTTACAACACATTGTTGAATATCCTTTTATCATTGCTTTTAAAATCACTTATAATATCCACTTTTATCTTCACTTTTAATTGAACTAATAAACAACTAAATTATTATCACTTATAAAAGTGATGTTAAAAAATCCATTGTTAGTTCTTTAATATGTGAATAAACAGTATAATTTATCAGTGATTTTTTATGATCTAATAAAACACTATTTATCAAAGCTTTTATAAGAAATGATAATTTGTTATTTTAGTAGGGCTAAATTAACACTCTCGTCAATGATTTATTTATTAGTTCTTATTTAATTGATGTTAAAGGACCAATTTATAGGTGATTTTTTATAAATGATAATGGAATCCTTTATCTAAACATTTTCAATGATGATAATAGACTAGGTATTTTAACCAGGATATTGTAGTTATCACATTTATAGCATTTAAAAGGCCATTTTGAGCACTGTTAATGGCTTATTTTATAGTAGTGTCCCATTATCCAAACAAATTCTCATGTAATTTTCATGGAATTTTGGAATATAATATTTAATGTGTATCTCTATAACATCATTGCAGTTTTTGTGTATGAAATAATCATTTACTCTATGTCTGAGGAGGATCATGTACATCATCTAAGTAGAGTTCATATGTTACATATAAATCACCTTCTTTATGCCATGCGTTTAATATTAGATATCTGTTTCTAGGAATTCATTTAATTAGGACACATGGTATCAAAAAAAAACAAATTTAAGTTGATCCTTTGAAGGTGAATGATATTATTACATCCAAGAAACCATAAAATGACTCTAAGATACAGAGCTTCTTGTGGTTTGTTGGATATTATCATTGATACATGATAGAATTCTCGATGTTCAACTCTTTGATGACTACACTATTTCAGAAGTGATTAGAGTTTACTCCAAATGAAAAATTTCTATGTTTTTTGATGAGATGAAATTTTATTTCACTACTTCAGCAATATTCACTATTCTAGAGGCCGAGTAAGGCTATGTGGTCTTTTGGGATGCATTGAGTACGAGTTCTGATGCATTCTTATGCAGTATATCATTCCATTACATATAGATATCATCCACTTAAGAAACATGAGAATAATTATTTTACCTAAAACCAAGAACATGCTTCAATGAGGAATGCTCATTAGAGTTTATGGAATTACATTTTTGGAAAAAACATACAATAATTTCTAGCCATAAGATCCTGATTTATATGTTCTCTCAAAAGGATTTGAATCTTCCCTAAATTCATTGGGTAGATTGACTATAGTATATTGATTTCAAAATCACTTATTCTGTAGGGAAAGTGAATTCCATTGTAGATTAATTGGGAATAAAACATCGAACCTTTGTAGTGAATGAATCCTTATAATAGTTGAATAGGGTTGTTCTTTTTGCAAGGTTACATATCGAAGTTTGAGAATCAGGGGTTGAGGTTTCATTGTCCATTCTTCAGTTGATAGTTTCTTTTATCATGTTGATCCATCTGGAATATCATATTGATTTTGTTTTTTATGTCATTAAAGAATATCATTTTGGTGTGGAGGTCGTTGATGATTTCACATTCTCTAAATTGGGAATTATATGCTTTTGAGACCATTTTTTGGTACCATCTCTGGTAATAAAAATCTCTTAAGGTGGGTTTCCATTGTTTCTAGTTGGATAAGAATCTATGAACCACATATATGTTCTATGAAATGAGGTTTTAGATTTGGTGTCCATGTATGAGGTGAAACAGTTCTTTCTTTTTTTGTCGTTGTAATTTGTTCCCACATGTGAAGGTCGAGCAATAGAAAGAATCATGTATTCTTCAGTAGCATCCAGTCCATACATGGATATGGGATTAAATATATATTGACATTTTGGTTAGGTTTCTACATTCCCAATGAAAAAATAATGCAATTTGTGTTGTGATTGATAGGGGAGAAATCAGATCACACTATACCCATTCGAAATATAACCATGTAAAGTAGTTTTGAATCCATAATGTGGAAGTGATTTTTCCTTATCATGGAGTTCCATATATTATATTTTATGATAGAAAAACTTGGATATATTATCATTTTTGGAGAGGCCTTTAGGAAGAAAAATGATCACATGTTTTTTTGAGTATGGAATTCTATCCCAAGTCGAATTGACACACAGAAAGAGAAATACAAATTCATGAGGATATGATTCACAGTTGTGTTCTCAATTTTGGTGGAGAATTGGATTATCATATAGATATTGTTTATTTTTCTTATAATAAAATGTAAGATTCTATGATTACAATGTATCTTTTTTAGTCCTTTTATTGTTGTCCTCGTATTTCAATGTGGTGTTCGTTAGAGATTCTTGATACATATTTGATTAGATAGAGCTTGGTCAAAGACAAGAAAGAAAATATCCAGTCAATTCATTAGAGGGTATTGATGGAAAAAAACTGATATATGTCTTATGATGATATTCAAAATATAACTTTGGAATTCTCGGTCGGTGTACAGGTGTTCATGATGGTTTCACCCCGATTTAGTCATCAAAGGCTTGAGAAGAAATGGATGATTTATATTTGTTTTGTAGGACCACGTGAGGTTGTTAAGAAGGAAGGGAATGTTTCTTACCATTTATCAATGCCACCACTTCTCACATCAATCCATGACATGTGTCATGTATCACAATGAAGATAATATCTATCTTATCTGTCTCATGTTATGAGTTGGATTGAACATGAAGCTGAACATGATTTATTCGTGAATGAACGGATAGTCAGTATAGTTGAATCTAAAATAAAGTTACATTTTCATAAGATGATACATTTGTTTCTTGTTCTATAGAATCCTGGTTCATATAATCATGAGACATGGGATTGGGAAATACATTTGATATAATAGTGGCCTCATCATTTTTACAAGGAGGTTTAATCATAGAATATATAGGGAAAAAAATTTCTATGGTGGGGAGGTGTAACATCTTGGTAATATTTTAAGGTATTTATAAGCCCCACTTTTTAACATTCATTGGTTGGGTTTTCTTTGCGATTGATTTTTGTGAAATTTTAATTTTTTTTGTGCTACTAGACGGTTGTCGCACATTTTTCCAAATATTTTACTTTCTAGATCATTTTGGAAAAATTGGACAGTGGGCTTCACATAGCTTATGTATGATTTAATGAAATGTTCACCCAATATAGAGAAACTATTCATCCAATTTATAATAGGCGCAAGGATTGTTCATGATTTATATTTTTCTCACTATATAGTATCCACCATGATGGATTTTTGGTTTCCTGGACCCCTCTTGGATGGAATTAAAAGAATGAGGAACGGCATCATCTTGCAAGAAGTTGGTTTACATTTTCTATTATTTTCTTACCATGGTATATTTTTTCCCCATAGGTTTCCATGAATCATCATCTTGATTTTAGAAACTAGTTACAAATATTTCGGAATCTAAATATAGAGTTAATTCAATGATCTTTGTTGATTTTGTACTCTATTGGAGTTTTCTATGTATGCCATTATGATTTGAGATCCATTGATAATGAGATAGGTGGTTCTGTTACAATGCATATTTATATTAACCCTAATCATCATTGTTTAATTTTAAATGTTAGAATTAAATTATGTTTTATAGTTTGTATTAAATAGATTTCCATTGGATTGTTAAAAAACCTTATTTATTTGAATTGTGGTCATATTGAAAAATGAGTTTTTGGAATGAAATTGGAAAACCCCCAATTTCACTGAATTTTGGTGTGATTTCGAAAAATTGTGAGTTTTAAATTTAATAAGTTAAATTTTATCTTTGATTGAAATTATTTCAAATAAATTGTAAGATTTTAATGAGGATATGTTTTTGGTGGAAAAATGTGAAAACCCCCAATTCCATTAAATTGGAGGATTCTTATGAAATATAATGATTTTGTTGAAAATTTAATCATTGAATTTAATTTAGATATTTGGTTTGTGAACTTTTAGGATTGGATTCAAATAATTAGTTTTGGATAATGGATTAAAATGGTGTTTGTTAGAAATCATATTGTCTTGTATTAGTGATAAGAGAAGTTTTTTTAAAAACTATTATTGGTTTTAATGATTAAAATTTTAATAATTGAAATGGAGAATGAAATTTAATTGATTTTTTATGTTGTCATAAAATAATCACCCCTTCATTGTTATTTACTGAATCCCATTCTAGTATTTAGTAGTCAGTGAGTTACTTTTTGTGGAACATTATGACTTACAACATTCTAAAACATCAAATCTACACATCACATACCTTTCGAATAGATGGTGACTACTCTATGGACGTAGTCCCAATGAGGTGTACGTACAAAATTGTCCTTTAATAGTTTTGGGTCCCTATATCACAGAACTATACTACCAAATTAAGAATATGACAATTTTTCTCCACAGTTCTCATTTATAATGTATATATTGATTTTTTTCAAACTATATAAAATTCCTTGTGATTTATAAAAACTATTTTTATAAAAATATTTTTACTTCATACATTTGTGAAATGATCCATTTTTTTAATGAACCCTTTTCATTATATGTAATTTCATTTTTTTAATTGTATATTTTATTTTTGTTATGAAATTGTTTGGTGAAATCGAATTTGGATTTGGATGGAACCTAAATTTTGCTTTTGGTTGTTTGTAGATTATATTCTATTTGAATCTAGAAACCAAAAAGGATTAATTAGAGGTGGATCTAGAAAATGATTTGTGGACATGGTGAGTGGCATCCTACGGGACATGCACCTTTTTTCTTAATTTGGAACTTTTTATATTGTTCTTTGAGTTGTATTTCATGTTTTTCATATGATATTGTTCTCAAAACGGATTAACTCATAGATGAACAACTGCAGTTGGACCAGGTACACGATGTTTTCCACGTGTCGCATTTGAAGAGGAATGTTCCTGACCCATCCCTCGTTACAGACTAGGATGAGGTGGGCATCGAGGAGAAATCTACCATTCCCAAGTACCATGTTTAATAATAGAAAATTTTCATCTCTCTCATGACCATTATAGTGATCCAGCCTATATAGACGGGTCCTGACCCATGACACCCAATGTAACACCCTCTCTTTCTAAATTAGGCACTATTTTATAGCATTTCAGAGACACAGTCTCTCTGGAACCCTTTCATCCAATGGTTCTATACACTAAAAACAAAAAATCTTCATATGATGTAGCCTTCATAGGACTTACACCTCCATAAACATCCATTTATGATTCTAATCCATGGATGATAGTACTACCAGATCAGACATGCCCACAATAGGATCCATAAATTAAATTGAATGATAAATAATTAAAAACACCAAGAGCACATACCCCAACAGTATTGACTGGTCCCTTTCTTATAGCCACAACATCCTTATTTACAACCTCCTGAGTTTCATTACATTGAAACTCCCCATGTCATGTTGTGCTCTTTAGGTCACTAGATTATCATCCATTTTTTTAAGAACACGGTTCTTCCTTTGAGGTACAGGTTTCATTATTTATTTATTCCATTAATAGGATTTTTTGACAACACTGGAAAAATAGACATGAACTAGAATCATTACAATACCATGACCTGACATAAGTGAAAACATCATGTAATTATACATACACGACATTTATATTTTCCATTTAATATTGGAAAAATTTTGTGTTGTCATGCTAGTAAGAAAAATAGAGAAAGCTAACAACATACCATGCACTTCCTACTACACACCATCTAGTCTTGTTGGAAGGCCCTAGAATGTAAGTTAGAAACATTTATCTTCCAAATGAATAGTTAAATGATATGCATGTTGTGTATATGAACTTACACTCCATTTTTTTCCTCTTGAAATGGGAAGTAGCCTCTCTATTTGATAGATTGGGAAATGCTCTCGCTGGGGGGAACTCAAGATGAGCATTGGAACATCAATCTCTTCACAGTTGATCATTTGAACACTAAATCAATCATCATTAGTCTCGTTTTAACCCAATCATTGATGGATAAAATAATCATAACTAGTTCTGGGAAATTTCTATTCTCAAATAAGTTATTTATGGTTGATTGAATATCTTAGTTTTGTATATATCTGCTATTCTAGATTGAATTGGAAGTCGTGGCCAGATTAAGAGAGTCATACCACGATGCGGTAAGTGGTTTCATTCTAATGGATTAATTTCATATTGATTATATGTTTTGTTTTGTCGATGTGTCCATGTTTATGTTTTCCCTTTATTGACACATTTACCCATGTTAATTCCTACAGATGTTTCAATTATTAATTATAAAATTCGATGCTTGATGAGATTTCTTTTTTTGATTACGGGCCACCATGCAGGTGTGTTTCCCTTGGATAACTGATTATGGGCTTCTTGGCTTTGGATAACTATTTTTATGCTAGTATTTTCTGAATTATGGGTAGTTTGAAATGATTAGTATTTATAAATTATTACAAATGTAAATCTCATATATGTCGGGCATGGCCCTGTGGAATAATTCTTCCTATGTGAATAGATTTTTCATGCATGTGGGAAGGTTGTGTGTGCCTATGGGATACATTTTGTGCGCCTATTGGATACATTATGTATCAATGTAATTTAATAATTGAACATGAATGGTACAAATGTGACAAGACTTGTATTATTTTTTTACCTTTTAGTACATCCAAGTTTAATTCTTTAAATATTAAACAATACTACTGCATATACTCACAGACAGATTGGTACAAACCGTCATTGATTTCCTTTTGGGATTCATTTCCTACACCATATTCAGGTCATATCATTGGGACTAAATAGACTCTATTGAACGCGGTTTTGATAGTGGAAAATATCCTTATAAATGTACTTGATTGCTGCTTTGGATCAGGAGAGCATGTGACTAAGAAATGGCTTTTGATACTATTTTGGTTCTCTTTGTATTTTTTACCGTAGTATTGTATTTTAATTGATAGAGTTGTATATTGTTTTCAATGATTTAATATAATAAGTGACATGATGAATCATTTTCATATTATATGTCTTCTGGTAATCTTTTCTTTTCAATATTCTTTTGTATACTTTTGTTCCATGATGTATACAGCTTCGGCTATTGATATTATTTTTTTCGATGTGTTATACTCTTATAATGTGGGAATATTTCTACCACTTTACAACACTAGGCCCTCATTTCTAGATGACATCATCTTCTGTTTTGGTAAATGGACATGGGTCCATTTTTTCAACCCAGTACAGGGAACATTTTTGTGGCTTATGGACATGTGACGCTAAAAATTGGTATCAGAGGAGGCTCCTTTATATTTTTCCTTAATAGTTTTCAATGATATAATGGATTTGTAATTTTGTAATTAATTTTTCATGAGAGTAGCTACCATGTGTATAGAGATAATCCAAATTGTCTTGAATTAAATTGTGTGTTTGAATTTTGTTATTATTGACATTAATTTGTTTTTGTTTTGTTGCAACCCTATGAGAAGCGAGTATGCATCCCATATCCACTTGTGAGAATCCCCTGACATGCATTATGAAATTCCATCTAGGATTCATTATATATTTAATGTTTCTGTGATAAATTTAATGCTTTAAATGCATGTTGTTGTGATAATTCCTTGATAGATATGCTTGCTGTTGGGATTAGGGTATTGGTACATGATATTGTTTTAATTGGATCGATTCTAAATGTTTACCTCTTAGGTGTATCATCCCTCTTGGATCAGAATGTCGTGGATCAAGATTCGGCCTTTTTTTATAGTATTTTTTTTGATATGTTATTCATGGGTGCAATACATTGGGTCGTGGGGTGTATGGGCCCTCACTGGTCAGAATTTCGCATTCAAATTGTCAGTTTTTCTAATAAAGCGGGGTTTCCTGGGAAATCTTGAGATTTTTTCTAAAATACAAAGTATTCATGGTGTGTCCTTCATCCTAACACGTTGTGGGTTTTTTCTATTTGGGGGAGATGATGTTCCGGGATTTCCTATGAACACTATGTGTAGTATATGACTGTGTAAGGGACGGCCAGAGAAAAAATGGGCTATAGTGTTCTCATTGGAACATTCTATGTACATTCAGTACACGCAATGTATCCTACCCATGAAGAACCCATGTGGACCTATCCACGTTGGTGTGCATGTCCGGGAAGACAGACTTCTGTACATGTAATGTTCATGTGGAACATATCGTTTACCTGGGGTTGAAACGCACCTTGGATAGTGATGGAATACAACATTATGATAGCTTAAGGGTAAACACTGTGTAGTCTTTCTACACGATGTGTAGTCCCTTTTTTCAATATCAGAGTGTATTTTCTTATTCAGTTTTGGCACTCTTAAATGAAAAACAAAGGTGATGATCTTGAAATAAGTTTTGTTCTTGATTGAGTAGTGTCATGCAACAATAATGACCACAATCATTATGATAGGAGAGAGGTGAGGAACATTCTACATAAATAGTAGGACACGTTTAAACAATGGACCCTCTAGTTGTATTAGATGAAGCACCATGTGATATAACATACATAGGTGTAGATGCATATTAACATGAATGCTCTGTGAGGTTCATGAAAACCTTTTAGGGAGCATCGTAGGATTCCACATATATGGAACTGTTTGTTTTTATCTTCTAGAAGCATCATCCCCCTAATTTTTTAGTGGATGCTAGACCACATGATAAAGCATCATTGCTATAATCAGTGATGCAAATATTCATGTATATGGAGACATCTCTTGAGAGGATGGTCATGATCGTGACCTATATGTTGTGTGTTTCTACCAAGAGGGCGTTGGTTGTAATAATTCTTGCATGGCATCATTGGTATGTGGAAATGGAATACTTTCAGGTGACATTCTATGATTACTATTTTCTAGAGATGCTAATGGATGACCAAGACTATGAGATCATTCAATTGGAGTAGGGAACACTATCATTTATATAATAATATGGTCGGTTTTCTGAGCATTTTTGATTCATACCTATCCCGAGGGGTGATGAAATATAAAAATATAGATGCTTCACAGATGGTCTCAAGATCTATATTTGATCAAAAGTTAATTTATTTAGGTTTAATTTTTTCTCTGATATTATGAATCAAGCATTGATCATATTGTGCATTCTGTGAGAAGCTAGTGGTGCATTCCAGAGAAGTTTGGATCAGATTTCTTGTAATTTCTCAACCATAACGTGGATGATTCATGTGGAGTTCTCTTGTAGAGAATGTAGAAGCCCAAACATTTCCTCTAGTGGCCAGATTATGTACTACCATTGCGGAAAAGTTATACACAATTGGCCTTAGTTCCCATGAGATCTAGTAGCGTGTCGAGCATATGGTAAGATGGTCCATCTACAATGCTACTAAATAGAATTTCCACCATAGGGTAGTGAGAGGGATTCTGTATAGACTCCACATGTAAGAGTGTGGGTCATCTCAGGGTAGCCAAGCAGTGTCTCCAGGCCATGGTGTATGTTAGACAATGGCAGTGAATCAAACCCAACCGGAGTAGGATCAGGGACCTTCTACTATCACGGTTACTGACCTATTCACCTCTATTTTATCTGATATATTTTTCTGATACATGTGTTACACATAGGAATATATTTTTGGCCATTGTGTAAAGACATTGGGTCTGTGATTATACTTATTCTAATGTTTTGAGAATAGAAACATTATTGGATATTAGAATGACAGGTGTGTTCCTGTGCAATTAGTCCACCTTTATATTTTTGGGTGTCACCTTCCATGGAACATTTATGTCCTAGATGTTATATACATCAATTTAATTCTCATAATTAACTGGTTGGTTCCTTTTTGATCCTTTTTTTTATTTCTATCTCCAAAGGCTGAGTTTCACATCACCCAAGGGTGAAGTGTTTCTACATAAGGTTTAATGGGATGCCTTGGCAAGCAGAGATGGACCTGAACATTGTGGGTTCAGAGGAATGATACCCATATTTTTGAGTTTATATCATGACTACTAGGGAATATGTATGGAAGACTCCCCACCCACTGTGTATCTTTTCAAGGATGATTTATCAGATCACCTCTTAGACTTAAATTTGGTCGGAGAGGTGGAGTACACGATTCATCTAGTGTCCAGAGGATAACTAGAATCCATTACTCCATACCGGATGGCTATGACGGAGTTAAAAGCACTCAAAATTCAGCTAGAATATTTATAATCATAGGGTATCATTGACCCAGTAATTAGCTATGGGGTTGTCATGTCATTTATGTGAAGAAGGCATATGATTCATAATTTTTGTGCTATATTGGATATTACTACACCACATATTTATGGAAAATTTAAGGATGCATTAATTTAATGTTGGACTTTTATATTATTATAGCTCTTCCTTTGAGTTAAATGTTTATTTTATTCATCTCCCTTTATGTTGTTTTTTAGAAAACATGGGAAAAATAGACATGATCTGGAATCATTATTGTCCCACGACCTGACATAGTGGTAAAATACTTGTACTTATAAAAACTCTGTCTTTTTTGGTTTATTATTAGTGGAAAATATTCTGTGTATTCATGCTTTTAATAAAAAGAGTAATAATAAACTACACCATGTGTACTTCCTTGTACACATCATGCAGTCTTGTCGGCAGGCCCGGGAATGTATGTCCGAATAATTCATCCGCCAAATGAACAGTTAAATGATATACATGACATTTATATGTACATAGATAATTGTTATTTTGTTTTGCATATAATATGGTAAATATCCTCTCCTTTCATATGATTGGATATCGGGCTCCCTGAGGGAACTCAAGAGGTGCACTGGAACATCAATCTCTTACTGGTTGATCATCCAAACTCTGAGTCAATAAATGTATTTTTCATTTGAACCAAATTAGGGAGTGATTAATTAGACATTATCCTTTCTTGTTAATTTCTATAATATATGATGTTATTTATAGTTGACTGAATATCACTTATTCATATATCTCTATCATTCTAACATGAATTGGATGTCGAGGCTAGATGAGGAGAGTCCATCAACAATGAGTTAGGTTGTCTAATGATAATTTCTTAATGTCATGTTTTTTATATGTGTTATTGTGCTACGTGTCCATGTTTTGGGTGTCACTTTGTCAAGATCTTAATATATTTTAATTTCATAAGGATGGATAGGTGATTAATTATATGATATTAATCATGTTGAGATGGCTTGTTTTGATTAAGGGCCACCCAACGAGAGTGTTTCTCTTTGATAACAATTGGTGTGCATTTAGGATTAGGAAAATATGGTCATGCATCTATTTTCCATCATATGGTTTTTTTGAAATTAAATTTTTAAATAAATTCTTTCCAATGTAAATTTCATATATATCAGGCTTAGACTATCAAAATATTATTCCTGCTGGAATGTATTTTTCATGCCCGTGGGAATGGTTTTGTGTGTCATTGGGCTATGTTTTGTTATAACTGTGGGAAATCTCATGTGGGAAAGTATTTTTTAGGTATATGATCATCAGGAGGTCATGGTTTTGAATTGAGGATTGACTATGTAATTACTTATGACGCATTATAAAAGATTAAAAAAGTTGGTTTCATTTGCCTTTTTAATTGATAGATTTCTTACTAAGGTGTCTGTTGTGTATTATGAATAGTGGATTGACAAGAAATGGCTAGATCCCCAGAAAATATAAATGAATGTATGTAATTGATGAGCATGAATGGTATAAATACAATAAGTCTTGGAATATTTTTTACAATTGATTACTTCATAGTTTAGTTCTTTCATTTTTATACATTACTACTGCATATACTGACAGACAGATAGGGCACTGACCTTAACTGTTTTCCAAGTGGGATTCATTTCTCTCACAATGTTCTGGTCTTTTCTTTTGATCCAAACTGTCTATATTAATATAGGTGTCGATAGGGGAAATTCTCCTTGTATATGAACTCGATTGATTCATAGGAGCAGAATATCATGGGACCAATCCAATCTTGTTATGCTGTTATGTTTCCCTCTATATTTCGGTACCTTAGTATTGTATATTACTTGATTGTAGTGTATCCTATATTCTCTACTTCATTAGAACATGTTACATACGACATAATTATGATATTATATACATTTTGGTTATCTTTCCTTTAAGTCTTTCATTGCTTACATCTGTTTTATTTTGTTTACTACTTTTTCTATTGTTATTGTTTGTTTCATATTGTTACAATCTGCTAATGTGGGCCCAGTTTTCCCACATTCAGTCTCTATACCCTCACTGTTATTCAGAGGTTTTTGCATTTGGGTAAATGTGATTTATTCCATGTGGCCAACCGAGTACAGAGCACCTTTTTGTGGATTCAGGATCATAAAATTTACAAGTTATGTAAAATTCCGTCGAATCAGTAGATTATTTATTAGTCTTATTCTATTTAGTGATCTCCTTCAATGGGCCACAGTACAAATAATTACATAGTTACAAACAATACAATGATGTGTCTATTTTTGAGGAGGCCCACCATTATTAAATCATATAAAACCAAATATTAAAAAAAATCTATCAAAAGAATCCAACGAAATATTTTTATGCTTGAATTTTGTATTCATCATCAGATATGTCAAATATGTGGAATATGTGAACTCAGAGGGAGAGATCAAAAGTTTCGGATAACCTTAGATCAAATCATGGACATATGGTCTAAGAGAGATCATAGGGAATGTATGGATGCAGTTGGGGATAAAAACATTGATAATGGAATGGGTTCAATAATCCGTGAGAGGTGATGAATCCCCCCTCCCCCTTTGTTGGCGAATTTTTGATGCAATGTTTTCCACTATTAGGTCATGGGGAGCATCCTCATCTAAGCATCCTCATAGATAATTTCGGAATCATTATTACTCATATTTAGGGATATTACTATTTTAAATATTTCATATTTATATGTAAGGAAATTGTGAATTATCCTATGAATATCCCACATGTGTGTCAAATTAGGTGATTTTAAGGAACTTATATGCACCTCTGACAATCAGGTGAATCCCATTACACCATTTCCATAGTTCATTCCCAATGTACAACTATAATAAAACAAATTATACTTATATTAACCATAAAGGTAAGTATTGTAAGAAAAAATCATATAATCTATATATTACTAAAATATAAGGGTGACTTTGAATACTTATCATTAAATTATATCATTGGGTTATAATACCTAAACATGTTTTCATAAATATGGTTCACAAGGGTTCAACTAAACTTCTTTTGTAATCTAATATTAATGACCTGATATCCAAAAACACAAATCCAATGTCTTCTGTATTAAATTTGTACATAATACTTTGAATCACATCACAAAGGAAAAATAGATTATAAGTATTTTTAAAATATATATCTACATGATTACTATGTTACATATGAATACATAAATTAAAACATAATTAGTTTTTAATGAATGTAAATATTCCCTCTAGAATATCCATACATATAAATCAAAATAATCTCCCTGGTATCCATGGAGAAAACAACGGAATTTGGTGAGTTAAATAGATCTGCTAGGGTATGTGTAATGTAGAGAATATGAATTAAAAAGTAAAAATAAATTTTGAAAGGTATATAAATGAAACATATTCTAATTATAAAATTAAGAGAGAATAATGTTGAATTAATTAATGATGAATAAAAAATTCCATATAACTAATTACATCAACTTGTATTTTTTGACTAATTCAATAATAACATGTTTTATTTATAATATAATACATAATGTGAAAATTTATAATGTAAAAAATCATAATCATAAAATAATGATCTTTTATAATAAATTTATAGTTGATACCTTACGCAAAATAGATTATGTCTTATGGATTAAAATACATCATGTTTTCAAAACATATTTTTTTCATGACAATTAACAAGACACATACAATTAAGGAATTTCAGAGGAAAATTTAAAAATATTGTGTACAAAATCATAGTGTCTGAACAATTGATTTTGTCTTATGATATCAATTGATGCCTAGAAAACCTATTTCTATTGGGCCCCAACATATACTTACTATGTCTAATGCGTTTATCATATGAAATTGGTGATACATATTCAACCTAAAAAAATTATATTAAATAATAAATTATGAAATTTTAATACATACGCCAATAAAATTAAAAAATACCATAAACAATTAAATTTAATATGGTTTATGGTATCCAAATATAACATCCAAAATAAAATTGATCATAAAACATACATAGAAATAATAAGGATGATATCAATACAACATATTCCAATTATATGATAAATACATTATAGGATTTATTTCACTGATGAATATAATTTCCATAAAAAAAATGTTTACAACATTATTTGAGAATATATCATATTCATTATTAAATCTAATATAAATTTAAAATTCCATTTCATTGAAAAAAACATTTAAAAATCAAAGAATTTAAAGAATACAAGGATAAAATTTCTTTAAAATTGTCCTTATAAACATTCAAATTATGCATCAATGAAATGATGATCATAAGAGTTGATAATACTACACTTTCTTTACATGTCAAAAATATATATCCCTTTGTACTAATAAAGGGATACCAAAGTTAGATGTTTGGAAAATGACCACAATATTCCATTCACTTTTTTGATAAAATCCAAATGCATATTATTTTTGAAATCTACATAAGAACCAGTTAAACAAATTACAAGGAATAATTGTAAAAAATACCATTAATAAATAATATTTTAAATTTTGATGAAATTTATGAAACCATTTTATGAAAACTTGGATATGGAAGAAAATATATTTTGGTAAGTTTAAATTCATGAATAATCAATCATCATTACAATGTGTTTGTGAAATAAGCTTTTACAATTATCGTAACCTTGTACTGAGAGATAATAAATAAACCAATTATATGTTTCATGTATTAATAATCATAAGAAAATAAAAATGTATCCTATGTTATTTAAATGTATTATACAAATAATTTTAAAATGAAATAATATATGAATTATCATTTAAATGCAATTAATGGATATTGACTTAATAAATCCCCCCCCCACGCTTCCTTTTGATTGAAAACTCATTAACAATATGTATAGTAGTTTTAAACATGTTATTTTCCTTAATGTTGACCATATTATTATTTATAATATCACATCTAATCCATTTATATCATATTATAACTCCTTCATTAATAACCATTGTTTATATTCATTTTTGTGTTAGTTTCCATTTTTAAATATTACCGTTTCTGCATTAAAGATACATTTTTACTTTAATAAAATAGGTTAATAATATAAATACTATTATAAATTAAAAAAATTTCATTTTGTAACATGAATTTTAATATTAAAACAAATAATTAAGGATGGTTATGAAAAATAAAGTACAATATGATCACGAATACGGTACATCCAACGTACACAAGATTTACTTTTCCAATTTTCAATGATAATAATGTAATGATGTTATGTAATTTATTACATACAAATAAACATCAAAACATAATATATAAAAAATTATATACTTATATACGTCATCCTTGGGGTTTGGTGATAAAAATATAGTTTCATCACTTTGATATAAAGATAGACCACAAATTCACAAAAGATGTTATGATACTTAACTAAGCGAAAATAAATAAAGAAAATGATTATTATATTTTCAAAATAAAAAATATGAAAATAATTTCATAATTATTTCACTGGATTCTCAAATTATCATTACCTTTGTCATAATAACCTTCCACATGGTGTGTTTGTGAAAGTGGATAGACATCGCTTCACGGGGTGTCAATCCATCGTACAGATGATAGTCATTATCGTAACTCCTATGAAATAAGAGCTAATGAGATATTTATAATATAATGAATGAATATGTATAAAAATGTTATAAAAAACATACATATAAAATATATATCATCATAAAAACCCTATAGAGGTGGTAATGGTAAAATAAATAACATCCCTTCATGAAGCGGTAGTTGTCCGAACACAGTAAAAATCATTTCCTAAACAATTTGACAGAATTAGAGATGTATTTATATCATGACCATCTTATGTAAACCTGAAAATTTATTTAAGATAATGTTGTGGTTATAAAATCATATTCTAATAAGAATTTATGGAGGTAGATAAAAAATAATATAAAGATGTTTACTGGGGGACATTACCTCTTCATCAATAATCCTTTTTAGGTTTACACTAAATCCATCATAGAATGAACTTATACAAAAAATAAGGTATCTAGGATAATGGTAGAAATGGAGGTAGGTTATTTTTCTGCTGATTGGATGAAAGAATATTTATGAAGGTGTGAAGAATAAGGGATAGGGGGTTCTATTTTTTAACTGAGGTGAGAAGAATAATTAGAATTTGATGAAAAATATTCATCAATACCCACGTTTTTATCAAGAAACATGTTTCCAAAATGGTACATTATCATTCTTAAAAGAGATAATATAAAAATATTGACCTCAAATGGGTGATTTAAATGTTTATAGGTCATACTGACCCCTTATCATCTATATTTAACCCCCTGATAAATCAATTTTTATCTTAACTACGATAATTAATTTTCACTGTTTTAACTATTCATTTTGGTATAATAAAATTATTGTAAAAATTTTATAAATTATAAATTACTATAATTATAAATATGTAATCAATTTCACCAAATTCAATTCATATAACTAAAAAAATTTAATAAATATTTAATCACGTGGATGTGACAATAAATGGGGTTTTATTAGAAAATATTCAAAAGTATAAAATAATTTAATCAAAAATCATGTTTTATATTAAAATACAAAATTTTTCACTATCCATCCAAATAGAACACTTCTAGAAAAATACAATAAAATATCCTTCATATTATTATGATATTAAAATTTCAAAAATGGTAATTATTTTTTCAAGTAAATTTTCCAAAATATATAAAAATTAAATTAAAATTATGTGTAAAAATTGTAATTAAATCTTCATTAAGAATTTTTTTTTGAGTTACCATATCATTGTATTCTTGTTGGAGTTATTTTATTAATAATCAATAGATAACCAAAATTATCATAATTGTTTTCAATAATATTAATAAATGAAAATTTAACAACAAGGATATAACTATTATATTGAATAATACTATATTAATATAATTTCATTTTTCATTTAAACTCGATGATGTAGGCAGTGAAACAAAAATATGGTGTTGCTTGTAACTCATGATAAACTCCATGTTTAATGTATTGAATTTTAAATAATATAATTAATATATTTGGTATTTAATATATCGTAATGTCTCGTTGAGTTATATTTTCATCTCTATTTGTTTCCTTATATTGCATACACTATCGAATATGATGTTGTTATTTTAGTATTTTATGGTGTTATAGTTGAATCTAATCACCAAAATTTAAAAAAAAATTATTTATACATATTTTCATAAATATATAAAAAAACACTTCATAAACATCTTACACCACTTCTTTCACCTAATTTACGATAAAATTATTTTAGAAAAGGATAGTTTTCAACAAAAAAACTTCATAGAGGATCATTAGAAACGACCACATGTGATGATGTTTATGAATTTTGAATATAATGCATGCAAAATTTTATAACGAAAACCCATGTTACCTATACTATAAGATCATTTAATCCAAATATTACACTCTTTCAGGATTTTTAAATGTATCCGATATCCCTCAACATAACTATTATTGGTGATTCGTCTGGGGAAAATGTGTTATTGTATGAATGGGAAACGTTTTGGGGATAATATATAGATCCACAATAAATATCTTGAGTGTCTCATAGAATTTTTATAAATGTGCGTTCATGGAAAAATCCATAGAAGTTTTACAATGGGATTATGCCACTAGTTTTAATGATGCTAATAACAGATGGTGTTTGGATGAACATGGTGTATGGTTCAATGAAAAGGATTACATGGTTATTTTGCGTATTCCATGCAAACAAGATATAGAACATGGAAAAATATGATCAAATAATTAATGTTAGGGAGCCTATTTGGTGAATTATAAGTACATTTTGGGGCAAAGAATACTTATATAAAAGAATGATGATTAATGGAAATTCCTATGGAACACATTTGTCCCACCCAATGTCTAAACATTCATATTGATTGATTTAATGGAAATACTCCCTTTAATGTATATCTCAATGGAAGGAAATATTATGTAACACCCCAAGCATCCATGATACAGTTCTCCTTGAATAATAAATTAGCATTTTTTGTACGCAACTTCGAGTTCTAACACACCAATACCAATCAAACTAGCCATTATGAATAGTAATACCCACTTTATAAAATTTTATAAAATTGATCTTTAAAAATGGACTTCATTTATGTATTTGGAAAATCGAAATGTGATTATGGTTAATTATTAGTATTTTTATGAAAAAATTCAGTTTTTGATGAATAGTGAAATACAATGAGTTATAGTTTAAAACCGAATTTTATTTATATAATTATTTATTTTATTTAAATTTATTTTAGGACAAAATAGATACATAAGACCTATATATTTTCAATGTAATTAATTGGAGTCAGTTTTTAATAATTTTAGACGTAGAAATATTTTATAGAACTTTTCACCGTCTTTTACACACCTCCTCCGAGAATTTGAAAAATCACATAAAAAAAAATTTCCCCGATTTTTGATAGTTGAATTTCAAAAACCCGAGAGACATTATTGATATCAGTAAATAAAATTTAGTTCATTCGGATTAAAATAATTTATCGTTAATAGTAAATTTTTACTTTTATTTACAATGGTTTAAAATAAATAGTGTAATTAAAAGTAAAAATGATATTTTTAATTTCCAAACACAATAACTAATTATATTGGATACATATAATTCAACTAAAAACAACCTTAGGTATAAAATATGAACCACTTTGTTCCACATGGATTATATTTAGACATGTATTATTATTTAATTCATAGAAGTGTTAAAAGATTTAAAATCAATGTTTAATGACTAAAACATTTTCAATATAGGGTTACACATAAGATAAATTCGACTATAAATATTCCATAGAAAGATAAAAATATTTTCTACATATTGGTATTTTATTTATATTATATAGAAATTAAATAAAATATTTTATTTATGACACAATGATGATGAAGTAATTACATAATTAATGAAATATTAAATTAAATGTTATTATAAATATAAAAATAAATGTTTTTGGAGACTTTTTATTAATTAAACTAATTTTATAGTTCAAAATTACATAATAGTCTTGGTTAGATAATTTTTTTTGAATAAATAATGCATTTATGAATTTAGAAAAAAAAACCAAATAGTAAAAAAATGGACATAAAAGAGTTTTTAAAACAAATATTATATTATTAATTGATATTCTTTTCTTAAATATATATGGTTTGGAAAAAGGATTATATAATGATATTTTTATCATTAATGAACCACTTTGGGTTCTATTGGATTTATATAGTATGATTATTAACCATATAATATAAAAATACAAAGAGAAATGGAAAATGTCAAACTATTTAACTAAAAGTTATATCTAAAAGGTAAATTTAATATAGTGACCCAAACCTGTCTATAACATTTTGGATGAGTGGTTCTCGACCCATCCCAACCATTTCCTTTAAATAATCCATTTTATGAGTCATTAGATACTGAAAATGATTTAATTATAAAATAATATATCTTGATTTTCCAAAGGTACCCCTCACCCCTCTTATAATATGGAACTCCCGCTTGTCTCTAATTTACACCTTCAAAGCGATTTGGATCCGCGAAACCCTGACCAAATACCCTCTCAACTATCCTAACTTCATCTTAGAGGTCTTAATTTAGTCATAAATCTATCCTATGTAGCCCTTTTGATCAAATCAAAAGGAAGAACCCGAAGAAGAGGGGAATATTTAAACACCTCTTTCAATTTCCATTTTTATTCCACGTCCTCTTTCTGTGTTGTTTCCATTATAAAATAATAACACTGGTATCTTATATATAATGTTATGTTATTATAAATATGGTACAACAAGATTCATTATTCTATTCATCCTTTTAATTACATGTCATCATAAATGCGTACGTACGACTTATTGTCTCCACGTCGTGGTGTAATTGTTATTCAATATATTATTATTTGGTTCGGTATAACAATGATGTGTTATTTTTGTAAATAATAAATATAACATGATAATAATTATTTATATATTATATACCATACAATTATAAATAATTTTAATATAAAAATAATGATAATGTCGCTTGTGCATACGTACGAATTATCGTCTCCACGAACGTGATGAGATTCATTTCCCATCAAATCCATTCAAGACAAATTTTCATTTGATGATTACAAATAATTTTTAAAGACTTGATATCATTATAGATATTAATAAGATACATCCCATCCATATCAAATTTAACTCACATAACAAAACATATTAATGAAAACGATTTAGTTAATACTCAAAATGACGAAAATACTAAGATATTACTAAAAACCAATGATAAAAGATCATATATGATATCATATTAATGTATATGATTATTTGATAATTTAATAAAAATTATTTCACTATTATACAGGTGGTTAGACTACCCTCAACCATGTTAAATTACAATGTAAGGGTTAATTATTCAATCTCTTAATTATATGAGGTTGTTTATACGTAATTATTTACAGGGACCTATTAATCATCCACATCAATGTTTTTTTTAAATGTATTTGAAAACATTATAAATATTTACTAAACTATGGGTTAAATTAATTTATACCCTTGTTCGACATTTATAATATGTTTATAATGGAATCTTTCCATTATTTTCCAAACAATATCCTATATAACCTTTTCGAAAAAAATAAAGGTAAGAATGTCTTTTTATAACTTATACAGCAGGTGCGGCTATTTTCCCCGATTTTAAAATCAAATTGGATTCCAATACAAGCATATAATAATATATCCACAATAAATTTATTATTTTATTATTATTTTAATTATAAATTATTTCAAATATAAATAGATATTTCTCTAAAAAAAGGTTTCGATTTCATATATGTCAACATCCATTGATGGATATCAAGTTTAATTGAGATATATTTATTATGATACAGATATTACATATAGTATTAAAGGTTATGTTATATTTTTGACTGTTGATGTGTTATTTTTATACCATTAATTGTTTATGGATAATTTATTGACATTTTGTTTTCTAGTTTTAATACAAATGATTATAATAGGTTTAAACATTTTCATATGAGGAATGAATTGGACTTAGTATGTGATGGGTGGATCCCGCTATAGCTGCTTGATGCATCGGTTGGTCTCATGAGACAAACTAGTTTCTTGGCATAAGGCGTTGACAAAATCTTATTTGAAGTCGTGGCATAAGGCCTTGACTATGTGGTTATGTAATATGACATTATGCATTCCTTGATTATGAAAGTGTCTATTGATATTGCATGTGATTATTCGACTAATAGAATATCAATTTGATTAAGAGAATGACATTATATGATTTTATATTTTCCATAATATTCTGAAGTTATACTTTAATAGGCTTTGGTTTTAGTCTTATACATTGCCTTAAATATTTATTCTTATTTATGAAATTTTCCACTATATTGTTATCCACACAGAGAATCGTAGCTCACCCCTTTCTATGTTTTATTTTCCCAGGATATAAAGCAGTATGTTATGACTGACCTGCATGGATAGTCTGAGGGGATATGAGTGTATACTATGGTTAAAATTTTGTTGTAGTTTTTCATTTTATTATGTAATTTCAACCTTATGAATCTGCCTAGTACTTCGAATGCTGCAAAAATATTCGGTCTTTTGAGACATGATCGTTTGTGATCATGCCAGTGTTATGTAATATTGCACAGACTATGGGTAATTGGGGTCGGGTCGTTACAGTTGGTATTAGAGGGAGGGTAGTACATACATTGAATCTAGATTTAGATATACTCTTATTAGATCACATTACCCTACAATTGACTTTGATGATTAGTATAGAAGAACTTCATAGAATTTAGGTATTGTAGAGATTTTTTGAGTTTTACAAGAAATAAATCCCTGTATAGATATGTGTAGGTAGAGGCAGCTTTGGAACATATGTACCTATGGATAAAACCCAAAAACACAACTATGAGCTAGACTCGAACGAGAACTGGTGCACGACAACAGGGCTTGCTGCATTCTTGGTTACGACAGTCCCAGGGGATATGCTTAAGATAATTCTCATTTTCTATACAACCCATTATGAAGGGGTTATGAGTATATACATCATCAAGGGAAACATTTTTTTATTATGGATTATATCCATAAACTATTAAATTTATGTTAACTGTTGTACAAGTATTGAATTATTTATTTAGATTCATAAACTAATCTAGTTTTTTCCAATGTTTAGAAATGGTGCCTAGTAGAATGAACGAAATCAGTATCAATGCATGCACACCTTGTAGATATTTCCGTCCTACTCAAGATAATTATAGTTGAGCTGCTGATACAACCGGTGCTGATCATATTGTTGCTATATTGGGACTATTCACTCCGGTTATGAATAATAACCTTACCCATATAGAGCACCCTGATCAACAACATGGAGGACAAATATTATATCGCTTCATGAGGAAACAACCACCATCATTCCATTGGAGTAAAAATCAACTAGTATACACGCAATGGATAAATTCCATAGAAAAATTATTCCTCACATTGGGGAGTAGAAAAATGGAATAAGTATCCATGGCAGTTTACCGGCTCACTGAAGATGCTGATCAATGGTGGCCATTGATTCAAAACACAAAGGAAGACGATGATGTATCAAATATGGAATGGATGGAGTTTAAAAATCTTTTCAATGGAAAATACACTCCACATTACCAAAAATCAGATATGTAATGATAATTTCTGAGTCTGAGGAAAAAAGAGGATGAGAATGTCCCAATGTAAGATGCTAACTTTACAAGTATATCGAGGCATGAGACATATTATATATGTAAACCAAGATGTTAGATTGATCGTTTCATTGTCATGTTAAAACCATTTCTCCATCAAGAATAAGTCACACAATCCTTCACGTCTTATGAATATATTGTCTCATTTGCTATCAAGACAGAAAAAGAATTCGATATGTCTTACGACATTAATGCAAATAAAAAGAAGAAGAAATATTCTAAACACTATATAAATGTAAATACGTGGAAGAAGGGAAATGTTGAATATCTATCCTCTAGAGAATGTTGGAATAATCAACCTGGGAAATTCATGATGATAATGGTAGTCTGTTAAAAGTGTGGTGAAGAAGGCCACCAAGTTCATGATTGCAAGGTGAAGAAAGACTATGTCGATGTTCAATGCTATAATTGTAGAGAAAGGGGGAATTATGTGAATGAATGTCTTAAGCGTTAGGGGAACATACCTCCGAATAGTCCAAGGGATCATGGTCATGTTTATGTTATCACTACTATTGAGGGTGATGCAGTGAAAGACGTGGTGACAGGTAGTTTAATGGTTTCCCCATGTTTAGCCAATGATTTATTTGATTCTGGATAATTTCATTGGTTCATATCTTCCCAGTTTGCTAAGAAAATAAGATATTTACATTTTGACTTAACATGGGATTTTTCAGTCAAATCTCATAAGGGAAGTATAAATGCAATAATGTTTTTTTGAATCAATCCCCATTAGGGAATATAAATGTTCTTTATCTGTTGATCTAATTTTCATACCCACGATTGAATTTGATAAAATCCTCTATATGGATTGGATTTTGGACCATTATGAAAAAATTTATTGTAAGAATAAGAGGGTTACTATTTTGGATGACGATGATAAATAACACCTTATCTTTATAGAAGAATCACCACCACCTAATTCTTATCTAGATAAACCCCCAATAGTTTAAAAAAATTCAATTATTGGGGAGGAAGATAATGATATAACTATGGGTGAGGAAAAGAATGTTCAAATAGAATATGTATCTATTGTGAAAGAATATGTTGATTTGTTTCATGAAGATATACATGTACATCCTCCAGAAAGTGAAAATGAGTTTCCATTGATTTAATTCCTAGATCAAAGCCTATATCGAATACCCCTTATATAATACATACTGTGGAATTAGTGGAACTAAAGATAAAAATAGAGGAATTGAGTAATAAGGGATTTATTCTCCTTAGGTTTTCTCCGTGGAGAGACCATGCCCTTTTTGATAAGAAGAATGACTGACCTATGATGTTTGGGAATGACTACAAGGAGATCAATTCTATAACAATAATGAAAAACTATCCCCTACCACGCATTGATGTTTTATTTGACCAACTTCATGGAGCTCAATACTTTTCAAGGATTGACCGTTGATCTAGATACCATCAGTTGTGCTTGATGAAGGATGACATTACGAAGACATCATTTCGAACCATGTACGAGCATTACAAGTTTACAGTACTGCCTTTTGGAATGAGTAATGCACCCTTTATCTTTGTGGAACTAATGAATAGAGTTTTCAAGAAATATCTCGATAATTTGTAGTGTTATTTATTGATGATATCTTGGTATAATCCAAAAGATATGAAGATCATGAAAATCAATCGTTTACTATCCTGATGAATCTTAGAAATCATGAATTATATGGGATGTTTAGAAAGTGTGAATTTTAGATTCAATAGATTTATTTTCTTGGATATATCATCTCTAATGATGGAATATCCAATGATAATTCAAATACCTTAGAAATCCATGGATGGCTAGCATCGACAATTATAACAGTGGTACACAATCTTATTGGTTTAGCAGGTTATTATCGGTGTTTCGTCCCAAATTTTTCCAGACTGTATAACCCATTAACAAGGCTCACACATAAAGGGGTTAAATATGTTAGGAAAAAATACTGTGAAGAATGATTTGAATAATTGAAGAGAAGATTAGTCAATTCAAGTATCTTGACACTACCATCGTGGAATGATGGGTTTATTATTAATAGTTATTCATCGAAGAGGGTACTTGGTTGTGTCATTATGTAGAATGATATAATTATGGCCTATGCATCACGACAGTTGAAAATTCATGAAAAAAACTATCATACTCATGATCTTAAGTTAGTAGCTATAATTATTGCTTTGAAGACATGGATTCACAATCTATAAGGTAAAAATTGAGAGATTTATATTGATCACAAGAGATTAATGAATATTTTATCCCAGAATAAACTCAACACGAGGCAAAGACGATGGCTTGAACTACTCAAGGATTATTAATTCACTATACACAAACACCCGGGGAAGGCCAATATGGTGGAAGATGCCTTGATCAGAAAGGATCATGGAGTTTTGAACAAGATGGAATTTGAAAGAGATCCTATTTTCATTGATCTATTAAAGATGGATTTGGGAATAACCCTGGAAGGTGACACATGAATACATTTCCAAATTGTTTCCAAATCATATTTACAATAAAGGATAAAAAGTTATCATACCGACGGTGAAGAGTTTCAAAACATGATTAAAGCTATGAATGATGGGTGATTGAGTGAATTTGTGTATGAAGAAGGAATTTTTAAATTTTTTAAGAGGCTTTGTGTTCCCAAAATACATGATCTAAAAAGTGAATTGTTAGATGATGCCCATAGTTATGATTTCACTATACACCCCGGTAGCACTAAAAAATATAGATATTTCAAGGAACAATTTTGCTGGGATAACATGAAGATGGAGATTACTGATTTTGTGTCAAGATGTATTGTTTGTCAATAAGTGAAATCTAGAAGGCAATGCCATGGAAGAGTTATGAAACCTCTTCTAATACCTGAGTGTAAATGGGATAATATTATAATAGAATTTTTCATGGGACTACCAAAGACTCATAGAAGTAACAATGAAATATGTGTCATTGTTGATTGTCTTTTCATGTCAACACATTTTCTTACTATAAGAGAAGATTTATCACGTGAACGTTTAGCAGGACTATATATAAATGAAGTAGTAAGACTTCTTATAGTACCAATATCGATTGATTATGATCGTAATCCCAATTTTAAATCAATATTTTTGAAAATTCTTCAGAAATCCCTAGATACTAACCTTTTTTTGAGAAATGCTTACCACCCCCAAACAGATGGACAATCACAACGGACTATACAAACCATAGAAGACATGTTGAGATCATTCTAACCTGACATTCATTGTATATGTGATCAAAATTTACCTTTGGTAAAATTTTCCTATAACAATAGCTTCAATTCAAGTATTCATATGGCACCATATTAAGCATTACACGAAAATAGATGTCGTACACCAACCTGTTTGGATGATGTTTGTGAATGAAAAATCGTATTCCAAGAACTTATGGAGGAAATGAAGAAAAAGGTGAAGGTAATCCAAAAACACATCAAGGAAACTGATACTAGACAATATAGCTATGCTCATAACCAAAGGAAGGATTTGGAATTTCATGTAGGGGATCATGTTTTCTTGAAGGTATCTCCATGGAAGGGTGTTATACATTTGAGTAAGAATGTAAAATTGAGTCCAATGTACGATAGACCTTTTGAAATTATAGAATGAATTGGGGTTGTTTCTTACCTTTTAGAATTGACGCCACGTCTCTCAAATGTTCACGATGTGTTCCACGAATCACTGTTGAGAAAATACAAGCCTAAACCAATGCATGTACTCACTTATGAGGAATTAGTACCGGAACATGATCTATCTTATTATGATGTTCCTGTTGAGGTCCATGATACAAGAGAAAAAGTGCAGAGAAACTGGACGACTCATCTGAAAAATGATCTATGGAGAAACCATAAAATTGAAGAGGAAACGTTGGAACCCGAGGAACATATGATGAAAAACCAACTGATCCTTTTTTATATATTAATACTCAAGAATTATCAAGGATGAAATTATTTGATGGAGGGGAGAATTTAACACACCATGGTTCCATGGTAGGCTTTCCTTTGAATAATATAGTAGCGTGTGTTGCACACATTTTCAAGTTCTAACACACCACAATCAATAAAAATAGCAATTATGAATATTAATACCCACTTTTTGAAATATTATAAATTTTATCATTCAAAATGGAATTAATTTTGGGATTCGGAATATCGAAATTAACTTAGGGTTAATTGATGGTATTTTTAGAAAAACGTTCAATTTCTGATGAATAGTGAAAAACACTGAGTTATAATTTAAAACCAAATTTTTATTTAAATAATTATTTATTTTATGTCAAAATAGATAAATAATACCTATATATGTTCAACATCATTCATTGGAGTTAGTTTATAATAATTTTAGATAAAAAAATTATTGAAGTTTTCACCGTCTTTTACCCACCTCCTAAGAGAATTTGAACATTCAAATAAAACATCATTTTACCTCTATATTGAGCTGAATTTCCAAAATCTGAATGTCGTGGTTGATATCAGTAAGTAAAATGTGGTTTAATAAGATGAAAGTATTTTTTGCTGAATAGTAACTTTTTACTTTTATTTTACCACTGTTAAAAGTAAATATGGTAATTGAGGGTAATAATGATATTATTATTACACTAACACGTGTACTAATTATATTGGATATGTATAATTCGACGAATTCAAACTTATCAATAAAATAATTACCACTTTGGTCCACCTGTATTAGATTAGGACATTTATTATTATTTAATTCAAAGAAGAGATAAAAGAGATTATATCAATGTTTAATAACTAAAATATTTATTATATAGGGGTACACATAAGATAAAGTCAACTATAAGTATTCAATAGAAAGATAAAAATATTTCATACATAATTGTATTCTATTTTTCTTTTTTAGACATTAAATACTTTAATTTATTTATGACACAATGACGATGTAGTAATTTCCTATTTAATGAAAATTTAAAATAATTGAAATTATAAATATCCAAATAAATATAAATTTGAGACTTTTAATGAATTCCACTAATTTTAAACATTAATATTACAAATTAGGGTCGTTTAGATGTATTTATTTCTATATGATAATGTTGTTATGAATTAAGAAATTACAAAATACCAAATAATGTCATAATTGACATAAAAGTGTTTTTAAAACATGTATTATATTATTAATTGAAATTCTATTCCTAAAATTATAAATATCTTCCAATATTCCTATACAATTATAGGGGTATAATTAATGAACCAATTGGGGTTCTATTATATGTATATATTAGGTTTATTAACCATTTAATAATAAAATACAAAGAGACATGGTAAATGTCAAACTATTTTACTAAGAGTTAAATCTAAAAGATAATGTTAATATACTGACCCAGACCTGTCTAAAACATACTGGATGAGTGTTTTTTGACTCATCCCCTACTTATCCTTTATATAATAAATTTTGGAGACATTATAAGACGAAAATGATTTTATTATAAAATAATATTACCATATTTTCTTAAGGTTCCCCTCACCCAACTTATAAAAATTCACCCCTGTCTCTAATTAACAACTTAAAATACATTTGACCTGGCCAACCCCTACCCAAATACCCTCTAAACTATCCTCCCTTCATTATAGAGGCTTTATTTTTGTTATCAATCAATCTTATGGAGCCCTTTTGATCAAATGAAAAGGAAGAACCTGAAAAAGAGGTAAATATTTCATCACATCTTTCAATTTACTTTCTTCTTCCACTTCTTCATTCATAGTTTATTAAATTATAAAATAATAAATATAGTATATTATATATAATGTGATGTTATTATTAATATTTTATAACCATATTCATTATTATATCCACCCTTTGAATGACATGTCACCATACGTGCGTACGTATGACTTACCGTTTCCACTTTATGGTGTAATTGTTATTAAATATATTATTATTTGTATGGGTATAATAATGATTTGTAATTGATGTCAATAATAAATATAAAATGATAATTATTATGTATATACAATATACCATCCAATTATATATTATTTTAATAACAAAAGATTGATAATGTCGCTCATGCGTACGCATGGATTACCGTCTCCACGAACGCTATTAGATTCATTCCCCAACGTATCCATTCAATACTAATTATCATTTGATAATTAAAAATAATTTTTAAAAACATGATATCATTATCAATAATAATATGATACATCCCATCCATGTAAAATATGACTCACATAACAAATAATATAAAGGAAAAGGAATAAGATAACACCCGAAACGAAGATAATACTTAAATATTATTAACAAAGAAATGTCCAAAGATCATATATGATATTATATTAATGTATATGATTTATCTATAATTTAATTAAAATTATTTTACCATTATTGAGGAGTTTAAACTACACTTGACGAAGGAAATGTACAAGGCAAGGTTTAATTTTACAATCTCTTCCCTATCCGAGGTGGTTTATACGTAATTATCTACTAGGACCTCTTTATCATCAACATACTTGTTTCTTGAAAATGTATTTCAAAACATTCTTACTATTTACTAGAATATTGGTTAAAGTCGTTTTTATAATTGTTTTACTTTTATAAGATTTTTATAAATGAATCTTTTCATCATTTTCCAAACAAATTCCTTTATATCATTTTCGACAAAATTAAGCTAAAAATGTGTTTTTTACTTATACGATAGGTGTGTCTATTTTCCATAATTATAACATCATCAATGATGCCCTTAAAATATTATAAGAATATTTTCAAAATAAATGTTTTCATTTATAATTATATGATTTTTTAATGATTTCAAAATAGAAAGTGATATTTCTATAAAAATTGTTTTGATTTCATCTATGTCAACATCCTTTGATAGATTGTATGTTTATTTGAAGTTGATTAATTATTATATAAAACATCAATATTGTATTGAATGTTTTGTGATATGTTTAACTATGGTTATGTTATTTTTATGCCATTCATGGTTTATGGATAATGTATTGACATTTCATATGCTAGTTTTAATAATAATGTTTATGTTATGTTTAAACCTTTTGATATGAGGAATGCATTGTACTTTGTATGTGACGAGTGGAGCCTTCTATATCTCTTTGGTGCATCGATAGGTCTCATGGGACAAACTAGAGTCTTGGCACCATGCTTTGAAAAAATATTATTTGTATTCTTGGCACAAGACTTTGACTATGTGGTTATGAGGTCCGACATTATGAATTCCATCATTATCAATGTTTCTATTGATATTGCATGTGACTATTCGACTAGTATAATATCCACAAGTGTTAGTAAATAAAATAATTTGATTTTATCATTTCCATATTATGCGGAAGTTCATGTTTAATAGGCTTTTGTTTTATTCTTATACATTGACATAAATTTTTATGCTTATTTATGAATGTTTCCGCTATATTGTTATCTATACTGAGCATCTACGCTCACCACAATCTATGTTTTATTAATCCCAGGATGAGAAGAAGTATTTTAGGACTGACCTACAGAGATAGTCTTAGGGGATATGAGTGTTGTCTATGGAATCATTGTTATTGAAGTTTTTCATTTTATGGGGTAATTTACACCTTATGAAAGTATCTAGTATTTCCAAGCCTACTAAACTAATCGGTCTTTCTAGACATGATCATTTGGGATCATGAAAATATTGTTTAATAATGCACCAACTCTAGGTAAAAGTGGTAAGGGTGTTACATATTAAATATGATAATTTGATACACTTATTAATTAGAGAAATAGAAACTCCTATACATTCAATTTTATATAATCATGGGGCTAGAAACATCTTACATGTATAGTACCCAAATGTCGATAGTATTGTGGACAGGGTGAATGGTGCGGTGTCTCAATCCTCCAAAGTGGACTTCTTCAATACCCAACCATCTTTACAATATTAATTATTACATTGGTAAATATATATGACCATGTTTTTATCAAGATTTCAAAACCAATATTATTTGGGATAAAGTAGGATGTATCTTTGATGGAGATTTGGGATAATAAAGAAATTCATCTTTATATCCTCTTTCCATTTTCTAACTTATATATGAAGAACCCCACCATCAAATATGTTTATGATTACTGTTTATGGAACTATATTTAGAAGATGTTCTATTTGATTACGTTTTTTTATTCATGATTATTTTTGTTGAATTATCATATCAATATTGATTGATATCCTTTATTTTAGGGATCCGCCAATAGATAATGCCCATGAATTATTCATAGGATTGATTTTCTCCCTTGATAGAGGATGAAAAAATGGAATCATTGAATTCAATTATATTTTCATTATTAATGGTATTAATGGATAATTGTGTGGTCTCGAGTACTTAGGATTATTGGATATGAAGTTTCAACCCATATTCAACACTACTAGAAATTTTACCAATACTAATATAATTATATCAATGGTTTTAGAGAAACCATCGATATTGGATCCAGAAAGACCCCGTACCAATGGTTTATCGAAAACCATTGGTATGAAGGCCACCACATGACCATATAGAAACGGTTTTGGAAACATTGTTATTATATGTCATATTTATAAAAAATATATTATATTAATTATTTTCATGTCTATAATATAATGATATTATACTAATGGTTTTACAAAAAAACAGGTTTATGTGATTATTGTACAAATAGTTGGGATAAAAACATATGTATATCTTACCTTTAATGAACCTATATTTATTGGTTTTCAAAAACCGCTGGTTAAGGTCAAAAAAATCAAAATACATATATCAATGGTTTGGAAAACTATTGGTATTGGTCTGTACAAATTGTATTATAATCATTTGGTATTGGTTTTCAAATTTTAAATCAATTCGTTTATCAAATAACAATTAATAAAAAATGTACATGTAAATATACATATAAATATATTTAATATTTTTCTACTGAAAAACATCATATCTTAGTGATTAGATGATTGATTTATAAAATAGAGGTTTGAGGATCAAAAAATGCAAGGGTTTTTTTGAATAACCTTTTTCAAAAGTTTTGAAAACCATTGGAATTGGTATTTAATATAAAATATACCAATGGTTTGTAAACTATATGTATATAAGATCTATACAAACGTTTTCCAAATCCATTGTATAGGATTATAATGTCGAAAGACATCCCAATACTACCCCAAACCATTTGTATTGTATATAACCAACGTTTTGGGGCCTTTACCAACTATTCTAGATGTTTGGTATAGGATTTATTTACACTAGGACATCCTTTTATTTTCATGTTAATTCTACTTTAATAAATGTGATGGATATAGGGTGGCTCATTAAATTACATATTTTAGACACTTTGGAGAACCTCTTTTTTAGTTTGAGGAAATCAATCCTTGTTTGATATCACTTAAAATTTTATTATATGTCTTCCCTTATTTAAATCAAATTTTTATAAAAAAAATCATCAACTATAAATTAAATATGAACATGCATGTTGAAAATAAGAAATAATGTCTTATCCCTATAAAATGAATCTGTAAAAATTATGTTAAGTTGCAGTAAGAAAACAAATTATGGGATTATTATCACAAATGTTCCTTGAACTCATTTGATGAGGTCTGTATATTTTTTGTTGATGTATTTTATTCCCCTATATAACCCATTATGGATTCCTTACACATTACTCACATCATAAGCTTTAATTAGTATGTGATTATTTATTTTTAATGTGTTATTTCTCATTTCTGGACTGAATTAATTCTAATCAATGTTGGATTTTTTATGCCATCATATTGAAAAAAAATTTAGTTAACATTATATGTTCATCCAATTGAGAAAAAACCAAAATTTATTTCATTATAACCAATTAATTTAAAGATACTCATTTATGGTAAGGTTCTCATGGATAGATGATTGTTCCCTATCATCATTTTCATAATATAATAAATTGACAACATCATATCTTAAATATCAGATCACTGAACACCACCACGTCTTCCTTGTACCAAGTGAAGTAATGATTGAACATCACCTCCACCTTATTTATTTACTCCCACCTATAAAATAAATAGAAATAATACATGACATTTTTTTCAATAGATGAAAATTTAATTATATTATCCGTAACATTAAATATATCACACATTCCCTTTTTTAATTATTTTTAACACTAAAAAAATCTCAATAAACATAATTTATTCATTTTTTTTAATTATATTTTTATAAATAATAAATAATTTCTTAAGATTAACATTTTATGGTTTTTAGTTCATATGTTCTATGTATTATTCCAATAGGAATATTATTTAATCAAATATAATTAATATGAATAAAAATTTGTTGGATTCTATTCATATGAACAATGATTACGAGGTTATGGTTCATCAAATATGGAAAGGATCATTCATGTTACCCTTCTCAAATACTTCTTTTTTGATTACACTATTATTAGTAATGACTAATTACTCAAGATAAGTATGATGAATACTTGATATATCATAGAGTAGACCAATTTTATTAATGTTAGACTAAACATAGCTAAATATTGATTATAGTGAGTTCTAGGGATTACTTTTTTTTGGATGATATGATATGATATGATCTGACAATAATGAAAATGTTTTTATTGAAGATACAATTATAGGTGTGATGATAGAGAATGATATATTGAGGAAATGAAAATGGAAATTGACGATTAAGTTCATGATCACCAAACAATGTTTTTGTAGATAACGATTTTTTACAAGACTCTAATGCATTATGGTTGTACAAAACATACATTATTTTAAACCATAAAAATGAAATATAGTGTAAAATATTGCAACGTATGGATTGCCACCGGGTTTGATGAGTTTCAATCTCTATTGAATGATATGATCCAAAAATTTAATAAGAATCCACCACATAAATATTTCACTAAAAGAATTATAAATTCAATTGGTATGATCTATAAAAGAATACATTCCCATTGAAATTATTTTATTATATATTGAAAATACTATTATTCAAATAAAAATTCAAAATGTATGGTGCATCTAGATATATGAATGATGAATCAAAATCTGTTAAAATGCTATTGTACGTTAAATTAATTCAAGTGTTTAAAAAAATATGGATGTGAGGATACTGCAATAAAATTGATGTGGAATGTAGATAAAATATAAGAACATTAGAAAATTTTCACCCATTGGACTATCTATAGTGATATTAAATTGATCAAAAGAATCCTAAATTAGAAATTGAGTCATGAAACCTTCTTCATATAATATATCAGTACCTATTGAATCCTTTTGGTTTTTATAGAATTAATCATAGTATATGGATAAATATATCGAAAAATTATATCATTCCAACATGGTTAAGCATGATGAGAAAATACAATTTTGTGAATTTACATATATAAGAAAAAAATTGGGTATTTGTATTGATATTTAATTAGAACCCTTTATTGAAAATTTCAAATTAATGTTGGAATTAATTGTTATGATATATGATTCTTACAGAAATGAATATTTAATTTTAGAAGTTATGATGTACGAGATTATAATTGATTTTTATTATAAAAATTAGTTAATATATAATATTAGATGAAATCAATGTTGTACAATTTTTCAACAACTTACACAGTGAGTTAGGATAAAAAATTCATCAAAGACAATGTTTTGAGTGCATCATATATTTTGACCCCGATGAAATAAATATAAATATCAGATGAAATCATACGATATGAGTTTTGGTGATGGAATAAAACCATATATAATATTAGGTTAAATTTATATTGAGAATTTAAAGTATAATTAGATGTCATTAGAGAATTTAAAAAACTAATGGAAATAATTTTAGGTATTAAATATAAAAATTTATGAATGATAATGAATTCCATTATAAAACTTGCACCCACAATGAGGTATTTCAGATGATAATTATAATTTCATTGAAAATATTTATTAATCAATTTTGTTTATATTATTTTCTGTAGTACAATGATATTCAATTTAAAATTTATTTAAATGAGGAAATATATTTTTTCATAAAAATTAATGGCCAACAAAAAATGATTCATAAGGTATGAATACTGCTGGAACAACAGACATTCTACAACTTATATAGGATATTTTATTATTATACTACATAATTATTTTAATATACATCCATATCATTATTATCTGTTAATTATGTATATAATTATTATAAATATCATGATGGAATAACTTCATAAACAGTTGTATTTTATTTAACAATTTTGGTCTTTATTATGAGAAAAAATGATCGTCGAAAGAAAATTAAAAAATTTCTAAATAATGGAAGATGCACTCATATAAAAAATTTTCTCTTCATAATTTGACATAATCATTAAAAGAATTTTCTATGTTAATTATTGATTTTTAACAATTAACAAATAAAATAATGTATTTTTTATTTTAAAATGATATTTCTATAAAAATTCATCCGACATAAACAAAATTTGTGAAACACATTAAATTTATTTTGATAATTTTGAAAAATGAACCATATGTCATTTTTGAATTATAGGAATTATCTACAATTTAATCTAATACATGGTATGATCATTATTACATACTACTGGAGTATTCAATGTAAATTTATAATTATGTTAATATTATGTGTCAATCACTTTAAAATATACAAACCTGCTTTGATTTTAATAACACTTTAAGACAATTTTCTATTAGTCATTTTTTATGTTTATGAAATGGTCTGAAATCAATCGAACACATAATGAGATCAGTAAGACTTAATGTGTGTGATTTTAGATTAGAAATGATATTTTAGTTAAGAAATTATCAATCACTAAAAACATATGATGAAAACTCATAATTTTGTGATTTTAAGAGACCATGGTCATTATGTGATTTTTTAAGTTGTATAGATCTATTGAAAGTATATATAACAAACAGTGTGTCCAATTTGACTCAAAGGTCTGTAAAAAAAATCAAAGCCCATCCCACTTATAATTGATAACTCAAAATATAATATAACACCAATTTTCATCTATTAATTTTCAAAGTGTCGATGAAGTTCCAAAATAACCTGTCATATACAAACAGAAATCCAAAAAACACCAACTGATGATGGTTCTAATCAAGATCAAATAAAAAAAATTAACCCAAGGAACACTATTCCTATTTCATCTTCAAAATATCAATTTTCTGAATCACTATGAAAATATAATAACATAACCCATTAATTTTAAATGAACTAAAAATAAATATAATTGTATTATTTGGAAAAAAGTTTTTGTAAGTACATTATTTCAATTAATAAATAAATAAATTGTATTTCTAAATAAATCAAATTTCCATTACAAAAAACATGTTTTCAACATAAAATGAATAAATTTATATTATAGAATAATTATCATCAATGAATGTCACACCACTGATTTGAAGGAAGATTCCCTATCCTTGATCAAAAAAAATAATACGATTTATGGGATTTTTAATCCTGCGATGTTCTCCCTAGATATTATTTTTTAAGTCTTGAAATGAAATTTCACATTGTAAATGAAAGAAAGGATTCCATTATCATATAATTTTCTCAATCATATAGATATGATTATCTATATTCATACCTCATTATAATCTTATATAGATCCTTTTTTATTATAGAATTATATTATCATAGAATACCACTTCAATAAATTGAGTTTCAACAAGAATATATCCATATTTAAGAAATTTCCCACAATGTTTAGAACATAGAAATATTTGATATAGATGCTTCTGTTGGGGCACTGATCCTAGTGCTGCAGCGGAAGTCATCGTTGCAGAAACACAGAAGAAGAGAAGTTTTCACCAAATGGAATTTTATCATCCGATGGAATTTTATACACATCACCCGAAGGAATTTTACAAAACACCCGAAAGCCTGTTTCAACGCAACCGAAGGATTTGTCACTCGACACACGACAACCATGAACGTACCATTTTTATCCTTACCGCGGATCATCAAAATCAGAACATGTCTCTTGATCTCTACAACCAAGAGGTCTGTAGATACATGGATCTGTCATTATCGTCATCTTCAATCATCGCCTCTAACACAATATCATTGTCATGATCACCGTCTTCACTTCAAACCCATTACCAAAAACGAAACATCCCCTTCTCCGCTCTCTCTCGGTGGCTACATCTTTGTCAGCCCACATTCCAAAACATAAAACCACATCTTCTTATATATACACCCCACCCATATCTCCATTAATATTGGGGAAATACCACCATTAAAATTTTATCTCTCCTCATTATTTAAATTTTAAATCAATAAATCCAAAAAATCTCCTCCTTGAATTAAAATTCAAATACTCTAATGTCATATCCTTTATATGGGATAATTTGATCACCAAATTCACCAAGATTCAAATGTCACCCAATGAACGGAACACGCCGCATGACACCTGTGGTCAAAAAGTCATTTGATATTCTAGCAACACCACTGATTCTGCCGTCATTTCTGATGAAATATGAGTCCTTGACAAGCTGCTCCACCAAAGGAATTCGATATTGTTCTGAATCTGATAACGTCAACCAATCCCTCTGATACCACTGTTGGGGTGCAGAGCCCATCGCCAAAGCAGTAGTCGTCATTGCGGAAACATACAAGAGGATAATATTTCACTCGAAATCATTTTATCACCCAAAGTCATTTTATAGACATCACCTGAAGTAATTTTACACAACACCTGAAGGCCTTCTACAATGCACCTGAAGTATTTTTCACTGGACACACAACACCCATGAACATACCATTTTTTTGTACCACCGACCATCACAACCCGAACACGCCACTTGATCTCCCCAACCATGAGGACTTTCGATACATGGCACCATCATCATCGTTGTCAACAATCATCACCGCCGACACACCATCTTTTTCATGATCACCATCTACGCTTCGTACCGGTTACCTCAAATGTGACAAACCCTTCGTTGCTCTCTATTGGTGGCTATATATTTCTTATCCCACATTCCAAAACATGCTACCACATCTTCATAAATAGGCACCCCACCCATATCTCAATTAATGTTGAAAAAATACCTCCAATAATATTTTTTCTTGCCTCATTGTTTAAATTTTTAATCAATCAATCCCATCATCTTGTTTGTAAGGTTTTTTTTTTCATCGAAACTATCAACCAATTAACCTCCTTTACAAATGATTGAAACATGGCATGAATCAAGGTATATAATTTCTTAATATCAATCCCAAAAGAACCAATAAATTTTTCATCATTAATTTAGAAAAAATATAACAATTAAAAAATCTATCAGATGGATAATTGGAATATCTGAATCCCCAATGTACATGATAACAATATCTAACATATCACCCCCCACATTGCACCTTCCTCCATAATTATCAGTCATTTTTAATCTACTTGATATTCCATATATCCCCACTTTTCCTAGTGATAAATTTAAAAATATCATTCACATTTTTTCCTTTACATGAATAAGAGCCACAATTATTTTTATATTTTTATTTTTTAAACATTCGTGAAATGAATTTTTCTACACAAACCGCAGATATTGTGTTCATTCAAAAATAACTTCTTATATGAATGATAAAAAAAATTTAAATATTATAGAATATTTTTATTCATTATTAAATTGTTTACCTATAATATCTTCAACATATGTGAAGAAATTATAGGAAGAAAATCATACCATATATGTGATCCAGTTCAAGATCACCTTGTTTTAAAATTAACACAAAATGTGTTCCTATGTTGCCGAGGGTAATATTTTTTTTGATACATACATGAATTATTCTTTCTATTAAATCATCCATGAGATAAATGGTGGGAATTAATATATAAATAAATTGAAGTCCCCCTCGTTCAAAAAAATATATGATTTATCGTGATTATAGATAATCATTCGATCCATGTTTAATAATCATGGAATGAGATATTCTGATAAATATAATGGCTTATTCTGATCTCATATAATATCTAACTATATATTTGAAGTGTAGTGGATATGAAAAAAATTAAAACATATAGGTAAGTTAAATGTGTGTTAATTTTTTGCCTCAACATCCATGATATGAATACATTGACTACTGTTTTATAATGTCGGCCAAGTATTATATTTATCTAGATGTTATCAAATAAATTTTTTTCAATTGATGCATTCAAAAGAAAATATACATTATTTATGATTGGAAAATTTGTAATCATTTATGTGGGACGAAAAATAATGAGTCCATATTGTTATGATCTTCTTTCAAGGAACTCTTCCAAGGGAAGATACAGTTATATTGACCAATCATCCACTAGAATTATCGTTAAATATATAATTTGGTGATTTATGGGAAACATATAAATCTAGATCTTATATTTTCATTCACATCCAAATTTATCAACCCTCTCCCTAGTTGAGAGGGTTATTATAAAGGATTCATGATGGGATATTTCGAGAATAAACTCCTATATGAATTGATCATGCTAATGACTCATTGGATTTTGGAATTTGGGGGCATGTGTACTATTTCATAGGATTTAATAATTTTATTAATTTCCCACATCACTCAAGCACTATAATGTATTTCATAAACCATTATAATACAGTTTATGGAGAATGTGGATACATTGGGTGCATCACAAGTGATGCATTAATAATTAATATGTTGAGGAACACTCCAAAAAAGATTTATCATTTCATTATATGTGATCAAAATAAATTATAATTTTAACATGTCAAATATCCTCCTTAGGTTTTGAAATTTTAAATGTTAATATTAGAAGGATATTTATTTAGTCATTATGTTAACATCTTGTACAATTTTTGAATGATACATCGAACCATACCAAAAAGTTACAATTATTCACCAACCAGATGATTCCCAAGGATCTAAAACATCGATAAAACAAATCTGCAACAAACAATATCTTCCAATGTCTAATAGATTCTCTTAGCGAAGTCCTTACTACCAATAACTCCACCCACAAAACAAAAACATTTTGAATATTGTATATTGATAATGATTTTATACATCAACCATATCTGAGTATTGAAGTCGTATCATACATCAATCCAAATCCTTTTCTGGGGAAATAATCAATGCTAGAACATATCTCAGAAATCCCCTCTATATCATAGGTATTATCACACCCTCTTATAAACACAATACTAGATCATGTTTTAAAATCATAGAATGTCTATTCAATTTATAATTTTGTTTTGTGATCGAATTTTATATTTTTTATTATGGTTGGGTCATTTGTGAGGGTTCCTACATAACCTATAAAAATTTTAAAAATATAAATACAAAAAAGGTATTTATGAAAAGAATAATGAAATTTATATATAATATAATAGTTTCACAATATAATATTTGATTATAAATAAAATATATATCATATTTTATCAACAATATATTACAATTTAATTTTATCGACATTATGTATAACTAAAAATGCATCACATATATAATTCATTTCATATACTATATTCATAAATATATTTAATTTTATAATATTAATATTTTATTCATTAATTGAGTGGATAATTATTTTTAATAATTGTTTTTTAATATTAAATTAGATTATATTATTAAATAAATATATGAATTGAATTAGGTTATTGTGAATTTAATATAATGTATAAATTTAATGATTGCACATTTTATGTTAATATTTAAATCGTTTAAAAAGTTTTTTTAGATTAAAATAGATATTTTTATTATAATGAACAACGTAATAAATTATTTATTTATTTTTTTAATAAATGTTAATGTTGATTTAATAAATATAATAGATTTAAAATAAATTATCTTAACAAATTAAATAAATATTTCTAATCATTTATGAAACATATGTTATTTAAAATGTATTAATATTTTATTTAAAAAACATAATTATGAAATTAAATTCTCACTAATATGTAATGTATTATAATAATAATGAATAATATAAGAGTCAAGGTATTTTATAGTACCACACATTGACATGCCTTTCTCTATGTTTTTTAAATTTATCTAGGTAAAAATAAAGTGATGCATTAACAATGTAGTTCAAAAACCAAAAATAACATAACCCAAAACCAATGACTAACACATATAAATGTTGTGTATATTTTTTTAATAAAAATATAACAGAAAATATGCACAACATTTATTATATACCATGATCATTTACTGATGAAGGATCATGAAATAAAATGTAAATCAAAATAAACAATTTTAATATACACTGGAAATGGATAGTTATATATGTTCATATATGTAAATAAATATAAACATATATATATGTGTATATATATACATATATACATAACACTGTATAAAAAATTAATTTTATGAAATTAATTGAACCCTGACCAATTTTTGTGTCATTTGGGGGATTTGATGATACTCAAAATTGAGGCGAACAGAATGGGGAACATGGAGATATATGGGTTGAATGTCTTGTTGTTCAATGTGAGGTTTTAAATAAAAATAATTTATATATTTTTATATATCATGTTTTTTTAGTCAAATATTTTAATGAAAAACAAAATTAATCAAATAAAAAAATTGATACGAAATTATTAAAAATATTTGAGTAGATTGACGACCCAAAGAATGTGAATGAGGCATTCTGGAATAGATAATGGTAATTTCACTGGTAGATTGACATGATGATATGTTTAATACAACCTCATAATTTCTAATAGCATTAATTTTTTACTTTATTATTAATTTATTTTATAATCATTGAAATATATCTTCATTTTATTTAAGTCATTACTACCTTTTTATTAATTAATCGGTTCTATTTATTTTATTATCATATTGTTTTATTTTTTTCTAAAACATTATTGTTTTTATAATATAATAATAAATTCAAAATTTTTTGTTTTATCATTTTTTTATCAAATCATTTTACTTTATTTTTTAAAACATGCAGCTTAAACATTAATATAATCTCAGTTTATTCTTAATAAAAAATTTATATTTATTTAAAAAATTTTAGTTTTATAAAAAAATTATTATTCATATAATTTATTTAAAAAATATATCATCTTAATAATAATAATATTTTTCTAATGTTAACTTTTAAAATTTATTAAAATTATAATAAAAATATTATTTTTTGAAAAATAATGAGATAAATAGAGTTATTTTTAAATATTCTATTAAAAACAAATTAAAAATTCTTTAGAATATTAATTGTAATATAATAAATAATATGTATATCAAATTATACATATTACAATTAAATTATAATCTAATAATAGAAAATATTTAATTTCATTTAATATTTTTAATAAAATTGTATAAAAAATACTATGAGTTTGTTTTAATTATATATATATAAATAAAATAAAATAATATTATAATAAAAAAATGATTATAATTTCTATATTGTCAAATTGGTCCCCACGTAATAGAATTTCTTTCTATCAATTCGTTTTGGGGCATTGGGAAAAGATTTTTACAAATGAGGCCTATTAGAAATTATAAATTTCGAATATTTTTTTAAAAAAAATTCTAGATCGTTGCTCTCATAACATGTACATCGACCCGAAAACGCAACATTGGTTCAACCCTTAATAATTCATTTTATATTTTTTAAAATAGTAACAAAAAATTCAGACAACATTTATTACATATAGGTACCTTTTACCAGTCTATGTTCTAGAAAAAAAATTTAAAACAATATAAACCCAATTCATATAAATTAAAAATAGATAGTTATATATGTTTATATATGTATATATATATACAGAAAAATATATAAAAACATTTATAAAACATATAATTTTATGATATAAAATATAGCCTTTAGTTTTTTGGGACAATTGACCAATTTGGGGCAACTTGAAATTGATTATAAAAAATAGAGCAACATGGTGATCATTGGGAGGTGTGGGTTGGATTATTTGATGTGTAAAGTGAGAGTTCATAGAAAAAGTTTATATATTTTTATATGTCATATTTCTATAGTGAAAGACGCTGCTGAAAGAAATTGATCATATATCAATAAAATAATTCATGCGAAATTATAAAAATAGTTGACTTTTTTGAAAACCAGTGTAAATGGAAGGTGGAATTTGAGATTGACAGGGTCATTTCACTGGTAGATCTTCATGATGGAATTTTGAATAAAACCTCAAAAACTGTAATTTATTTATGTTTTATTTAATTATTAATTTATGTTCTAATCATTAAAGTATTTCTTCTATTTATCTAAATCAGTACTTCATTTTTATTAGACTATACCTCTCTTTATTATTTTATAATATGGGTTTCTTTATGCCAATCCATGATTTTTTATTATATTATTATAAATTCATAATTTTTTGTTTTATTATTTTTTTTGATCAACACATATCATCATTATTTTTTAAAAACATGATGCTTTTTATACATATAATGGCTTTAAAATTTTTTAACCATCATCTAAATTCATGATATATATATATATAACATTTTAGAGATTTTAAATATATGTATATACTTAATTAATTTTTTAATATAAATAACTCAAATTACATTGTTATTAATAACATAAATATATTTTGTGTTTTTTCTTAATATAATAAGGAAATGTATTTATAAATTATAAATTTCATAAAACAAAAACAAAATACAATTAATATAATTATAAAATAAATTATCTTAATATTAATAATAATTTTCTAAAACTTTTTTACACTTAATTAATATTATATTAAAAAAATCGACTTCAAAAATATAATTTAAAAAATGCAGTTATTTTAAATTATTTCCTTTTAAAAAAATAAGATTTTATTTAAATATTAATTTTAAAATGATAAATAAGTGTTATAATTAATTATATTTATTGTAAATAATATATAATCAAATTAATTAATACTCTTAATATCATTTAATATTTTTAAGGAAAATCATTTTAACAAAATTATAATATTTATTTTATTATAAATAAAACCATTTAATAAAATATGATTATAATAAATGTATTTTTAGAATGTATGGATTGTTACAAGAATTACCCATGTGTTTTAATGAGGTCAATATACATTGAACAATAAAATGAAAAATAAATTTCGAAAAATTCTTGTGAGGGGAAAAAATAGTGAAAGAATAGACTGCATTGAAATTAGTTAACACTGGTATGTGGACTCATAAGTATGTCTACACACACACACACACACGCACACACGGCGCAAGGTATACTAGAATCCTTCATTTATTTGAGTTTATTTGTCAACTGTGAATCGTTGTTTTGGTTGATGAAAGAAAGAGGCATTGTTCGAGCGTTATGAAGAAGTTAGGGTCCCGGAAGAAGGATCAATATGAAGTTTTGAAACCCAACCCCCATGCTTCGGTTATATATCATGTTTCCCCATTATTCCAAAAATATATACATAGGAACTGCTTGTTTCCCTCTACCAACACGGATTACCGGGACTCTCTCAGACTACATATCATATCGCCCCATCGACAATGCCAACCGGGCTATTTGGGGGAAAGATGGATAAGATCTTCACCACAATTTATCGTAAAACATTCCATGGCTCCTCATAAACAATGTCAACTAGGATAGACTTGGGTAATATTGATTAGTTTGCCACCACACTTACTCAAACAACCTGATGTGACACCCCATAGACCAATGAGATTTTTTATATTAAATTATATTTTGAGGAGAGGAAAAAATTGCATGGAGAGATTTATTTCATTATCAATGGGGAATTCTCTCCCATCATTAATGGAGAGTTATTCTGAATATTAATTGATTTAATAATGGTTGTTGGCCACATTAATTGGATATATGGATTGGGTCTCTATATAAGTAGATGGGTTAGCATGTTTTGGAAGGGGAATTCAGCATGATGTAGTTGGTATGAGAGGGAACAGGGAAGGTGGGTTGGCAATGATGAAGTATTCAAGAGGTAATCTAGAAGGGGATGCTTCAATTGTGGTATATCTTGTGAAGATATTATGATGAAAAATAAATAAGAGCTAATGAAGATGACAATTTTGGTATGTCAATGACAACGAATGAAATCATGTGAATGTAGATGATGATAGTGCAATGTTTCGAAAGTCCTATTGGTTACATAGATCAAGTGGCATTTCAAGGTTGTGATGATCTACAGTAAAAACAATATGTTAAAGGGTGTCGGTGTGTCAAGAGAGTGAAATCCTTCATGGGTGTTGCAAAATTCATTCAGGTGTGGTGTAAAAATGGATTCGGGGGTAGTGTGATAAATGGGTATCTGGTGAATCATCTCTGTTGTTTTTCTAAAACCAATTCCGCTTTTTCACTGGGATATGAATCCCAATAGTGTTTTCAGAGGGATAGGTTAATGGGTGTGATTGCTGAACATGTTGGAAGTCATTTGGTGGGGTATTTTATCAAGAAATCATATGTTACTAGAAGTCAACCATGGTATCACATGTGTGTTTGGGATATCAGAAGTCTGATTGACTTGCTAGAGTCACGATACATGTTGTTTTGTTGGTGACAGACAGTGTTTTGTGGATGACTATTGATGTTCCTTTGGTTATGTGGAATTTCAGTTGTTGGTAATAATGTCATTGGAAAATTTTCACAGTATCAGTGATGTTTCTGTAATATTGAAAATATTTTTTGTCGTATGTGTCATGCGGTGTGTTCTGTTAATTAGGTGACATCCCGAGCATTTTGGATCCTACCATCACACTGACTCAGGTAGTTGAGATGAACATGGAGTATTTTAATTTTAATTCATGGTAATGACAGTTGGGATATTTTGATATAAAATATAAATATTGACGATAGTGAAAATTATTAATGGGGTGATATAATTCAACAATAATGGAGTATTTTATTCCAAAATTAATTTAGAATTATTCTCAATATTTATTGGTGTACTAATTAATTTTGGCCACATTAATTTGAGTTATGTAATGTGTGTCTATATTTGAAGATGGTGTTGCATGTTTTTGAAGGGAGAGTTACAAGATGTAGCCGATGTGAGGGAGAACCGAGAAGGTGGGATGGAAAATAAGTTGCCACCAAGAGACATCCTGGAAGGTGTCGCCACATTTGTGATAAATCATGCGAACAGATGATGATGAAAAATGATGAAGAGGCAATGCCAGCTACAATTATGGCATTTCAATTATGGATAATGGAAACATGTGCATGTTGTTTATGACATTTCCATGTATCAAAAGTCCTAATTGATGCGGAGATTGAGCGACATGTCCCATTTGTGATTATCATAAGTACAATCAAAATGGTAAGTTCATGGTTTCCATTGAGTCAAGAGAGTGTAATACTTTGGGCGTGTTGTAAAATTTCTTTTTATGTGGTGTAAAAATTCATTCGGATGTGGTGTGATAAAAGCCTCAGGTGAATATTCTCTTACGTGTTTCTTCAACATCATAATCTACAACGACGAGATCTATGCCACAACATTGACAATTCCATAAACCATCACTTATCTTTTACCTTCTAAGTGACCCATCAACATCCCCTACATAGAAATCCAAGGACACAACCAATCACAGAACCCCATCCACAGAACCTACCTTGCAAGACATGGGAAAAAGGAAGTTACTATAATCTCCCTTTCTCAGACATCCTTCCACGACGCCCCATAAAAATACCTACCACCCTTACCAACCTTTCATAGAAAATATCCCAACGTACATAATCTAAAAATCATACCATTAAAACCATACATTCTCTGACGATCATCCATGATTTCCCGTTGACAACACCTTTCAATTTCACCACCATTTTGTTGGGAAAGACGGGAAAGCGCCGAATGCGCAAACAAAAGTAAAAGTGAACACGCAACGGAAATTGAGTTCCCCGCCCCCAAATAGAAGCGGATGCGCAACGTCAAAATTAAATGTGCAGAAAAATAAATTTGACACTGGAAATTTTTACGTGGAAAAACCCAAAGGGAAAAACCACAGGACCTAGTCCAGAAAGTGGAATCCAATAAAATGAATAAGTACACGGTAGAGACTCCCCAAAAAATAAAAGGGATCTCAAAATTAATACTCTCCAATGCAGAGAATAATGATCATCGATGAAAGGTGATCAACTAATTGGCTCTGCTCTTGATATTGTGGATGTCCTGTAAAAGCCTTGTCGCTACCTCCTTTTATAGAAAAACAATCCGGGTGACGATGTGTCGCCATGTGAAAAACGCGTCTCCGCGTGAATTAATTCACGCGGTCTTGATCCATATTGAAAACACCTAATTAATATAGAAACTTCTTGGTGCTCCAATTAAGGAGGGATTACGCGGCACACCAACCAGGAAGGCGCCCAACAAACTCCCCCTCCAACTCATGTGGGGATAACCTCCAACCCTTTTGGACTTCTTATAAAAAAAATATCAGCCTCCCCTGCAAAAAGAAATAAAAAAACAAACTCTGACTATCATCTACAACACAACACGCATCATGAGTCTTTCTAGTCAATCAGACATTCGATATCCCAGAAACACCTCTGGTACCACCGCTGTCTTATGATAACGTCCTTTGAGTCCTGAAAAAAAAATTGTTCCACCAGATGTCTGCCACCATGTTCTGCAACTGAGGAATTCAACCAATACCTCTGATATCAGATGTTGGGAAATACGGGAAATCGAAGAATGCGCAAACAAAAGAAAAAACCGAACGCGCAGCGGAAATTGAATTTTCCCCCCCAAATAGAAGCGGGTGCAAAGCGACAAAATTAAATGTGCAGAAAAATAAATTTGACACCGGAAATTTTTACGTGGAAACACAGAAAAGGAAAAACAACGGGGCCTAGTCCATAAAGAGGAATCCACTAAAATGTATAAGTACACTATAGATAATCCCCAAAAAAATAAATGGGATCTCAAAAGTAATACTCTCCAATGCAGTGAAAAATGATCGTTGATGAAAGGCGATCACCAAATTGGCTCAGCTCTTGATATTGTGGATGTCCTGTAAAATTCTTGTTGCTACCTCCTTTTACAGAAAAATAATCTGCATGACGATGTGTCGCCATGTCAAAATCGCGTCTCCGCATGAATTAATTCACACGGTCTTGATCCGCATTAAAAACACCTCATTAATAGGGAAACTGCTTGGTGCTCCAATTGAGGAGGGATTACGCGGCACACCAACCAGGAAGGCGCCCAACAAATTTCATAGATGATATTCCACAACACAGCATCGACAACGCCTTCCATTCTAGATGGGGGATGTTGGATATAATGGATTCCACCCCATTAGTGTAATTACCTAGACAAGAACAAATCCATTAGGATGGAGGTGTTTGTAAATGATAATTTAATCCTCTTACATCCATTATCCTCTAATGTGGATGAAGCACACTCACACTGTGATTATAAATGGATGTTCCTATAAGTGAAACAATGGCAGAAGAATCTGACAAAATAGGGCATGTTGTGATGGCTCCCTCCTTCCCAGCACACATTGTTGAACAACTTATTTCAGATTTTTTGTTATATAACATGAAAAACTAGTTTCAAAAATTATTTTATTTTTTCCCACATCAATTAAAAAAATTAATATATTTTCATATGGTATATTTAACAATCATGTAATAATTCTCAGTTTTATGATTTAAATACTATTTGATAATTTTCATTTATTTTTATTAAAAGGCTAAAATTAGAAAATCACCTATTAGAAATTAACTATTCTTCATATTCATGTTACACTTATTCATATGGGGGAATATTAAACCATGTTTTTAAAATAAAACTAAGAAATTGTTTCCTTTGTAAATAGTTTTTTCGAATACTTGTAATGTAACTACTATTATTGGAACTATTTTGGGTTCATAAATTTAACAATGAATAAATTACATCATATATATATACTTTCTTATATATCATTAGATAATATATATAATAAAAAATATATTTAAAAATAAAATATATTTACATAGTTTGTATAACATTTAATAATATTTTTATACTCGTTTGTATATGTGTTCTTACATATGTGTGCTTTTTTACATCTAGTGTGTTGTGTTATGTTGTATGTATGTATGTTTATGGACGTTAATTATTTGTATGTATGAGTATGTATATGTGCATATTAATCTATGTAATTGTATGTGTATGTTATATATAGGTTTACACGTATGTGTATGTGTATGTATATATCAATATATATATATATATATATATGTCTATGTGTGTGTAAGTTTAAGTGAATATATTTATAAATTTGTATGGTTTGTATATGTATGTTCACATATATATGTTTGTGTGTATGTGTTGTTGTATTTGTTTTTGAATGTGCATGTGAAAGTGTTTGTATGTGTATTTGAATATGTTTTGGTATGTTTAAGTATATAAGTTTATGTTTTGTATGTGTGCATGTATGTTTGATTATAGATTTAATATTATTAATTGGTTTTAAATATCTCTCCATTTATAGTATTTTATATAATTTATTCATTATTAATATATAATCATTTAATATTTTTGTATTTTATAAAATTTTGATATATATTTAATTATGTGTAGATATATTAAATTAAATAATAATATTTTAACAATTAATAATAATTATAATGTTTAATAAAATATTATAATTTATATATACAATCTATATATTGCATACATCAATAATTAGAATAAATAATAATATTTATATATTTAATTTTTATTTAATTTTATATGCTTGAAATTCTTGTAATTAAATTTATAAAGAAAATATTCAGAATTTTTCATAATTTATTTCATTTAATTCAATCATTATGAAATCTATATCATTAATTTTTTTTCATTTTTAATATTTAATAATTTTCAATATTTTTTGTATTTAATAATTTTTTTAAAATTTATACATATTTATTTAATAATCATTAATATTTTCAATATGTTAGAAATTTATATGATTAATATTTATTCATTTATATTTATAGAGTTTTAATATTTTTAATATGTTTGAAATCCTTATAACTAAATCTTATAATAGCATCTCAAGCCCACATAATTTTACATAATATTGAATCCCATCATACACAATATCAAGTAACATTTAGGTGTTTATTTATACAAATGAAAATGATGGGGATGTACTTCATGAGACTGGTAATGACGGGAAAGGTCATTGAAGGTCATTATTTGTAGTTTAGATAGTGTGTACCACTGAGAGACAATAAGAGTTGAATGGTAATGTCGGTACAAAGATCACTACGGTAATCGATCAGCATGTTTCAGGGGCAGCATGAAACACATGGGATTGCTAGATGGTATATGTTGGAGGAGTGACAAATCTTCATCATTGATGTTTTTCCTGTATCTTGAATTTGGACACAAGAGATACGTTGGATGTGCTCAATCATTGATGATTTCTTCACACAATGACAGTTAAAGTATATCAGGAGTCGAGGGACAACGTTGGATGCAATGCCAACATGTCTATGATGCTTGTAGATCTTATGTGATGATAGGATTTGTTGACTAGTGATTGATATTGGATGATACCAGATTGATGGTAATGGTGTGGGTCTATAATTCATTTGTGAAAATCCACACTGACTTTTGATGTTATAATGGAAGAGAAAGGCACGATCTAGGCCTTTCTGTCATTGATTTGTTGGGGAGGCCCAATCGGTTGTGATAAATCCTATATCGTTGCACGATAATTATGTGTTCGATGGGCCATGGTGTACAGGGCATAATTTTTTAGGATATAAGGGAAAATATCAATTTAAAAGGAGGTTCATGGGCCGATTTAATATATGTGGGTTATCCTATAGGGGGTTATGGCATGTCAAATGTCTGATGGGAGAGGTATGTGAGTGTTTTGGTGTATCTGTATTCTCGAGTAACTATTATATATATATATATATGTTATCTATTTTTTCATTTTTATTCATTTTTATGTATATTTTTGTCTTCTTTTTTTATGAAATGAATGGCCACAGTATATCTAGGTAGAGGAAGATCCATTACAGGGCACGTATGAACATGGAAAAGTACCCTAAGAACATGACCCAAAGGATCGGTGTAATTTCATTGTTGTATCATCATATATGTGTCACCAGTCCAATATCCTACCTACATCGCCACCTTCCCGCATATTGACCTTGTCACCACCTTCCAGAGTCACCACATACGACGTAAATCCCCCAAGGGGCATGGTAGGATTCAAACCTCTGGTTTTAGGTGTATTTAATTTATGTAATTCTTCGTATGGATTCACTTTTTAATATATATTAAATCTATAATTTTATTTATTCATTATTAATATTATATCATTAATTATTCATTTTTCATTTTTAATATATAAATTAATTTTATTTTTTTAGAATGTAATCATTTTGTAATATTTATTTATTAAATATTTTTTAATATTTTTTCATATTTTTATTTTTTAATATGATTATTATTTATTATATTTAATTAATTAAGGTGTAATTCAATTAAATTTTTTTAATATTATATAATTAATTAATTTAATTTCTTTTAATATTCTCTACATTTCTAAAAGTAGATAGAATCAATTAAATTAATCATTCAAATTTTACATAATTATTTACAATGTTTTAATATTTGAATCATTTTTTATCTTATATGATTTATTAAAATTAAATTTTATTTAATAAGTTGAAATATATTAAAAATGCTTGAAATAAATATCATTAATTTATTTAAATGAATTTTTTTTAATATTATCATAAATTTTTGGGATGTGTTCACAATTCATGTAAAGACCCGTAAATTTCAAGGGAATTTTTTTTTCTTAATTTTTTGTGGAATTTTACAAAAATCCAGCTTCTGATGGCACCTAATTCCGAGGCCCTGTGTTCCCGGAATGATTTTCTAAAGTTTGGCTCGGGTACGTTCATTAAACGAACGAGCAGGTTTTTCTAACTTTGAACCGGTGCTCGGAATTGAATTCTGAGTGAACCGATGGAATCACAACGCCGATATATGCTTAGAAAATCCTCTTCCGGAGTTGCGTTTGCTCGGTTGTGGATTTTAATTTCTGTGTTTTATGTTAAGAAATAAAATAAAGGTGTGCAACAATTTTATTTTTATTTCACTTAAAGCCGCTTAAATATCACATCATGTTTTTTTAAGCTGAGTTAATGTAGATAGGGTGCTATCTAGAAATATCGTACCCTCATGGTAGGATACATGTAAGGTGGGGCCAACACGAGCCCCACCGTTTCTTTTCCCCTAAGTAACGCACCCGCGAAAACCCGTTTTTATGAATGTCAACTGACGTGTTTTCTTAAATTCATAACACACCATTTAATTGGGCGGTTTTATTCTTTGAATTAATTCTATGAATTAATTGGTCGTTACTTATCACGTTTTCGTTTGTTGGCATGTTAATAAAATAAGTCCAACGCTTTTTATCCTTAAGTGTTGTTCATTGAGAGGATTTGACAAACCTCAAGTTCTTCATCCATCTTCGCGAAAAACGTGAAGAACACAAAGAACGCGAAGAACGTGATGAACACCGGCCTTCGACGAAGAGCGGCGAAGGAGGTCGAGCCCTCAGAGATCGACAGCGCAATGCCAAGTACCGCGATGCCAACGATTCTTCTTCCGCGATGTTCTTCCGCGACAATCCAACCCCGCGACAACCTTCGATCGACAACGACAAGATCGTCGATGCGACGCCCTTCCGTGATGACGCGACGCCCTCCCGCGACGCGGCTCTCCACTTGTTCCGCGACGGTCAATTCCGCAAAGAACACGCGTGAGACGACTTGATGAGGTAGGGGTTTTGTTGGTAATGTTTTTACTCCGTGGATGTTTCCGTTCAAAACAAAGAACCTGGTTTCGTAAGAACAATTTTTATTTACTAAAATTGTATTTGATATGTTTTCAATGTTTTGAATATTCCTCCCGACTGTTATCATCTAATGCGGAGGGTGCGGGCCAAACAAACACGGCCTGACAACCCACCACAGTTTTTCGTTGATGTGCGTATGTGGCAGTCGATGATGGTACATGTCGCAGATGCGATTTGATGTTTCCGCAGTGAAGAACGGGGCCTAGGAGTAGCTTCGGCGCAGACGGGAAGGAAATCGGACAAACGGAGGAACTCTGTTGGCCCGCAGAATCCACCGGCAGCTGCGACGCCAGCGGACCCGCGGCCGCGCGTGTCCGGTGCACACAGGACGCGGCTTCGCCGCGTCCATTGACCAGGGCGGCCCCCCGTGGGAGCCGCAGTGTTGTCACGCGGGGGCAGAGCGCCCCCCGCGTTGCTCGGCCGCTCGGCCGAGCCGAGACGGGCCGGCCGGTCGGGTCGGGCCGTGCCCTAGCCAGGCCAAACCGGTTCCAGCCGGGTCGGACAGGGTCGGGTCGACCCGGTTCAGCCGACCCCGGGGGTGTTGGGCTGGGACGGCCCGGGCCCAGACCCCCCGTTTCCGGAACTTTTCGTTCATTTGACTGTAACGTGAGCTACGGTCCTCTGATTGACGCGATGTCAGCAGAAACTCGATCCTTGTATTGAGACGGTCGTTTCAGTATCTAGCACTCAATGTTTCCGAATACTTTGGGTTCGGCCGGGTTGGTTCGTACACAAAACCAACCGGGCCTCGGAGCGGAAACACTAATATCTTGAACATCAGACGTCTGATTGACGTGCCTTCGACTTCGTTGAGTTCTTCTAAGTGAGAAGGATCTTTTGGCATACTCCTCCCACAGTTTGGACGCAGGTGGAGTGCATGCGTGTTGGTTTTTCCTTAAAAAACAACCGGGCTCTTGGGATGAAAAAGTCAATAACTCTCAGACCGTGCGTCTGATTGACATGTCGTCTGCGACGTTGAGTTCCTGTAGATGATACAAAAAATTTTGGATACATCAACTCCGGACCTTGTGTCAGTTGTTATATCAGCCTCTCGGCTCGTGGAGAGGACCCTCCCGAATGAGCTTGCTGTGTCCAGGAACCCTAGAGCTGGCTACGTCTTTGACGACGACGACTGTGAAGAGATCCTTAGTGGACTGCGTCGATGAAGAGTGATGGTCTTGTATCGTATGTGGGTCCCAGCATAGATGATTCAGAGTTGGTCTTGTATCCTATGTGGGTCCCAGCATAGATGAATCAATGAAGAGTGTTGGTCATGTATCCTATGTGGGTCCCAGCTGTGATGGTCTTTTATCCTATGAGGGTCATAGCTGTGTTGGTCTTGTATTCTATATGGTTCTGAGCATAGATGATTCAGTGCTTGTCTTGTATCCTATGTGGGTCCTAGCATAGATGAATCAATGAAGAGTGCTGGTCTTATATCCTATGTGGGTCCCAGCTGTGCCGGTCTTCTATCCTATGTGGGTCCCAGCTTAGATGATTCAGTGCTGGTCTTTTATTTTATGTGGGTCCCAGTATAGATGAATCAATGAAGACAGCTGGTCTTGTATCCTAAGTGGGTCCCATATTAGATGATTCAGTATCTATATCTGATCATCCCTTTCACCTTTTCGATGATGTATACCTATGTGAGCTGAATCTTGTTTACTCTCTTTTGTGGATTGTGTTGAACTATCCTGTGTGGATTTACTGTTTACTCTCCTTTGTGGATTTTGTTGAACTCTCCTGTGTGGATTTACTATTTACTTTCCTATGTGGATTACTTTTTCTCTCCTTCATGGATTGTTTTGTGCTTTTCTGTGTGAGTATATGTTTTTCTTTCCTGTGTGGACTGGGTTGTTCTTGGGCTCGGATGTTGGAGCCGAACGGGAATTGATGACTTAGGTATATGTATGGGCATATACCTAAGCAGTGTCGGTCGTTACTTCATGATTGTATCTTTCCTTGTGGTTTATCCTTTGTGGATTTCGAGAGACCTTCGGGAGTCTCGGGGACCCTACTGAGTAGCTTATACTCTCCCCTGCATGGGCTATGCCTGCACTTTCTTGTGTTTGTTGCAGACGACGGACAACACATAGGAATCGTGGTGGAGGCTTGCGGAGCAGGACGTACCTGGAGGGGGACCATTGGGCGGGACGTACTCGTAGCGGACGACTAGACCGAGGAGCTGTGGAAACTATTTGTGCTCACCCTCCAGGTGGGACTTCCCAGGGATGGCTCGATGCTGCGGCTTTTATTTTCAGTTGATGTTTTCCCCTTTCAGTTGTACTTTACAGTTGAGATTGTATTTCCGTCCCCTTTTACTTTCAGCATAGCTTGTTACAGTTTTGACATATTTTTTACTCTTTCCGCATGCTGACCCTGTGGTGGTTGTTTAGTTTACAAAGGCAATGCCTTCCCTGTTTATCGGGATTTACACCTTGGTGCTAGTCGCCAGCCCCTGGCCTTTGGAAAGCGGGCTTGGGGTAGTCACAACACGGGCCCCGAGGATGGGTCGTGACAAATTGGTATCAGAGCACTTCGGTTCTACCGCAGACTCTGATCATTCTTCTATGTAATGCAATAGTGTCCAACGTATTGGGTGTGGTTATTATTCCAGGGAGTCTACTGTTGGTGCGGCGACCGATGTATCCGTACACCAGGACCCTGACTTCGGATTTCCGAATTAATGCACGAAAACATTGATTTCATGTGTGTTCAAGTTTTCTTTCTGATTACCTGTGTCAGCTCACCAGGTATACAGTTCTGACCGTGGCGCACATGTTTCTTTTCAGGATGGACCCATGACGGCAGGCCGCTAGGGTTCCGAGAGTGGATCGTGATGACAGCCCACCGAGCGACGAGGCGTCGGTGAAGGGCTCCTTGTCAGCAGAGGCACCAGCGGTACCTTTACCCGCCGAGCCACCGATGCTACCAGCCCCAGCCGCTGATGATGCACGTCGCCTTAGTGCACTGCATGAGTTCCAGCTCCAGCGAACGCCCAGGTTCTGTGGGGAGACGGACCCTCAGGCCGCCGAGGACTAGCTGGAGGCATTTTTACATGTTTTCATATTAGTGAGGACACCACCAGACCTCATGGTGATCCTCCCAGCGAGCCTCCTACACGCAGTAGTAGGCAGATGGTAGAGCTTGATGCTCTAGGTGCACGACGAGACATCTCTACTCTGGACGGACATTGAGAGCATCTTCCGCTCCGAGTTCGTCCCAGCCACCCTCTGTGCAGTGCGCATCCAAGAGATGCTACAGCTACGGAAGAGCAACATGACAATGGCCTAGTACTCAGCGAGATTTATTGATCTCTCGTGCTACTCCACAGATATGGTACGAGACCCATTCTTCCTGGCCCAGACAGTCGAGCAGGGACTGAGGCAGGAGATCATGGCTTCGATGATCTCCGTCAACATTCTGACACAGGCAGAGGTGTTGGAGAGAGCCCTTCTAGTGGAGAGTTTTCTCTACGAGCAGGCTCCAGTGACAGGACCCTCTACAGGAAGGCACATAGCAGGGACTTCTGCAGCTGGCAGTAGACAAGTGAAGCAAAGGTACAAATGGTCCAAACCATCAGATGGGCAGTCTCAGGATGAAGATTTGGTTGTGCGGGGCACCCGAAGGAGAGCCATCTACATGAGGGGCAAGCATTGCTACACATGCATCGGGCGAGGTCACATGGCTCGAGACTGCCTGACTCATCTTACAGATGAGCAGCAGGTGGTAGAGGGACCTCCTAGACAGAGGTTCGACCACGGTGGTCCACAGGGTGCAGGCGGATGAGGCAGAGGAGCTGTCCGAGTAGAATATGGTGGGCGAAACTTTGAGGTGTTGCCACCACCACCACCAGGAGCGGAACTAGTGGATAGGTCCTTTGTACTTCTAGTTCCTTGTTGTTGTTGTGTAGTGTCTTTGTATTATGAGCTGAAATAGTATAAGACGCTTACCTTTGTGATGTTTTCATTCCTGTCCTCTTTTGTGTTGTTACTAAGAGGTTCCAATTTAGACTGTTGACTTGACCCTCACTTGTGAGACATCTACTGGAGGAGACCCTGTTACCACACACTGATTCTGAAAGTGTGACTCAACCCTTGGAGGATAGAGTAACAGTTGGATCTCTTGGTAGTAGTGTCGAGGCCTTATGACGTCCTATTTGAGATAGATTAGTACCATCCATTTCGGGATTAACTGTATTAGGAAAAGGAAGTGGTTCATCCAGGGGATGAGGCCAAATTTCTCTTATTGGCAAAGAAGAAATCTTAGCAGTTCTTGTGGGATCGGAGATGGTCCAGGTCATCCAGGAGTGGATGAGTATAGCTCAGAGCCGACAGAAGTCCTATGCCGACAGGAAGCGGAGGCCACTTGAGTTCGAGGATGGCGACCATGTCTTCCTGCGGGTCTCACCTCGACGGGGATTACGAAGGTTTTGTCGAAGCGGCAAGTTGTCTCCACGCTTCATCGGACCCTTCCAGGTCCTCATCAGGATTGGAAAGGTGGCTTATCGCCTGTCTCTACCACTATAGTTGCACCAGGTGCATGATGTCTTCCACGTATCTCAGCAGAGAAGATACATGCATGACCCAACACAAATCTTGGACCATAGAGAGACGGTCTTTGATGATGGGGCGACTTTTGCGGAGGTCCCAGTGGTGATCGAGGATCTACAAGAGCGGGTCCTACGTGGATGATCGATTCTCTAGTGCGCTTCAGATGTAAGCTCGAAAACCTCCAGGAGAGCACTTGTGAGCGGGAGGCTCAGAGGCGTGCTCAGTACCGCCTTTGTATCCCTAAGTTTGTAGTGAAGCTTTACAGGGACGTAAAGCCCTGTGGTGGGAGTAATGTAAAGACAAGTAAATTTCATGGAATTTTTTTTCTTAATTTTATTTGGAATTTTACAAGAACGCAGCTTCTGACGGTACCTGATTCCATTGCCCGTTGTGCCCGTAATCATTTTTTGAAATTTGGCTATGGTATGTTCAGTGAACGAACGAGCGGGTTTTTATAACTTTGAATAGGTTCTCGGAATCGAATTCCGAGGGCACTGATAGAATCACAGCGCCAGTATTTTCTTATAAATGCCTCTTCTGGTGTTGCATTTGCTCGGTTGTGGTTTTTAATTGTTGGGTTTTAAGTTAAGAAATAAAATAAAGTTGTGCAGAAATTTTATTTTTGTTTCACTTAAAGCCACATAAAGAGCACTTCAAGCTGTTTAAGCAGAGTTGATGTGGATATGGTGATATCCAAAAATATCATACCCTCTTGGTAGGTTATTTGTGAGGTGGGGCCCGCACGAGCCCCACTGTTTCTTTTCCCCTATGTAACGCACCCGTGAAAACTCATTTTTATGATAGTAAACTGACGTGTTTTCTTAAATTCTAAATGAACCATTTAATTGTGCGGTTTTATTCATTGAATTAATTATTAGAATTAATGGGTCATTACTTATCTCTTTTTCATTTGTTGGCATGTTAATAAAATAAGACCAATGCTTTTTCTCCTTAAGTGTTTTTCATTGAGAGGATTTGACAAACCTCAAGTTCTTCATCCATCTTCGTGAAGAACGCGAAGAACGAGAAGAATGTGAAGATAGTCGTCCTTCGATGAAGGACGGCGAAGGACACCGAGCCCTCGGAGATCAACGACGTAATGCCAAGTACCGCGACGCCGACGGTTTGTCTTACTCCACGTTCTTCTGTGACAATCCAACCTCGCGACAACCTTCGATCGACAACGACAAGATCGTTGATGCAACGCCCTTCTGTGAAGATGCGACGCCCTTCCGAAACGCGACACTCCTCTTGTTCCACGACGGTCAATTCCACAAAGAACGTGTGTGCGACGACTTGACGAGGTAGGGGTTTTGTTGGCAATGTTTTTACTCCGTGGATGTTTCTGTTCAAAACAAAGAACCCGGTTTTGTAAGAACAATTTTAATTTATTAAAATTGTTTTTGATATGTTTTCTATGTTTTGAATATTCCTCCCGACTGTTATCATCTAACACGGATGGTGCGGGCCAAAAAAACACATCCCGACAACCTTCCACAGTTCTTTGTTGATGTGCGGATTTGGCGGGCGACGATGGAACGTGCCACAGATGCTATTTGATAATTCTGTAGTGAAGGACGGGGCCCGGGAGGAGCTTCGACATATACAGGAAGGAAATCGGACAACCGGAGCAACACTGGTGGTGCCGGCGGCCAGAGGCGGCGGCACCCCGGCGTGCCTCCGTACAGGGCCGTCGCGGCTGAAGCAGCGGTGTTGGCGGCACCAGTGGACCGGTGGCCTTGCGGGTCCGGTGCGCACAGGACGCGGCTTTACCGCGTCCGTTGACCAGGGTGGCCCCCCGCGGGGGCCGCGGTGTTATCACGCAGGGGCAGCGCGCCCTGGCCGGGCCGGACCGGGTCCAGCCGGTTTGGACCGGGTCGGGTCGACCCGGTTCGGGCGACCCCGAGGGGGGGGGGGGGGGGGGGGTTGGGCCGGGTCGGCCCGGGCCTAGACGCCCCATTTCCGGACCTTTTCGGTCTTTTGCCCGTAACATGAGGTACAAGCCTCCGATTGACGCGCCATCAGAGGCAACAAGATCCTTGGATCGAGGCGGTCTTTTCAGTATATTCCACTCATGGTTTCGAAATAATTTGGGTTCAGCTGGGTTGGTTTGTACACGAAACCAACTGGGCCCTCGGAGCGGAAACACTAATATCATAAGCTTTAGACGTCTGATTCACGTGTCGTCGACCTCGTTGAGTTCCTCTATGTGAGACGGATCTTTTGGCATACTTCGCCAGAGGTTTGGATGCAGGTGGAGTACGGTCGGGTTGCTTTTGCCTTAAAAACCAACCAGGTCCCTGGGACAAAAAAGCCAATAACTCTCAGACCGGGCGTCCGATTGACGCGTCGTCTGCCACGTTGAGTTCCTGTTGACGATACAGAACATTTTTGATACATTAACTCTGGACCTAGTATCAGTTGATGTATCAGCCTCTCGGCTCGTGGAGCGGACCCTCCCGAACGAGCTTGCTGTGTGCGGGAACCCTGGTGCTGGATGCGACTTCGACGACGATGACTGTGCAAGGATCCTCAGTGGACTGCGATGATGAAAGTGTTGGTCTTGTATCCTATGTGCGTCCCAGATGTGCTGGTCTTGTATCCTATGTGGGTCCCAGCATAGATGATTAAGAGATGGTCATTTATCCTATGTGGGTCCCATCATAGATGAATCAATGAAGAGTGCTGGTCTTGTATCCTATGTGGGTCCCAGCATAGATGATTCAGTGCTGGTCTTGTATCCTATGTGGGTCCCATCATAGATGAATCAATGAAGAGTGCTGGTCTTGTATCCTATGTGGGTCCCAGCTGTGCTGGCCTTGTATCCTAAGTGTGTCCCAACATAGATGATTCAGTATCTATATCTGATCATCCCTTTCACCTTTTCGATGATGTATACCTGGGTGAGCTGAATCCTGTTTTCTCTCCTTTGTGGATTGTGTTGAACTATCCTGTGTGGATTTACTATTTACTCTCATTTTTGGATTGTGTTGAACTATCCTGTGTGGATTTACTGTTTACTTTCCTATGTGGATTACTTTTGCTCTACTTCGTGGATTTTTTTGTGCTTTTCTGTGTGAGTATACTTTTTGATTTCTTTTGTGGACTGGGTTGTGCATGGGCTCGGATGTTGGATCCGAACGGGAATTGATGACTTAGGTTTATGTATGGGCATATACCTAAGCAGTGTCGGTCGTTACTTCATTATTTTATCTTTCTTTGTGCTTTATCCTTTGTGGATTTCGGGAGACCTTCGGGGGTCTCAGGGTCCCTACTGAGTAGATTATACTCACCCATTCATGGGCTATGCCCGCACTTCGTTGTGTTGGTTGCAAACAAAGGACAACACAGCAGAATCGTGGTGGAGGTTTGTGGAGCAGGACAGTACCTGGATGTGGACCACTGGGCGGGACGTACTCGGAGCGGACGGCTAGACCGAGGAGTTGTGGAGACTATCTGTGCTCACCCTCCAGGTGGGACTTCCCGAGGACGGATCGATGTTGCGGATTTTCTTTTCAGTTGTTGTTTTCCCCTTTCAGTTGTACTTTATAGTTGGGCTTGTATTTCTGGCCCCTTTTAATTTCAGCACAGCTTATTAAAGTTTTTACTTAGTGTTTACTCTTTCAGCTTGCTTACTCTATGGTGGTTGTTTATTTTACAAAGGCAATTCATTCCCTGTTTATCGGTATCTATGCCTTGGTGCTAGTCGCCAACCCCTGGCCTATGGAAGGCAGACATGGGGTAGTCACGGCACGGGACCCGAGGACGGGTCGTGACAATTCATGTAATTATTCTTACAGATTTTTTTTAAAGATTTTCTATATTTTTGATATTTCCAATATGTATTGATATTCATTAAAATATATATTAATTATTTTTTTTAATTTAGGTAATTCATAAAATATATCCATTTTTTCATATTTTTGGTTTCTGTTTATTTTTTGTTATAAAATTTCACTAATTTTTTTTTCAAAGTCATTTATTTAAGATTGTATATTCATTAATAATGTTAATTTTTTTAATTTTTAATGGAATTATTTATTTTTAATTTATATTCATTTAATATATTTTTTATTTTATTTTATATTGTTTTAATCAGCTATAAAATGAAAATTTATTAAAAAAAATTAATATAAGTTCTATAATATTAGTATAGATATCTATAGGTTTATCTACTATAATTTTAGCGATGATAAATATAGGTTTTATCATGTCATATTTTAGCACTGATAAAACCTATCTATTTTAGTAGTTATTATGATCACACGGATAAAACACATCTTTAGTATCACTTTTTGGAATGTACTGAAAAACCCTTCTTGGTCATATAATATCATCACATTGGGAACATATTTCTTTACCATATACTAGCTCTCTTGTGAATGTCAACCTATTTTTACAGCCCCCCCCCACCCCCGAAATTCATGAAGGAATCAAACCTATTAATACCTATGGTATGTGAGTTAATTTCATGCAAATACTTGTACTTGTTTTGTATTATTCCTCGAAAAAAAATTTCTTAGTGACCAGTTGATTCTTTTTGAATTCTATAATTCGTGAAGGATACGTGGTTGTAATCGTAAATTATAATGCCACCATTTTGAAAAATTATTTACTCATCCATGATTATTGTTTAATATTCTCATGAGAGTGCCATGTTGAATCAGATGAATTTTATAATAAGGAAAAATCAATAACAACCTAATCTACCCCAATATATCAATAATTCAAAATAAAATTAAATAAAAATCAATTAAGATGTTATATTTCGTTATAATTTGTTGAAATGGTAAATTCCAAATTGTAATTCCATATATAATTATTTAAATAAAAAATTCATTATAATATTACGATTCAACTGATGTTACATAAAAAGTCATTCTTAAGTCTCTTTTTGGATCAATATCTATTGTAATTTTCTCCATGATTTGTCCATACCAGGGGGTTCATATAGGGGGACCAACATTCCCATTTCCCATGTGTCTTGATGGATGGTGTTTTATCTAATTTAATTTAAATGAAATATAAAGACAACATATTTCATTTCCTGGGGGTGGATTATAGAATAAGTCCGCCTATTTCCGGTATCTTCTTTTCAAATGTTAGATATGTTTTTCTCAATGGACACTGTTTAATAATTCATATCTATTTTCTATCTTATAAAAAAAATATGATAATGAATCCATAACACCAATTGATTATTCCAAATAAGAAATTTTCATCATCTATGTTGAGTTTGCTTATATAAAGAATGATTTTTGTAGAACCTCATTTATTTATGTGTTTGAGTAACATAATAAATATATTTGGATGCCTCTTATTTTTTATCATAATAACAGAGTGGTTCTATCGAGCATAATGGTAAATTTATACAAAAAAATTTCGGTATTTAATTTTAATAGGGTTTATAATGCAGGGAAAGAAGAAATTATAACTATAGTATATCTATCGATTTTAATAAATAATATGTATTTATTTATGCTACTTGACATTGGGATTTGAAGAAACTAGAAATAGAGAAAAATAGAATAAAAGAACATTGGGAGATTAGGGTCTGATGTTTTGATGTGCAACGCGCGAGTATATATAAACAAGTTTAATATATATATATTTCATGTGGCATTAATAAAAGACACAAATGGAAAAAGAAATTGATCCATGTTAAAATAAATTGATCAGAAATTATAAGAATGAGTTATTTTTTTGGAGACCCGCTGAAAGTGAAGGAGGCATTCAGGATTGATAGTGGGAATTTAACTGGTAGATTTTCACTATTGTAGGTTGAATACAATGAAACAATTTTTAATAAATATATTTTTTACACGATTATTAATTTTTGTTTTAATATTTAAATTTTATTATTTTTATTTAAATAATTAGTCATTTTTTATTATCAATCACACATATTTATTTTCTTACCTTACCATTTTCTTTTGGACAACCCATGATTGTGTTTTTGATAAATTAAAATAATATTTGTAATTAAAATAATCTAAAAATATTATATGTTTTTTATTTATCCATAAATGATTATAATAAAATGTTTTCATAAAAAACAAATTTATATAATTATTGGTTTGTTAAATTATTTTGCCTTCCAAATAATTGTGTCATCCCCATTAGTTCGGGCACACATGTGAAATATTAATACAAATGATTGTTTTTTGAAATAAATAATTTCGATATTATTTTCCTAACTTATCAAGATTGTTTCTCTCATACCATGTATGAAATCTAGAACCCACAACATGGGCTCAGCCCCAATAAATGATGCGTATTTTCTTTAAAATTTCATCTAAGACTACAAACAACACTTATTAAATACCCTGAAATTTTAGCAGTCTTGGTTCTGGGAATTGAATTTAAAACAAAATAAACCCTCATCATATAAGCTAAAAATAGATAGTTATATATCTGTATATATGTATATATATACAGAGAAATATATTTAATGCTTTGTAGAAAAAATAATTTGATGAAATGAAATGAACACTTACCTGTTTTTTAGTCAATTGAGGTATTTAATTTTACTTAAAATTGAGGCGAACAAAATGGGGGATACTATGTAGATGAGGGTTAGATGTTTTGATGTGAAAATTGATTTTTTAAATAAAAAGTGTTTATATATTTATAAATGTCATTTTTCAATAATTATATAAACTAATGAAAATAAAATTGATCAGGGTTAAAAAATTAACAGATGCAAATTTATAAAATAGAGTTGAGTTGTTTGACAACCTTTGGAAATAGAAAGATATGATTGATATTGATGGGGAAATTTTTCTAGAATATTTATATGATGGAAGGTTGAAAAAAACCTCATAATTTTTATGATATTTATGTTTTAAATTAATATCAATTTATTTCGTAATCATTAAAATATATAGAATTTTTATCTAAACAATTACTATCTTTCACATAGTCAATTAATCAATTTAATTTTTTTATCTTACCACATTTTGGAAAATCCATGATTGTTTATTATTTTGTTATTATAAATTCTTTTTTTGTTTTATCATTTTTTAATCAAAACATATCAACATTTTTTTCAAATCATGAAGACTTTTATTCATATAATGGTTTCTTAATTTTTAAACTTTATAGAAAATAATATTTTTAAATATAACATTTATAAGTTTTTGAATATATATATATATATATAATTCATTTTCTAAATATAAATAATTCAAATTACTTTTTTATTTAAAACATATATTAAATTTTTATTTTTGTTAATATAATAATTATATATATTTTTAATCTATCAATTTAATAAAAAAAATAATAATAATCTCATATATTTATAAAATAAAATAGTTTAAAAATAACTATAGTTTTTAAAAAATAACATTTACCATTAATTAATATTTTATTAATAAATTTCTATTTTATAATATTATTTTAAAAAAATATTTAATTATTATTTTCAAAAAATACAAGTCATAATTTTCATTGAAATATTATTGTTAAAACTATAAAAATAGATATAATTATTTATAAGTAATGGAATATTCCAATAATTAAATTAATTTAAACACTTAATTTCATTTATTATTTTAAATTAAAATAATCATAAAAATATTATCATTTTGTTTTAATTATAAAAACATCAATTAATTCCAATATTATTACAATAAAACTATTCATATAATTTATGGGATGTTACAATAATGACCCATGGGCCTTAATGAGGTGAAAACACATTAAAATATAAAATGAAAAAAAATATGTAAAATAATTGGGGAGGGAAATGATATTGAATGTAATGGAATCATTGATATTAGTCAACACTGGTATTTGGTATCATTAGGTGTACACACATAAACACACCCACAAACACTATCCAAGGTTTACATGAATCCATCGTTTCTAGGAGTTTTCGTGTATTTAGCGGACTCATGTTGTGGTTGTAGAAATAATGATACAGTGGGAATGCATGGAGATGATGTTAGGGTCCTTAAAGAATGTTATGCCCCCCTTATATTCAATTTCATTTTTTCATCACCGTCCCAAAGACATTGGAAAAAGGGGCAACCAGTTTCCCTTTATCCTCACATGTTTCCCCAGAATCTCTCAGATGACCTACCACTACTATCCATCAACAAGCACAACCTAGACATATGGGGGATAGATGAATATGACTATAACCTTCCTTTCTTGAACAACATACCATGACGACCCACCAGTAATGCATACTAGGCCACACATGCGTACAATGGTTATAATCATCACTGACTTGTCTCAAAAAAACTGCCACTACAACCCTTTGAAACTTCCACGTCAACCCATCAACATCCCCTACATGGAAAATAACCGATATGAACTATCAGAACAACCCATCCATAAAACCTACCAGGCTAGATATGGGGAAGATCAATATGACTGTAATCGCCCTTTCTCAAACATCCTACCAGAATTCCCCCTCGCCAATGAATGCCACCATCACTCCCCTATCTCAAACGATATTCCAAAATTCCCATTCGACAATTCCTACCATTATCACCACCCTTTCTCAAACAATATTCTACAGTACAGTATATCAAATACCCACCACTGTGACCTCCCATTAAGAGAAAATCATCGAAGTCACACCATCGAAAATTCTTACTAGTCCATTTGGGGGTAGATGAATATGACAGTCTGACCCCATTTGTGTAATTACCTGAACCAGAAGAAACATATTGGGACATAGGTTTTTTGTAATGATGCTTTCAAGCCCAATGTGTAATTCCCCAATGCTGAGGATAAAGAACATTGAAATGAGGAGTATACAAGTATGATTCAAGAAGTGAAACGACTACTGGAGTATCAGATAAAAATGACACACTATTGGAGTTGGTATCCTAGAACCAACTACTTTTTAATTTATTCATTAATAAATACCTTACCACATCATTATTTTTCTTCTGAATGATAGTTCATGTGACAATGTATTAGGGATATATGTTGCATTAAAGGGTTATAGTGGATCATTTATATGATGAGAAACTGGAAGTGCCATAACATTGTTCTTGAATAAATGTTCTTTTGCTGGATGATGTTATTTGAGAGACACAAATAATACAGTCCATTAGGGGTGAGGACTCATAAAACATTGAGGAACCTTATCATGGTGTGCGCCCTTGGTAATATCCAGTATGATATTATGAGAACGAGACTCTCTAGTAGGAAATCCACATTTCATAGTGTCATTGGATGTTCCTATCTACGAATAGGTATATTGGTCTATATACTTTATGATTATTATTAATTGGTATTACAACACGTCCACTTAGATGTATTGATGAAAACTGTGATGACACACTTTTACATTGAGGTAGGATATGTTGGGTGTGTTAGGAGTAATACCGAATTAATAGAAAATGAGAGAAAGGATGTTTCCATTATGTTCCATAACAAAAGTATATATCTTATTCCCATTGATGGAATTGATATAGCCTAAATAAAACCATGGAAATTGTAAGGTATGGGTATGTTCAATTCTGGAAATTCAAAGAAAGAATAATCTAGCACATGGGTTGATGGCACTAGCATGCAACCCACTTTATTCGAAATATCATGAAAACGAGATTATATTACACGGTAAATGTTCGTAGGAGGCGACACATCATTTCAACATTAACTTCTTTCTCTATGGGTGAATTGGCGTGTTTCAAGATGCTAACAGTGGACATTAGGCAGGCTTCGCCTAATGACACAGAGAAACAGGCCTAGAGGTTCACACAGTAAGTGTGTCCACGTATCTCTGTTAAATTTTAATTTAACTTGTTAAATAAATATTATTCTCAAATCTGGTTTAATAATTATTTATGGATGCTTGAATGCATTTATTTTGTGAATAGTTATTCGACAGAATATATTTTGGGTGAAATAATTTAAATATATTAGTGTGAAATACAGTAACGTTTATTTAACAAAAGAATAACCACTACTCATGGACTAATTAATGTGGGGGAGGAAATACAGGAAAATAGAAAATAAAATTACATGGATTGTATTAATGATTACACGACATGTAGTTTTTCCAATCTGGATTTTTAGGATATAATATTGTTTTATTAAATGATATTTATTATAATCTAGATGGGCACATGTCATGGAATTAATAATTCTAAATGTGGGGTTTCAATAAGAGTTAATGAAATAAATAAATCTCATAATGAATTTTTTTATTGTCATAACTCTATAACTTCAATCCTTATTATAAATGTCCTCACAAACCCAACACCTTTCCTCTATCGTTGTTTACAACAATTCTCGTGAATTATTTCAAGGATGAATGAATTAATTCCTCCAAGAATGTAATCATGACTGAGAGAGATCCTCCTCTATTGGATCAAGGCGATCGAAGGAAGACATCACAAGCCAAGGTTCTTCCATGCGAGCAACCAAAGATCCCTTCAGTGATGTCCAGAGATATGTGGCACACATGTTGATCATCGCTAGAGTAATCTGACACTTGTATTCTATGATGCAATGACATATCACAAGAACAAGATGGGAGACATCAATGAAAAAAAAATTCCACCATGTTAATTCATGTGAATTAATTAAATTAATTATAACCAACATATAATGATCCTATCTCTATGGTTCTGGGACACACTTTTTTTGTTCTTCATTCTATTCCGAAGATACAAAGTTCTATATCATGACTGATCATCGTTAGAATGTTGTTAAACTCTAAAATAAAAGATGGGAACTCCCACAAACGTTCTTCCACTGTGCCTGGAACATACAAGTGGTATCAGAGTAGTCATATCATTTATTATAATTATTTAGTTTTTTGTTTGTGATTTAATCTTTTAATAATATAGTTGTTTCAATTCCAATTATTAGTTCATTAAAATATGAATCTTGAGATTTGTTCCTCCTCTCTCATTTCTCTTTCACAATAATGAGTCAAATTTTTCTTTTTAATTTTTATTAAAATAAAATAGAGGAACTCATCCAGAGGTGCCAAAGGTTCCTGGCCATACAACTAAAGAAAACCCAATGTGTATTCGGAAGTACACATCGTGTATTCTTGGTTCAATGTATTGGATTGGAACACCAAATCAGGTCTTGTATTGGATCCAATCTAAGTCATTTTTGACATTGTGTGTTGACAAGGAACAGTGGCCCATAGTTTTCGGATTACACGCCATGTGGTCCACTGAACACGGTGTACAGTCCCTTTGGATTGGGATTGGACCGTGTACCCTGTACTATGTTTTCCCGACTAGAAGCTGTGTAACACAGATACTACACAATGTGCATCAATCTGTACACGCCGTGTATTCCATAAATTTCTGAAGTACATCAACACGCCAGGTCCCTGGGTGTGTACTTCGGATGGACAGTGAAGAAAAAGAACATGCCATGTAGTTAGAACTATAGGTAGGTTACTCACACAAATTACACAGATTTTTTATAATTATTTATTATATTATACAAACCCTTGAGACATGTACCATAGTGCATGAGTAATGCTGAGGCACAATACGAGATAGGTGTTATATATATGTGTCTTTAAATTAACATCTGTGTTATGAATTGGAATTCACTGGGTTCCCACCATGGTATAAGTTACATACAAAGATAATTTTAATGAAATTTATTTCTCTAAAATTATGATGTATTATAATCCCAATGATATTCAGAAAAATATATTAAGATAAAAGGATTGATAAATTAAATATAATTAATTGATTTGAGGATAATTTATCTTAAACAAGAATGATAAAATAATTGAATTCTAGTTTTATTTTGCATAAATATCATTGCATGTATGGATGATAATGATCTAGACCAAGAACTTTGTATGTGAATGGTTTCTTAAATTTATATATTTAAATTAAATTTATTAGTTTGCGAACCTTCGACTCATTAATATGTAGGTCATGCGCACCCAATGATTCTTTTATGTAAAAATCTCTTTTACCCCTAACCTATGTGTGAGATAAATGAATATTTAATGGATGGAGCTCCCAAGAATGCGGAGGAGGTTCAAGTCAGGAGCCACTGTGAATCCAATCCAAGGAGACACAGTGGTGGACAGGTGCAAAGCTGTAAACACGAACCCGAATGGTTTAAGGTGTTTCTTACCTAGGTCTTGGGTTATTTTATCAACTACTAGATAAACTAACCAATAGAACAATATCATGATCATAATATTTATTTTATTTCTATTTTTTTCATGGTTTATTTATGGTGTGTGTGATGTCACGATCACACAATTAACTAATTAAACAAGCATGCAAAATGGAAATAATATAAATACCAGCGTATGCATAAATATTATCTTATAAATGATTAATCATATAATTGTATCCCACATAATATTAACAAGCATGTAATCAATGATAATAAAATGTAAATTTACGTATAAGGATAAAGTAAATTAAATAAATATTAATACGGTATAGCATTCCATAATCTAGGTTAGAATCGAACAAATGTTCAATGTGCTTGACCATCCCTTGTTGGGGTGCTTTCAATTATCGGGGAATTATAATTCAAGGTTTTGGGTTGACATGACTTGGTACATACTCTTTGATCACTATTGAATGAGAGCATAATACTCCTACCAATTCCATGTTCCCAATGAATTAAATTTTATAAAGAGTTTACATCCTAGGAACACAATGATAAAATGAGAGATTAGTCTGAACTCTGATATTAATCTAGGAATCACAGTCCATGAAGCATGCCTTTAAACTATGTGTGAGCCATCCATGGATGGTTTTGTGTGGAATATGGACTCATAGACCCTCATTTACGTTGGGTTTTTCCCTAATCCACACCACATATTTCCATTTTTGAAATCCTCATTCCCTTGGTCCAAAATCCATGATTTAAGAGTTACATTACTAGAATCATGACTTTAAACTATGTGTTAATATCACTAATAATTTTTCACGTAGAACAAGACTCTTCGGACTTCATTCACATCAGCTTGCTTCTATCATTCCCCACATATCCCATTTGGTTGAGATTCTCCCATTAATATAGGAAGAAGTTTCTCTAGGTTGTTTCATGTTTTATTGGTCTTCTTTGGACCCCATTCTCTTCACCATACTACACTGACCCATTTGATATGTTCCCCCCATATTGGAAATAACTATATAACCTCAAAATATATGGTCATGGCATCAAGATAAGATATTAAACTATTTTCAAACCTAAACAAGTTCACAATTCCTCTTAAACACAATTTATTTGGTGCTAACACCATTTTAAATATGGATAAATCATACTATATGTGTGAGATGATTGAAAAATTTTACCTCATTCCATGATCATGGGATGCCCTATGATAACCATGGCATGCCCCAATTCGATCTACAAAGAGGATTTCCCCCATCAGTGATTATTGTTTTACCACACTGTGTTCCCAATACTATGTATGACATTATTTCCATCCTTATGGGATACATAGCAATGATGATTTATATTTTTGTTTCTCCTAGATAAAAAATAATCAAAAATAGGTCCCCATGGACTCTTTTATGATTCATGAATTATTATATATAAATATTTATAGTCCATCTCATGGTGATTATATAGAGGACGACCTCTTTAGCATATATTCTCATTGAGTCTGTTAATATAGATCCCAACATATAATCCATTTATTCAATTACCCACTTTTTTATGAACTCCATGAAATTTAAATGATACAATATAGACTGAGAATTTTTACCTTAAACATTATGGATGTCCAATCTATAATATGTAGTGTGGAGCTTGGTCTCCCACTACATCATCTACATTGGGGTTTTCACTCGTTCTCACTACAAAAACCCATTTGAGAAGACCCCTTTAATCAATCAAAACTCTATGAAAATAATATAAGATCATATGGTCCAATCAACACGACCTAAACCATTTATATCATGGCCATGAATCATGAATCTAAACCATATGGTTGTACTCTCAGGAATATTTTGTGTGATGCTGGGCCTCATAGGACAGCAACCACATTGGAATTTTCAGTCTGTCACTCTTTAATTATGTTCTTTATAAGACCCACCCACATGGTTCAAACTCTATCAAAATAAACATGGAGTCTAAACCCAAGTAATATGATGTTAAAATGTGATGTTCGTTGAAATTCCATTACAATGAACTAGGATTATATGATCCTTGAAATTTACAATAATCATTTTTCAATATACCCACGAAATATGACCTTATATTATTTGCATACCCTATAGTTTGAGCTGTATGAATTTAAACTACCACGAATAACACCCTCATCCCACAATACAAAATTGTGATTCTACTATGTTAAAAACGTGCATTCATCCTAATAAGAGATGATGTTTAACCAATTTTAAATTGGGAAGACTCACATGATATGTATGAGATTATTAAATAAATCACCAATACCGTGTTCGAGGGATGCAATGTGATAATCATTGGATACATAAAATTACTTTGTCATAGAGAATAATATTCAAAACATTGGTTTTCTACCACAATATTATCTAGAGATGGGTGTGGCTTGATTCCCATCCTTATCAAGTACATGATGAATCCCAAAAATAACATCCTTAGTCCCAACTAAAAATTCATTAATCTTTTGGTCATTTGGTCCCCATTATGTCCCATGCATTATAATCATGAACTATCACATAAATTATTTTATTTTAAGTTAATAAATTATATATTGTGGGTCATGTGTTAATCAGTTGGTTTTTATATGTGTTTTTTAAAAAAAATTGATTTTGTTGTGCTCGACAACATGTGGCACGTGATTGGTGCACTATAAGAGGAAACCATGTGCTTTCCCTTGGGAAATAGTAAACCAAAGAGAGTTTCTCTATCCAGGATGTACGATAATAATAATTAGAGTATGAACTCCTCGTGGAATCTATGTGTCCAATTTATTATTTGATAGAGGAGGATACATAGTTTTGTCACTATTTGGAAACCATTGTGGGGTAACCGTGGGGAAAAATCCAGGTCATTAAAATTGAAATTTAGTTTTATACCCTCCCCTGATTTTATCCTCAAACCACCACTAATTAGTTCCATACTAGATTTTCATAAATATTATTTTTCTCTAATTCCTCTCACCACACATGAACTCTAATATTTGGGTTTATTTCTCCATGAATCATCACAAACCATCTAGTAAGTCCCTTATCTACTCATTTATTAACTCTTCTAGGGTTATCCTTCGATATTATTTGATTTTTTCTATTCGAATGGGTTTCTCGACCCAATAAAGGTTTAATCATGATATTTTGGGTAAAATATTCAATTTTTTTATTAAATATTTTCTTTATAGGTTATCCTCTCGGAAAAGTTTTTTTTCCACCGGATTCCAGATGATTCAAAACATTAGGTACGTGATTCCATGTTTTTGATTTATTAGATGATTTTTCAATTCATTCTTTTCTACATGAATGTGCTCATTGAAATTTTGGGAAGGTGTGAAATTTTTTTTTCAAATGGTTTCCTAGTGATTTATTTTTGCAATGTGATTTCACAAAAGGAAATATTTTCATTTCATGAGTTCATTACTTTGTTTGTTACCATATGGGGTTTATGACTCTTGTAAGTGGTGATATGTATGAATAAATATGTTTTGGTGTGCATGTTAATTTGATAATGGGTTATTCTTTAAAAATATGTGGTTTTTAATGTGTCATTCATGTTTCTTGATTTTTGTATATGAAAATGGTGATATATGTGACTTGGGAAATAAAAATTGAGCACAAAGGGAATCCTAGGTATCTAGGTGGGTGGAGTACACTAATTGGTTCCAAATGAATGAGGCACATTTCATTACAGTAGTATTTATGATTCAACACTATATAATCATTTATTGTTAGAAATGAGTAGACCATGGGATGTGATACCGACTAGTGGATCAAGCAGTGGAACGCTGTGAGTTATGGATGAAATAACATATTTCACTGAGATATGAGGTTTATAGTGTCCCAATAGTGCTAGTACATATATGGATTTCTCATGAATTGGTGATATTTTGTTATTTTCTGCAAACAATCAACATGTGGTGAATTTTACTCTTATATTAAATTGGATACCATGTTGCTATGAAATTATTTCTATAAAATTATTTATTAAAAAAAATTTATGGTTACATATTATAATATGAATATTTATTTTCCATGTAATGTTATACAATGGAATCCTTATTTTGGAAGGAATACTAAATGGATTTAGATCATACCCTACATACACACATTGGTGTATGTTGACTTCATTATATATGATAAAAGTAATGTGAAGTTGTTATGTAATGATGATAGTGGATCAGGTATCTAGTTTTCTTCTCTATAAGGTGTAGGTGGATGTATCATGAGGGTGGTATCCATCATATTTCATGGTGGTATTCATATTTTTTTATTTTTTTCATTTCCTGATATAATTTTTTGGTTTTTGGTTAATGTTTTAAATTGATGAATTCGAAATTATGGTTATATTTTGGTTATGGATATCGATATTGTTTTACTATTTTAATTTTTGAGTTATTAATGATTCATATCGTGGGTGAAATCATACCCAAAAATTTATTTTTGTTACCCAGGCACTAGTTTACAATCTATGGGGATCGATGCATCCCTTCAGGTCATGGCACGAAATGGTTCATGTGTCAGGGTGGATATGACAACCCTTCTTTTTATTACAATTTAAACATGCTTTATTACATAAAACTTCACTTGAAACAACAAAGAATATCGAGAGGTTTAGTGTCTTTGGGGCTTAGGATCATTACATAAAAACTTTAAACTTGAAATACAACATCCTTATTGAAAACTTCCTTTACATGACCACTACATTCCTTCGTACTTAGCATTGCATGGGATAACCTGAGGACATGCATAAGAAAAGGGTGAGCTATAAAGCCCAGTAAGGGAGTACACAATGAATAACATGTGGAGTAAAAAACATGTTAGGAAATAGGAATATCAATAGAGCATAAGAGAGACATGAACATAAAGGCATGATAAAGCATGATAATCATAACATGGAAATGTGGCAACAACCCTTAACATTGAATTAGCATGAGCCAAGGCTCATTGCACATGGAGCATGAGTAAACACTCATTGCACTTGAAGCACGAGTAAACCCTCGTTGAAATTGAATTAGCATGAGTCAACACTCATTGCACATGACGTATCATGATACTATACTTTACCCAATGCATTGGAGCGCTATCAGGGCGCACCCTTCTTAAACATTTCACTTCATGCATAAGTGTGCCACATGGATCATAAAATATTGACTCATAAAACATAATCATTTCTTCCACGATAAAGTAAAGTGGAATTCATACATGAAACTTTATAATCAACATGTAAATTTGCATAAATGTGAATACCCTTGATGGAGAAATGGGCATGGTATTCACTACACAAAGACATTGGCTTAGAAAATCGGTGCGATTTCGACAGCGTAACGGCGTGACATAAGAATTCATAAAAAGGTTGATGAGAGAGAAAGGGGTTCCTCATCATATTTACATGTAATGGACAGTAAGGAGATCATATATATACATTTCCCAACAATAGAAATGGAATTTAGATTCATGATACAAAAGTATTGCTTGAATGTAAAAGAAGAGAGAGAAGTTCCTTTCGGAATTTCGGCATAGTAATGGGTGTACAAGGGAGGCATTTAATGAGAGAGAAAGGGGTTCCTCATCATATTTACATGTAATTGACAGTAAGAAGATCATATATATACATGTCCCAACAATAGAAATGGAATTTAGATTAATGATACAAAAGTATTGCTTGAATGTAAAAGAAGGGAGAGAAGTTCCTTTCGGAATTTCGGCATAGTAACGGGTGCACATGGGAGGCATTTAATGAGAGAGAAAGGGGTCTCCCATCATTCAAACAATAAGAGGGCAGTATGGGAGAGGTGCGAAACCATACCCCAACATTCATAAATGAAATTAAAAGGGCAATACAACCTAAAGAAAAAATGACAAAAATGAGAAAGGAAGAAAACCCCTTACTTGGATGTGTGCTTCCAAAGGCTAGAGAGAGGCTTGTGAGAGGATTCTTGAGAGCTTGGGGCACCTTGAGAGGATTCTAGAGAGAGTACGACAGAGTTTGGACGAACTTCAAGGGCTTTGGGTGAGGAGGAAGTGGGAGCTTAGGTGGGTTTATATAGGAAAGGTGAGAGAAATCTTTATTATTTAGGTTTGGGACCCCTTATATTAAAATAATCCAAACCACAAACCATCCCATGGTATTTTCCCATGGTTTCTGGAAAAGGAAAGAGGAAAACAATATTTTACAAGGCCAAGGTCCGAACTTATTAAAAAAATTAGGGTTGCTTATGTGGAGGTGAGTCACACTCCCATGGAAATTAATTTAAAAAGGCAAAGTATTGAATAAGTCTTGAGGGATCCATTAATGCTTTGAAAAGTAAGTCAAACAAACCCGAAACCTTATTATTTTAATGATAAAACACATATTGGCCTAACATAAGGATTATGGTATTTTATTACATCACCATTGGGTCATTATGATGTCATAAAACACATTATATATTTAAATGGTATTTAATTTTTACCCAAAAATTTGACTGTCTCAGAAAATTATGAAAAATTCACCATTGGATAATTTCGACGTCCTGATTCCAAAAATAATATTTATTTTATCTAAATAATTTTTTAAATATGTGAATTTTCACTTTTAAAATAAATACCGACATTTATAAAAAATTCACGGGTTTTGACAGAAATGGCTTTCAAACCATAATAAAAATTTTAATTGCATTCATAAAATTATAAGATCATTTATATTTAATAAAAATTAATTTAATATTAATAATAATATTTTATTAAAATATTATTTAATTCAAAAATCCTTTAATTTAATAAAATATAATTCTTAATTAAATAATAACTAAAAACATCATTTGTACTTTAAAAACTAATTACAATGCATCAAAAATGACTTGAAATTATATTTATTATTATATACAAAAAAAATAATATACATGAACATGGTGCTACTTATATGTTACATAACCCCTTAAAATAGCCGCATAAGACCTAAGGGTAAGGTGTGCGATGGTGACAGACTCTTGGGGTTTCTCAGATAACATTGCTCGATTGGTAATCTCTATCAACTTCCATTTTTCCCGTAGACGATCACGTTCGAGCTTGACTTGATGAAGCTCAGCTTGGGCTTGGTCCAGGGCAAAGCCCAAAGATGCCACCTCCTTTCCGAGCTCCAACAAAGGGGCTTCGTAAGGGGCAATTCTACTGGATGAGGCCATCGCTGCCTTTGTCTGAGTAAAAAAATTGGTTCGTTAAAGCCTTATATTTAAACTACCCAGATGATCACTGTTCAACGGCTATAAAAGTAACGGTCACAAATCTTAACGTAAAACTTAATGAAGTTGACATCTTATAAAAACATTTTTCATAAAGAAACATTTAACTGGATCATGAGGGATTTTCCATTAATGAAACTTTGGGTCATTACAACATTCCCCCCTTAAGAAATTTCGCCCTCGAAATTTTCCTTTTCCCACACTAAAACAAATGTGGGTAACATAGCTTCATCATATCCTCCGACTCCTAAGTTGCTTCTTCAAAATTGTGGTTTCTCCACAACACCTTGACGAGGGGCATTGTCTTATTTCGTAGAACTTTTTCTCTACGATCTAAGATCTTCACTGGTTGCTCCTCATAAGAACGATCGTCTTCTAATTTTACCACCTCGGAAGAGAGTACATGTGAAGGGTCTGGTATGTACTTCCTTAAGAGGGATACATGGAAGAAATCATGCACCTTGGCCATAGCAGGTGGAAGTGCTAGTCGATAGGCCACAGCCCCAACACGATCAAGAATCTCGAATGGGCCGATGTACCTTGGACTTAACTTCCCTTTCTTTCCAAACCTCATGACCTTCTTCCACAGAGATATGCGTAAAAACACCATGTCTCCGACTTTAAACTGAAGGTCTCGTCGAAGATTATCTGCATAACTCTTCTGTCGACTTTGGGCTGCCTTGATATGCTGCTGAATGGTTTTCACCTTCTCCACCATTTCTTCGACCATATCTGGTCCAAGCAGCTTACGTTCACCGACCTCATCCCAACATGTCGGTGTTCTACACCTTTTCCCATATAGGGCTTCATATGGTGCCATTTGGATGCTCGAGTGGAAACTATTATTATAATAGAACTCAACTAGAGGAAGATGTTGATCCCATCCTCCTTTAAAGTCCATTGAGCACGCTCTCAACATATCCTCAAGTTTTTGGATAGTCCGCTCGGATTGGCCATCAGTTTGAGGATGATAGGCCGTACTGAAGTTCAGTTCAGTATTCAGAGCATGTTGAAGACTCTTCCAAAACATAGAGGTAAATCTTGGATCTCAGTCCGACACAATAGATAGTGGTACTCCATGCAACCGTACCACTTCCCTGATATATATCCGTGCCAGTTGATCCAAAGAGAAATCCTCTCGAATAGCAATGAAGTGTGCAGTCTTTGTAAGACGATCCACAATAACCCAGATTGCACTGTTGCTTTTGGATGTCCTTGGAAGTCCAGTGATGAAGTCCATGGTGATGTTCTCCCATTTCCATTCTGGTATGGGCAATGGTTGCATCATCCCCTTAGACTTCTACCTCTCTGCCTTCACTTGCTGACAAACCAGGCACTTTGATGTATATTCAGCGATCTCCTTCTTCATATTATCCCACCAAAAGTTTTCTCAGAGATCTCGATACATCTTTGTGCTCCCTAGGTGAATAGAGAAATTTGAACTACGTGCATCATCCAAAAGTTCCTTCTTCAGCTCCGAACTTGATGGGACACATAGTCTTTTCCCAAACCGCACAATTCCTTCTTCATTAACATTAAACTCTGAGGATTTTCCCTTTTTGATAGCTTCCACTTTTTCTTGGATTCTCGCATCATCCTTTTGAGCATCCTTTAACCTTTCCAAAAGAGATGGTTGAGCAATCATTTGTGAAAGGATTGATGATGTTCCCTTCTTTATGATTCCCACGTCCATCTTCATCAAGTCTAAGAAGATTGGATCCTTCTCAATTCTCATAATTGATAGAATTGCTGGATCCTTTCTACTCAGGGCATCCGCCACCTTGTTCGCCTTCCCAGGGTGGTAATGTATTGAACAGTCATAATCCTTTATGAGCTCTATCCATCTTCTCTGGCGCATATTAAGCTTTTTCTGTGTGAATATATATTTAAGACTCTTGTGGTCAGTATATATCTCACATTTCTCTCCATAGAGATAATGCCGCCAGATTTTCAAGGCAAAGATCACCGCCGCCAACTCCAGATCATGCGTTGGATAGTTTCGCTCATGGATTTTCAACTGTCTTGAGGAATAGGATATCACTTTATCATTCTGCATCAGCACACATCCCAAGCCCTTCTTCGAAGAATCACTGAATACCAAAAAAAGCTCCCCACTTGTGGGTAATGTGAGCACAGGTGCAGTGATAAGCCTCCTTTTCAACTCCTTGAAGCTTTCTTCGCATTCATCACTCCAAGAAAACTTTACTCCCTTTCGAGTTAGCTTGGTAAGAGGGTTGGACAATCGTGAGAAGTTTCTCACCAATCGTCGATAATATCCAGCTAACCCCAAGAAGCTACGGATATCAGTTACCGATGTTGGCCTCGGCCATCCCTCAATTAAATCTGTTTTGGAGGGGTCCACAGATATCCCATTGCTTGTGATGAAATGGCCCAAGAATTAGACCTCCTTCAACCAGAAGTCACACTTGCTGTACTTGGCATAGAGCTTCTCCTTGCGCAAAGTCTCCAGTACAGTTCTTAAATGCTCCTCATGGTCCTCCTTGGTTTTGGAGTATATTAGAATATAATCTATAAAGACTACCACAAATTTATCTAGGTAATCTCTAAAGACTCTATTCATCAAGTCCATGAATATTGCTGGAGCATTGGTGAGTCCAAAATGCATTACTATGAATTCATAGTGCCCGTACCTTGTACGAAAAGCAGTCTTGGGGATATCTTCCTTCTTCACCCTTACTTGATAATATCCCGACCGCAAGTCGACCTTGGAGAAGTATTGTGCTCCACGCAGCTGATCAAACAAGTCATCGATTCTTGGGAGAGGATACTTGTTCTTTATCGTGATTTTGATAAGTTCACGATAATTGATGCAAAGCCGCATTGACCCATCCTTCTTCTTGACGAAGAGGACTGGTGCACCCCATGGTGATGCACTTGGGCGTATAAACCCTTTATCCAGATTCTCCTGTAGTTGTTTCTTCAGTTCTTCAAGCTCAACCACAGCCATCCTATATGGAGTCTTGGATATTGGTAGCGCCCCAGGTATAAGTTCAATTGAGAACTCAACATCTATTCTTGGAGGAAGACCAGGAAGTTCCTCGGGAAATACTTCAGCGAATGCCCTCACAATAGGCATTTCTTAAAGGATGGTTTCTTCCTTGGACTCAATCATATGAGCCAGATATGCGTGCTCATAAGGCAGTAATATCCATGCTTGAGATGATGGAGCTAAAGGAGATTCATCTTCCTCCTGACACTTGTAAAGAATCGGGGGTCGATTCTCCATATGGAGTGTGATTTCCCTCTCCCGAAAATTTATGTTGGCTCTATATAAGGAAAGCCAATCCATGCCAAGAATTGCATCAAATTCCACCAAAGGGAGTATGACGAGGTTCGCCGGGAAATTCAATCCACAGATTATAACAGGGGAGGATTTATACTCATGGGATGCAATGATTGCCCCATTTGCCGTACTCACCGACATCTTTACTTCCATGATTTGTGGTGGTGCAGGGATTGTTCTACTAAACTTTTGAGATATAAAAGAATGCGTAGAACCTGAATCAAAAAGTACGTTCGCTATTCTTGAATGAATAACTAGCGTACCTGTCACCACTTCGTTGTCGGGGTTCACTTCGGCAGATGTGATGGCAAAAGCTCTTCCTTGCTGTCTTGGTGGTTGTTGATTGCCTCCGATAACCCTTGGATTAGGGCACTGATTCGCAAAATGACCCGGTTCTTTGCATTTGAAGCATTGAACAACGCGTTGAGGTTCGAACGGAGTGTTCCTCCCCTCCGTCGCAGCCGCGGGTCCTTCTTGCTGACAGTTAACAACTAGGTGCCCTTCTCTTCCACACTTGAAGCATTTTCTTGTCCCCCTAAGGCAATTTCCAGGGTGCTTCTTTCCACACTTTTGGAAAGTGGGGTGCTGGAATTTCTTAGCGCCGTTGGATTTATCCATCAGACCACCAGCATTGAAGTCCACCTTCCGCTTCTTGTCCCCGTGATACCCCTGTGATTCTACGATCTCCATTTCAACCTTGAGGGCACATCGGACAATTTCCTCATAGCTGTCGAAGTCACGGATCGCTAATGCTTTCCGCAAGCTAGGCTTCAGCCCACCAAAGAAGCGGTCAACCTTGAATTCAGGGGTAACGACAAAGCCGGAAGCGTATCGTGCAAGCCTTGTGAAGTTTGCCTCGTACGCTCCCACAGATTCCTCATCTTTCTGCTTGAGGGAAAGGAAGTCCCTTTCCATCTTAAGACGGAGGGTGCGTGGAAAATATTTATCGAAAAACATCTTCAGGAATACCTTCAATTCTAAAGCCTCGATCTCCTCCTCAGGCTTCGTATTTTTGATCAACGTCCACCATTGATCAGATTCACCCTCCATACGATAAGCCGCCAAGAGAACCTTCTCTTTTTCAGAGAATTGGAGGATAGAGAATATCTTTTCAATGGAGTTGATCCATTGTTCAACAATCGTGGGATCAGATGATCCACTAAAAGTAGGAGGCCTCTGTCTCATGAAGCTTTCAATAGAGACTTGTTCTTTCTTAGGGGGGGTTGAACGTTCCTCTTGACCAGTGTTTCTATTCAAAACTTGAGTTACCTGAGAGAGAAGCGTGACAAAGTTCGCGATTCCAGCTCCCATTGGATTGGGCATCTCATAAGTACAATCATCACACTGATCTTCACAACGGTTGTTAGCCCGAGTTCTCCTATTACCGGCCATTGGCTAGAATTAAAGGAAAGTTAGGGGTAACACATAAAGGGTAATCCAAAGACAAAAGTTGATGACTTATAAATAAACTTTAATCTCTTTAACTCATGAGTCTATAGGATTCAATCCAGGCTTTTCATGATCTTCCTTCTAACATATATTCTTAGGGGCATTTTTCCCTTAATAAGGGTTCATACTAAGATTGTGAATTTATCAAAACATATCCCCCAGGAGTGTCGTAACCAAGAGTGCAGCAAGGCCCGTTGTCGTGCACCAGTTCCCGTTCGAGTCTAGCTCAAAGCGGTGTTTTCGGGTTTTACCCCTAGGATACATCTGTGCCAGAGCCGCCTCTACCTGCTCGTATCCAGACAGGGATGTATTTGTTTAATAAAACACTTACTTAGTATTTACCAAAACTTAGGGATTTTTTTATTATGCTTAGTCTTTTATCTAAGGCTTTACTAGGGTTTCCTAATCCCAAAAATAACTAAACCTATCCTTTGATACCAACTATGACAACCCTGCTTTTTATTACAACTTAAACATGCTTTATTAAATAAAACTTCACTTGAAACAACAAAGAAGATCGAGAGGTTTAGTGTCTTTGGGGCTTAGGATAATTACATAAAAACTTTAAACTTGCAATACAACATCCTTATTGAAAACTTCCTTTACATGACCACTACATTTCTTCGTACTTAGCATTGCATGGGATAACCTGAGGACATGCATAAGAAAATGGTGAGCTATAAAGCCCAGTAAGGGAGTACACAATGAATAAAATGAGGAGTACAAAACATGTTAGGCAATAGGCATATCAATAGAGCATAAGAGAGACATGAACATAAAGGCATGATAAAGCATGATAATCATAACATGGAAATGTGGCAACAACCCTTAACATTGAATTAGCATGAGCCAAGGCTCATTGCACATGGAGCATGAGTAAACCCTCATTGCACTTGAAGCACGAGTAAACCCTCATTGCACTTTAATTAGCATGAGTCAACACTCATTGCACATGACGTATCATGATACTATACTTTACCCAATGCATTGGAGCGTTATCAGGGCGCACCCTTCTTAAACATTTCACTTAATGCATAAGTGTGCCACATGGATCATAAAATATTGACTCATAAAACATAATCATTTCTTCAACAATAAAGGAAAGTGGAATTCATACATGAAACTTTATAATCAACATGTAAATGTGCATAAATGTGAATACCCTTGATGGAGAAATGGGCATGGTATTCACTACACAAAGACATTGGCTTAGAAAATCGGTGCGATTTCGGCAGCGTAACTGCGTGACATAAGAATTCATAAAAAGGTTGATGAGAGAAAAAGGGGTTCCTCATCATATTTTCATGTAATGGACAGTAAGGAGATCATATATATACATGTCCCAACAATAGAAATGGAATTTAGATTCATGATACAAAAGTATTGCTTGAATGTAAAAGAAGAGAGAGAAGTTCCTTTCGGAATTTCGGCATAGTAACGGGTGTACATGGGAGGCATTTAATGAGACAGAAAGGGGTTCCTCATCATATTTACATGTAATGGACAGTAAGAAGATCATATATATACATGTCCCAACAATAGAAATGGAATTTAGATTCATGATACAAAAGTATTGCTTGAATGTAAAAGAAGAGAGAGAAGTTCCTTTCGGAATTTCGGCATAGTAACGTGTGTACATGGGAGGCATTTAATGAGAGATAAAGGGGTCTCCCATAATTCAAACAAAAATAGGGCAGTATGGTAGAGGTGCGAAACCATACCCCAACATTCATAAATGAAATTAAAAGGGCAATACAACTTAAAGAAAAATTGACAAAAATGAGAAAGGAAGAAAACCCCTTACTTGGAAGTGTGCTTCCAAAGGCTAGAGAGAGGCTTGTGAGAGGCTTCTTGGGAGCTTGGGGCACCTTGAGAGGATTCTAGAGAGAGTATGGAAGAGTTTGGACGAACTTCAAGGGCTTTGGGTGAGGAGGAAGTGGGAGCTTGGGTGGGTTTATATAGGAAAGGTGAGAGAAATCTTTATTATTTAGGTTTGGGACCCCTTATATTAAAATAATCCAAACCACAAACCATCCCATGGTATTTGCCCATGGTTTCTGGAAAAGGAAAGAGGAAAACAATATTTTACAAGGCCAAGGTCCGAACTTATTAAAAAAATTAGGGTTGCTTATGTGGAGGTGAGTCACACTCCCATGGAAATTAATTTAAAAAGGCAAAGTGTTGAATAAGTCTTGAGGGCTCCATTAATGCTTTGAAAAGTAAGTCAAACAAACCCAAAACCTTATTATTTTAATGATAAAACACATATTGGCCGAACATAAGGATTATGGTATTTTATTACATCACCATTGGGTCATTATGTTGTCATAAAACACATTATATATTTAAATGGTATTTAATTTTTACCCAAAAATTTGACTGTCTCAGAAAATTATGAAAAATTCACCGTTGGATAATTTCGATGTCCTGATTCCAAAAATAATATTTATTTTATCTAAATAATTTTCTAAATATGTGAATTTTCACTTTTAAAATAAAAACCGACATTTATAAAAAATTCACGGGTTTTGACAGAAATGGCTTTCAATCCTTAATAAAAATTTTAATTGCATTCATAAAATTATAAGATCATTTATATTTAATAAAAATTAATTTAATATTAATAATAATATTTTATTAAAATATTATTTAATTCAAAAATCCTTTAATTTAATAAAATATAATTCTTAATTAAATAATAACTAAAAACATCATTTGTACTTTAAAAACTAATTACAATGCATCAAAAATGACTAGAAATTATATTTATTATTATATACAAAAAAATAATGTACATGAACATGGTGCTACTTATTTGTTACATAACCTCTTAAAATAGCCGCATAAGACCTAAGGGTAAGGTGTGCGATAGTGACAGACTCTTGGGGTTGCTCGGATAACATTGCTCGAGTGGTAATCTCTATCAACTTACATTTTTCCCGTAGACGATCATGTTCGAGCTTGACTTGATGAAGCACAGCTTGGGCTTGGTCAAGGGCAAAGCCCAAAGACGCCACCTCCTTTCCGAGCTCCGACAAATGGGCTTCGTAAGGGGCAATTCTACTGGATGAGGCCATCGCTGCCTTTGTCTGAGTAAAAAAATTGGTTCGTTAAAGCCTTATATTTAAACTACCCAGATGATCACTGTTCAACGACTATAAAAGTAACGGTCACAAATCTTAACGTAAAACTTAAAGAAGTTGACATCTTATAAAAAAAAATTTCATAAAGAAACATTTAACTGGATCAAAAGGGATTTTCCATTAATGAAACTTTGGGTCGTTACAGTGGATGGCACAACAGATTGGTTCATGATAAAAAATGATTAGATAATGGTTTGACCTTTAAATGGGTGATGATGTTAGGGATATTATATTGACACATGGTATATTACTATTAGGGCATGAGGTTATTGTTGTGAGTGGTGTGTCTAAAAAAATAACATCATGAGAGATATTGAGTCACCATAGGATGTTGAGATTTGGTTACAAGTCCCTTATAGGTGAGGAATACATGCTGAAATATGTGCATGGACGCACAATTGGGGTGTTGTGGATGAGCTTGTTTATTGAGTCTTTTTAGTGTTTTAGTTTCAATTATGGAATTATGTGGAATTTTTTGTTGTCACTGAATATTTTCAGAATAGTGTATTGAGTTTTTTTACTTGTCATTATTGCTTGATGTGTGCTTCATCCTTTTTGAAATTCCCAGTTTGGTTTGGTGGGACTCAATGTTTCAAGGTAGGAAATATGATATAATTTGTAGGAATTATATCAAGGTCGTCGTTTATGAGTAGAATTTCCCTAATTCCTTATAATTTTCCAAGAAATTATATTTAATGGATCTTCACCATGGGTATCACACCCTTATAGAGTATTCTAACCACATTGTAGAGGATTTTTAGTACACAATGTAGTAAGTTTTTAATGAGTAGTTGAATGGAATAATTTCCAAATTAGGGTTGCGACAAGATAACTGATACCATGTATTACTGTTAAAGCAAAGCATGTATACCGCGGTATTTGATCATTCATTTAGGCTGGATGTTGATCCTAGTGGGATTTATGGTTTCTCTCGAGCATTTTCAGTAGTGGTCCAGGGTAGTGGTTGTTCATCTGTGAAGAATGGGATGCAGGATGGGAAGGATAATATGTGAGGTGTTAGTTCAAGACATCCATCTCGAGGGAATTTATCCATGTCTATGTGTTAATGATTACATTTGTTCCATCAATATGGTATGTTAGGGAGTGAGTGGTCATCTTGTTTTCTTGCAACCTAGGCCGTCGCAACAATGTGATACCATGGGAAACTTCTAGTAGTTTAGCAAGGTAGTGGGTCCATATCAAAGTGGAGAAGGATCTATTGGATCATCAATGGTATCATCTCAGTAATAGATATAATGGATAATAGGTTCTAGGTCTATTATTCATGGTTACATGGCTGGATTCACTTTTTGGTTGAGCTTGTTCTTGGTAGTTCCACATGTCAGTGGCCATTCTGAGGCTCATATAGATTTTGGATTCCTTATCCTCTATATCAAGCACCAAGGAAATATGATGCGGTAAATGTGAATATTATAGGTAATATCCCTATTTCATAATCTATAGTTGTTTATTTTTTTTATACTAGTTCCTATATTTCGTTTATTTTATCTCATTTTGTGGGTGTTTGAAATTTTCAACTGAGCTTATTCCATTAGCAATGGAGTTTGTAACACCAATTGTGAAGAATCATGGTTAGGGTTTTTGGTGTAATTATTATGCACTAAACATGGAATAGGAAATGATAGAATGTAATTTTTTAGTTCCATAAAGTGACATATTTTACATGATAATTTGTATGGATTTGATGGTGCTATATCAGGTGTACATAGATTGTTATCATCAGTGAGAGAGTTTCATTGAACAAAATGGGAGTACCTAGGATTAACAAGTAAAATTGGATCATCGACAAAGACATTCTAGAACTCCAAATATGTTTTTGGGGTGTATTTATTTTTAGATCTCATAAATTGTGTTGGAGAATTGTGTTCGTATTTTAAATCATGTATTTCCTCTTACAGTGGATGAGTTTCCAGAGCTGTTTTCAGAAAACATCGTAGGTTTACCTCTAAAGTGGAATTTGGAGCTCATAATAAATTTGGTTTTTCAAAAATAGTAGATATCACTTCCATTGTACCATATATCCCCCGCTAATTTGAATGAAATAAAGGTACATCTAGAAGATTTAGAATCATAAGGATTCATTTTCTCAAGTGTCTGTCCTAGGTCTACCCCAATCTTGTTTATTTAGATGTATGACACATATCTTCGATAATGTATCAATTACTGGAAGAAAAATAATGTGAAGATCAAGAAAAATACAATTTTCCCAACCATGTTGACATTTTTGAATAATAATAATGAGGTGAGGTGGTTTTCCATGATCTTCATGTGTTCTGTGTATCTCCAGTTTAGAGTTAGTGATGCGGATATTCCGAAATTAGATTTCGGATGTTGGTACATCCATTGTGTGTACTTATTCCTTACATTTTGATTAAAAAAATAATCCATCAGTATTCATTATTAGTATTAACAGGGTGTTCTACCAGTGTCTGGACACCATTTTTATTGTATTTGTGGATGAGATACTAGTCCTTTTGATGATGAAGGAGTGACATGAGAAGAATCTGAGGATTTTTTAGGAGCACATCATGACAATCATTTCTATGCTATGTTTCCCAAGTTCACCATTTGGATCATAGAGGATACCTTTCTAGGTCATGTGATATAGGAATTAGGGGTTTTGGTATATCTCGAGAAAATTAGTGTAGTGATACCATGGGAGCACTAGAAGAACATTTTTTAGATTATGAGATTTTTGGGCATGGAAGGGTATTCAATGTAGTTAGTTTTGGATTTATATCATATGGATTTTCCCATGATGTTCCTCACCTGGAAATGGGTATAGATTTAATAAAGCACAGTCTGTTAGAATTCCTATTATTCGTTTAATTAGTGGTTGACCAAATCCCCTATTTTTTATATTATACAATCCAAAAAGGGATACATGATATACTAGAATCCCTTGGGTTTGGTTCTTTGGTGTGTGACAGTGTGGGGTAATCATGTTGTGGTGTTTGATTCCCTCAAACATTTTCCACATGAAATAAATTTCCCATATCAAGACGTAGAGATTGTTGTAGTGAATCGTGTCTTGTATATATGGAATCAATATATTTATTTCGGTGAATTTTTTAGTTTATTTTGTTCAAATTAGATTCTATTACATATTCTCCAAAAAACAATAAAATTAAGGAAACATCATTGGGTTGAGTAACATCAGGTGTTAGATTTTAATATGGTTTATACCTGGGGAAATTTTCTTATAGTAGAATATTCTAAGAAAAATAATTCTATTGATTGATTTAATATAGTCCAGTGATGAGGGTAATTTTCATGGATTTTTTCTCATATAAAAATGTAATCCATGATGTATAGTGGTGGGGAATTCTTGGAAAGTGTTCAGTTGACTCCTTCCCATAGGAAGTTGATTTAGAAAGATCATATGAAATATGATTTTTGCCAGTGTTCCATGATGTTTCAAAATGATGGGGTGGTTCCTTTTGTGTGGTATTTGTCTTATGTGGTAGTTCTGTTTTCCATGGTTTGATGCATGGTGATGTTTTGTATTATGTGGGTGGTGATGCAAGATAGCCCGTAGTATTAGTGGGTCCTCCATTATGGTACAACAATGATGTTTTACGGTGTGAGAAGCTATTTCTAGTGGCTAGGGATGAGAATCATCAGATATGACATCGTATCCGGATGTTTTAAATGTCAAAAAGATTAATTAGAGAACCGAAGAACCTCTACATTAATTCAATAGTTTATTTTTTTACCATTTGTTCCCATTGGGATTCCTGGTTGTTTTTGTGAAAATTATTGATTTCTAGATTGGCAGCAGGTAGAACATGGATATAATATGGTTAGGTAAAACCACGTGCTTGCACAAGGGAAATTGTGTATACTCACATAGGAAACCATGTTGCTGGTTTCATCTTGGAAAGAGGAGGGATCATGGTTTCCACAAAATTTGGAAGTCCATACTGGCTAAATGCACAACCTATCTAGTTCATTACAAATATGAATTTACATTTATATACTCCAATAATTTTAACCCCAAACCACCAATAATTAATTTAATATAGGATTTTACGCCCTAGAAGATTCCTACACACCATCATATCACCATTAAATGCCATTTTGTTTTTGTGTATTTGGCCTTTGTTTTTCAATAACTATGATGTATGTTCTTGGATTTCATATTTATTCCTTTTATTAGGTTTTTCCTTCCTTATCCATTGATATCCTCTCTTCATGTAGGATTTAAAACATAATAAGGTGTCAATTATGTGTTTTTGGGTAATATCATGATGTATGTGTTACAATATTTCTATTTTATGGTAAATTTGTGGGTAAGTTGTGGTTATACAATGGATTATTGAAATTTACAAGCTTATAGATGGTGATTACATGTTTTCTCATCATTATAAAATTATGGTATGATTTCATTGTTTTTGGAATATATTTTGTTGAGTGTTTGAATTGTGGAAATGTGTTTTCAAAAGGTTTCAAGGTGTGTTTGTTTTGAAAATTCATTTCAAAATCGTAAATGGATTTATTTCATGTGTGATTTAATTGGTGTTTTTTCAAATTGGTTTTATGAATTTTTAATAGTGGTTCAATGTATGTATACAAATGGTTTTTGTGCGCGTGTGAATGAGATATGCACTTTTGAAAATAAATGTGATGGAGTGTCATTCGTGGTTCATGTTGCATGATGTGTGTATGTGAAATTGGTGATATATGTGATATGTGAAATTAATATTGAGAAAAAATGGAATACTAAGTATCTCAGTGGGAAAACAAGGGCAAGTATGTGATTTGGATTAGGGGCGATGAGTCCTGGTTTCTTATAGCTGGATTGATAATTCAATAGTTTATAATGATTAATGAGTGGAGAACACTAGATCTTGGTGTGAATTACCCTCAGGTGGTTTGCTCAATATAGAATTATGTGTTATTATCACTAAAGCATTTTTTATTTAGATACTAGATTCATAGGGTCCCACTAGTGATATTACATATAGTGATTTTCCATGATGTGTTTTTATGTTGAGATATTGTGCATTACGCTAGTAAAAAATAAATATTTACTTGTATGTTAAATTGAAAATATGGTTTTTATGAATTTTTTAACATAAGATTATTTATTAATAATTTTTTCATATTCATTATTAAAACAATCATAGTGATTTGTATTCAAATTCTCTAGAATGGAATATTTCATATGGGTGGAATTATATTAGGCTTTGTCTCAGACAAAATATAAACCCTTGTGTGTATCTAGACATTGTTATGTGTGAACCTGGTAAATGAATGATATTTTTTAGTGGTAATGGAGGTTCCTATTATTTGTGTTCCACTCTTGTAGTTGTTAGTGGAGGTGGCTTGGGGGTGGTGTCCCTCTTGTTTCATGGGGGATTTTGTGTCTTTGTTTTGTTGGATCCCCTCATGTTTTGGTGTTTTTGTTTTTGGTTAATGTTGTATAACGTTGAACTATTATTGATTTATATAATTTCATAATGAATATTGATCTTTGTGTCATGTTAATTTTTTTAGAGTTAATCATTATTGTTATCACAGGTGAAATCAATTTTAAAAATTTATTGTTGATATGCATGCACTAGTTTCCTGACCATGGGGATCGGAAATTCCCTTCAATCCATTCCCCGAAGCCATGTCAGAAGTCAGGTTAGATGGTACCCTAGCATGGTTTGTGACATGAAACATATGCATATCCCTTTAAAGAATTTATGTTGTACATGAAAATTATTATACATTTTCACATAGAGTTTTACACCTTCTATTCCATGTGAATGGCCTTATAATTATGATTCCCCCGATATCTCAATAAACCTGAATATAAATCATCTATGATGATGATAACCCCAATATTTTAGACTTGTGGTCTTGTCCATGTATCATGAAAATAATTTTTTTCCCCTCTATTCTAAGTGATCTTATGATATTCACCATCTTTCACCAAAACATTTGTGGTACACAAACCTCTTGTGTCCCTTTAAACAGGTTTCATTCCTTTGTGTTGTGAAATTACCCTTGGATAAAAATTATTGTGTTCCGTGATACATGGAAATAAATTATGTCCGACATCTCATAAATATGACCTTAATCTATGGGATACTTCTTAATCCCATAAAAACTATCAATTCAATGAACCATCCTCACAATACGATGATAAAATTGATTCCCAGCGTCCATTAAACACGTTGAATACTACCACTACATTCTCATGATCATGGTTCATGTAGTTCTGATCATGCAATATCACCTTATTGGGCCTATAAAAATTCTCTATTGGTTATTTATTTATATAAAACCATGACTAATTACTAATGCATTAAATAAATCTATATAATGATCACCATAAACTATAAATATCATGATGGGTTCTCGCATCATCCTCTTCCTCAACTCTAGAAAAAACTGTTGGTACCTTGTATTCAACATGAAAGGCTACCCCCATTTAGTAAATTTTTCAGGGGTAATTGAAATCTGAATAAATTTAGTACTATCCTCAGATAATACCCTTCTATCCCATGTAAACTCTGCACCTTATTTAAACTCTTGGGTGGAGACCAAGAAAGAACTTCCTTATCCATGCTAGGTCCACTTCCACTCTTACGTCTAAGATTATGTCTTATGAAGTGAAACTATTGAATCAAAAACTAACAAATCATGATATTACCATAATAATGGTTCTCATATAGTGTGTCTAGAACTATACCCAAGTTTCTCACATGATTCAACTTATTCCACACATACACTATAATATCATCAATGAAGACCACTAAAAACTGGACGAGGAATGGCTAAATGAAATGGTGCATGAGTCCCATGTACACTACTTGGGGAATATTAACACCTAATTTAATCCCAATGTAATCATAGTGATCATTGATTCAAATATATAACTTATTTTTTATATCAAAATTTTTTTATAGGTGATGCAAGATTTATTATAGTAAAATCTATGATAACCATAACACCCCTTTCAATTGATCTTAGGGTTTTTTGATTCATGGTAGTGGATACTGATTTTCCATGGTCACCTATTTATGAACTCGTAATCCACACATCACCTCAAGGTACCATATTCCTTATTTTTGACTAACACAATGGATTCCTATGCGAAACAATTTCTCTCAAAATATTCTTCTCCAAAAATTCCTCTAATTATACCCTCAGCTCAGGAATCTCCATCGGAGTCATCTGATATGATGGTGAAGATATCAGTTCCATCTTGTGGTGTATGTCAATGAATATGTATAGATATTATTATAGAGTTAATCCATGGACATCCTCTGGAAACATTTCCTTATACTGCACCACCATCATATGGAGCCGGTATCCCATATATTCATATAATCCATGTGTCATGATATATAATTAGTGATTAATTTAAATCACTCTCTTATACCTGAGATCATCCTTTTTCCATGTTTTTATTTTCACCCATAGAGTAAAACGATGTCTCATCTCTATGGACACACCACATCCTCTACATAAAGTATTCACCAATAGTATGAAATGTGGATAGATTATCGAGACCTAAGGTTGAATTATAAATCCATATTTTTTCAATAATGAGATCCCAAATAATTATTCCACCTCCATGAATTTGAACGCATTATTAATAGAAATGGGTAATAGTTTATTCAACTCTTGTTAGAGTCACAAAGCTTAATGGTCAAGCCAAAGGATCAACCAGATTCCCCATGTCATGTACCTGGGAATTGGAATGAAAGGAATCACTCACACCAATTTCTATGAGTAAAAAAATAATGTATAAAATACATAGATCATACATCCCACCATCTTTAGATCCTCATAGGAATATTCCTCCATAGACTATGGTTGGCATCATCCCTAACCACAAAAATCCTTTAGCATTGCATGGTCTACCTAGTTGTTGTTTTGGTAACATGTCAAACATCTAACGAACTCCTAATGCTATACCAGAGCCTATTCCATGTCCCATTCCATGTATACCACCTGTCCCAAACATCTACTCTACCTCAATGGTCCTCCAAACATCTCCCAATCAGCTATATAAAAGGTTTGAAAATCCCATTCTATATGTCCACGACCAATGAATGAGAAACACCACCATTCTCTTGTCTAACTCATGATATCCTGAGAGACCTTAACCATTGGTTATTTGTCCTAGGATTTTCTATTCATTTTTATGGAAAGCATATATCCCTAAAACTGCATTTACCTAAAAATTATGGACGTCTCAAGTCTTGGTTTCCGACTATATACACCCACTATCGACGCATTCAATACTAGGAATATATCCACCACTAAGGCCAACTCCATCACTCCATCATAAGTGGGAATGAAAATAGATATCAATAAATCACGAATATCCCATCATAATACCTAAAAAACTGTCTATGTATGGAATAAATATTCCCACACAATATCCATGGAGAGTCGTAAGATAATATAAAACCATAAAAAATACACCTCATTATTCGTACTTCTATACTAAAGATGTAGAATATCCTCGATGGACCCTGATTGAAATGTGACTAAAAAAAATACTCCCTATAGAGATGTTAAATTTTTGACCAAGACATAGTTTTAACATTATGTCATTGGTCACTAAAATCCACCATCATTGAGTGATGCCTTGAATAAGAATTATTGTGAATATCCCCATATAATCTATAGGCCTCCCATAAGGTTTATTACTTGAGTGACTACCATTAGTAAGTCATCATACACATGGGGTTGTGGATTTCACTAAAATTTACCAGATCACTTCCACTAGAACTCATTCAATTAAAAATTAATTCATGCGTAATAATGTCATGACCATATTTGAGTTCTATTTTTTACATTGATTCAGGATTGTTGATTATGAGCGGTTTCTAATAAACAATATCATTGACCAATCAAATCCTAGGTGATAACCTAGTCTGAACTGAAATGCCATTATTGGTTTTAGTATGTTTAAAATCAAGTAATTAATAATCATTCCATTTCCTAGGAGAGAAATGTTGGATTGATCATCAAAGGACACTTACCTAGGTTGATCACGATTTCCAAAACTAGTTTTGTTAGTAATATACTTTCAACATCTGTTCTTTAAGAAAAAAACACATGTTTTCAAAAACCCCATTCAAATTTACATTTTTAATCATAAAATCTTTTTGTAATAAATCAACTATGGCTCCATCAAGGGAATACCTATAATTGATTCTATAATACATAAATTATAGTTAAAATTATGCATTTAATTTGACGCACTCGACTATGCAACCAAATATTAGAGGTGTTTGTAGGGATCCAATATTATTTTTTTTCTGTTTTTTCTTTTTATTTATTTATTTTAATTCTTAATTAATACTCCTTTCAATACCCCAACCCAATTCAATTGTTTTTTTTATGGTTTGTTGTTCCTATTTTTGGCTGTTTTTGTGTGTTCTTCCTCCCTCCATCTCTTTTTCTTCTTCTTATCATTCTCTATCTCAAATTATGTAGTATAACATTCCATTTTATTTCCTCATCCCATTTAATAAGTATTATTATTTCATTCATCTTATATAATTTTTTTTCATTAATATAACATCAAACAAACAATCAATAAAATTGGACATCATTGTTCTATGACAAGATCTGGTAAAGAAACAGTACATGAATTTGAACTTCAAATTGAAATATCATCCCACTCACAAATAAAGGAATCATGATATGGTAAATCATGTAAAACTAAGGTAACCCTTGTGGAACCTCATGTTTTAATAATCCAGTCAAACCCTAGCAAACATGGATGCAAATAATTGAACCTTATATGAACTAACCACCCCGGATGTGGAGTACCAACCAACGTACATACAATATCCCAAGGAATCATCCAAGATTGAGCTGAGATAAATTCTCATCCACATCCTTCTTAAATTCAATGGTATTCCCGGTGAGAACACCCAAAAACATCTCAACGAGTTTCACATAGTGTGCTCCACCTTGAAACACAAAAACATCTTAGAGGAAATAATTATGTTTAGGGAATTCCCATTATCCATATAAGTGTATCCATAGATTGGATACACTATTTGACTACAATAATTTGGGGTATGAATGACCTAAGAATACTATTTTTAGAGAATGTCTTCCCTGTCTTATGAACTGAATCAACTAGGAAAGAAATCAGTGGAATTAGGCAATCAAAATGAGAGACACTTCATGAATAATGTAATAGATTCATAAGACTTTGCTCAAGATTCCCCCACCACTAGATTATTAAAAAATTATTAATCCACAACTTCTATGAGGTACGTATCCCCATGGATCGTCGAATGATTCATGTTGTAGATAGTGGTGCCCTAGTTGGTAAAACACATTCCAATGCTCATGACAGAATATATAACATTGATCTAAATGCACAACAATATGGTACACGAGATATTGCACAATCCCAAGGAGTTAGTGAGGAATCTCATTAATATCAATAACAAATGGTAGATAACAAGTACAATGAGTTTCATACTCTTACAAGGAAACTATCTCATGCAATAGGTAACTCACATTATCTTCATGTTCCATTAAATTATGGTAATTGTTTTGAAAATACTCAATGTTCTGACCAGTGACCACAACATCATGATTCACCTATGTATTCTACAACTGTCATCCCAGGTCGCCCATTTCAACCAGAACTTCCATTCATTCAAGAAAAATTCTAGCCCAATCCAAACGTTGGGCTGAAAAAATACCCCCGTAACGACGAGGAGGTAACTCAAGAAACCCCAAGCAGTACTGGTATCCACAAGGCCAAGGAATAAAAACATCTTTTCCTTCAACTTCTCAATAATATAATCCACCTCCTCTCAAATCTGAACCAATCCTCAAGGATATGGTAATACAAATGGAAACCCAAAACCTCTAGTTCCAACATACCACACAATCTGCAATTCAAGACCTATGAACACATGTGGGACTACTGGCGGACACCATCAGTGAGATTAAGATGCATGGTTATGGACATCAATCCTCAAAACACATTTTCAGTATGAAGGAAAAATTTAACGTATGTGTAGTTACACATCATTGGGGTAAATAAGTTTCTCATACTACTGATTATATGTCACAGGTATGTCCGCCACTTGAAAACTATGTTCTCCAATATTCAAATATTTCAAGCAAAAAAAAAGAAAAAAATGAATAACCAAATTATCAATATTGATTCCCATGAAAAACCCATTCCTCCTCACTTCACTCAAAGACTCACTAAAACTATGAAAAACATTGATAATTATATTGAAAATGAAATAATAGGTTGATTTAAAAATGTTCATGTGATTATTCCATTATCGGATGCAGTTATGAAAATTCTTCATAATGCCAAATTTATCAAAGAACTCTACATCAATCGACAAAGTCTGAAGGGCAATGAAAGAGTCAACATTGGAAGGAATGTCTCAGCCTTGATTCAACCAGAAAAGGAAACCAAAGATATGGATCTAGGAACATTCACGATACCATGAACCATAGGGGAGTCATTATTTTATAAAACTATTCTAGATTTAGGTGCTACCATTAGTGTAATACCTCACATTGTGTACAATCCTATACAGGTTAGAGAAAATCAACCAATGTGCATTGTCAAACAACATGCCAATAGAAGTACTATGCATTCAACTAGATTGATTGATGATGTCCTTGTATGAGTTTATAATCTTATCTTCCCTAATGGTTTCCAAATTCTCGAGATGGAAGATACCTGAACACAAGGACATGCTCCTCTCATTCTTGGGAGCCAATTCCTCAAACAATAGATATGATCATTAACATTCACAATGGTACTCTGTCCAAGGATTTTCAAGGGGAAATTGTATGTTTTAACATCCTTCATGCTATGAAACACTCCGTTGAAGAGCACCCCACTCTTGTTGTCTATTTGATGGATGTGATCTCAAATTTTGCACACACAATTCTCTCCAAAATCCATACAATTATTTATTTTCCTCTCCATAACAGATGGATGATTTGAGTTTTGATTCATCTTTTAAGTGTTGTGTGGGTTCTAAAACGTGTAAATTTTGGGCTTTATTTGATATGTTTTTTCATTATGAGGTACCCATGACCGTCGATTATTCGGATAATCTCATTTCAATATATTCTCTATCATTAGATAATAAACATGAGAATATAGATAGTTTAAGGAGACTCACTCCCAATATATATCCTCCCTTAATCCAGAAACCACTGGTGTTGGAACATAAAAAAACATTCTTTTAATATAAAATATTCATATCATGAAGGTATTGAACAATTACTCATCATTATAGCCAATATCCTCTCCCCACAACAGGAATCAAAAATTCCCATCCTTTTGAGAGAGTGAAAAAATGAAATAGGATGAAAATTCGCTGATATTCCCAGGATTATCCAACATATTTGTATGCAACATATACTTTTGGATTATGTGGCTATGCCCATAAGACAATCTCAATGCCGGTTGAATAACACTGTCTATGAAGTGGTTAAATTGGAAGTCTGTAAATTACTTAGTTTAGGGATCATTTATCCTATATTTGATAGTAAATGGGTTAGCCTAGTAAAAATATATCCTTTCAAAATAGGACTAACAGTTTTGTCCAATGAAATGAATGAATTGGATCTGACATGTTTTCAAAATAGTAGGTGAGTCTATATTGAAAACCGTCAACTGAATAAGGCCACGCAGAAAGACAACATTCATCTACCTTTCATTGACCAAATATTAGAACAATTTGATGATATGTCCCATTATTGTTTCCATTCCTACTATTTGGGTTATTTCCAAATCCATATATCCATTGAGGATTATGAAAAACAAAATTTACTTGTACATTTGGAAAATTTTCATATAAAAGGTTGCATTTCGGTCTATGTAATGCTCATAGTTCATTTCAGTTATCTGTGTTGAGTATTTTTGTTGAGCACCTTGAGAGTTTTATGGAATTCTTAATGGATGATTTCACAGCATATGGTTCTTATTTTGATGTTTTTTTGGAACACCTAGGTTTTTTCCTTCGCCGATACTTTGAAAATTTCTTTTTTTAAATTATGAGAAATGCCACTTTATGGTTGAGCGGGTGATAGAACATGGGCATGTCATTTCAAATAAAGGAATCCAATTTGATAAATCTATAATTAAATTAATTTCATCCCCTCTATATCAAAAATGTTTTCTTGTTATGATATATTTCTTTGGTAATTCTTGTTTTTATAGAAAATTAATTAAAGACATTATTAACATTGACCTTACATTATACCTATTATTGAAAAATTATTCTGAGTTTTTGTTTGATAAAAAACGTGACGATGCATTCAATTAACTAAATAAGAGACTTGCATCACCTCCCATCATCTAACCACCATGGTGGGATCTCAAATGTGAGATTATGTGTGATGCATCTATCATTGTGGTTGGGGATGTTTATCCCAATGTGTTGAGAAGAATTCTAGTGTGATTGTGTATGTCCCACATACCCTCCACCCTACCTACGTATAGTACACAAACACTGAAAAAGAGCTCCATTATGTTGAGTTTTCCTAGGAATAATTTAGTTCCTATCTTCTTTTGTTCATCATAATTTTTCTTTCTGACCTTGCTTCCCTTCAATTCCTCTTATAGAAACCTGAAGCTATGACCTGGCTCATAGAGTGGATGCTCCTCCTCCATGAGTTTGACAATGAGGTTAGAGATGATAGGGGAGTAGAAAATGTTGTAGCTTACCACATTATTATGATTTCTCCACCACTGGACCACCATGATGACTCATCCATCCCCATTGTATAATCCATTCATCATGGGAACCTTTGTGATGTTGTGGACCTTACTCCATGGTATTCGACAATGTGAATTTTCTATCAACTTCTTGGGTCCCCACTGATTTCAGCACATCCCAGTCCCAATGACATAAACATGATTCTCGAGGGAACATGTAGGATGACCCATATATGTGGAGAATTTTTGGTGACCAATAATATTGTCGTTGTGTCCCTGGCCATGTGTTCACCTCTATTTTGATCGTCTGCCACACATTGGCATGAAAGGGCCACATTGGCTCTCAATGTAATGCTCAAAATGTCCATGACTGAGGATATTATTTTCCAACATTTTATAGTGATTCCCATGTATTATTCAATCATGTAGTAATTATCAATTCATATGGAATATCTCTAAGATGAATTAAATGCACCAACATCGCATGTCATTCTGAACAATTTTTTATGCATGGGGAATTTACTTCATGGGGGTTTTTCAAATTCATTTGGAATTTTTTACAAATAATTGGTTGTTGACTGTGTATATAAATGGGGGTATGAAAAGGCCTCTAGAACCGATTAATCATTATTGGTTGTTGATTTTGTGATATCAAAAATATTTAGAAGGTTGGTTTACCAAGTTTCGTCAATAGTGATCAGGGTTCACATTTTTGCAATAACAACATGAAAAATGTTATTCTTATGTATGGGGTTGATCATAATATATCTACTTAATATCACCCCCAAACTAAAATATAAGCAGAAATATCAAATTGGGATGTTAAGAGATTCTTGGAAAAGATGGTACAACCCAACAGGAAAGATTGGAGATTGTGCTTGGATGATGCATTTTGGGCATACCGTACAACTTTTAAAACCCTAATAGGAATATTAATATATAGGATTGTATATGAAAAGGCATTTCACCTCCTATTGGAGGTAGAACACTATCTATATTCGTATGTTATACAATTTAATATGAATCATTTAGATGCAGGTGACAATAAAATATACTGATTCATGAGTTGGAAGAAATTCGACTTGATGCATATGAGAACTCTCGGATATACAAAGAGATGAAAAAGGATATCCATTACAGAATGATTTATCAGAGGAAGGTCCATATTGTTGAGAAGGTACTCATGAAAAATTTGAGTCTAATGCTCCTCCCAGGTATGCTTCCTTCCTAATGGATCGGTCCTTATATTTTTACTAATGTTTACTCTTTTGATCCAATAATGATTTTTCAAGAGCAGAGTGGACAATGTCTTACCATTAATGGGAAGTGAATTAAACATTTCTTTGGGGATTTACCAATGATTATAGTGGAGAAAATCCACCTTCTAGAAGAAACATGCTAGCAAAACCCACCATGTTTTATCCTTCCTTCTCACATATTAAATTATTACATTGAGTACACTACACAGTTAGGAGTGGGAGGGTGGATGAATTTTTTGGGTTCATTAGGGTTTTCATCATCTTTCATCATTCATCTACTTTTACCCATCTGTAATGGTACATTTACATTCTAAACTTATGGTCAGCAAAATCATGGATCTTACAGAAAATTCATGTAGAGATTTTTTATTCCATCTAGATTTAACATTTTCTGAAAACATGTCTCTATTATGGAATGAATATATTATTGAATTTAACATCACAGAATGATTTATATTGAATTATATTTCTATAAATGATATAAATTTTTGTATCCCTATGGAACTTATGATAGTATTGATGCCACTAGTGTGATTAGTTTTTTGGAAAACTATGTCACAAATATCTCCATACATTTTTACTCAAAACCATAATGTGTGAATATTTAATACAAAATAGAAAGGTATATATCTGATAGGTTAATATTTTTCATCTTAAAATGATATTTCAATCCTGTCATTCCATATATGATCTTTTTCATTACATTAAAGGATTGACCAATGCATGTGAACATGATATATGACTGTAGTACGCCCGCAAAAGAGGGTTTTGACTTTGGTAGGTCAAAAACAACTACTCTTCCACCTTTGATCTTATTATAACTATTAAAATTAGTTTCATGAGGATATCAAACAAGGGTTGGGATATGAGTGTGATATTTCTTCCGAATTCATCTTCAAAAAAAATTGAGTGATGAAATATGAAAAATATGAGGACATTTTTGTCAAGATCTTATGGTTTGACATCTGGGAATGTTCTAGTGAGGGGCAATTGGAATATGATTGCAAAGGATCAGAGCATGTCTTGTGGGAAAAATCATTTAAAGATGAATTATGTTAAAATAACCTATATTTTTTAGTTATATTGTTGAATGAATAACATGTAATGGTTTTAAAACACACACATAGATATTTAGTGGCATGGTTGAATTTTTAATTTCTCTCTCAATTTGGTATCGTGAATCACTTTGAGTTCCATTGTCATAATATTTATGATACATCCTTTTCCATTTTCACTATGAAGAACGGCATGGTGTGGTTTGTGCATTGATCAAATTACAATGATAAATTTAAATTTCATAAAATGTTAAAACATTATGATGTTTGTAATATATAGATGCATATTTTTCTGGATATCTGACTTTTCCCAAGGGTGAAAATGTTTTGTTGTGGGGGGTTTGATCGCATATCGATTCACTATTCAAATCTTCCCTTACATTTTTGTTTTAAACATGTTTTTAATGAATATTAATATTATAATAATAAATTTCAATTTATATTTGAATCAATTAATTAATTTTTATCACTTTTTAATTAGGGAAATTTTTCTTGTTTTTGTGTTTACATTTTATGAGGAGGTGATTCGGAGATTCTTTTATGGAAATTAAGCAAAATGGGCCAAACTGCGCAAGAGCCCAAGCATGAATTTGGACCATTATTTGTAATGTGAAATATTTTTGCATCTAAATTGGATAAAAATTGGTATATGTTTTCAAAGAAATGTTGGATAAATTTCACTATAATATCATGAAAACCAATTCGTCCATTTGAATGCCAAACATTGTCCTACAATGTGAATAAATTATGGGTGGGCCAGATTGGACCACCCTTTTGTATTTTAGCCATAACTCGGGACTCATAGATCTAATTGGGATACATACACCTTAAATGGAAAGTTAACTTGATAGTTCACCTCTCCATCGAATTTCAAGTCAATTGAACGCATTTTGGTCAGTCAACCTGCCGGATAAAAAGGATTAAAAATTCTGTCCTGAATAGTGCCCTAGTCCCTTAGGAAAATGACATAATTTGTGTAAAGTGTGATGTTTTTTTCCATAAAATCACTCCTCCCCCTCATTATCTCAATTTTGAAGAACTGGGATTAAGGATTAATTAATTGTAGAGCTCTCTTCAACCATTTTATTTCTTTTCTCCCTCGTATACTTCTAAACCTCTTATCGATCAATTTGGGAGGTGTTTCTTGTTGTAATCCTGAGCATCACAAACGTAATACTCATAAAGTATCATATTTCCAGGTTTATTTTCAATTATTCTTCATTTATTTATTCTAAATTTGTGTTTATTATGGTATGATCAAATACAAATAAATTGAACAAGATTCTGCAAGCTTCCATGCATAAATTGAATCTAGTGATGATTTGAGTGTGGTTTTCTCTAAGACTTGAATTTGTTTATAACATAATAAAATATATATTAAAGGTTAAAATGAAGAAAAATTGAAATCAAAATTGAAATAAATTACTTTATGATTATTACATGTCTGGGGCTCTGGAATACAACAATGAACACCCCCAAATTGACTACTAAGAGGTATAGAAGTACATGAGGGAGAGGAGAAACAAAATGGGTGTAGAGGGCGCTCCAATTTGGCGTACCTTTATCATTGGTCATGAAACATGATAGAATGATGGGAGGAGTTATTTTTTGGAAAAAAAATCCCACATTACTCATAATTGCTGATCTGCCTAACTTACTAGGTCACTACTCGGGACAGAATTTTTAATATTTCATTATCTGGCTGGTTGGCTGACCAAAACGCGTTCAATTGACATGAAATTTGGTTGAGAGTTGGAGGATTGAGTTTTATTCCCATTTGAAGTTTAATTTCCCCAATTATATATATTAATCCTAATGTATGGCCCAACTATTAAAGGGTGAACCAATCTGGACCACCCATAATTTCTTCACATTATGGGCCTATTATGGGCTTTCAAATGGACGAATTGGGCATCATGATCTTCATGATAAATGTATACCACATATTTTTAGAAAAATATACCCATTTTATCCAACTTTAATGCACATATTATCCACCTTACAAAACAATTTCCAAATTCATGCTTGGGCTCTAGCATAGTTTGGCCCAATTTGTTGAATTCCATCACAGGATCTCCAAATGTCCTCCTACAATTTAATCACAAAAACAAGTAAAATGGACCTATTAAACATTGATAAAAGTAAATTAAATTATTAAAATATAATGTTCATATTATTATTATATTTTTAATATTCATTGAAATCCCTGTTTAAAACAACAATGTAATGGTGGATATGAATAGTGAATCGCTATGTGATCACGTACTCATCCAGAACTGCCAGTTCTAACTACCACTCCAAAGGTGGTGGTATAGTGGGTAAACCACCTGGAGGTACTATATTTTCTACATGATCATATATTAAATCCTAATCACTATGTTCATCATCCTAATTCTTATGTAGAAAAATCAGGGTTGGAAATATTTTGAGAGGAATCCGGAAAAATATAAATTATACCGCATTCAAAGAGTATGTATGGGGACCTGTATCAAAAAGGACATGGAAACCACAACTAGTTCATATATGATTCATTTTAAAATTTATTCTCTATATCCAATATCTACATGTATTGAATAAAAATGTGGGTGTCAATTCGTAGTGTATGGATACAACAACCGTCACACAAACACTATTTTCATTGACATTAAAACAAAACTCGATAAACATAACATTGTTTCTAAAAAACATAAAACAAACACAAAATATTTTGTCCTAATGTATAATGATATTATCTACTACCTCCCTATAAATACCTATCCCAATGTGGCCTAATCCACAATTAATCCAATCCCACCTCTAATAGTACATGTACTTGCGTCCATCGTCGATTTAGAATAACACCATCATTGGAGGTATTATCCTAATGTACCTGTACACATAGAAATACAATAACAAACACATACATATCTAATAAAATACCAACCTGAAATTTAAAAGTAATTATACCAATGCATTCCTATATATATGATCCCACAATCCACGTTTGAATGTTAGATGTGGAATGTGAAAAAATATGCTATATGCAAGCCCAAACAAAATGTAAAGTGATTATAAGTTTCTAAAAAGGTGAGGAATACTATCAAATGAAACAACCTCGAAAACACAACAATATATCACGATCAATCAATGTGCCACTAGCTCCTTGTTCTCCCAAGGCACTGTTAAATGAGTCTTCATCAGTACAAGATATGTCATTTGAGGGAAGAGCCAATGTATGGTTGAGTATAAAAATAAACTGCGAGAAACACAAAAAAATTCATCATGTAAACTTTTCTCAAATTAGGGATATATTAATCAATGAATAAAAACCCATATATACTCTGTAAGTACACCACACCTTCATAAATTCATGACCAAATTTCTATCCAACTGTAATTTCGAAACAAATGCTCATTCCAAGAGAACCCACTCCATGAGTCTTGCTTTAACTGGAGACACTCATCCAAGAGTTCATGATCATTGGGCCCCACCCAAGAAAACACTTGGGTCTACGAAAATATTTATCCACATATATGGAATCACACCCAATAATGATGGGGGTGGGGGACACAACAAATCCATATTGGTTCAACTAACTATGTATTGGATAATATACTAATGATATTTTGATCCTTATAAAAGACTACTTTATGGGAGGTCAACACCATGTGTAATAAAGTCACACAAATTTCATAAACTGCACCAAGAGGATAATAATAAATTATAGAGGATTGAAATCTTATCACAAGGTGGGAGAAAAGAAAATATATCTCATCCTCATCCTCTAGAGGGGATCAGAATCTACAGATGTGGACATAATGCCACACGGTATCATCAAGGGTATGTAATATAGGAAAACACACAACTGATATCAGTGCAAATTGAGGAAACAAAGGGCTCCCAACACACATAAAGGGGGTACATGTGAACATCTTGTCCATGAAACCCATAATCATTCATTATGATTATCCATTACAAAATATGTAAATCTCAAATTACATGGTCTATAATTAAGCGTACACTGCATGTAGAGATCATTAAACACCATACTCATGCCATCTAGTCATGTCCTTGTACATATATATTGGTACTATTTTCATGTTCATGTACTTATATAATCCCATTTTTGAGTATATATATAGATCAATTTTATGATTATAACATAGGAAACATGGATTATCATAGATTATTATGGATTTTTATAGTTTTCTCTCAACGGAATCCCTACTGGTTAAAAGTGGTCACATGATGTGTAATTTTATATTACATGTCTTTTACCCCTGGATTTTCATACTTATACTGGTTTCACTTCAAAATAATCCTATGCATTGCGACAAACACTTTACTCTAAGAAAACATTGATCTACTATTTGATGACCTTCCAATTTTTAGATATCAAGGTTCAGGCTTCGTGTTCACTCGAGAAACACACCCTTGAGATATACCATCACCAATATTTGTTAAAACCAGGACGAACTGAATCCATTGATCCATATTTTCAACCCATAATTTCCCTCCATCATCAACAATACTCTATCTCCCCTATAATCAAGAACCTCATTGTTCGTATTTATATGTTGCGCTGAATAAGTGTCATGAAATGACTATATACCAAGCATTCATTTAACCCTTATCCAATGAAAATATTGATGATAAACATGTGAAGAAACAGGGGATAAATCCAGAAACCACTAGATGTGAGGAACAAATCATATCCATTGTTAGTTTTTGACCCTGATCTATTGTCGAATAAATATATGAGTGAAGAGGGATGTAACCATAAAAAAACACAAATCCACCACAAATAAATCTACAATTGATTTGGGAATCCATTAATTTTTGTAGAATTGATTAACTTTAGATCGAGATAAAATAAAGATATGGAAATTTCCAAAGTCAAACATCATAGTCATATTTTGGACTGATCAATGAAAAATAATGGTTTTGTGATGTTATCATTACTTAGGAATATGAACTCTAATGGTAAAAAGATTCTCAATCTGATCCTGATCAATTTTTTTTCTATAATCTTCTCCAATGCTTCAATCTAACAGATCCTCTCAATTTTTAGGGTTATTTGGTATGATAGGATTTATATTTTGTAATTATATAAGTATAATTATATTTATTTAATTATCCAAATCCGAATCCTCTCAAGTCCAATTCCTGATGCCGATCAAGATTATGTTGTGCATAGGTTAAACCCTATTCTTTAAACTCAACAGGGTCCTCATATTGTTGATCAGATAGAATTTTTGAGAGTTATAAAATTAATAATGAAAACAATTTTCATGTGATAATAATATATTTACGAGTGTTCAAATATTAATTTCATGCTCTATTAGACTCATATTTTCATGTTGTTTTTGAACCCAACTCATAAATAAATCCTTATATTATTCTAATATAATACATCAGAAATTTTGAGTAATCACGTAGATATTACATCCTGAATGAATCAAAAAAAATTTAAAACTACTTATCTTATTCATAATATCAACAAGATTCATTATCTTGAGAAAGTTGTGTGAGCATACCTATAATATTTTTAATTCCATCTCCCAAAACATTTGGTTTATCGGTAGGACAATCATTTCATTGTTTAATTATTTTAGTAGGAACTTGTTTATTTCTCGTTTAAACACTCATATAAATCAGAATCATAGAGTGTGTAACAATACTCATTGTGGGAATCGACATAATAATTATCAATTACTTATAGGATTTCTAAATAATCATGCCATCTTTACAGTATATTTCACTTATGGTTTAACCAAAGTAATTCATGGTTATTATATAAATCCTTCATGATGGTGAATAATTGGTTTTGTGAACATCCAATTCATATCCCTTGGTAGTGTCAAAATAGATGCATAGTGGGGACAATTTTCATGTACCATGTATTTCTTTAGTAATGATTGACACACCTTTTTTGGATTTATTAACCATAGATACATCTATACAAAAACCTCATCCACTTATAGTATCCAGACATTGATGTTTTTTTGTAAGAATCCACTAAATATATATTTTAAAAATATTTCAGGAATTAAACCTACATTTATACATTTCAAAAAGATTATCCATATACATATCCCTAAGGATCTCACTGTGGTTTTATCATCATAGTTTACATAGGATAAATAAATTTACCCACTAATACTACATATAATAACCAAGGATTTTAATACATAGATATTACATATTATTAGGTGTATGTTCAATGCCTTTCATAAAAACAATCATGAAAATTTAAAATTTATACTGGATCTGGAATCCGAGATACATAAAAAAACATTCATATGTGAACTACATCAGCACCGTAAAGTTATTTGTAATTATAACACTTCTTATACATATTATACACAATATATTTCTTCAAAAACGTTGGAAGGGGAAAAATAATGGTTGATGTGGTTTTATAATTTTGAGTATAAAAGAGAGATATATAATCATAACATGTGCAATAAGGGTTTTATAAAATTAGAATAACATTCGAAATCCATACATTGTACCTAAAATACTATAATATTGAGTCATTGCATAATTATTGGGAGATTATAAGTCATGAATCATAATGAAATCCAAGAACATGATCCATGGTATACTAACATTGGAGTAAGACATAGAACTGTAGAAAACACAAAAGCATCGAAAACCATACGTCATGGATACCTACTAAATAATTCATAACATGTTTTGTTTAGGATAACCACACATGTACAAACTTTGGTTTTTGGATAACATTCCGCGTACCCTATTTTTTGGAATGGGATAACATATCATGTTTTAAATGGGCTAATAGAAAATTAATCATTTCCAATGAAATAGATAGATGTATATATATATATCTGACACATAAAATAATCTAGAAATTTATGTTACATAAGATCATAAAATAGTCATCATATCAGATCAAGTTTAGAAAACCTGGATAAATAAAAATTTTATCATATCATAACATGAAATAAATAAACAGGTTTCATAAAAATTTATTAGTAATTAAAATAAATTATACTGAGAAGTGATACGAATGAAATCGCTTGATCATATACCCAGTAAATCATTGTTAACATGACATTATGTCATCATAGAAGGAAAATTATTTTTAATGGACAGAAGGGACTTTTCTTCTGGAAAATAACATTTATTTAAAAATAACTTCTTAAAACTAATAATTATTAAAACATTTTCGAAATCATTTTTAAACAATCAATGAATCAAAAAAAATTAAAACATTGAGTTGACAAGACAATAATAAAGCCAATAAAAATTAAAATAATAGATGATTTCACATTTTTGGTAATATCTAATTGGTGCATGTTTTGGAAAAATGATGATTCATATTAACATATAAAATAAAAAGTAATCATGGGTAAAAATTTCATTAATAATCCCATAAGAACATTGATATATTTTTAAAACATTTTCATAAAATATGTGTATGGATGAAAAAAGGGTTTTTGATCAATTATCGAAATAATGTCAGTTTTCATTAAAAAAAATTATTTTGGATTAATGGGTATATAAATAGAGGGAAAGGAAGGAAAAAATTGTATTCATATGAATTGACCAGCAGAAAGGATAAATCTAGATTTTCAAGAGATATAGTTTAAAATATCTCATCAGTGAAATCATAAACATAAAAAATTTTCAAAAGATGATATAGTATCATAAAACATGAAATACATTGGAAAGTTTGAATCGTAAACCCCACAATGGAATAACATTAAATGAATATTACAATATAAGGATAATAAATTAATTAATTATATTAAATGTCAATGGGGATATGTGTTATCATAATTATAAAAGTATTATTTTGTTACAAATATCTTAAATATTCATTTTATAATTACTTATCACCATTCACGTAAAATAGAAATTCAAATCACATTACATCAGTTCTCAAGGTATTAATATTTCGTACTGACAAGTGAAATTATTATATCCCAATTTGTTGGGAGGTAAGAACATATATGTAGTAATTAAATTAAAATGTTATAATTATATAATAATATAACATATAAGTATTAAATATATTATTATACACATCCATGAAAGGTGGTAATAGAAAATGATGAAATTTTCTCATGAGGTGGTAGTCTGTCATACTTAAGATCAATAATTATATTACAATTTGATGGAATTTTAGATGGGTAAAATTTTTTCCATTAGTATAATAGCATCTAAATATATGGTATATAATATTTTTATTATGTCATCATTATTTAAGAAGATGATAAGGATTTATAAGAATAACTAAACCTAAAATTATTATTTTAAAACCATACCTCTCTTTTTAGAAACCCAATTTACGTATAACCTAATGCCTTCCGATATAGGATTTATTATATAAAAAATTCCTCAATGATGTGGTTAGGGTTGTACGGAGGTTATTTTTTAATGTATTGGATGAAAATTAGTTTCAAATTTTAAATAGAAGTTATGAATGGAGTTTTTTTATAAGTGGGGTAGAGGACACACGTGGAATTTTAAAAAAGAATAAAGTGTACCATTATTATCAAATGTCAAAATGCTAAAAAATGGGGCAAAATAAATATTTATATGTTATGTGGTAGAAATATAAATATATAAAATTGGTTATGGAAATGTTTCTATTTAATTTAAACCTTATCATTTTTTTAACCACCAAAAATAATTCTTAACCTTAACTACAACTATCAATTTTTACAATTTTTAAATTTACTTTTACAAAATATTAGGATGAAATTATTATGAAATATAGAATAACATAATTTATAATATAGAATAAATATATTCAAAAAATAATAATTTTTATGAAAAAATTAATTTCAAATTAATCCCACATAAATGATGAGAAAGTGGTTTTCCAAAGAGAAAATGTTAAAAAGTTTAATTTTTTTTACCATTATTAAATATAAAATTTATTACAATAACCTAAAATGTAATAATAAAAATATAATTGAAATAATTTTACATTTAATTCAAATTTAAAAATTTAACCTTATAAATTCATTAAATAAAAATGTAGTTTCAATAAAAACTATTATTATTCACTATCAATCCATATTTTTTAATAATATACACCTCCATATATTATACATACACAATTATTCCCTTTTAATTTAATTTTATTAAATGGTATTCAAATTGAATCATCCACTATGAGTAATTTACCTATACAAAAAAATGTATTGTTTTTTAATGTATACGATGACACCGACCTTTTTCCCCACTAAGACAATTTTTTTTGTATTTGACATCATTTAGAAGCTATATGGGTTTTAAAATGGAAATTAAATACCACAATGTTTTAGGTTATTTGGTATTAATATTGATTTTGAGAATGTATTTATTATTTAAATATTTTTAAATTATTTCTTATGACTGCAATGTGGAATTGTTATTTTCATTTTATGCTTGTTCATTTGTTATGATTATTTTACGGTTACAATGCATTGATTATGTATACTGGTGGTTCAATGGAGAAAAAAGTGGGGGTGGGGGGGGGGGGGGGGTGAGCCTATGATAGCTCTCCAATGAATTGGGTAATGTTAAAGAGGTAAATTTTAAGGTTTCTTCTAAGAGATGTAGTGAGTATACTATGATGGTTTTTCCAAATGTAACTGTAAAGGTTACTCACTATGTAGTCATGAATGATATATTGTAAGTATGAAATGGAAAGCAATAGTTAGCTTAATTATTTATGATTTCTATAATGGTTTATAGAAATATCGTGATTACATGATTTAATCTAAGTATTTTATGTTTTATTTGTGAAGGGTATGATTTTTTGAAAATGATTTCATGAGTTTTAATGATTCATAGAATAATGGTTTTATTCCAAATTTTAATTTTTTTACTGAGATTTTTAGGATCATTCCATGTATTTAAAATGTTTTCCACATGGTATAAGGAAGGATAAGAGAAAGGAATAATTCCAGATGTCTTTTTCAATAATAATAAACCTAGTTTTGTATAAAGGTATTCATTTGGTGTAAATAGTGGATACAACGTGTAACTATCCACATGAAACGTATGGGTCATTTATCTAATAGTTAAGGTCTAACTCCCTAAAATGATAATCCAAAAAATTTATTTATTGTGAATTATTTATATAACTCAAGATTATGTAATGTTTAAGGCTGGGCCTTTATAATCGTGACTCATTGTAGATATTTGAATCAGATGCAGGAGGAGGTTATTGCTAATCCAATGTGTGTAAATACACATGTGGACATGAATCTGGTTGAGTAGATTTTGCAAGAAGTCGATGCATTAGGACAATCACCAACTGTAATTCCAATTCAGTATCTAGCTACAGAACCTTAAGTGGGCGTTCTCATGATTATTTCTCTAGAGATCCATCCCCATAATCAAATAAAAAATTATTACTCTAATTATCCTAATGATATAGAAGACTGGTTGAGATGAATGAAGCTTTTCTTTGGGTTTTGGAGACCTGCAATGAAATTATTGTGAACTCTTCCATCATCGAGCTACAAAGTCAAAGAACGATATGGTGGAACATGATGGTAATGACAATGATGTATGTGGGATTATAGTGGATATAATTTATAGTTTACGTCACTGACCATTTCATTTATAGTCGATGTTGTTAGACATGTCCACTAAGTTATTTACACTCATGAAGGATGAGATGACCATGAAGAAGAATGAAATCCATTTTTCTTGACAATGTAAATTTCACATAAGAGATATTATAGAATGAGAAGATTAGGTTTATATGATTTGAGTTGTTCCTTCAAATAAATATTCATTCAAAGATTTTCATACTAAAGATATCTTCTTATGCTGATGTACTTGATAGAGAACTGATGGTCGAGATGGACCTGGCAGGTAAGTTAGAGTTTTCAATATCATCATTCCCTCCCAGTTCCAATGGGCAGTAATCTATGGAAATGTAGAAGCCAGATGAATATCAGAGTGTTTCTCAATGGAATGGATATTATAAACCACCTTAAGTACCTGGAAAATGACATTTAATCAGTTAACAATTTGGTAATAATTGACATTCCACGAGGGTTTTCCCTAAGAAAAACATAAATTGTGGCTCCTGAAGATGGTCAAATCACTTGTAGAGGTTCCTCCATGATTATTCAAATTGACACAGTATAAAGGGAACATATGAAAATTAAAAAAAAGTTGCACAATCATTTTCATCACGTACAAATGGGTTTCATCCACAAGGATCTGAAATAAAGCTTCTTCAAATATGAGAATAGTCTCCAACAGAAGAAGATACTGGTCCAACGACTCTGAGAGGTACCATCAAAATAACATCATAATTTATTACTACCCTATTTGATAATGGTGCATAAAATTCCTTTATTTGATCCTGTAATATTTATAATCGAAATCTTTCTATGGATATTTAATCCAGTGCAATGAATATTAATAAAACCCTTTGTATAAAGAGAGAGTCCATGTTTATGTTTTCACACAAACAGATGTGGAGAATTATTTCAATCAGTCCATTCACGATATGAGATCTCTTTATGTCAATTTTTGCATGGATTGGATCATCAACAATAAATATTATATTGATTTTTATCTTTGACGGGTCACCATCACTGCACCAATTGGTGTGTTTCATGTTTTTGAAGGAGAATGGGACCTAATGATGAACAATGTTAGACCTTATTATCTAGTGTTATAGAAAGTGATATATGTGTTGTCCATTGATCTGGAGTGGAAATAATTGTGTGGTGATATCCCTCCATACATTTTGGATTTCGTTGTTGTGGTTCCCTCTGATATCCCTTGTTTTCGCCCAGTAATGGAGGTTGAGATTTCATTTAATTTAGTTCATAGTACTCAACTTGATTATTTTCACTCTTACCTCATTGCACATGCTGAAATGAAAGAGCTGATGTCTCAGCTGGACGATCATCTTTAGGAAGGCTTTATACATATGAGCATGCCACCTTGGGTTGCGCTTTCTGTCTATTTTCATCTAAAGAGTTTATTTTTGTAAAATTATTTTTCTTATTTGATGTGGAGGAATATTTAATGTCTAATTACATTTATTTTTTTCCTAATATTTATCCATAGGTATCTGAATAAAATATTAAAAATTAATATTTTGAGAATTTTTTATATTTTTATTCAATATAACATGTTTTTGAAAAATGTTTTATTTTATTTAAAAATTTAATGAGATTTATATTATTGGAAAAAGGGATTAGTGGAGGTGTGTAATTAATTTTCACATATGTAAGCGATCTATAAGACATTTGAGATGTTTCGTAATCAGCTGTACAACAATTTGATGCATGTTGTTACCGTTATGACTGAATGTGTCTATTATCAATTTAAAATTTATAGTTTTGTTCACAAGATTTATCTAAATGAAAATAAAGATAATGAACTCGTTTTTTTATATTTTAGGACATAGATTAAAAATTATTTTATGACATGAATGAATCAGTTACATGTCAATCTGATACACGATGTGATCAGTGTAGTTCATTGTGTGTCTTTCGAGTATAAAATGGAATTTTAGTAAAAAAACAAGTGTCGTACTCAAAATTGAATATTTTAGTTTTCCTTAATAATGTAAAAGTTCCACAAGGGCATTCATAACATAAAAAAATCATTTCAATGAATATTTCGATGTTATAAGGAATAAAATCACACGATTATCAGGTTTTGATAGAAGATTTAATTTCTGTTTCATTTTGTTGCATTATGCATAAAAATGTATGAAAAAAATAATGCAAGATCATCTTCATTTTAATTCCATATGCAGTAATGTTGTAGACCTGTTGTATTTTTTTTGTGGTTTGGATTAGTGGTAATCTCTCTGTCATCCTACTTGAAAAATGTGGGTTCAAAACCCATTAGGAGAAGGTACAGAATCTGTACTTTAGTGCACTGTAGCTGCAGCGGCACTATAGCAATGACAGTTATTGTACCGACGGAGGGTCACTATAGTGGCCGCATGTCATTGTAGTAGCAAAAAATTCAATGATGTACTATAGAAGGTGGAGTAATTTAACGATTCTTTCTAGAGAATGGGGATTGGGAAAATAATTTGGGCCTACATGAAATACAATGGAAAAAATACCAATTATGCCTTTGGGCATTGTAATGGGACACCCTCTACCCAATTAAAAAAAGAGGTCTCTGCATTTCATTAAATAATAAATGTTACATTGGCCCCAACCATTAATATATTAGACCATTTTTAGTTTTCCATAATGAATAAATATATTTCAATAATATTATATGAATTAGATATGTTCAACCCATTATGTTTCGTGCATTTTCACGAAAAGAAATTATGAAACCTCTTCTGAATCATATAGGTAATCATGATGTTTGCATATTAAATTCATTACCCATAGAATTAATGTATAGTACCATATTTATGATTAATTTATTTCTTTGTAGTATTAATTACATAATAAATCTTTTCACATATAGTTGGATTCCTTTGATCGAGATGGGGTGCTGTTTCCATCTCTCGTTACATTCTACTTGAAAACATCCACACACTGTTTCACCCTCAAAAAAATTTCACCCATGTAGTGTTTCATTTATCAATATCATTCATGTCCACTCTACTACCATTATAGTATGAGAAAAGGCAATAGCTCAACTCAATTACAAAGTTAATATCTATATTTTCATTGTAAAATAATTTTGAATAGAATCAATGTATTTTTTTATATTTATGTTTCGTTTAATTCTTTTTTGTATTACACACATAATAATTATTTTATTATAGAGGTGGATTCTTTTTTTAGTTGGGGTTCTTTTTCCATCAATTTTCCATTTTTTGCAAAAAAGTCTTCAAAATTATTCTTCATCAAAACCATTTTACCCCTACAATGTTTTTTTATCACTTCATTCATGTTCAATCCACTACCTTTTCAAGAAGATCCATGTTACCACATATTCTCGATTACATTGGAAATCTAGATTTTTGAGCAGAAAAAATTTTCTCCATAAAATTCTTATATTGTTTAATATTTATATATAATTTATTAATCTTTTGAATTACATACATAATAATGGATTTTTTGTACATGTGTATTCTTTTGGTATAGTTGGGGTGCTCTATGCAACTATTATTCCATTTTACATGAAGACATTCACATATTTATTTTCCATAAAACATTTCACCCCCATTGTGTTGAAATTTATATTTTTCCACATGGTTGATTCCACTACCATTGTAGGAAGAGAACTCATGGTCCCTCTAATCAATTACAGAGGTAATCATGATATTTTAACATAAAAACAATTATCAATAGAATTAATTTATTGTTTTATATTTATGTTTTATTTATTTATTTAATATTAACAACATAAATATTATTTTATTATATCGTTGGATTACTTTTCAGTGTTAATGTGCTTTGTTTGATGCTTCTCATACAGTTTTCATATTACAAAAATGAAATTCAATAAAAAACATGTATTTATTGAAATATAGGATTGTTTTGAGACTTTAGGACGTGCATGAATCAGTCGCACCTCACTCTAACACAATATGTGCCTGTTAAGACACCATTTACTTGTTTTTATTTAAAATTTCCATTTGTTTTAGAAAAAAAAGTCAATTTACTCCAAGTGTCTTTTATCAGTTAATATTATACATTTGACATTGAAAAGAGTCACAGATAGATAACCAAGAAAACAATCTTTGTTTCCAAGATAATTTAGAAAATAGATTCATAAATCATTTATTATGTATAGGAATTAGTCTCACGTCAAACCGATACATGACATAAGATGTATGAGTAAATGTGTGTTTTTCAATTTTAAAATGAAATTTTAGTAAAAATGATATTTTACATAATCAAAACTGTGAATACCAATTCATATTGTTTTGAAACTTTAGTAATATAATCAATAATTAATTTGGAACATGTTTTAATTAGCCACAGCTAAATCTTATGCATGGTATGACCTGTTTGACTCTATGTGTGTCATTACTTAAAATTGAAATCAATTATAGTGAAAAAAACAAAATTTCCTTCTCATAAATATACAAATACATTTATATTGTCATGATAGTTTATGAAATTTATCCATATGTGATTAAGAGAAATGCATGATTTTGCAGCAACATAATCTGATGCACAGTGTGAACGATATGACTCCAATTGAGTGTTTTTATTTAATATTGACAACAATTTTAGTAAAAAGGACTACTATTTCCTGGCCTGTCTCCTAGGACTCTTGCCATGACATACCCCACTCCTACCTCATAATGACCATGGTTTGGGTACTAGTGTTGATAGCATCGACCTTGAAATGAGAGGAATTATTCCTGAGTACCTGTATGCAGACACTCAAAACGACATCCCATATTTGGAAAATTAAACATGACTTCCACTAAACAAACATTAAGTTAAAGTACAAACTATAGGTAAAATGGTTTAGAATAAAAAAACGAACAAAGGATGAACTATAAATAGTAAAATATTGGGAAACTCTGATAGAAGTCCATTTGAAAACCCATTTGATGGGAAAGTATAGAGTAGATAAAGGATTCCTTTGAAACACAGATCACATTCCTAACCACATGGGGCACCACCTGGTCATGAGCCACTATGTCCACTTCCAAGACATCGTTCGTTTACACCATATACAACACGTTCGGGTGATGCCCATGTAGTGGTCAGTAATGAAATAATAAGTATGGACCCAGAAATCAACTCTGTTCACCCACAAATCCTTATAGGAAATCCCAAAATAATGAACAACTATTAGTGTTACTAGAGTCAAATCGATATAGGAATAACATAGATTGTTGATAAAAAAACAACTGTTATAAACACAAAACATCAATCACTAAAATAGAACATCACCCCAATGAGTAATTTAGACTATCTAGGACACATATAACAATTTTGTATCTAATTCATGAAGCCGTATTGGGTAGCTAAGTCATGGAGCCTCACTGATAACTATGTAATGATGTCTCACTAGGTAGCTGAGTCACGTCGTCTCACCGATAGCTGAGTCATGAATTCTTGGTGGGGAGTTGAGTCATGAATTCTTTCAGGGTATCTGAGTCATGGATTCTCATTGATAGATGATTTGTAATGTATTTTTGGGTAGCTGAGAAACACATTATCAATGATAGTTAAATCACAGAGTCTTGCGGGGTAGTGGGGTCATGAATTCTAATTGTGTAGCTAAGTCACAGAATCTCGATGATAGTTGAGTCATAGAGTCTCACCGATTAAACATCCATGAAATCATAAATAAATTATTCCATAAGGATATCCCTATCACGTTGGTTCAAATGCCTTGGATGGAATGTCCATCAGACACATGGTTTGGGAGAGATGCCCCTTATTGTAAATAGGTATTGGTTGCGTCCGGGCCCAGTCTGACTGGTTCAGACGGACCCGAAAAACCTGACCCAGGGTCCCTCATGTCTTGATACTAACCATCTATCCCATTGGTATTCAATTTACCCAATAGACATTGCTCTTGGGTCTAGTCTTCTAGGTCACCTATTGAACAAAATTTATCCTGCCCAGACTGCACTGGCAGGCATGACTCCTTTCCAAGCCTGATCCCCCGCATATCCTGACATTATCCCATTATCCTTGTTGGATAAATATGACCAACTAGAAATTTTATTTGGGTCACATCATCCTTCTTGCAGCACCCATGGTTGTTCTTCTTCATTATTTCAGTGGCTGGCACTGTTGCGCTGGTGGTGTCATGTCGGCGGTCCCCTCCACGGGTGGGTGGGTCTGCTCTGGTGGTCCGATCTCATATATGTTTTCCCTTGTGCCTCTTGGGTCTCTATCATCAATTACATGGCCATGAATCCACCTTTCCTCTATTTTATGGATTTGTCCATGAAGAACCCATAAGCGGAGGGGCTCGGGACTTGTATATGTCGGCCCGAACCCTCCACGTTTTATTTTTAAAAACATGGGAGGCTAGGGATCGTAGTTCAATCAGATAATTAACTATCTCGGTGCAAAAAACCTGAGGTAAACATCCTCCTCTAGGATCACAATATCCATGGATCAACCAATTCTTTGGTTGATCCATGTTCATTGTTTTATAATATGTACATTGAAAACATAAAACAAGTAATCCACTACACGGTTTAACGATCACTAGTTTATGATGGTCAAAGCTTCATGTTGTCCTGGAACCTCGTGACATTAGCATTCATCACTATTCTTAATCACTTAAATATATCCCTCCATAATTCCTCAATAATTGATTTTAAGGTGTCCATCGATGGTGTTTATCATCAAGTAGAGATAGTGAGATAGAGAGAGGTATAGAATTATCGTTCGTTAGAAAATTTGAAGTGTTGTTTTTCAATAATGGATCCATGTTTAATTAAGGGATGGAAACACATTGTGAATCACCACACTATCTCATTAATGAGAATAATTAATGATTCAAAGTTTCCTCGTCGCTGCACCACAGTGCTGACTGGTCATTGTATCACTGTGAAAATAGTTTGAATAAAATAATCATTTAATTCCTTTTATGTTTATTTTATTTTTTTCACTGAATGTCAGAAATTTATGTTTTTCAGTTGACCTCTATCAGTCAATGTCAGGCCCATAATAGGTAAACCTCAATGTTCTAAATTAAATAGTTCCCAATGAGTTTTGATATGATCACCAGTTTAAATTTTTTAAATACCCACTCACACAATTTTTAAATGAAACCAAAAAATAGTTCAAAAATTAACATTCACCTGCATCTAGCACCTATTGATCTTAGGATCCGCGTAAGGGGAACAAGACCTCACGAGCTCCAGGGTACCTTCATATTTTCAATCCATGTTCTCATTTCGGATTTATATTTATTTGACAATAAAATATTGTTAACTTAATTATTTTATTTACGGCCAAAAACTAATTTCAACTATTTTCCCGCGTCGGAGTACATTAGGATCTTCCTAATCAATGAATACCCTCTCTTACTCAATAGTGGTCTTGGATTATTAATCCATGTCACCATTAAAGAGTTATAATAATTTTAAATATAAAAATTTATTATTTAATTATGTTATTCATGGTTATGACATTTTCACGTTTTCTCACTGGAGGCATGCACCAACTAAACATAAGTCTCACCTAGGGTAAACTAGCCATCCTAAATGCAATGGCGCCTTTAGATATCTGATCCATGCATCAGTTTAAGAGATATTATACTGTTTTAAAAATACTCCTCAAATGAACTATTTATCTTTTATCATTTCATGACAGATCATTTCGGGAACTCCTAACCTTGGAATTGGTCGTTGTCTCAAAATATTCTCTCGAAATAATTCTATGTAATAAAAAATCACAGAATCTCTGAGACATTACATTACACCCCCGCTTCTGGGATTCATGAATTAATATGAAAAAAGTAGGATAAACAAACAAATGGGGGTACTATGAATGAATTTGAGCCTCCCACTCCCTTGTCTTCTCCTAGATATTCTTGTTCTATCACTGAAAAAACTCTATTGGATTCGACCAACCATGAAGAACCGACTGTTGATGATCCCTTATCTCCACTGGGATGTCCAAAAATGTCTCCCCAACATCGATGTTCATCACTCCCCAGTCAATGTATGTGTTATATATCATGAATATAAATCCTCAACTAAGACAAGTGGAATTCATCGTGCACCTAGTGAATCTATGGTGCATGATCTTGGTGGTACACCACCTCTCCAAACTCTACTTCGAATCTAAATAGGTCTGATAAACCTCAGAGATAAAATTTCGCCCATTCCAAATACATGTAATCCTCATTAGGGAGAGACTTAAATGAAATGATGGTCTTTCTACTCGAACTCCGCGATTCTTCGTCTTCTATTAGCATAAGATTTCATCCAGCTCTATGCAGTCCTCATCTGCTCCAGGATGACATGTGCCTTCATAGTTGTAGCATGTACCATCTCTGGACACATGACTGCTGACTCCCCTCAGTATGTCTTGCGAAGAGATGATCTACAAGGTCACATATACAAGTCCACAAATGATACTATACCATTTTGGAATGATATATGTTGTTGTACGCAATCACCAATAGATGTAAATGGTCCTCCAAAAAGAAAAAAATATAGGACACAAGCTAGATGCATGCTCCCGTGGTATTAATGGTTCGCTCTGTCTGAAAATCAGTCTGGGGGTGAAATGCATTGCTCAAGTGTAACTATGTCTCAAAATACTCATGAAATCCCTTGCCCAACTGGGATATAAATGGTGAATCACGGTCTACGAAGATCGTCAAAGGCACCCTATGTAGATGCATTATCTCTAGTACATATAGGTGTCCCAAGCCCTCTAGCCATCCCATTTCCGGAATAGATAGGATGTGAGTTGACATGGTGAGTAGGACTACAATCACTCATATATAATTATGGACCATAGTAATGTGTGGTAACCCCGTCATGAATTCTAACGATATATCATCCCATTTCCAATGTGACACCTCATGTAGGTGTGCCATGTTTGTTGGGACCCGATGCTTGTCCATCACATAATGACAATTGAGGCATCGTGATAGGATCACTTCCACTGCATTCTTCATCCCTGGCCACTAGTACTGATGTTGGGGGACCTAGAACATTTTTTCCACAATAGGATGCACCACCAAAGGGATTTATGTAACTCCCTCAACACCTACCAATACAAATTCACTTATACTACGATGAATTATTTGAATAGGATGAAGTTCTAACTGTCTATTAAAATTACATCAGGATCTTGTCCTGAGGGTAAGTAAGAACATTGGGCCTCACAGTCGAAATCCACAAGATGTGCCTCCCTAACTAGCTCTAAGAGTGTAGGATTGATATCCATCAACTAAAGGTAATATGATCCCCCATAATCCATCATGGATATTTCCATCCCGGCTAACTAGTCTATCACTTCTATCAGAAGTTATAAGCCATATCACTTGTTGAGTTTGTATACAACCATGTTTCCCTTCCTATGAATATATACTATCTCAATATCCTTGTCCAAGAGGAAATCAAACCATTTCAAATGTCTCAACTGAAAAAAATCCTACAGGAACCATGCCATCCATCTGATAGGATACCCCTATTAACAAATTGATGTGCTTATACACCCTTTGGAAGTGGGATGTCATTCCCCATAGCCACATGGTTAAATTTTCGCAATACAGACATAACCAAAAACAAATTTTCATATTAAGTCGTTCCTAAAAAGGTCTCCCTCCTACACCACCTTTTTGTGATGCTCTTAAATGGCCCTCTAATATACTATTGCCGATATCGATGCCGCCTTGAGTTGAAGAATGATATAGAAGTCCCTCCCCCTATAGAGAGGTAATCCTAGAAATATTTATTGAATCGATGTTCTTTCACACTGTCACTATAGTTGGGAACTGAAATATAAAAATATCCACTACCATGATGGTACGAATGGATGACTCAAGAGAATCATACACACCCCCTATTCTTGAGTTTATCTTGTTCTATATGGGTATCCTTTTTTGACAACAAAGTAATACCCCATTCCAAAGAAGAAGATATACTGCTTCATTTTTCCTAAAATAGTCAATCTGAGCCTAAACTGAGGATTAGCACACTATTCCCAATTTAATAACATAAGGCCTCGATGCTGCCACCATGTGGTTCCAACTAAAACAGTCACCTCAAGGGTCATATCAAATGAATAGAATAAGTGTGATTATCGATTCTCCTCCTATAGGTATCTTTAGAAGTATGGATGAAGTCCATGGTTTAACTAGAAAATCATTGTATGGAACAAGATTCATGATAATAAGGAATGATTATCATCTATGTCTATTTTTACGGAAGATAGAAGTAGATGCAGACCATACCTTGAATCATTCCTAAAGTCATCAGCTCATACTCCTTGACCGCATGAAACTTCTCCCTAACCTTTTCCTCCATCTACTTGAGCCTTATGTGGGCCACATTGAAGTGGTTGATGTGACATGTTGAAATGTATAACACATCTTTTTGTTATACTATATCATATAACACATGTTCCAACCCATAGATTAATATGTTCCGGTCACATCCTCTGCCATGGTGGACCATCCACCATTTTACTATAGGCACATTGGGTTGGGAAATCTATAGGGATATTTCCACCACAATCTCGTGAAAATAATTACCTCTTACTAGGATGAGAGGACACACCCTGTGAGCCCTGAGGTATAGACAACCTATATTGGGAACTCTTCATGGTTGTTCTTCTTGGAACCTCTAACACGTCCACGTATATGAGATTAATGTTGGCTTCTTGATTTCCCCCTACTGACATCCACTAGTTGTATTTGCACCTTAAAAGGACTTCTAACCACAAAGATTCTCTCTATCACCCAATCATAAAAATAAATTCACCTAGGAATAGTACTGGTTTGGATGTCCCTAAACATACCATTCTCAGAGGTATGAAAACTGAATAAATAGTCATATCGTATTAATTGAGTACCTAGAAATGTTTGCATGACGTGATAAATACCCATATAACGACGTATATTCTATTAAAATCTCTTGGCCACACAAAACCCTAATATTTTATATAACGATATAATTTTCTAACAATGGTTCTAAATCTTTTTCCACTAAAATGTAACCTCATCCTAATAACAAGTAATCTAAACCCATCAATCTCCCTACGAAGACATGTATAAGGCTCACTTCTAAGACTACCATATGATCTACCATATTTCTATCTAGATGCATACTCGGTAAGCACCTCATGCCCATATTTAGCCACATATGATTCATGCTCACCTCATAACCTATGTAGTATCTTTAAAAAAAAACTCATGTAAGGTAGTGTGCATACATGTTTCTTTTAACATTAGTGCTGGTAGTAACTATTATCCAATGAGTAATGCTAATGCTGGGACACATCTACAATGTACCATCATGTGAAATAGTCTTAGAAATATTGCCTCATCACATTGAGAACTATCCTCATGGTCACATAATGGAATCCTGGGTGGCAATCTATGATGACGAATCTTAAAAGAGAATCACGATGAACAATGGTAAATTTATTATGCCTGCAAAGATAACTCTAAATAAAAAAAGATCAAGATAAAACACTCAATTCCATTATGAGCCTTGCAACCATCAGTTTTATTCATAGAGATTTAAAAAATAATTCAAGTTCGTAGTGTTTGGATACATCGACCACCAAACCAACGTTGGACTCCTCATATATGAAAGTCGAAATAAAAACATTTATAATTGTTCCCCAAAAACAAGACAAAAGACTCCCTATATTTTTGGTAGTATCAACCACCTTTTATAAAACATTGTCACTACCCATCACATAGTTGATGCATCAGGACATACCACAAGATCACCTCCATGGATGGTGGTTGGTGACTAGCGCCAAAGACGTCAACCTTCAAATGAAAGGCATTTTCCTAAGTACCTATACGTGCGTACACACACCTCCATGCCCATAATTTGGAAAATTAAACAAGAATTCAAAAAAACCCAAAGATTAAAAGTAAAAACTATCTCTCCACTGGTCTAGAATAGAAAACCAACAATGTTTCAAATGAAAAAAATAAGAAAATTATAGGAAACTCTTATAGTCTTCTATGGGAATCCCCTCTATATAGGTAAGTTCAGAGTAATGTTTGAAAGTCGTAGATGGATGTCCCACCTGCCTGAACTCACTAGGAACCGCCCAATCCTCGGCCACCATGTCCTCTTTCATGTCTCCAGTAGTATGCACCTGAAAAAACATGTGCAGTAAAGCCCATTGAGGGTTGACTAACGAAATATTCATTAGGGACCACGAAACCAAATCAAGTATAATAGAAATCCACAATGGAAATCACAAAAGAATGCACAAAGATTAGATTTATTAGAGTCATCTATACATACATAAAACATAAATTATTGATAGAAAACCCAACAATTCCAAAGATTGGACACCATTTACTATAAAGGAACTCATCCATGGTTAGTTTTTTGGATGTCTATGTGTCTTAGACCAAGTCAATAGTCGAGTCACAAAGCCTCATGAAAATGAAGAGTCATAGAGCCTTGATAACAGCTGAGTCATGAAGTATCACATGGTAGTTGTGTCATGAAATATCATTGATAGATGATTCACGAATTCACAATAGGTTTCTGATTCATGAAGCCTCACTGTTTAGTTGTGTCATGGAGTCTCTCACATAGCATATTCAATGAGTCTTCTTTGACAGCTGAGTCATGATGACTTGCTAATAAGTATGTCACAGAGTATCATTAGATAACTGAGTCCTGAAGTATCACTGGGTAGCTGAGTCACAGAGTCTCACAAATAGTTGAGTCACAGAGTCTCACTTGGTCAATATCCAAGAAATCATAATAATATTATTTCATAAGAACATCCCCATGACATGGGTCCCAAAGCTTCTGATGGTGTGTTAATCAGGTGAATGGTCCGAGAGATACATCCCTTTTTCTAAACAGGGGTCTGTTGAATCAAGGCCAGGTCTGACTGGTTCAGACCAACCCACCAAACCCCTCCTAGGGGTTCACATGACCTGATATTGATTAATGGGCCCATTATAATTGCCCATTGGTCCTAATTGGACCTGTTCGAAGACGGTCATTGGTCCAGTCCATTTGGTCACCCAGTGACCCGAATATATCTATCTCGGCTCGCACTTACAAGCCTATTTCATTTCATAGCCCAGGCTGCCATGTGGCTTGAATATATCCAGAGGACATGGTATGCAAAATAGGACCACCTCGAATGTTTTAATGTTCTTCCTGGGAACACCGTCGAACCGCCCTAGCCCAACCAGTTCTTCCCGGACCGGCACAGCTGGAATGGTTAGGGGTTTTGCGGCCGATCATCCCCACTTTCCCTTCCCATCTGTGGTCCTCATGAAGCCCACATGGACCAAGCCACTCTTCCTACATGTTTCCAGGCTCGCGCCATGCCTAACATCCCCAACCATCCTCCACTGTAGTGACCACCACGCGTGCCCCCTCTGCCGGCTCTTCGGGGAGAGTCAACTACATCATCCCCACCATGGTTCCTGGGGGTCTACAAACTCCCGCCTATGACCACTTTCACCGGTCTGCGGTTTCATCACCCATGTGGTGGCACACGGAGGGGACCTTCCACGGGCGACCGGGTCTGCACGAGTGGTACGATCTCAGATCTATATGCAACCTCGGGGCTCTTGGGTCACCGCAATCAATACCATGGACTCATTCCCACCTTGAAACCTTTTCAAGTATGTGGACATGAAGAATGCACAATCTGAGGGCTTAAGCCTTTTTCAAGACGACCCATTCCATTTTCGATAAATGATTATATACAGGGGATGCATGTGATCATATTTCAATCGTATAATCATCAATCCTAGTGAAAAAACCGTAATGTAAATACCTTCATGCAAGAAAACGATATCCAATGATCAACCTATTCATTGGTTGATCCACAATCATTGTTTTATAACATGAATGGGGAAAATTTTAAAAAATTAAACCTATACTTGGTTACAAGATCAATCACAAATGAGGGATGAAGCTCTGATCCCTCATCGCTCCTCGATCCATTACCATTTTTCATAGTTCATCATCCCTCGAATACATCCCACCGTCTTTCGATGATCCATGATTTGGTGGAGTTCATTGATGGTGTTCTTCATAAGAGGGAGAGAACTCTCATTCATCCGAGAGTTTCCATCCATTGTATTTCAACTCTGGATCCTTGTTTAATTAAGGGAATGAGATCCATTGTTTGTCATCACATAGTCTCATTAATGAGTATCATTAATGTTTTGGAATATCCTCATTTATGCACACCAATGATCACTGGAATTTATGGCATAGAATAAACTGTTTTAATAAAATAGACATTGAATACCATTGATGTTTATTTAATTTCTTACACTAAAAGTATGAAATTTATCCTTTTTTGATTCACTCATGTCTGTCGAGGTTAGAAACCTCTTAGGAGAATCTCGATGTTCTGAATACAATGGTTCCATCATATTTTTGATCTGAAGACCAGTTTAATAGTTAAAAAAACCAACTCACACATTTATTTCAATGAACCTTAAAAATATTTCAAAAATTAACATTCACCCTAAACCTGCATCAGTCAAGGTTATGCCCCACCTAAGGGGGAAACAAACTAAAGATCTTAACCATACTCTCATATTTCCAATTAGAGTTACAATTTAAGAGTTCTAACGATTTTAAAATAAAATGATTTTTACTTGGTTATATTAATTATGACCAATTACTAACATCCACTATTGGCCTACAACGGCCAATGATAGGATTTCCCTAAAGGAACAATACCCATAAAATATCATCAGTTGTCTTATATTTTCAATTTGCGTCACTTTTCTTGAGTTATATGAATTTTAAGGTTAAAATAATTTTATTTTATTATTTTATTTATGGTTTTTCCATTTTCGGGTTTTCTCACCCGAGACCTACACCGACTAAACTCATGTCGCACCAATGGTTAACTCATCTTAGTAAATGAAATTATCCCCCCATATTTCTAATCTAGGTACCCATCTTGGATTTATTCATCTTTTTATTTAAAACCACCGACACATGCTATTTATAGGAATCAGCTCCACCTCAATCTGATACAAATTTTTTAAATACTTTCAGATAATGATCAATATTCCATTTTTTATGTGTAGGAATTATCTCCACCTAAATATTATACACAATGTGTTCAATATGAGTCTATGTACATTTTTCAATTTTAAATTTACATTCTATTAAAAAATACAATAGACATATATCAAAAACAAAAAAAATCATACTATTATTCTATTTTAGGCTAATGATCTACACATCATTTGAGATTTTTTGGAATTAAACAAACCTCCATCCAATTCACAGTGTCACTAATATGAATCTTAGGGAATATTTATATTTAAATTGACATTGATTTTCTTAAAACCCCAATATAAAATACTCCAAGATGAATAAACACATTCACATGGTATTGAATATTTAGAATAATGACACATGTGGTATTTAAGACATTCATGAATCAGTCATTCCTCAATCCGATGCACTGTGTGACTAATATGAATCCAAGTGCATGTATATATTTCATATTGACATCAATTTTAATAAAAATAAAAAATAAACTACTCAAATTTGGGAAAAGCATTAATTTTTTTTAATTATGTAAGGAAAATGGTGAATTTGTCATTTGGAATGTGTAGGAATTATTTGCACCTCAATCGGATACAAAATGTGTTCAGTATGGGTTAAAGTAAATGTTTTAATCTTAAAATATTATTTTTTTTAAAAAAAAGAAAAGTGACAGTGAAAAAACCATAGAAACACCTTCTTATTGTTTTCATTATATTGGAAAATTATCTATAAGACATTTGGGACATGTAAGAATCTCCATCACTGCAATCTGACATACAATATGATAAATATGAAGAAAATTACTTATTTTTATTAAAAATTGTCATCAACTTTTGTAAAATAGACAATTGTCCCACTCATAATAGAGATAATACATTTAGATTTTTTTATAATTTACGAAAATGATACCTAATTCAATTTTGAGGTGTAGTAATCAGCTGCATCTCAATATGATACATGATGTGACCTTTATAAAACAAATAGTCCATTGTCATTTTAAAATAAACCTATATGATAAAATATTGTCAATCATAGAAAACCGACCAAACAAAATTATATTTTATTGATAATGTGGTAATCTAATTAAAATTTCATTTTTTATATTTATGAAATTGTTTAATTTCAAACCGATCAAATATGTGATCATAATGAATCAATTGAGAGTTTTTCAAGTTTAAAATGACAATTTAGTAAAAAAGACAACTGACATTCTCAAAATCGAGAAAACACATTCATATTGTTTTTATACATTAGAAAATAATCCACATGTTATTTGAGAATTCATGGAATCATGTCCACCATAATCTATTGCATCTTGTGACTACAGTGACTCCAAGTGCATATTTTTATTTTAAATTGACATAAATTCTACTAAAACTAACACAATTAATTAACTTATTTATTTATATAGTTACTGACATAATTTTTTTTTCTTATAAAACTGTTTTCTTTTGATCAACCAATTCTGTTCTGTTCAGAAATAATATATGTCATGTACGGATTTATAGAAAAAAGAACAATGATTTTTTTGAATGTATTAATAATTTTTCTTTATGTAAATGAGTTAACCAAAATTTGAAATTTCATTAATATTGTGTTTTATTATTGTATTTGTATTTAAATTTTCATTTCATTTAAATACTATATTGGGACTTGTTTTGGTTGATATCTTTTATGTTTCTACTACTAGGGTGGGCTATTACACCACACTACAGTGGTGCTACAGTGTTCACATATAGGACACTAATGAATAGCCCTGTAACAGCTATTTTAAAATCATTTATAAAATCCACATTTTTCCATTATTTTAAAACCATTGATTAATGTCTACATTATCATAATGCATAGAAGCTATATGATTTTGTTCCTTTTTAGTGCTTTTATAAATGCAGATAAAGGTATACTTTATCATAGAATCTAAAGGCACTAAAAACCCTTTATCAATGCCTTTATTTGAACTACAATATTATTCTTTTTGTTGTGGTAAATTAAAGCACTGATAAATGATTAATTTATCTATTTTCTTTGAAGCACAGATAAATGGACCATTTATCTGGGATTTTTTTGTTACTAATATAAGAAAACCATTATTACATCATTTTCAATGTATACAAAAAACAATATATTTTACCCAGTATCATTTATTAAGAACTTTTATTGTAATGAAAAGGTCTATTTATAGTGATGTTAAATGCCTATTTTGTAGTAGTGTCCCATTGTTCTAACTAATTATCAAGCAGTTTTCACGTCTTTGATGAACAAGATATTAAATTAGTAACTTGATACCTTTTTTTAGTCTCTCTAGATGACATCCTCATTTACTCTTTGTCTGAGGATGATCATGCACATCATCTAAGAATAGTTTTGAGTTTACTAATAAATAACCAAAATCATGAGAATATATTGAAATACGATTTATGTTTTAGTGAAGTGATTTTATTGGTACATGTGGTATCAAAAAAAATAATATCATTTGATCTTGAGAAGGTGGAGGATATTATTACATTCCAGAAACCATAAAATGTCTCCATGATTTAGAGCATCGTCCGCATTGCTAGCTATTAATGCCAGTTCATGATGAAATTATCGATGTTTTATTCTTTGATGATATCACTAACTCTGAATGAAGTAATTACTACATGGGAAGATAAATTTCATAATTATTTTGTAGATATGAATATTCATTTCACTACTACACCATTTATTACACATCTAGAGGTCGTACAGAGATACTTGGTGTTTTGTGATGCATAGGATATAAGATTGGGAATTGTTCATATACAGGAGAACATGTTGGTACATATGGATCTTATTAGATTATTCCACATGAGAAGAATTATTGGAACCAATACCATCAATTTGAAGGTGTGGTGAATAAAAATACGTGTTGATGGAATTACCATTATGAAAATTATTTCCATATTTTCTTATCACAAGAGCTTTAGTTATATCATCTCTCAAAATGATAGTAATCTTTGATAATGGAATTAGTTGGAATACTAACATTATATACATTGTAAAATGACTTATTCCATAGTGGAATATATTTTCATTATAGATGATTCGAGAAGGAAGCTTGGGACCCGGGTAGTGAAATTATCATCAGATAACATGATGAAAATGATTCTATATGATAAGATTCATATGGGGGTCCATGAATTAGGGATCAGGGTTTCTTGTAATGTCTTCAATTGTTATTTTCTCTTCTCAGGTTGATCGACTAGGAACAATATCTTGATGATCAGTTCCATTGAATTAGAGACTCTCATTAAGGTGGGGAGACCATTTATGATTGGTCATTCTCCCGAGAGGCCATTCTATTATTTCAGAACCAGTTTTGGTACCTTATCTAGTAATGAAATATCTAATGGTGTATCTATATTTTTTTTAGTGGGAAATGAACCTAGGAACCACAAATATTTTCTATGATATAAGGATGTACATTTTTTCCATCTATGATACAAGACACTGATGATTTTGAATCTCATTGTTATATATACCAATATGTAAAGTCCAAATACTTGAAACCTATATTTTATTCTACTTCCAGTACCTACATTGAAGTGGGATAAAATATGTTTGGATTTTGTGGTTGCGGTCTAATATTCCTAATAGAAGAATAATTAAATATATGTTGTGATTTATAGGATGATGAAATAGGATCATATTATACCCATTCGAGATACAACAATAGTAGATGAGCTTTGAATCCTATATGTGGAAGAGATTGTTCATTTTCATGGAGTTACGTCTGTTATGGTCTCTAATAGGGATCTATGGTTGTCATCCCATTTTGGTAGAGTCCTTTAAGAGGTAGTTGGTTCTCATGTTTATTCGACTATTGAATACCTTACACAGTCTAATATCCAAATAGACAGATCTATACAGATTCATGAGTATATGATTTTCACATCTGTTCTAAACATTAGTGGAGATTTGGATGATAATTTAGAGATGGATGAGTTTTCATATAACAAAAGTTGCCACTCCATGATCAGAGTTTATCATTTTACATCCTTTTATGGCCAGACTCTTATGTCTCTGTTGTGTTAATCATATATTTTTTAATGTTCCTTAGTCGGACTTAACATGGTCAATGAGATGAAGGAATATATTCAGTCGATTCATCAAAGGATTTTGTAGCACCCCATGATTCCACGGTACATTTCCAACCTTTTTATGTTTTATAAATTTTAACATTCAAAATTGACTTCTTTTTTGGATCTGGAATATCGAAATTTTCCTAGGGTGAAATTTTGGTATTTTTCTGAAAACTTTCAATTTTTGATGAATAGTGAAAATTGGCAAATTTTAAATAAAAACATCTATTTTAATCAAAATAATTAATAGAGATAAATTATTAAAATGAGTGGTGTTAAAGTATATTTATAATATATTCTTACCATTTTATACATTTTTTTTCATTGGAAATAATAACTCATTTAAACCGTACATAAACAAGTGTCAATCTTTTGATAGTTATTATTTCTTATAGTCACTCTGTATGTTTTAACAGTGGAAATTAATTTTAAATTTATTTCTGCCACTTATGTCTTTTGACTTTTGAAATATGTATTGCATATTTGGAATCAAGATTCCCAAATTGTGTAAATAGATAACTCTTATTTTTAGACATTTTGAATAATTACTTCGGTAAATATATTAATTACCATGGTTAAAGGGTACATCCAGTAACTAAGGGCTACAAAATAATATTATAATAATATTAAATTACACTAAATCGTCTCCTAACCCTATTTGATGATAATTTCTGACCATGGTCTACATTGGGTCTATTTTTGGACCCCATGGAGCCACATGTAAGTGATAATGACACTTTATATTCATTAAGTTAAAATAAATACAAAAATGACATAAGCATATATCTTATACCAAAACAATTTTTACATAGGGTTGTATATATTATATTTTAGAATATTAATATTCATTAGAAATATAGAATGATTTTCTACATAATGGTATTTTATTTATAATTTTTAGAAATTGAATAATTAAATTTATTTATGACAAAAAAATGATGCAGTATTTTCCTTATTAATGAATTAATCAAATAATTGATATTACAAATGTTAAAATAAATATAATTTGAATGTTATGATTCCATAAACTAATTTTATTGGTCAATATTCCATGTTATAATTTTTTAAATTAATTAGTTTCAAATTAATAAAGTTATTATGAATTTAACAAAAATTAATTATTGTATAGTGTCAAAAGTGACATAAATTTGTTTTTAAAACAAATATCTTTAATTGATATTCAATTCCTAAAAATCAACGGTTCGTCTAAAGAAATTATATAATGATAGTTGTATCATTAATGGACCACTTGGGGGTCTCTTGGAAGTATATAGTATGTTTATTAACAATATAATAAAAAAATACAAAGTGACATGGTAAATGCCAAACTAATCAACTATGAGTTAAAACTAAAAGATAAGGTTAATAACGATACCCAAATATATCTAAAACATATTTTTCGGGTTATTATCTAACCATCCCCACATTTGATAATCCACTTTTTATACATTAGAAATTGTATATGAATTTTTTTTAGAATAATATTTTTTGTTTTTCCTAAGGTTCCACTCACCCCTCTTATAAAAGGGAAATCCCCATTCACTCTAATTAACATATTCTATGCCATTTGGCTCGGACAACCCCCGCCCAAATACCCTCTCAACTATCCTAAATTTATCCTAGAGGCCATAGTTTGATCATAATTCCAAAATAAGTACCCCTTTTGATCAAATCAAAACGAAGAACCTGAAAAAGAGGTAATGATTTCACCACCATCTTTGTAGTTCCATTCTTCCTTCACTACCTTTTTTTCCATTATAAATTAATAAATATAGTATATTTTATTTAATTTTATGTTATGATAATTATTTTACAAAAAAAATCATTATTCTAACCACCCTTTTAATGTCATGTAACCATACATACGTACGTACGACATACTGTCTTCACATCGTGGTGTAATTGTTATTCAATACATTATTATGATGATGGGAATAATAATGATGTGTATTATATGTAAATAATAAATATAAAATGATAATTATTCTATATATATGATATACCATCCAATTATATATTATTTTAATATCAAAAAAATGATATTTTCGCTCGTGCGTACGTACGGATTACCGTCTCCACGACGTGATGAGATTCATTTCCATGTTCACAATTCATCGATGATTATGAAAATATATAATACTAAAAAGTATGTAATGTATGGAATAATAATTCTACTTGAGATATATATATTTATATAAGTATTTATGTACTTACATATATCATATTAACTTACTTCTGTTCAATACTATATGAAAACCGAAACAATGCTTCTGCGTAAGTATGAACTACCATCTCCATAATCAGTGTTTTCCATTTCATATATATGTCTATTATAAATATTTAAATTATAAATATATATGATATATAAATCATGTTTTATATTCTGGAAATATTTAAATCAAGATCTAAGTGATACAATCATGAGTAACAAGTTAAAACACGTAAGATAAAGAAAACGATTATTACCCGAAATATTAATATAACATGGAAATTATTATTAAATTGGTAGTATAAAGTCATAAATGAATAATGTATGATAATAGAAATATTAATATTTTTTTGTTATAATATAATTACATACTATATTCTACATACATGATGTTAAACGTTTTGACAACTAAAGAAAAGTCCAATGTAAGGGGTTTTTATCTCACTCTTTATTCACGTGAGATTTATGCCATATTTCTACTATTATCTTTTTTGTTCTGTATGTACTTCCCATAATTGTATTATTTGTGTAATACACTTTAATTTATGTGCATTTACATATTCATTTTATGATACTTCTTTCATGGGGTGTATATTTCGTATGTTACCAAATTGGTAGGGGTTAATTTTACAATCTCATTATTATCCGATGTTGTTTTTACGAATGAATCCACTGTGAAATATTTATTACTTGTGTCCATGGTTCATAAATGACTTTTAAAATGGATTATTTTTAATGGCCTTTTCCCTAAAACATCATTTTAAATTCTTAAAATATTTATTCTTCTAAATTTTTCTCTTTAATGTCCATGTCTTCCAAATGGTTTTTTGGATTTATTTATATGGACATGAATGTTTATAAAATTTTAGTTCCATTAAAAAGATTCAATGTTGTATGGGACACTTTGATTCAAAAATGTATTTAAATTAATTCTCTTCTAAATTTTGTGACTTTTAAATGTTTTCATGAAAAATGGGTATTTCTCTCAAAGAGTTTTACAAATCATTTTCCTCCATGTCAAAATTAATTAATGGATTTTAAACATGTTTTGATGTTGATTTACCGTGATAAAAATAATACATATTGTGTTGATGGTTTTGTTATATGTTTGACAGTGGATTTGTAATTTTAATACCATTCATGTTTTATGAGTAAAGTATTGATATTTTGTATGCTAGTTTTAATACGAATGTTTATGTTATGTATTCCCCATTTCATATGAGGAAAGCATTGGACTATTTATGTGATGGGTAGAGCCCGCTATAGCTCCTCGATGGTTCGGTATGTCTCGTGGGACAAAATAGTGTCTGGGCATAAGGCCTTGACAAAATATTATTAGTAGTCATAGCAAAAGGCCTTGACTATGTGGTTTTGATAGTTTGAATTTATGCATTACATCATTATGAAAGTGGTTAGTGATATATTATTTTATTATTTGACTAGTAGAATATCCATGTGAACATGTAAATGGCATTAATTCATTTTATTTTTTCCATATTATGCTGATGCTCAAGTTTAAAAGGATTTTTTTAGTTATACGTTGCCTTAAATGTTCATGCTTATTTATGAAGGTTTCCACTGTGTTGTTATCCTTACTGAGAATCTGAGCTCACCCCTTTCTATGTTTTATTTTTCCTAGGATTCCAAGTAGTGTATTGTGATTGATATGAAGGGTTAATCCAAGGGAATAATGACATTCGTGAAGGATTATTTATTGTATTTTTTTTGTAATGAAGATAAATGTATCATTCATGTATGTAATCTATATTTAAATACTTCTAAACTGATCAGTCCTTTGGGACTTGATTCCTTGTAATCATACCAATGTATAAAAATAATGCACCAATACTGGGTAACTGGGGTCAGGGCGTTACAGTTGGTATAATAGAAAGATTAGAAATAACCTTGGATGCAAGATTTAGATAAACTCTGATTATAGAACATGGGCCTAAGATAAAATTTGGAGATTAGTATAGAAGATCTTCCTAGAATTTTGATACTGTAGAGATTTTTTGAGTTTTCCGAGAAAAATACTTCCATGTATGGATACGAGCAGGTAGAGGAATCTCTGGAACAGATGTACCTAGTGGTAAAACCTGAAAACAATATTTTTATCTAGACTCGAACAGGAACTGGTGCCTGACAATGGGCCTTGTTTCACTCTTTGTTACAACACTCCTTGGGGATATGCATAGGATAATTATCATTTTTTTACAAAACATTATAAAGGGTTTATGAGAATATACTTCCTCAATGAAGACATTTTTAGGATTATGGATTATATCGTTATACTGTTTAATTTATGTTAAGTGATTTACCAGTTTGGGATTAAGTATTTCTATTCATAAACTAATCTACATTATGCCATTGTTTTGAAATGGCGCCCAGTAAAAGGAATAAGAACTCCAACAATACACAGGATCACAAGAGTAAAAAAGATCATATATTTCATGGTCATAAGACCGAATTTAGAAGGGAATTAGTCTCCCACATATTATCATCATATGAAGAAATAGTATCATGTATTGATAAGATATGTAATGAATTCTCAGAGTCTTATGGCTTTGAAGGGATGCCAGAGAAGGAAATGATGGTAGAGAGAAGGACAAACAAAGGGAAGAAGGTAGAGAAGGGTTTTCCCATATGTGATTGTTGTGGAAGGAATCACCTTGGAAAATGATTGAAGGGAATGTGAGTATGTTATAAGTGTGAAGAAAAAGGGAACCAAGTATGTGACTTCAAGGGTAAGAATAGCGTTTCAAATGTGCAATGTTTCGTCTACAAGGAGTTTGGACACTACGTGAACCAATGTCCAGGACATCAGACTATGCCGAAAATGATTCTATCGGATAATAATCATGTTATGATACTAACACAGACAAAGATGAATGAGTAGTGTTATTATGTTGTCATTTTTGAATTATTTCATTTATGTGTTGTATCAATGATGTACTTGAAATAAATAAAGATTATACTGTAGTACTATTTCATTGAGGATTTGAGATTTTATGGTACTAAGAAAAGTGACTCTACAGTGAGTTAATTTTTTTGAAAATTACATGGTTGAAAGAAAGATAAACCTTAATTAGGTATTAATATTGGGGTACTGATTTTGGAATATGATATGCTTGATTTGGGTAAATTATATTTGATATTCTTGAATTCCTTGAAAAAGATTAAAGATTTTTATATTCCGTCAATGATGGAGTTTATAATATATTTGGATGGATGAAGTATATCCAGTATTTTATAAGTAATAAGGGAGAATGAATGTAATCAATAAGGTTTTATTGTAATTCAGGATGTTTTAGTGACTCAAAAAATACATGATGAAGGTATTCACATGCTATTATGGGGTAAAAAGGATCTAATTTCTGTTTACCTTTCATATAAATTTTGGTCTATGGGTTTACAGAAGTATTTTGGATAAGTATATTGGTATAAATGGATCATATTTTACATTGTATACTATTGTAAATTTGATTTTTTGATATTTATAAAAAGGGCAACACGCAGACCGTGTCACAACCCGTCGCGTCAGACAAAGCTGTGGGAATCAAACCCGCAAACATAGTGTAATTGGGATTTATCACCTACCACAAGACTACGTCAAGTCCCTGGAGTGTACAATGATGATTAATTTTTTTAAATGTTCTGATATATGAATTATAAATTTATTTTTGGATCCCGATACAGTTAGGATAAATAGAATATTTTTGAGTTCTATTAACATTTTGAGTGAAAGATGGGTTTGTGGTAAAAATTTATTAAAGAATGAAAGTCAGCATGAAAAGTAAGTATATTTCCTTACATTCTTATGAAAACTCCTAAATAAATCCCTATACTTTATTAAAGGTAACATAAAACAAAAATGCTGTCAGTTAGGTTTTCCTACTAGGGAATCAAACACCGTTTAACCAATCACAAGATTGTGATTCTCTTTTAGTCAACATTCTCCTAATCCAATTTTCTACAACGCTCCATCAGACCTTGATGATTTTTTTTCCTCTGTATCAATGTTTTCATAGAATCCCAGTATGGGCTATCTTGGGTGACCTTTGATCTTCTATTTCTTTCTTTTAAAGTTATATTTTTATTAACCCTATTTCTGATATGGGTTTTCTCCAAAGGTATTTTCTATTTTCAACCTTATATTTTCGAAGAAAATTGTCAAATTACAAGGATGCAATTCACTAAAGGATGGGAGAATATAACACCCCAAGCTTCCAAGGTACTTTTCCCTTGGATTAATGCAATATCTTGCATTGTACGCAACCACAAGATTCTAACACATAATGACTAATCCAAATAGACATTATGAATAGTAATAACCACTTTTAGAAATATTATAAATTTTATATTTCAAAATTGACTTCATTTTTGGATTAAGAAAATCGAAATTAGCCTAGAGTGAAAGTTTGGTATTTTTTTGAGGACTTTAAATTTTTTATAAATATTTAAAATCACTAAATTTTAATTTTAAACAACTTTTTTTATCAAAATAATTAATAGTGATAAATTATGAATTTGAGTGTCTTTAAATTATATTTAGAATATATTTTTACCATTTAATACAATTTTGTTCAGTGGACATAATTTCACATTTAAATAAGACATAAATATGTGTCAATCTTTTGATAGTTATTATTTTTCTTAAAAACACGCTTTTTGTTTGGACAGCGGGAATTGAATTAAAATTAATTTCTGCCAAATATGTGTTTTCAATTTTGAAAAATATATTCCATATTTATAATCATGATGCCCAAATATTGTATATAGGTAACTCTTATTTTTAGACATTTTGAATAATTACTTCGGTAATTATTTTATTTACCATGCTTAAAGGGGAAATCTGGTATCTAAGGGTAACAAAATAATATTATAATAATAATAAATTACCCTCAAACGTGTACTAAACCTATTGGTTGATACATTTCCAACCATGGGCTTAATTGGGAGGATTTTGGGACCCCATGGAGCTACTTGGAAGGGATAATCACAGTTTCTATTAATTAAGATAAAGTATATACAAAAATGACATAAGTATATATATTTTAGCAAAAAAATTTACATATGGTTATATATTTTTATTTTCAAATATAAATATTAGTTAGAAATATTGAAATGTTTCCTACATAACTATATTTTATTTATAATTTTTGGACATTGAACAATTAAATTTATTTATGACACAATAATGATGCAGTATTTTCATTATTAATGAAAAATTCAAATAATTGGTATTATAAATGATAAAATAAATATCATATGAAGGTTTTGATTCCATAAACAAATTTTATTGGTTAATATTACATGTTAGGATTGCATAAATGAATTTTATTCGAATTAATAAATTTGTTAATACTTTAACATATATCAATTAATTAATAGTGTCATAATTGACATAAATTAGTTTTGAAAACAAATATTATTAATTGATATTATATTCCTAAAAATCTAAGTTTATGCCAAAAATATATATATAATGATATATGCACCATTAATGGACCACTTTTGGGTTGCTTGGGAGTATATAGTATGTTTGTTAACAATATAATAAAAAAAATAAAAAGTGACACGGTAAATGTCAAACTAATTTACTAAGAGTTAAAACTAAATGATAAGGTTAATAAAGTGACCCAAGCCTATTTAAAACCTATTGGTTGAGTTTTTTGACCCATACCCACGTTATACTTTTAATAATACACTTTTTATCCATTAGAAACTGAGTATGAATTTATTATAAAATAAAATTTTATGATTTTCCTATAGTGCCCCTCACCCCTCTTATAAAAGGGCACTCCCCCTTCACTCTAATTCATACCTTCTATGCCATTTGGCTAGGACAAACCCGAACCAAATAACCTCTAAACTATCCTCCCTACAAAATAGAGGCCTTATTTTGATTATAAATCCACCCTAAGGAGCCCTTTTTATCAAATCAAAAAATAAAACCAGAAGAAGAGGTAATGATTTCACCACCCTCATTCAAATTCCTTTCTTCTTCCACTTCGTTTTTCTTTGATGTTTCCATTATAAAATAATAACTACAGAATATTATATATAATATCATTTTATTATAATTATGGTAAAATAAAAATAATTATTAAATCCACCCTTTGAATTACACATCACCATACGTGTGTACGTACGGCTTACCGTCTGCACGTCTTTGTGTAATTGTTATTCAATATATTGTTATTTGGATGGGTATAATAATGTCTTGTATTTGATGTAAATAATAAATATAACATGATAAGGAATCTGTATATTTGATGTATATCCATTTATAAATTATTTTAATATCAAAAAAATGATATTTTCTCTCGTGTGTACGTACGGATTACCGTCTCCACAACGCAATGAGATTCATTTCCATGTTCAATATTGCTCGATGATTATGAAAATATATATTATTAATAAGTATCTAATATATGAAATAATGATGATATAGGAGGTACATATATATATATATATTTGTATTTATGTACTTACATATATCTTATTCACTTACTTTCGTTCAATAATATATTAAAACAAAAACAAAATTTATGCGTACGTACGGACTACCGTCTCAATAAACTGTGTTTTCCTTGTCATATATACGTCTATTAGACATATTTATTTTCAAAACATATATGATTTATAAATAATGTTTTATATTCTGGAAGTATTTAAATCATGATCTAAGTGTTACAATCAAGAGTAACAACTTAAAATGCATATAATAATGAAAGCGATATTCATGACATGTGGGGGAAGAACATTCTGATGAGAGAACAATGTTATCATCTTTTTACATGGAATCTCCATCATTTAAATTCAATGGAAAGAATGTTTCTAAGTTATGGATGGTGTAACATCGTGTTACTATTGTTAGCAATTCCAAACCCACTACATTTTAACATTATTTGGATGGATTTTTTTTGTATTTTCAATTGGTGAAATTTTGTCGTTTTTTATTTTTATAGGCTTGTGCATGAGTGGAACACTATTTTTCATAACTTGTGTCTTTCAACAACAATTTTGGAAAAAATTGGACAATGGGTTTAACATGTATTGTGTAGTATTTACCAAACCATGCACCCAATCTAGAGAAACTATTCAACAAATTTATAATACTTGAATGAATAGTGTAGGGTTTGACTATACCATGTGCCTCTTCCCAAGAAACCATGTATACAGGTTTTAACGTAATATGAAATTTGATTTAAAATTTTCAAACATCCTTTTTAGGTCATCAATGGACCAATATTAACAAATTTATATTTCTCATATCATTGGATATCCAATGAATGATTTTTGGTTTCTTGAATCCCTAGGAGATATTATTCAACATTTTAGGAACATTTTCAATCTTCAACCAGTAGGTTTCCTTTTTATGTTTTTATTATATTGTGAATTATATTCTTCTCCAAAGAGATCCATGAATCTCTGTATGTATTTTAGGGTCTAATAACCACTATTTTGGTTTTAAATATAGTTATAATTCATATATCATTGTTTTTTTCTCTATTGGAGTTTTTTTATGAACGACATTGTTATTTTAGATTTGTTGATCCTAAGGTACTTGGTTCCTTTTTGATGCCCAATTTTGAGAAATCCTGAATGGATTTGTTTAATTTTAATAATTAGAATTAAATGAAATTTCTCGGTATTTATTAAATGTATTTTATTGGTTTATTGAAAAAAACCCATTTTCATTTAATTGGGGTCATAAAGGAAAAATGTGTTTTTGGAATTAAATTGGAAAACTCCCAATTTCATTTAATTGTGTTGTTTTTATAGAAAATTGTGAGATTTTAATTGTGGAATTTATATTTTGTGACTGATTTAAATTATATCAATGAAATTGTTGGATTTAATTCATGAAATTATTTCAGTGGAAAAATTATGAATAACCCCCATTTCAATTAATTTTGGGATGGTTATGAAATATTTGTAATTTTTTGAAAATTTAATGATCGAATTTAATTGTGAAATTGGATTTTCAAATTTTACAATTTTTTTCAAATATATATTTATGAAAAATGGATTTTAATAGTTTTTTATATAAAACATTTTGTCTAATCTTATAGAAAATGAATTATTTTGATTAAACACTTGTAATGGGTTTTAAAGAAAAGATTTGTGTATTTGATATAGGGAATGAAATTTAATTGAATTGTTAAATATTCTTATTATAAATTTACATCATTATTTTTTCCTGCAGAACATTCAAGACATAGGTGTTATGTTTTTACCATTTTTCTATTTATAATATATATATTGTTGTTGTAAACATATTAACATTTCATATGATATATATGATCTATTTTTTATATATAATTTTTTATTTAGGACATTATTGAAAATATACATTAGTGTAATTAATACATATTTAATAGTAATTAAATTATTTGAGATGTATTTCCGTCATTTTAAATGAGAAGTATAAATTTATAATGTATTTATATATTGAAATTGTAAATCAGGACAGTTTAAATATGATTTTTAAATTTCAAAATAGTTTATTTCAAATTTTAAAGAACATTCATGGTTAATTTTAAATTTTCATCATGTTATTAAATCATTGGGTGAAATCATATTGGGTATTTTCTCACACCCTACATGTTCCTTCAAATGATTGTAGATTATATTATTTTATTATCGAGCAAAGGGAAAAGGATCACATAGAGGTGGTTCTTTCTTTTGATCTGTGGACTTGGTAAGTGGCTTCCTTTATGATTGGTATCATTTTTACTACTTTTTTACTTTTTATATAATACATTTGGTATTATTTCATGTTTAACTTGTGGAAAAAATCACATAGTTGAGTACCAAATAGATGGAAAACTTTAGTAGGACTGGGTACCTGATTTCATTCACATGTCACAGTTTATGAGGTATGTTCATGACCCATTGCTCATTAGAAACTAATGGGAGCTGGACAGAGAGGATAATGATACCATTACTGAGTACCCATTTGATATAAATCATTGGAAAGAGAGGATCATTGATCAGAATTTGACTCCGAATTTTCATATCTAGAATTAGGATAGGAATATTAGGGGGAGTACCTGGGAGCTGTATACCCAGTGGTGAGCGTAGTACCGACATATTTTTTAGTAGGTTTTTCTTTTTCATGGATGAAAATCCATATGGTGGGGAGAATGTAAGAATGATACATTCCCTGTATTATATGTGGAAATTATTTGTATTATTTTTGGGGCTAGCCATTAGGACGACCTACGATTCTGTGTCCCAAATATATTTTTTGAACTATATTACTGGTCACACGCATTCAAATTACCTAAAAAAGTTAAATAAATAAAAATTTGGTGACCATATCAGAAATATGATTGTTTATCTGTGTTTAGAATGTGGGTTTAACCTATGTTAGAAATTATCATTTTTGGTACTGGCCATTTGTGAAAAATTAATGGTGGGCATAAATAATAAACAAAATAATTTTTTTTGTTTATTTCAATGTAGAAATAAATTTCTCTTTATATATATATGTTAATAAGATTTCCTCGGTTATTTTTGCTAAATGTATAGAGATTTATATGTTTTTTGGGGAGAGTTCATTGAGAAGGATAATAAATCTGGATTGGATCATGGATCATTGAAACAAAAATGTTCAAGGATCACATCAATGATGGTTACACAATATTCATTCATGAAGGATCAATGAAAAGAATTAGGATTTTTTATTTTTTATTTTCCACAATTATTCTTAATCATGTACAATTATTGATTAATTATACTAGCTTAATTTATGTATGCCTCATCAGTATAATTAAATTGATGTAATTGATTATTTTATCATTTTCATTTATCGGACTTCATTTATATTCATCTATGAATATGAATCATGAACAATTTAAAAATGGTTTATTTTTTCATAATGTTTTATGAATTATGGTTTTCCATCAAATTTTGTTTAAATGATCATTGGTATCTCTATTGGAAAACAGTTTGACCAATACATGGTTATTGATTATTGTGTTATTGTGCTTCAGTGTAATTAATTGAAATTATTGGTACGACACAAGATGGTGGATTAATTCCATGAATCAATGATGATGAAGGGTTGATCAATGGAAAATGGTACTGAATTGGGAATTCATTGGTTTTTCTGAGAGATTCAAAATGAAATTATAAATGTTCTAAATAAAAGATTACCATTTATAGTTCTACCCTTAATCTATAATATCATGAAATATGAGTCTAGGAAGACCATAAATCTAGATATTATTGTGAGGTAAGTGGCTCTAGTGATGTGGAGTATGATGAGCAAGAGGACCAGGGTTTCCAGAAAATCTTGAGAAAGACAGTGTGTATTTCGGGATTACATGTCCTCTGGGGGCCTCTCAATGGTGTGTAGTGTTTCAAGAAGAGGTTGAAGATCACATTTTGTGTGACCCATATCACATATAATCTGACCCATACATTATGGAATAATATTTAGTTTTTAATGTATATGGACACAATAAAATGTACATCTCTAGAGGCATGCCGTGTACTTGGAAACACACATGGCCAGGTATACAAGAACCAGACCCCTTGTACACGGGATAATACAATGGACAAAAAAGTAAAATAACAAATAAAAAATCACATAGGATGGTTTCAAGGGATCTTTATAGAATGTTTATTTTGAAATTTTCATTTCATGTGAGTCTCAACACCATGGGAAGACTTGGGGATAGTTTTTCCCCAATTGTAAGTCTACTAAACACAATTAACCATCATCAACATGATTTCTATCTCTTCATTTCATTAGTTTGTACGAATAGTGGTTATATTTGTTTTCTTGTTCTGTTATATTGAGGATACATTTTGAAATTACACCCACATAACCAGATATTGATCCCCTATAGAGGTCAAGTCTAAAATTGAGTGTGGTTCCCAACCATGAGACTAGAGTATGACCCCTATTATATTTATAGACTATGATGGGTTTTTTGTAATCAGTGTGACCTCCCTGAGAAATGGAATTTACCCCTTATTTATTATGTTGTAGTTTTATGGTGCATGATATCATTATAATATCACACCCATAGGGTGGGTTGAACCATATTGGATTTTTGGTGTCCCCTACTGGTTATGTTAATAACCCACAATATATGTATCAAGGTCTTCTAAGACCATTGATCTTCTTCGTTATTAACCAATGAACAAAAAATCAGCATCATGTGTCTCAAAAGATATCATGGATCATGGAGTGGCCACCCCAAAATATAGTGAATCATTCAATAAAACCATTGGATGACAGTTGGTAATGACCACCTTGTGTCATCATGTATTTCCAAAATTTTTCTACTTCTTTCTATTATTCATATTTTATATCAGTTTTTTAGATTAATATAAATAGTTTTTTTTCGTGTTTTTCTGGGTTCCTTTTTAGGTATTGTTATACGCACCGCACAATGGGGTTTTCCTACACATGTAATGTCATATGAAAATGATAGCTCACGTGGCAGTGTCCCGAGATGATAAAGATCAGGTGTGGCCTAGATTAACATTGATAGAATAATGTGGTTTTCATGATCCTGCATTTGACATTATTATTCTCACATGGTGAAGGTTTTACTCCTTCATATGTTTGGTTTTCATTGAATTTTACCCCATTTAAACATTGATTACTTTACTTCCGTACTATTTTGAGGGATCTTATTTGTATGCCTTCATTGGGTTCACCTATTTTTCATTTCTTCATTGTGTGGGAATGGATTCACGTATGTGTGTGAGTAAATTAGGTTAATCCCTCTTATTTTTGGGATATGCCTACTCAGTGATGGTCCACATCAACTATCCTATTGGAGGTGGGCATGGGGAATTCATGAGTTTGACATTAGTAGGTCGAGTCCTGATAGTTAATCCATATATCATATAAAATATATTCAAATCCATATCATTATAATAATGACCACTATATTTAATAATTGTACAAATCAACAATCCAAAAAAAATAATGAATTAGTTCTTAATTTCCACATACAAAACATTTGAATACATTCATCATTTAATCTCTTGAATCATGAAAAAATACATGAATTTAAAAAAAAATTATTGTAACCATTAGTATTCCATATTCCTTAAATAAAACATATATTGTTTGATATATTCCATTAATAATGTTTTTTTACTCCATTACTAATACCATGGAGAGCTTTAAAAAAATAGTATTTAGTGCCAAATTATACTATTACACTACATATTACATTATCCTTATCAGTCATCATTATATCCCGACTTCATTATCTCAAGACCATGAATATAATTTGGGTTATATTTCCTTTAATCATTTGTTTTACATGAAGAAAAACAATCTAATGAGTCTTTTTTTTTCATTTGAATGATTCAACATACACATTCAAATCCTAAATAAAAAATTAATATAGAAAAATCCTTATAAATTTCATAAATATTATCACCTATATATCACTAAAAAATACTCAAATAACTTATTATTTAAATCCGAAAAAAATCATGTTCATCAATTATCTTCTTCTATTTTATAACATTTTATTGAATATGATGAATTTGGATGTATTTATGTTTACTCCTTTGATACATGAGGCATTCATTTGTGTATTACCCTATCACTATACAGTTAAATCATTGTGCATTGGAATCATTTTCCATATCATTGCAGTCAACAAAATAGTATCATTTCTCCCCACACATTTAGAAATCACTCATTCATTTTAATAAAGTACAATTGTGTTTCTTTCATCAATTATCACATGTATGAAATCCTTTCCTTCTGTTCTTCCACTTACATGAATTTTTTCTCACCTTATTATTATTATATATTTTCCCTTCAAATCCATAATACGTAGATAATTTCTTCAATTCCTTTTTTGCTGATGATTCTCCATATTCATATGATGGGACTACTTGGGATACTACTTCATTTTGATAAATTGGATTAAACCCATCAAAAAATGATAATTACTACTCTTTGTATTTCATGTATTGATTTTTTTAGAAAGGTTAGGAATGAATATTCATTTTTATTATTAAAGAAAATCAATGTCCCCTTTTAACTAGTTAGAGGGAGATCCATTACATTGCTGAAATTCCCGTGGGAAATTATCCCATTACATGACCTGACGGTCCTATTTTATTTCCAAAGGCCCATTATGTGAACATTTCTTCTACATCTGTCAACTGATACAGTACCACATAGTACCTGATGTGGCTACAGTGCCCCTACTGCCACTACAGTACCAACCATGGCTATAGTGCCACGTCTACTACAATGTTTCAATAGTAATATGTGACCAATAGGGTTTGAAATCCAATTTTTCATGTCGGATTAAGGAGTGCATACCACTATGTTCCACTTATAACCAATTGAATAAAATAGATTAGATGATGTCATAATAGATCATTTTTACAACCTGCAAAATTATTTAAAATACTAATGCATAACAAATATATGAAAAAAATGAAATGTTAAAAAAATTTATGTCAAAAATTTATAAACCAAAAGTTGCATCCCAGAAAAACACTCAAATAAAGAACCTAATTATAAAAAGATTACGTTATCAAATTGGAAACAATCTCCATAAATAATTTCAAATATTGAGTGGTTACTTTTATATATACATCATCATTTATAAGGACTTCAATGTGATATGTCAGTTTATCCCATGTTTTGAATGTAATCCTCTTTGTTGATCATTAAATTATTGAATAATATTATTATTAAAAACATTCTTTCCAATCTAGTCTAAATTTAAGCTTAATGTCAACACATTGAAATATTTTGATCCACCAATCTGCTTCTAATGGTGGTTCATTAATCACGATAAACAACTCCAACATTTCTACCTCTGAATACATGAGAAATTCTAGTCTTTTCCCCGAAATTGCACATTTATACCGTTGTTTTTACATTATGACACTCTCAAGGAGAGATACCCATGTTCTACATCCTCATACTGATATGGAATTTGAAAAGCAATAGGATCACCCTCCCACATCATGGTATTTGACTTTTTGGTTGTTCTTTTAATCATTGGTAGGGGTAACTATATAGAGTCATTTCGACCCTTCTTACTGCCTCTCTGACACATCATCTTGATTGGGATTAGAAGCCCTCTACCTTGAATCACATCACCACTCACTCTTGAGAACATACAAAATGAATCGAGTTGTTTGACAAATAGTTGAAAGTAAAAAAGACAATCATAACTAGATGTGTGTATTTCACTAGTATATTTTCATGATTTCACATTGAATACAAAATCAAATTTTTGTATACCATTTGGTTTTAATTTTTTAATAATCTATGTATTAATCCTTAAATCATTTCTTCTTTCTATATAAATCATTACACCATTTTTATTATGTCATTTTATATTTTTAACATACCGTTTTCCATTTACCAATCCATGATTTGATTTTTATTATATTATTATAAATTCAAATTTTTTGTTTTTTCATTATGTATTATCAAAACATTTCACGGTTATAATTTTTAATCAATTAGATTTTATACATTTAACAGTTTCAGCAATTTTTGTAAACAACATATAAATTAATTTTTTATATCTATCAATTTTTATTTTGAAAATATAAATAAATATTAATAAATATTCATTATAATATAAATAACTAAAATTTATTTTTTATTTAAAACATAAATATAATATCTATATTTTCATAATATAATAATTAAATATATTTCTATTTTATAAATTTTATAAAATATAATAACCTATCTCATATATTTATTAAATATATAATCCTAAAAATAATTTTATTTTCTATAAATATTTTTTAAGCTTAATTTATTTTATTATAAAAAATTATAGTTTACAAAATAATTAAATAAATATTGTTATTTAAAAATATTCTTTTAAACTATGAAAAAGCATATTTATCTTTAGAATATTATTTTGAAAACTCAAAATAATAGGTATGATAAATTATAACTATTGTAGTTAAATAATAATAAAATTAATTGAAACACATAATTTCATTTATTATTTTTAAATAAAACCATATTAAAAACATTATCATTATTTTTTAATTTAAAAAAGTCATTTAATAAAATACATTTCTAACGAAACTATGTTTATAATTTTTGGGTTATTAGATTATTCCCCACTCTAATTAATTGGGTCCTTGTAATTTGTTCGAGCATACAAGGAAAAAAAATTTACTCAAAAGGCATATTCGAAATTATTAAATTTGATCTAATTTTCAAAAATTATCTAGTATGTTTCTCTAATACCACGTATAATGACCCGAACCCACCACTCAGGTTCATCATAATTATATCTACTTAAAAAAAGATAAATAAAAATACACACAACATTTACTACGTACAATGAACATTTTGGGTCAATTGTTTTTATGTATAAACTGATGGTTTAAATAAAATTTCATTATATATTTTTATACATAATGTTGAAATAAGTCAATGAAATTGATGGAAAACAAATTCAATCCATGTTAAAAAAATTATTCAAAATTAATTAAAATATTCGATTTTCTACGACCTATATAACGGGAAGGAGGGGTTCAGGATTGACGATGGGAATTTCGCTGGTAGATTGTCGCGATGGTGTCTGGAATAAAACCTTGATTTTTTTAACTTTTTTATGTTTAACATGATTAATAATTTATGTTGTAATAATTACAATATATATAATTTCTATCTAAATCATTACTCAAATTTTATTAGTCTATCAATTTTCAATGATTTTTTATCCTACTATACACTTTTGGCCAACACAGGATCGTTTTTATAATATTTTTATAAATTTATACATTTATGTTTTATAAATTTTTTTTACCCAAATATATCAAAAATATATTTTTAAACATAGTTTTTTTACATATAATGGTGTGAACATCTTTTATCCATTATATAAATTCATTTTATATATATAAGAATTTATCATTTTTAAATATATATATAGAATTCATTTTTCAATACAAATATTTGAAATCTCATTTTTATTTAAAATATAAATACAATGATATTTTTTTTATTTTTATAATAATTATATATATTTATAATTTCAAATTTAAAAAAAACATAATATATCTCATATATTTAGAAAAACATTTTATCTTAGTAATAATAATAATGTTCTGAAAAAACCCATTTACACAAAATTACTTTTATAATAAATAATTATATATTACAAAAAAATTAATTTAAAATAGACTTTTAAAACAATTAGAATAATATTTATTAAATGAAAGTTGAATGAAAATCCTATAAAAATAGTTATTATTCTATTATATGTATTATATTTATCATATAATAAAATTAATTCAAAAATATAATTTCATTTATTATTTTTAAAGAAAATATACTTAAAAATATTATCAGTTTGTTTTAATTATATATAAATCTATTTAATAACATTTTTATATAATAAAACTATTTTTAAAATTTTTATCCTTTTACAAAAATGACCCATGTTCTTTAATGAGTTAAAAACTCATCAAACCATAGAATGAAAAAAATAATGAAAATAATAGGTATAAATAATAATGAATTTAATGTCAAAAATTTAATTATTCACAAGTGGTGTGTGGACACGTTTTATTTATACACACACACACAAGGTATGAGGTTTTAAAAAATCCATCCTTTATGGGACTTTCTATGTCTACGACGAACCATAATATTGGTTGAAGAATGAATGATGTATTGGTGGAGTGTGAAGAAGAAGTTAAACAAGGGGAAGATGGATCTTTATGTCACCTCCATTTCATGAGAAAACCTTTCACATCCGCACATCATCAACTCATACTAATGTCACCACACATTCTCATATGATCTTCCACCATGCCCCATCGACAAATCCTACCACCGCAACCAAAATTTATTAGATGATCTAACACGACCCCCATCGACATCGCCTGCCATTTCATATTGGGGAAGATGGATATGAAGGTCAATGCCCCAAGGTGTGTAATTCTTTACAACAGAAAAAAAACCCATGAGTATATAGGTGTTCTAAAATTACGCTTTTAGCCCCAACATGTCATTCACCGATATTGAGGATGAAACAAATGTTTTCCTGGATCATAAAAGGGTGAGACCAGATGTGAAATGAATACTAAAGTGTCAGAGAAAAAGTGGCACACTACATCAACTACATCCCTCCAAACACACACCTTTGTACATCAGATATTAGATTTAGAGTTATCTAAAATTATCAACTGACTGTATAAATTGATGTAGTTTTTCCTCATAGGAAATAAAAAATTTCATGTTTTGTTATATGCTATATTTAGATATCAAGGTATAATTTGTTGTATTATGAATTTACTACTAATTAATAATTATCATTTAATTTTATCAATCCACTAAATATAAATTTCCTCTATTATCAATTCCATATTATTTATATTCATCTTAAAATATTTCTTAATGCCCAATATTCAATTATTCATCTATAAATGTACAAATTAATTTGTTCCCTTTCTCAATTACTTTTTTCTAGATTGTTAAAATCCTTTCAATTATCACCGGTTTTTTTGGGATCTTAAATGACACATTGAATAAGTTAAAAAATATATATCTGTGTATTTTTATACATCCATATATATTTGTAAATCAAATTTACATTCCACAAAGTACATATTTAAATATAATATATTTATATATATAGTTTATATAAAATTTATAATATATGTATATGAATATTTATCTTTGTGTATGTATGTCTGTGTGTTTGTAAGTGTTGTTTTTTTGTTATCTTGTTTTTTTGTGTTGTGTGGATGTGTCTGTGTTTATCCACATTAATTGTTTGTATGTGTGTTTATGTATATGTTCAATCGAGGGTTTGAAATTTTAGGTTTATGATATACCTATGACTACATGTATGTTAATTTGTATGTATATATTAATAAATATACATATATATGTGTATGTTTATGTGTATGTGTACGTGTATGTATTTAAAAAATTGTATTGTATGTATATTTAAGTGCACATATGTATGTGTGTATGTTCATGTGTATTTGTTTTTGTCTATGCATGATAATGTCTTTATATATGACTGTGTATAAGTATGTGTATGTGTAAGTATATATGTGAATGATTATTGTCTATATGAATGTATGTATCTAGGTATATATGAATTCATGTTTATGTATAAGTTTTTTTCTGTGTATGTGTATATGTGTATGTTTATGTTATAATTGTGTATATAATCATTTGTATAGATGTCTATGTATATGCATTCACATGTATGAAATTGTTTGGATGCATATGTATATGTAAATTAATGTGTATATGTATGCAGATATATATGTACAAGTATCCATATACATTTGAATGTGTATGCACAAGTGTATGTGTATTATTATGTGTCTATGTATGTGTATTTTTTGTTGTTGTGTCTGAATGTATATATGTGTATTTATATATATATATTGATGTCCAACCATGGGTATGTAACTATTTGTATGTGTATGTGTACATACATGTATGTGTAAGTTTATATGACTATGACTATGTGTAGGTGTATGTGTATGTGTATTTTTATATGTATGTTTATATGTTTTACAATACGTGTTTGAGTATATTTTGTATGTATGTGTACATAAGTCTATGTGTATGTGTGTGTAAATGTATGTCTTTTTATTTATTTAATATTATATGCTGGTTTTTAAAATGTTTTCTTTTTTAGTATTTTATATAATATATTAATTATTATCATATAATCATTGAACATTTTTATAATATATTAAATTTTTATATTTACTCATACATGTTTAAATATGTATATATTTAGTTAAATAATAAAAATTTAATAATTATTAGAAATTATAAAGGACAATAACATATTATATTTTCTATATATAATTAATATAGTGAACTCTTCAATAATTAGAATTAATAATAATATTTATTTATATTATATTATTCAATTTTATATGGTTGAAAATTTTGTAATTATGGTTATCAATAATCATTTATAAATTTTTTGTAATTTATTAAATTTAATTCATTCATTTTATATATTATTTCATTAATTTTTTTTTATTTTTTGATATAGATTAATTTTCAATATTTTTCATATTTAACAATTTAATAAAATCAATAAATATTTTTTAAATAACCTCCAATATTTTCAGTATGTTTTAAATTTATATGATTAATAAATATTCATTTTTATTTATATTTTTTCATATTTTTAATATGTTTGAAAATCATATAATTGGTTCTTATAACACTATCTCCAACCCAGACCATTTTCCATGAAATAGATCCCCAACGTACTAAATGCCTAACACAATTTAGGTGTTTATTAAATCAAATGAAAAAGATGTGGATGTGCTTCTCCATGAATTGAAATGATAGATGATGCCTTTGAGTGTCATGAATTTATGTCTCGATTGTGAGTGCCATCGAGAGACGGCTAGAGGTTGATGGTTTTGTCGGTTCATAGATCCCTACGGGTCTTAAGCGGTATGTTTTAGGGGAGGTGGTGAATGCATGGGATGGAATGATTGTGGATGATGGAGGGGCGACAACTCTTCAATGCGATTTTTTGTGCATCGCATGACGGTGGCCCCTTGAGAAACTATGGTGGCTCTCCATCGATGATGATAGCCTCATGCGGCAGTGATGTCGGTGTTGTAGGAGTTAAAAGATATCATTGGATGCATGGTCGATGTGTATGTGATGTTCAGATTGATTATGTGGTGGAAGGATTTTTTGACTAGTTATTTGGATCAGCGAACACACAATTGACAAATAGGGTGGTTATTTGATGGTCATATATGACAATCCACCATGATGTTCAATGAGATAATTGAAGTATATGGTGTGGTCATGGACTTTCCATAATTTGTTTGTAGGGGAGTCCCAATTAGTTGTGATAAATTCTTCATAGGTTCACAATAATGTTGGGGCCTATGCACCATGGCAGTATATGAATATATTGTAATGGACATAGGCCCAAAATCAATAAAAAATAAGGTATATGGGCATATTGAATATAGTTGGATTATTTATTGCGGGGCTATTGCATGTCGATATGCTAGTGGGTCAAGTTTGTATCTCTTTTTTAGTGTATTTGAATCCATGAGTAAATTATATGTATATTTTTATATATATTATTTACTTATTTTTATTCATTTATTTTGTGTATATTTTTTTTATCTTTTTATACGAAAACAATGGCCTCTTTCTATATAGGATGCAGAATATCCATTATATAGCCTAAAAGCCCATGGCCAGGTGGCCCACAAAAATTGCATGAAGGCTCGACGTAGTGTCCAAAATGCACGATCCAGTACGCATCACGAGGCATGTGTCATGATTTCTTCATTGCATTCTTGTATATTACACATGTCACTACCTTCCTGAGTCACTGCATGCGATATAAATTCCCCAAGCAGCAAGCTGGGATTCGATATTTGGTTATTATGTGTATGCAATTTATGTAATTAATCATAAGGATTCACTTTTTAATCTTCTAAACATACTAAATTTTATTATTCCTTTTTATTATGATTTAATTTCATTTTAATTACACGTTTTTAAAATATAAAAAGAAATTTTTTTTAATTCCATATTTTTTTTAATATTTATTAATTCAAAATTATATATTTGTTTTAATTTTTAAATAATTTTTTTATTTATATGATTAATTTATTCAATATTATTTATTAATGTGTAATTCAATAAAAATATTTTAAATAATTATAGTTAATTTATTTAAATGTAATTTTTTATGGTTCTCAAAAATTTTTATGTGCTTAAAATTATTTTAATTAATGATTGAAATTTTATAAAATTATTTTGTATGTTATAATATTCATAGAAATTTTGTATTTATATTATTAATATGCATTCAATTTTATTTATTATGTTGTAATAATTTTGAAATGTTTAAAATATATATTTTCACGACCTGCCCCTTGGGGCCCATGCCGTTACTTCCCTAATCCCGCCTTCTATCGGCCATGGGTTTGAAACACGAAACGGAAAGCCATATCACTAAAACGAGAAGGAATTGCTTTTAAACTTGTACAAACACATAATCCCCAAACACAACAAGATGAAACCACGAAGTAAAAAACTAAAGTAATAAATTTGTGTACTAAGATTAATGAGGATGAAATAAAACCCAATTGAAAGATACAAATATAACTGAAAATAGTAAACAAATCATATGATCGTCCACCATGGATACTACCTGAATAGTAGGTATAACTAGTCTCTACATATCTCAACATCAACTATCACCATTTTACACCATCATGTCCTAGCTCTGCAAGTATCAGACAAGGCTGCCCTTCATCTACATAAGATACATCATGGTGGGGGTAAAGCCCGTGTAGGGATGAGTATACTAATTGCTAGTAGGGATTCTGATAATCCCGAAGATCTCTCAGAATTCCGAAAAGGAAAAACAAAAAGGCATGATCTCAATCACAAAGTACAAAGTAAAAGATTCAGCTCAAACCAGGTATACAAATCGAAGTTCATGAATAATGATAATTAGTCTTATGATATCTCATTTTATTCCATTAGGAAATCTCCTCAACTAAACCACGAAATATTTGTTCCAATGTCGACCCGCACAGGGTCATATATCACTGATCCACAATGGTCTTCTCTAAGCTGGTCCTTGTCTCTTCTCGCACTATTGATCCACATAGGGATGCTATAATGATGATCCACATAGGTTGATAAGGATGTTGTTCCAAATAGGTTCATTAGAAGCTGATCCACCCAGGTTCCTTATGATGATGATCCACACAGGGTTGATATGATACAATTCCACATAGGGTCTCTAGATGCTGATACCCAGTGGGACTCTAGGATGCGGATCCACATAGGTTAGCAACGATGTTGATCCACACAGGGTCGCTACTAAGAATAAAATCAGCCACAGGATTCCCCACACTCGATGTGCTTGAGTTCCATAAAATCTGCACCTCTGGTTATCAGTCATGCAACAACTAATATGCAGACCCACGATGGAGTATACCAGTGGACCTTCATGTTTTAATTGTTCCAACACATTATACAATGTGTCAACTGAATGCTCGGTCTGTGAGTAATTGGCATTTTAATGTTGAGGTCCCGGATGGATTTGTATACGATCCAATGTAGAAATACTCCAACCTTCTCCAAAACATAGGTGGATTATATCAAAAGGACTGTCTCACTCCATGGATCTAAATCCCATATATGGTTCATCAAACGAACGTCTGGTTCGGAAGATACGACACTTTAAGCGAGACTGGGCCTGAATGGGGCTGGGTCCAGTCCGACCCATTCGGGCCTACCCGATTTGGCTAGGATGTGGCGGGCTCAACCCTCAAGGCCACGTACCAGCCTAGACCACTGGGAGACATGGCTCAGTGCACTGGTGTAGCTCGTCAGTCGATGGATCGCCAAGCTCCATGAACAAGAGAACGTAGACTCTTCAACCAATGATGCCACATGGCGCTGCTATGTTGTCTGTAGGATCCGTGGGGTGTGGGTCCCACTCCTTCATGACTTCTATGTGGTATCCCATTAACTATGGTGTGCGAAAGTGGGCTTCCTCACAAACGTGGTCGGTTGAGTGTATGACGCCCCTTCAGGTCCACTGCAGCGCCATGCAGTGCCACCCTCTTCCTCGGCCGATGATAGTGGGCAGTGCCTTCCCCACCATTTCTGCATCGGCGGATCTTCCATGTGCCATCATGTAACACCCCAAGATTCCAAGGCACGCTTCTCATTGAATAATAAAGTAGCGTGTTTTGTACACAAATTCGAGTTCTAACACACACCAAAACCAATCAAACTAGTCGTTATTAATAGTAATACCCACATTTTAAAAAAGTATACAATTTATCGTTTGATATGGACATTATTTTAGGATTGGGAAAATCAAAATTAGCTTAAGGTGAATTTTTGGTACTTTTCTATCAACTTTGATATTTTGATGAATAGTTAAAATAACTAAATTTTACTTAACAACAACTTTTTATTCGAAATAATTAATAGTGATAAATTAAAAATTTGAGTGGTTTTAATGTATAATTATATCATTTTTTACCATTTAATCCAATATTGGTCAATGTACATAATTTCACATTTATACTGGACAAAAACAAGTGTCAATCTTGTGATAGCTATTATTTCATAAAAACACGCTTTTTGTTTTGACAATGGAAATTAATTTTAAATACATTTCATCCACTTATGTGTTTTGAATTTAGAAAAATGGATTCCATATTTATAATCTGATATCAATATTTTTTAACTAGATGACTTTTATTTTAATACAATTTGAATAATTACTTCGGTAAATATTTTATTTACCATGGTGAAAGGGTAAATCCAGTAAATAAGGGAAAAAAATAATATTATAATAATATTAAATTACCCTAAAACGTGTAATAACACTATTTTCTGATACATTTCTTGACCATGGGAATCATTGAGTCGATTTTGGGAGCCCATCGATCCACTTCTATGTGAAAATGACACTTTATATTAATTAAGATAAAGTAAATACAAAAATGACATAAGCATATATCTTTTAGAAAAATAATTTTTATATAATTATACACAATATCTCTTTGACTATAAATATTAAATATAATGATAAAATTATTTCCTACATAATGGTATTTTATTTATAAATTTTTGAAATTGAATAATTAAATTTATATATGACACAATCATGATACAATAATTACCGTATTAATGATAGAATCAAATAAATGGTATTATAAGTTTTACAATAAATTAAATTTGAATATTTTATTCCATACATGAATTTTCTTGGTTAATATGACATGTTAGGATTTATTAAATTAATTTATTTATAATTAATAATGTATTTAATAATTTAACAACCATAAATTATTAGATAGTAACAAATTTTTCATAATGGCGTTTTTAGAACAAAATATTATATGATTAATTGATATAATATTTCTAAAATATATGGTTCGACAAAAGATCTTATATAATGATAGGTGTATCACTAATGAACCACTTGGGATTCTCTTGGAAGTATATAGTATGTTTATTAACTATATAATATAAAAATACAAAGACACATGGTAAATGTCAATCTATTTAACTAATGACAAGGTTAATATAGTGACCCAAACCTATCTAAAACCTATTGGATGAGTGTTTTTGGACCCTGCCCCACCTTAGACTTTAAATAATGCATTTTTGAGCCATTAGAAAGCGAAAATGATTTTATTATAAAATAATATTTCTATCTTTTCCTAAGGTTCCTCTCAACACTCTTATAAAAGGGCACTCTACCTTCTCTCTATTTCACACCATCAAAGCCCTTTGGATCAGCACACCCCAGCCCAAATATCCTCTTAACTTCTCCAAATTCATCTTAGAGGCCTTAATTTAGTCAGAAATCCATCTTAAGGAGCCATTTTGATCAAATCAAAATGAAGAACCAGAACAAGAGATAATAATTTCACCACCCTCAATAAATTTCTTTTCTTCTTCCACTACTTAATTATTTTTTATTTCCATTATAAAATAATAAATCCAGTATATTTTGTATACTGTGATGTTACTATAAATTTGGTACAACTATATTAATTATTATAGCCATACATTGAATGACATGTCACTATACGTGCATACGTACGGCTTACCGTCTCCACAACGTGGTGTAATTAATATTCAATACATTATTATTTGGATGGGTATACTAATGAGGTTTAATTGATGTAAATAATGAATATTACTTTATAATGATTCATTATATGTGATATTCTATTAAATAATATATTATTTTATTATCAAAAGAATGATAGTGTCGCTAGTGCGTACGTACGGATTACCGTCTCCACGAATATGATGATATTCGTTCCCCATCATATCCATTAATGACTTATTTTCATTTGATGATTAAAAATAATTTTTTTAAGACCTGATATCATTCTGTATATGAATAAGATAAATTCCTTCCATAACAAATACATCTTATGTAACAAATAATATAATGGAAAATGAATCAGTTAACACCTGTAACGACGATAATACTATGATATTATTATCAAAGAATTGATAAAAAATAAATTATGATATAATATTAAAGTATATGATTCTTGTTTAGCTTAATAACAATTATTTCACTATTATACACAAGTTTAATTTACCCTTGACCAAGGAAACATACAAAGTAAGGGTTTATTTCACAATCTCTTCATTATCCGAGTTTGTTTATACGAAATTTTCTACTAGGACCTCTTTATCTTCCACATCCATGTTTCTTATAAATTTATTTCAAAACATTATTAATATTTTATATACTACGGGTTAAAGTCATTTATACCCTTGTTTTACTTTTTATATGATGTTTATAAAGGAATCTTTCGGTCATTTTCCAAACAAGGTCCTTTCTAACCATTTCGACAGAATTAAGGTAAGAATTTCATTTTTAACATATATTGCAGGTGCGGCTATTTTGTGCCGTTATAAAATCATAGAAACATACCTTACAAGTTTATAATAATTGTTTTCTTTATAATTATTATTTCAAAATAAAAAGAGATATTTATCTATAAAGGGTTTTTTATTTCATCTATGTCAACATCCTGTGATGGATTTTAAGTTTATTTGAAGTTGATTTATAATGATACAAATCTTCCATATTTTATTGAATGTTTTGCGATATGTTTGACTATGGATATACTATTTCTATACCATTCATGGTTTATGGTTAAAGTTTTGAAATTTTGTATGCATGTTTTAATATGAATTTTTATGATATGTTTAAACCTTTTCATATGAGGAATGTGTTGTACTTAGTATGTTATGAGTGGAGATCACTATTACTCGTCAATGCATTCGTAGGTCTCATGAGAAAAATAGATGTGTAATCCGTCGAGGCCTTTCCCATTTTGATATAAGTTTTTGGCAGAGGCCTTTAAAAAATGTCTTAGAATGTCTTGCATTATTCATTAAATAATTATGGAAATAACATTGATGGTTAATTTGCTCATTCGACTAGTATAATACCTAGGATTATGTTTTATTATGGCATTATTTACTAATATCATATTCCTGCCATAATAGAATTCTTGTTTATTAATTGTAAATGTGTGGTGTTTCAATTATTCAACACGATTAATATGTATGTAAACATCTGTTGTATTTCATACCCTTACATAGCGATTAACGTCATCACTTTCATATGTTTCATTTTCCCAGGATATGAAGAAGATAGTTATGGGTGACTTGCAGTCACTATCTAGGAGGGTTGGATGTTTCTATTGGAATAAATTTGTGTTGTATTTATTTTCATGTTTTAATGTTGAACTTATGTATGAATATTGTTTCCAATAATACTAAATTGATCGGTCATTTGAGACATGATATGCTTGTGGTCATTCCAATGTTATGTAATAATGCACCGACTCTGGGTAACTATGGTCGGGGCGTTACAGTATGTATCAGAATAAGTTTAGTAAAATCATAGGAAACTAGATTTAGATAACAATTGATTAGACCACATTACCCTAAGAAAGACATTGGGGATTAGTCTAGAAGAACCTCCTATAATTTAGTTACTGTAGATATTTTATGTGTTTTCCAAGAAATACATCTATGTCTTGATACAAGTAGGTAGAGGCGGTTGTTGCACAGATGTACCTAAGGGTAAAACCTGAAAACACCACCTTGAGATAGACTCGAACGAGAACTGGTGCACCACAATGTGCCTTACTGCACTCCTGGTTACGACACTCCTTGGGGATACGGTTTGATAATTCTCATTTTCTTTAGAAACCATTATGAAAGGATAATGAGTATTTACATCCTCAAATAATTTTTTTTATGATTATGGATTATATCCATAAACATTTGAATTTATGTTAGGTGTTTTACATGTTTGTAACTATGTATTTCAATTCATAAACTAATCTAGTTTATCAAATTGTTAGAAATGGCGTCTAGTGGAAGGAATGGAAACCATATCAATGCACGAGCTCAATATAGTGATTTACATCCTACTCAAGATAATTATAGAGAATATGGTGATGCAACTGGTGCTGGTCAGCTTCTCAATATACTAGGAAAACACACTCAGGTTATGAATAATAACCATACCCGTATGGAGCACCCAGATCCGCAACGTGGAGGATCAATTCTAGATCTCATAATGAGGGAACCAACACTGACATTAAATGGGAGTAAAAATCCATTAGAGGCTGAGAAATTCTTAAATTTGTTATATAAAATATTCCACAATTTGGGGAGTAGCGAAAGGGAAAAAATTGTCATGGAAGTTTACCGCCTCACTGGAGATGCTGGTTAATGGTGGTCATTGATTAAAAACACAGAGAATGACAAAGAAGTATCAATTATGGAGTGGAGGGATTTTAAAGAATATTTCTTATAAAAATAATTTCTTCATGACCTTCAATTGGATATGTAAATACAATTTCTGAGTCTGAGGAAAAAGGAGGATGAGAATGTCGCAAAGTATGAAGCTAGAATTATATGGATAGCGAGGCATGGAACAGATTATATACGTAACTCAAGAAGTAAGATTGATAGTCTGTTTGATGGGTTAAAACCAATTCTTCGTCGACCATTAGTATAAATATCTGTCTCATCATATGAAGATATTTTCTCATGTTCTATCAATACTAAAAAGGAATTCCATAAGTCTTATGAAATTAAATCAATTCAAGTGAATAAGGGATCTGCTGAACACATTGGGAATAGAAATAAGGAAAGAGGTATGAAGGGAAGAATTAAATTTTCACCCTGTGATAATTGCGGAAGGTAGCCCCCTGGTGCCGATCTAAAAGGAAAATGAGTATTCTAAAAATGTGGAGAGAAATTACATAATGTGGGTGATTGTAAGGGAATGAAAGAAGGTACCAATGTTCTTTTCTACAATTGCAGGGAGATGGGACATTATGCAAATTAATGTCCTAATCATCATGGAAACAAACCTCAGAAAAGGCCAAGAGATCAAGGCCAAGATTATTTGATCACTACTAATGAGGTTGAAGCTCCAAAAGACATAGTGGAAGGTAATTTAATGGTTTCCTCAAGGTTAGAAAATGAATTATTTGATTCTGTATTATCACATTGTTTCATATCTTCCCAGTTTTCTCGAAAAATATAATATTTACAATATGATTTAACAAGGGAGTTGCCATTCAAAACACCTAAGGGAAGTATCATATCTACAAAAACATGTGAATCAGTTCCCATTAGGGCATATACATGTTCTTTATCTGCTGATCTCAATTTCATATACATGGTAGAATTTGATATAATCCTCTTTCATGAATGGATTTTGGACTATGATGAAAAAATTTTATTTTATAAATAAATAAGTTAATATTTATTATAAAGATGATAAAGAGAACCTTATCTTTAGAGAAGAATCATCACCGCATAATTCTTATCTAGATCCACCCCTAGTATCTCAACTAAATTCATTTATTAGGGTGGATGAGAATGAAATTAATGTGGGTGAGGAAATGATTGATCAAATTGAGGATGTACCTATTCTGAGAGAATATGTTGATGTGTTTTTAGAATATTTACCTGGACATCCTCCAGAATGAGAAATTTAGTTTTCTATTGATTTAATTCCTGGTTCAAGTCTCATATCGAAGAACCCTTATATAATGGCCACATTGGAATTAGTGGAACTAAATAAACAACTAGAGGAATTGTGTAATAAGGGATTTAATAACCTTAGTGTTTCTCCATGGGGAGTCCCTGTTCTTTTTGTGAAGATGAATGATAGATCTTTGAGGATGTGCGTTGACAATAGGGAGATCAAGGATATACAAATAATGAACAAGTATCTCATACAATGCATTGTTGATTTATTATACCAAATTAATTGAGCTCAATACTTTTCAAATAATGACCTTCGATCTGGATATCATCAGTTATGTGTGAAGAATGATGACATTCTGAGGATAGCAATTCGAACCAGGTATGGGCATTATGAGTTTACAGTAATTCATTTTGGATTGACTAATTCACCCTCTGTATTCATGGATCCAATTAATAGAGTATTCAAGGAATATCTTGATGATTTTGTTGTGGTATTTATTGATGATATCTTGGTATACACCTAAAGCTAAAAAGATCATGAAAATAACTTGAGCATTATCATGAAGACTCATAGAAGACATGAATTATATGGGATGTTTAGCAAGTGTAAATTTTGGCTTCAAGAAATTTATTTCATGGGCCATATTTTTTCCATGGATGGAATCTCTGTCGATCCTTCTATGAAAATTGAAATAGAATAATGGATAACATTGATTAGTATAACTGAGGTACATAGTTTAATTGGTTTAGCCGGTTATTATCGGTGTTTCATCCAAAATTTTTCACTATTGGCTAACACATTAACCAAGCTCACCTGTAAAGGGGTTAATTTTTGTTGGAAATAAGTGTGCGATGAATGTTTTCATAAACCGAAGGGAATATTTGTTGATTCCCCTATTTTCACTCTACCATCGGGTAATGATGGGTTTGTTATTTATAGTGATGCATAGAATAAAGGAATTTTTTGTTTCCTTATACAGAATGATAAGGTTATTTCCTATGCATCAGGATAGCTGAAAATTGATGAGAAAATCTATCCTACTCATGAACATGAGTTAGAAGCTATAATATTTGGTTTGAAGATATTAAGACAATATCTCTATTGTGAAAAATGTGAGATTAATACCGATCATAAAAGTTTGAAGTATATTGTCTCAAAAAAACAAATCAATAAGAGGCAATGTCGAAGGCTTGAACTACTCAGGGATTTTGATTACACTATAAACTACCACTTGGTGATGGAAAATACAGTGGCATATGCTTTAAGAAGAAAGGATCACAGAGACTGGAAAAATATGTGAGTTGAAAAGGATCCCATATATATAGATCTAGTAAAGATGCATATGGGAATCACCATGGAAGATGAAATAGAAATACTTATTCAAATTGTTGTGAAAACATCTTTAGTATAAAGGATAAAGAGTTCTCAGACTGGTGATGAAGAGTTTAAAAAGAATATCTAAGCTGTGAATGATGGGATATTGAGTGACTTTTTGTATGAAGATGGAATTTTGAAATTTTGGAAGAGACATTGTGTTCCTGATATACCTGATCTAAAAATGGAATTTTTATATGATACTCATAGCTCCAATTTCTCTATACACCATGGAAACACAAAAATGTAACGATATTTGAAGGATCGTTTTTGGTGGGAAAAAATGAAGAGGGAGATTGCTGATTTTGTGTCAAGATTTATGTATTGTCAACAAGTGAACGGTGGAAGGAAACAACCTATAGGAGTCTTGCAACCTCTTCCCATACCTGAGATGAAATGTGATAAAATTAAGATGGTCTTTTCCCCGATACTACCAAAGACTCATAGAAGGAATGATACAATATGGGCCATTGGTGATCGTCTTACAAATTCAGCATAGTTTCTTGCTATAAGTGAATATTTCCCACTTGAACGGTTGGAAATACTATATATTATTGATGTTTATAGACCTCATAGAGTACCCATATCGATTTTTTCTGACCGTGATGAATGTTTTACATCAAGAATCTGGAAATTTCTTCTGAAAGCCCTGAATACTGAACTTCGTTTGAGCACTGCATATCACCCCCAAACTGATGGACAATCAGAACAGACTATTCAAACCTTAAAAGACGTCTTCAGATCATGATCACAATACTTTAAAGGTATGTGGCATCAAAATTTACCTATCGTATAATTTTCCTATAATAATAGCTTCCATTCATGTATTTGGATGGCACCTTATGAAGAATTATATGGAAAGATTTGTCGTACACCAACCTGTTGGGATGATGTTGGTGAATGAAAACTTGTAGGACCATAACCGGTGGAGTAAATGATGGAAATGGTAATGGTAATTCAAAACCACTTCAATGAAGCTCAATGTAAGCAGAAGAGCTATATCGATAACTGAAGGAAGGATTTGGAATTTTCTGTAGGATATCTTGTTTTCATGAAGGTATCACCATGTAAGGGTGTTATAAGTTTCGGTAAGAATGGTAAATTGATTCCCAGGTACGTCAGACCTTTTGAAAATTTATAATGAATTTGGGTTGTAGCTTCCCGTATGGCAATGCCACCAAGACTTTCCAAAGTCCACGATGTGTCCCACATATCACAATTGAGAAAATACATGCCTGACCCAATGCATGTACTAACCTATGAGGAATTAGAACAGGAAAATGATCTTTCTTATATTGAAGAGCCTATAAAGGTTCTTGATACAAGAGCACAAGTGATGGGAAACCGTACGACTGATCTGGTAAAATTTCATTGGATAAACCATAAGATTGTGGAGGCAATGTGCGAACCCGATAACTTATGATGAAGAACCACCCGAGTCTTATTCTGCATTAATATTCTAGAAATTTCAATGAAAAAATTATTTTAATGAGGATATAATGTAACTCCCTAAGCTTCCTTGGTACACACTTCTTTGAATAATACGGTAGTGTGTGTTGTACGTAACATTGAGTTCCAACACACATGGCAGACAATCAAATTAGTCGTTATGGATAGTAATACCAACTTTTTGAAAATTTATATATTTTATCATTCAAAATGTATTTCGTTTTTGAATTTAGAATATCTAAATTATCATAGGGTGCATTTTTGGTACTTTTGTGATAACATTGAAATTTTGATTAATAGTGAAAATTGATAAATTTTAATTAAAAACAACTTTTTTAATCAAAATAAACATTTAAATTGTTACAAAATTTACATAATGAAGTTTTAAAAAAAATAATATATTAGTAATAGATATAATATTCCTAAAAATATATGGTTTGTAAAAAGAACATATAAAATGATATTTGTATCATTAATGAACAACTTGGGGTTCTTTTGGATGTATATAGTATGTTTATGAACTATATAATAAATGACTACAAAGAGACATGGTAAATGTCAAACTATTTAACTAAGAGTTAAATAAAAACCACAAGGTTAATATATTGTTCCAAAACTATATAAAACCTATTGGTTTAGTGTTTTTAGACCCATACCCAACTTATTTATTAAATAATCGATTTTGGAGCCCTTAGAAACCTAAAATGATTTTATTATAAAATATTATTTCAATCTTTTATAAGGCACCCCTAACCCCTCTTATAAATAGGCACTCTCCCTTATCTCTAATTCACAACGTCAATGCCTTTTGGATCTGTCAAACCCTACCAAAATATCCTCTATGCTTCCCTCACATCATCCTATATGCCTTCCATTAGTCAGAAAGTCAACCTAACGACCCCTTTTGATCAAATCAAAAAGAAGAGACCGAAGAAGAGGTAATAATTTCACTACCATCTTTCAAGTTCATTTCTTCTTCCACTTCTTCGTTCATTGTTATTTCCATTATAAAATAAAAATTCCAATATCTTATATATACTATGATGTTATTATAAATATGGTACAACCATATTCATTATTATATCCATCCTTTGAATGACTTGTCACCGTACGTGTGTACGTACGACTTACCGTCTCCACTTCATGGTGTAATTGTTAATCAATACATTATTATTTGGATGGGTATTATAATGATGTGTAATTGATTTAAATAATTAATATAACATGATAATGATTCTTTATAGATGATATACTATACAATTATGTATTATTTTAATATCAAAATAAATATATTGTCGCTCGTGTGTACGTACAGATTACCATCTCTACAAACACGATGAGATTCATTCCCCATTGTATCCATTCAATACTAATATTCATTTAATGATTAAAAATAATTTTTAAAGTCATGATATCATTATGGATATAAATAATATACATTCCATCAATTAGAAATACAACTTATGTAACAAATTATATAAAGGAAAATGAATCATTTAACACCTGAAACGACGATAATACTATGATATTATTATCAAAGTAATGATAAAAGATCATATATGATATCATATTAATGTATATGATTCTTTTAAAATTTAATAACAATTATTTTGAAATTATACAAGAGGTGAACCTACCCTCAACTAAGGAAAAGTACATTGTAAGGGTTTATTTCACAATCTCTTCATTATTCGCGATTGTTTATGCGTAATTATCACCTGCGACCTCTTTATCATCCACACCAATGTTTCTTAAAAATGTATTTAAAAACATTCTTACTACTTTATAGATTATGGGTTAAAGTCATTAATACCCTTGTTTTTCTTTATATAAGATGTTTATAAAGGAATCCTTCAGTCGTTTTCCAATCAATGTCATTTTTAACCTTTTCGATAGAATAATGTTAATAATGTCTCTTTTAACTTATATGGCGGGTGAGACTATTTTACTCCAATATAAAATTGTAGAATATTCCCTTCAAATATAATAAGAAGATTTTCAAAATATATGTTTTATTTATAATAATGATTTCAAAATTGAAAGAGATATTTCTCTAAAAAGGTTATTGATTTCAACTATATCAACATCATTTGATGGATTTTAAGTTTATTTGATGTTGATTTTTTTATGAAACAAAACATAAATATTGTATTGACGGTTTTGTGATATGTTTGACAGTGGATTTTCTATTTGTATACCATTCATGGTTTATGGTTAATGTATTTACATTTCGTATGCTTGTTTTAATGTGAATGTTTATGATATGTTTAAACCTTTTCATATGAGGCATGTATTGGACTTAGTAAGTGGTGGGTGGAGCCCACTATAGATCCTAGATGCATCGGTAGGTCTCATGATCCAACTAGATGTGGAGTCGTCCGTGGCCTTTCCCAATTTGATATATAGTTTTGGATGAGGCCATATTAATTTCTAGACGTCTTGGCCGATTCTTTGAAAAAATGTTTCAGAATGTCCGGCATTATACATTCCCTCATAATGGAAATAATATTGATGGATCCTCTGGTCATTCGACTAGTATAATACCCATTATTATGTTTTATTATGGAATTATTAACTCAGCTAATATTCCTACCAGAAAAGTATTCATGTTTTTTTGGTAAAGGCATGAGGTTTCAATTAGTCATTATGCTTAAAATTTATGTTATCATTCGCTGTATTGCTTACCCTTACTGAGCATTTGAGCTCACCCATTGCATATGTATCATTTTCCCAGGATATGAAGAAGTTAGTATTGAGCGACTTGTAGGAATTATCTAGGAGGCATGGATGTTTCCAATGGAATAAATTTTTGTTGTATTTATTTTCAAGTTGTAAAGATGAACTTATTTATGAATCTTTTTTCCAATAATACTATATTGGTCAGTCATTCTAGACTTGATTTACTTGTGATCATTCCAATGTTATGTAATAATGCCCTGACTCATGGTAACTGGGGTTGGGGCATTACACTTCGGGTGAGATACGGTGGTCTATTTTCCACTCCTCTTGCACCTACAGTCCTCCAGGTACGACTCTGTCATTGGAAGGATCATGTATACAAGGTTCATTAGAGTTGGAAATTTCTCCCCAAAAGAGAGCCACATGAATAATTCCGTGGAGGGTCCGTGCATTTTCGTTTGACCTGTACCCTCCATGCTAGCATGGTAACAAGTGAGTAACAATTTATTAATCTTAAACAAAAAGAATCAAACTATGAAAAAACCCCTTATCTTGAAATTCATTGATGTATTTGTAGTGGCGGATGAAGATTCTGTTACTGATGAAGCTACCAGTGTTCTTCGTTCACGGTTCAACACCACCAACATTGATTTCCAAGCTCCGGTTCCACTTCGGTGGAAGACGCAGCATCACTTCGTCATAGGTTCCTTTCTTCTATAACAAAATCCCACTATCGAGATTCAATTAATTTGATGGAAGAATCAACCAAGTTACACTACATTAATATGGTTCATTTATCAAACACATTTAATGCTTCTATGTTATGGTTACCAAAACCAAGATTCGAGCCATTAAATGCCCTGGAAACTCAGCGGTCCATCCACGCCGCTCAACTGCTATATGGAAAAATAAATTACATATTCATGTTATTTTACTATTTTTATTAAAGTCCAAAATAATATATTTTACCCATGAACCTCTACTTTTGATGTGAAGACTCCCTTATGTGAATCTTGGAGTTACAAATTCAATGGAGTCCTCATATTTCAATTCCAAATACTAGATCGAATGTTTGAAAACACTACCCAAATTTTTACTGATCATACATAAAGGAAGTACCAAATTCCATAGTAGGAACACATCTCCTCGAAATCATGTTCCGTCAATTTTCATAGACTCATAATAATCCAAAATTAATTAAAAAAATTTGAATGTAATTTTTCGAGTCATTACAATTTCCCCACCGTACGAATCTTCATCCACAAAAGCTACCACAAAACTAGGGAATCAAATGGTGGTACTGAGAGCGTATATGAGAGTCCTGACCCCATGTTATCTCCTAGATATTCCAGGGTTTCCAACGAACTCACACTAGTGGAATAAACAACCCATGAAGTACTCATCCATATTGATCCTCTACATCCACTAGAAACTCAAAATTCACCCCATCATTGATGTCCAACATGCCCCCATGGATAAAGTGTGATGAATTATGGATGTATATTCTCAGTTGCAACACGTTCAAAAAATTATGAACCATGTGAATCTTTAGGGGATCAACTAGATGGTACACCACCTTGCCTACATTGTTAAGGATCTGGATGGGTCTAATGAAACTCACATAAAACATCCTGCCCCAACCAAACCTCTATAATACTCATCGGGGTGAAACCCATAGGAATACACGATCTACTTCCTCAAAATCCCATGGTCTCTGTCTCGTATACTCATACCACTTATTCATGCTCTATGAAGTATTAATCTGATCCTGGATGATCTGTACCTTCTATATGGTAGCCCATACGAAGTCTGGACCCATAAGTGCTAACTCCCCAGGGTCTGACCAGCATAGTGGGGACCTACAAGGTTGCCAATACAGGGCCTAAAATGGAGAAATAATAATAGTGGAGTGATAAATATTGTTTAAGCAAACTCTTCTAGTGACAGGTGGTCCTCCCAACAGAGTCCAAAATCAAGGACACAAGGACAAATCATGTCCTCAAGTTTCTGAATGCTCTTCTTTGTCTAACAGTTTTTTGGATTATGAATGGTGGTACTCAAGCGTTGCTGATTTCCGAACTTCTCCTATAATACATTACACATGTGACATGTAAAACATGCATTCAGATCTAAGACGATCATAAATGGAACCCAGTGAAGTTGTAAAATATTCTTGTATGTTGAGATGATTGATGCTCTCTACTGGTCCCTACTATTAGGTGGATAGAAGGTTGGTATACATGGTGAGTCTATCAATGATCACCCAGAAGGAATCATGACCCATGGATGTATGTGGTATCTCCATCATTAATTCCATGTATATTCCATCCCACTTCCACTATGGTGCCTCAAGAGGATGAGTTAATCCTGACGGTACCTGATGCCTATCATTCACTTGCTGAAAAATGAGGCATCAAGATTTGAACTCCGCCTCTTCTTTCATTATTCTAATCCACCAGTACTGAAGTCGAAGGTCCTGGTACATCATTTCCACACCAGGATGTACCTTCAAAGGGGATTTATGGAAATCCATCAACACCTCCTCTCGAATCATCACTTGTTCCATGGTGCGTACCCTGAAAAGAATGGAATGTTCCCAACATTCTGAAAACCCTTTAAGATCCCACACTAAGGATAACTGAGCACGTCGTGCCTTGAGGTCTATGTCCCCAAGATTTGTCTTCCTATATATATGAAGGATTTAAGGAGTAACTATCATATACTGGAAGTATGTTGATCCATATCTATCCCCAATGAAAATTATCAATGCAACTAACTACTTTGTCGCATCACTAAACAACAGTAGACCAGACCACCTACTGAGTGCATCTGCTACTACGTTCCCCATCATAGGAGTGTAGACTATCTTGATTTCAAACTCCTAAAGTAACTACATCCATTACCATTGTCTCAATTTTTGGACATTATTTGAAAATATATAGCCGGGACTCTTGTGATCAGAGTATAAAGTAAATTGTTCACCCATGATGTAGTGTGACCACATCGTCTATGCAAAGATCACTCCAGCTATATTGATTTCTTTTGTAACGTTGTTTTTCTCATGTTGTCTCAACTGTTGTGAGTTATTGGGGATCACTGCTCACTCCTGCATCCGGACACAACAATGTCTACTCTCTGATGCATCGTAGTATACTATATACCCAACAACTTCTTCTGGTCGCCTCCTGATGGGTGCAATGGTCAATCTATGCCTTAGCTCTTGAAAACTCTGATAAAACTTCTCAGTCCACAAAAATGGTTTCGCCATATTCATCAATGAAGTCAAGGGGTATGATACCCTAGAGAAGCCATGTACGAACCTCCTGTAGTATCCATCCAATATCAAGAATCTTCACACCTCGGTCACACTCCAGGGTTGCTAACAAGAAAGAATTGCCACTATCTTCGATAGATCCACTGAAACACCAGCATACCTGATAACGTGACCAAGGATATAGACTTTTGGTATCCAAAACACACCCTTAGATAGTTTATAAAAATCATGGTGCTCTCAGATTGTGTCTAGAACTATCTTCTGGTGTGTGGTCTACACATTCTATGACACCGAGTATATCATGATGTGGTCAATGATGACCACTAAGAAGCAATCTTGGTATGGCTGGAAGATCCTATTCATGAGCCCCATGAACACTATTGGAGCCTTGGTCACACCAATGGTCATCACCAAGAACTCTAAATGGACATACAGACATCTGAAGGCTATCTATAGAACGTTTGTATCCTATATACAAATCTGGTGATATTTTGATCCGAGGTCTATCATTAAAAACCATCGAGCACCCATAATCTGGTTTAAGAGGTAATAAATCTACATGAGTGGATACTAGTTCTTCACATTCACCTTTTTCAGGATCTGATAGTCCAGACAAATCCTTATGCTCCCAATAAACATCATGGTGACCAAAATTCGGGATGCACATGGAGAAACACTGAGTCTTATTAATAATTTCTGCTCCAAGTCCTCATGTTGTACACTCAAATCGTGAAACTATGTAGGAGACATCCGATAAGCTCACATAGATATCGTTGTCATCCCTTGGTTTAGGTCTATATTGAATTATACCTATCTGTTAAAAGGTACTCCCAAAAAATCATTAGGAAATAAATCATTTTATTGGCCCAACACTAAGGGATAACTCGGACTCCTCACATAAACTGCTCTAATGGCAAGGATTTCCCACTAATTTTTTATTGTATACACCCTTCTCCATGTAAGTCCATCCTATGCTACAAAGGTTCCCATCTCTCTAGTGACGATAAACATGTTCCCATCTTTAAAAACTGTAATGTCCTGGAATTTCCGAGTAATTTTTTTTAATAAATGCATATTTTACGAGTCCACTAAAATTGACGGCACATGATTCCGAGACCCAAAGTGCCTGGAATTAATTTATGAACTTTAAATTAGGTGCGTTCAGTAAACATACGAGTGGGGTTTTATAAATTTTTAACTGTTTCTCGGAATTTAAATTTGAGGGCAACGTTGAACTCGCTGGGCCAGTATTCGCTTAAGGGGACTTTCACCTCAACGGTTGTTGGTCGAGGTTGAATGATAATTTTTTGGTTTTTCATGGAAATAATAAAATAAAATTATAACATATTTTATTCTATTTGTCGAATCCACTCCTTGTATAAGTATAGTAGTTTGGACCACCATAGAATAACCTCCCATTAGTGGATATGGTGGTAGAGACCACCCGAGCCTACCCCCCCCCCCATGAGTGGTTATGGTGGCGGGGACCACCTGAGGACTAAACCTCTTGAAACCCCCTCTTAATGGGGGAGAAATATCTCAACTCCCTATTTAATGTGGTGGAACCTCTTGATCTTCATCCACATTAATTAAGCCAACCCACCACTTTAATTTTCCCAACCCGTGAGATTATTTAACCCAAATTGAATTATATGCCAACAATCATTATAGGTAAAAAATTCTAATATTTATGGGAATCATTTTATTTTGATGGATTTGGGAGAGGATGATATTTGGGAGAAAAGCTCTCCAAATAAGAACGCATATGGAGAACGCCTCTACTTTGACATTTTCTCCTCCCAATTCAGTCAAAGGATCTCCAATGACACATGAACCAGCAATTGAGGGAAACACTGAAGACATAGACACCCATATTTTCCCAATGATTCTTATTCTTCTTTCAACCTCATCGAAATCATCAAGAGAACTAGATAGGGTTTTATTTTGACAAATTTTTATATTTCCAAGTAGTTCTCTTCAAAAAACAACAAACGCAGATCAACTCTATATTTTAGATTAATCCGCGAATGTTTATATTTTGCGGTATTAATAATGTATAATTATTGTAACTTGAAGGGAGGGTGTTTCATTTATTCTCATTACCCATTAATAATATTCTTTTGATTCATGTATAATAGTCGCTTTCTACTGCTCAAATGTGGAGATTTTGGGCCAAACTAACATGGCTCGTACTCTCCGTAAATTCTTGTGTTTAATTGTGGTGTTCTTAATGATGGTGGAGGATGGTGAACAACCACTCTGGGGCATGAGAACGGTGGCCGACACCACCATCAGCTGCGATACAGGCACCAATGCCACGATGCCACCCCATGGACACTACTGCCACCCTGTCGGCTCCTCACTGATCATGGTCACAACCACCTTCCACTGCTCCACATAACCCCATGACCAAGGCACCATCCCTATAGAAATAATGCTTCCCAATGACCATATCACCTCCTCACAGCCAAACCGCCTCCCAGTCGATGGACCGTCGCCCCGCTGCCGGACCACCGCCCTGCTACATGACCGGTACCACAGGGTCGGACTGCCACCACGTGGCAGGACGACCGCCCCGTGGTTGGATCGATGCCCCATGGCCGGACCGCTACCCTGCATCAGGACCACACCCCCCCCCCCTCACGGCCGGACCACCGACCCATGACTCGACCGTCACCCCACGACCTTGCGCCATCACAACAATATCTATGTCCCCTTGATGCCTGCGAGGCTGGACCCAGCGGTCTGGGCCGAACCCAATGGGCCGGGCCACATTGAGGACCAGGCCAGGTCGGACCGAGTCGGACCAGACCCCTGTATAGTACGACTCAATTACATTATTTTGTGAATAAAATTGGAACCAGAAATTCGTTGGATGAACCATCAGCGAAGTTGGGAACCGTGGAGAGAGTCGGTCACATAGAGTGATACCACACATTGTTTGGGATTAATATGGGGAATGGTCTGGTTGGATCAAGCACGAATCCAACCAATCCCCTGAGACTAAAATTCTAATAACTCACAGATTGGGAATCCAATTGATGCACTTTCTGTTTCATTGAGACCCATATAATGTGTCGAACCATTGAGATACATCATTGTTGGACATCGTGTCAATTGGATTATAGACTAGTAGCTTGTGGAGCGGATCCAGCTGGATATGAGCGAGCATAATGTGGGAAACTAGTAGCTGGATGAGGCTTTATGACTTCTGACCATTTCGACTCGGAGTGCATTGACATGCCTAGAGGAGAGCACCTCTGTGTGACACGGCAGACCCGTGGTCAGGAGTGCCTATGTGTGGTGCGTCAGAACCATGGTACTTGATTAGAGGAGTACCACAGAAGGCTACGAGGGGGAGCACCTCTATGTGATGTGGCTGACCCACGACACTGAACAAGAGGAGTGCCTCATCAAGTCACAAGGGGGTGTGCCTCTGTATGATGTGGCAGACCCACAATACTCGATAGGTTGAGTACCTGAGTAGTTCCTGAATAGTGGGAAGAACTTGAGTTTTACACAGTATTCCCAATATACTCGATTGAGAAAGGGTTCTCTAGTATATGAAGCATTCGACGATGTGATTGGGGATGTTACTTGTTATAATTCCAATAATAAAACATGATGTGTGCTCAGTCAATATCTCTGGGTTTTCCTCATGATTATGATTGATTACTTGATAACATCGGAATAAGTATGGGAATATACTTATTTAGGTATATCTATTGATTTCATACATTATGGTTTATCGTTGGTGGTTTTTGTGAGAACATAAGGATCTCGAGGTCCCAACTGAGTGTCTTTATTCACACCCCTGCACGAGATATGCCTACTCCTTGTTATGTTGGATGCAGACAACGAATAATGATGACTGAGGCTGAGAGTACCAGTAAAGGACGGTTCGTGGAGGTGGTCCATACGGCGTGTCAGTACACATAGGAGACAGGTGGACGTGGATTGATGAGGCAGCGATTTTTACCTCCCCATCATGTAGGAACATTGTATGATGACCCAATACCTGACTTTCCTTTCCTTCAGTTGTATTGTATCATATTTGTTCATGTACTTTCCAGTTTGGATACTATTCTGGCCCGTTTTAATTACTGAACTCACTCTATTTACAGTTCATTTTACTTGTGTTCTTATCTTCTTTCGTGCTTGATTACGTGTGTGTGTGTTTTTTTATAAAGGCAGTGCCTTCCCAGTTTTAGGGAATATTCCTTCTGTGCTAGTCGCCAGCCCCTGGCCTATAGAAGGTGATTTTGGGGTACTCACATCTCAGGCCCCGAGGGACGGGTCGTGAAAAACTGGTATCAGAGAAGTAGGTTCTACTGAAGAACTAGGAATATGATATTTTTTGTCATGTAATAATTTTACAGTTTATGAGTGTGGTTTTCAGTTCAGGAACTCCAGTGTTGGTGCAACAGTAGACATATCCTTTCACCCGGACCCTGACTTCTGATTTCCAACCATGTGCACAAAAACACTGATGGTGTGTGTATTTTCAAAAATTTTATTTTGTGAAATTTTGATTCAGGTCACCAAGTATAACTTTTGGACTGTGGCACACATATTTATTTTCAGGATGCCTCCACGAAGATAGCCAGCTAGATTTCCAAGATATGTAGGCACAGATAGCCCACTGAGCAATGAGGCATCAGTACAGGGCCCTCTTCGGGTAGAGGCACTAGCGGAGGAACCAGCAGTAACATTCCCCACTGGGCCACCAATTCCACCAGCCCCAGAAACAGAAAGTGTATGCCACTTGAGGGTGTTGCATGAGTTCCAAAAGCAGGGGGCACCAAGGTTCAGGGGAGAGATGGACCCCGAGGCAGCTAAGGATTGGCTGGAGGATATGGTGAGAGTCATCCGACTCATGGGGCCACCAGTCGATCTCATGGTGATCCTTGTATCCATCCTTCAATAGGAAGTGACATGCAGATGGTGGAGCATGATGCTCCAAGTTCATGATGAGGTGACGCTTCACTGGGTCAACTTGGAGAGACATTTTTTGGAAGAGTTTATTACAAAAACTCACCTCAAAGTGAGAATATATGAGCTACTTAATTTTCAGAAGGGAATTATGATTGTAGATCAGTATTCATTGAAGTTAACAGACCTCTCACATTAATCAACTAATGATTTTACTCAGTATCCTAACGAATGTGGGGGTGTTAAAGAGAGTCTTTTTGGTGGAGAGTTTCCTTACCGAGTTGTTACCAGTAGCGAGACCCACTACCAGTCATCACGAAGTGGAGTATTCAATAGATGGAAGATGATAGATGTCACATAGGACCAAGAATACTAGACATACATGTGGATGACTGCATGAATCAGGATTGATTGAGTGGGGCACCCGAGGTGAAAACAGTCCTGCAAGGAGCGGGCATTATTTCTAATGTGTCGGGCAAGGTCAAATGGCTCGTGACTATTCGACCCATCATACAGATGATCCAAAGAAGGATGAAGGACTGCCTAGTCAGAGACAGAGGTTCAAAAAAGGAGGTCCATAGGGAGAAGGCATGTGTTGTAGAGGAGTTGGCCATGTAGCTGGCGGTGGGCGACTATTCGAGACTTTACTGCCAGCACCACCAGGAGGCCCTCCCCGAATGTAGGTAGCGGGTGGACAGGGGAGTGGTAACCTCTAGGTAGATAAGGCTTATGATCCTGGAACTCCGTAGATGATATGAGGTAAGATCTGTTTCTACACCACCATAGTTGCAGTACTTAAATACTATGGTGAGATTCATTCTATTATTTCCATTGCCCTTGTTCGGAGCTCTGAGATTCCAACAGAGTCGTGGGCTCGATCCTTATGTCTAGAGTCTCCTACAGGAGAGGATTCCATGATTACGCATTGGTTCCAACTATGTGACTTTACTATATGAAGTGAGAGATTTAGTTAGGATCTCCATGTAGCAACGTCTATGACTTATGACGTCAGCCATGGTATGGACTGGTTATCTACATTCCATGTTCAAAATGACTATATTAGGCACAAAGTGCGGTGTGTTTGCATGGTTGGGACTGGGTTTAACTTCACCAGTGAGAAGGGAGCCTTTGCAGTGCATGATGGACTCACTTAGAGGATAGTTCAGCTGATCACTCATCAGTTGGCCTGCCTTACCTTCTGATCATTTGAAGTGAAGAGTCCGAGTTATCCTGTAATGGTTGACCAGTACAATAATGTCTTCCCTGATGATGTTCCAGGTCTACCCCCTTGTAGAGAGGTAGACTTTTACATTGACTTTTACTCCTGGATGACACTAATATCTACACCAGCATATCAGATGGCTCCCACAGAGCTTCATGAGCTACAATTACAGCTATATGACTTACAGGGGATGAGATTCATTCGACCTAGTGATTCTTCTAGAGCTTCCCTAATTTTGTTCTCCAAGAAGGCCGATGGGAGATTGAGAATTTTTGTTTACTAACGGCGCCCGAACCAGGTGACCATGAAGAACACGTAACCACTCCCAAGGATTGATGATATCATAAATCAGCTGAAGAGAGCACAATGGTTGTCCATGATAGTCCTCAGATTAATCTATCACAAGCATAGAGTGCGAGATGAGGATGTGAAGAAGATGACCTTCAGATATCAGTATGGCCATTACGAGTGCTTGGCTATGCCATTAGGCATGAAAAACGCATCAGCAATGTTATTTTGACTAATGAATATGACTGTTAATCCAAACCTTGATCAGTTTGTAGTAGTCTTCATCAATTACAATCTGATCTACTCAGCTACTAAGGAGGAGCATGCGTATAATTTGTGGGTAGTACCGTACATACTCTGAGGGCACTAATTTTATGGTAAACTCTTGTAGTTATAGTTCAGGATCTGACAAGTTCCATTTATGGGATATGTCATCTTGGAGGCAGGAGTTCCATTGGATCTAGTGGTGATTGAGGTGGTACATTCATGAGAGACACAATGGAGTGTGACATAGGTAGGAAGTTTCTAGGGTTTGGCCGGATACTACAAGAGGTTTGTGAAAGCATTATCCTGAGTTGAAAAACCACTATCATCCTTGACAAGGAATAGTCAACCCTTCGTGTGGTCGGAGAGATGCCATCAGAGTTTTCTGGAGCTGAGGCTGAAGCTGAGTAGTGCGCCATCCCGAGGCTTCAAGAGGAGGGCGTTGAGTACTAGTCTACTACGCCACATAAGGGACCAGGCTCAGTTGTGTCTGGATGCAAGAGCGAGAAGTGATCTCATGTGGTTCTCAATCACTAAGAAAACATGAGAATAACTATGATATCCATGACCGGGAGTTAGCAGTAGTGGTCTTCACTTTGAAGATGTGTTGACACTATCTGATGTGAGATCGTTTTTCCATGTACAATGATAATAATATTCCCAGGTTTATCTTCTATAAAAAAACCTAATCCTGAGACAATGATGATTAATGGAGTTCCTACAGGACTTTGACATCGAGATAGTCTATAATATTGGGAAGGGGAATGTTATTGCAGATCCAATCAGCAGGTGATCTGGTATACAACTATTAGGTGAGGCGACAGAGGAGCTGGGTGATTTAATTATTTACATTATGGATAGAGATGAGTAGCTTTTCATTAGTCTATTACAATCACTCCCCCACTCCTTCAGCGAGTCAATGAGGCACAATGTGTGGATGCTGATTGCGATACACGACGTGATCAAATATCTATATGACAAGCACATGATGGATTTCCTAATGGTGGGGAGTAGTTCAGCCTCTTTAGAGGAAGTACCACTATACTAGTGTCACTTCAGTAGGATGTGTTGTGGGATTTCAACACATCCCCTATAGTGGTACATCTAGGAGTGGAGAAGATGTATCATGATCTCCGAAAATAGAAATGTTAACCGAGAATGATGAATGTAGAAGCAGAGTTTGTTTCTCAGTGCCTCACTTGGAAGCAAGTGAAGGAGGAGAGTCAGGTAATAGTAGGATAGGTTCATCCTTTGGCGGTCCCAAAGTGGAAGTGGGATGGGATATACATGGACATTGTGAAAGGTCTTCCACATACATCCGGAGGTCATGATTCTATTCGGGTGATCATTGATCGACTCACCAGGTCGGCCCACTTCCTACGGATCAGAGAGAAGGGTTCATTAGAGATCATGCGACGTCTCTATGTGTATGATATTTTTCGGTTACACAGAGTACCCTCAATGATAATCTCAAATCTTGATGAAGGTTTTACTTCTTGTCTATGGATGGGGTTGAAGGGGGCTTTTGGGCAGCATCTTCATTTGAGCATCTCCTTCTTTCTTAAGACAAATTGTCTGACCGAGCAGACCATTTAAACCCTTGAGGAATTGTTGTGTGCCTCTGTCCTCAACTTCGGTCATAACAAGGAGGATCACATTCCATTTGAAGAGTTTGCATACAAAAACAACTATCACTCTAACATAGGGATGGAATCATTTGAGGAATTGTACTTATGACCATGAAGATCACGTTTGTGTTGGACTGAACCAGGGGAGTCCACAATCATGGGACCAGAAATGGTAATGGATTCCATAGAAATGGTGCAGATCATCCAATAGAATATGAATACTTCCCATAGATGGAAAAAGTCATATGATGACAGGAGAAGGAGATCTCTAGAGTTCAAGGATGAAGAAGACGTCTTTATATGGGTCTCACCCTGACATGCTCTAATGAGATTTGGTTGAGGTGGCATGATATCTCCGAGAATCATAGGACGTTTTCAAGTACTCAGCAGAGTTAGAATGTTGGCATACTGCTTAGCTCTTCCACCTTAGTTGCACTCGATGCACGACGTCTTCCATGTATCCATGTTCAAAAGATACGTGCACAACCATCATAACATCCTCAACCATGGAGAGATGGACATTGATGATTGGGTGACATTTACGGAGGTTCCAGTGGAAATTGAAGATCGACAGGAGAGGGTCCTTGGTGGATGGTCGGTACCTCTGGTGCCCGTTCTCTAGAAACACAGAAATCTCCCGGAGAGCACATGGATGTGAGATGCTCAAATTCATTCTTAGTACCCCCACTTGTTTAACTATTTATGAGTTATGTCTTATGGGGAAGTAAGTCCCTGAGGTTGGGAGAATGTAATGTCTTAGAATTTCCATGTAATTTGTTTTAAAATAGTTCTAAATTTTACGATTCAACAAAATTTTACTGCACATGATTCTGAGGCCTTGAGTGCACGGAATGAATGTTGGATCTTTTTTTCAAGTACTTTCAGTAAATGTACGAGCGAGTTTTCATAACTTTTGAATTGTTGCACAAAATTTCAATCTGGGGGAACCATTGAACTAGTAGAGTTGATATTTTGTTGAGGGTATTTTCACCTCGATGACAGTTGGTCGAGGGATAAATATATTTTTTAGGCTATTCATGGATATAATAAAATAAAATTATCACAAATTATATTTTATTTTTTTATCCACACCATGTTGATGTTGAGTAGTGGGGACCACCAAACGAAACATCCCATGAGAGCTTATGGTGGTGGGAGAACCTGATCCTAACCTCCCAAGATACATTATGGTGGTGGGGTCCACCTGAGACCTAAAACTCTTGAAATCCCCTCTTAATAGGGGAAAAATAACTCAAATCCCTCATGAATGTGGAGGATAATCTTGATCTTCCTCCACATTAATTAAATCATCACACCACTGTAATTGTGCCAGCCTTTGAAATTAATTATCCAAATATGAATTATATGACAACAAATATAATAGATCACATAATCTATTATTTTCGGGCTACCATTTCATTGTGGTGGATTTGAGAGAGGAGGAGTTTCGGAGAAAAGCTCACAAAAAACTAATGACATTGAAGAATGCCTCTTCTTTGACATATTATTCTCCAAATTTCGTCAAAGGATCTCATATGAAACACGAACCGACAATCAAGGAAAACGCCGACGACAATAACGCCCATCATTTCCCAACGATTCTCCTTCTTCCTTATGAACTCATTGAAATCATAAAGATAATGAGTTAGGGGTTTATTATGAATTATTTTTATATTATAATGTCCATCCCTTTTAAAAACAATTAACACAAATCAACTATCAAATTATATTGATCCACAAATGTTTTTCATTTGCGGGATATGGAATGTTTAATAGCAAGATCTTGAAGGGATATTGTATGAATTATTCCCTTACCCGTTCTTAATATTCATGTGGTTCACGTATAATAGCCACTTGTTAATGCTCTAATGTGGAGAGTGTGGGCCAAACAAATAGGGAATGTCTTGTTCATAAATTATTCTGATGAATTGTGGTGTTCAACGCGATGGTGGAAGTTTACGGCCAACCAAAAAGGGGTGTTAGAATGGCGTTCGGCACCACCATCGGTTGTGACAAAGGCGAAGACGCCGCCCCGTGTCCACCACTGCTGCCTCATGGACTTCGCGCCTCCCATGTCCTCTGTCATCGAATGCGGCTCCAAACTACCCTACGGCCTAGACGACACCTCGTGGCCGGCCTACCCATGCAGCAGGACCACCGCCCCAAGGCTGGACCGCCGGCCCATGACCGGACCACAGACAATTGGCCGGAACATATCTCCACAGGCGGTCGCCTCCCTACGGCCCGGTTGCCGCCCCACAGCCAGACCACTGCCCCACCCACAGGCGGACCACCGCCTCGCAATTGGACTACCTCCCTATGGACAAACCGTTGTCCCAAGGCCGAACCTCCACACAGGGGCCGAACTGCCATCCCCGGTCGATCCGTCCTGTGGCCTCACGCACTCGAGGCAATCTACGCGGCCCCTCGTGGCCTACCGGGCTGGACCCATCTAGTCGTGCCAAACCCGACGGGCCGGGCCACACATTGGACAGGACTCGAGCCCACTAGGATCCAATTTTATTCTTTGGCCATAACTCTAGCACCAAGCGTCCGTTAGAAGAACCGTATGTGACATTGGGAACCTTGGAGCGATTCAGTACCTTTGAGTGACACCCCAATATATTTTGGATTATGATGGAAAATGGTCAGGTTGGATTGAGCAAGAATCCAATCAGGCCCCCGAGAATAATATGAAAATAACTCATAGAAAAAACATTTGATTAACGCGCTATCTGTTGCGTTAATACCCCTATGCAGTGTCATACCATTAAGATACTTCTTCATGGGACCTTTTTGAAGATGGTATATATACCGAAATCTTGTTGAGTGGGTCCTCCCGGAGATGTGCGAGCATAGTTCAGGAACCTAGTAGCTGGTTGAGACATGATGACTGCTAACCATTTCGACTCAGAGTGACTTGACGAGCCCAATGGGGTGCGCCTCTGTGTGATGCAACAGACCCGTGTTGGGAAGTTCCTATGTATGATGCCGCAGGAACACGATACTCGACAGAGGGAGTACCTTAGTAGGATACAAGTGGGAGTGCCTCTGTGTGATAGAGAAGACCCACAGTACACGACAAGAGGAGTACCTCATCGACTCACGAGGGGGAGCACCTCTGTGTGATGCGACAGAACCATGGTGTGGAGCACCTCTGTGTGACATGGAAGACCCATGATACTTGACAGGAGGAGTACCTCATCAGTCCAAGATTTGTGGGATGCACCTATGTGTGACGCAATAGGCCAACTAAAGTCAATAGAGAAAGTGTTCTCTAGCAGTAGAAGTGCTTGAAGATATTATTGGGAATGTTACCTGTCACTACCCCATGAAGAAAACCTGGTATGAGCTGAGTTATTACCTCTTTGTTTTCCTCATTATTGATATGCATTTCTTGTTATTTTACGTATATGTATAAGCATATATCTAAGTAGGGTTGTCTGATGAATTAAAAATTTGTGTTTTACCCATGGTGTTTTTTTGTGAGAACTTGAGGGTCTCGGGGTCCATACTGAGTATCGTTATAGTCACCTCTACATGGGATCTGACCGAATCTATTTGTGTTGGATTCAGACGATAGAAACTACTGACTGAGGATTAGAGTACTAGGACTGGATGGTCCTAGGAGGTTTACCATTTGGTGTGTCGGTACACAGAGGAGATGAGTGGATGTGGAGTGATGAGGAGGCGATCTGTACCTATCCTTCAGGTAGGAACCTCGAAAAATGACTGAGTAGTTGACATTCCATTTTCTTCAGATGCATTGTATCATAGATTTACGTGTAAATTCTATTAGGGGTTGAATTTTGGAACATTTTTCATACATCACTCATTATGATTACAGTTCAGTTTACATGATTTCTTATCTTGTTGTGTGAATGGTTACGTGTGCTTGCATGTTATATAAGAAATGCCATCCTAGTTTTAAGGAATAATAATTCGGTGCTAGTCACCAGCCCCTAGACTAAGGAAATATGGCATGGGGTAGTCATGACACGGGCCCCGGGGGACAGGTCGTGACCCGAACACACCACACATTTTCCCTAAATCAATCGATTGGAGTATGTACTATGGATTGCTAGTCCATACTGAAGATGACCTTGTAAGGCCTCGATGCTTCTACTATTAGATCCGAGACGAAGCTATCATCTCCTAGAGTGAGCTCACTCTGCCTGCACTAGTGTGTGATCATCGAATATTCCCACACAAGATTCATTAATCTTATGGACCGAGCAAACACGTTCATCCTAATCTCCAAGATCTGAACGAGTTTCGTGGAAATGAATGAGTGAATGAAACCTTAGTCTATAAGTACTACAACACTAGTGGAATATACACTAATCATACCACTAATAATATTTAATCAACCGTGGTTGTAGGAATCTTCCTCCCGTAGTTGTAGTCACCCTTGTCTACCTACTCCCTGTGGTCGGGGTGGACCACTTGCGGGTGGTGGTTGTATTTACTAAAAGCTGCATCCACCACCTACTGCACGACCTACTCCTCAGAAATGTTTTCCCCCTATGGAACTCATCTCTCGAATTTATCCCTTTTCCTCGGCGGTCCCTCAACCTTCAGCTTATTTTCAGTACAATGGGTCTGGAATTCACGAGCCATGTGTCCCTGCTCGCTGCACGTGAATTACAGTTTGATTCCCAGCTGGCCCCCTTTTCCTCGTTAGCTCCGCACCTCCAAACGTGCATCCTGGGGTCATCCACAAGAGGGACATTCCCACATGGACCTCTACGTCATCTACCTACTACCTTCTATAGATGACTCGTCTACCTATCTTCTAGTGGTGGCTCTCACCATTAGTTCTTGCTCCGATAAAAAGAGCTCCACCAAAAATACTCACTCCATCATGGGTCGTAATATTCAGTGATATCATCAATGCTTTGATCTCTTGACAGATACCCTACTAAAAAGTCTGATAACTAAAGAATTTGTCACATACCACGTCGTTGGAGTAGAGAGAAAGGTCAGTGAACCTCGTCGAGTACTGGGAAACTGATAGGCTGCCCAACTATAAGTGCAGCATCTCCTGGATTCTAATTTAGCATTAAGTCTCTAGTACAAAATCCTTCCTGAAGAGGGGATCAAAGTCCAACTTCGAAAGTGTCACATCCTCATGCGACTAGAGCCTCAAACTCGAATATCTTTTTTCCATTCACTTGAAATGATGTTAATCTAGGATAACCATATACTCTACTAGTGTCCCAATTTGGCAGAAAACTCTGGCCACAACCTCTAGCCAGTCCTCAGCTGCCTGGCGATCTGTCTTGCCTCGAATCTTAGAGGCCTCTCTCTCTAGAACTCGTGCATGACATTAAGTTGGAATACACAGTCTACTAGTGGGGCTAGTAAGAACAACATTCCAATGGGTATTGGTGCTGTTGGTGCACCACCCGTAGGTTATATCATAGTAAGAGGGACTTTCACCAAAGCCTCATCACTCGGTGGGATGTCATCGTGAACTCTCTACAAAATCATGGTTGGCTGTCTGCATGGAGCCATAATGAAAATAAACATGTATTCCACAGTCAGTAGGATATATCTGGTGAGCAGTCTCAAATTAGATCAAAAGTAAATTATTTCCAAAACACACAAAAACACTTTACTCTATTAGAATGATCAGATTATTATTTCTTCTGTAGAACTGAGTCCTCTTATACCACTTTGTCACAACTCACCCCCAGGGCCGATGTCATTACTACCCTAGATCGCCTTTCATTGGCCAGGGTTTGGTGACCAGCTTCCGAACAGTGTATCCAAAAAATGGGAAGGCGTTTCTTTTATCCCTCTACAAAAGCATAGTTAAAGAACACATCAAGATGCAACCAAAAATTAAAACATCAGTAGTAAAATTGTGCACTGAGAGTAATGGGGCTAGAACACAAGAACAACTAAAAGACTCAACTTTAATAGAAACCAGTAAATAGCTAATGCGATCATTCTATAAGGTTCTTACCTGAAGTGTAGGTACATATCGTCTCGACACCACTCCATAACGACAGTCACCACTATCCACTGTCAGGTCCTAGATCCCTGAGTCATTGTAAAGGTTGCATTCCATCTGCAAAAGACACAACATTGTGTGGGTGAATCCCATGCAGGGTGACTATAACAATACCCAGTACGGACCCCGAGACCCCTGAAGATCACTAAGAATTCTGCAATGTAAAACCAAAAAGCATGATCTCATTCATGATGTACATTGAAAAAGACTCATCTCAATCCTAGTATACAACTCAATGCTTAGGAATAACGATGATTTGTCTTATGCTATATCATTTTATTTCATTAAGAAGACTCCACAACTAAACAACGAATGTGTTGTTCTAATGTATATCTACCCATGGTCATATAATGTTGATCAGTGACTGTCTTCTTTAAGGCTGGTCCTCATTGGGTCGCACATTACCGATCCACACATGATCCCTAGAATGATGATCCTTACAGGGTCACTATAATGCTGATCTAAACAGGGTCGATAGATGTTGATGCACATAGGGTCTCTATGATGTTGATTCCCACATGGTCGCTATGATGTTGATCTATAGATGGTCGTTATATGCTGATCCACACAAGGTAGCTATTATGCTGATCCACAATGGGTGTTTATGATTTTAATCCGCACATGGTCACTAGATGATGATCCACATAGGGTCAATATTCAAATGATATCCTACCACATGATTCCCCATACTAGGTGCGTTTGAGTTCCACAGTATCTGCTCCTCTGGATACCATTCATGAACAACTTCTATGAAGATCCACAAAGGGGTAACCCAACGTAAATTCATTTTGAATGTTTTCAAATTCAATAGAACGAACATCAACCATAGGGTCGGTCTGTGAGTTATTGGAATATTACTGCCGAGGGACCTATTAGATTCGTGTATGATCTTACCTGTCTGTAGATTAAAATTATAAAAAACTATGTTTGAGTATCGCAGAAATATTGAATTGTTCCAAAGATCCCAACGCCATAGACGGTTCATCAAACAGACACCTGGTCTCTAAGATACGACTCTTTTAAGAGATATGGGACCCGAATGGGTCCGAGTCCTGTCTGACACGGTCAGGCAGACCCATCCTAGGCCGACACGACCAAGTCGGTGTTGACCCAGCCCAGTCTGTGTCTGAACCGGACAAGCCCAAAATAGAATGGGCTGGCTAGGTTGGGCATGGCTATAGAGGGGTCGGCCCGTCGTGTAACAGACCAGCCAGACCAGCCTGCCGGGCGTGGCCCGTCGGGCGAAGTAGCCCGGTGCACTGGCACAACTCACCAGCTTAGTGGCCACCAAGCACCCCATATAGATGAAACAGTCGTTTGACTCTTCAATCAATGGAGACACATGGTGTATCCATATGGTTCACGGGATTCATGGGGCTTGTTTCCCCTCCGACGCAACCCCTTCATGGCGGCGTGCGATAGCCCGGCGCCTCGCCATTACAGCAAACTATGTGTCAGCAACCCCATCAGGTCCGCCACGACTCCAAGAGGTTCCACCCTCTTCCTCAGTCGGCGCTTGTCTCCGGTTCCAGTCAGTGGTGTCACATTGAGAGATCACCTGAAAGCCACCTTGTGAGATCCAGTGGTCTGTTTTCCCCTCCACTCGTCCCTACATGCCTCCAAGGATGTCGTCATCATTGCGCGTATCATAGAATCATGGTTCTGCCATGTTTGATTATTTTACGCCCGTAGAACGTGACAAGAACGAATTGGTCAAGGGATCAGGCCTTATATGTCTAGCCCACACCCTCTGCATTAGGATCATTACAAGTGGGTATCAATTTATTCATCTTCAAGTAAAATAATTAATTCATAAAAAAATCCCCATCATCGATATTCTATGGAGTCATCATGGTGGAGGAAACATATTTTGTGTTTTAGGAAGATGTCGGCGTTCGTCATTCTCAGTTAAACCATTTCAACGTTACTTTCCAATCTCCCATTCCTCATCGGTGGAAGATGTTGCCACACTTCGTCAAAGGTTCCCACATTCAATACAAAAATCCCACGCCTGAGATTCATTTAAATTGAAGGAAGAACCAACCGAGTTGCACCACGTTAATGGAATTAATTTATGAACAACATTTACTGTTTCAATGTGTTGGATACAAAAACCAAGATATGAGCCATTAAATGTCCTGAGAACTCCATTGTCCCGCCACGCCACTCATCCAGTGGAGAAAAAATTAAATAAAAATTTCATTTTATTTTATTATTGTTTTTAATGTCGAAAAACAATTTTTTTCTCGACCCACAGTAGTCGAAATGAAGTCTTCCTTATGTGAATCCTGGTGCTGTGAATTCAACATTGTCCTCATATTTCAATTAAAAGCACCGGTTCAAATGTAAGAAAATGTCGCCCGTATGTTTACAGAACATACCTAAAAAATTTTATAATTCTGTTCCGGAAACACTATTCCTTGGAATCATGTTCCGTCATTTTTCACAAAATCATATTAATACCCATTTTCTAATAAAAAATTATTATGAAATTTTCCGGGACATTACGCATATAAATAATTTATTTAAATGCATTTTTTAATATATTCCTTAATTGTTTTATACTTGTTCACAAAATAATTCTTTATATGAGAGTATTTAGTATATATTAAAATTTTCACTATGTTTTAATATTTATTTTAATATATATTTATTTTTAAATTTTTGAAATTAATATATATAATTAATACAATTGGTCTATTTTTTAAAAAAAATTTGCAGTATATTGATTTTAGTTTATTTAATTTCACAAATTTTTTATAATTATTTTTTTTATGATTATATATTCATTAATAAGGTTAATTATTTTTAATTTTTTGGGAATTTATTCATTTTTAATATATATTCATTTAATATTTATTTATTTTATTTTAAATATATTAAAAATATCGAAAATGATAATGTTATAATAAAAACTATATATATAAATGATATAATATTTGTTCTGATATAATATAGATTTTATCTACTATAATTTTACTAAAGATAGTGATATGTATTGTTGACACAAAATTTAGCCTTGATAAAACCTATATTTTATAGTAGTTATTTATTTCACACTAATGAAACTCATATTTATCCAATATATTTTGAAAGTACTGATAAACCCTTATTTGTAATATAAATTCAACACTAACAGAACATGTTTCTTTTCCCCATTCATGCTCTCTAGTGGATGTCAACCTCTTTTTCTACTTCCCACAGAACATCATGTACAAATCAATCATCTCAAAAACTACGGTATTTGATTTAATATCTTGCAACAACATGTACTTGTATTTTATTATGCATGACAAGAAAATTGGTCTTAGTGAGAAGTTAAGGATTATAAAATTCCTTTCCCCATCATTCATATGGTTTATAAATATAGTTTCTTATAGAACCATTTTGAAACATGATTTACTCATCCAAAAGTATTGTACAATGTTATCATAAGCAACACTTGTTGAATCACATTTGTAGAATAATAAGGACCAATAAATAACAACCTACTATGTGGAACTGTATTGATAATTCAAAATAAAATACTTTCAACTACATTTATATATTTATAATTCATTATAATTTTTATAAAGGGGAAATTCCAAATTATGATTCCATAGTTAATTATTTAAATAAACAAAGAATTATAATATTTTTATTATACAGATGAAACATCATGAATCATTCATGTGTATACTACAAGATCAATATAAATAGTACTCCCACTTAATGATTCATGCACACCAGGGGGTTCATATAAAGGGGTGACTTCTTTCCCCATTACCTTGTGCCTTGATGGATGGGTTTTTTTCTAATAAAATTTAGTTAGTAGCAAATGATATCATATTTAATGGGGGAAGGTATCCTATATCTCCTTTTCCGATGTTAGATTTATTTTTCTCAAAGGAAACTCTTTATGAATGCATATCAATTTTCCAGCTTATCCCAATATATAAAAAAGTGATTAATTATTTAAAATAATATATTTCTATTGGCTCGGGTGAGACTGATTGTAGAAATGAATATCTTTTCTGATACTCAATTATTCTAGTTATTGAAAAACATTATAAATATATATGGATACTTTTGATTTATGGACAAACAAATATAGTGGATTTCAATAGAATCATGGACAGGATAGAAAAAATTTCAGGGATTGAATTTTAAGAGGTTCTATAATTTAGTGAAGTTTGAACTTATAAAGGATGTATCTCATTTGTTCGAGTGGGATAATCTAAGAATTCCTTAACCCTTGGGTGGTCTGGGATATCAATACATGCGCATGATAAATGTTTGATGTTTTAGAAAAGATAGAATGGGAGCTGATTCTTGAACTGGCATCCCCAGGGAATGAAATTATTGAATCCAAATATAATCCCCATATGAGATTTTACGATGTATCCTTTAGCCCCCACCCTATATTTTTTTGGAGACGCATTAGGGAATCAAGTGTTTCTATTTGTTTGGCCTATTTTTATCTGTGAGTACATGATATATATTATCTATTCATTTATTTTTGTTCATTTTTATGTGTATTTTTTCTTTTCTTTTTTGTGAAGTCAATGGCATCATACAATATTTGTAGAGGAAGATCCATTACCAAGCCTATAGGTCCATGGATAGGTGGCCCAAGAAATTTCGTGAAGGCTCGGTGTCGCGTCATACCTGAATCATCCAGTCTGTATCCCCAACCCTGTGTATTGCTGGAATCATCATCTGTCTGCATCATGCCCACGTCACTACCTTCTCGAGTCACTTCTTGCGATGTACATCCACCAAGGGGCGTGCTTAGATTAAAACTCTTGTTATTATGTGTATGTAATTTATTTAATTAATCATACAGATTCACTTATATATATATATATAACATATTTATTTTTATTTAATCATTTTTAAAATTATTTCATTTAAAATTTGAATATTTATTTTTATTTTTGATATTTGAATATTTTTTTAATTTATTAAATTTTTAATATTTATTTATACCTAATTATTTAATATGTTTTATTTTTATAATTTTTTCATTTATATGATTAATATTTATTCAATTTCATTTGCAATGGTGTAATGCATTTAAAATGTTGAAAATTCATATATTTAAATAATTAATATGAATTTTTTTAAGATTCTCTATTTTTTCGTATGAGTTTACTATTAATTCAATTATTGATTGAAATTTTCTATAATTATTCAATATGATTTAATATTGTTACCATGTTTTTTATTTATATGATTAATACTTGTTCAATTTTTTTATTATGTTGTAATATTTTTGAAATGTTTGAAATCTTTAATAATAATTTATTTAAATAATTTTTTAAATATTTTCTACATAATTTTTTGTACATGTTAATAATTCATGTAATTATTCATAGAATTTATTTTGTACATATTTACTATGTTTTAAATATATTTTTATATTTTCATCTATATTTTAATTTATATTCATTTTTAAATATTTTAAATTAATATATATAATTAAAAAAACATAACCAATTTATAATTATTTTTGGAGTCTATTTATTTTTAATTATTCATTTTCACTCATTGTTGATAATCAAGTATATATGATTATATATTCATTAATACGGATTATTAATATTTATTTATTAAGAATTTATTCATTTCTAATATATACTAATTTAGTATATATTTATTTTATTTTAAATATTTTTTATCAGCTCTAAAAAGAAAATAATATCATAAAACATATATATATATATAACATCCATATAATATTAGTGATGATAAATATTGATTTTATCTACATTAAATTTAGCAAGGATAATTATTTGTTTCATCATCACAAATTCTAACAATGATAAAACCTATCATTTTTTGAAGTTATTAATTTCACATTGATAAAACACATATTTATCTACATGTTAGGGTAAGCACTGATAAAACCATCCTGGTAATATAAATTCAACACATTTCGAACTAGTTTTACTTCCTAATTCACGCTCTCAGATGGTTGTAACCTCTTTCTCCCATCCCCTAGAACATCTTGGATGACTGAAGAATCTCAAATCCTATGGTATGTGTGTGAATATCTTTAAACTACATGTACATGTTTTTTATTATGCATGACAAAACAAGAGTCTTTGTTGGTAGTTCAGGTTTATGAAATTCCATTCTCGATGATTCATGTGTGGTTTATAAAGACAATTTTATATGCATCCATTTGGTAAAATGATATACACTTCCACAAGTATTGTTGATTGTTCACTTATTCCAAACTGGATGAATCACTTGCGTAGTATAATAAGGTGTAATAAATAACATCCTACTCTACGAAACTATATCAATATTTTAAAATAAAACACATTGAACTAAAATTTATAATTCCAATTTCAATATAATTTATAAAAATGAAAAATTCATAATTTTGGTTCCATACATTATTATTTAAATAAAAATAGCATTATAATATTATTATTCGACTAATGGGACTTCATGAAAAATTATTGTGTATCCTAAAAGATCAATATCAATGGTACCCTCTCTCAATGCTTCATCCATTCCAGAGTTTTCAGATAGGGTGACCCATTTTTTTCATTTTATCATGTCTTGATGGCTAGTGTTTCTTATACTTTAATTTTTTGGATGCTAAAGGAAAAATATTTCATGGGGGAAGATGTATAGAAGAATTCAATATATTACCCATATCTTCTTTGTTGATGGTATATTTTTTTCCTCAAGGAACACTCTTTATTTGAAGATAACTCCGGGGATCGAGTTTTATTCTTAAAAATAGACTAATTTAGAAGACCATAGGTGAATCTAAATTCATGATATAGAGGGCCCCATGGATTGTTTATAAATCATGGATTATTCCAACATGCCTTGCAGTTTCTGATGGGATGGATTCCACTATCATCCCTTGATTTAATAATTCTAATTACATAAGGTGTATTGATAAACTATATGTATGGATTAAAAAAATTTATTAGAGGTTTATTCTGATTATTACATGAATAGAATATATAGACACGGATAACTACGTTTAAATAATGAATTCTTGGGATTCTATTTTGGGAATTATAGGTGTACATTTCCCCACAGAATATAGATAATATTTAATGAATATTTCAGCAAATGCATATGTCCTCTAGTAGTCTCGCCATTGGTTTGACCCTTATTATTGAAATATTTCAGGGGAATAATCCATTAAATTTTTTCCCTTATTGTATGAAAATATAAAGAGGATAATATTATACCACTCCTCGTTAGTTAAGAAGAATCTCATATTCGAGAAATTAACTACTAGTATGGTTCCATGATCATCTGATATGCATAGAATTAAATTTGGAAGAGTAATGAGATTCAGATTATTAACCCCTTCTAGTCTCCTTACATATGTATGTGGATCCCCACACTATCCAATGAGGTTAAAATTAATTAGAATGAAACTACCTTCAGATGAGTTTCTTTCTGATTGGGTTTTGTTGTATTTGATCATCTGGGTTACATTATCACAAGTTGAAATATTTCCATCAATTATTTTTTTGAATCCACCAATCACTAGAGCTTATGCATTCTTCACGGGATAAATGTTCTATATTGACAGAGGATGGAAATAATTAATCATGGTATCAAATATTGTTTTTATTATTAATGGTAATAATGAATCATATTGGTTTCTCCAATTCATTGAATTATTGTTTAGGAAGGTTAAATTCAATTTCAACACAACTAGAAATTGTAAATATACTTAGAGTTTTTAGAAAATGTTGGTATAGGAACCGTAAGATGACCATATACCAGGGGTTTTAACAAAACCATTGGTATCCAATCCTTCATATGACCCAATTACATTCATTTTAAAAGTATCTGTATTGGTGAAATCTATACCAAATGTTTTATACATACCATTGTCATGTATTCAATAAAAATACATTACACCAATGGTTTTTTCCAAACATTTGGTATATGTGATTGATATGCCAAAAGTTTGGATAAAACATTTGGTATCTCTTACTTTTATGGAACATATACTAATTATTTTTCCAAAACTATTCGTAAGAGTTTCAAAATTTGAAATACATATATCATTGGTTTGGAAAATCATTTGTATAGGTCTGTACTAGTGGTTTTCAAAACAGTTGGTAATGATATTTTTATATTTAATGAAGTGTTTTATAAAATAAAATTTAGTGCACAGTTGAATAAAAATTAATTTAAAAATAAATTTTTATCATAATTACATTCTTAAAAACATTGTAACTTAGTTGTTATGAGATAGAAATATAATTTGTGTGATTCCATATATTAAATAAAATTTTATTTAAAATCAATTTTCACTCACTGAAAAACTGTCACACTACCTCATATTGTCATGATTATTTAGGAAAATCATCCTTCACCCATTATTGATCTTATTTGAATCAATTTCTCATCAATATGATGCATTGTATGAAGAATTTTACCCAAAGCCCGGCATTGAAAAACCATAGGACATCCCTATAATAATTGATCCCAAAAAATCTATGATAACACCAACATTAATCAATTCATTTTATAACGATACTATAATGTTAAAATATAACCTCTCATAAACCAATGTAAATATATCCAATACCTACTAAATGATATACTATTCATTATATATAAAAGACATTCACCTAGGGATAAGTATCCATATTTAAACTTCATGAATTTAATTTTCTAAATCACTATGAAAGAATAATTAGATAGCCAATAATATTTAATTTATTTAAATATAAAAAGAGATGTGTTAAATGAAAAAAGCATTTTGAAAGTTTCTGATTTCAAATAATCAATAACTAGATGATAGTTTTGATTAAATCCAACTATTATGCCCAGAAACATGTTTCCATATTCATATGAATACATTTCTATTATATTGTAATTTTTATCAATGAATATCACGTAACATATTTTGTTTGTATTGCTCCATCCCTGATCAAACAACACCAAAGCATGAGATAATATGTAACCCTAGGATGTTTTCATCAATCATTATTTCTAATTTTTTTAAAAGACATTTCTTGTTGATACAGAATAGGAGGCTTCCATTATCATTACAGTATCTTAAACATAAGGACATGATTATCTAAATTCATACCTCACTGGAATACCAGGTAGAATTTTTATTATCAAAGGGTTATAATATGATAGAATCTTGAATCAATAAATGGAATTTCAACATGAACATAACCATCTATCAAAAATACCCCCCTTGTGAGGATCATAATTTTTTTATATGGTCATGTCATAGGGATTTTGTTCAAATAAAACTTCAACAAATTACCTGTCATTTGACATGATAGAATAATTTTGTGAATTATGATATTTATTTTATTATAAATCAATATTAGAATAATCAATGCATTTTTTTTCAATATTTATGACAACATTTGAGAATTTTAGCATCTAAGAGACAAACAATTGTAATATATGAGTTCCCTATATAAATTTTATTGAAATATAACATATCTCCAATCAATGTGTTACTTCCTCCATAATTATAAGGCAGTTGTTAATCATCTCTATTTTCCATGTTTCCCCACATATCCCATGGATAAAATTATAAAAAATTATTCACATTTTCGAACATTTCATGGAAGAAGAAAAACAATCCTTTTAATATTTTTATTCTTATGAACATCCACGATATAAATTTTTATACAAACCACAACTCACATGTTTAGTTAGAAATACCGTCGTGCAAGAATGATAAAAATATAATTTAAATAAAAGAATATTTTATATTCTTTTTATGTAGGTCATGTATAATAGCATTAGAAAACCTAAAAACAATATAATAAGAATCTATCACCATGAATTTGAGCTAGTTCAAGATCATCATCATTTACAATCAAAATTAAATTTCTTACTTTGTTGTCAGATAAGAAAAACTATATTGGTACATATATGAATTGAATTTTTCATTCAATCATCCATATGATAAATGATGGGTATTAAGCTATAAATAAACAGATATCACCTTCATCCAATATATCATCATTCATGATGAAAATAAACCAATTATCAAATTTTTATTCACATATAAAAGGAAGGGTATCATTCCTACTACTATATTCGTAGATATTTGACCTATTATTCATTGTAATAATGATTAAAACCTCCAAATATACATTTTTAGACAAACCCCACAGATGGTTGGAACTATTAATGAACTTTTAATTCGCATGGTACATGAAAACTAATCTTCTATATAATTAAAAACACTATCAAATTAATTTATGTGATACAAGGATTCTAATATATTGGTGACATATTTCAAAATATTAGGAATATATATTCCCTTACTCCGAAATTTATTCCATATATTCTAATTAACAGGAATCAACCTATGTAATTTAGCTAGATTATGGAAATTGTTTTGATCCATATTTGACTTGCATAGAATTAGATCTTATGCATAAATTAATGAATTAGTCTTATCAGTGAAAATATTCAACTTTAGATAAAAATATTTTTTGATTTGTAAAAATCTAAACATGTTTAGAGTTAAATGTGTGAGAATATTTTTTCTCGACATTGATGATTTGAATGCATCGATTAATGTTTTTGTCACGACTCGTCCCTCGGGGCTCGTGTCGTGACTATCCCAAGCCCACCATTCATAGGCCAGGGGGTGGCAGGTAGCACCAAAAAGTCATATCCTTAATGCAAGAAGGCATTTCCTTTAAAGCTGTATTAACTGGCAGAGTATAATGCATAAAGAGGAATCTAGATGGACTATAATGTAAAAAAAGAAACAGCTATGTAAACTGTTGTAGAAAATAGTGCTAAAAGTTAAGGGGTGATTGAATACAAGCCGAATTGGAAAAAGTAAAATAACAACCGAAAATGTAAAAAATAGCTGAAAATTGAAAGGCATCTCCTGGATCGTCTACAACGGATCCTACCTGAATGGGTAGGAACAACTCACGATTTGTAGTCCCTGTATCACATCATGAAAAAAGGTCTAGCTCCAAGAACCACCATGTCCTAGCTCCCTCAGCCTCAATTAATGATTTACATCATTTGCACAAGACACAACATGGTGCAGTGAAGCATATTTAGGGGTGAGTATAATGATTCTCATTAGGGTCCCCGAGACCCTTGTATGTCTCCTAGATTTCAACAACAGAACAACAACAAAGAATGAAGCAAAAGTACACAACAAAAGTCATATCACACTATGTATCAAATTATGTCAATGATGTAAGGGTTATCACATTAGTGAACTCCGCAATTTCCAGAGAACTCCTCCTCTATCGAGTACAGTGGTCATGCCGGGTCACACAGAGTCACATCCCACTAAGATTAAACTGTTGTAGTACCCATCCCTAATTGGTTCTATGGGCATGTCAGGACACAGAGAGATTCTTCCCACCTTGGGCATGTCACTTCACAAATATATGCTTCCCACCTTGGTCAAAGTGATGTACTCCTCCTATAGTGTATCGTAGGTCTGCACGGTCAGACCAGCCCAATTCAGTTCATCATGGTCAGACCCGGGACACCCGGCCCACTGGGCCTAGCCTGACCCAACTAGGACCTTGGTCAAGATGCTAATCATCAGGTCTTCCCACTGGGCTGTGGGATGGCCCACAAGTCTGCTGTGTTATGGGTTGGGCCGCTAGGCCGACAAGGCGGTGCCACCTACGTGGTTGCACCAGCCGCCCGAGTGACCCGAACGTTTGCGTCTAGGTAGGGATGACATGGCACAGAGCAATGTTAGTGGGTAAAAAACATGTTTTGATTGAATTCAGCCTTGTGTGGAGTCATATGTCCTCCTCTCACCATAGGACAAGCTACGACCATGCCACCAAGCACGACGCTGGCGCACTCCCCTTCAACTAGCCGTCGGTCGAACTGGAGGCCTCTGCTCATGTCGCGGTCTAGGAAGGCCATGAAATGTGCAGATCATAGATATTATTCCACGTATGTCTGCCACCAGGGACACGCCTCTCCTCATCTTCGTCTGAAAAGTGGAAAGCGCTGGTGCTGGCGGGAGGGTGTTCTTCCGTGCATTTTTCGTGCACTGGGGCCTGTTTAATGTGTCGCATATGTCTGTGGGATCTTGGGTTCATGTCCTTCAATGATGTAGGCACTGATTCATCTTTTTTTCCTCCTTAAATATTGGGAAATCACAATCAACGGAAAAAAAAGGGGCTCGGGACTAGCTCGTATCGGCCCGCACACTCCATGTTAAAGATTATTCTACTAGAGTTTCACAGGAATGTTAAACCAAATTTCATTGCATGATTCCAAAACCAAACCCAAAAAAAATAAACACATCCTCCCACACATTGATATTGATTAATGAATCAAAATGATGATGAGTAAGCACATTCTTATCATTTTAGAAAGGATTGTGGGGAAATCCAAAATCAAACAACAAAACCCCTACCTCAAAATGTAAGAGAGCACTCATGATTGAGGGATTCTCATTGTTCTTGATCCCCACAAAAATCCACCCATGCTACTTCTCGAACGACAAACTATGATTCAAGGATTCAGTGTCGCACGTCACATCCCACTGGGATAGGCTCCATCCTATAATGGATTGGAATTACATCACTCTTACATCACCTCATTGCTTGGAGAAGCATGTCTAATAACCCTCTCCAAGATCTCTATTTATCAGAGAGGGGGAGGTTATGTAACAACGATGGAATTTAATTGGGGCTTACAAATTATGAATCTTTCTAATTACCCAACAAAGTCATTACTTTTGATTTATCATTTCAATCCATTAATTGGTCTTACTCATCGCGGGTCCCATAATCTTCTTTTCTATTGGTGGAAATGAAAGAAAATAAAATAATAAATTATATTATTTCATTTCATATAAATGACACAAAACCTAACTTCTTCTTAGGACCTACAAACGTCAATGTAAATTCCCCATTAATCCAATCTCAACGCAGTAGATTCAACAGGGCCCACACATTTTTAATCTATGGTTTACTTCAAAAGTAAGAAAAATCCAGTTACGCGTTTATTGAACGTACCTTAAAAAATGTTCAGAAATGAATTTTGGGCACATATGACCTCGGATTCACACGTCTAAATTTTCATGGACACATTAATTTTCCTTAAATAAAATAAATTACATGGAAATTTCTGGGTCTTTTGATTCTCCCCAACTTAGGTATTTTTGTCCCCAAAAGCCACAACCTAGACTAAAGAATCAAATTGAGGTACTGAGAATGAATCAGAGTCTCAAAATCCCAAGTTCTCTCCTGGAGGTTGTTGTACTGCCAGCGAACACATACTAGAGGAATTGACCTCCTACAAAGGACTTGATCATATCGATCCTCAATCTACACTAGAACCTTCATAAACTCCACCTCATCATCAAAGTCTAGCTCACCATTTTTGATTACATGTGATGGTTTGTGCATGTATCCCTTCAGCTAGGAAATGAGGAAGTCATCGTGCACCCTCTCCAAATGTGGTGGAATTTTCATATGGTATTCTACCTCTCCTATCCTCCAATGTATCAGGAACTGTACAATAAACCATGATGATAACTGACATCCTTTTCCAAATCTTCACAGTTCCCGTCAAGGAGAGACTAAATAATATACAAGGTCCACCTCCTAGACTCAAATGGTCCCCACCTCCTAATTTCATAAGACTTCTCCCTACATTGAGTTGTCCTCATCCACTCATGGATGATCTACACCTAGTCAGTGGTAGCCCGTACCAACTATGGGCCCATAAATGCCGAGTCTCTTTGGTCTTTCCAGCATAGAGGTGATCTGCATGATCGAATGTACAAGGCCACGAATGGAACCATATCAATTGTGGAGTGGAAACTTATGTTGGGAATCTGATCCTCCCAACTGTGGCAAAAATCTAGGATGGATGAATGAAGCATGTCTCCAGCATCTGTATGGTCCACTCTGTTTGATCATCCGTCTATGGATGAAATGTGGTGCTCAAATGTAGTTGCGTCTTGAATGCCTCTTGCAATCCCTTCCACAATTGGGAGGTGAAATGTGTTTCATGGTTATAGACAATCACCGATGGATCTCCATGGAGTCGCACAATCTTATCTATGTAGAGGTGTCCTAAGAACTATTCTGATAATTTTTCTTTGATAGGATTGAATTGAACCAACATGTTGAGTCAGAAAATGATAATCCAGATATAATCATGTACCATGGATTTATATTGATGCCCTGTCACAAAGTCCATGGAGATCCCATAACTAATCCACTCTTTCACCTCTAGTACATGTGATTATCCTTTTGGAATATGATGCTCGACCTTTACTTGCTAATAATTGTGGCACCGTGAAACAAACTATTCTATAACATTTTTCATCCCTGGACACTAGTGCTGACACCGGAGGTCTTGGTGCATCTTCACCACACTAGGATATACCACAAGAGGGGACGTATGGAATTCCCTCATAACCTCTACCTGTTGTGCCACTGGTACCCTTGTACGTCCCCTGAAGTTGATGATGTGCTCCCCACCTTCAAAAAACCCGTATGGTCTTTTCGAGGGGATTTCTGAGCACGTCAATACTCAGAGTAAATGTCCCCAAGTTTCACCTCCTGGACTCGCTAAAGAAGCAGTGGAGTGATATTCATAGACTGTAGGTAAGTGGCACCAAATCCATTCACAACAGATATCTACAACATGGCTGACTATTCTATCACCTCACTCACCTGGTGTATGAAAAACATCTGGTTTAATGCATCATCTACCACATTCACTTTCCCAGTAGTATAGAATATCTCAAATTTATAGTCCTGGATGAACTCTAACCATTGCCCTTGTCTCAAGTTCAGGTTTTTCTGAGAGAAGATGTACTAGAGACTATTGTGATTAGGGAAGGAAGTAGAATGTTCTCCCATAAAGTAATGCCACTATATATTATTGTATATGACCACTGCTACTAAGTGAATTTCATGGGTAGTGTAGTTCTACTCATGTTTAGTTTGTAATCGCAAGCCATATGTGATCACAACATACTCAAAAATCTAGACACAACCATGTCTTGTCCCTAATGCATCACAGTAGACTACATTACCCACCCCCTCTCCGTTATCCTAATGATGGGATCACTTGTCAGTCTCTGTCTTAAGTCCTATAATCTCTTCTGTCATATCTCAATCCATACAATGGGCTGCCCCATTTTTGTCAAAGAGTAAAAGGGTTCAACAACTTTGGAAATTTTAGTCACAAAAATGTAGTAGTATCCGGGAAACCCCATGAAATATAGCACCTCAGTAACACTCCTTGGTGGCTCCCAAGAACTCACACCCTCTATCTTCATTGGATCCAACCCAACCCCAGTGTCATAGATAATCTGTCCCAGAATGTGGACCTCTCATATCTAGAACATGCACTATTAGAGTATACCATAATACTGGTGATCGTGGAGTTTATCCAGAACTATCTGTAGACGATTGGCATGTTCCTCCTCTATCGTTGAGTATATCAGGATGTCATCGATGAAGACTACTAAAATGAAACTGAGATATGGCTAGAAGATACTTTTCATGAGTCCCACGAACATTAAATGCATGTTGGTCATGCTAAATGGCATAACGATGAACTCATCATAGACATACCGACATCTTCAGTTCATCATCTGCACATTTCCATCTCGTACCATGAGCAGATGATAGCCTGATCTGAGGACTATCGTGGAAAACCAACGATATCCCTTCACTAGATCGAAAAGAACAACAATTCTAAGAAGTGGAATCTTGTTTATCATGGTCACCTGGTTCAGGTTTTGGTTGTCTATATATAGTGTAAATACCTTGTATTCCTTCTTGGAGAACAAAATCGAGGTTTCCCATTGAGAAACATTGGGTCATATGAACCCCTTTCCCCATAAATCCTCCATCTATACCCGTAAGTCATGTAGCTCTGTGGGAGCCATCCTATATTCTGGTGTAGATATAGGTTTCGTCCCAGGGTATATGTCGACACAAATGTCTATCTCTATGTGTGGAGGTTGTCCTAGGACATAATCATGGAATACATAGCATACTAGTCCACAACTATAAGATAGTTTGGACTCTCGACATAAACTGCCCCAAGAGTAATGCTATCCAACTGATTAGTGATCAGATGCACCCTCCACTTGGTTAGTTCGTCCTATGTTTTAATGGTTTAATTCTCACCGGTCGAGGAGAACCTAGTTCCATCCGTGTGGATGCACCACACATGGTGCCTAATACAGTCGATATAATAATGGATTTTGTATATCTTTTCCATACCAAAATTGAATTTGTAAGGCCTCGAAACTGCTACTAGGAAAACATAGTCGATGATCTCACCTCCAAGAGTAATCACACACTAACAACACCAGTGTGTAATCATAGAATCTGATTTCGTACGAGTCTCTAACCATATGGATTGAGGCAACGACACCGTTGGAATCTCCGAGATCCGAATTTGGGATAAGGAAATAAATGAGTGACTAGAAGTTGTGTCCATATGAACTACATCTAGGGTGGAGTAGACACAGATCATACAACTATGAATCTCTAAAGCATTGTGGTCATAGGCCTCATTTTCCTGAAGCAGAGCTTTCCCCTATCCACCTATTCACTTTGGATGGTATAGACCTCCTATAGGTGGTGGTAGTAGAACCTCGAGTCACCACCCACCACATGCTGCACGACTAGCTCATCTGCCACATCCTCCACCTTTTATACCCCATCGTTCGAACCATTTCCTCTACCATGGTGGTCCCTCAACTGTCTGATGGTTGTTCATACGACGTGTTGGGCAGTCACAAGACTTGTGGCAATATATGTCGCACGTAAAGAACAATCTGGTTCCCTAATGACTCCCTATAGACTGTGAGCTGCATTCAACTGACCTGGAGTCCAGGGGTCTCCCCTTGAAAGGCATGGCCTATTTGGGCCCATGCGTCAGATGCATGCTGCTTGCCGAACACTCTGCCGCCTGGGGTCTGTTTGTGGCCCCAGCTATGGGCAATTACTCCGTCAGGGTGCTCTTCTCACGATGGGCCCGCTCCATCATGAAAACATGTGTGATGATGTTGAGGGTCAGAAATGAAGCCTGAATATCCCTTATGAGCATATTATAAAAATTATGAGCCTTGAAGAAAGGGTATCACACCATATCTATATAATAGCAAGAAAGATCAGTTAACCTTACTGAGTACTCGTCCACTGTCTTGCCACCCCGTTGAAGGTCAAGCCTCTCCAGAATGTGCACAAAGCGCAATTACATGGGGAAAATATCATCCATAAGAACCATCTTGATGTCAAACCAAGTAAGGGTTTCCAAATTGTGATCCTTTATTTTCATGATCCATCATATCCTAGATGATCATTGCATAATTCTCATCACCAAGATCATCATTTGGTTTGGTGGTATCCTCACTAAATGGAAGACCCACATCAAGACCTATAGCATGTCCTCTGTGACCCGAGGGTCTTTCTCCACCCTGAACATAGGAGGTATTTGCCTCTGAAACTCATGTATGGTTCTGATCCTATGAATTTCATCTACCAGTATAGCCAATAGCTGGGGCTGACTATCGGGTGGCTGTAGGACTCAGGAACCACCCGGTGGGGCCATTTCAAACATTGGTCCCTTGAAAGATTCATCGACGCTAAGAGAGATGTCCTCAGGCATTTGGATCATGTATGGTTGTCCTCGTGGATTCATTCTAAGATAAATGAAGATTTTTCACGGTTAGAACAATATACGTCTTGAGCTGACTTTTATGTGAAATCAGAAACGGAAAATGCAACAAACATTTTCATACAGAGAGGAAAAAAGTAGGAATCAAGGGTCTGATAACGGGAAATGTATGCCTCCTCCCCAATCATGGACACCCTGAACCTAAAGTTCGGACTCACAACACACTACACTGTTTCATTATAACAAAAAAATAGACTCTTGACCTCTGAGGAAGAAAAAACCACCTTTGATACCACTTTTCCATGACCGGTCCCCCAAGGCCTATGTTGTGACTACCCCAAGATAAAATTCCATTAGCCTAGGGCTGACTGCCGGTACTAGAAAATTATATCCTTAAAATGGTAAGGTTTTTCATTTAATATAGTACAAACTAAAAGATCATAACACAATAAGAGAAAACCACACATACTAGAATACAACAATGAAACTGTGAAGTAAACAATTGTAGTAACGTGTGCCGATTGTAAAGGGGGGGGGAGAAATACAACCCAAAATGGAAAAAGTATATGTACAAAAGAAAAAGTACAAAATAGATAAATAATGAAATGTATCTCTTGGAACATCCACCATATATCCTACATGAAGGGCATGTACAGATAACGATCTATATTTCGTACATCATGTCATGACAAAAGGTCCTACACCAAGAATCAACATGTACTAGCTCTCTAAGCCTTAATAAATGTTGTAAATCATCTGAACCAGAAAAAAATGTGGCCGGCGAAGACCATACAAGGGTGAGTATACAGATACTTAGTAGGGACCCTAAAACCCCCATAGGTCTACTAATATTCCAGAAGGAAACACCACAATTCATGAAGAAATCATAAAAAAACACAAGTTGGATCACACCAAGTAGCACTTTCGTTCAAGGATGGAAGGGTAATCAAATCATCAAACTCCACACCTGCTAGAGAACAGCTCCTCTATCGAGTACAGTGGGCCTGTCGAGTCACAAAGAGCTACATCCAACTAACCTTGAACTGATTTAGTACCCATCCATGATGGTTACCATGGGCCTGTCGGGTCACCCAGAGCTGCTTCACATTATGGGAATGTCGAGTCAAACTGAGCCACATCCCACCTAGGATGAACTAATGTACTCCTCCTGTTCATTACAATGGTTATACCGGGTCATAGAGTTCCACTCCCCACCAAGGGCCCACTGGGTCACATAGAGCCACATCCCACTAGGCTAATCATTAAGCAATCTCTAGGTCTCAGCGAACAGCAAGGTTCCATACGTAGTCTTTATGGGAAAACATCTTCTCAAGACACTCATAGAATATTGATATCCATGGAAGTCACCAAAATGTCGACAAAATGATCCTTATCATAAAAAGAGTCCCAAAGATGCAATCATCTTTGTCAATCAGATGCACGGTTTTGTGAGATACACGCGTTTAAGTGTCAAGGGCCCGGTTGGATGTGTATTCGACCGAACCCAGCTGTGACCAAACATTCTCCAAAACACTATTGGGGTGTATCAAAATCTACTGTCTTTTCCAATGGATCACGGCGAAAAAGATGGTTCATCAATCAAAAGTATGGTCAAGAATTTATGGTCAATTTTGTGAAAGAAGACATTACTAGGTCTGGGTCCAGTCCACCTCTGTTGGACCAACCTGGCCGGGTTTGGCATGGGCTGACCTGGATCAGACTAGGATGACTTGGTCGAACTTGGTTACAAACTGACTTGGGAATACCAGGCCCAATAGGCCTGAACCAACCTGGATGGACCGCGGGACCTGCCGCGTGGTCTCTCTTCGGCCCGTTGGGCCGCGGGTCATCCCACTGGGAAGCGGGTCAGTTCGCTGGGCCGACCTAGCGGTGCCACCCCCTGGTGGCGCGAAGCGTTGGAGACACCCATATGTGGTGCGTCTTGGTAGGTATTACGTGGTATGAATCCATGTTTGTGGGTCACACCATAGGGGTTGATCCAACACATTTCCACATGGCTTTTGTGTCCTCCACGTTTTGGCTGATGGGCCATAGCCTTTCCGTCGGGTGCGCCGCTGGTACACACCTCGTCCACTGGACCTCTGTCAAACTGGAAACCACTACTCCTATCGTGACCAGTGCATGTCGCGGACCTACTTCCATGTGGACATGTCTCTGGGGGTTCTCCCCTCCTCTACTCTACCGGACATTCAAATGACAATGCCATGTGCCACTGTCGAGCTATTGTGTGACACCAGCGGTGGCGGTGGCTGTGATAGGGTGTTTGTCATGTTACTGGTCATGCACTGGGGCCAGTTTCCTTTTCCATCTATACCAGCAGGCTCTAGGGTGAACGTCCATCATTGTGGTAGGCCCTAATTCGGCTTATCGCTACATTAAATATTGATCGTCCACAATAAACACACAAATAGATGTGCATGGGCCTTGTTCGTGTTGGCCTGCACCCTCCGTGTGAGAGATAATTACAAGGAGTTTGGGGGAATGTACATCTATATTTCATTAAATTATTCTAAAACTGGTCTAAAAAATAATAATCACACCCTCCCGCACATATATATCGAATAGTGGATATACTTGTTCATGTTTTGACCCATTCATATCATATAATATAATATTTTAGGGGAAACCAAAATCATTCAACAAAACCCCCTACCTCAAAACATTGGAGAGCGCTTGATGTTGTAATATTCTCTTTGTTTTCCATCCCAAAAACAATCCACCCCCGATGATGCTCAAATGTGAAATACAAGTTCAGGGATTTGGTGTCACATATCACCTCCCACTGAGATCGATTATGTCCTCTAATGGCTCGACATTACGGAAATCTTATAACACTTCATTTCATATAGAATCATGTCTTATTATCCTCACCATTATATATTTTTATAGGAGAGGGAGAGGGTATTCAACGATGTGGTAAATTAATGGGGGCTCATAAATTAGGAACCATCTTAGTTCCCCAATGATGTCATTACTCAGGATTTATCATGTCGAGCCATTCATTGGCCAAACTCATCCCAGGTCCCACAATCTGGGTGCCTGTTAGTGGAAAAGAAAGAAAATAATACAATAAAATAATTTTATTTAATTTCATTTAAATGTTAAAAAATGAAAAAAATATTCTCATGACCAACTATGTTCAATGTAAAGTCTCTCTTAATCGAACTCTGACAATGCAGATTCAATGGTTCCATGAGATTGTCAATCTGAGCACTAGTTAAAAAGTTAGAAAAATCAGAATATGAATTTAGTCAAAGTTGATTATAAATATTTTATTAATTAATTTGGTGCATACTTTACCTCAGATTCACGTGCCATAAATTTTTGTGTACTCGTAAAATTCCATTAATTAAAAAAAAACATTGAAAAATCAGGGTATTTAATGGTTTGTAGTGCCAACCATGAATCCCTTTATTATAGATGTTATCAAAAAGACTTGTTTCCCTTGATGGATACTAAATAAATTATACATTACAATTTATGGTAATATATTAATCATTTATATGAGAAGGAATAAATAAAGGCCATGTGGTGAGGATCATATTTGGAGGAAACCATCAAATAGAATATAATGTTATATTGACCAATCCTATAGAACAAATATATTTAAAAATATATTTTGATGATTGATGGGAATCATATAATCTACATGTTAAATTTTCAATTAGATTCCAAATTTATCAACCCCCTACCATTCCGGGAGGTTTACATTGATGTATTCAAGAAGGGAGATTATTAGAATATACACTCCTATAATAATTTTTCATGGTTAAGTGTCATTTGATATTGTAATTTGTTGGTGTATATAATGGCCTTTAGTATTTTTGATTTTTATTAATTTATATCATTTCTCATTCTCGGAAATTCATTTAAAAAATATCTATGATATTGTTTTTGAAGAAGATTTACCCATTGGGTTTATTTATGATTGATGCGTTATTAATTAATAGGATGAAGAATGTTCCTATGATGAGGTATCATTTCATATGATATAATTTATGTTAAAAATAATTATAACATGTGTAATATCCTTTATGGATTATGAACTTTTCTATGTGAATATTTGAGAGAATATTTTTAGTCATGACATTTACGTCTTTTACAATTATTGTATGACAAACCAAATATGGTAATTGAATGTTGGGGAAAAATAACAAACCAAATATGAAAAAACTCATTCGGTTATTTTCCCATCAAATGCTTCTACTGCATCCGAATCCTTCATAAAGACCCTCAGTACCAAACAATATAATCCAATGACTAATAAAAGCTATAATACCAAGTCCTTTCAACTGAAAATTTCCCAAAAAAAAACTAGTACGATTATAATATTATATCTCATTCCAGATTTGATAAATCTTCCATATATGAGTACATATTTGATATCATGCATCACTATAAACAATATTCTTGGCTAATAATAAAATGATATCAAATATCTCATAATTCCACCCAACATCATCAGAAAAAACACACCCTTGCACCCAAATAATATTAGTGTTATGTTTAAAATCATAGACACTATTCAATATGAATTTGGGATTTGTGATTGAATTAGAATTTAGGTTCTTTTATGGTTGGGACCATTGTGAGGGTTCCCAATTAAGGTATTCATGAAAACAATAAAAGTTATTTATGTTATAAAATAATTAGTTGAAATATTATATATTAATTTCATTATATAATATTTATTTTTTAATAAAATAAATATCTTATTTTAAAATCAATATATTATAATGTAACTTTATTTATTTTTTGAATAACTAAAAATGAATCACATATTAAATTTATTTGTTCTAATATATTCAGAAATATATATAAGTTTCTGTTATAAATATATTATTAATTAATTTTATATATTATCATTTGGAATAAATGTTTTATAATATTAAAATATATTATATTATGAACTAATTATATATATTGAATTCTGATAAAAATAAATTTAATATAACCTATATATATAATTGATTACACATTGTATGTTATTATTTAATGCATTTAAAATTTTTATTTACATAATAAAATATAGATTTTTATTTTAATGAAAAGACATAATACATTATATAATTATATTTATAATAAATATTATTTTCCATTTAATAAATATAATTGATGTAATATAATTTATCATAGCATTAAAAAAATTGTTATCAGTCATTTAAAAATCATAAGTGAAATATAATCTATTATGTTTATATTTAAATAAAATCAAATTAAATAGTAAATTTTAACTAATTTGTAATCTATTATATTTATAAAGAAAATATTGAAGTCAAGGGAAGTTTTTCAGAAATTGACATGCTTTTATTGTCTATTTATTATTTTTATATGTGAAAAAATAGTTGAATTTAAAACTTAATTTAAAAAATATCCATGTTCCATCCTGATATCCTAACACATTGAATCATAAAATAAAAAAATTATATTTATGGAAGATTTGTGGAGGAGAAATAATAGTCAAACTGATGACATAATATAAATTAATCATATATGGAATCGTTAGGTTTATATATACACAATCACTGACAGAGGATTACAGGATTGCATCCTTTCTAGTTGTTTTTGTGGCTTCAAATAACCATTTTTAGATGAGGATAAAAAGATGAGTTGGAAAAGCATGACGAAGAAGTTAGTGTCATTTATTAATTTTATATATGAGGTTTTCAAACACCCCTTCTGTACAACAACGTATTACATCACCATTCCATAGACGTAGGACTAGAGGAGGTATGTTTCCCTCTTTAACCCAGGGTTTCCCTGTCTCTCTCAGACCAATTTCAATGACTCCTCATTGATAATGACAACCAGGAAAAATTGGGGGGACATGAATATGACTATCACCACCCTTTCATGAACAACCTTCCATGGATCCCAATCAACCGAACATGTCATTCCAAATAGGGAAAATATGTATATGATTATCACCGACTGTTCCCAAATGACATACCTTGACACACCATCGTCATTTCCTACAACCACTGTCTCCTTTTCTACATGCTATAGTGCCCCATCAACAATTCCCAATAGGAAAATCACCACCATGAATAGTCAAGTTTCCCCATCCACAATGCCTACTAGGACAGATATTGGGAATATGTATATAGATGTCAATGTCCTTTTGAATAAAACCTGCCATGATGCCTCATTGAACTCACCTAACACTATCACCACACATTCACAAACTATCCTCAATGGAACCCCATTGAATACTCCTACTATGGTCAACACCCTATATCACTAGTAATTCTCAAACAATCTTCCATGACACCCAATAAAGACCACATACAACTATTTGTTCGCTATATCATAAGATTATCCCTGATGTACCATCGAAAACGTCTACCAAGCCTGATGGGGAATATGGATTTTGTGGTTGCGACATCCATGTGTGTAGTTCCCCACACAAGGAGAACCCCATTAATATAATGGTGTTTTGAAAAGAAGATCTTATCCCCTACCTATCTCTCACTACTACTGGGGACGAAGAAAACTGATGCCTGAAGTATAAAACGATGAGTCCAAAAGTGATATGACTGGTAATGTATCAGACAAATGGGTGCACAAAGCATTGTCTCCCTCTCCCCCAATACACAATGATGGACATCCGGTTTCTGATGATGAGTTATCAAACATGGAAAACTGACTGTTGAAATAAATGTATTTTTTCTACTGAGATTAAAATGTAACGTATTTTCAAATTTTATATTTAGTTATGCAATTATAACTCCGTAAATTAATAATTTAATACTAATTTATATATCTCATTAAATTTTATGAAGCCACTAAAGTTAAAATTTAAACCTTTATCAATTCCCTAATTTTTATATTCATGTTACACTATATCATATCTGGAAATATTCAATGAAGCTGCAAAAAATAGTAATAAAAAGATTCCTTTTTTCTATAATTTTTTCTAACACTGAGAAAATTGCAAACATTATGATCAATTTTTTAGGGTTTTTAAATGACACATTAATAAGTTAAATATATAAATACGTTCTTATATATTTTTAAATAATATTTATATATAAACAACAATATATATGTAAATATAATATATATAAATGTCTTATATAAAATATAATAAAAAATGAATCTTATTTTCATTATTATATATTAAAAAATAATCAAATTAATATTAGTTCATGAAAATTTATAATTGTATATCTATAAACATTAATTGAAAAATGTTTATATAATTAATATAAATAATATTTATTTAATTTTTACTGAAAAAATTATATCATATATAAATTCATGTGTTTATTTAAAGATGTGATTGGTATTTGAAATTTTATATTTATATTCAAATTAAATAATTAAATAATATATTTATATGCATTTGTATAAGTGTGTCTGTATGTGTCTATTTATGTATGTGTTGTTTGTGTATGAATTTGTTGTGATGTGTTTGTGCATGTGATTTTGATCGTTTACAGTTTATATGTTTGAGTCTGTATACGTGCATAAGAATGTATGTAATTGTATGTCAGTGTTATACATATTTGTACATGTTCATGTTTGTGTACATATAAATTCATAAATATATAAATACATATATATATATGTGTGATTGTGTATGTGTATGTAAATGTTTATGTAATAATAAATTTGTATTTTATGTATATGTATGTGCAGTTATGTATGATTGTGTGAATGTGAATGTTTATGTGTTGTTTTATGTTCATGTGACGGTGTTTGTATGTTTATGTGTATATGAATGAGTATGTGTGAGTATATATCTGTATGTTTATGTATGTGTTCATGTATGTATGTGTGAATGTACATCGTTATGTTTGTGTTCATTTGTATGAGCATGCGAATGTGTATATGTGTATGTTAATGTTTGATGTGTGTGAATAGTCACATGTGTAGATGTGTATTTACACACATGCACATGGATGTAATTGTATCGATGTATATGTGTATGCAGATAAATTTGTATGCGTATGTACATGTGTATGTTTATGAGTATGAGTTTGTGTATATGTATTTTTTATTTGGTCTGTGTATGTATATATGTGCATGTATAAACATGAGTGTATGTGCATGCATTCATATGTAATTATATATATGTGTTTTTTGTATGATTATGCCTATGTGTTTGTGTATGTGTATGTGTTTTCTAAATGTTTTTGTGTATATTGAGTATTTATATGTGTACGTGTATTTTTTATTATCGATTTAGTTTTATTTATTGGTTTTTAATATTTCTCTAGTTGTAATATTTTAAATAATATATTTATTTTTTGTTATATATTTGTTTAATATTTTTTTGATATATCAAATTATGTTATTTATTAAAACCAATATAACGATGTATATTTATAATTATATAAGTACATTTTATCAATTATTAAAAGTCATATAGGTTTATATCTTATTGTATTTTTATATACAATTAATACAATGTATAATTCAATAATTAGCAAAAAAAGTATCATTTATTTATTTTATTTTTATTCATTATTATATTTTTTCAATTCATGTTAATATTATTATGAATTAGCTATTCTATTATTTTGAAATATATTTATTTTAATATATTTATTTTTAATATTATTTTATAGATTTGTTTTTATTGCATTGTTGATACTTTATAGTTTTCAATTTTTTTTAATATTTAACTAATTTTTAAAATTTTAAAATATTTATTTAATAAGATTAAATACATAAAAATTGTTTATATTTTAAATTATTTATATTTAATCATTTTTATTTATTATAATATAATATTTAATGACTGCTTGAAATCCATATAATTGATTCCTGTCAGACCATCTCCAACCCACGATTTTTTTCCCTGAAATTTAAAACCAACATTAACCATTAATAACACCATATATTTGTTTATGTAAACCAACGTATGTGATTCAGATGTTCTACAAGATGACTGGTAATGATAGATGGGACCTTTGAAGGTCATTCTTTGCATTCTGGGCATTCCATCACAACGAATGATAGAGAGAGTTGGATAGTTTTTCGGCCCATGGATCACTATGGGTTTGAGCGACATCTTTCAGGAATGGAATCAATCACGTAGGATAGTAGAATTGTGGAATTATGTGGGGAGAAAACTATAAATCACTAATTTTTGGGGAATATCATGCTAGTGGACCTATAAGCGATTGCAGCGGCACTCCAACTCTATTGATGGCTTCACATGACAGAAATGTGGGTGTTGCAGGAGTAGAGCGATATCATTCGATGTAAGTTATATCTGTCTATAAAGCTCGAAGTGCTGATATTGTTGAAGAAATTGTGGACCAGTGATTGGGATCGGCAAACAAACAATTGGTGGTGAGGGTGGTGGTCTCAGGGTCATTTATGGAAATTAGCCATGACGTTCGGCAAGATAACGGAAGCACAAGGAATGGTCAGGGCATATCCATCATTGTTATATAGGGGAGGTGTAATTTATTTTAATAAATCCAATAGATATGGACAATAATGTTTTGGAATCGGTGGCATGGATGTCATGTAATAAGGTGTATGGTTCATAAGGCCAAAAAAAAAAGTGGTTTCTGGGGCTATTGAATTTTGGTTGGTTATCCCTCGCGGGGGCGTTGGCCACATCATTAGAAAGTGGTTGAGGTGTCCATTTGGTTTTTGGTGAACATGTATCATATAGTAACTAATATATATATATATATATTATTTATTTGTTTTTATTTGTTTTTTTGTGTATGGGTTTTTTCTTTATTAATGAATGTAATGTCCACTTTCTATATGGGTAGAGAATGATCAATTACATATCCTTTAGGTCCGGGGCCAGGGGTACCAAGAACATAACGTGAAGGATTTCTACAGCACCATCTCTACATCATCGTATCTATGTCTCTAGGACTACATCATGCCTGCATCACCAGCTACCCACATCATGCCCATGACACCACCTTCCTGAGTCATTGCATGCGATGAAAATCCACCTAGGGGTTTGTAAGGATTCAGACCCCAATTGTTTAGTGTATGTAATTGATGAAAATATTTTTATAGATTCCCTCTAAATATTTTTTATCTTATTCAATTTTATATTCATTTTAGAATGATTTTATTTAATATTTAATATTTTTAATTTTTTTTAATTTATTCATTTTTAAACATTTATTTGTTAAAAAATATTTACTATGATTAAAAATTAAAAAAAAAATTTATTTATGCGATTGAAATTTATTTAATATCAATTATGAAGGACTAATTCCATTAAAATATTTGAATTTTATATAATTAATTTAATTAAATACATTTTTATGAATATCAACATTTTGTGTATGTGTATACAATTACTCCAATTAATCATTCAAATTCATGCTATATATTTTCATTTTATGATATTATAAACATTTTTTAATTTATATTATTAATTATCATTCAATTTTATTTATTATGTTGTAATATTTTTAAATTGTTTGAAGTCTATATAATTATTTTATTTAAATTCATTTTATAATATTTTCATCAATTTTTTGTGCATGTCAGTGGTTCATCTAATTAATCATAAAATTTATTATTGTACTTATTTATTTTGTTTCAATATTATAATTTGGTATTCCTTATTATTTTAATAAATATTAAATTTAATTATTATATTAAATAATCTCTATAAGTATTAAAACATAACCAATTTCGTAATATTTTTTTAAGTGAACTCATTATTAAATATTCAATCTCACTAGTTTTTGAAAATAATACACTTAATATTGTAAATTAAATTATAAATTAAATTAATTTTCTTTTTTTTAATAATTAAATCGTTTTTAAAATATATCCATTTAATATTTTGTTATATAATTTTAAATAATTTTTATCATCTCAAATATGAAAACTGCTCATCAAACCAATAAATAGCAGTGATATAATATTTATTGAAATTAATGTTGGTGTTATATGTTATAATTTTAGTGCTGATAATGATATGTTTTATCAACACAAAATTTATCATGGATAAAACCTATCTCTTTAAGTGGTTCATATTATTAGCAATTTTGGGAAACTACTGATAAAACCTTCTTGGTCATATAAATTCAACACTATGGGAACTCATTTAATTTACCCATTCCTAATCCCTCGAATAAGTCATCCTATTTTTCTACTCCCCCTCAAACATCATCGTCAAATAAAAAATTTCATAACCTATGGTACATTAGTTAATATCATGTAGCAAATTTTACTTTTTTTTATTATTCATGACAAACAAAATTGGTCTTAATGAAAAGTTATCTATTATTAAATACCTTACTCCAAGACTCATACGCGATTCATAAATTTAATTACTTATGAAACCATTTTGTAAAATGTTATACACTTCCATGAGTATTGTTGAATATTCCCATAAGGAAGTCTAGTTGGATAACTTGTCTAGTTTATTAAGGACCAATCTACAATAACCTAATCAAATAAATATGTCAATAATTCAAAATAAAATAAGTTCAACTACAATTATGACTTTATATTTCATTATAATTTTTAGAAATTAAAAATACCAAATTTTTATTTCCTATATAATAATTTTAATCAACAGTGAATTATAATATCATTCATTAGGTGGTTTAACTTCAAATAACATTATTCAATATCATTCATGATATATACAAAGGCTACATTATCTCAACGTGTTTCCCTAACCAGTGGGATGGGATCTGGGGGCACACACATTCCCCTTTCCATTGTTTATTGATGGATGGTTTTTATTTAAAATTTAATTTAAGTGGGTGATTAAAACAACATCATTCTGGGGGGAATGTTTAAAGATTATTTCCACCTATTTCCCATCTCTTATTTTCTAATGGTAGATTTATTTTTGTCAATGATCACCCATTAAGAATGTATATCTATTTTTTATATTATGAAAAAGTATGATAAATCAACCAGATAATCGGTTAATTATTCCAAATATGATATTTCCTTTAGCTCGTGTTACACTGATTGTAGGGAAAGAAGAACTTATAATTAATGTATTGGGATACCTGTGATGTTTTTTCAATGAAAAATAGTTGTTTTTTGGAGCATCCTGGACATGGTTGAGAAAAATTCAGTGATAGAGTTTTATTAGGGATTCAACAGTATAAAAAGAAGCACTTATAAAGTACATATGTAAACCTGTTACAATTAATAATATGTATTAATATAATATACCATACTCTGTGATTGAAAAAATTCACTCTCATTGGGCCAGGTTTTTGGGGGTTATGAATAACGGATAAAAAATTTCAATAATTGGCTTGGGATAATCTATGTATCCCTACACCCTCTACTGGTATATGCAATCAATACAAGTGCATGATCCTCATTGGTATTTTAGAAAATAAATGTTGACACGTGATTCATATCCATGAATCCCAATGCACTCAAATCCTTGAAACTAAAAATAACCCCCTTATGGGATTTTTCTAAAATGTTTTTAGCCCTCTATTAATATTATTATAGATATTACTCCATGGATTGGTTGTTGTTCTTCAAAATGGACTCCTTTGGAAGATTGTAGATGGCGCCAAAGGAAGGATATGGAGGGTCCCATTGATTATTTATAAATTTGGGATAATGGTCACATCCACAACCATTTATAATTTCAAGTATGCCACTATTTAATTCATTTTTAATGAATCTAATTACATAATGTGTTTTGATTAATAGGATTTACAGTTCATTGAATGGGATTAGAGGGTTATTCTGAGCATTCCGTGAACAAATGATATAGAAAATGGAATACTATATTTGAATAATGAATGTTTTGGATTATATGTGGTTAATTTTTAGAATATTTTTTCCCCTAGAAGTAGGATAATAGAAACATATTGATTATTGGAAATGCCTCTAGATCCTAGTGGTCCCGCCAATGGTCAGAACATTATTATGCAATGGGTTCATTGGAATAATACCTTTAAATTAGTTCCTGATGGTACAACAGTAAATATAGTATAATTTGATACAACGCACTCCCTCTATACCATATCATTGTTTATATGGGTGAGATAAAATGTCCAAGTCATTAACAAGATTTCAATGCTAGAATTCTACTGGATCAAGCGGTCGATATCATGGTATTGGATTTGGAAGTGAAATGATATTAGGTTTGTTGACCACTTCTCATCTTTTATATTATATTAGTGGATCCCCTTCCATCCACCATTTTTAAAATTAATTTGGATGAAAATATTTTAGAAATAGGTTCATTTTCATTGGATCATGTAAAATGTGAACATATGGGTTGAATTTTCGTAACATACAATATTTCAGTCCATTATTTTTGGGATTCACCGGTGGGTGAAGACAATGAATTATTCACTAGATTGACATTCTACATTGAGAAATGATGGAAAAGGTCATCATGGAATCATACTGTATTTTCATTGTTACAGTTATCAATGCATCATTGTGTTTTCTAAAGTCCTTTATCTTAATATTTATAAATGTTCAATCCCTTTACAACCCTACTAGAAATTTGACCTATACCCACAGACCTATACCATCTAATTTGGAGAATCTGTTGTTTTAGATACCATAAATGACCCTATATTAATTATTTTGAAACATTTACTAGATTTATACTTTATTGGAAAACCCTTATTTATAGTTCCATTATCCCTTCCTATGATGCTATTTCTTGGAATATTTTTCCCGATAAGAGAAGAAACATCTATTGCTAAATGATTATATAATGGTTTTCATTATGAGTAAATTGTTCAACACATTTTACTTTCAATATCATTTAATTGGAATGAAAGCCATCATATGACCCTATAACATTGGTTACTGAAAAACCATTGGTAGGGGCCATTTCTATACAAAAGATATTATACAAGCTATTGTTAAATCATTAATAAAATGACTCTATAACGTGAGTTTTTCAGAAAACATTTGTATATGTGATGGATATTTCAATGGTCTGCATAAAAACAACTGTATAACATAAATTTAGTGAACCTATTCTAATGGATTTTTCAAAACCATTTATAAATTCCCCAAAATTTAAAATACTTACAACAATGATTTCCAAAACCACTATTATAGGCTTATACAAATGGTTTTCCAACAATTATTATATGTTTTCATATTTTCAATTAATTTTGTTATCAAAAAACGTTGAATACATAAAAAATACCACTAAATACATATAAACATATTTATCATAATATTCTTCAAAAAAACATTCTATCATAGTGATTAGGTGTTTGAATTATAAATTGGAGGGGTATGGATCAAAACGAATAAAGGGTTTTTTGAATTACCTATACCAACAATTTTGCAAACTATTTCTGTAGGTATTTCATATTATATATATCAATGGTTTATAAACTATTTTTATAAACCACAAATAAACAATGTTTACCAAAACCGTTGGTATAGATCTATACTGATGACAGACCATCCAACATTCCCCCAAACCATTGGTATAGATTATAAAAATTGTTTTGGGGAATATTTTGATGGTTCCAAACCATTACTATTGGATTTTTTATAAATAGGATACATTATTATTATAATGTTAATGATATTTTATTAAAAAACATGGTATTAGGGTGAATTATTTGATTTCCACTTTTGGTCAATCTAGAGTGCTTCTTGTTTGGTTAGAGTGCATCCCACCTTGGTTGATATCACCTATAATTTTGGATTTATGTTCCTTTATTAAAATTATATTTCTTCAAAGTAAAATTGTTCATGAAATTATAAATTAAATTTGAACATATCCCGTCAACATTATAAAAAATGTTTTATCACTCAAATATTAATGTGCATAGATGTTGTCGAATTTTAGTAAGAATTAAAATTATTGGATTATCATCACATAAATTCCTTTTCCTTATATGATTTTGTATGTAAATTTTCACTCATAGTAGTTGCTTCACCATTCTTACCCCATTAAGGATTCCTTCTACTTTCACCCCATCCTCAACTCCAATGAGTATGTAATCTGATCTTTTTAATGCAATATGTCTATTTACCCCATTGAATGAATTGTCATCACTTTTAGGTTTTTTATTCCATCAGTTTTACAATTTTTATAATAACATTATATGTTCATATCATTGATATAGACCCACAATTATGTTACATATTCCCAATTAATTTCATGAGTATTATTAAATGTAAGGTTCTCATAACAAGGTTTTTGGCCCCTATGAACATTTTCATCATATGATAAAAATATCAACATTAGTTCCTATATATCATATCACTGAAAACACTAACAATCCTTCCAATTACCATGTGAATAAATTCATGAACATCAACTCTTCCCTATTACTTTACTCCCACCTAGAAAATATACAGAAACCATACCTGAACTCTTTATTTATAAATAAATGAAAATTTATTTAGATTATTTTTAATATTAGAGATATCACACCATCCAATTATTTAATAATTTATGAATCTAAAAATGAATACCAGTACAAATCATTTATCCCTTATTATCATTGAGAAATATTTTTATGTAACATAAATAATTTTTTAAGAAAAACCTTTAAGGGATAGAAGTTCATAAATTCTATGTATTTTCTTATTTTGTTAAATTTAAATATTATTGAATCAAATTAGATTTAATTGAATAAAAAAATAATTGATTATAATCATATTAAAAAGGATTATTAGGATATGGTTTATTAAAATTGTAATATATCAGGTATAAAACCCTAATCAAATACTTTTTCTATGTTTAAACTATTATGATTAAATACTAATTGTTAGTGATTTTTTGGAAGAATAAAGGACCTATCAAGGATGATCACAATTTTATAAATTTGATATTAAATATTGGTAAAAATTAAATATATCTATTGATAGGGATATCATTTTGTTTTATGGACAATCTAGTATGATTATAAGTGTGAACATTGATAAGGAACATATTGTTGTTTTGGTTATAATTGTGAAGGAAAATATTTTATTGATGAATATAAAATTACAATTAATGATTGAAATCATGATCACCCAAAATTTATTTAGAAGTTAATGTATTTATAAATGAATGAAATGTAAAATTGTTGTACTAAATATACATAATTGTAAAACATACTGAATATATATAGTGTATAATTTAGAAGTGTACAGATTGACACCATCTTTGATGAAATTCTTTCTCTATTTAATTATATGAATGTAGAATATGATAAACATACCCACAAAACATATAACACTAAAGCAATTCTATGATCAATGTGTATGATCAATTTAAGATCACATTCCAATCGAAACAATTGTATACTAGTTTGCAAAAACATTGAATCAAAAAAAAAACTACCAATGTGTGATTCATATTTATAAAGAAATAATGAATCAATTCCTATGAATTTTTCTGGTACATTCTAATCAATCCTTAGTTTAGGCACCTCAATGGAAGTGATGATACTGCAAAAAAAATTGACATGGGATGTAGATAAAATATATATATAGGGTACAATTTTAGACCATATATACTCTCTTTCATGAAAAAAATTGATCATGAGTGTACAAAATTTAGAAATGATTCAATAAAAATTCATCTTATTCTATCTACTAATAGTGTTAATACTTTTGTATTTCAACGTAGTTATCAAATAATATAGATAGCTATGTTGAAAAAATATTATTTTCAACCATGATTATGAAGGTTGAAAAAATAAAATATGTTTATATTCTTATTAATGGAAAAATAATTTGGGTATTAATATTGGTAATTTTTTGGATCCATTGATTGAAAATATGAAATTAATGTGGGAATTATTTTCCCTGTTTTATAATTCTTGCTGAAATGAATATTTAGTTTTGAAATATATGTTTTATGGGATGATAAATTGTTTTCCTTCTTTGTGGTAATTTTTTAAAATATAGTAGTAGAGTAATTCAAGGTGGTCACCTTTTTATATAAATTACACTCTTAGATATGTTAAAATATTCAATAAAGACTATGTTTCTAAGACATCATATATTTCTTTTATGGAGACATAAATAATGATATTAGATGATATCAATAAATGGCAGTTCGAATGAAGGTATAACACCTTCTCCGCTAATTTGTGAAATTTATTTTGAAAATGTATAATATATGGGAATTGAATTCTATAAAAAAATATTTGAAAATCCTTGAAAATAATATTGTAAAATGATATAAATTTTTTAATTGGAATAATTTAATTTTTTAACCGTATATATTTTCCCGATGTCATGAATGTGGACAAAGTTGTTTGAGATAGTTCAAATAGAACAATAATAAATGAACTCTGAAAATTTAATGAAGAAATTTATCCTTGGAGGGATATGATTAACATGAGGATAGATGAATATTTAGTACCAGTGAATGGTGAGAGATATATTTTTTTCCACCAGATTCTTATACTCATTCCACAGAATAGAGTTCTTAAATTTTTCAACATAGTGTATGATGTAAAGAATTCAGACTGGTATTCATAAAAATTCATGAATATCATTTCAATAACTATTTTATTGATCATGTTCCTATAATGAAATGATTCTTATATTTTGATTTATGAATTAACTAAAGTATCATTACATTGAATTAAGAATATTAAATCAGTTAATATATTATCCAAACCATTTTTCTTATTCAATATTAGTTGAAAAAAACTAATAGGTATTTTTAAATTTACAACTATGGAAAATGAAATTATTGTCATATTATGTGAATTGGAGATGTTCATCCCGCATTTATTTTTTGATATAATTTTTTACTAGATGATTCATGTGGTTAGTGAAATTTTACTACTTATTCATTTAAATTATAGATAGATGTATCTATAAAGTCTTGGAATTTCCTTGTAATAATTTTTATTTATGTTGAATTATTTCATGGTCGAGAATTCTGACTGCACATGATTCCAATGCCCATAGTGCCCGGAATGATCTGTAGAAATAATGATATGCATTAAATAGTGTGCATGAGCAGTTATCATGAAATAGTGGAATAACACATAAATTGATGGTTGGATCAGAAATCTAAAGGCACCTTAGTGTTCAGGTTGGCAGGTTTACCCTATACGCGACAGAAATTTAGTCACCCCAAGCCCCTAGTAAGAAAACATAAAAATTCCATAGACATAAATAATAGAATTAAATAAAATTATTTTATTTTTAAAATGCCAATAACTCAAAAATGGTGACTTGGATTAAAAACATGAGACCTCCATTTAACTAATGAGTGTATGCTTTCCTTATGCATATACTAACATTTTTCGCCACAAGATTAAAGTAGAAGTTATTTTTTGGTCGAAGGAAAATAATTAAGATACAATTATTTTATTCCTAAATCCCTATTTTATAAACATAGACTCATTTTGAAAACCATAGAGTTTCATTGAGATCGTGAGGTTGTGTTCCCCTTTTGACTATCTTAATGAAAGATTACCTTTGACTAGCATGGTTCTAACAAAAAAGAAATTTTTTAGACTTTAAAAAAAATAATAAAACAACTTGCGGTTATTTCATACTTACATTGTGGAACCGTTGGACAAATTGTGGTGGGACCACAGTGCAACATAATACCATTTAATGATTGACAGATGATTTTTGTAACCACACTGTGGGGAGATTTAAATGAATGTGTATCCACACTGTTGAGAAAATTTCTGAGATTCATTAATTATACTCATTAATGAACCCCATTAACTATGTGGGGCATTGAAATTTTCCTCCATTAAATTTAAAGGAAACTCGGGCATGGGTTTTTGGACTCAAGAGAGGATCATCTGATGATGTTCCATGATGACATACACCAACCTAGAATGAAACTTTGAGTGAGAGACATTGTTGGAATCAACAAGCGATGGCAAGCACCGATGAACACATATAGACATGGACACTTCCTCCTTATCTGAAACATCATCTAAAGAACTCAATATATGTTGTAATATGTTTTATTACTTCTCTTTTTACCCCATTCTTGAATATTATGATGAAAACGGGTCATCTGTCCAAGAGGTTGACAAGTGTTTCTCTCTATAACACATTAAGATATTGTGTGGTTTTATAATGGGATTTTTTATAATCTGATAATCCTTCTCATATTATAATGCTAACGGGGAGGGAACAGGCCGAACAAACAAGGGCCAAAACTTCTGTCGAACCTATTATTGTTGTGTTCTCCATGGGCGACTAGATGAATATGTGGCATAATAAAGACACCAGGTGGGAAGAGCGACTGAGGGTGGCGGCGATTGGCACCAACCGACCAAAAAGGAGAGGCGGTGCCAGAAGGCACTGTGGTAGTCCAGCTGCGCCCGACCAATGCAGGCCAATGCCTATCAGGTGTAGTACACCATGGTGGAAGGATGTGGCATCGATTCTTGGTGGAAGTGGGTCCGACAGTCATGGGTTTCTAGCTGGCCGGTCCCCGTAGATCAGCTAGGAGGTGTGGTGCGATCCGGAAGAACTACTTAGTTGTCGGTGCATCGTAGTGGAATGTCACGACATCGATCCATGACAGAGAGCAGACAGTAGGTCGGTCCATGCAGACTGACTAATAGGTGTGGTTCCACCTCGCATCGCAACATTGATGACCAAAATGGTTTTATCCATTCAAGAGGGGATGTGTCCCCCTTTCTTGGATAGTGGGACAAGCGATTCTGCTGCCCAATGAGCCATGACCAGTCGGGTGGGCCGGGCTGAAACCATAGCTCAGCATGCCGAGACCACAGCCCGGCGTGCAGAATAGGCCAAGCCCAACTGGGTCGTTCCACGTTGAATCGGGAAGAGCCTAGACGAAGTGGGTCGTGCCCTATATAACCAGGCCATGCTCCGATGAACCGATTCAGGCCTCTCCCCTTTGGCCCAGGCCCAATCGGTTGGGTCAGTTTGGTCCGATAGTTTCAGAACAGACCTAGACCCACTTACAGCCTAGTTCGCATAAAGGAGTGTATCTCCTAAACTGAACGTCCATTTGATTAACCATCTACGTCATTGAAACCCGTAGGTTGAGGTGGTAATTCTAATATACTTTTAGTTAAAAACTGATAATTTTGTTGTTTGGCGGGGTGGGATCATACATGAATCCAACTAGGCCCTCGGTACTAAAATGGCTTTAACATTTAGACCCGATGTCTTGTTGACTACCCATCTGTTGCGTTGGAACTCCAATGAAATGAATAATAATTGTGATACCTCCTTGTGGTAATTTGTGGAATTTGATGTATGAATGATACCTTGAGGAGCAGAACCATGGTGTTTAATTAAGTGAGAGTTAGGATTGATACTCCCATAATGAAAGATGGTGCAGGTATTCCTTACTTCTATGCTCCGGTAGTGATGGGACTCCCCACATCATGAGTGAGGTTAATTATTCCTCTAATAAGATTTTCATATCTTTGGAAATATAACTCCCCTATTGTACGAGGACATAGGTCCTCAAATATTTTATCATATAGAGTATGGCACTCCCCCACCGGGCTTGGTGTGGGTCCTCTATGTTCTATGATAGGAGTAGGTAATACACTACCAACATAGGGTGAAAATCGACCTTATGAAGTGCTACAACAGAGTCAGTACTCCCCTGCCATGCTAGGGTGCGGTTCCTCTAGTTGGGGGTTAGTAATCCAATAACGTATTATGGAACGGGTCCCCCACAATGATCAAACTACTAGAGTTGTACTCCCCTACCATTTATGGTGATAGTACTCACATATGGAATAGTACTCCCTTGTATCTGAGTAGAGATGAGGAGTGGTTTCTTTAGGAATGTTAGACCACTCTCGATAGGAAGACACTGTAATGAAGAATGGGCACCTCTATTTGATGTAATTGATACCCAGGGTAAAAGATAGTACTCCATCGACGGACTGGGCTTCATGCCACTTCTAACTAGAGTGATTGAGATATCATGGGTAAGACTGGAGTACTGTTCCTCCAACTAAACGCAGTTTCGAGGAGTGAGCCTCTTCACATGGATTCTCGTGGTCGTTCCTCAAGTTCAAGACTATGACTTTGAGACCCCTAGTGTCAGGAACAATAGGATGTTCTATCAGAAATTTTTCAATAAAGAACACCCTTTCGGATGTTCCATTTTGAATGGTCGAGTTGTAGCTGGAGTATTACATCTCTCAGATGTGTTCCATTAGGGATGCCCAATTCATGAAGCATATACACTTGATCCTTGAGTTACACTTTGAGCCTTCGCTGGAAATCATAGAAATTGTTGTGTATGGAGGCTTATATTTCATTGTGGCTGAGATGAGTATGTCTTGATGACCTAGATATATGAAATTCTATATACCTGAGTAGTGATGAATATGAATAATCTTTGGGGTTTAAATTGTTCTTTTTTGTGGTATTTTTTTATTGTGGATTTCTGAGAGACCATTGAGGGTCTTGGGGTCATCTACTAATTACTGGGTTACCTACCCCTACATGGGCTTCACCTTCACGTGTTGTGTGTTGTGAAAAAAATTTGATGTTTCGATAGGGGATCTCAAAAAGATGGTACAGACAAACATTAAAACAGTGGACATTCTTTCCTAGGATGAGGAGATGTCCAGTAGGACCAGACAGAAATGACATACAACTTTGTTTTCCAGTAGCATCACTACTCCAGTAATCAGGTGGGATCTTTCAAGTGGAATGTTTGTGATCCCATTCTACCTTTCTGTTTTTAGTTATTTTGTTGGGATTGTATATTGTCCATGTTACACCTTTTTGTGCTTTACATGTTATTGTACTCTGGTTTCTGATTGTTTAGTTCTCACCATTCATCTTTGTGGGTTTTTATGAGTGCATGTGTCTTGAGTTATCCATGAGAATTCCTCCAACTTGTAGCATAACACCTTCAGTGGTAGTTTCAAACCCATGGAAATTATGTGGCGGGATTGGGGTATGTCATGGAACGAGCCATGAGGGACGGGTCGTGACACAGTTGTATCATAGGTGGTTGGTTCTACCTCATTGACCAAGGGTCTATTTTTGTTGTTGTGAGACAATTTGATAAGTGTTTTGAGTTCGACATTCTAGCCAGAGACTCATGTTTTTGTGTAGCGGAAGGTGTATCCATACACTAGGACTCTCGACACCGCTTTCCCGACACAGTAAATGGAAGCTCTACTTGTAGGTAAATGAAGGGAATATGCATCTTGAATTAGTGGTTGTGATTTTTATATTCCATTTCGAGTCACCTCTACTGATATAACCTTCATACAGTGGTTCATCTTGATATATCTAAGGATACATCCACATGGAAGACCGTCCAGCATCTTGATAAGAGGTCGTGGGGATAGGTTTCCTATCGATGAGGCACTCGTTCATGGACTGGTGATTGATATATCCCCACCGAGTAGTTCATCAGTGCTACCAACACCCGATGGTCTGCACCTACAGCTGAAGGTTCAAACATAGGACATTTGTAGGCTTATTACCCAACATGTGTTCCATATGAAGATACCTCCTAGATTCTTTGGTGAGATAGATCATATGGTAGCTGAGGATTATCTTGGGGCTGTAACATGGGTTTCAACCAAGTGAGGACACTGCCTGTCTAGATCGTAGTCCTGAAAAAAATATTTCTTCAGGTATTAGTGTCAAGATGTTGGAGTCTAAAAATTCAGTCTCACAATGAGGCGACCCTCACATGGACAGACATGGAGTGCTTCTTCAGAAATGGGTTATTTCAAGAAAATTTTCTCTCTATAACAATACTAGAGTTGTTGCACCTGCTTCTGGGAAGCATGACGGTAGTACAGAACTTAGAAAAATTAATATATCATTATAACTAATCCGCAGATATGTTGCATGACCCATACATCAGGCACCAGATAATTAAGAATGGACTACACTGGGAAATCTGGTCATCTGTAATACCTATCAGCATTCCAACACATGCTAGTGTACTGGAAGGTGCCCTGGTCGTGGAGATAATCCTGGAAGAGGAGCACGTTGATGTGACCTATGGCATAGGTAAAAAATTAGAGGTGTCTAATAGAGATAACAGACAAATAGAGATGGGTTCATGTCATAAGAGGCAAACCAGTGCCCAGATACATACATGTGTGTCTTTGGCCCAAGAGCAGTTCCATGGAGTAGATCAGTCACATGAGAGGAAGTGCAATTCTTGTAATGGTTGCGGACATCTTGCTAGAGATTGACCAAATCACCGTATTCCTAAAAGGGAGTCGATAGAAGAACCTACATGGAAGATACAATTCTTGGATCATGGATATCTAAAAGTAGGAAGTTGGGTTAGAGGAGATAGATGAGCATTAAGGGGTGGTCCCCGCCATGCTATGGGAGGTGGAAGACATGGGAAAGTATATCTTCACATATTCATGGATCATGACCAAGAAACTGCAAGAGAAGTTCAAGGTATTAAATGTGTCATTTAAATTGATTCATTACATAATTTACACTGCTACTAGACATTATTTTTCTATCAATAATGTTTGATAATTTGAGGTTCTTGTTGGACGTGTACTTGACCCTCAATATTAGAGAATCCTGACAAAGGAGACCCGCTGAAAGTGTGACCTGTCTCTTGGAGGAGAGTGTTGTTGTTGGAATCTCTTATCCATGAAGTCGAGATGTTACGACGTAAATATGGGTATGGAAAACTACAATTCAGGCCCAGAATGATGATATTAGGCATTAATTGTGGTATATCTTCATGGTGGACAAGGGTTATCATTTGGAATGGGGGGGGGGGGGGCTTGAAGCATGATCTAGACTCTTATAAAGAGTCCCGCATGAGTTTTTTTGTTGTGGCGGAGTCTCACCACAAGATGTTTTCGCAGTGTGGAATGGTTCCTAGCCTTCCAAACATAGTTTAGATTACACAAGTTGTAGTGACCTTGTCTTGTTTGGATTTTTGGTGAGTCCATTGAAGGTTATAGGAATTAGGCAGCTAGACCCCACAATTTCACATGTAGTGTGTTGCTTATTTCATTTGACACTAGTCAAAGATAATGAATCATATTCGTATTTTGGAATGATGTTGACCTAGAAAGAGATGGATATAACAGTGGTGGATCTCAGTATTCCCTTGTAGAGCGTGACAAGAAGTACCAGATGAACCATTGAACGGCCCAGTTTCTTCCTGTGAGTTTGGGCCTTGGGTTTTTGAGAATGAAATGTATAATTGTGAGGAGAATGTAACACCTATGAATTTCTATGTAATTTTTTTATTTATAATTAATTGTTTCGAGACCATGAAACATGACATCACATTATTATGATACCCGGAGTTCCCGAAATGATCCATCGAATAAAATTTATGCTTTAATTAGTGTGTGTCAGCATTTTTTTCTGACAAAGTGGAATAAATATTATACAGTTTCCCGAATCAAAAAATTTAAGGATCCATTGCATTCAAGTTGGAGGGTATACCCTAGCCATGATTTATATTTATTTAGGGCTTACCCCTTGTGAGAAAACCCAAAACTGGAATAATAATAATTAAAATAATAAATTAAAATTATATTATTTTCCAAATTCATATAACTCATAAATGTTGACTTAGATAAAAAATAAAATACAACCACTAAACATGTGAGTATATGCTTTCCTTAGGAATATAATAATATTGGCCAGCTTGGGCCGCCAGTGGAAGTTAGTTTTGGCCGTATATAAAATAACTAATTAACAATTAGTTTATTGTAAAATCATTAACATATAAAATGAAAATCAGATTGAAATTGTGAGAGTATTGTTGATCTCGGGAGGTCATGTTCCCCTTAGGAGTATCCAATCCTCAACCAGTATGGGTCGAGGGTGACTGTTAATAGTTTTTTAGCTTTTTTTAATGTACGTTCAGTAAACATGAGGGTGTAATAATCTCTCTTTTAAACTGGTTCTCAGATAATAAATCTAGGGGAACCGTTGAATCAACAACGCCTGGATTTTTATTAAGCGATTATTATCATAGACCGACACGGGACATATGAAAAAGTTAATTTATGGAATTTAAAAAAATTAATAAAATAACTTTTTTTTATTATATTTTTCCTTTGTACTACAATTGGAAAAACGTCGGTGGGACCATTGTGCAATGTCAAACCATTTAATTACTTGACTCATGATTTCAGTAACCACGCTATTGGTATATTTAAATGTGTGTGTAACCAAAACATTGAGATCATTATAGTGGTTCGTTGTTTATTTACATTAATGAAACTCATTAATTATTTGGTGTGTTGATCCTTTCCTCCGCTAATTTTAAACGAAGCACGGGCATGTGTTTTTGGACTCAATAGAGGAACCACTGACGAAGTGACATGATGTCTTCAACCAACCTTGAACTAAGCATAGAGCGATGGAAATTGGAGGAATCTACGGGTGACGAAAAACCCTGATGAACAACTCTGGATGTGTACACTTCTTTCCCATCCACAATGGAATCCAACAAATTTTAGAATTTGGGTAATATGTTTGATTCCTCCCATTTTTACATAATCTTTAATATTATGAACAACACGGGTCAACCGACCAATGGGTGGAACAATGTTTTTCTCTTTAACGTAGAAGGATTATGTGTTGTTTAATTATGGGTGTTTTTATAATCTAATAATCCTTCTCATTTTGTAATTCTATCTCAGATGGTGTGATCTAAAAAAACAAGTCCCAGAACCTCCGACAAACCAATTATAGATGCAATATATGTGGGAAACCATATAAAGTGGTGGCGTGATGATGGAACGTAGTGGGACTGATGACCAAGGGAGGTGGTGATAGGAACTCACTGGCCACAAAGGAACGGAGTCGCCCGATGGCATTGTGGTGTACAATTGGTAGCTGACCAAAGATTTTCTCGATGGAAATGTAATTCCCCCCCTTACTGACAAATCTGTATACCGTTTTCACTGGTGAATGCACCTACACTGAATCCCCATCTAGATTAGACTCTTTGTAGAGTCTCTTTTATCATTTATGCTCCATTTCAAGTGGCACAAGGGTCTTGAAGTGGTCTGATGGTCTCGCGGTGGCCCGATGGCCTTGAGGTGGCAGAAACACCTTACTATCCCAATGGACTTGGGTGGCTCGAAGGCCTTAATAGACCCAATGCCCAAACTGGAGGCCCAAAATCCCAAACAGATTAATAGTCCCGCCTGCTACAGTACCGAACAATGCATGCAAAAGAAATGCTATATCGCCTGTAATAGTAACCTGGATATATATCTCTACACAGTTTTGAACTCATCCCCTTGGATGCACTTGTTGAGTCCTCACCAACTAGGTTGAGGCTCTGGGGCAGTCTTGCATACATCATAACAATGATTTTATAACCCATTTGATGGAACATGGAATAAATTTAGATCATGAACGTCTTTGGAAAAAATTACAGTATATTTTAGATAATTTGGTAGTCATATCATCATATTCTAATATTAATTTATGGTGATAGAGAAAAAAATATAGATCCTTGTTGAGGAACATTACCTCATCATTGGGTATCATCCTTATTATTACACTATATCTATCCAATGATGATATTATACCTAAAATAAGTGTTCTTGGATGATTGGATTGAAGTTAGGAGGTGATTTGAGTGTGTATTGGATGAAATATTTTTTTATGGTGTGAATAAATGCGGAGTGTTGGTGACCCTTTATATATGAGGTGAGTGGAATAATTGTAAATAATTTTTTAAATATTCAACAATATCCACGTTTTCCCATGAAATTTTTTTCAAAAATGGTTCGTTTTCTAACATCTATGAAATAATGTAATAATATATTCTTATAATGAGTGATGTAATTGTTGGTGGGTCATTTTTATCCCTTATATTATATGTTTAGCCCATAATAAATTAATTTTCCGCCTTACTACGACAACTAATATTCACTGTATTCCATTTATATTTTTTTTTTAAAAAATTATGTTACTATTTTAAAAATATAAATTATTACAATTCCAAACATGGTATCAATTATTTAAAATTCAATTAATATAATTGGATTTTTTATTAATGATTTCATCCTGTTGATATGACGGGAAAATAGGGTTTTAATTAATAATTATTCAACACAATAAAATGTTTTTATCAAAATTCTACATGAAAATGATTTAAATTTCCACAATTGGATTAAATGATATATTTTTTTTATCAATTTTAATTTACAATAAATTTAAAATATAATTAATCATTATGATTAATTCATTCGAAAAACTAATTATCTAATAAATAAAATATTTTCACAACTCATCAAATAATGAAACATCCCAAAAATATACAAAATAAAATCACCCCCATATAATTTTGGCATTTCAGTTTCAAATTTTTTTTGTATTTTTTCAAATAACATTCCAAATTTTGGTAATATTTATTTTTAAATTATGTTTACATATCATGATTAAATAATTTTTTTGAAAAAAATGACCTTTAGTAACCAATTCATTATCATTAAAATGATTATTATTTTATTCCTACTCAATAGATTACAAAAAGTATAAAAAAAATATTTATTAATATTCATACATGAAATTTTAATAGAAATGTTATAAATATAATATTGAATAATAATATTTTAATAATATTTTAATTTTCAATTAAACGCGTTGTTGCATGTAATGTAATCTAAAAAGTGTGTTTCAGGTAACTCAAGTTAAACTCAATGTTCCTTTTAATTAATGTTATGGAATGGATTTAAAATATTTGAAAATAAATATATCATAATGCAACAATGTGTTATAATTTCGTCTATATTTGTTTTCTTGTGTTGCATATGTTATTGAATACAATGCTCATATTTTAGAATTTTATGGTGTCATGTTTGAATCAGATCACCAACATTTAAAAAATAAAATTTATCCTTATTAGTAAAAAAATATATAAAAAATCATAAGCATCCTACAAAACATATTTCTCCTAATTTAAAATAAAACTATTTTATAAAATGATTGATTTCATCAAAAACTAAACCATGATAAAACAAAACACTACAAAGGATCTTTATAACCGACAACATGTGATGATTTTTATGAATATTAAATACAGAAAATGCATCATTATACAACTAAAAAAAATGTTATATATTTCATATAATGGTTTAATAAATAATTATGATATGGTAGTTTTTATATATCATCAAAACCATGGAATAAGGGGTTTCATTAAGAACAAGAGGCCTACCTACTTCTATATGTAGATAAGTAATAGGGTATATATAAAAATATTTTACTCTCAAAAATTATTTCAAACTAAATTACTATTGAAATTTTTTTCTAAACCATTCAAAAAACTAATAGAAATGATTATGGGTACAATATTTTAAAATTTATGAAAAATATTGTATTCTATAAACAAAGCATCCTCTCCAATGATGTGTTTTCGATGATAATTACAATTTCATTTAAGAAAATATTAATGAATTTTTATTTATATTTTATCATTACTACAAATACATTCAATATATCATTTATTTAAATGTGTTAATGTGTATTTTTAGAAATGAATTTCCAACAAGCATTGTATCAGCCTGTATGCAGTCATCATGATGTGGTGACATCTTAAAACATATTTATTAAATTTTCTCATCATTTTTCATAAAATTTTCAGGTAACATACATATCATTTTTACATGATACATATATATTTATTTTTTATAACGATCATGAAGAAATAAATTTTTTTGATAATTGATTCTTATTTAACCATTTTTCTACATTAAGATATCATAAAGATTTTGTGGCCTATGTCAAAGTACATATATTGATAATAAAAATATGTTATAAAGTATCAAAAAATCCTAGAAGGGATTGTTTCCATAATCACATAGAATTCATATTTATAGGCAAATGTTTCCTGAAACATCTCAAGAAACAAGGGTAATGGAAAGGACTCCATACGCATCAGTGATTTGGACAGTGAAGTATGACATGCTATGTACTTGGCTGGATGTCGCCTAAACATTGAGTGAAGTAAGAAGATATCAAGATGTCCCCGGTTACTGCCATTGGATGGAATTCAATACTATATTAATTTATTTGTGGTGTATTAAGGATATGTTCCTAGATTATGGAGGATATTAGGGACTATTCATCAGAGGATATGAATATTTTAGCTTCCAAATAGATTAAAATGACATAAGATTTCCAACGGGATAAATATTCACTTTGAATGTAGGTGTAGTGAGATGGAATACCTTAAAGAAAAGTGTGGTCGAAGATTCTATCGAAGAGTCTGAGTATATCGCATCATCTGATGTAGCTAATGAAATAATTTGGATTCCAAGCATCAACCAGATGTTGGATGTGATACCTAGTAGTAAATATTACACCACAATGTATTGTGATAATATTGTAATGACAGATCTCTCCATAGAGACAAGGTCACATCAGCGAACAAATCACCTACAACAGATGTATCATCTCTTGAGGGATTTTTGTAGAGTGGTGAAGTTGTAGGGGACAATATTTTAAAGACAATGATATTCCATGTAATTTTTTTAATTAAATGGAATTATTACTACTCTTTGAAAATTGACGGCCCGTGATTTCGAGTCCCAGAGTACCCATACTGATACTTCGAATATGTGTTATGATTTAAATTGCACGCCTGAACGGTTTTCCTAAAAAATATTTATAACTCATACTAGGGTCCCTAGATTAGATGTTTGAGGTCACCATTGCGTTCAATATGGTGGTTTTACCTTATGTGCACCTTACGTTGTGTCAATACAGACCTCCAATATGAAAACACTAAAATAGAATAACCCTAAATAAAATTATTAAATAAAATTATTTTATTTTTAAAATTCTTATCACTAATGAACGATGACATGGATTAAAATTATTAAAACACTACTCAGGTCATGTGGGTATATTATGATGAGGTAGAATCTATCTTTGGTCAATGCGAGCCAACAGTGGAACTTAATTTTTGGCCAAAAATAAAATAAATAAGTAAAAATTACTTTATTATTTAATTCATGAACTCATAAAATGAAACTCGAATTTAAAATCTGAGATAACCATTGAGCTCGTTATGACTTTTCTCTATCAGGAACAACCAAACCTTGACCCGCGCATGTCGAGGGTGACTATTAATAATTTTGAACTATTTTATGGTACATTTAGTAAACGAGCAAGTGGAAATTTCTGTCTTTTGTGCTGGTGCTCAGATTAAAAATATTATCGCTCTGTTGAATTCCCAGTACCCTGATTCACATATGGGAACATAACTATGACTGTAATGGGTCAGACGAAAAAATATATTTTTTGAAAATTATAAAAATGATATTAAATAGCTCAATGAGTTATTTTATTATTTATTGTAAATGATGATCGGTGTTGGCAGGACCGCTGGGTTGACAGAACATTAAATTTTTTGTTACTCTTAGTTTTGTAACCACACCATTGGGAGAATATATAGGATAATTAATTTAATTCATTAATGAACATTTCTAAATATTCGATGCATTGATCCTCACTTTTTTTTATTTAAATGTTGCTCAGACATGGGTTTTTGGCAATTAAGTGTGGAACCTCTGGCGATGTGTCATGGAAACTTCTACTAACCTACAAGAAGTATTCAACGACTGTTGTAGGATTCAAAAATGAGCACCAATGGATATAAACATTCTCATTCATCCATAACACCCTCGAACATGGACACTCCTTCCTACACCGCATCTACTTCTATCGAGCTCGATATAGGGGGTTATGTTCTTCATTCTTTCCTCTCCCCATCAATGAATATTATTGATAACATGGATCAACCAACAACGGGTTGATCTAAATTTCATTCTTTAATATGGATGGAAATTGATGGGATCCATTAGGAGAGTTTTTAAGATAAAATTAACCTACCCAAGATAAAATGCTAATGTAGAGGGTGTAGGACGAACAAATAATGCCCATGCCCTCTTATGATCATGGTTTTCTTGTGTTTCTTAATTAGAGACTGAACAATAATCTGACAATGCCAATCCATGAACCAAACAGTGATAGAAACTTCCCAGGTGGCTTGTAGGCACAATTGGTAGAGGAAACAGACCTCTGAAGATTCACCGGTGTCCCACGAAAGCTTGGTCGGTGTGGCGGAGCTAGCGACAGGAGAAGGCGGTGGCCGACACCAGCAGATTTTGAAAAAGTTGTGACAATCGAAGGTGTTTTGGAAGACAAGGGCGGCTAGCCGACACCGTCCCCATTGATAATGGCGGCGTTCCACGGTGGAGGGTCGTGGATCTGAGCAACGACAGATGGAAGGGGTGACCAACCATCATCGGCTATGTTGTCACTGGATATAGAGCCACAACAGCACCCCATGGAGGAATCCTGTAACTTCGATCCATGGAGAAGGGTTTTCCTAGGTCATGTGGATACTACGGGTGACTAGTCCGAGCAGACTGACAATGTGGTGTGGTTCCAATTGACGCTGCCACATTAAAAACATGAACGGCTCAACGGTTTATGAAGGGAAGCATGCCCCCATGCCCAGACTATAGGTTAGGTGGTTATGAGGCCTGGTGGACCATGTTCTACTGGGATGGTCGGGCCAAACCCGCAACCCAGTAGGCCAGACCAGGCACAACCAAATTGGTCGGACTAGACCCGAACACTTTTTGGCATATTTACGCTTAAATGAGAGTACCTACTAAACCAAAAAACTTTTTGATGAACAGTCTATGTAACCAGAACTCTTAGGATAAGACATACGATTTGTGATACTGTACATGTGTTTTGGAGAGAGTTGGAGAACAACCAGGTTGGATCGACCCCGAATCCAACTGGGCCCTCGGCACTAAAATGCCTATAACTCACAGACTGGATTTTGGGTTCACATTTTGTATGTAGAATTAGAGCCCTTATGAAAAGGAGGATCACTAGGTTACATCTTCATGGGACTTCCATCAGTTTGAAATATGACTAATGGCATGAGGATTTGATCCTCCCATAATCAAGCATTCATTTTGAGGGAATTTAGTGGCTATGAGATATGTGAATAATGAATTGAGATCATGTGTAGATCAGCACTGATCTATCCTCTGTTGATCATCACCAAGAAATCTGGTGTGGATTAGCATCGTGCGATCTTGTGTGGACCAGCACCGAGTAATCCTCTGCACACCATCACCGAGGGATCCTTTGTGGACTAGAACCGAGCGATCCTGTGTGGGTCAGCACCAACCTATCCTATGTGTCTCAGCACTAAGCCATCCTGTGTGGGTCAACAACAAAGCCTCATTATAGAATAAGATGATCTAGAATTATGAATAAATATATGTACTTCGTTACATATGTTTAGCCTAGTGTGAAATGTATTTTTGTTTTTGATTTGTGATTGAGATCGTTATATGTGGGTTTTCCTTTTTGTAATTATGAGAGACCTTCAGGGGTCTCTGAGTACCTTCTTGGTATTGTTATATTCATCCTTGAACTGGCTTCACCCACACCTTGTTGTGTCTTTTGTAGATGAAGGGAAACATTTTCGGAGTCTCGAGGATCCAAGACTTGACAGTGTACGTTGGTGACCGATTGGTATGGAGAACTGCAATGATGAGTTATACCTACCGTTTAGGTGGGATCCTTAGAGGACAAAATCATGATATGTTTTATTCCCTTTTATTGTCAATCCATTTCAGTTGGGCTTTTATTCTTTCCCCTTTACTTCAGTACTTACTTTTACACTATGTGTTGGTTTTTAGTTGTGGATTCTCTTATGTTCATATATTGTGTTTTACTTCATCACATTTTATCTTGTCTCTGTCTGTATAGGTTTTGGGTCAATACCTTCCTATTTTAGGGAAATTATTTTCTGGTTCTAGTTGTTAACCCCAGGCATATAGAAGGCGGGCATGGGGTAGTAACGACATGATCCCTAGGGGATGGTCTATGACATGTATTTCCATTGATGAAAATGTAGAAGACACCAATAATATAGCAATACCTATGTAGAATCATGATCTCCATGAGAGGTGTATTAGAATCAATGTCGTAGTCAATTGGATCATTTTCGAGTGCGATTTTGTTATATTTTGTGTCTTATAATATACTGGTTGTACATTGATTACATGGATATTTAATGTATTTAATATTTAAAAATTTTATTACACAATGTACATTTTAATTCATTAGTGTGATGTAATAATTTCCTTGATTATTTTTTGCTTTGAGAAGGTTGTGGCAGTTCCCCACAATGATGAGAACCATGAAATAAAAAATATTAAAATATAGATCTATGGTTGGATGACATACTATGATGGGTCACATAGCTTGAAGACTGTCAGGTGTGAGTACCCGGATGCATAAGATACTTCCTCTCATGATGGTTACACTTTTTAAATTCCTAGATAGTTGATTATGAAAATAGACCATTCAGTAGGAATTCCTCATTATTTGGTTTCATTGGATATTTCTATATGCGAGTGTGTGTAATGATACTTAGACATTATGATTATAACAATACATGTCATGACTTGATCATTTTGATTTAAGGAATATAATCATCACTCAGAAAGTTAGAGGGAAATATGTTGCGTTGGATGCGACATTAGTGGCATGATATTAATCGATATGTGGAAGAAGGATTTGTCCATTCCAATTATGGAAGTTGATATATCACCCATTTTATTGTTATAGAACTGTTGTTCGAAATTCCATGGGAAAGGTGTAACGATGTGTTTTATATTAGGTATTCCAATAATTATGTACCAAAAAAATACATGACACTTTCATTTAACCATCCTAATGAGATATTGCGACAAAGGGATTATATTACACAGTGAGTTTTTATATGTGTATGTCGTTGTTGTGACTACTTGATATTTCTCTTTTGTTCCTTGACCCATTGTTAGATATTACTCATGGAAGTTAGGAAAGCACACCTAATACCAACAATAAATAATCCTATAGGGTCACACACTATGTGTTTATGGAAGTCTTTGTTAAATTAAATTTCAATTTAATAAATTAATATTATTATCAACACATTGGAATTATTTTATTTAAGTTAAAATGATTGAATAAATTAAATAAATAATTATTCCATAGATTGTATAAAAATATATTTATTTATTTTATTTAACATTTAATAATTTTTTTAATAGTTTAGAAATTAATTATTTTTTTATGAAAATAAAATATTTATTTATTTATTTGTTTGTTCAATAATGGGAAGTAGATTTTGAGATGACCATGGCTAGTCTGGTAGTAAAATAAAAAATTTAGAGATAGTGAATTACTATTATACAAGTTGGATAAAATTTAAATAATAATAATAGTGCTATTATTTGTTTACGTCGAATTTTATTTATTCCATTTTTCCAATTTGGGACACCATAAATTATGACATGATATTATTATTAAAATCATTTGTTTTTTTCTATGATTAAGAATGAATTTAATTTATTTAACTTAATTAAATATTGTAACTTACACCCCATGTCAATAAATAGTAATATATGTCTATTATACCGTTGTATCGAACCACACAGCTGGTGAATTTTGATTTTTTGAGACAAACTATTTAACTATCATATATTCTTCCCATACCTCTGAATAACAAGAGATGTTCATTAAGTATAAATAACTTTTAATCAATAACAACCAACAGAAGGAACTCGCTTATCTGTTGAAGCACTATGAGAATTAGAGGTGTCGATCAGAGGACATGAATGGACATGTAGATCACCACTAAAGAGATTCTTGTTTAAATCATTGAAATCACAACAAGATTTTTTGGAATGGTCATTCTAGATTATCATCATAATAGACGAAGAAAATACCAATGATTCAGTTATTATTTTCATTATGAAATTAATTAAATTAATTATAAATATTATGGGCAATATCTTCTCTAGACGATTTGGGACTTTTAATTCATTGTCTAAATCATTGATTTTATTCCGTGGAGGCTGGTGGTCATCTTCGTATTGATCCCTGAATATTCATTGTTCATGGTAAAAATCACAGATGGTTGCATTCCTAACCATGATTCCACTACGTCCAAAACCTTCACCATTAATATCCCCTATACAGACAGTCCCTAACGCAACCTGTCATAGTGACCCTTCGACACCACCTACCTGGAAAGACATGTGGATGATGGATATTCCTATCTCCTCCCTTTATTAAGAATCTGTCCATGGCGCCGCATAAATAATGCCTACCAACATCACCACCATTTCTCATACAATCTTCCACAACACCCCATTGACAATTCCTACCATCGTCGCTTCCCTCCTTCACTGCCCTTTCAGTGATGATCTGCAACGATGCCCCGTCAACAATTCCTACCACCTCCAAATCCCTTTCTCATAAATTTTTCCATGAAGCCCCATCCAAAGCATCTACTAAGACTGATGGGGGAAGATGGGTATGATAGTTGCCTCCCCTGTAAATACCCTCACAATAAGAAACCTCTTTAGATGGATTTCTTTTGGAAATGATGCTTTCGACCCATACTAATCATTCACCGCTATTGAGGATGAAGCACACTAATGCTGAAAGTATAATTGTCTGAGTCCACAAATAAAATGACCAATGAATTATCTTAATAAATAGAGCATGGTGGGACATCTCCCTCCCTTCCAACACACACCACTTAACAACAGACTTCAAATGTGGAGTTATGTATTTTGAACAACCTGCAGTAGAAATTTATGGCATTTTTTTACACACTAATTAAAACAAATTAACATATTGTAATATGGTATACTAAACATTCATGTAATTTTTCATTGTATTATAAATAAAATTCTTATTGATAATTCACAGTTTATTTTATCAATCCATTAAATTTAAAATTTATCCCATTATAAATTCCCTATTTTTTATAAAACTTTTAAAGAACATTATATTTTGAAACATTCAATATTGATGCATAAAAATAACTATCAAATGGGTTCACTTTCCCTAATATTTTTTCTAACAATAATAAATGTCCTATATTTATTTGCTAATTAGGATTATGGTTTCTAAATGACACATTGAATAAGATAATATATATATATACATTCTTATATATATTTATATATTATTTATACTTCAAAAAGTATATATATATTTAAATATAATAAATATATATATATGGTTTATATAAAATTTAATAATATATGTTTATACCTTTGTTTCTATGTGTTTTTACTGTGTGTTTATGTATGTGTTGTTTTTGTGTGCAACTTTAGTGTTGTGTTGTGTGTGTGTGGTTTTATGTATGTTTATGGTTTATATGTGTGTGTATGTATATGAATATAGGTGTTAATGTATTTTTATGTGTATGTTATACATATGTGAAGGAGTACAATAATGATTATGTGTATAATAATTTGTATATATATGTGAGTGTGTGTGAATGTATGTAAATGTGTATGATGTCACATTTATATACATCTGTATGTCCATGCATAAGTGTATATGTGTATGTTAATGTTGTATGTGTGTATATAGTCATATGTACAAATGTGTTTGTATATGAAGACACATGTATATAATTGTATGGACGTGTCTGTATATGGAAACATAGGTGTATGTGTGTGCATATACATTTTCATGTGTATGTACATGAGTAGGTGATTGTGTATGTGAATTTTTCTGTGTTTCATGTGTATGTATTTATGCATATGTATAGATATGTGTGAATGTGCATGCATGGGTATGTTACTGTTTGTTTGTGTATGTGTACATACATGTATGTGTATGTTGATAGGAATATGCCTATGTTTATGTGTATGTGTGTGTTTTTCCAATATGTGTATGGTTATATTGTGTATGTATGCGGACTTGTATGTCTATACGTTTGAAAGTGTGTACATGTATGTCTATTTAATGATTTAATTTTATTCATTTTTTTTAATATCTCACCATTTTTTGTATTATTAATTAATTATTCATTTTTATTATATTATCATTAAATCTTTTTTTTTAATATATCCAATTTTGATATTTATTTTAAAATGATTAAAAATTTATATATTTATTTAAATAATAATAAATTAACAATTATTAAAAGTAATATTGGTTAATAGGGTATTATATTCTCAATATACAATTAATAATGTGCATAATTCAATAATTATTAGTAATAATAATATATTTTTATTTAATTTTATTCATTTTTAAAAGTTTAAAATTCATGTAATTAAATTATTGGATATTTTTTAGGATTTTATGTTATTTATTACATTTAATTAATTCGTTTTACTATAATTTCTTTATTTTATTCATTTTAGATATTTAATAATTTTCAATATTATTTAAATTTAATCAGTTTTAAAAAATTATTCAAATATATTTAATAAGATTCAATATTTTTAATATGTTTATAAATTGTATTATTAATATTAATTAATTTTTATTTATTTTCATTTTATATTTTTAATATGTTTGGAATAAATATAAATGATTCCAAGAAGACCATCTCCAACACACACCATTTTAACCTAAACTTTAACCCCATCGTACGCCACCCCTATCTCCATTTGGTGGATATTTAAACTTTTGAAAATGATGGGGATGTGCTTCACTTTAACTTTTAATGAAGAATGGGGTCATTGAAGCTTTTGGTTTGCTATTTCGATAGTACATGCCTTCGAGAGATGGTGACAATTGGATGGAGGTGTTGGGGGCAGGGATCACTACATGTCTCAAGCGATATGTTTCAGGGGCAGTGGCCAAAGTGTGGGACTATAGGATTGGGGATGTAGGATGAGAGAAAACTCATCATTGCTAATGTTTCTGGAATTCCTTGACAGATGCCCCAAGTGCGAAGACTACAACGTTTCATTTCTGATGATGACATCACATGGAGATGATTTAATCTTCGGAAGAGTAACATAATATGATTGGATTCAAGGTAAACATGTTTGTGAAGCTTTGAGAGTTGATGTGGTTATATGATTTGATGACAGATGATTGAGATGTGAAATCATGCAGTTTATGGTGAGGTTGGTGGACGTACTGTCATCTATGACAATCCTCGATGATGTTCTGTGAGATAACGGAAGTGAAAGTCATTGTTGGGGTCTTCCAATTGATGGTTTAAAGGATGGCCCAACATGTTGTGATAAATAATATAATGGTGCACAATAATGTAGTAGCATATGGGCCATGGTGGACTATACATTAGTTTTAAGGGTCTTTAGGCTAATATCAATAAAAATTGTGATCTATAGGCATATTGAATATAGGGTTCATATCCCTCAGGGAGGGGGCGGGGGGGCTATGTCCTATAAATTGGTTGGATGGTGAGGTGTGTATGTGTATTGGTGTATTTTTTTCCTCGAGTACATTATATATATATAATATTTATTCACTTTTATTCATTTAATATATATATATTCTTATTCTTTTTATGAATGAAAATGCCACTTTCTAACAGTGTAGAGGAGGATCCATTACATAGCTCATTAGCCCATGGCCATCTGTCTCAAAAAAGTGGCTGGAAGGCTCAATGTAGCCTCATGCATGTATCTTCCTGTCTACATCACCGCCGTACATAATTCCTACATCAACACATTCTGGCGTCATACCCATCTCACATCATTCCGGAGTCAGCACATGGGATGTAAATCCCCCAAGGTAATGATAGGATTTGAACCCTAGTTAATAAGATTATGTAATTGATATAATTAATATTACGAATTCAATTTTTAATTTAATTTTTATTTATTCCTTTTTATTTAATTTTTTTATTATTTCACTTAATATTAATTATTAATAAAATATATTTAAATGTTTTTATTATTTTTGGAATTTATTTTTTTTAATATTTATTTATACATAACCATTTTCAATGTTTTAATTTTAGAATTTTATTTATTTATATGATTGGTGTTTATTCCATTTCCTTTATTATGGTGTAATTCCTATAAAATGATTAAAATTTATATAATTAATATATTTAAATGCATATTTTTGGATTGTCAACATTTTTTTAGAATTAAATGTTAATTAAATTATTCATTGAAATTTAATGTAACTATTTACTATGTTATAATATTAATTACTTGTTTTTAATTTATTTTATAAATTATCATTATATTTATATTATTAAGTTGTAATATTTTTTGGAAATGATCTAAATCAATATAATTATTTAATTTAAATTATTTTTATTATTTTGATCAACAATTTGTAAGTGTTGAAAATTCATGTAATTATTCATTAAAATTCCATTTTTATATATTTACTATGATTAAAACATTTCACTAAGTATTAATCTTAATTTTAATAAATATTCATAATTAATATTTTTAAATTATTTTTTTTAATTAATAAAACATAGAAGATGTTTTATTATTTTTTGAGCCTATTGATTTTTGATTCTTCAATTTCACTCATTATTATAAATCTAGCATTTAATATTGTATATTAATTAATATGGTTTACTATTTTAATTATTTTAGGAATTAATTAAATTTAAATATATATTAACATAATTATATGTTGTTTTTTTATAATATTTTTTATTGGAAATAAAATAAAAAAATTCTCATAAAACCAATATATATCAGCTATGTAATATTATGGCTGAAAAATATAGATTTTATCTCTTATAATTTTAGCAATAATAAAGACATGTTTTATCAGAGAAAAATTTATCATTGACAAATCTTACCTTTTTTAGTGGTTATTAATTTCACACTGATACTAATCATATTTATAAAAAGTTGTTGGAAAGTGATGAGTAACCAATTTTTTATATAAATTCGACATGTAGGGGACTTGTTTCTTTTCCCCATTCATGCACTCTCGTGGATGTCAACTTCTTTCGCTACATCACTGCGAACTTCATGGATGAATCAAACCTCTCATTACATATTGTATGTGAGTTAATCTCTTGAAACTACTTGTAAATTTTATTTATGGTTCATCACATAAAAAATTGGTCTTAGTGAGAAGTTCAGTCTTATGAAATTCATTACCCCATGATATATATGTGGTTTATAATGTTAATGTATTATACAACCATTTTGGAAAATTATTTACTCTTCTACGATTATTGTTGAATGTTAACATAAGCAAGCCTGGTTGAATCAATTTCGTATTATAATAAAGACAAATCACATACAAGCTACTCTATGAATCTGTTTTAATAATTAAAAAAAAAATTCATTCAACTAAAATTAATAATTTATATTACATTATAATTTTTAAAATTTAATAATTCCAAATTTTGGTTAAATAATTTTTTATATAGATAAACACAGTATTATAATATTATTATTCAACTGATTCATCATCAAAAAAATTTAATGTGTATCCTTGATGATCAATATCAATGACACTGTAACTCAATTCTTCTCCCAGACTAGTGGTTCAGATATGGGAACCCACATTCCCCTTTCCATTATGACATGATGGCTGGTGTTTTTCATAATTTAATATATGTGGAATCTAATGAAATCATATTTCATTGGGGGAACGTTTATATATGATTTCCACCTATATCCCATGTTTTCATTTCTATTGTTATATTTAATTTTTTCCTATTGATCTCAACAAGAATGCAAATATATATTCTACCTTATCAAAAAATATTTGAAAGCATCCATACAATCTGGTATTTATTCCAAATTAGATATTTAGATTTGCTCAGGTGATACTGATTGTTGAATGGATTATATTTGTTGTTTAAATATTGATTATGTGGTTGATAAAACTAATAAATAAATTTGGATCGCATTGATTTTAGGTCAAACTAAAAACATTCATCTCTCGAGTATCATGGACAAGTTAGAAAAAAAATTAGGCATGTTTTTTAAGAGGGACACTAATTGTTTCCAATTAATAAGATGTATTTATTTAAGGTACCTAAATTTTTGTTTGATGGAATTTACATTCAGCTAACCAGGTTCGTGTAGGTTATGAATGATGGAGAAAATGTCATTTTGTGGATTGGGATAATCTATACATCCCTAAACCTCATTTTGGTTTAGAATGTCAATAAATGAGAATGATCATGATTGCTCAGTTTGGAAATATTTGATCGAACCTGATTCATTACCATTGTTTCCTATGAACTCAGATCACTGCATCCAAATATTTCCCCCATATGGGCTTTTGCGATGTAGCCCTTTTCCCCAACAGAAGATTTTTTTTCTAGATTATTTTGGGAATCATGGGTTCTTCTTAAAAAGGGACTCTATTAGATCTCCATCAAAGTAGACAACATCATGATGTAGAGGGTCCCACAGATTTTAAAAATGTAGGATGATGGAAAATACCTAGATGTTTCCGATAGGAAAGATTCCACTATTATATCTTGTATTAATGATTATAATAATGGATGGTGTTTGGATAAACTCGATAAATGAATCAAAAAATAGATTAGAGATTTATTCTGATTCTTCCATGCATAATAGATATATATCAGTAATATTTTGTTTGAATAATGAATTTTTGGGATTCTATATGGTGAAGTATATGTATATAAGGGCCCACAAAATACAGATAATATAAAATGAAAATTTATGTAAATGCCTATGGCCCTGTGAGTCCCAACCAAGGTCTAAACATTATTATTGAATGATTTCATGGGAATACACAATTTAAATTAGATCCTATTGGTACGTCATATTTATTATTTTAATTTGACACCCTTCCACATTAGTGAAGTGGAAAATCTCATACAGGAAATGTTTCAGGGTTATGTCCATACCACGCTACTGTTCCACCCAAAAACGTCAAGTAGAATCAGAAGGGTTACATAGTAGTTTATAATTATTAAATTTATTTAGATTATGATTTATAAATTTAAAAATTTATTTGTTTCAATTCATGTTAATTGTTCTTGAAATATGAATCTCTATATCTATTCCTCCTATTTCATTTCACATTCACCATACAGAAATGATCTTTTATTTTAATTATGATTAAAATAAAATAGATAATCTCATTCGGAGGTGCCAATGGTTCTTGGATGTACATTAATAGAACTCACAAAATGTATTCATCAGTACACATATTGTATCCAGGGTTCTATGCACCTTGTCTGGTCCATCAATCCAATCTATTTCATTGGAGTTTTTCTAAATCTTAATGGCTTCATGAGTTTACTAAGAACAAGTGGAACGTGGTTTCTAGAATACCTGATGTGTGGACCATAAGATAAGACCTGTATTCACTTCAGGTTAGGGTGTGACCATGTACCGCATACACGCATTGACCAGATAGAGACCATGTAAATAAGAACTACAAATTTCATGGCCTACTAGACACGTCGTTTACTCTAAATATTAATTAAGTACAGTCACACACCATTTCCTTCGGCATGTACTTCAGATTTATGGTGAGAAACATAGATGCAGCGTAGTTGGAACTGCACTTCTTGTACTCATCCAAATAAATCAGATTTATTAAAATTTATTTTTATATTATACATCCCCTTGAGACATCTACCATTGTGTAGGTGTAATGTTGAGTCACAACATGTGATATGAATTTTATATATGTGTGTTTAATTTAATATATGTCTGATGTTCATTTATACTCATTGGGGTGTTATGAATAGGAATTGACCAGGTTTCCTCAACGGTACTGTCACGACCCGTCATCATGCCCAATGTCGTGACTACTCCAAACCAACCTACCATAGGCTAGGGGCTAGCGACTAGCACCAAAGGTGTACATCGTAATAAAAAGTGAATACATTTCCTTTATAATAGTTTCATCACAACAGAGTACACAAAATATGTAAGAACAAATTAATATTGAATACAAAAGTATGTTTTGAAAGGTAAATGGGCTAGAATACAAACCCAAAGGAAATGTACAGTACAACTGAGAATCTAGTACAATTGTAAAACATCAACCACCATGTCGTCATTTGGAAATCTCACAGGAAGGGTGTGTACAAACTGTCTCCTCAGCACCTCGGATCTATCTGTCCGCTCCGTGTACGTCTTGCCACGTGGACCACCTCTGGGTACCATCAAGCTCTACAATCCTCTACCACGATCAATATTGTCCATCGTCCTCATCCAACACAACGTAGTGTGGACATTTCCCATGCCGGGGTTTGTATAACGATACTTAGTAGAGAACTAGAGACCCCTGAAGGTCTACCAGTATCCATGAAGGATAAACCACAAATAAATGAAACAATCATGAAGTATCAACAAGATCAACATAGGTATATGACCATACATATACCTAAGTCCTCAATTCTAGATTTACAGCAACTCTCGAGCCCAAGAACAACCCAGTCTACACAGGAAAAAGTCAGTCACACAGATGGTAATGATTGAAAGTCAAGACTCTGCTGACATAGGTATAAATCATTTGTAATGTGATAAAGATGATCAAATGTAGTCACTATATCATCTATGTTTTCGGACCCATGTAGTATACAAGACCAGCTAAGCTCTCAGACCCACGTATCATACTAGACCAGCTACTCTGTTGGACCCATGTAGGATACTATAATAGAATTCAAACTGCCAGACCCATGTTGGATACATGAATAGCAATCAACATCGTTGAACCCATAGAGGATTCCATCATGGTATTCTTCATCACCGAACCCACGAATTAATCCACTATGGTGGTCTTCGTCGCCAATCCCACAGAGGATTCCAGTATATTAGTTGTTTTAGTCATAGCTAGCTCTTGGGTTCCCTCACACATCACACTCAATTCAATGAGGGTCTACTCTTTGAACCGTGGTTTTGATACCTCAACAATCACGAAGTGCAGAGATTATGTATCCATAAGTTCCATCTCATCAAAAGGAACCCAACTCGGCAGATGACGCGTTAATCAAACACCCGGTATGAGAGAAATTGCATTTTCCGTTCCAAGGACCCGAATGGAAATATGATCGTTCCAAACCCATTCATTTTCAAATTTTTTCCAAAACTCACATAGTGTATCGCAAAAGGACATACTCTTCTAAGGGTACCACATGTCGTAGACAGCGTGTCGATTGGATGCACGATCGTGAGGTTATTTTCATTTTAGCATAACGGGCACGGCCCGTCAAGACCAGTTGGCTGGCGAGTCAGCTCAAACTGGTTCGGTGGGTCCGTCTCGGCAAGGGGTGTCAGCCCGACCCGAGAGGGAGCGGCCCGACCCGGCGCGGAATGGCCTGGGCAGCCATGACTTGACCTAGGTGGCTAAGTGTTCCAAGGGTTGGGCTTTCCTGAACCGACGTCGCCATGAATTGACGCCTTCATGTCCGGACGGCCGAAGCTGGCCAGTCTTCCCAACGCAAGTGGCCCGATCGCGCGAGCTGAGGTCCTGCTGTGAGGCACCTTTGGGTGCTGCAGATCCTTCACCTGGCCGACCGACGAGCTGACAGGTTCACTTCCTAAGCAGACTATGGAGTATAGGCCGCAGAATTTCATCGGCCAAGTCGGCTTTAGCCAGCAGGTTCTTCTTCAGCCAAGCGGCCTGCAGTTGCGGGTCACATTACATCCGGATGCGGCCGGAACGCAGCTACCATGTTTGTTCATCACCACCTTCCCAAGATGGTATCCATCAAAAATAAAGATACTACGGAGGGCCGACGGGCCGTGTGTGTTCGGCCCGCACCCTCCACGTTAGGTGGTATCAATTGTCCATAAACAACCATATTAATTCAATCAACGACAACTGTATAATTATATCAAACTAAACGTATACAATTACCCTTCCTCGAAATAATATTCGCAGTAGTCGGGATTCGTGGAGGAAGACATTGTTGAGAGATGGCGTCAATCTCATTGACGTCGGGGAAGAAGGATCTGAGGAAGGTCCATCGTCAGTGTTCATTGAGGGTGGCTCTTTCTTCATTAGCTTGACCGAAGATCAAAATAAGTGATCGTCGTTCTTCGCCGGTTCTTCATAGGAAGGACAGTGTTCTTTATTGAAGAGAGGAACTCCTTCAAATTATCTATAGAACTCCCAATATAATTTCCAAGAAAATATTAAAATAAGACCTTGAACAATTTTCAAATGATTTTCCAACCAATTCAGAATAAATCAAAAATAATTATTTACACCGAAGTTAATTCAAGTAAATTATCTATTTGGGTTGGAACAAATTATGGGAGGTGGAGGCCTCATAAGTGCTTGGGATGTGGAGAGGTTCAACCTTAATGAAGATAGGAGTTTAATATGGGTTATGGGAAGATGAAAATTTTAGGCTCTTGTGGGCCCCACCTCACAAATATCCTCTCATGAGAGGTTATGTTTGTGTGGGCCTATGACAACCCGACTTTTTATTACAACCTAAACATGATTTATTACATAATACTTCACTTGATACAACAAAGAAGATTGAGAGGTTTTATTGTTTTTTGGGATTAGGATCATTACATAAAAACTTATAACATGAAATACAACATCTTTATTGAAAATTTCATTTACATGACCACTGCATTCCCTCGTACTTAGCATTGCATTGGATGACCAGAGGACATGCATAATAAAAGGGTGAGCTATAAAGCCCAGTAAGGGAGTACACATGGAATAACATGAGGAGTACAATACATTTTACTCAATAGACATGTCAATAGATAATAAGATAAACATGAACATAAAGGCATGATAAAGCATGATAATCATAACATGGAAATGTGGCAACAACACTTAACATTAAATTAGCATGAGCCAAGGCTTATTGCACATGGAGCATGAGTAAACCCTCATTGCACATGAAGCTTGAGTAAACCCTTATTGCACTTGATTTAGCATGATTAAACACTCAATGCACATGACGTATCATGATACTATACTTTACCCAATGCATTTGAGCGCTATAAGGGTGCACCCTTCTTAAACATTTAATTTCATACATAAGTGTGCCAAATGGATCAGAAAACATGGATTCGGAAAACATAATCATGTATTCCATGATAAAGGAATGTGGAATTCATACATGAAACATTATAATAAATAAGTAAATGTGCATAAAGGTTAATACCCTTGATGGAGTAATGGTAAGGGTATTCACTACACAATGACATTGGCTTAGAAAATCGGTGCGATTTCGGTAGTGTAACTGCGTGACATAAGAATCCATAAAAATGGATGATGAGATATAAAGGGGTTCCTCATCATATTTACATGTAATGGGCAGTAAGGATGTCATATATATACATGTCCCAACAATTGAAAAGTAATTTATATTAATGATACAAAAGTATTGTATGAATGTAATAGAAGAGAGAGAAGTTCCTTTTTGAATTTTGGCATAGTAACAGGTGTAAATGAGAGGCATTTAATGAGAGAGAAAGTGGTCTCCCATCATTCAAAAAATAAGAGGGAAGTATGGGAGATGTGAAAAACCATACCCCAACAGTCGTAATTTAAATTAAAAGGGAAATACATCTTAAAGAAAATTGACAAAAAATGAGAAAGGAAGAAAAACCCTTACTTGGATGTTTGCTTCCAAAGGATAGAGAGAGGCTTGTGAGAGGCTTCTTGGGAGGTTGGGGCACCTTGGGAGGATTCTAGAGAGAGTAGGGAAGATGTTGGACCAACTCCAAGAAATTTTATAGAGGAGGAAGTGGGAGCCTGTGTGGGTTTATATAGGAAAGGTGAGGGAATTCATTATTATTTATGTTCGGGTCCCCTTACATTAAATTAATCCAAACCACAAACCATCCGATGGTTTTTGCCCATGGTTATTAGAAAAGGGAAGAAGAAAAAAATATTTTATAAGGCACAAGTCCGAACTTCTTAAAATAATAAGTGTGCTTATGTGGAGGTGAGTCACACTCCAATGGAAATTAATTTATAAAGGCCAAGTGTAGAATATGTCTTGAGGGGTTCATTAATGATTTTAAAATTATGTCAAACAAACCCAGAATCACTTTATATTAATGGAAAAACATATATTGTCCGAACATTAGGAATATAGTATTTTATTACATCACCATTGGGTAATTATGATGTCATAAAACACATTATATATTTAAACAGTATTTAATTTTTTCCCAAATATTTGACAGTCTCAGAAAATTATGAAAAACTCACTGTTGGATAATTTCGACATCCTGATTCCAAAAATGACATTTATTTTATCTCAAAAATTTTCTAAATTTTTTATTTTTCACTTTTAAAATAAAAACAAACATTTATCTAAAATTCACGGGTTTTGACATAAATGGCTTTCAAACCGTAATAAAAATTTTAATTGCATAAAATTATAAGATCTTTGTATTTAATAAAAATTAATTTATTAATAATATTATTATTTTATTAAAATATTATTTAATTATAAAATACCTTAATTTAATAAAATAGATTTCTTAATTAAATATAACTAAAAACACCATTTGTACTTTAAAAACTATTTACAATGTATCAAAAATTACTAGAAATTATATTCATTATTATATACAATAAAAATAATGTACATTAACATAGTACTAATTATTTGTTACATAACCCCTTAAAATAGCCGCATAAGACCTAAGGGTAAGGTGTGCGATGGTGACAGACTCTTGGGACGGCTCAGATAAAATCGCTCGAGTGGTAATCTCTATCAACTTCCACATTTATGGTAGACGGTCCTATTTGAGATTGACATAATGAAGCTCAGCATGGGCTTGGTCAAGGGCGAAGCCCAATGATGCCACCTCTTTTCTGAGCTCCGACAAATGTGCTTTGTATGGGGCAATTCTACTGGATGAGGCCATTGCTTCCTTTGTCTGAGTAAAATTGGTATCGTTAAAGCCTTATATTTATATTAATCATGTGATCACTATTCAATGGAAATATTAACAATATTAAAATTTATTAACATAAAACCTAAGAAGTTGACATCTTATAAAAACGTTTTTCATAAAGAGACATTTAACTGGATCAAGAGTGATTTTCCATTAATGAAACTTTGGGTCATTACAAAATTCTCCCCTTAAGAAATTTCGCCCTCGAAATTTTCATTTTCCCAAACTAAAAAAAATGTGGGTAACTTAGCTTCATCATATCCTCCAACTCCCTAGTTGCTTATTCAAACTTGTGGTTTCTCCATAGCACATTGATGAGGGGCATTGTATTATTTCGTAGAAAATTTTCTCCACAATATAAGATCTTCACTGGTTTCTCCTCATAAAAATGATCATCTTCCAATTGTACCACCTCAGAAGAGAGTAGATATGAAGGGTCCGGTATGTACATAATTATGAGGGATACATGAAAGACATCATGTACTTTGTCCATGGCAGGTGTATGTGCTAGTCGATAGGCCACAACCCCAACACGAACAACAATATCGAAGGGGCCGATGTACCTTGGACTTAACTTCCAATTCATTCCAAACCACATGACCTTCTTCCACGGAGATATGAGTTAAAACACCATATCTCCAACTTTAAACTCATGGTCTCATCGATGATTATCTGCATAACTCTTCTGTCGACTTTGGGCTTCCATGATATGCAGCTGAATGGTTTTCACCTTCTCCACCATTTCTTTGACCATTTTTGGTCCAAGCAGCTTACGTTCACCGACCTCTTCCCAACATGCTGGTGTTATGCACCTTTTCCCATAAAGGTCTTCATATGGTGCCATTTGGATGCTTGAGTGGAAACTGTTATTATAAGAGAACTCAACCAGAGAAATATGTTGATCCCATCCTCCTTTAAAGTCCATTGAGAACGCTCTCAACGTATCCTCAAGTGTTTGGATAGACTACTCAGATTAGCCATAAGTTTGAGGAAGATAGGCTGTACTAAAGTTCAGTTCAGTATTCAGAGCATGTTTAAGACTCTTCCAAATCATAGAGGTGAATCTTGGATCTCGGTCAGACACAATAGGTAGCGGTACTCCATGAAACCGTACCACTTCCATAATATATATCAGTGCCAGTTGATCCAATGAGAAATCCTCCCGAATAGAATTGAAGTGTGCAGTCTTTGTAAGACGATCTATAACATCCCAGATTGCATTGTTGCCTTTGGATTTCCTCGGATGTCCATTGACAAAGTCCATGGTGATTTTCTCCCATTTCCATTCTGGTATGGGCAATGGTTGCATCATCCCATTACAATTCTACCTCTCTGCCTTCACATGCTGACACACCAGGATCATTGATGTATATTTGGTGATCTCTTTCTTCATATTATCCCACCAAATGTTTTCCCGGAGATCTCAATACAACTTTTTGCTCCCCAGGTGAATAGATAAATTTGAACTATGTGAATCATCCAAAAGTTCCTTCTTCAGCTACGGACTTGATGGAACACATAGTCATTTCCCAAACTACACTATTCCTTCTTCATTAACATTAAACTCTGAGGATTTCCCCATTTTGATAGCCTCCACGTTTTCTTGAATTCTTACATCATCGTCCATCTTTATCATGTCTAAGAATATTGGATCCTTCTCAATTCTCATCATTTATAGAATTGCTGGATCCTTTCTACATAGGGCATCTGTCACCTTGTTCGCTTTCCTAGGGTGGTAATGTATTGAACAATCATAATCCTTAATGAGCTCTATCCATCTTCTCTGGTGAATATTAAGCTATTTCTGTGTGAATATATATTTAAGACTCTTGTGGTCAGTATATATCTCAAATTTCTCTCCATAGAGATAATGCCGCCAGATTTTCAAGGCAAAGATCACAACCGCCAACTCCTGATCATTCGTTGGATAGTTTCGCTCATGGATTTTCAAGTGCCATGAGGCATAAGATATCACTTTATCATTCTACATCAGCACACATCCTAATCCTTTCTTTGAATCATCACTGAATACCACAAAATCTCCCCACTTGTGGGTAAAGTGATAACGGGTGCAGTGATAAGCCTCCTTTTCATCTCCTTGAAGCTTTCTTCTCATTCATCACTCCATGATAACTGTACTTCTTTTTGAGTTAGCATGGTTAGAGGGTTGGAAAATCGTGAGAAATTGCTCACAAATTGTCGATAATATCCAGCTAACCCGAAGAAGCTACGGATATCAGTTACCGATGTTGGCCTCGGCCATCCCTCAATTGCATTTGTTTTGGAGGGATCAACTGTTATCCCATTACTAGTGATGATATGCCCCAAGAATGAGAGCTCCTCCAACCAGAACTCACACTTTCTGTAATTTACATAGAGCTTCTCCATGCGCAAAGTCTCTAGTACAGTTTTTAAATGCTCCTCCTGATCCTCCTTGGTTTTGGAGTATATTAGAATATCATCTATAAAGTCTACCACAAATTTGTCAATGTAATCGATAAAGACTCTATTCATCAAGTCCATGAATATTACTGGCACGTTGGTGAGTCCCAAAGGCATTACTATGAATTCTTAGTGCCGGTATCTTGTATGAAAAGCAGTCTTGGGGATATCATCCTTCTTCACCCTTACTTGATAATATCTCGACCGCAAGTCCACCGTGGAGAAGTATTATTCTCCACGAAACTGATCGAACAAGTCATCAATTCATGGGAGTAGATAATTTTTCTTTATCGTGATTTTGTTATGTTCACGATAATCGATGCAAAGCTGCATTGACCCATCCTTTTTCTTGACAAAGTGGACTAGTGCACCCCATGGTGAAGCACTTGTGCGTATAAACCCTTTATCCATATTCTCCTGTAGTTGTTTCTTCATCTCTTCAAAATCAACAACAACCATTCTATATGGAGTCGTGGATATTGGAAATGCCCCAGGTATATGATCAATTGAGAACTCAACATCTCTTTTAGGAGGAAGACCAGACAGTTCCTCGGGAAACACTTCCGCGAATTCCCTCACAATAGGCATTTCTTCAAGGATGGTTTCTTCTTTGGAATCAATCATGTGAGCCAGATATGCATGCTCATAGGGAAGTAATATCCATGCTTGAGATGATTGAGCTAAAGGAGATTCATCTTCCTCCTAACATTTGTAATGAATCGGGGGTCTATTCTCCATATGGAGTGTGATTTCCCTCTCCCGACAATTTATGTTGGCTCTATATAAGGGAAGTCCATACATTCCAAGAATTGCATCAAATTCCACCAAAGGGATTATTACATGGTTCTCCGCGATATTAAATCCATAGATTATAATAGGGGAGGACTTATATTCATGGGATGCAATGATTGCCCCATTTTCCGTTCTCACTAACAACTTTACATCCATGATTTGTGCTGGTACTGGGATTGTTATATTAAACTTTAGAGATATAAAAGAATGTGTAGAACCTGAATCAAAATGTACGTTCACTATTATTGAATAAATAACTAGCGTACCTGTCACCACTTCATTTTCGGGGTTCACTTCGGCATAAGTGATGGCAAAAGCTCTTCCTTGCTGTCTTGGAGTTTGTTGGTTGCCTCCGATAACCCTTGGATTAGGGCACTGATTTTCAAAATGACCCAGTTATTTGAATTTGTAGCATTGAACAACATGTTGATGTTCTACCGGAGCATTCCTCTCCTCTTTTGCAGCTGCGAGTCCTTCATGCCAATAGTTAATAGCTACGTTCCCTTATCTTCTGCACCTGAAGCATTTTCTCATCCCCTTAATGCAATTTCTAGGATGATTCATTTGGCACTTTTGGCAAGTGGGGTGCTGGAACTTCTTAATTCCATTGGATTTATCCATCGTACCACCAACATTGAAGTCCACATTACGATTCTCGTCCCCATGATACCCATGTGACTTCTCGATCTCCATTTCAACCTTGAGGTCACATCGGACAATTTCCTCATAGCTGTCGAAGTCACGGATCACTAATTCTTTCCGCAAGCTAGGTTTCAGCCCACCAAAGAAGCAGTCAACCTTGCATTCGGGGGTAACAACAAAGCCAGAAGTGTATCATGCATGCCTTGTGAAGTTTTCCTCATACGCTCCAATAGATTCATCATTTTGTTTCTTCAGGGAATGGATGTCCCTTTCCATCTTAAGCCGGAGGGGGCGCAGAAAATATTTATGGAAAAACATCTTCCAAAATTCCTTCCAATATGAAGCCTTTCTCTCCTCCTCAGGCTTTGTATTTTTGATCAACGTCCACCATTGATCAGCTTCACCCACCATAGGATAAGCATCCAAGAGAACCTTCTCTTGTTCAGGACATTGAAGGATAGAGAAGATCTTTTCAATGGAGTTGATCCATTGTTCCGCGACCGTGGGATCAGATGATCCACTAAAATTAGGAGGCCTTTGACTCATGATGCTCTCAATAGAGAATTTTTATTTCTTTGGGGGGTTTGAATGTTCCTCTTGACCCATGATTCTATTCAAAACTTGAGTTAGCTGAGAGAGAAGTGTGACAAAGTTCCCGATTGCTGCTCCCATTGGATTGGGCATCTCATTAGTACAATCATCACACTGATCTTCACAATAGTTGTTAGCCCATGTCCTCTTATTACCTTCAATTTGTTGGAATAAAAGGAATGATAGGGGTAACACATAAAGGTTAATCCAAATAAAAAAGTTGATAACTTATAAATAAACTTTAATTTCCTTAACTCATGAGTCTATTGGCTTCAATCTAGGATTTTCATGATCTACTTTTGAACATATTTTATTAGGGGAATTTGTTTTTAATTCCCTTAATAAGGGTTCATAATAATCGTTTGAATTTACCAAAGAATATCCCCCAGGAGTGTCGTAACCAAGAGTGCAGCAAGGCCCATTGTTTTGCAGTAGTTCTCGTTCGAGTCTAGCTCAAAGCAGTTTTTTCGGGTTTCACCCCTAGGATACATCTGTGCCAGAGCCACCTCTACCTGCTCGTATCCAAACATGGATGTATTTGCTTGATAAAACACTTACTCAATACTTACCAAAACATAGGGATGTTTTTGTTATAATTAGTCTTATCTCTACGTCTTTAATAGGGTTTTCCTATTCAAAAAAATCACTAAACCTATCCTCTGATACCAACTATGACAACCCTTCTTTTTATTACAACTTACACATGATTTATTACATAAAACTTCACATGATTCAACAAAGAAGATCGAGGGGTTTAGTTTATTTGGGGCTTAGGATCATTACATAAAATCTTAAAAGATGAAATACAACATTTTTATTTAAAGCATCCTTTACATGACCACTACATTCCCTCATACATAGCACAACATGGGATAACCTAACGGCATGCATAAGAAAAGGGTGAGCTATAAAGCCCAGTAAGGGAGTACACATGGAATAACATGAGTTGTAAAATACATGTCAGTCAATACGCATGTAAATAGTGCATAAGATAAACATGAACATAAAGGCATGATAAAGCATCATAATCATAACATGAAAATGTGGCAACAACAATTAACATTGAATTAGCATGAGCCAAGTCTTATTCAACATGGAGGATGAGTAAACCCTCATTGCACATGAAGCACGACTAAACCCTCATTGAACTTGAATTATCATTAGTCAACACTCATTGCACATGATGTTTCATGATATAATACTTTACCCAATGCATTGGAGCGCCATAAGGGTGCACCCTTCTTAAACATTTCATTTCATGCATAAGTGTGCCACTTGGATCATAAAACATGGATTCAGAAAACATAATCATTTATTCCATGATAAAGTAATGTGGAATTCATACATGAAACCATATAATAAATATGTAAATTTCCATAATGGTGAATACCCTTGATGGAGAAATGGGCATGGTATTCACTACACAATGACATTGGCTTAGAAAATCGGTGCGATTTCGGCAGCGTAACGACGTGACATAAGAATTCATAAAAATGGTTGATGAGAGAGAAATGGGTTCCTTATAATATTTACATGTAATGGATAGTAATGAGGTCATATATATACATGTACCAACAATTGAAAAGGAATTTAGATTCATGATACAAAATTATTTCTTGAATGTAAAAGAAGAGAGAGAAGTTCCTTTCGGAATTTCGACATAGTAATGGGTGTACATTCGAGGCATTTTATGAGAGGGAAATGGGTCTCCCATCATTCAAAAAATAATAGGGTAGTATAGGGGAGGTTTGAACCATAACAAAAAATTCATAATTGAAATTTAAATGTTAATACAACTTAAATAAAATTGACAAAAATGAGAAAGGAAGAAAAAACCCATACTTGTTAGTGTGCTTCCAAAGGATGAGAGAGGACTGTGAGATGCTTCTTGGGAGCTTGGGGCACCTTGGTAGGATTCACAAGAGAGTACGGATGAGGTTGGACGAAATACAAGGGATTTTATTTGAGGATGAAGTGGGAGCTTGGGTGGGTTTATATAGGAAAGGTGAGGGAATTCATTATTATTTAGCTTTGGGTCCCCTTACATTAAATTAATCCATACCACAAACCATCTTATGGTTTTTTCCCATGGTTATAGGAAAAGGGAAGAAGAAAACTATATTTTTTAAGGCACATGTTGGATCTTCTTAAAATAATAAGGTTGCTTATGTGGAGGTGATTCACAGTCCCATGGAAACTAATTTAAAAAGTCATAGTGTAGAATATGTTTTGAGGGGTTCATTAATTCTTTGATATGAAAGTCAAAAAAACCAAAAATCACATTATTATAATGTTAATACATATATTGGCCGAACATAAGGAATATATTATTTTATTACATCACCATTTGGTCATTATGATGTCAGAAAACACATTATATATTTAAACGGTATTTAATTTTTACCCAAAAGTTTGACTGTCTTAGAAAAATATGAAAAATTCACCGATGGATAATTTCGATGTCCTGATTCCAGAAATGAAATTTATTTTATCTAATTTTTTTTTAAAATATTTTAACTTTCACTTTTAAAATAAAAACCAACATTTATGGAAAATTTACAGGTTTTGACCGAAATGGCTTTCAAACCCTAATAAAAAATTTAATTGCATAAAATTATAAGATCATTTATATTTAATTTAAATTAATTTAACAATAATATTATTATTTTATTAATATATTATTTAATTCAAAAATCCCTTAATTTAATAATATATATTTCTTAATTAAATAATAACTAAAAACACCATTTGTACTTTAAAAACTATTTACAATGTATCAAAAATGACTAGAAATTATATTCATTATTATATACCAAAAAAATAATGTACATGAACATAGTACTACTTATTTGTTACATAATCCCTTAAAACAGCCACAATAGACATAAGGGTAAGGTGTGCGATGGTGAAAGACTCTTGGGACGGCTCAGATAACACCGGTCGAGTGGTAATATCTATCAACTTCCACTTTTCCCGTAGACAGTCACGTTCGAGCGTGACATAATGAAGCTCAGCTTGGGCTTGGTTAAGGGCGAAGCCCAAAGACGCCACCCCTTTTCCGAGCACTGATAAATGGGCTTTGTATGGGGAAATTCTACTGGATGAAGCCATCACTTCCATTTTCTGAGTAAAATTGTGTTCGTTAAAGCCTTATATTTATACTAATCATGTGATCACTGTTCAACGACTATATTAACAATGGTCAAAATTCTTAACAGAAAACCAAAGAAGTTTACATCTAATAAAAAAAATTCATAAAGAGACATTTAACTAGATCAAGATTAATTTTCCATTAATGAATATTTGGGTCGTTACAAGGCCCTACCTCTAACTCCCCTTTGGAGGAAATAACCAACATCTATAAATAAAATTGTGTTCCACAAATTTTATTTATTTTATTCTAAATCCCAACATATTAACTCTCAACCCTCATAAAATGCAAAAACGGTAATGGTCCCCTTAAGCAAATATCGGCGCTACCAGTTCATCAATGCCCTCATATTTCGATTCCGAGCACCGGTTAAAAAGATATAAAATCCCGCACGTACGTTTACTGAACGTACCCGAACAAAACGTCAGAAATTGATTCCGGGCACACCGGGAATCCGAATTTAGTGCCGTCAGAAACCGAAGACTCATAATATTCCAAAGTATTTATGAAAAAAAATTCCATTAAATTTCACGGTCATTAAATTACTCCCACCTCAAGGATTTACATCCCCTTAAATGTACAACACACACTATGAAAACAAATGGGGGTACTGATCTTGCATCAGAGCCTCCCACTCCCAACTGCTCTCCTAGTCATTTTTGTGCAACCAACGAATGTGCACCAGAGGAAGTGACCGTCCACATAGGATCTGCTCATGTCGATCCTCAATCTCCACTAAGTCCTCCGCAAATGTCTCCCCTTCATCAATATACAACTCCCTGTGATCGATGATGTGGGTAGGGTCGTGCACGTATCTCCCCAGTTGAGATACGTGAAAGACATCATGTATCCGGTGTAACTGATGTTGAAGGGCCAAGCGGGAAGCCACCTCGCCTACTCTACTGAGGACCTGAAATGATTCGATGAAACGCATAGGTAACCTTCCACCCCAACCAAATCTTCATAGACCTCATCGAGGCGAGACCCGTAGGAAGACGAGGTTTCCATCCTTGAACTCCAGTGGTCTCTGTATCCTATCAGCAATGGTCTTTTGTCTATTCTATGCAGTCTTCATCTGCTTCTGGATGATCTGCACATTCTCTATCATAGCCTGAACCATCTCTAGTTCAACAATTTCTAACTCACTAGGGCTAGTCCAACATAGAGGTGATCTGAATGTTCGGTCGTACAATGCCTCGTATGGTGCCATACCGATGGTGGAGTTGTAACTATTGTTATACACAAACTCCACCAAGGGTTGATGATCCTCCCAGATGCAATCGAATCCTATGACAAATGCACAGAGCATATCCTAGAGAGTCAGAATGGTCCTCTTAGTCTGACCGTCCGTCATAGGATGGAAGGCGGTGCTCAGACATAACTGAATCCCAAATGCCTCCTGTAACCCCTTCCAATGCTTGGATTTGGATCGAGCATCTCGATCAGAAATGATAGTTTATGGAACATTGTGAAGCCGTTCGATCTCCTGAATGTAGAGGCGTCCCATGCTCTCTTAGGAGCCCTACTCTCTGATTGGTAAGAAGTGGGCCGACTTGGAGATTTGATCTACGATCACCTAGATAGAGACATTTCCTGTTGATGTACCTGGAATCCCCATCACGAAACCCTTGGATATCACTTACAACATTCACTCAGGGACCTCTATGGGCTGAACCAAGCCCACTGGTACCCGATGCTCTGCCTTTAGTTGATGACAAGTGATGAATTGTGAAACGAACTTTGCTACAACCTTCTTCATACCTATCCACCATTTTGGTCATCTAAGGTCATGATACATATTTTCCACTCCTGGATGTACTGCTAGAGGGGATTTGTGGAACTCCCACGTCACCTCCTCCTGTAGTGCAACTGGTACAATGGAATGTCCCCTGAAAAGGGTGACGTGATCCCCTCCTTCAGAAAATCCATGAGGTGCATGCCCTATGGATATATGAGCATTTAACATATCACAGTCAACGTCCCGATGATGTGCCTCTCTGACTCGCTGAAGGGGTGGAGGAGTGACAATGAGTGACTATAGAAATACTGCTCCATCTCTATCCACAAAGGATATCTGCAATGTGGCTAGCTGCTTTGTCACCTCTCCTACCATCTTAATGCTTGATCTCCTATTGAGAGCATCAGCGAAAACATTCCCCTTCCCAAGAGTGGAGACTATAACAATGTCATAATCCTAGAGGAACTCAAGCAATCGTCGTTGTATCAGGTTCAGGTCCTTTTGAGAGAAGATGTACCTTAGACTCTGGTGGTCAAAATACACTGTTAAGCGCTCACACATCAGATAGTGTCGCCAATCTTCAAGGTGAAGACCACAACTGCTAACTCCAGGTCATGGGTAGAATAGTTGTTCTCCTGTTGTCTCAACTATCGTGGACCATACACGATCAGTGTTCTCTCCTCCATCAGGAAACACCCGAGTCTGATCCATGATGTTTTGTAGTATACTACGTACCCAACACACTCCTCTTGTAGCCTAAATTTGGGTGCACTAGTCAATCTCTATCTACGATTTTGAAAGCTTTGGTGACATCTATCTGACCACACCAAGGGTTTCCCCTTCTTAATCAATGCTGAAAGTGGTGCTGCAACTCTATAGAAGTTTGGAAAAATCATTGATAGTATCCATCCAGGCCCAAGAAACTCCGAACCTCCTTCACACTCATGGGTGGCTCTCAAGAAAGCATTGCCACAATCTTCACTGGACCCACTGCTACCCCAGCCTCCAAGATAACGTGTCCCAGAAAGTAAACCTCTCGAATCCATAACTTCCACTTCAAGAGCTTACCATAAAGATTGATCATTTAGACTGTATCTAGTACAACCCGCAAGAGATAGGTGTTCTCTTCCTCATTAGTCGAGTAAATAAAAATTTCATCAATGAAGACAATGAAAAATCGATCATGGTAAGGATTTAAAATCTTGTCAATGAGACTCATGAACATTGTTGGAGCGTTGGTTATGAAGAAATACATAACCAAGAACTGGTAGTGGCTATACCGACACCTAAATGATCTCTTCTGCACATCCTCATCTCAAATCTCTTAAATGGAGATAGCCTGACCAGCAGTATATCTTCAAGAACCATCGGGCTCCCTTAAGCTGATCAAAGAGGTCGTCAATCCTCGGATGTGGGTACTTGTTCTTTACGGTCACCTGATTCAGGTGACGGTAGTCGACACACATTCTCAAGCTCCCTTCCTCCATCATGGCGATCAAAATCGGAAAATCCCAAGGTGAAACACTGGGTCAGATAAATCTCTTCCCCTGCATGTCCTCCAGCTGTATTCGCAGCTCCCAATGCACGGTGAGAGCCATCCGATATGCTGGATTATATATCAGGGTTGTCCCTGGGTACAGGTCAATGTAGAAGTCTACCTCTCTAGGAGGAGGTATTCCTAAGACATCATCAGGAAAAATATTCTCATACTAATCCACCACGACAGGAAAACTCGGACTCCACACATGAACCACTCCGAGGATGAGACTAGCCAACTGATGTGTGATCGACTACCCTCTCCTCTATGTGAGTCCATCATGTGATGCAAAGGCTCCCTTATCACCGGTGAAGGTGAAACTGCTCCAATCTATGCGTACACACCACACATTGTTCCTAATATAATCGATTTGATCATGAACTGTCGATAACATGTCCAGACACAAGATGATGTCGTATGGCCTCGATGCGGCTACAAGAAGATCCCAACCGAAGCTCATGCATCCTAGTGTAAGCTCACACTACCAGCACTGATGTCTAATCATTGAGTCTGATCCCATAGGATTCTCTAGCCGTAATGATCCTGCCAACGGCTTTGTCAGAATCTCTGGGCATCATACAATGGAAACGACAATAAAAGAATGACATGCACTTTTGTCTATAAGTACTGCATCAATAGTTGAGTAAACCCAGATAGTACCTTGAATCATCTTAGTAGATCCACATTCGTAGGCCTTAACTGCCTTGAGATGAGCCTGCCTCATTCCTCCATCCCACTATGGTCGAGTTGGAACTCCTTATAGTGGTGGTTGTAGATTCTCGAAATGTCGTCCCCCAACCGATTCTTAGCCAGCTCCTCTGCCTCATCTGCCTTATCCTTACAGACCACCACAGTCGAACCTCTGCCCTTGCCTGGGAGGTCCCTCCATAGTTTTTTTCTCATCTACATGGCTGGTCAGGAAGTCCTGAGACATGTGACCTTTCCCACTGCATACATAGAACTACATGCTCCTCGTTTAGCTGGATATATTTCAGGTGCTCGGTAAAACCTAACATGTATCATGAGGTTGCTCTCCTGATGTCCTGGTCCACTTTGACTTCTTCGACATATGTCTACTGTCGTCTGCATAATAATCTGATATGTGTCGCCCTACAGTGGGTCTCGCTACTGGTGTCATCTCTGCGAGGAAGCTCTCCACAAGAAGGGCTCGCTCTAGCACTTCATCCTGCAATGGAATGCTAAGAGAGATCATCGTTTCCCTAATCTAATGACTGAGTCACTACTGAAAATTATATGTACTAAATAATGTGTGTCGTACCATGTCCGTGGAGTGGCACGAGAGGTCGGTAAACCTCGTAGAGTACTGAGCCACTGGAATGTTTTCCTTCCGTAGATGAATTAACTCCTGAATCTGTAACACACGAAGGGTGACTTGAACAAACTCCGAGTGGAATAGACTCTCGTAGTCTATCCAGTGTAGAGATGACTCGTCATGCACCTAAAGAATCAGGAGCCAACATCTACCTACATTTACATAAAGGAGACACACGACATGTATCACCATAAGGTAGGCTGGTGTCCCTACCAATCTAATGACTCTGATTACAGCCTCCAGCAAGTCCTCAGCCTCCTGTGGGTCTATCTCAACGTGTAACCTGGGCGGCCTCTGTCGTTGGAACATCTGAAACACACTCTGGTGGTGTGCACTCTATGATAATCATTTCAGTCACTGCCATAGAGGATTCCAGTACGATAGTCATTATCACCGAACCCCCGGAGGACTCTAGTATGGTGGTCAACGTCGCAGAACCCACAGAGGATTCTAGTACGGTGGTCATTGCAGTCACATCCCACTCTAGGGTTCCCGCACACAGAACACTCAATTCCGGGAGGGTCCTCTACTCGAGCCAATGGTTCAATACATCAACTATAATGAAGTCTAGATTTGATGTATCCCAAACTTCTGTATCGTCAAAATTAACACAACGCGACAGACGACACATTAATTAGACACCCGATCTGAGAGATATTGGATTTTCCGTTCCAAGGACCATGTTGGAAATAACCTAATTCCATAGTCGGCCATTTTTCAAAGTTGTCCAAAACTCACTAGATTATTTCAAAAGGACCACCACATCTCGAGGGACTATGTGTCACATACGAAAAGTATATCGGACACACGGTCGTGTAGTTATTAACATTTAAGTGTAACGGTCCTTGCCCATCAAGCCCAGTGGGCTGGCGGGTCAGCCCGACCTGATTCGGCAGGTCCGACCCTCCATGGGGTGAAAACCTGGCTAGTAGAAGCACATCCCAACCTAGTGGTTGGCATGGGCCGGCCCGGTGCAGGGTGGCCCATGCAGGTGCTGCGCGGCCCACCCCGGCACACCGCGATCCCTCCCGGCGCGGCGCGGCCCATTCGGGCTGGCCGCGGCTAGAACAGCTAGACGAGTGGTCCGAGGGGGAGGGGTCCTTACCGAACCGGAGGCACCATTCGGAATTTCCATCCTTTCCGGCTGGAAAAATTTGGCCGGTATTCCCAGCACAAGCGGCCTGCTCGGGGCAGGCTGTAGTCCAGATGCGTGGCACCTTCGGGTGATGCGGCTCCTTCACCTAGCTGGTTGATGATCCAGCTGGTTCACCCACGAAGCAGCCCGAAGAGTGTGGGCCGCAGTTCTCTGCAACGTGGTGCCCCTTGTGGCACCGTGTTCTTTCTTCGTACTGGCGTAGTTTGATGGCGGGTAGGCCCAACCAGGATCGGGTGGTCCGACCCTCCATGGGGTGTCGGCCCGGCCCGAAGAAGTGCGGACCGTCATAGTGGCAGGCACGGCCCGACATGACGCGTAATGGATCATCCCGGTGCGGTACGATGCTACTCGGTTCCACGGTCTTCCTTTAGACTAGACTACTTTCGCCTATCTATTTTTCTTCGGCCTAGCGGCCCGCGGTTGGGGGTCGTGATTCTTCTGCATGCGGCCAGTGCGCGACCGCCGCCTTCATTCATCACCACCATCCCAAGATGTTATACATCGAAAATAAAGATAATACCGGGGGTTTTCGGTCCGTGTGTGTTCATCCCACGCCCTACACTTTAGGCAGGATCAATTAACCCTAAAAAACCATTCACATTAAATCAACGACAAGTGCATAATTATATAAAACTAAAATTATACAATTCCCATACCTAAAAATAAGATTTTCGGAAGTCGGGCATTGTGGAAGATGGCGTCGTGAGGAGATGGAAGTAATCTTGTTGACATTGGGGATGAAGGAGAAAAGGATGGTTGATCATTAGTGTTCCTTGTGGGTGGTTCCTCCTCTTTTGGCTTGGCCGATGATCGAAAGAAGAGAGCATTGTTCTTCGACGGTTCTTCATCGGAAGGACGATGTTCTTCGTTGAAGAGAGGAAGTCCTTCAAATTCTCAAGATCTCTCCCAAAATAATTGCGCATAAAATATTAAAATAAGACATTCCCCAATTATTAAAATATTTTTCAAACAATTCAAAATAATTCAAAAATAATTATTCACAACCATGTTAATTCATGTACATTAACTATTTGGGTTGGCACAAATTATGAGAGGAGGTGGCCTCATAAATGCTTGGAAGGTGGAGAGGTTGAACCATAATGAATGGAGGAGTTTAAGGGTGTTTAACGGAAGATGAAAAATTTAGTCTCGTGTGGTCCCCCACCTCACAAATATCTTCTAATGCGAGGTTATGTGTGTTTGGGACCCACCTTTAACTCCCCTTGGGAGTAAATAACCAACTTCCATAAATAAAATTGTGTTCCACAAACTTTATTTATTTTATTCTAAATCCCCAAATATTAACTCTCAACCCGCATAAAACGCAACTGCGGTGAAGGTCCCCTTAATCAAATATTGGCAATGTGAGTTCATCGGTGCCCTCATATTTTGATTATGATCAACAAATCAAAAGATAGAAAAACATGCACATATGTTTAATTAACGTACATGAAAAAAACTTCAGAAATTGATTCCGGGCACATCGTCCCTCGGAATCAAGTGCCGTAAGAAACCCCATACTTTTAAAATTCCAAAGTATTTATGAAAAAAAAATCTTTGAAATTTCTGGGTATTTACAGGTACAAGTTACGTACAATGATAATTTTAAATGAATTTACTTTTTTTAAAGAAATTATGATCGATGATAATATCAAGGAAATTCATAAAAGGTTTTTAAATAAAATGTTTGAATAATTAAAAGAAGATAACTAATTGATTTAAGAAATATTTATCTTAAAAAATAAAGTTTAATGAATTGAATTATAGTATTATTTATACATAAATATAATTACATTAATTGATGATAATGAGCTATACCTAGACCAATGTTTGTGGATGGTTTCATTTAATTAATTTATCTAAATTAATTTTTTTTCCATGTGAGCATTTTCGTCATTAATATTTAGGGCCTCTGTACCGAATGATTATTTTCTATAAAACCCACTTTTTACTTCTCATCTGCATGTGAATTTAAAAATGGAATATTTAATGGATGGAACTCCCATGATTGTGGAGGTGGTTCAAGATGGATCTGATACAAAACCAATATCAGGAGATACAAAGGTGGCTAGGTGGAAATTTTTAAACACAAACCCGAAAGGATCAATTTGATTATAACATAGGTCAATGTTTGTTTAGAAACTGCTAGAAAAACTATCCGTTAGAAAAGATCAGGATCATTCTCTTTACATAATTTATATCTGTTTCAGGGATTATCATTATTGATATGTTGTCACAATCACATAATTAATGAATTAATCAAGCATGAAAGATAGAACTAAAATAATCTAGACATCTGAATAAATATTATGAAGAAAGTTTTAATCACTTATGTATGTTTCACTTAATTTTAACATGCATGTGATATTGATAATAAACAATTCAAACATAAGAGATAAAAATCCCACAATTAAAATATTAAGCCATATCAAGCCTTTCGTTAAAAGATAATTTGAAAAACTAGATAAATATTTGTGTTTGAAAACCCCTTTAGGAAAAATTACATATATAAAAGAATTTATTATGAAAGCTTGGGGTTCAATTAACCATATTAAATCAATAATAGTAACCATTTTTAGACATATTGTGATATTGAAGGAAAAAGTTGGGAAAATCAGAAGTCATGATTTAAGGATTGGGGAGTCCCCTCGATATATCAAGGAGCAACATGCAACTAGTTGTTAAATTCATTATAACCAAAATACCTTATAATATCTTAACAAACCCTTTTTGGGGTCATGTGAAGGGTAATATGGATCATTTCCACTAGAATGTCGGGGAAATGAGACATTATGAGTTCAGTGGTGAGGGCCATTGGGACATGATAAAATAATGGGAGACATAATGAAACGTTATTATTTCTAATAAAATGAAATCAATAATGTATTAATGATCATATGTTTTAATTATAGAAGAAAACATACATGATTTTATACAAAACTATATATGTGATCAATTATGGATAATGATAACATCCTCACTAGAAAAAATTTCTAGAAATGGTTTAGACGACTTCGTATTATCCTTTTCCATGATCGAAAGTCTTATATATTGGAGTTAGCAATTACCTGATGCACCATATAATGAGGTGTGTGATGAGGATTTCCTAGTCCATGTGAAACATATGAACAATAGGTTCTATGTTCCATATTTCATGCTCTCCTCAATTTCTACTGAGATCATGAAGTCTCATAAAAACATGGATGATTATCGGTTGCCTGAGTACCTCCATAAAATGTACCATGATAGAGAAATATAGGATTGGTTTTGAGATCTCTAGGGCACACATTTAGAGTATGCATGGAGAAGGTTCCACAACTAGGCCACATGTAGTCATGATAATTGAATAAATTCAGAACCTCGATTTTCTAGGTTTTAAACTCCATGAAGATCTAGGGACCGATCTCGACCTCGCATCACTCCATTTGAGATTCTCTAAATTGGTTTTCAATTTCATTCGGAACATCATTAAGAAGTATCTCTCTAATCTTATTATCCACATTTTCTATGTGGACACCAATATAATGCCCGAAAATACTTATATCCTTATGATGAAAATGAGGAATTGAAATATGAATAAATTTCAGCCCAAATCATTTTCATTTCCATCCATGAAATGGAAGATCAAAGGGGAGTCAAGGGAAAAGGAGGCAGTTTGTTTTACATGTGAAAATAAGGACCACTGGTAGAAGAACATAACTCATCATAAGAAACAAATGGAAGATTCAGGTGCATTTGTAATCGAATGAAATCTATGTGATTCTACAAATTTGATATCACATAAAACTTTTGGTTAACAAATATGTAACCAAATACAAGAAACATGTAGATTTGAGAATATTTACTGAGGGGAATTTTATATACGATCATCCAATGGATCCACACTTTTTGTTGTAGTTTTCGAGGACTACCACCTCACATTGCCAAAATGGATGATCCTGGTGTTAATCAATTTCTATTATGTGATAGATGTTACAAAAATCAATATTTCTATATCCCAATTAGATATATATTTATTTGATTAATATTTTTGGAAATTAATGATGGTTCTTTTACAGAGATAGAATTTGTTTAGGTAGGGCACATTTATATAACAATCATTTTGTGTTGGATTACAGAAACCATGTAATAGAAATTGATAGAAAATATGCTTCATATGACTCATAGCACACCCATCATTGCATCACCTGCTTGGTCATGTAAATGAGAAACTCATGTCATTGTGATATCTATATAGATATTTAGATTCATTGAAACTAAAACCACTTGGGGTATGCCATGAATGTTTACACGAAAAAATGTCCAAAGCCCCATTAGTGGGGAAATGTGAAATGACTATAGAACATCTAGAATTGGTTCATACCAAGGAATTTGGACCATTTCCCATTGAATCCATGTGAGGGTACTCATAATTCATATCATGAACTGATTATTTTAGTATATATAAATTTGTCTACATAATGAGGTATATGTCATATTTTTTTGATATTTATATAGAATAAATGTTTGAAAATGAGAACAATCCTTGTATGAAGATTAAGAAATTATATTCAGACTGAGTTGGATAATATCTTAACCAAGACATCAATGATTACATATGTTAGTTTGGAATCCTATCACAACTCACTCCACCATACGCACCCTAGTGGTATGGTGTGAGAGAAAGGAGAAACTGATACATATTGGATATGGTGAGATCAATGATTATTCATTCAAATTTTCAATTATTCTATTGGGGATATACATTACAATAAATGGCACACGTACTAAACCATGTAGCAACTAAAACCATAAACGGTGTTCTATACAAGTTCTGGAGTGGAATGAAATCTATATTTTCGAATTTATGTATGTGGGGAAGCGATGTTTTAGTTAAGGCCTCTTCAGGTAAAAAACGTTCCCTCCGAGGAATAAAGTGTACCATTATAGGATACCCTATGAAAACTAGGTGATATTACCTATACCACCCCTCAGAAAAAAAAATTATACTGGAAAGACAAGCCATATCTTTTGAGAGGGAGCACATATCCAAAAAATATTATTGGAGTGAGATGGGATTCGACAAAGTAGAGGATCAATGTACATAATAGGTATGACATTGACTATTCCATAAAGACTCATGGAATAAATAACTATTATAGAGACACATGAATTGTGTATGATTACAAGAGAGGTTAGAGAAATGAAACGATATAGTTTTCTTGTAATAGTGGATGGTGACTCATTATTAGTTGAAAATAATCATCATCTAACCTACAAAGAAGTAGTTAGTGGAACAAATATTGACATGTGGCAAGAAGCCATGAATTCTGATATGGATTCCATGTTCGAAAACCAAGAATTGATTTAGGTAGATCTCCCCTAGATGTAAATCCTAAATGTTGAAAATGTGTAGTCAATATGAAATTCTACATGGAAGGACAAGTCAGTACTTATAATGAATGCCTGGTTAAAAATGGGTGAAAGAATAAATCTTTTTACTATGAAGAATCCTTTTGAATATTGTCAACGCTAAAATACATCAAAATTATATTGTACATTACTTCTTACCATGACTATGAGATTTCGAAAATGGAATGAAAAATATCCTTCCATAATGGGAACCATCAAGAAAATGTCTACATAAAACAACCTGAAGGGTTTATGAAGTCAATGGTTGAAAATATGGTAATCTAGTTGCATAAAACCATTAATGGATTAAAGAAACAATAAAGTTCATGGAAAAATCATTTTGAAGAATCCATAATGAAATTTGGTTTTATCAATAATTAATGTGTGCCATGTGTCTAAAAAGGATTAGTGGAAGTGTAGTCGTTTTCTTAATTGTATAAGTTGATGATATATTGATTATTGGAAATGAGATACCTGTCTTACTGTCTGTCCAGGCATGGTTGAATCAATGATTCACTGTAAAGGACATGGGTGAGGCAACATATATTATTGGGATCAAGATTCATCTTGATAGATCCAAGATATTTTTCGGCCTAAGTAAAAGTACATACATTGATAAGGTAATTAAGAGACTGAGTATGGAATAATCAAAGAGGGTATTGTTTCCATAATCACGTCGTATTCATATTTCCATGAAAATGTGTTCTCAGACACATTAAGATGCATGTATAATGGCATGAACTCCATACAAATAAACAAAAGGGTTAGCCCTGTATGCCATGCTATGTACTAGGCTAGATGATTCCTACACATTGAGTGTAGTAGAGAGATATCAAGGTAAACCAGGAGACCGCCATTGGATTAACTTCAAGAATATCCTAACATATATAAGGTGTACTAAATATACGTTCTGGGATTACAGAGGGGAAGAATAACTAGTCATTTGATGATATAAAAATGCTAGTTTCCAGAATGATCCAGATGACATGATGTTTCAAAAAGAATTCCTCATCACATCAGTTAGATGTGTCGTGAGATGGAATAACTCAAAGAAGACTGTGGTCCCCTATTATATATTAGAGTGCGAGTATATTTCAGCTTCTAAGGTAGCTAATGAAGAAGTTTGGATGTGAAGCTTCATCAAGGAGTCAGATCTGATTAGTAGTAGTAAAGATCTCATCACACATTACAGAGATAATACTGTAGCAGTGGCTCTCGCAAAAGAGAAAAGTAACAACAATAGATGAAGTAGATACTTTAGAAGTATCATATCATGACGGATTGATTCTCATAGAGGTGAAGTTGTCGTGAGAAGTATTTCCATGGAAGAAAACATGGAAGACCACTTGAATAAAGCCTTGACTCCCCAAAAACATGATCACCATGTGAGGTCTAGTGGACTTAAAGTCGTAAAAATGTGGCTCTAGTCGAAGAGGTAGTTTGTATGTGTTGGTTTTCTAGAACAAACTAGTGATACTTTAATTACATGGACATTTAAGGAATTTAAATATTAAATGTCTTATTACATATTGTTCATTTTTTTCATGACTATTATGTAATAATTTTCTAGATTATTTGCTGCCTTCATATGGTTATGCTAGTTAACCTCTTTGATGAGAAACTTGAAATTCTATAAAAATAATCTTATATATAGTTATACAATGGGATGACATAATTTTATGGTACACAAATCATACAGACTATTATATGTGAAAACTCATAAGAAGATGATACTTCTTTTCATGATGATTGCAATTGGGAATCTCATAGACATGGGATTTTGATAACAGACCTGCTTGAAATAATTCTTATTGTTTTTGTGTCATTAGATATTTCTATCTTCAAGTGTGTTTAATGATACACACACTTTAATAATATCATAAATATGTGTCACGACTCACATGCTTGTATTTACTAACAAAAACGATCATGAAAAAGTTGGCAGGAAGCAGGGTACATTGGGTGCATGACAAGTGGCATGTTATTAGTGGATAAGTCGAGGAAGGTTTTGTCCCTTCTATTTATTGAGGTCGACAAATCTATCATTGAATAATCCTTTAATAACATGCCAATCCTAACACACCCAACAAACCATAATTCCCCCCTTCATTATGGGTGACAGTTTTTGTTTGTAAATCAAAGTGCATGAGTCGTGACATGTATTTATGATAATATTAATGTCTAAGGATCATTACATACACTCACAGATGTAAATCTCTAATTACACCAATACAAGAGGAATTACTACTAGTTGGTTTGTTCTCATAATATCTTATCTTGGAGATTTCCAAGTAAAAACATCATGAGAAGAAGTCTCGTTTTTTTATGAGTACTCAAACCAACTAGTCTGCATGATATGTGTCCCATCATAGTATGTCAGCCAACTGTAGAACTATATTAATGAATTTTTTTATAGAATATCGTGGTTTAAAACATTTTAGGGAACATAGGTGACCGTACAAATGCATGAAATACTCTTGAACATTATTACATCATAGTCAAGAAGAACAATGAACAATATGTAAGATGAATAATATTTAAACACATTAAATGTCAATATAATCAATGTACAACCAGTTGGGTCTTGGACACTAACTCTTACAATGTTTTACCATCAAGGGTCCAGGAATGTATGACATGAAAAGAAACCAAATGAGGATATGAGTGGTATATAGAGAAAGGTATTGTGTCCATAATCTCAATGATGACTTCTTCCATCCCAACGAATATAATATAACCCCTTTTTACCAAAACACAGATTATATGGGTGAAAATACATGACCTAGATTTTAACAAGTCTTCTAAAGTTTAAACATTTTGGATCAAGAATAATTTATCATAGAAGGAGATATAGAAGTGTAATGATACTTTTCATGATAACCCATTCCCATATTCTCACATTAGGAAGTGGATTCCCCCACTATCAAATGAGTTTAATATTATTTTGGATGTATATATCATCAAAAGTTGTTCTATTTGAGTGGGTCATTTTTTATATCATTATCTGTGCTTAGTTATCACAACATGAAAGATTCATGTCAATTATTTTTTGTATCGACCTGTGGGTAATGCACAAGAATTATTCACTAGATTGATCTTCTCTCTAAAGAGAGGATGGAAAATTTTCATCATGGAATCAGATTGTATTTTAATAATTAATTGAATTAATTAATCATATTGTGGTCTATAGAAGTTAATCATAATGGTTATGAAGGTCACATACATTTTCCACACTACTATAAACTAGACCTATACAATCAGTTTTAGAGAAACTGTTTGTATAGGAACCGTAAGATGAACCTATACCAATGGTTTTTCCAAACCGATTGGTATTAAAACAATAGTGTTACCCAATAACAATATTTTAGGAAAATATAATTGTATAGGGAATAGATATACCAATGGTTTTATTGTAATCATTGGCATGTCTTCAATAAAATGACATTATACAAACGGTTATTCCAAACCCAATGGTATATTTGATGGGTATACTAACAGTTTGGATGAAACCAATGTTATATCAAACGTTAAATGATCTTTTAATAATGGGTTTTCCTAAGCAACTCGTAAAGGTCCCAAAATTAAAAATTCATATATCAACGGTTCGAAAAATCATTGTTACAAGTATATACTAATGATTTTATAAACAGTTGGTAAAGGTATTCATATTTTTGTTGAATTATTTTATCAAAAACATTGAATACAGAAAAAATACATGTTCATATAAATTTACATATTAATAATATTATGATTTCAGTAATTACTTTTTCTCAGTGATTACATGTTTGATATGTTCATCGAAGGTGTGGGGATTATAACCCAGAAGGGGTTTTTTGAATTACTTATATCAATGGTTTTATAATCAATTTGTATAGGTATTTAACATTACATATACATGAATTTTTTAAACTTTTAGTACATCCCAAAAATTCCAACGGTTTCCCAAAATCATTTTTTTGTCTATACTGGTTAATGGAAACTTAATGGTCACCCAAATAATTTGTATAACATATACCGTTGTTTTTGGGGCCTATACAAATGGTTACAAAACATTTCTATATGAATTTTAAAAATATTCCATCCTCTTATTTTTATGTCTAATATTCATTATTATAAGATATTTTAATTGGGTGGATAATTTTATTACCACTTCTTGTCTATCTGATATGTCTCTTGTTTGTTAGGAGGACTTACATCCTTATTTAATTTCACCTATAATTATTTATTATTATATTTTTAACATTCCATTTTTTTAAAAAATGTTAATTAATTAGAAAAGAAATTTGAACATATCAATTCAACATAATAAATAATGTCTCCTCCTAATAAAATGATTGTGTCTAAATGATTTTGAGTTGCAGTATGAATTCCAATTTTGTAATTATCATCACCTAAATTCCTTTCAATCAATGGATTAGGACTGTAAATTTTCACTCACAGTAGTTTAATACCATTGTGGACCCCATTAAGGATTAAATACACGTTCATCTCATCCTCAAACGAATGTCTTATTCCAATGTTATGACCAAAAAAATTAAATGGGTCATAGTGGGCCGGGGTCCGGTCCGACCCGATCGATCCGACCTAGTACGAACCGGCCTGGGCCGACCTTGTTCTAGACCACCCGGCCCGTTGGGTTCAGCTAGGCCTGCGAGGTCCAGCCCGGTAGGCCATGAGGGGCTATAGAGAGTGACGTGAGGCCGCGGTCTAGCTGTGTGGTGGACGTCCATCAGTGGAGTGGCGTCGTCTCCTTCTTCATAGCCATCGATGGTGTCGACCACCATTCTCATGCCCCAAACGTTGATGGGTGTTTTCCTCCACCATCGTGAAGAAATAATCAAGATTTTCAGAAGGTTCATGCCATGCTAGTTTATCCAATACCATCCACATTAGGGTGGTAGCATATCGCTCAACAAGAACATGAAAGGCAAACGTCATGATTTGAAACTTCCCGCAATGTTTCAATACAAACCGCAAAAGAATCCATGGTAATAATATTAGAAAAATATTCAAATTCATATAAACCCCAACCTCGTTCACTTGACAATGTAGATGAGGTCTCATGGAAGACGAAGAATCATTGGTAAAACATTGATGTCGGTGTCGTTAGTGTTTTCCTCAATTTGTCGGTTCTTTAGTCATTGGAGATTCTTCGACGGAGTTTGGAGAAGAAATCATCAAAGGAGAGGCGCACATCATGGATATTCATCATTGGAGAGTTTTTATCAAAAATATCATCCTCTCCCAATTCCACCAAAATGAAATGGTAGCCCCAAAATAATAGATTATGTGTTCTATTATGTTTGTTAGGAATATAATACAAATTTTGTTAATTGATATCATAGGTTGGAACAATTAATGTGGTGTGTTGGATTAATTGTGGTAGAGGACGGTTAGAACAATTAATATTGGAGGAGTTGAATATTCTTACCCATAGTTTGTGAGGGAGTTGAGAGTATTAGGCCTCGGGTGGTCCCCGTCAGCATAACCTTTCATGGGAGGTTAGGATTGGGTGCTTCCCATCACAATAACCACTCATGGGAGGGTAGGGTCTGGTGGTCCCCACTTCTCATCTTCCAAATTTATGTTTTAAGAAATAAAATAAAGAAAATTTACAAAAATATATTTATTTTTTTATTCACGAAAAACCCAAAAACTAACTTCCACACTCGACCAAATTTCATCAGGAAGAATGTATTTTTAAGTGAATACTGGTGCTGCGAGTTCATCGGTACCCTCAAAATTAACATCTGATTTCCAGTTCAAAAGTTAGAAAAACCCACTCACAAATTTACTGAATTTACCCAGAAAAATGTTCACAAATTCATTATGGGAACTCTGGGACTCAATATCATGTGCCGTTAACTTTTACAGACTCGTAAAATTCCGATTTACATAAAAACATTACATGGAAATTCTGCGTCCTTACAATAATCATATGTAAAAACTGAATATAGCTAGTGACTGGGATAAAATTTTGTTTTCTGAATAATATGATATGAAAAGAAGTTTTAACAATGATAATTACTATTTTGAAGATTAGATTCTAGGTGTGGTGTTGGTAAATATCATATTGAGGAATAGTAATTTACAATTTAATTTTTAGTTCATGATCACCAAAAACAGTTTTAGAAGTAAATGAGTTGTGTATATACCATAATGTATAGTTTTTGTACTAAATATCCATCATTTTAAAAAATTCTGAAGATATATAGATTAAATGTTGGAATGTAATGGGTTGACACCCGCTTTCTTGAACTTCTTTCTCTACTGTAAGATATTTCCCAAATATATAATATGCTTTCTCAACAATTATATTGAACTAAATGAAATATATATTAAATGGGAATGATCTTCGAACAACACCTGACCATGTAGAAGACTATATTTTATTTTGAGAATACTATGAATCACTAAAAAAATATTCAACATATGGTGCATCTAGATACCCGAGTTATTAATAAATACATTTGTTTATTTTATTGTAATTCTAAATCAACAAATGGTTTAGGCAAAAATACATAAGAGATGATACAACAAGACGATTGACCTGACACATAGATAAAATATATAAATGTGAGAGAAAACCTCACCCAGTCGACTCCCTTCAGTGAAATAAAATTGATCACCGGTATCCAAAATCTATAAATGAGTTCATAGACCATCATCTTATGTAACATAACGACATGTTGAACGATTTTTGTTTACAATGTTGTACTGAATCTATATGAATAGTTATTTTGACAATATATATCAATCCACCATATTTATGCATGATTTGAAGATAAAATTTGTTCCATCCTTTTATATAAGGAATAAAATTGGGAATTGATATTGTTATTTATTTGGATCCATTTATTGAAATTTTTAAATTAATGTTGGAATTATATGTTATGTTTTATGATTCTTACAAAAATGAATATTTTAATATTGAATGCTATGTTGTATAGGATCACCAATGATTTTCCTACTTATAATCATATGAAAAGATATAGTTTTAATGTAACACAATGTTATCCCATTTGTGAACAAGGTGCACACTTATTTAGTTCAGAACATTCATCAATGAATTTTTTTCTAGGAAATCATATATTTCTACCCCGAAGACATAAATAATGAAATTGGATGAAATTATTCAATAATAGTTTGAATGAAGGTATAAAACCATCTGAAATTGATATTTAAGATAAAATTATGTTTCAATCATAGAAAAACAAAAAAAAACATTTTTATAATGATTTAATATATCAGAAAACATATCTATATTTCCTTTGATATTTGTAGGAAATGATCAAATATCCATAGAACACATGATGAGATCAATGTTACATAATGTCTGTAATTTTAGATTAGAAATGAAATTTTCTACAAAAATATTTTCACTCATAAAAAGACCAATCGATCACATTCATGTTTTCATTGTTATTTAGGGATATTATCCTTAATAAATTTTCGATGTTGTAAGAATCATGTGAACATCAATCTAACACACAATGTGGATAGTTCGACAAGATGGTCGACATAATCTAAAACATACGCCATCATTCATGTAATTGATAACTACAAATATACGATGTCAACTTTTTTCGTCAAGTAATTTTTAATGATACTCTGAAGTTAAAATATATCCTGTCATAACCAATCTAAATACCTAAAACACCTACTAGATTTAAAATATTTAAGAATAAAATAAAAAACATTCATTTGGGGAACAATTAACATATTTAGTTTTTATGAATTTATTATTCTAAATAACTCTGAAAATCTAGTTAGAAAACCCATAATTACTAATTCACTAAAGAATAATATGAAATAAGTTAGATTAGAAGAGGTTTTTGTAAGGGGAATATTTCAAATAATCAATAAGTCGAGGAGTGTATAAAATAAATCTCACTTCCATGGAAGGAATCAAGTTTTCATATTCATGTGAATAAATTTATATAATATAGTAATTATGATCAATGAATTTCACAACTCTGATTTGTTTGGCTATGCTATATCCTAGAACAAACAAGAACAATGCTTCTAGGGAATTGTAACCTTAGAATGTTCTCAGCCATCATTATTATTTATGTTTTTAAAATACATATCTCTTAGTTAAGGAATGAGAGGTTTCAATTTTAATTAGAAGTTCTCAAAAATACATAACCGATTATCTAAATTCATAAATCAAATTAATATAATGTAGGTCAATTTTTATCAAATGATTATATTATCAAATAACCCCTCAATGGAAGGATGAACAATTGATTTTTGATATAAAAATAACACTGGGGATAAGAAACCATTAATTAAAAATACAATGAGGCTCAGGGCGGTCTAGCATGGTGATGTCCATGGGAATCCCATGGGATAATAGACTTACATTAAAGCAGAAGAGAGACTAAACAATTTTAGAAAATATGTTACACCTCTACTATTCCTACATTAGAACATGTGTCAACCTCAAAAATATATTCTCTCCAAACATGATGGGAAATATTCCCTTACATATTCTGTCTTTTGAAGCTACGAATAATAGAGATCATTTTCCATGTGGGGTCAAAATTACCTTAATGAATAAGATCCAATACCTCATCGTCTATCTCAATATAGGAAATCTAAAAATCATTGTTCTTAAATAATATGATGAATGTGTGAAGAAAATTCACCTCTGTGCTCATTGAATTCCATGGAATAAAAAATGAACTAAATACAATAAGGACTGAACCCATTGTGTCTCTGAGGTGACCACCCCCTCTAATATTCAAAATTAGGAACAACCATCCACATTCATATTTGTACCAAAAGAAGGAGGGAACAATCTAACCCATTTTCTGTTTGAGTTCGCTACAACTATGGGCATGTATAGAAATCAACAAAGTCTATCTTACTACATGCCTCCTTTAATAATAGAACCCACCTAAAAAATTGGAATGTTCAAAATCACCTATAGGATGTAGATAAATTGGTACCTACCCACCCCTCCATAAAATCTATTCTACTAGGGAATCCAGATGATGGATGTCACCGTGATACGTATACTTTTCAACTACATTTCATTATCCTCCCATAATAGTTCAATATTTCATAAATTCTAAATATTTTAGGAACATAAAAAATTCATATAGATGATTTTTTAGGTAATTTTTAGGAAACCATCAACAAATTCCCCTATATTACACATAATTGAAACATATCTTGGTTAATGATATTTATTTTCTTATAAATCTATCTGAAAATAACCAATCCATTTAATAATATCAATTATTACAAAAAATGTGAGAATTTTACCATCTATGTGATGGATAATAAGAATATCTGAATCCACAATTTTCTATTTAATGAAATATAACATATATCACCCCAAACTATTCATTCCTCCCAAATTATCAGGAAGATGTTAATCTTATATATGTTCATTGTATCCCCACTTCTCCCATGGATGAAATTAGAAAACTTCATCATGTTTTCTACAAATTACAGGATGATGAACCACAATATGTTTAATATATTATTTTTTTTATGAGGATCCATGATAGTAAATTTCTACACAAGCTCCAAATCTCATGTCCATCCAGATATACATACTTTTATGAATGATAATAATTTGTATGTATATATAATAGAATGTTTCAGATCTTTATTGAGGAGCATACCAACTAAAACAACATCATACATAACGAAATTATAATGAGAAACACTACCCATGAATTTGATCTAGTTCAAGATCACATTCTATTATGAATAACATGAAATACCTTCCCATTTTTTGGTGGTTAAAGATGACTATTTTGATAAATATATGATTTTTTTCCATTCAATAATCCATGATAAAATTGATGGTAATTAAGATAAAAATAAATAGATATCTCCCTAATCCATCACATATTTATTTATGCTTCAAAATAATATTATCAAATTGATATTCCCATATATTATCAAGGGTATGATTTCCATAATTATATTTTTAATAATTGACCTCCAATTCAATTTATTAGTGATTAGACGCTCCAAATAAACTTTTTTAACAATAAAAACATATGTTTTGGTCTTTTTATACACTTTGAATTCCACTCACTACAAGGAAATATATTTATATATAATAAAAAACACCATGAAATTCCATTATGTTAAACAATTATTATAATATTTTATTTTAATGTTTCAAAATATTGTTAATATATATCCCTTTCTGGGGCACTCAAGAAAGATATTCCAATAATAAGACATCATCCTAAATACATTCTTGGGATTATGGAAAATTTATCAATCTATGTTTGACATGTATAGAATGAGATACTGTTCTTAAAATTAATTAATTATTTTTATTTGGGACATAATTTAAATGAAGATTAGAAAATTTATTTATTTCTATAATCTAATCATATTTGGATGTAAAATTTGTGGGATCTTTTAGTCTTGACAGGAATGATTTGAAAGCATTGGTTAATGTACTGTAATTCCAGCCACGTGTCCCTTTAATCTAGATGTTATAAAATTGTTTTATATCCCATGATGGATGAAAAACAAATTCTATATTGATGATTATGGGAAGGTTTTTAATAATTTTTATGGGGAGACATAGAAAGATACCATGTTGCGTAGATCCTTTTTTGAGGCACCCTTCAAATTGAAAATAATGTTATATTGTCTACTCCTCAAAAAAATTTCCCATTTGATATTTATTTTTTATATTGGAGGAAAAATTGTACCTATGTATGTTATATATTCATTCGTTCCAAAAATTGCAACCCTCTAACAGAGGTGTACAATGAAGGATTCAAGTAAAAAGATTATGTGAATAGACCCTCCTATAAGAATTGTTCATGATTATGTCTCTTTTGATATTGTCATCTTTCGGTGGGGATAATGGTACAAAGGCTTTATGATTTTTATTAATTTCCATCATGAATCATGCACTGTAATTTATTTCATATACCATGACTATTCAATTTATAGAAAATAAGGATTTATTGGGTGTTTCATGAGTGATGCATTATTAATTTATATTCTGAGGAAGGTTCCAAAGATGAGATAACATTTCTTATGTTAGGATTTATATTATTAATAAATTTAACATGGTGAATATCCTCTCTGGGTTATGGACCTCTCTGTTTAAATATTTCATGGAATCGTTTATTTATACCATCTACATCTTCTATAATTTTACGAATGATGCATCGAACACGAAAAAATCATTATGATTATTCACCCACCGAAATCATCTGATGCTTTTTATACCTTCATAAAACCTATTTTCATCAGGAATTATATCCCAATGATAAAGATTTTCTTGGAGCCCAAGACATTCCTACCAAAAAATCCCAAAACAAAACAAAAAATGAGTAGAATATTATGTCGTGGTCATGATTTTATACATAATCCATATATAAGAACAATTTTATTATAATCCACAAATTAAAATCCTTTTAGGGGGAAATAATAAATTACATCACATATCTCATAAATCACCTCATAATCATAGGAATAATGACACCCTCCCACCACCCAGTTTCAGGGTTCCATTTAAAATAAAAAAAATCATTTCTATTAGAAATTTGGGTTTTTGAATCAATTTTAATTTTTTGATGGGTGGGTCCTTTGTATGGGTTACCAATTATACATTAAAAATTGTATTTAAGGAAACACTAAAAAAAATATTTAGGAATAAAAATAAATTAATTGAGAAATATTATTTTAATATCATGATATAAAATATATTTATAAATAAATAAAATATCAAATTTTATTATCAATATATTATAGTCTAATATTATTAATAGTATTAATAAATTAATATTCATCGCATGTTGAATTCATTTGATGTAATAGATTCATAATTAAATATAATTCTATAATATTAATATATTATTCCATAATTATATCGATTGTAATTGATAAAAAAATTTATAATCTTAAAATATATTGTATTATTAATTTGAAAAATAAAATATATTATATTATAATCAAATTATGCGTATTCAAATCCGTTATAATTATTTTAATATAATTTCTAAATAAAAATGATTGCACAATGTAAGTTCATGATAAATGAATTTAAAATGTTTATTTATATAATATATGATATAGTTTCATTATAATAAAGAATATAATACTCTAATTATTTTTATTTTTAGTAAATATTATATATTATTTAATTAATATATTTTATTTAATGTAAGATCTAATTTTAATATAAAAAATTTTATCAATGAATTGAGAAACAAAACTGATTTATAATGTATTTAGTTTTTAATTAAAATAATTAATTGCAAATGTAAATTTTAACTAATATGTAATGTACTATATTTATAAAGAAAAATATATAAGTATTATATGTATTTTGTACCACACATTGACATGCTTTTCTTATAAGATTTATTTTTTAAATGTATAAAAAAATAGAAAAATTTGTAATGTGATTAAGAAACCATAATGATCTAATTCCATAACCTTGGTTCAATACATATAAATAATGTTATTTTTTTATATAAATATGACTACAAATAAAATAACATTTATTACATACAAGTAACATTTATCAATCTAGGATCTGAAATGAGAATAAAATAAAATTATCCGTTTTCATGTAAACTAAACATATATAGTTATATAGGAGTGTATATATATATATATAACCCTTTGTGAAACAATTAATTTGATTAAATGAACACTTAAATGTTATTAAGTCAATTTAGTGATTTGATGATGGATATTGAGCAAAACAAAATGGTCGAACATGTAGGAGATGAGGGTCATATATTTTGATGTGAAAAGTGAGGATTTAAAAAAAGAGATAGTATGTTTTTATATGTCATGTTACAACAATGTGATAAGTTAATGGAATAAATTTATAAAATTTTAATAAATAAATGATTCAAAATTATAACAAAAATCAAGCAGTTTGACAACCCTTGGAAAGGGAAGGAGGCATTCTAGATTGACCGTGGTCAATTCACTGGTAGATTTACATGACAAAATGTTTAATACAACCTCGAAATTTTTAATAACCATAGGATTAACATTATTACTAATGTATGTATTAATCATTAAAATATTTCTTCTTTTTATAAAAATCATTATTCCCTTTTTATTTTGACTCTATATTTTTCATTAACTTACCAATTTCATTTGTCCAAACCATGATTTTTTTATTATATTAATACAAAATCAATTTTTTTGGTATTATAGTTTTTTAATCAAAAAATATAGCCAATATATTATTAACCATGCATCTTTTTATAAATATAATGGTTTTAACATTTATTGTAATAAAAATATAAATTCATATTTTAATATTTAGCATTTTCGTGATATTAAATAAATAAATAAATATATATATATATATATATATATTATTTTTAATATAAATAATTAAAATTCAATTTTTATTTAAAACATAAATTTAATATTCATTTTTTATAATAATAATAATATTCTAAAATCATCATTTACCCTTAATTAATATTATAATAATAAATTATATTTTTTTAAAAAAATTTAAATAATTTTAAAATTTTAAAATATTCTTTTAAACAATAAATACCCATATTATTATTTAGTATATTAATTTGGAAACTATAAGAAATAGTTATAAATAATTTAATGTATTATAATTACCTTATAATATAATTAATTAATCCACATTATTCCATTTATTATTTTTAATTAAAATCATCTTAAAAATATTAACAATGTGTTTTAATTATAGATAAATCCATTGATTAAAATATTATTATAAATAAAATTATAATTTTTGGGATATTACATTATTCAACCATCAAAAGAATTCTATCCTCGTAATTAGTTTGTGCAAATATGGAAATGAATTTTACACATGAGGCCTATTTTAAATTATTAATTTTGATCTAATTATCTAAAATTATCTTGATTGTTTCTCTAATACCATGTATAATGACCAGAACTAGTAGTGAAGTTTCAAGACATATATATTATGTGAATATATTTTTTTATAAAAAGATAACTAAAAATACATACCAAAAACATTAATTACATACTATGTCCCTTTACCTGTCTAGGTTATGTAAATAAAATTTAGAATAATATAAAACCATCCCATATACTCTGAACATATAATTTAATATATGTGTATTTTTGTAGACACACACACACACATATATATAACCCTTTGTAAAATACATAATTTTTTTAATTGATATGTACCCTTATCTATTTATGTGTGATTTTAGGGATTTGAAGATATTTGAAATCAGGCAAAACAAAATGGGAGAACAAAGCGAAATGAGGGTTGGATGTTTTAATGTAAAAAGTGATGGTATAAAAAAATATAGTTTATATATTTTTTAATATCATGTTTCAATAATCAGAGTCAATAATGGAAATTTTTTTGATCTGTTGAAAAAAATAAGTAATGCAAAATTGTTAGAAATATTTGAGTTATATGATACCCACAGAAAGGGATGGAGTGGTTGAAGATAGATGTTCGACATTTCTCTTGTAGATTTTCATGACTATAGGTGGAATACAACATCACAATTATCAATAGATATTTGTATAAAATTACAATTAATTTAAATTATAATCTTAACAATATTTCTTCTTTTTATCAAAATCATTACTTCATTTTAATTAGTCAATGATGCTACTTTGATTTTTTGTCATACTATTTTCATTTTTCCAATACATGATTGTTTTTTATTATATTACTATAAATTAATATTTTTTGTCATATCATTTTGTTTTCTCAAAACTGATAATATTTATATTTTTTTTAAAAATGCATGTTTTTATAAAGATCCTTATTTTAATATTATTTTTTATTTATATAAATTATTTTTTATAAATAAAATTTTATCGGTTTAAATATTATATATATAATTAAATTTTTAATTCAAATAATACAAATTCAATTTTTATTTAAAACATAAATATAATTTTAGTATTTTTATTATAATAATTATTATATATATTTATCAATTGTAAATTTTATAAAACAAAAACATAATATATATTGTATATTTATAAAATTTAGTATCATAATAATATTAACAATTTTCTAAATTTTTTACAATTAATTATTATTATAATAAAAAAATTTATATTAGAAAAAAAATTATTCATAATTTAAAATTATCTTTTAATGAAAACAATTGTATTTTTCTTTTGAATATTAATGCTAAAACATTAAATATTTGTTATAATTAATTAAAGTGTTATAATTAATATATAATGAAATTAATTAAAAAAACAAATTTTCCTTTTTTATTTTTAATGAAAATAAACCTAAAAATATTATCACATTTTAAATAAACGTAAATCAATATAATAATATATTTATTATAATATAACTATCTTCACAATTTCTGAGCTCTAATAAAAAACTACCCATGTGACATAATGAATTCAAAACATATTTAAACTTATAATGAAAAGAATATAAATAATATAATGTGGAGGAGAAATAATAGCGAATGTGATGACAATATTGAAATTAGTCAACACTAGAATGTTGAATCCTTAGGTTTATACAAACACACACACATGATCTGTGGTTTAGAAATATCCAACATTTCTGTGAGTTTATGTGTCTACATCGAACAATAGTTTTGGTTAAAAAATAATGATGCATTGGTTGACTATGTAGAATAAGATAGGGTCCCTAAATAAGTTTTTATTTGATGTTTTCAAACACCCCCTCCTTCTATGGATCAACTTGTTGTGTTAGCATTCCACATACATAGTTCAAGGCATTGCCTATTGTCCTCTGTTCCCACGGGATACCCATGACTCTCACATATGATGTGCCATGAAGCCCCATAGATAAGGATTATCAAGCATGATGAGGGAAGATGGATATGTCCATCACCAACATTTCTCAAACAACCTTTTATGGCACCTCATCAACAACACCTATAAGTCTCGATAGGGGGAAGATGTTTATGACTGTCACCGCCCATTCTAAAAAAGACATTCCATGAAAACCCATTGATAAATTAATCCATCACCACTAACCAATCTATCATCCTCAACAATGCAAAAAAACCCTACAAGGATATTCAACACCATGACAGGTCACAACGTCCCACTCAGACTACTTACCTGGCTTGAGAGGGGGAATATTGAAATGTTTGTCACATCCATTTCATTGTAAACCTGCAGCAACCCCCCATCAAACACACTTACCAAAATTACCTCCCTTTTATTAATGATCTACCAATATGCCCCATCAAAAATTATTACATAGGTCACTACCCTCTATCATTTCCAATTCTCAAACAATCATCCACGATGACCCATATTAAACAACTACAACTACCACCTCCCTTAATTAGATGATATTTCACAACACCACATCGACAACGACTACCAAGCATGATGGGGGAATATGGATAAGATAGTCACCGCCACCATTTGTGTATTTCCCAACACCAAAAGAATCTAATTTGGATGGAGGTGTTCAGAAATGGCGCATTGAGCCCCAACATGTCATTCACCACTATTGAGTATGAAGCACACCTACATGTGTATTATAAAAGGTATATTATATAGGTGAAATTATGTTGAAGTATAGGGAAAAAAGTGGCACACTATGACGTCTTCCTCCCTTCCATCATGCACTTCCATACATCTGATTCCAGATGTAGAGTTATATAACATGAACAATCGATGACAGAAATTAATGTATTTTATCCCTTAGGAATTAAAAATATACTATTTATTGTCATATGATATATATAACTGTGAATTTATAATCCATCGTATTATGAATTTAATACTAATTGTTAATTTTCAATTAATTTTGTCAATACATTAAATTTAAAAGTTTTTCCATTAGCAATTCAATATTTTTCAATATTCATGATTCATTACTATATATGGTGAAATATTGATTTTTTTTTCTAAAATGGAACTAAAAAATGGTTTTCTTTCTCTATTATTTTTTATAACAGTATTAAAAGTCCTGCAATTATTAGAAAATTTCATTACGGTTACTATATGACACGTTGAATAAGTTAATATATATACATTTATTCATTCATATATATATTTTAAATAATATTAATATTTCAACAAGTATATATATGTAACTAAAATATATATATAAACAATTTTTATATGACATTTAGAAATAGATGAATATGAATTTGTATATGTGTGTCTGTTTGAGTTTATTAATGTATGTGTTGTTTGTGTATGAATCTATGGTGTTGTGTTATTGTGTGTGTGTTTATCTACATTTATTGATTCTATATGTGTGTGTATTTGTAATTGTATGTGTATGTGTAAGTATTTAAAACTTTTTATTGTCTATGTATTTAAGTGCACATATGTATGATTGTGTGTATGTGACTTCGTATGTGTTTTTGTATGTGCATGGTAATGTGTATGAATGAGTTGTGTATATGTATGAGTATGTGTAAGTATATATCTGTATGTTTAGGTATGTGTGGATGTATGTATATGTATATATTTGACATTATGTTTTTGTACATCTGTGTGTTCCTGCGTATGTGTATATGTGTGTCTTAATGTTGTATGTGTGTATATAGTCATCTATATTGATGTGTATGTATGTGCATTAACATGAATGTAATTTTATGGATGTGTTTGTATACAGAAATTCATGTGTATTTGTAGGCACATACATTTGTATGTTTATGGGTGTGTATTAGTATGTGTATGTGTATATGTATTTTTTTATGTTGTATTTGTATGTATATATGTGTATGTATAGATATATATGAATGTACATCCATGGATATGTAAGTGTATATATGTGTATGTGTACATAAATGAATGTGTATATTTACATTCATATTCCTTTGTGTATGTGTATGTGTATGTGTTTTCCAAAATGTGTATGTGTATGTTGTGTATGTATTTGTTCGTGTATGTCTATGCCTATATATATGTGTACATGTTTGTATGTTTATTGATTTAATTATTTTTTTAATGTATTCCAATTTTTAGTATTCTCAATAATTTATTGTTTTTGATTATATAATAATTAAACATTTTTTTAATATATTGTGTTTTGTTATTTATTTTTTAAATTTTATAAAAGTATATATTTATTTAAATAATAACAATTTTACATTTATTAAAAATTATAATTTTTAACTGATATTATATTTTCTATATACAATTAATATTTTAAACATGTCAATAATTACCAACAATAATTATATTTATTTAAATAATTTAATTAAATTTTATATTTTAAAAAAAATCAATTTATTTTATGAAAAATCATTTTTAAATATTTTTTAACTTATTTAATTTAGATTAATAATATTTAAATTTATTTCATTAATTTTTTTTTAAATTTTTTTTTAATAATTTTCTATATTTTTGGAATTTAATCATTTTTTAAAATCAATACATATTTATTTAATAAGCTTTAAAATTTTCAACATCTTTCTAATTTATGTGACTAATATTTTTTCATATTTATTTTATATTTTTTTATTGTTTTATTTAGTCTGAAAAACATACAATAGATTCTTATAAGGTTGTTTGCAACCCAAACCATTTTCCCTGAAATTGAACCCCAACGTATGAAATGCCTATCATGATTTAGTTGTTTATTGAAACAAATGTATATTACGTGGATGTTCTACATAAGGATTGGTAATGACTGACGAGGTCATTGAAGGCTGTTCTGTGAAGTCTCGACAGTGTGTTCCATCGAGAGACAACAACAGTTGGATGGCGGCATCGGCATACGGATCACTACCGTTATTGAGCTGTAGGTTTTTGGGGAGGTGAGTAATGCATGGGATGGAATGATTTTGGTTGTAGGAGTGGATACAACTCTTCATTGCAGATGATGTCGGTGTATCTTGCTGGAGGACCCAAAAGTGACTGTCGCGGCGCTCCGTCGCTGGTTGACCAGTTATTCAGATTGGTGAACACATTATTGATGTTGAGTGTGGTGGTCCGACGATCATCAATGAAAATATACTATGATGTTCTGTGAGATAATGAATGTATTAGGTGTGTTCGGGGCTTTTCCATTGTTGGTTATTAGGGGACGCCCAATTGGTTGTGATAATTCCTATATAGGTGGAAAATAATCTAGGGGCCTATGGGTCATGGTGTTCAACACATTCATGGGTATGTAATTGTATGTATGTGAATGTGTACATACAAGTATGTGTATATTCATATACTTATTACGATGTGTATGAGTATGTTTTTGTGTTTTCCAATATGTGTATTTCTATATTCTGTATGTTTATGTACATGTATGTTTATGAATATGTATGTGTGTACATGTATGACTATTTATTTATTCAATATTAGTTATTGTTTTTTAATATATCTTGATTTTTAATATTTTGAATAATTTATTCATTTTTATTATTTAATCTTTTTTTATTATTATAATAAATTCAAATTATATATTTATTTATACATTTTCATATATTTATATATTGAATTAAATAATAAATTAAATAATTTCTGAAAATTATAATGGTTAGTAATATATTATATTTTCTATATACAATTAATATAGTGCATACAACAATAATTATTAGTAATAATTATAATTATTTATATAATTGTATTCAATTTTATATGTTTCAATTTCTCTTATTTAACCTATTAATAAAATTTTTATATTTTTATATTTTTTTCATTTAAATTAATAATTTTTAATATTATTTCATTAATTTTTTCATTTTTGATACTTAAAAATTTTCAATATTTTTTGAATTTATTCATTTTTATAAAATTTATAAATACATTTGTAATAATATTCAATATTTTCAATATGTTTTTAATTTATTGGATTAATATTTATTTTTTTACTTATTATTTATTAATTTTTTTAATATGATTGAATAAAATATAATTGATTCATATAAGACCATCTCTATCCCAAACATTTTTTCTCTGAAATTGATCCCTAATGTACACCATTCCAAAAATGATCACAGAGTTTATATAAAAAAATGAAAATGATGGGGATGTGCTTCACGATGACTGGTAATTACAAATAGGGTCTTTTATGGTCATTCTTTGTAGTCTTGATAGTTCTTTCCATCTAGAGATGGTGAGAGTCGGATAGTGGCGTTGGTGCATGGATCACTATAGGGCTTGTTCATCGGGTTTCAGTGGAGGTGGCGAATGTGTTGGATGGAAGGATTGTGGATATAGGAGCAGTGAAAACTCTTAATTTCTAATGTGATGGGAGTAGCATGACGGTGGACCCAAGTGTTACAACGTCGCCTCCGCATTACTAATGACCACCTTAGGTCCTGGTGATGTAGGAGTTGCTGGGGTCCTAAGACAGCTTAAGATGAATGTTCGATGTGTCTGTGAAGCTAAAAGAGTTAATGTGGTTGAATTATTTATTGACCAGTGATTCTTATTGTTGAAAACGTGATTTATGTTGATGTTGGTGGACTGACGAGCATCTATTTCAAATTTCCATGATGTTTAGAGATATAATGGAAGTGTATGGCATGGTCGAGGCATCTTCATCATTGGTTTTTATTGGATGCCCAATTGTTTGGGAGAAAACCTGGAGAGGTGCACAATAATGTATCGGCCTATGGGGCATGATGTTCTATGAAAATGTTTTATGGGTCATTGGGACAATTTTAAAAAAAATGAGATCTATAAGAATATTGAATATAGGTTGGTTATTCGAGGGGTGTTTTGGCCTGCCCATTGGCCAGCGGGTGAGGTGGTTCAGTGTGTTTGGTTGTATTTGTACACACGAGTTCCTTATATATATATATATATAATTTATTTATTCATCATTATTCATTTATTTGTTGTATATTTTTTTTCTTTTTTATGAAATAAATGGCCCTTTCTATCTCGGTAGAGGAATATTTTTACGAAGCCTATAGGCCCATGGCCGAGTGCCTAATGAAATTTTTTGAAGGCTTAGTGTAGGGTCATGCCTATATCATCCAGTCTAAATCACCAGGCCTACGTCATGCTAGCATCACTGCCTACCTCACATCATTCCCATGTCCCCACTTGCATGAGTCACTACATACGATGTAAATCCCCCAAGGGGCATGCCAAGATTTGAAACCAAGTTATTCTCTGTAAGAAAATTTTTTAATTAATATTACAGATTTAATTTTTAATATTATTAACATATTATATATTCTATAATCATGTTTACTATTATTTCTTTTAATATTTACTATTTATTTCTATTTATTATCAAATTTTAATATTTTTTTATCTTATTGATTTTTTAATATTTATTTATATATAATTATTAAATACGTCGAAATTTTATAAAAATGTATTTGCATATATGATTAATATTTAATCAATTTCATTTCTTAAAGTTTAATTCCTTTAAAACATTTGTAATTAATATGATTAATTTATTTTAGTACATTTCTTATTAAAACAACATTTTTCTATGTGATTAAAATAATTTCAATTAATTAATAATATTTTACAGAAATTATTACTCTGTTTTAATATTCATAATCATTTTAAATTATATGATTAATAATCATTCAATTTTATATACTAATTTGTAATATTTTTGAAATGATTTAAATATATATAATTAATTTATTTAAATGAATTTTTTAATATTTTCATTATTTTTTCTTGTGTTTCCAATTAATGTAATTTTTTGGAAAAATTCTTTTTTTGTATGTATTTACCATGTTTTAAAATTTTAAATATGTTTTAATCTTCATTTTAATATATATTCAGTCATAAATTTTTTAATTAAAATATACAATTAATAAAACTAAACCAATAATATTATATTTTTGGGGTCTATTTATTTCAAAATATTATATTTCATTGATTTTTTTAATCATGCTTCTATATTATATATTCCTTAATAAGGTTAAATTTTTTTAATTTTTTTTTGGAATTGAATAATTTTTAATTTATATTAATTTTACATTTCATTATTTTATTTTAAATATTATTATTTTCTTTAAAATAAAGAAAGATATCATAACATCTATATATATAAGTGCTAAAATAATAGTCCTAATAAATATAGATTTAATCTGCTAAAAATTTAGCATTGAAAATGATATTTTTTATTTGCAAAAAATTTAGCATTGATAAAAGGTATCATTTTAAGTAGTTATTAATTCCACAATGATAATACTCATATTTATCAACATGTTTTGAAATGCCCGAATAATCACTTACTTTTAATATAATTTAAAGGCTAAGGGAACAATTTTGTTTTTCCCATTAATGATCTCTCATGGATGTCAACCTCTTTCGCCACTCCACTATAACATCTTGGAAGAATCAAACAAAACAAAACCTAAGGAATGCAAGTTGATATCTTTCAACTGCTTGTTGTTTTTTTACAATTCATCACAATAAAAATTGGTCTTAGTGAGTAGTTAAGGGTTATGAAATTCATTTCTCTATTATTTATATATTGTTTACAAATGTAATTTTTTTTGCTACCATTTGGGAAAAATGATTTACTCATCCACAATTATTGTTGAATGTTCTCAAAAGAAATCCTAGATGAATCACTTGTGAAGTATAATAAGGATCAATGAATAAAAACATACTCTGCAAAACAATATCAATAATTCAAAATAATATACATTCAACACTAATTAATAATTTCCTGTTCATTATAACTTAAAGAAAAAGTAAATTATAAATTTTGATTCTATATATTATTATTTAAATATATAGAGAATTATAGTATTATCATTCAACTCATGAAACTTCAAGAAACATTACCAATTATTCCTCATGATTAATAACAATGGTACACTCTCTCAATGCTTCACCCATACCAATGTGTTTATATAGGGGCACACATTCCCCTTTCATAAGTTTCTTGATGGCTGGTGTTTTTTATAATTTAATTTCATTAGAAGCTAAAGTCATCATACATCATGGGGGATGGATTACAGAATAAGTCCACCTATTTCCTATATTATTTTTTTGATGGTAGGTTTTCTTCTCAAGGGACACTCATTAAGAATGCATATATATTTTACATATTATCGAAATATATAACAAAGAATCCATAAATTTTGATATTTATTCCAAATCAAATATATCTATCAAATCAGGTGAGACTGCCTCCAGAATGAAAAATATTTTCCTATTATCAATTTTTAAATTGATGATGAGCAAAATAAATATATTTGGATCCTTGTGAGTTCTGTTCAAACAAAAAGAGAAATTCTCTTGAGAATCACAGACTGTTTAAACAAAGAAATCAGGGATTTAATTTATAGTGGATTTATAATATAGGGAAGGAAGAAGTTATAAAGAATGTAGATCAATCTATTCATATTTATACTATTTATTTATTTAATCAACCTGATTTTTTTGTTGACCAAATTTACTCTCTAATTGAAATGATAAAGTGGGGTACACAAGATGGTTAAAATGTTAATAGTTATATTTGGATAATCTAGGCAACCATATCCTTTTGGAGGTATGGTCAATAAATACATATCCATAATCAAGATGGATCTTTAAATAAATAATGGATGGAACATAATTCATTAAATTGTTTCCATATGGACTCATATCATTGAATCCAAATAATACCCCCATATGGGAATTTGTGAGGTAGCCTTTACCCCCACCCAAGATTTGTTTAGAGATGCCTTTGGTGATCAGGTTCTCTTATTAAAATGTGACAAATATAGAGGACTAGATTTGGAGCTAACTGTGACGATATGGAGGGTCCCATGGCTTGTTAATAAGTCTTGGATGATGGCCACAACCCTCATGGTTTCCAATTAAGATGATGCCACTATTTTCCCATGTTTTAATGATACTAATGAAAGATGGTGATTTGATAAACTAGATGTGGGGATCAATGAAACGATTAGAGGGTTATTATGTATATTCTATTCATATAAGAGATTGAGAAGGAATACGATTTTGGAATAGTGAAATAATGGGATGTTATTCTGGGAATTATATGTGTTTGTTGGACAATATAATATAGTTAATAGATAATGATGATTTCTATAAATGCCTAGGTCCTATAGTAGTCATGCCCTGGTCTGAACATTCTTATTTAATGATTTCATGGTAATATCCCTTTGGAGGTTTCACCTAATGTAATTAACAATTAATTTGGACAATTTGATACCCTTACTCATTAGTGAATCAGAAACTCTAATACATGCAATGTTCTACCATCTATGACATAGATCATGTAACATCCATAGGAACCAAATGTATATAGTATTGTAGAGATGGTTAAATGTTTTGTTTCACTATTATCAACGTCAATTTCTTCCATCCCCAAATATAGAGTTTACCAAATCTATACCATATCAGTGTTTATATAGTTTAAACTATATGTCCTGGTTTTTATCATTTTTTAATAATGTGACACTTTTTGGATCAAGCATTCTATATCTTGGATGGATACTTTGATGTAGAATGAGATTCAGCTTCATACCCGCATCCTATATTATCACATATGTATGTTAATCCATCCATCAATCCAATCTGTTTTAGATTAATGTTCATGAAAATATCTTCTAAAGAGATTCTATTGGATTGGGTTTTATGGTACACGATAATCTGGGTTTCAGTATCACAACTTGAAACATTTCTATCCATTATTTTTGAGAATCCACCAGTGGCTCATGCTTATGAATTAATCACTGGATTGATGTTAACCCTTGAGAGAGGTTAAATAAAGGCCATCATGGAATCAAACATTATTTCCATTATTAATGGTAGTAATGCTTCATAGTGTGGTCTATAGTATGTTGGCTTATTGTTCATGAAGGTTCAATATGTTGTCAAAACTACTATAAATTGGACCTATACCAATGGGTTTTGAGAAATTGTTGGTATAGGTACAATAAGATGAATGTATACCAAGGGAATGACTAAAACCACTATTGTGTAAACCATTATTTGACCTTTCAGCATTCATTTTGACAAAAAACCATTATTATAAGTCATTTGTATACAAAATGTTTTATACATACCAAGGGAATATATTTAATAAAATGACATTATACCAGTGGTTTTTTCCATAACCGTTATTATATTTGATGGAAATTCCAATTTATTGGATAAACCCATCAATATAGATTATATTTAACAAATAGATACTAATGGTTTTTTCAAAAAATTATTTTAAATGTACACAATTTTGAAATACCCTTATCAATGGTTTAGAAAAAATCATTGTAGCTTAGTGTTTATGTTTTTGGAATGAAATGTGTTTGATTTCAGATTATAAATTTATTTTTTTAAATAAAGTTTTCACACTATATAATCCTATCATTTTTTATTATAATTTCATGATTCATTAGGAAAATGATTTTTTAGTCATCATGATGTTGTTTGAATCAATTTCATGTTAATTTGAAGTATAATGTGACCAATTTCTCTTGAAGGTCTGCATACACAAAACATAGGACATCAGTCATGTAATATATAAATCAAAAATCAATGATAACAACAACATTCATAAAATAATTTTTCATTGATACTATGAATTTCAGATATAATCTCTCATTTAACAATCTAAATACATTAAAGACCTATTGAAGGTTCACTATTCTTGATAAAAAAATTACATTCACTAGAGGATAAGTAGCCATATTTATTCTTGATGAATTTCTATTTCTGAATCACTATGAAAATATAGTTAGGTAACCCATAATATTTACTTCATTTTACTATAAAATGAAATGTGTAATATGGAAAATATTTTTTTATGGTAAATATTATAAATATTAACTAACCAGATGATAGTTTGGAATAATTCCCTCTACAATTCCAAGAATTCTTCCCATTTTGAGGAACATAATTTTTTTTTGGTATAGAGCCTTTTCATAAGGGTTTTTCAATGAATCCTTCAGAAAATTGCACACCATTAAACATGGTAGAAACATGTCTGGAATCAAGATAATCATTTTCCTATTATTCTATCCTAGAAGAACCAATTAAATTATAATCATAATTTATGAAATAATATGATAATGTATACATCTAGGAGTTGATAAATGGGAATATATGTATCCAAAAATTACTTTTAAATGAAATCTAACATATTTCACCCTAAAGTTTTCTTTCCAAAAAAATTATCAGGGAGTTTCTATTATTCTCTATGTTACATGTATCCATATTCTCCTATTGATAAAATTAAAAAATATTCAATTTTTGTATCCTTTCTTTGAATAAGAATAAAAATCCATTTAATATTTTGATTTTTGTGAAGATCCAATATATGAACTTTCTACATGAATCACTAATATAATGTTTAGTTTATATTACCATCTTGTATGAATGATGAAAAATAGAGTGAAAATAAAATAATGATCATGATAATTACAAATTAGGTTACCAGTAATATCATAACAAAACAATAAGACATTATAATAACAAAAACTCACCATGAATGTGATCTAGTTAAAGATGTCCTTTTATTAAGTTTAATAATTAATGTATTCAGGTCCTTTTGGGGGGAAAATACTATATTCATAAATATATGAATTCATTTTTCCATTCAATCATCCATAAGATAAATGATGGATATTATGAAAAAAATAAATAGATTTCACCGTCATCCAACATAAGTTTATTCGTGATGAAATATATAATAATCAAATTTATATTTTCATATATTAACAATGTTAAGTTTACTGTAATTTTCTTGTTAGATAATTGAACTATAATTCACTATAATAATGATTAAAATCTCCAAATAAACAATATTAGACAAACCACACATATTGATGGAACATTTAATGAACTTCTAATTCCACTCACTCTTTGAAAATTAATCAATGATATAATTAAAAACACCATACAATTAATTTTGTTCAAATAAGGATTCAAATATTTTAGTAACATGTTTCAAAATATTATAAATATATATCCCATTTTTGTGAAATTGAAGCATTATATTATAATTATTGGGAATCAACCTATGTACATTTTCAAGATTATGGAAAACTTTTTTATCCATATTTGACGTTCATTATGGTTAAAATATTAATTTAGAGTTATCACTGAGAATATTCAACTCTAGAAAGGAATATATATTGATTCGTAAAAATCTAATCATGTTGGGTGTTATTTTTGTGGTAATGTTTTGTCTCGAAATCAACAATTTGAATGCATTGTTTAATATTCTATAATTCCATCCATATATCCCTCTGATCAATATGTTATCAAAAAGACATGTTACCCTTGATGGCTACTAATTAATTTTTACTTTAATTATGATAGGAATATGTTTAATCCTTTATGTGCTAAGACACTAATAGAGACCATGTGGTGGTGATAGTATTTGGTGTAACTCATTAAATAGAAAATAAAGTGATATTGACCAATCCTCCAACAAAATTATATTTTAACATTTTTTATGATGATTGAGGGAAAACATATAAGTCTACATGTTATATTTTGATCTGCTTCCACATTTATCAACCGTCTAACCTAATGATAGGTCACCATTACTATATTAAAGATGTGATATTATGATAAAATTCCATCCAATAGCAATTTTTCATGATTATGTGTCATTGTATATTGTTATTGGTTAGCACGGGTAATTTTCCTGAGGATTTATGATTTATATTAATGTCCATCATGAATAATACAATGTAAATTATATCATAAAAATTTTCTATATCATTTACATTGACGATGATTACATTGGGTGTTTCATGAGTGATTCATTATTAATTAATATGTTGAGGAAGGTTCCTATGGTGATGTATAATTTACTAAGATATAATTTAAATTATTAAAAAATATAACAAGAAAAATATCATATATGGGTTTTGGACTTTTCGATGAGAATATTTTATGAATTTTCATAGTCATGACATTTACGTGTTGTACAATTTGTGAATTACACATCGAATCCGAGAAAACCGATACGGTTATTACCCCACCAGATGCTTCTGCTACCTCTAAAACCTTATTAAAACCCCTTAGTTTCAATAAATATAATCCAATAACAATGTGATTATTTGATCCCAGGACCTTCTTTCTGATAACTCCTCAATAAACCAAAAGGATAATATTAGTGTATCTTGTTCACAATTTTTTACTTTATCCATATATGATTACTGATTTCATATCATTCATCACTCTCAAGTCATTTCTAGGGTATTAACAAATTATATCACAAATCTCAAAATTCCCATCAACATAATAGGAAACATCACACCCGCCAACCAAACTAATATTAGTGTTTAGTTTTAAATCCCTAAAACACATTTCAATTTGAAATATGGTTTTCATTTTGAATTTAAATTTTTTTATGGTTGGGTCCTTTGTGAGGGTTCCCACTTAAACTGTAAAAATCATATTTATGAAAACAATAAAATAGGTATTTAAAGGAAATAATGTAATTGATATATAATATATTTATTTCACAATATAATAATTATTTTTAAATTAAATAAATACCATATTTTTACATCAATATATTATAATGTAATTATATTGAATTATATGTATAACTAAAATAAATCTATTATTTAATATATTATATCTACTATATTCATAAATATATAAAATTTTATGATATAAATATATTATGCCTTAATTATAATGATTAATATTATAATAAATTTTTCATAATTTTAAAATATTTTCTATTATGAACTATTTATATATATTAAATTTTGTTAAATTGAATTTATTATTATGTATATATATATACTTGATTACACATTTAATGTTTTTATTTTATGAGTTTAAATTTATTATTTTTATAAAGAATTGTTTTTTATTTTAATGAAGAAAGTAATACAATATATATTTATAATTATAATAAATATTATAGATAATTTAATAAATATAATTGATGTAAAATTAGTTATCATTTAGTTATAAATTAATATGATAACTGATTTAAGTAACATAAGTGATATATAATGTAGTATGTCTATTGTCACGAAACAAATATGGTTTCCACCATTACAGGAAACAAACCTAGCCCATGACAAGGCTTGAAGGGAATTCATGATCCCCTCAGGCAGGACAATTACCCAGATGTCATGAAATGAGAATTGGGAATGATTTACCCGACTTTATAAACATAAAATAACAAAAGAATCCAATAAAATGAATCTATATTTTTCAAACCAAAAAATATATTACAAAAATTCAGAAAAAATTAAATATTTTAAAACAATTCAACAATATTATAAAAATGGTACAAAACCAAATGGAAACAGCCAAAGAACACTCATGGAATGGGGCATCACCCTCCAGCCATCTCCACAAGACTTCACCACCACAGACCTGCAAGAAACCCGAACCACTGGAAATAAATATTGCACCCTACAAGAAAAAACAAAAATAATCAAATCTAATTAAAACCAATGGTATATTTTGGGTGTGAGAAAATGCATTGTAGGATACCACCATAAGATATTCCATGCGATAAATATTCAAAGAGAATATCATCCATGTTATCAAACCATGAAATTTCTAGTTACAATTTCTAAATCATGAAACAATAAATTCAATTTTCAAGTGGGTTAATATAATGAATCAACACTTTTTATATAAATTCAAATATTACATGGGTTTTCATCAAAAAATATTTTATCTCAGCAGTAAGTATAGAGGATCTAATGAGAACAAGCAATAAGAAATAACCCCTGGGCACTACCTCGTTGTGGGTCCCAGGTACTTCGTATCTCGGTGAGAGTAACCATCACAAATATATGTTCTCATGCATGATCCAATAGTAGGGAACATACCCAAAACATAGTGGTCCCCAATTATCATCACTAAAGTTCAGTTAGAGTTGTAAGCATCAATATTGCTAAGTGAAACTAAGGACAAACCCCCACGAATTAACTAGCATAATAGTACACATTTACCCACCTAGATACATGGGTTTCCACATGGTTCACAAACAAGTTCCAAAAGTCAATAAATATAATTTTCACCTGAAAATATCATTTCCTCAACAAAAAATCACCAAACAGATCTCATGTATACCACAAAATTCACAAAAGTACACTTTTCATTAAGATTGTTTTGAAACTTGACTCACACCAAAATATCCCATGACACTTTCCACATTTCATTAAAAATTACAAAAACCCCTTAGAAATTATAAAAAACCATTCGTATATATTAATACTAACATAACATCCCACTCAATTGAATCATAATACAAATATTCATAACGAATATCTATTTTTCACATCACACTCACACAAAACATCCCACATAAATTTGACATCATCTACACACTTTTTTAAATAATTCATAATTTTTTGTAAAACATTTGTAAAATGGAAAATATCACAAAAATGCCCCTCTCACATTCAAATTGTACTATTTATGAAAATAGACAATCCAAAACATTTTTCCAATATGGTTTCACAACAAACATAGATCATTAAATCATTCAAATCGTTCATAAAACAATTCCAAAATGTATACCCAATCATTGCTCATAAAACCCATTTAAAAACTATATTTCAAGGACAACACAACACCAAAACACTAACAATGTAGAATTGTCCACCCTAAAAGAATTTTTAGAACTATTTTCACGTTTTATAAAATCAACGTGTATAAAACCACAAATGATTGAAATGAAAACAACTATTTTCATTAAATGATATCAAGAGTTATAACAAAGTTTTACACCACAATCCTATTCCAAAACCTCCTTACAATGAACAAATGTCACTAAGGAATTAAAAAAATAGAATTTTATTACCCTTTTAACCACTAATAAATCAATTTCATGTTTTATAAAACTACCACAAATGATACAACATTTTTTACATTTCAAATGTCAACAACTTCAAAAAAATGCAATTATAAAATAAAATGATTCCAAATCCCTCAAAAATTGTTTTCTCACTACACAAAACATATATCCAGAACATGAAAATCAATTAAAACAATAATACTAACTCATCAAGTAATGTTTAACCATGTAATCACCTACCGAAAGTGTCGAATCCCTACAAACATGGTGCAAAAAATCAACCACACCACTTATGCACCAAAAGGAAGATAAATCCAGCCCCATGCAACAAAAATTTTACCAAAAAGACACCAAATCGAACCCTAGGTTCAAAACCTAACTTCTAGACATTATAGAACATAATTAAAGTGGGAGGAAACCCCAAGAGAAAAGGATAAAAAAAAGAAGAAATCACATACTTTGAAAAATATCGAAGAAGTCACCCAAATTAAATAGTATCTAAAATTGAAAACATCCGACCATTCAAGATAGATTCTAACATGGTTTAAGAGATCATTTTAGAATTGGAATGAAAACAAGTGAGTGATATATGGATGATTTGTGAAATAATTAATTTATCTCTTCAAATTTGGGAGATTTTAGAAATTCAGAGAAGTATCATCCAAATTCACCATGAAAACAAGCTCCAAATAGGAGTAGGAGAGCATGGGTGCTCCACATGTGTATGTGAGATCAGGGGGATTTAGAATAACTGAATAAAAGTAAATATTTAACGATATATTAAAGAAATAAATATTATTTTTATTTCAGGAAATGGGCTTTCGAGCAGGCCCAATCCCTTAAATAAAAACCCATATCCACGATGATTATAGAATTTTAAATGATCCAAATTAATATCTTGGTTTTAATAGGCCAGTTGATGACATGTAGGAAATGGAATGGATGAAAAATGTTGAACAATAAAGGAGTTATATAATAATAAAAATTTATTTTTAAATCAAGAATTGAGGTCACAGATTGGCCCAATTAATTAAAACTCATCCACTCCTCCATTAAATCGTTGGAAATACCCTAAAACAAATCATGAATGGAAATTGAATAAAATTTAACATTATAATAAATAATTCATATGACAATTCTCCCCACCATGAAAAAATTTCATCCTCAGAAAGCCACAATAATGCCAAATACAAAAACTAAACCATACCGATTAACAAATATGTACATCTTTTCAATGCTACGCCCCAATGGCCAAAACACATCTATTGATACATTAGGAAGGATTACTCCCACAACCCAAAAATACACAACATTCCTGAAATGATCAATCATATTCATACACTATACTAATTGAAATTCCCACAATAGTATCCGAACAACACTTAGGAAATTCTCCCAAATGAAAAACAACTTTGAACAAGGTTACACTTACATTACTTTAAATAAATCATTGGGTGCTCTCCAATCCCAATTTTTACTCAAGGAAGATGTTGGTATCTAGATAGTTCTAAATGATACTACCTACCACCAATCGAAGACCACATATATATCTATGTTATTGGTACTGGGGGACACAAATAGCTCCCCACCATATGAGACAACCTATATATCTACGAGACCGAATCGGGACACTAACAGGGGAGGCCTGAATGAACTCCCTAGTACAAATGGTAGAATTACATTAAATTTTTAAGAAGGAACATATATGAGAATCACAGTTGGTCTCCCCACTATATGATCTGACCATCTTAACCGACCATCTTGGGATGACCAATAAAGACCCAAAAAAGATAATGATTTAGGAAGGGGACAGTGATAGTCTATGAGGTTTGGGAAATCGTCTACTAACTGTGCAGAACATTCTTTCAGCATGGCTTCCTGGCACATGGAAACTTCTAATCATGGAAAAAATGTGTCATCAACATGTCTATAATATTTTCCAACCATTCTCTAATGACTCATTGGAAACCAAAGTGGGAGGGAATGACATTATGTAATGACATGGGTACAAGGCCATCCACCAATTTCCACCGAATGGGAACAACAGAATAATGTTGATGACACTAGAGGGTAAAACACTTCATTTATTTAATGATGAGGATAGGAAATTTTACATGGGTTTAAAAGACCATAGGACTTCCCCTATCGCTGAGCTATCATCCTTCCAAGACCAATGCTATAGATCAAAGGATTCAAGAATCATTGGACTCACTGTTAGGCATTGGAAACACATTGAATGATAACTATTATAGTTGTTCCACAAAAAACTAAAACATTATCCCCGATAAGATATCCAGGAAAAAACCCATTCCAAACTCACAAAACCTTAACCAGATATTTCACTAAAATAAGGGCTTCGAAGATGCACACACTTCACACCTTCTTTCATCGGGTGAGAAACAATAGATGTAAAGAACACCTATACTCACCTTCTTCTAATTTGGAATATTTTTATGTTTTTTAAGGGAGACATTCTCCCAACATAATAGAGACTCTAAGAGGATTGAATGACATTCACCATTACAGTCAATCGAGCAGATGTCATCACAACGCATCACCGAACATGACCATTACAACTAATATAATCAATGCATGGACAGGAACCTTATAAAACATCCTAAAACAACACACAATTATTGAAAGTTTCCACAATATACTCTCATGAAATGATTTAACACACTATTAGTTTAATAAGGACTCCTTCTTCTATGATACTACGAAGGTCTGAGAGGACCACTTAGACACCATAAAAATACCCATCCATGCTATCAATAGTAGAAAACTTCCACAATAAAAAAAATCATAAATCATAAGAAGATAAAGTCTCTTTAGACATTCCATGATCAGTCTCCTACAACATGAGGATAAACCTAACCAACAATAGAATGTGTGTAGACTCAATCTAAAAATTTCAATAAAAAGATTCCTTATATTGATCAACTAGAGGGTCTTCAAAAGGAGAAACAATCCGGGTTGAACTACAGTTGTGCACTAACCCTTAATGGAGAGTAACATATCCTACTATTGAACCCAAGTACCCATCCAAGATGATGTGTTGGACATGATATACCACAAACCAGATCCAGACAAATGAAGGGAACCACCGTAAGGGCATCCAAAAACATTTCTTTGAAGAGACCAATAACTAGACCTTCAACACATCTTACTGACCAAACAAAAACCCAAAATAAACTTCAAACAGGAGGGGTTCATGGACTCAAAACATCCAAAAACATCAACATTTTCAAAAACACATAATACACACCATACCAAAATAGTCATCAAGTCATCATGATTATTCTTTTAAATCATATTTTTTAAAATTATTGGTAAAGCGGATAGCATATCCACCAATGGTACCCCATGGGCCTCACACTTGTATGTTTCTATGCCACAGTAGGCACCCTTCTCATATCCATCTCAAAACTCATCCAGTCATTCCATTACCCATAAATCATCCCATATAACCCCATTTATATGGAATCTCATAAAAATACCAATTTTTTAGGTAAAAATGAATTACACATTAAAAAATCAAAAGAATAAAATATTTATTCCTTTTTCTCAAGACAGCTAACCACGAAATCAAACCAAAATTATCGCATTAAATAAACTTTTCAGAAAGGCACAATAATTTCGATGAAAACTCACATTCACATTATTCACATCAATTTCAAAACATCTCATCCCATTAGATCACCTTCAATTGTTTAGAAAACCCTATTGGAAACACTTTTTCAAAACCAGAGTTGACATAGTCCATGCTTTCAAAAGAGGTTGATGCACAAGGATTTCCAGATCATGTGTGCTCACTGAGACCATTAACCCAACTCTCTTTTCATTTCCACTAATTATCATCCAACCACGAAAACCAAAGGACTCTGAAAAGTCTCAACTTCCCCTGGAAACATGAATTCCATCATGAGATGTTGAGATCTACCACACTACTCCTAACTAGAATTCCATGGCCAGAAAATCCTATCTCAATAATTTCCTGACTATTACAAAAGTAATATGACCCTAAGAGAGCAAACTTCCATTGATACCATTTTGTCACGATCCAAATCAGGTTTCCATCGAAACGGGCACCAAAAACAGACCTTGGGAAGGTCCAAAGAGTTTTCCTGATTCCCACAGGATGGAACAAGTTACCGGTAATCATATAATGAGTATTGGGAATGATTTAACAGAGTTTATAAACATAAAACCACAAAACAATCCCATAAAACAAATTTGTAATTTTCAAACCAAACTATCTTTTACAAAAAATTTAGAACATAATTACATATTTTAAAACAACTCAATAATAATATAATAAGTTAAAAAAATGAAACGACTCACAAACCCTCATGGAATGGGGAACCTCCCTCAAGCCAAATCCACAAGACATCATCACCAAGGACCTGCTTGAAACCTGAACCACTGTACCTAAAAACTGCACCCAACCTCCGACAAAAAAAATATCCAAGTCTACATACACCCAATGGTGTATGTAGGCTGTGATACAATGCCCGGTTGGATACCACAACTAAAATATTCCATGCGATAATCATTTGAAGATGAAAAACATGAATTATTTAAAAAACATGTAATTTCTAGTTACAATTTAAAAATGATGCAACTAAAAAAATTAGTTTTAAAGTGTGATAATTTAATGAATAAACACATTTACAAAAAATTACAATGGCTATGAATTTTTCATCCAAATATAACATATTCTTATAGTTAGTATAAAGGATCTAATGAGGATAAGAAATGGGAAATAACCCAAAATAACTAGCTCCTTGTGGGTCTCAGGTACCTTGTATATTGGTGAGAGTCACCATCAAAAATATCTGTTCTCATTCACAACCCACTAGTAGGGAAAATACTGATAACCTAGTGGTACCAAATCATAATAATCATAGTTTAGTTTGAGTTGTAAGAATCAATCTTGAGAATTGAATCTAATGTGAAACACCATAGATATAATAGAATACTATTATATGTCCACCCACCTAGATACCGATGATTTTTCTATGTGCTCAAACAATTTAATCAAGTCAATAAATAAAATTTTAACATGAAAATATCATTTCCTCATCAAACATTACCCAAAAATCCCACATGTATGCTACAAAAGTCACAATTTTCCACTTTTCATTCCAATTGATTTTCAATACGGCTCACAAAAAATAGCCCAAAACACTTTTCACAGATCTTTAACACTTCCTCAACCCATAAAAAAATTTAACTAAAAAATTCGAATATATTAAAACTCACATTACAACCCAATCAAATGTTACATAATTCAATTTTTCATAACCAGAATCCATTTTTTACATCGCCATCATTCTAAACATCTCACATCACTTTCAAATCTCATACACACTTTAGAATATCCTTAAAACATAATTATAAAACATTTCCAAGATGGAAAACATCACAAAATAGACCCTCTCACATTTGAAATGTACCATTTCATAATATACACACACAAAAACATTGTTCCAGTATTGTTTGAACACTTACAAAAATCATTAAATCTTTCATATCTTCATAAAACAATTTCAAAGTGTGTTCCAAATATTTGATCATAAAACCAATTTGAAAACCATTTTTCAACGAAAAAACCACAGAAAAACACTACCAAAGTAGTATTGGATTCCCTATATGAATTTATAAAACCACATTCAGTTTTTTTAAAATCACTTTGGATAATACCATGCATGAAAAAAAATGAAAACTACCCTTATTCATTAAATAATCTCATGAAGTATAACTATGTTTTTCAAATCAATCCTATTCCAAAAAACCCCTTACAATGCCTACACGACACTAAGGAATTAAAAAAATGATTTTTTAGCCCCTTTTAAAAAAATAATAAATCCTTTTCATATTTTATATAACAACCACAAAAGATACCACATGTGATACATTTGAAAAGATCACAACTTCAACAAAAATGAAATTATAAAATTAAATTCTTTACCAAATCCCTAAAAAATTGTTTTCTCGCCACACACATATATGGGTAACATGAAAAACTTGTTAAACTAGATAACTAACTCATCAAAAAAATGGTTAACCATGGAATCACCTATCAAATGTGTCGAATCCCTCAAAACATGGTGCAAAACATCAACCGCACAACCTCCACACCACAAGGAAGATAAATCCAGCCCTTGACCACAATATTTGATCAATAAGACACCAAATCAAATCATAGGTTAGAAATAAAACTTATGGACATTATAGAACATAATGAAAAAGGGATGCAACCCTAATGAAAAAGTATGAAACCAAGATAGAATCACTTACATTGAATGGTATTGAAGAAAACACCCCAAATATTCCAGTATCTGAAATTGAAATGAAACCTATCATTGAAGGGAGATTCGAAAAAGGTTGAAGAGTTCATTTGCGAACTAGAATGGGGGGAATAAAGTGATAAATGAAGGATTGTTTAAATAATAAATCTATTGCTTCAAATCTGGACGATTTGAGAAATTCTGAGATGATTCATCAAAATTCGCATTGAAAACGAGCTCCAAATAGGGGGAGGAGAGAATGGGGGAGTGATTTCGGTTTGTGGGCTCATCTAAGTGTTGGAATCAATGAAAAATAGTAAATATTGAAGGTGATATTAAATAAATAAAAAAATATATTGAATGTAGGAAATGGGAATTAGTGCTGGCCAAATCCATTAAATAAAAACCCATATCTACCGTGATTATTGATTCCAAAATGGTCCAAATTAAAATATTTGTTTTAATAGCTAAGTGGATTACAAGTAAAAATTGGAATGGATCAATAATTTTAAAAAATTTAAGAGTTTTAACTAAATCAAAATTTACATTTAAATCTAAAATTGGGGTCACTGTTTGGCCCAATTCATGAAAACTCACCCATTCCTCCATAAAATATTGGGAAACCGACAAAACAAATCATTAATGGAAATTAAATGAAATTTACAATTAAAATAAGTCATTTATGATACATCTATAATGAAAAAATCATAATTGATATAGTCAATTTTAACTGATTTTTAATTTATTATATTTATAAATAAAAATATTGATGTCAAGAGATTTTTTTCATTCCTCACAATGACATGATTTTCTCTTGGGATATTTATTATTCTATGAGTAAAATAGACGTATTTAAAATGTAATTAAAAAATTATCCATGTTCTATAATGAGGCTAGAAAACATTGTATCATAAAATGATAAATAAATTATAGAAAATAACGAGGAGGAGAAATAATAGTTGAATTAATTAAATCATTGAAATTTGTCGTATGTGGACTCGTTAGGTATATATATATATAGAAACACCAACATGGGTTTACCATATTCCATCCATTCATGGGTTTCTAGAGATATAAAGTAGCATAGTTATGATTTATAATATAATTTTTCATTGGTATGGTATGAAGAATAAGTTAGTGACCCTGAAGAATGTTCTATATGAGGCTTCCAAACACCCCTTCTATGGTATAGCATTTTCCATCACCATTCCACAGACGCAACCCTGAAACAACGTGTTTCCCTTTTTATCCGTGGGTTTCCCTATCCTCACTCTGACCACATTCTATGACGTCGCATTAAAAATGCCTATGAGACAAAATGGGGGGGGGGGATATCGGTATTTCTGTTATCACCATTTCTTGAACAACCTTGCATGGATCCCAATCAACCACACCTATGAGGTCAGTCAGAGGGAATATGGATATGACTGTCACCGTCCTTTGTCAAATGGAATTCCATGACAAATGATCAACATTCCCTACAACCACCATAACCCTTTATAATAACCACCATGCCCCCATCAACAACACATAATAGGATAGTCACTTCTAAGAAAAGTCACGATGCCACATCCACAATGCCAAATAGGGACGACCGGGGCAATAAGAAAACGAAAATACCTATCTTTTCTTATACATCCTACACGATGACCCATAGACAATCCGTACAATCTTCACAACCCATTCACAAACCATATTACATGACGCCCAATTGAGAATTGCTACCATCGTCCCCACCATTCATCACCACCCACCATTATGACACATTAACAACACCTTCCACCGTATGTTTCCCTTATTAGACAATATTACATAGTGCACCATAAAAAAATCCTACCCTAATAGATGGGGGTAGATGGATATAGCGGTTGATTACCCAAGGAGTGAAATTGCCAAAACAATAAAGAAACCATTATAATGGAGGTGTTTAGAAATAAATCTCTCACCAAATACCTATCATTGAACACTATTGATGATGAATCACACCAATTATGAGAGTATAAATGGAATATTCCATAAGAGAAATGAAAATTAAAGTATCAAAAAAAAAGTTACGATGTAAAGGATCCCTCCCTCCCAAAACCCAAGGCTTAATATCCAATTTCAAATGTTCAGTTATCAAACAAGAAAAACCTATAATAGAAATTAATAAAATTTTCCCATCAGTTGTGTTGGGTTGTGTTGTGTTTGTGTTTAAGTACATTCACTAACTATATGTTATTGTATGTATATGTTCATAGGCATGTATGTAATTGTATGACATTATTTTACATATGTGTACATGTTAATGTATGTGTATGTATAATGAAAATATATATATTCATGTGTATGTGTATGTGTATATGTATGTTATGTGTATGTATTTATAAATTAGTATTGTATGTATATGTACATTCACATATGTATGTGTGAGTTTATGTGCATGTGTGTGTTTTTTTATGTTCATGTGAATGTGTTTTCATGTTTATGTGTATATGTATGAGTATGTGAAAGTATCCATATGTATTTTTATGTGTCTATGCATGTAAGTATATGTTTATGTATGTATTTATGTTTATGTACATGTGTATATGAAGGCTTTTGTGAATATGTGTATGTTAATTCTTCATGTGTGTTTATAGTCATTCGAATAGATGTGTATGTAGGTGCATGAATCTATATGAAATTGTATGGATGTGTATGTATATGAAAATTCATGTCTATGTGTATACATATAAATTTTTACATGTATGTACATGTGTATGTGTATGAATATTTGTATGTGTATAATTATTTTTTATGTTATTTGTGTATGTGCATATTGTGTATGTATATGTGTTCATGGATTTCGGCTAATTGATTTAATATTATTTAATGGTTTTTTAAAACACTCTATTTGTAATATTTAAAATAATTTACTCATTTCAATATATTTTCGTTTGATATTTTTTTAATATATTAAATAATTATATTTATTTATACATCTTTAAATATGTAAATATTTAATTAAATAATAACATTTAAACAATTTTTAAAAATTACAATGGTTAATAACATATTATATTATCTATATACAATTTATTCAATGAAAAAATCAATAATTAGAAATAATAATAATATTTATTTATTTAATTTTATTCAATTTTATATGGTTTAAATTCATGTAATTAATGTTATTAAATAAATGTATTAAATTTTAAGAAATCTATTTCATTTTTTTTATTAATTTTTGATATTATTTTTTGGATTTTTTTAATATTAATATATTATAATTTTCAATATATTTTCTATGTAATAAATTTTTAAAATTTATATTTATTTATTTAATATGATAAAATATTTTAAAAATGTTTTAATTTTATATTATTAATATTTTTTCTATTTGTAATGTTTTTATTTCAATATTTTTAATATTTTTGAAATCCATATAATTTATTCTTATAAGGCCATCTATTGCCCAGACCTTTTTCCTTGAAATTGAACCCCAATGTACGTCGTCCCTATAATAATGTAGATTCCTATCTCACCCAAGGTAAATGATTGTGATGTGCTTCATGATTACATGTAATGATAGATGGGTCCATTGAAGATCATGATTTGTAGTCTCGACACGATATGCCATCAAATGACGGTGAGTGTTGGATGATAGCATAAGTGCATTGATCACCATAGGTCTCGAGCGGCTAATTTTAGGGGTGAAAGTAAACATATGGGATAAAAGGATTATAGTTGTATGAGTTTCTAATACTATTAATCACTAATGAACTGGGAATATAATTATAGTGGACTCAATGGAGATGGAGACGATAGTAAAACGCTTGAGATGGATTCACGTGGTAGTATTGTTGGTGTTGTAGGAGTTGAGAGACAACATCAGATGCATGGTCAATGTTTTTATAAGGCTCGGAGAGCATACATTGTTGTATAAATTTTTTCCCATTTATTAGGATCAACAAACACCCTATTGGCGGTGAGGGTGGTGGTCTGTCAGTCGTTTATGTAAATCATCCATGATGTTTGGTGAGATAACAAATCACAAAGAATATTCATGGCATGTCAATCATTTTTCAATAGGGGAGGCTCAATCTGTTGTCATAAATACAGTAGATATTAATGAAAATTGTGGTGCGTAGGAGCCATGGTAGTCTGGATATATGTTCTGAGGGTCTTAGGGCCAATATCAATTTATATAAAAAAGGATGTCTATTGGACTATTCAATATATGTGGTTATCCATGGTTTGGGGGGGGGGGGATTTGGCAAGACCGTTATCAAGTGGGTAAGGTGTGTGTGTGTTTTGGTGTATTTTACCCAATAGTACCATATATATATATATCATCTATTTAGTAACTTTTATGTGTATTGTGTTTCTACTTTTATAATGAAATAAATGTCCTGTTTCTATATGGGTTGAGGAAGATCAATTAAATATCTTGTAGGTCCATGTACAAGGGACTCAAGAATGTGGCCTAAAGGCTCGGTGCAACATGATTCTTACATCATCCAAATTGTGTCACCAGGCCTGCGTCACGCCTACATCACTGCCTGCCCGCATCATGCACTTTAATTTGTAAGATCACTTTTAATTTTTTATATCCTTTTCAAATTTTTATCCATTTTTTATGTTATTCTATTAAATATTAAATATTCATTTGTAATATTTAATTTTATATTATTTTATGAATTTATTCATATTTAATATTTATTTGTTCATAAATATATACCAATTTAATATATTATTAGAATTATTTATATTTATATGATGTATAATTATATATTTATTTTATTATGGTCTAATGACTTAAAAATGTTTTAAATTTATATAATTTATCTAATTAAATGCATATTTTATGAGTCTCTGCTTTATTTATGTGTTTAAAAATAATTTAATTAATATTTACATTTTACATAATTCTTTTTCACATTTATAACATTTTAAAAATGCTTTAAATTTATATGATTAATTATCATTCAATTCTTTTTATTAACTTGTAATATTTTTATAATGGCTGAAATATTTATAATTTATTTATTTAAATTAATTTTATAATATTATCATAAATTTTGTGTAAATGATTTCAGTTGATGTAATTAATAATAAAATTCAATTTTTGAACTTATTTATTAAAATTTTATATTTTCACTATGTATTTATCATCATTTGAATATATATTTAATTTACATTTTTGTTTAAATAATTTATTTAATTAATAATACATAATCTATTTTTTAATATTTTTTTAATCAATTCATTTTTAATTATTCAATTTTTCAAATTTTTGATAACAATGCATTTATGATTGTATAAAAAATATGAACATGAATAGTTTTTTTAAGAATTACATAATTTTTAATATAAATTATTTTAATGAAAAATTATTTTAATTTAAATATTTTTTATCTATTCTAAAATAAAAAATGGCCACAAAACCAATATATATTTATGCTATATTATTTTTTATAATAAATATATGTTTGTCTTGGTAACCATAAAATGAAATTCATTTCAGGGTTTTCATTCAAACCTTAAAAGAAATGAAACTGTATTGGAAATTCAGCAACCGAGAGTTTTGGTTGCAACAAATTTGTTTCATTGGTCACATTGTTTCAAAAAATGGCATAATGGTTGATTCTCCTAAATCAAAATTTATTGAAGAATGTCCATAACCCTCAAATAAAACCTAGGTTCGTAGTTTTCTTGGTTTGGATGTTTATTAACAGAGGATTGTTGAAAATTTTGAACGGTTATCTAGTCCAAGATTGGTGAATGCTCCAGTGTTGTCACTTCCATCCAGAAATAGTGGGCTTATAATCAATAGTGATGCTTTGTTGGAAGAATGTGGGTGTATCCTATTGCAGAATTATTATGTAATTGCATATGCATCACATCAGTTGAAGCTTGATGATTTAAATTACCCTACACATGATATAAAATTAGCTGTTGTTTTTTTTCTTTAAACATTTGGAGGCATAATTTGTATGGAGTAAGATGTGAGATATTCAATAATCACACTGATTAAAGTATATATTCACTCAAAATGAATTGAAAAAGAGATATAGGAGATGGTTTTAATTAATCACGTATTATGATTGCCCGATCCGTTACCATCTGTGAAATAAAAATAAAGTGGCAGATGCTTTTACTCGAATAAGTAAAGCTTCATTAACCATGTTACGTTTGGAAGCAGATCCTTTGGTTATTGATTTGATAAACATTTTCCTATATGTTGATGGTGAAGAATACTATTCTATATTTTATCATTTGTCAATGATTTCATCTCTATCAGACAGAATTAAGAAACTATAGAAGGAAGATAGTGATATATGGAAAAAGGTAGAGTTGGTTCTGAAGGTTAATTTTCCTGAATTTAACATAGGTAATGATTGTGTTTTGAGATTTGGAAAGAGATTAATTGTGACTTGTGATTAAAATTTGATGAATGAGTTGTTATGTGAAGCTTATAGTTCCCTGTTTTCAATTCATCCCAGGAGTACTAAGATATACTGTGATAATCAGCCTTTATCAGTTCTAGAGTAGAAATGGGAAAACATATCCATGGACATAGTTTTGGGATTACCAAATTCATCACGAGGTAATAATGTAATCTGGGTTATTTTTTATCCATGGACTAAATATGTTCATTTTCTTCCTATTTGAGATACATTGTCTCTAGATCATCTTTATCTGCTATATGACAAAGATATATTCAGGATTCATTGAGTTCCCATCTCCATTGTATCTGATCGTGATCCTAGGATTACTTCTATCATTTGGAAAGGCCTTTAAATGTTGTTAGTTACTAAATTAAATTTTAATACATCTTTTCTACCTCAATAATATGGGTTATCAAAATGGAAAATTCAAACATTAGATGATATTTTACATGGTTGCTCAATGGATTATTAGGGAATTTGGGACCAAAATCTCTATTTGGTTGAATTTACATATAAGAAAAGTTTTAATTCCATAAAATGATGACTCAATTTGAGGAATAATATGGAATTCAATGTCTAACTCCAGATTTTTTGGATGAAGTAGGTGAAAGGAAGTAGATCAGAGTAAAATTGGTAAAATATATGTCCAAGGATGATTAGTTGATTCAAAAGCACATGAGAATAGCTGAGAGTAGAAAAAAAGTAATGCGGATAACCGGATGAAGGATCTTTCTTTTGAGGTATGTGATCATGTCATTCTCAATGATTCTCCATGGAAAAGTGTGATTCATTTTTGTAAGAAGGGAGAGTTGAGTGCGAGGTTCATTGGACATTATGAAACTTTAATAATAGTTAGATCAATTGTGTACATAGTGGCTTTACCTCGATTTTTATCCTAGGTACACAATTTTATTCATGTTTAAATGTTGAGATTGAAGATTTTATATCCATCTCATGTTTTCAGTCGTGATGTCGTTCAGTTGGATGAGAATATCTCTTATTAAGAACAAGTAGTTCAGATTCTAGACCATAGAGATCTAGTGTTTTGGAATAAGGTAATTTACTAGGTAAATGTTATTTTGAAAACCCATATAATTGAAGAGGCAACATGGGAATCTTAAAATTCTATGAGGTATAAATACCAACAATTATTTTGATAAGAAAATTCCGAGGAAGTAATTCAAAAAACAGTGGAACGATGTAAAATATTGGGTAAATAAAGAATAAGACATATTTTATATCTATTAATATTTTTGAATTAAATATTAATTTTACATTAAATAGGTTTCTTTTTTTGATAGCATTCCTGATACGAAACAACGAGTTTCTTTGAAATCCTACGTTTCACACTAATAATATAATATTATTATATTAAATGGTATTTAACTCCTAGCCATTTTATTGGAAGGAATGAACAATACAAACTACAATATGATTATACATGTTTTTTAAATGTATTTGCATTTATCCAATAAAATGATAGAGGCAAAAAATATAAATGAATCTAATTTTAATCATAATTTATATTAAAAGGTCAATTTACCACCTTTTAATGTCTAAACCTCAATAAATCTAGTTTTGGTCATTTTTATATTTTGTATTTGTCTAAATAAAATTCTTCAATAAATTTGGGACATAAAAATTTACATAGGTATATTTTTGGGTATTTTTATGATAAAGTTCATTTTTTTAATGAATAGGTAAAAATACATTATTTTAATTCAAATGTGCCATTTAATATAATTTATTTATATGGATAGATTATATTTTTAATTGGTTTTAAAATTTAATTACAATATATTTTCACCATTTAATCTAATTTTTTTTATTGGAATTAATTTCACATTGAAATTGGTAATAAACAAGTATCAATATTTTGATAGTAATTGTTTCGTAAAAAAATATTTGTTTTGATAAGGGGAATTATTTTTAAATTAATTTATCCTCCTTATATGTTTATAATTTTGTAAATTATTCATCATTTTATAATTACGACTATCAAATATATCTTAGGATGAGTATTTGGTATTTTTCTGAAAAACTACAATTTTTGATGAATACGGAAACCACTTAATAGTAGTTAAAAAATTGACTTTTACATTTAAATTAAATTTTACCAAATCTATGAATTGAATTTATAAAATCCAAAATACATGGATGTTGTTATTAAGTAATTATGTTGATCAATAAGATGAAAATAATTATTTTTGAATAGAAAATTTTGACTTTTATTTACCATAGTTAAAGTTAAATAAGGTAATTCAAGGTAAAATGTATATTATAATAATTCAAAATATCATATACAATGGTTAAAACATTATTGGATGAGTAATTTATGACCATGGTTATCTTTGGGTATATATCGGGATCCCATTGAGCCACATGAGAGTGATAATGACAATTTATATTAATTATCCTAAGGTAAAGGAAAAAATGAAAAAATATATATCCTATAGTAAATTAATGCACCTGCTATATTCATTGACCTTATGAATATAATTTTCAATGAGTTATTGGATATGTTTGTGGTTGTTTTCATTGATGATATTTTGGTATTTTCAAAAATTAAAAAGGAGCATGAAATTCATTTATGGATTATCATGAAAACCTTAAAAGAAAAGTAACTATATGGAAAATTCAGCAAGTGTGACTTTTGGTTACAAAAAATTTCATTCGTTGGTCACATTGTTTCAAGAAATGGCATAACTGTTGATCCTGCTAAAACAAAAGTTGTTGAAGAATGTCCAAGACCCACAAATGAAATCTAGATCCGTAGTTTTCTTGGTTTGGAAGGTTACTATCGAAGGTTTTCTGAAAAATTTTCGCTGTTATCCAGTCCAATGACTAAGCTAAATCGTGAGGGTGTTAAATTTATCTGGACAAAATAAAGTGATGATTGTTTTTATGAGTTGAAAAGAAGATTGTTGAATGCTCCAGTTTTGGAACTTCCTTCCCAAAATGGTGAGTTTTTTTTTTCTACAGTGATAATTCATTTAAAGGACATGGTTGTGTCCAAATGTAGAATGATCAGGTAATTGCTCATGCTTCACGTCAGTTGAAAACTTATGAGGTAAATTACCCTACACATGATTTCGAATTATCTGTTATTGTTTTTGCTTTAAAAATTTAGAGGCATCATTTGTATGGAGTAAAGTGTGAAATATATACTGATCACAAAATATTAATGTATATATTCACTCAAAAATTATTGAACATCAGACAGAGGAGATGGCTGAAATTAATCAAGGATTATGATAGTACAATTCATTACCATCCGGGAAAAGCAAATAATGTGGCTGATGCTTTGAGTCGAAAAAGTAATTTTTCATTAACTATGATACATTTAGAATGTGATCCTTTGGTTAAGTATTTGATGTACACTAGCATAGAAGTTGTTGGTTTAGGAAGGTCTTCTATTTTGTTTCAGGTGTTAGTGAGATCATCCCTATCAGACAGAATTAAGAAAGCATAGAAGAAAGTCAGGGGATTGAAGAAGAAGGTATAGCTGGTTCAGAAGGTAAAGATGCATGATTTTAACATTGACAATGATTTTGTTTTGAGGTTTAGGAAGAGATTATGTCTGCCATGTATTTCACAGTTGAAGGGTGAGTTGTTATGTGAGGCTCATAGTTCCCCGTTTTCAGTTCATCCTGCCAGTACTAAGATGTACAACGATCTGCAAGAGTATTACTGGCTGGATGGAATGAAAAGAGATATTTCTGATTTTACTGTGATGTGTTTGACTTTTCACCAGGTTAAAGCAGAGTTGTAGTTTCCGAAAAGGATGTTGCAGTCAGTACCGGCGCCATAATGGAAATGGGAAAATGTATCAATAGACTTTGTTGTGGGATTATTAAGGACATATCAAGGTAATAATGAAATCTGGGTTATTGTTGATCGATTGAATAAATATGCTAATTTACTTCCTATTTGAGATACTTTGTCTCTAGATCAACTTGCTCGGTTGTATCTTAAAGTGATAGTCAGGTTTCATGGAGTTCCCCTCTCCTTTGTATCTGGTCGTGATCCCAGGTTTACTTCTAACTTTTGGAAAGGCCTTCAAAAGTCGTTGGGTACTGAATTAAATTTTAGTACATCTTTTCATCTGCAATCAGATGGGCAGTCAGAACGAACAATTCAGACCTTGGGGGATATGATACATGCTTGCTCTGTGGATTATCAGGGAAGTTTATACCACCATCATTCTTTGGTTGAGTTTTCATATAATAGCAGTTTTCATTCCAGTATACAGATGGATCTGTTTGAAGAATTATATAGAAAATGGTGCAGATCTCCAGGTTTTTGGGATGAAGTAGGGGAAAGGAAGCTGATGGGACCAGAAATGGTAGAAGAGATAGCAGAAAAAGTTCGATTGATTTAGAAACACATGAAAACAGCTCAAAGAAGACAGAAAAGTTATGTTGATAACCGGAGGAAAGATCTATCTTTTGAGGTAGGTGATTCTGTTTTTCTCAAAGTTTCACCATGGAAAAGGGTGATTCGATTTGGTAAGAAAGGAAATCTGAGTCCAAGTTTCATTATACCATATGAAATTCTACAGAAAGGTGGATCTATTGCTTACTGAGTGGATTTACCTCCGAGTTTATCTCAGGTACACAATGTTTTTCATGTTTCGATGTTGAGAAAGTATATGCCAGTTCCATCTCATGTTTGAAGCCTAGATGTAGTTCAGTTGGAAGAGAGTCTCTCTTATGAAGAACAACCAGTCAAGATTTTTGACCATAGAGAGTAAGTGTTTCATATTAAGGTAATTCACCAGGTAAATATTTTGTGGAAAAATCATATGGTTGAAGAGGCAACATGGGAATCTAAAAATGCTATGAGGGATAAATACCCCCACTTATTTTGATAGGTGAAAAAAATTGTGAGGACGCAATTGACATAAGGGGGGAAAGATGTAATATCATAGGTAAATAAAGAAAAAATCATTTTCATATTTATTAATATTTTAGAATTAAAAAGTAATTTTACTTTAAATTGGTTTCTATGTTCGATAGCGTGCCTGATACGCAACAATGAGTTTCTTTGAAATCTTATGTTGCACACTAGAAATATAATAAAATTATTTTAAATGGTAGTTAACACGTAGCCGTTGTATTGGAGGGAATTAATATAAATAACTAAAATATTATTATATATGTTTTTTTAAATGTTTATACATTTATCCAATAAAATAAAAAGCATTAAAATAAGAAAATAATTCATTTTTAGGCATAGATACTCTAACATTCACTAAATGTTGACTTATCAACTTTTGATGGAGAACCATCTATAAATATAGTTTTGTTCACTCTTATACTTTCTATTGGACCATATAAAACTCTTATTTAGAATCGGAACTTCAAAATTTACTTTGTGTAAATTTTTGGTATTTTTCCGATAAATTTCATTTTTAATGAATAGTGAAAAATGTTGTATTTTAATTCAAAACCTCTTTTTTAATATAATTTAATTATATGATTAGATTATATTTTTAATTGGTATTAAAGTTCAATTATAATATATTTTTACCATTTCAACCAATTGCGGTCATTGGAAATAATTTCACTTTGAAATTGGACTTAAACTAGTGTCAATCTTTTAATACATATTGTTTCATAAAAACACACTATTTGTTTTGACAGCGTGAATTAATTATTGTATTAATTAATTAAAAATATATGTTTTGAATTTTTTAAAATATTCATCATTTTTGAATTAGGAATATCAAATATAGCTTAGGGTGAATTTTTGGTATTTTTCTGAAAAAAATCGTTTTTTGATGAATAGTGAAACCACTAAGTGGCAGTTAAAAAACTGATTTTTCATTTAAATGAAACATTACCACTTCTGTTATTTGATTTTCAAAATTTTTACAAATTTGGTTGTCATTATAATGTAAAATTTGGTACAATGGGATTAAAATAAATTTTTGGTGAATAGTAACTTTTAGGTTTATTAATCACGATTAGAGGCAATTAGTGTAATTTAAGGAAAAAATAATGGTATAATAATATGAAATTAGCTTGACACATGTACTACCCTTATTTAATGTGTCATTTAAGACCAATACAATCCATTGGTCTTCTTGGGGACCCCATGCATCCACATTGGTAGGAAAATGACATTAATAAAATTTTATTTAATGTTAAAATAAAAATGTCACAAACATGAGTTGATTTACTAAATCAATTTTAAAATTGGTTTATACAAGTCATAATTTTGACTATAAATATTAATTTGAAAGATAATATTATTTCCTATATCATGATATATTTTTTCATAATTTTTAGACAATAAATTAAATAAATTATTTATGACACCATGATGATGCAGCGATTACCTCATTATTTAACGATTTAAATAAAATGAAAATATAATGTAAACCTAAGCTTGTCAAAAACCTATTGGATGAGTATATTTATAACCCTTATCACCTAATACTCTAAATTTATTTTTTTGGGACATTTTTTATCCGAAAATAATTTTATAATAATGTATTTTTTCTTAACATTCCAAGAGTGCCCCTCCTCTACTCTTATAAAAGGCCCCCACCTCTACCTCCTTACCGACACCTCTAAAGCCTTTGGATCGGCCAATAACTGCTCATTTTATCTCTCCACATCCCTATCCTAATCCTTGAAGTCTTACCTTGGGCATAAAGATCATCAAGGAACCCTTTTGGTTCAAACCAAGAAGCGTTAACCGATTATAAGGTAATGTCTTCACTTGTGTTCTTTTGATTTATTTTTCCAACCCTATAAACTCTTTTTATTCCTTTATTTTGTAACAAAAACTATATCTTCAATATACTAGGATGTTTTTATGAGACGGAATCAAGCTACACTTACACACAACTCTGTCTAATGGTTAAAGAACGTACTATTTCTGTGGTTGGTGAATTTCTGCCTCACGAAACAATGATTGTTCAATATTCTATTAACACCTTTAATGGTGGCCGTTAATATGTCACTATATTAATATATGATATATATTATTTTTATGTTTTCCTTATTATTCTCTATTTTTTATTTGTGGAATACCTTTATGGTTTCCATTATGGGTAAACAAGATAATTTCGTTTTAGGAAGTGTGGACTACCACCACCTCAAAGTGATTTGATTCATTAATTCCATACATGTGATGTATAAAGGATGGAGTTAATGATATTATATATTATATTATACTCTAATTATAATATACCTTTATATCATTTTGATTTCACTCCATTAAATATGAAATATAAATGAAAGTAGAGTTCATTCATACGTACGACTTACCATCTCCATAAACGGTGCATTTAATTTCTTACCACTAAATGTTATATAATATTGTAAATAAATGTATATGATGGATATATATGATATATATGATATCCAAATCATGAATATCACTATGAATATAATTAACCTTTGACCCCATGGACAACATGTAATTGTAAGAAGTCCACTTTCGACTTAAGAACCAAATATCGACAAAACAATCATTTTTAACATAAATGATTACATAATGTTTATAGAATGGAAATAAGTGATATTAAAGGACTAATAATCTTGAAAAGGTTTCTTATTCAAGTATAAATTAACATTAGTTTATTATTCAGGAGATTAAATATCAATCGAGTCATGTCGGACATGAGGTAAGGAAATTCATCTCAATCTCCTTTCAATGAGGAATATTTTGTTTTATACACTATTTTATTTTATACGGTGTATAAAACCCTTTTAATTTTAATTTTATTGAAAAGGAATATTTTTATATGAAGCGTTTTACTAAACAACAAAAATGTAATGTTTCTTTTATCATATACGGTGTCATCGACATTTTCCGCCGCCGTGAGTATTATTTGGTCTTTGGCTTAGTCAACAAGCCATAATGTTTTTAATGTGAAATAAATACCATATAATTTTTTATATATTTTGGTATTGAATTGGGTTTTAATAATATATTTTTTTTATTTCAATATATTTATGTGATATATTTTGATTGAAATGTGGAAATGTTTTATTCCCTTTATAATTTCTATTATTTTATAATGGTACTTGGAAATTTGATCGGTGGTTACGTGATAAACCATATGACGGGTGGTGTCGTGAATACAGGACGAGTGGTTACGTTATAACATCCAATGCTTTGGGTATGGAAGTCAGCCGTATGGCTATTCCATTATGTGATATGTGTGGAAGTTGACCAATTTGTTATTCCATTTAAGTATGTTTATGTCCCAAGTTACCTTTATATGTTATGTGTTCTTTATATTGGTTTTATGGTAATCTTTTGGTTACAAAAGGGTAAGTAATGATCTTTTATTCAGTGAAGAGTTTTTACTAATTCATAAAGGTGAAAACTGTTACTTTGAAGAAGTATTCATGGTTTACTTGATGTTTTGATAAACTAAATGGTTCCCTTATTTGTGTGTCCCTTACTGAGCTTTTTATGCTCACCCCATGTTTTTTTGAGATGTAATAGTTATGTCCTAATTCTCAAAAATTCTAAACCATGAAAAGATCCTCAATGTGATTTATTCATGTAACTCAATATTAAGTAAGGTATAAGGGTGGGGCCTTATATATATAATTTCAAAAATCATATTTATTTTGTAATTTTTATTTAAAAGTTAATAATTATCATGTATAAATAATAAATATCAATAGTGTGTAGCCGATTAATGAAACATGATGTTGAGTGTAATGAAAACTATAAAATAAATTATATGTATTCAATTTATAAAATAAAATATCAATGTGTTACATTAATAAAAAATTAATATTAATTTCTCCATGAAAAATCATTACATTAGTACATACAATATATTATAATGTTTTTATTTTACATAATAAACTTATTAATTTGATTCCTCAAACTGGTGGTTTCACCATAAAACATTGACCATGTAAATTTTATTTTTTCACAGATCAATCAATTTCCAATAAAAAAACTCCCCATGTAGATCCTCCTAATAAATATTATGATCTATTGGTTTGAACTATGAGTTTATTACATGTGATGTATTAGGAATGTACTTCCAAATAGAGAGATAAATGGAACACATCATAAACATGAGAGAGGTTTAATGGAAGCACCAAGCGACATGCTATGGTGCCGATTAGATCAATAATTTCAATTATACCAAAATATATATTTCTTATTTTACCATTATATTATAATATAGTTACCTTCATCTAGGAGAAACCACATAGTAAAACAATCTCAGAAACATAAAATTGATGATCAAATCGACGATTATCATCACTTCTTTTTTGTTTACTATTTAGCGACCTTATATGCTATTGAATGGATCCAACCTTCTGTACCATTTCAATATCTGCTTATAGTCTCAATATATTTCATTTTATAACTTGATTATAACACAATAGAGTTCACAATTTATTTAAATAGTTTGATTCAAATGGATCCATACAAATATTTGAGTGAAATCTATTATTGTTTGAAAATTCAAGATGATAAAGTGTGATGTATTATCTGATTACCATGAAGTGCGATGACATTGTAAGCTGATTGTCAATAACCCATATAAAAATATTCCCTTTATGAATTTTGGATATTCCAATGACAAAATCCATTGAGATGATTTCTACATTCCATTATAGTGTAGGTTATTGTTATAATATCCTCAAAGAATTTTGTCTATCAACCATAAACTTTTGACATATGAAGCATTGAGATGTAAATTATATGATATCTCTATACATTCCATTCCTCGAGAAATTCTCTTTAAAATCTATATAAAACATCATAATTCCAGTATTAATAGAGGATAAATCAATTTTAGCGGCTTATTACAATTCCAACGTCATGTATGGTATGGATGGATGGATTACATATTTTTTTAACCTTATTATTAAATCACATCAAATGATTAACATTGGAACATTTATCAATTTCTTCTACCTCTCTATATCTTTTTTCCATGTCTATTTAATCATCACATGGATATATGGTTGGATACTCATCGGAGAATGACACAATTTATCCCCTTCCTTCTGGATTTTCAGATCTATCCTGTGAATATCAAAAAATATTGGAACTTTTGGGATCCTCATTATGGAGACTCATACATGATCCTTTTTACTCAAATAATCAACCACATTAAACTCATTCCCAGTTTGGTAATAAATTTATTAGTAAAAATATTTTATCATCTATAAACATTTTCTCTTGAACATGTTTAAATACTTATGTGTGAATATATACATTATTCTTTTCTGATCAGTATATATATCATTGTTTTTTCTGTAATTATAAATCTTCTATATCACTAATGAATCATTACAATAGATTACATCATATCTTGAGTTATTTTTTTAATGATCCATAAATTATCAGCATTGATAATCTACAACAATTTCCACTGTCATGTGAAAAAATATCTATTTTGTCATGGATGTGTCATTGTAGAATAAAAACCCTTCTCCACATTAGGTTAAAAAAAGAATGGGTGCACTGACCAATCATCTCTTTAGTTACTTTAACATTCCCCACAATTACTCAATCCATAGGAATATAGATCCGTTTAGATAAAACATGGTTAGTTGATTATATAGTAATGATGAAATATCCACAATAATTTTATAAAATCGAACCAAACCATGAAATTAAAATATTTCAGTTACTGTGGTTGGTCTGTAATGTCATTCAATAACTTCCATCATTGATGGGTCCGATGATATACCTTGTTTTGAGATTATATGACCCAAAAATGAAAGCTTTTATATAATACATTACGAGTTTTTATATTATTCCAATAATATATCCTTCATTATGGTATTTAGTAATATTCTCAACAAATATACATAATTTTACATTCTCTTTGTATAAATAAGATTATAATAAATAAATACCACCAAAAACAGTTTAAGGTAATCCTGAAAGTCACTATTCATTAAATACATGAAGATAGTGTGTGAATTGGTAAGAAAAAATTGAATTAATATATAGTCATATTTCTCATACATTGTATAAAATATTTCCTTGGGTATATCTCCATTAAACAACAATTGATGGTATATAGAATAATGTTAAATCATGGAAAGGTATTGATCTCCACATAGTTTATCCAAAAAAGTCATTAATATAGGGTCGATGATACTTGTTCTTGATCATAATGATGTTTATATCAAGATACTCTTTCCAAAGTTGCATTTAACCATTATTCATTTGAATAAAAATAATTTGTTCACCCCATGGTGGAACACATTGATTAATGAATCCCATATCAATATTATCTTGGAGCTTCTTCTTTAATTTTTTCAACCCAATAGAGGCTATTCAAAATAGAGTCATGGAAATTGGTATAACACCATGTAAGAGTTTTTTTAGAACTCAAATTCATGATTCAATGAAAGACAATGAAGATATTAAAAAAATAAATAGTGAATTACCATTTAATATGCATTTACATAATGTTTAATTTCCACCAAACCAACTAATATAAATTCCCCCAATAGAATTGGAATAAAATCCTACACAATGGTCTTTATATCTATCAAAAGATCATATTCATCATCACGTAGATAGATGATCATATGTGGTTTGGAATTAAAATTTGACACCATTATTTAGTAATTGATGTGGGATTTATATAGAGAAGTCTAATCCATGCATAAGATAACATCAAATTCAACCAGAGTAAGAATGAAAAAAATTTCAACAAGCCCATTCCGAAAAGCATAAATTGGTGAAGAGTAATTACTTATGAAGTGATCATCCTTTTGTTTTTGATTTCTAATATTTAATCAATATATAATAATTAGGGTTTTAATTCTGAAACACTAATAAAGTTATTCATATATAAACGAGTGGGTTGATATAAATTAAGATAAGTCTTTAGTAATTCTAGATGGGATGTTAATTGTTCTGTTAATCACATTTTATCACACCCCTCATATGATATAGTGGTCATATGATATTTTTTTTATTATATTTTGCTTAAAATAATTCTGCAACTTATCATGGTCCCCACAAATCAGATTTAGGAACTTGTTTTTATTATTAATGAACCCCTTGTATATGAAACAATTATGTTTGGGAGGATCATTCTATGGTGTTTTCTCTTTATTTATATCTTTTTATAGCATCTTCCAATCCCCTTGGAATTTATCCACTCAGTGTCCTTCCACTACACAAATAAAATTTTCAGTGTTCACCTTAAGAAAATTTAATCCATTTTTCATTCCACAGTTAGAGATTGGAGGAAATATAATCTTCTCTTATCCATGGTATTTATAGATTCCCTTGATTCCCATCATTCTTATCATATAAAAACCATGAAATTTATTGGTCAATACAGTCTCTATGTCCACCATGAATTTAAAATGAATGATATATTCATAGTTTATAAAGTCCTTTTGGGATAAATCCCTTCAAATACACTGTATTGAGGAACTAAATAATTGATCACTCTTATATTAAGGTTGTATAATAACACCAAAAGTGTATCACTCCTGTCATTTAAATGTTTCCCCCTATGTACTAATAGATTCACCATCATTATTCTTTTGCACAAGGAATTCCTTCAAATTTTTAATATATATAATATGAGGGTAGTACCTTTTTAAAAAATAATATATGAAACTCATCACAATAAATGGGGACAATTTTATATTTTTCTCTCGTATTCTTAATAAGTGGACACCACATATCTGCTTTGACTTCCAAAAGATTGACAGAAAAAATTAATTTGTCAATATCAACAGAATGGATAATGGTAAATATATTATCAATGATAATTATCCATATTTCAAAAACTAGTGGACCATTAGAACCAATTGAATTTGGTTGATTTCAGGGACCTTGCCAGATGGGGCCTAAACCGCGACATCCCAAATCCCACCTTCAATAAACTAGGTGTTGGTGACCTGTGCCGATTAGAAATATCACACACATGAGAGGGATTAATCAAATGCACACACACACACATCTACTGCACATACAATATAGAAATGTAAAACAATATAATCCAATGAATTCATATATCGATGACCCCTCAATCAATGTATAATTGTACAATATTGAAATTGATAAAAGAGGCCAAATATAATAATAAAAAGTTGGATAGATTCCATCCTTCTAAAAATTTTAGGAATACTATCTTACAAAACAAACCATAAAACACATTAGTAAATATAGATAAATCTAAACTCCACCAACTCCCCTCTATCCTAGGACACCTCCAAATTTGATTTTATTATTAAAGGATAGGCCATGTCTGGGTAATGACCATTCAAGGGTGAATATAATAACAACCAGTAGGACACCCTAGAAAAACAGAACCCAATGAATCATGAATAGTACACTCATAACACGGATATAAAAATAATTTCATAAAAAATCTAGATATACTCAGTAAGGACAACACATATCATTATAGTCACCAAAAAACTGACATCCAAAGGATTCCAATAGATGTAACGCCTGTTAATTGAGAACCCATTAAACGTGTAATGATATAAAAAATAAACTCATTCAAGAGGACATTATTAATAGTACATTCCCAACTAAACTCGCTATTAATTGAATATCATGATCTGTTGATAGGGGATTACACATAGGAATGTGGGCCAATAATACAAACCTAACCTGGATCAACCCACTATGTATGGGATAGTATAAAAGAAATAACATTAACCATAATGAAATATATATCTTGTTGAGGGATATACAACCTATGTAATGAGGTCAAACCATTTCCACTATCACCACCAAGGGTATATGATTTAATGATATGGTATCACTCTTCGGTCTCATGGAGGGACTCCGAAAAATATATTTTAGACTCATCCTCCAGATTGGATCATATTCCGAATATGTAGATGTAATTCTGCATTGTAGCCTTAAGTGGTGGGACTAAGGTAACAATCTCTACCAATGCTCTTCCAAAATAAGGAAATGTAGGACACTAATCCACATCATATAGGGAGTATGGTGTATACTATGGGTATATTTCATGACCATCCAACCCCTAAATATTCTTAATGGTGATGCATCACTTGGAATTTAAATCAAAATGTACGAAAATTTTATGTAATTATACGAAACATGTATATGTCTAATGGAACCATTATAGTGACATATAGTCATGCATGAGTACGGATGGTCATGAATTTTTACACATGGCCATGTACTCTGTTGGTGTCTATGCACATCAGCGGAAAATTTGTTGTATATCATTTGAGATACACACTGAGATTCCACTATGGGTAACATGACATGTGAAAAGGATCATATTACAGGTGATCCTTTTATAATTTTAGAAAACATAATGATTAACAGGGTGTCCCACATGAAATCTAATTCTGTATTACACTCCTTGTAAAATGAGATTTTATAGATCCCACTTGTTTCCCTTCGACATCATCATATGTGTTTCTAACACCACATTCCATTTTTAATAATATGGATCTGATATTGAATTACCTTTCCAGGGACGGAAATACAGATTCAGTATTTCTATACACTTGGTAATTCCCCCCTTGAACTATTAAAGAACAATTTCATGTCAAAATTGGTAATAAGGGAATCATTAGATCCATATATTCAACCTCTGATCATCTTCTATCATTACCTTAACTCAATATAACACTCAATCATGATCCTCACCCACAGAATTGATTGATTGAACTAATGAATGGCCATGAAATGATAAAATTGTAGGTATTAATAAAACCATTAGAAAAATAAAATAATAAATATGAAAATGAATGAAATTGGCAATAAATTAATAAACTACATCATGTAAGGAACAAACATTAATATTTTTTCATATTCATACTTGAATTGTGTTAAATTAATTATATTAAAGAATAGGGAAGTAACCAAAATTCAAAATATATTCATAAAAAATAAATATGATATCAATGATTGAATCAATTCTTCCCCAATGTATTGACATTCGTTCAAGAAGGATAAAAGAATGAGATGGAAATTAAAAAAATAAAAAATAAAACCAGGAGTATTGATCGATATCTAATTAATAAAAGTTATGAAATATTGTATTTGATGGGAACCATGTACTCTAATAGTGCAATGATCTTAAATATAATCTTGATACAATGTCATTTTCCATGATCTCCTCCTACTCTTCTCTCCAACTATTTACCTCAATTTACATGGTTATGCAGCTAACCTTGAAAATAATCTCTAGTACCATATGCATTTGATATTATATGGTTAGGTTTTTCTTATAATTCATAAATATAATTATATTTTTATAATTACTTTCATAGGAAGGTTCTCAATCCAAAAAACCAATTTCAACAAAGGTTATAACAAGTCTAGGTTTACCAACACACTAAACAGAATAATGACTTTAGATATCTGATCCAATCCTACGTTTGGCATTTATTCCACATTTTATGGAAAACCATATGGGCATATTAAAAATATTTTTATTATTTTTAAAAAATTAATTTATGACGCACTTCTCTTTAGATTTTTACACTATCATAGGGATTGCAAAAAATAATAATTCCTAAAATATTTTATTGCATTACATAAAAAATTATAGTTATTACATTCTCAGTAACATAGATATTTTTATCACGAATAGAAAAAAATCCTCTAAAAAATTATGGGGGTAGTGGGAACATATCTTGGTATCCTGCATCAAGGATTTCTCATAATGATTCTCACTTTCCCACGAGACACACACCAGGGGAATCGATCACCCACAGAATATCCCCTCCAACCAATCCTTAATATCTAGATAGTCATCACCAAAATTATGCACATCTGTGATGTCCATCTATCCACATTTGATAACTTGTGATTTCAAATTTACGTACTTCCTCATCTACGACTCCTGTGGGACAACATGTATTTAGAATAAGTGTGACAGTAGAGATAAGTGGCATGCCACCTTGCTAACTCTACACATTATCTGAAATGGGAAAGGGAATATCTAAGATAACATTCAACATTGACCAATTCTATATAATCCAAATCACGATGATACCCTTTGTAAAACATTTTATACCTAATTAAACTCCATATTCTTCCCTAATTGGTCCTCTTAAGAATTATGATTCCCCTTTGTAGTCCACATATAATCTTGTATGATCTGCACTATCTCTATCGTATCTCACTCCATCTTTGGCCCCAATATTGATGAAATAACTAGATCAATCCAATAATCGGTCAACCTTATTGGTCTTTCATACAATGAATTGTTTATTATTGATGGTGGAATGATTATTGTTGTTGTACTCAATATGATCCCAGGGAATGTGATCCTCCTAACTACGTAAAAACCCCACCCACATTTTCATATCATGACCTCCATCACATGAATGGTCTGCTTAGTCTTGGACTCATTTTTGGTGTGAAATGTCATGATTAGATGAATATGAGTCCCAAATTCCTCCTACAATCCTCTCTATAATCATGTTGTGATGTGATAATAATGTTTTAAATTACCATCAAGGGAACTCTATGGAGTCAGACTATCATTTTAATGTACAAGTATCCGGAGCCCTCAAAATAAACTCTTATTTCCAGTGGGTAGAAAGTGGGATGACTTGGTGATTCAGTATTTGATCACCCATGTTGAATTGTATCCTTTGGATGTACATGGTTACCATTTAACATATTTCATGAATATCCCATACAAATTCCACTCTAGAACATAAAGGGGTTGAGAAAATCCAACTATTACCTAGTGATCGACATTCACTTATTCATAAGTGGGTCATCGGGAGGAAAAATATAAAACATAAATCTTTATAAATTGACACCAAAACTAACATCGTAGGTATCGATTCATATTTTACACTCTAGGATGTATAACCAAAGTGGATGTATGAAACTCCCTCAACACATCTCCAAAAACATCACTAATACCGTCATATATTCTATGAAAAAAAGATAACATGCTCCCCACCTCTTGAATATCCATTAAAAGCATTCCTAGATGATATATGATTATATAAGAAATCATATTCAGTATCTCAATTATGATATTACTTTACATGCTATAATAGTGGTGGGGTAAAAAATTCAATAGAAAAAATGAACATACATCATTGGACACAATGGTAAATTACAATGAGGTTATCTTCATGGATACCTCAACTAATAATCGAGAATATGATCTCGTACTGATAGAATCATTCACCATGTTCCCCCTTCCAAGACTATAGGCAATATCAAATCCATCATCCAAAAGATTCTCTATCCATCGTATCAATTTAAATTTAATATATTACTTAGAGAAGATATAAATGATAATATAATGGTCAGAGTAGATGATAAACTAATTTTCCAACAGGTTGTCTTACCTTATCATCTTGTTGAAGACTACCACTACATTCTAAATATAATCATTCATGTAGTTCTAATCTTGAAGTATCAACTCCTAGGGACCATAGACAATCTCTATCAGAAATTTAATCATAATATAACAATGTATTATCCTAGATGTATTAAATAATACGATATACTCAACAACCTACGCTATAATTCTAATGATGGCGGCTCTCATCATCCTCTTTCTCCACACTTGAAAAAACTGATGGTACCTTGTTTTTAACATAAATGGATACCCCCATTGTTTCCAATTTTCAGGGGTACATGAAATCTAAATAAATTGAGTATAAACCTTAGATAATACCCATCCAACCCATGGAAACTCTACACCTCAGTTACACCCTTGGGTGGAACCCATGAAAGAACATCCTTAAGCATTTCTTAGTCCACTTCCTCTCACACCTCTATGATCATGTTCTAGGAAGTGGAATTATCGATTCCAAAACAAAAAATACGAGAGATTATCATAATAATGGTTCTATTATAGTGTGTCTAAGACAATACACAAGTGTCTTACATGATTCTATATATATACCACAAACACTAGAATATCAACAATGAAGACTACCAAATACTTGTCGAGGAATGGATAAATGAGTTTCTTCATGATTCCCAAGTACAATATTAGGGGAATATTCACACCAATGTTATTCACCAAGTTATCAGGGTTATTAGAGATACATCTGAATTTTATATTTTGTATGTCCAGAATTTTTATTTTTAGATAATGATAGATTTATTAGTGTAAAATATATGATAACCATCACACCCCTCTCAATTGATCGATATATTCTTTGATTCTCATTAGTGGATACTAATTATCCATGGTCACCTTTTTTAATCGATCGTAATCCCCCCCAAACCCCGAGCTTCTATATTTCTTATTTTTGACTATCATTGGGGATGCCTAGGGGAATCAATCGGTCCCATATTTTTCTCCACCTAAAAATCCTCTAATTATACCCTCATCTCATGAATCTCCATGGGTGTCATCCGATATGATGAGGAAGTTATCCAGGACAACCTATGGTATATGTCATTTAATAAGTCTAGATCTCATTAGGTGGGTAATACAAGAACATCCCCTATTAATATTATTTTGAACTACACCACCACCATATAGAGCTGGTAGCCCATATAATCCACTACTACAAGTATCTTTCAAGCTAATTAGTTATTTATTTACTTCACTCTCCTATAATTGAGCTCATCCTATTTTTCCATGTTTGTATTTTCACCCATAAATGAAAACCTTGTCTCATCACTATTTGAAAACCACATCTTCTTACAAAAATAGAAAAAATTTGAATTTAATGCGGGTCAGTGATCATGAACTAAGGTGGAATTACAAGGCAAAATTTTTTTTATAAAATGATCAGAAATAATTCAATACAGTTCGGGAATTAGAACACATTATCAACAGAAATGTTCATCAATTTAGTCGACTCCATTCAAAGTCTCTAAGCGTAAGGGTCAAGTAAAAGGCTCTACTAGATTCTCCAGGTCTTGAACCAGAGAATTGGAATGAAAGGAATCACTCAAAACTATAAAAATAAATACAAAAAATAAGGTATAAAAGCCATAGATCTTGCTTCCCATCATCCATAGAACCTCATAGGAATATTTCTCCACAACCAGTGGTTGGCCACATCCCTAAAATTTTCATGATCACAAATGATCATGTCTTGAAAGACCGATTAGTTTAGTGGCGTTATATGTACAAGATACATTCATAATGTTCACATTACATCATAAAATGAATAAATTAATCCACATTGTTTCAATAGGCCAATCTAATATCCCCTCAGACTATCCCTTCAGGACAATCATAAAATACTTCTTCGCATCCTATGAAAAAGAAAACATAGAAATGGGAGAGCTTCTATGCTCATTAAGTATATCAATATATAGGAAAGATTCATAAATAAGCATAAACATTAAAGGAATGTATAAGACTAAAACAAAAGCCTTTTAAACATCAGATTCAGAATAACATTGCAATTTTAAAATCCAATAATGCCATTTATTTACTCACATGGATACTATACTAGCAGAGTAATCACATGCCATATCAATATCCACTTTCATAATGTTAGAATTCATAATTCTTGACATCATATCCACATATTCAAGGCATTGTTCAAAGACCTCTTCAATTTTCATATGAAAATGATTAAATATAAAATAAATATTCGTATTAAAATTATCATACGAAATTTCAGCACATTATTCATAAACCATGAATAATATAAACATAACACATCCACAATAAAACATATCACAAAACCATTATTACAATATGTAAGTTTTGTATCATAATAAATCAACTTCAAATAAACTTAAAACCCGTCAAATTATGTTGTCATAGATGAAATCAAAACCTTTTTTTTGAGAAATATTCATTTCTATTTTGAAATCATTTAAAATTCTTATATTTATAAAAGAAAAAATTTATTTTAGAAATATTTGTATAAGCCTGTATTGGATGCTTTGATGATGTTATAATGCCAAAAAATAGCTTCAATAACATATAAGTTAAAAAAATACATTCATACCATAATTTTCTAGAAAATGTTATAAAGGACCTTGTTTGGAAAACGACATAAATATTCCTTTATAAAAAACCTATAAAAGTTTAAAAATGGTATAAATGGCATTAAAAATTAATCTAATAAATAGAAATAATGTATTGAGATACATTTCTATGAAACATGGATGTGGATGATAAATTGGTCCTAGTAGACAATTACCTGTAAACAACTTTGGATAATGAAGAGATTGTAGAATTAACCCTTACCTTCTACATTTCCTTCTTTGAGGGTAGGTTAACCTACTATATAATAGTGATATAATTTTTACTAAATTATTCCATATTAATATACATTAATATAATATCATAAATTATCTTTTAACATTTCATTGTTAATAATATCTTATTATTATCGTTGTTTTGGGAGAAAAAGTATTCTTTTTCCTTTATATTTTTTGTTCTATGAGTCATATTTGTTATGGATGGGATTTATCTTATTCATATACAGAATGATAACATGTCTTTAAACATTATTTTAATTCATATAATTGAAATTAGTCTTGAATGGATATTATGGGGAATGAATCTCATCGCGTTCGTGGAGACGGAAATCTGTATGCACGAGGGACAATATCATTCTTTTGATATTAAAATAATATATAACTGGAAGGTAAATCATATATAAAGACTCATTATTATGTTATATTTATTATTTACATCAATTACAATTCATTTTTATACCCATCCAAATAATAATGTATTCAATAACAATTATTGCACGACATGGATACGGTAAGCCATACATACACACATATGTTGACATGTCATTCAACGAATGGTTAGAATAATGAATTTTCTTGTACCAAATTTATAATAACATCATAGTATATTGATGATGCTGAATTTATTATTTTATAATGGAAACATCAAAGGAAATAGAACTGGAAGAAGAAAGGAATTTGAATGTGGTGATCAAATATTTACCTCTTCTTCGGGTTCTTTCTTTTGATTTCTTCAAAAGGATACCATAGATTTTCATTCTGACTAATGGAAGGCCTCTAGGATGTAGGTAAAATAGGTCAGAGGGTATTTGGGCAGAGGTTGGCTGAGCAAAATTTCTGCGAATCTATGAATTAGAGATAAGGGGGAGTGCCCTTTTATAAGAGGGGTGAGGGGAATATTAGGAAAAGATTGAAATATTATTTTATAATAAAATAATTTTATTTTTCCAATTGCTACAAAATTAATTATTTAATGTGTACGGTGGGTATGGGTCTAAAACCACTCAACCAAAAGGTTTTAGATAGGTTTGGGTCACTATATTAACTTTATCATTTAGATTTAAATCTTTGTTAAATAGTTTGACATTTTCCATGTCCCTTTGTATTTTTATATTATATAGTTAAGAATCATAATATATAACTTCATGAGAAACAAAGTGCTTAATTAATGATCAACTATCATTTTATATGTCTTTTGTCTGATCCATAGATTGTTAAGAATAGAATATCAATCAATAATATAATATTTGTTTTAAAAACTCTTAAATTTAAATTTTGACACTATTTGGTATTATGTTTTTTCGAAATTCATAACATCATTATTACATCAAAAAAATACATCTATCAAACCCTAATATGTCATATTAACATTTAAAATTAGTGTAATTCATAAAAAGTCACAAATTACATATATTTGGGTATTTATAATATCAATTATTTTAATAATTCATTTATTAATTAATTACTTCATCATCATGGTGACATAAATATATTAAATTATTTAAGGCATAAAGAATATAAATAAAATACCATTCTGTTTTAATTCATGTTATATTTCTAATGAATATTTATATTCTAATTTCTCTTATGTGTATGTCTATATTAAAAATGTTTTAGTTATTAAACGTTGATTGTAAATATTATAACTCTTCATTAAATTTAATAATAATAAATGTACACTTCTAATCAGATTGGACCAAAGTGGTTCATATTTTATTCCTAAGGTTGTTTTTGGTCGAACTATACATATCCAATATAATTAGGACATGTGTTAGGGTAATATTAATATCATTTTTACCCTTAATTATCGTATTTAATTTTAACCGTGGTAAATAAAAGTAAAAAGATACTATTTACCAAAAAATATTTTCATCTTATTGAACCAAATTTTACTTACTGATTTGATCCATGTTTCTCGGATTTTTGAAATACAACTCACTGAAGTGGTAAAATTATGTTTTATGTATATTTTGAAATTCTCCTAGAAGATGGGTTAAACACGGTGAATAGTTCAACAAAAGTTTTATATAACTCTAATTATTATAAACTAACTCTAATGAATTACATTGATCTTATTTAGGTATTATGCCTCTATTGTTACCTAAAATAAATTTCAATATAATATATAATTATTTAAACCAAAATTTAGTTTTAAACAATAACCCGATTTTTTTTCAGTATTCATCAAAATTAAATGTTTTTAGAAAAAAAATCAACCATAAGATAAATTATATATTCCGAATACAAAAAATAATTCCATTATGAAAGATAAAATTTATAAAATTTTATAAAGTTGGTATTAGTATTCATAACAACTAGTTTCATTGGTTGTGGTGTGTTAGAACTCGAAGTTACGTACAACGCACGCTATTGTATTATTCAAAGATATGTGTACTGTGGATGCTTGGGGTGTTATATTATCCCCTAATTCAAATAATTTTGTCCAATAAATTTATAGAGTATTTATGAATAAAAAGACACAGGGGGGTTTTTATCATATGTTCCTCGGTATCCCACGTTGCCTCTATCATTTTATGGTTACTCAATAGATCTTTTACCAGACGAGTCATCTGGTTTCTCAACACTTGTTCTCTTGTATCAAGAACATTGAAAAGATCCTTGCAATAAGACATATCAGGTTCCAGTTCTAATTCATCATAGGTGAGTACATTCATTAGATCAAGAATGTATTATCTCAACAATGATATGTGAAACACATCGTCATCTTTGGAGAGACTTGGCAGCATTGCCAAACGGTAACCTACAACCCCAATTCGTTCTAGAATTTCAAAAGGTCTGATGTACCTAGGACTCAATTTCCCTTCATATCTAAGCGTATAACTCCCTTCCATGAAGATAACTACAAGAAAACATTATCTCCTACTGGAAATTCCAAATCCTTGATTCGCTTATCAGTATAGATATTCTGTCTAATTTGAGATGCCTTGATGTGGTTTTGGATTACCTTCTCTTTTTCATCATTCCCTCCACATGTTCTTGGCCTACGAGTTTTCTTTCACCAACATCATCCCAACAAGTTGGTGTGCGACATCTCTTTCTGTATAATGATTCACGTGGATCCATCTGAATACTTGAGTGGAATCTATTATTCTATGAACATTCTAACAGAGGAAAATATTGATCCCACATACCATGAAATTCAATTGAGCTTGATCTCAACATGTCTTATATGGATTTAATAGTCTGTTATGATAATCTATCAATTTTGGGGGTTGTAGGCAGTGCTCAAAAGAAGTTCAGTACCCAGGGCTTTATAAAGACTTTTCCAGAATCATGATGTATAATGAGGATCACGATCAGAAACAATAGATAGTGGTACTCTATGAAGTCTTAAAATTTTATTAATATAGAACTGCTAATCGTTCATGTGGCAAATCTTCTTTTATAAGATGAAAATGTGCTGACTTGGTAAGATGATCAACAATGAACCATATTGCGTTATTCTTTCATGGAGTCTTTGGTAGTCCCATTAAAAAGTCCACTGTAATATTATCCCATTTCAACTCAGTTATGGGAAGAGGTTTCATGACTTCTCCCGGATGCTGCCTTCCAGCTTTCACTTGTTGAAAAACCATACAACATGACAATAAGTTAGTAATATCCCTCTTCATGTTTTCCACTAAATATTTTCCTTCAAATCTCTATACATTTTGGTTCTTCCAGGGTGTATAGGGAAATTGGAATGATGAGCATCATAAAAAAAATCTTTTTTTAGATCAGATATATTGTGAATAGAAAGTATCTTCCCAAATTTCCAAATTCCATCTTCATACACAACGTCAATCAATCTCCCATCATTCATATCATTAATATTATTTTGAAACTCTTCATCAGTAGTCTGAGAACTCTTTATACATTCTATTAATGATTATTTGGATTCCATTTTAATAAGTATGGATGTTTCACCTTCTATGGTGATTCCCATATCCATCTTTACTAGATCCATGTATATAGGATCCTTTTGCACACTCATCTTTTTAAAAAAATCGTGATCTTTTCTACTCAAAGAATCTGTAATCTTATTTTCTTTCCCCATGTGGTAGTGTATCTAGAAATCATAATACATGATTAGTTCGAGCCATCTCCGTTGCCTCATGTTGAGTTCTTTCTATGAGAAAATATACATTATACTCTTATGATCAGTTTATATCTCACATTTCATTCCATAGATATAGATCCATCAAATATTCCAAGAAAATATTACAGCTGATAAATAAATATCATTTTTGGACAGTTTTTCTCATGATTTGTTAGCTGTCGTGATGTATAAGCAATAAATCTGTCATTCTACATAAAGACACATCCAAGTCCTTTCTTAGATTCATCACAATAAATAAAAAATCCATCATTCCATGATAGTAGAGTCAAGATAGGAGCATTGACTAATATCTTCATCGATTCTTCAAAACATTCTTCCCACTATTTTTTCCAAATAAATCTATCCCCATTACGTGTGAGATTTGTTATTGGGTTAGCCAATGGGGCAAAATTATAGGCGAAATGCAGATAATAACCAGCTAAACCAATAAAACGACATACCTCAGTTATACTTGTCAGATCTGGAAATTCATTGATTCCATTGGTCTTTAAAAGATCGACATCAATTTTATCCTTAAAGACAATATGGACAATAAAAGAAATCTTTTAATGCCAAAATTCACACTAGGTAAACTTTCCATAATATTCTTGTCTTCTAAGTGTCATCTAGATAATTCCCAAGTGATTTTCATGATCTTAATAGCTTTTTTATTATACCAATATATCATAAATAAATACCACTAAAAATAATAGAGATATTCCTTGAATACTCTATTCATTAAATCCATGAAGACAGAGGGTGCATTAGTCAATCCAAAAAGAATTACTGTAAAATGGTAATTCTATTACCTAGTTACAAATGAAGTCTTTGGAATGTCTCCCCCCTTCAAACACAAGTCACTGTATCCAGATCGATGGTCAATCTTTGAAAAGTATTGAACTCCATGAAGTTGGTCAAATAAATCATCAATGCGAGCTAGGGGATACTTGTTCTTTTTGGTTATAGCATTGTTCTCCTTTTTTGTCAATGCAAAACCTCATAGATCCATATATCTTTTTAAAAACAAGACATGGGCTCACCAAGGAGAAACACTAGGTAAAATAAATCCTTTTTTACTCAATTCCTCTAGTTGTTTCTTTACTTCGACTAATTCTACTGTTTCCATTCTATAAGGGGTCTTTGATATCGACGTTGATCCAGGAATTAAATCAATGGAAAAATCAATTTCTCAATCTACAGGATGTCCAATTAATTTTTCTAGAAACACATAAAAATATTCTTTCCCAATAGGTACATCCTCTATTTGAACATTATTTTCCTCACGCACATAAATTTCCTTCTCTTCCTCCCAAATAATTGAATTTAGAAGAGCTGTTGGGGGTGGAACTATATAATATTTAGGTGATGTGATTCTTCTTTTAAGATAAGGTGTTCTTTATTATTATTATCAAAAATAGTAACTAAAGTTTTCTTAAAATATATTTTTGCATCATGGTTCAAAATCCAATCCATACAAGGGATTATATCAAATTAAATCATTGGGTATGACGATGATATTATCATATAAAAAACACTTATTTTCCATAATGGGTACTAATTCACAGAACATTGTTTCAATGATACTTCCCTTAAGATTTTTCACTAAAAACTCCCTTGTGATGTCAAATAGATATCTAAATTTCTTAAAAAACTAAAAAGATATGAAACAATGCGATGATCTAGTATTAAATAAAGAATTTTCTAAACATGAGGAAACCATTAAATTACCTACCACCACATTTTTCAGAGCTTCAACCTCTCCAATAGTGCTAACATATGCTTTTCTTTAATCCCTTGTAATTTTCTGAAGTAAATACCCCTAACGCATAAGAAATTAATTCTATTAAGTCCCCCTTTTCTAAAATTGTGTCATTCCACATCGTCAGCAACTTTCTTCCCCATGAAATCACGAGCATGGTGTCCTTCTTCACCATAATTGTAATAGACATACATTCCCTTCAGGAAAGTACTAGGGTGTTTCTTCCCACATTTTCTACAGGATGGATATTCATCTTTCCCCTTCATCCCCTTTTTTCTGTTTCCAGAGTTTACAAAAGATATATTCTTCAATTCATTTTCTTTAAATTCATAAGACATAAAGTGTTTTTTTCTATCATGATAACACAACAGACAATATCTTCATACGACAAGAAGGATTGTGAGACTAATGCTTAATGGAGAAATTATTTTAACCAATCAAATAAATGATCAATATTACTTCATGGGTTACATATATAATATGTTCCATGCCTTGCTAGCCTTTTAATGTTAGATTCATACATTCTAACAATGTCATCTTCCTTTTGCCTCAGATTCAGAAATTTCCTTTACATATCTTCCTAATGGTCATGAGGAAAGTATTTTTCTAAGAAAATATCTTTAAACTCCTTCATTTCCATATTAGAAACTTAATCATCTTCTTTTTTGTTTTGAATCAATGACAACCATTGATCAGCATCTCGATTGAGGTGGTAAACTGACATGGAAAATTTTTCAATTTCGCTACTCCACAAGGAGTGGGATATTTTTTCTAATGATTTTATCCAATGCATAGATAATAGTGGATTTGTAAACCCATTTAATTTTTGTGGTTGTTTCCTAATGAAACGATCTAAAATTGATCCTCCATGTTGTGGATAAGGGTGCTCCAAATGGGTTAGGTAATTATTCATAACCTGAGTGAGTTGTCCCAATTACAAGATAATCTACTCAGCACCAGATGAATCACTAGCTCCGCTATAATTATCATGAGCAGGAGGGAAATCCCTACATGTTGTTTATGCATTGATACAGTTTCCATTCCTATTAGTAGGCACCATTTCTAAAAAATGTCATAAAATAGATTAGTTTATGAATTGAAATATATAATTCCAAACATGTAAAACACTTAACATAAATTGAACTGTTTATGGATATAATCCATAATAAAAAAATTCATTGAGGAATTATATTCTCATAAAAACTTCATAATTTTTGTTAATGAAAACTGATAATTATCCTAAGAATATCCCCCAGGAGTGTCGTAACCAAGAGAGCTTCAAGGCCTGTTGTTGTTCACCAGTTCCTATTCGAGTTTGGATCAAAGAGGTGTTTTCAGGTTCTACCCCTAGGTACATCTGTTTTAGAGCCTTCCCTACCTACTCATATCTATATATAGATGTATTTATTGGAAAAATCACAAAATTTCTACAAAAAAAAATTCTAGGAATTTCGTCTATACTAATCATAAATTTCTATCTTAGGGAAATGTGCTCTAATCAGATTCTATTTAAATATAGATTCAATGGTTTGTACTAAGCTTCCTCTGATAACAAAATTAATGCCCCAACCCTAGTGACCCAGATTCAGTGTATTATTACATAACATTGGCATGATCAAAAAATATCATGTCTCGAAGGACCGATTAATTTTGTATCCTTGAATGTACTAAATACATTCATATGGTTTACATTACAACAAAAAATTAAAAACTACAACAACATTGTTTCCATAAACCACACTCATATACCCTCAGACTATAACTGTAGGTTAGTAATAAAATACTTTTTCGCATCCTGGGAAAAATAAAACATAGAAAGGGGTGAGTTGAGATGTTCTGTATGGATACCAATACAGCGTAATCTTTCATAAATTATCAAAATCATTTAAGGCAATATATAAGACTAAAAAAATACTTTTAATCATGACCATCAGAATAATACGGAAAAGATAAAATCAAATAATTTCATTTACTTACTCACGTGGATATTCTACTAGTCCAACAATCAAATGCAATATCAATAGCCACTTTCATAATGATGGAATGCATAATTTGAGACTTCATAACCACATAATCAAGGCCTTTTTCCATGACTAGATGTAAGATTTATTCAGGGCCTTGTTCCGTGAATCTAGTTTGACTCATGAGACTGGCTGATGCATCGAGGACCTATATCAGGCTCTACCCATCACATACTATGTCCAATGCATTCATCATATGAAAAGGTTTAAAAATAAAAAAAACATTCGTATTAAACCTAGCATATGAAATGTCAATACTTTATCTATAATACATGAATTCTATAAAAATAACACATCCACAGTCAAAAATATCATAAAAACTTCAATAAAATATGGAATTATTGTATCATAATAAATCATCTTCAAATAAACTTAAAATCCATCATAGGATGTTGACACAGATGAAATCAAAAAGTTTATTTGAGAAATATCTCCTTCTATTTTGAAATCATTAAAAATTCATATAATTAGAATAGAAAACATTTATTTCGAAAATATTCGTATATGCTTGTAAGGGCAGAATTGAAGATTTTATAATGGAAAAAATAGCTGGACCTGCAGTATAAGTTAAAAAAATACATTTTTAAATTTATTTTTTCCAACTGTTTATAAAAGACATTATTTGGAAAATGATGGAAAGATTAATTTATAATCATCTTATAAAAGTCAAACATGATTATAAATGACATTAAACCATTTTCTAGTAAATAATTAGAATGTTTTGAAATACATTTTTATGAAACATGGATGTTGTTGATAAAGAGGTCCTAGAAGATTATTACGTATAAACAACCTTAGATATTGAAGAGATTGTAGAAATAACCCTTACCATGTCATTTTCCATGGTCGAGGGTAATTAAAACTCCTATATAATCATGAAAAAATTGTTATTAATTAATTCAAGAATCATATACATTAATATGATATCATATATGATCTTTTTAACATTGCTTTGTTAATAATATCTTAGTATTATCATTGATTCGTGTGTTAACAGATTCAATTTCATTTTTATTCATTGTTATGTGAGCCATATATGTTATTGATGGGATGTATATAATTCATATCCATAATTATATCATGTCTTTAAACAATATTTTTAATCATCTAATAAATATTAGTCTTGATTGGATACAATTAGGAATAAATCTCATCGCGTTAATGGAGATGGTAATCCGTACGCACAAGAGACAATATCATTCTTTTGATATTAAAATAATAAATATTTGGATGTTATATAATATATACAAAATAATTATCTTGTTATATTTATTATTTACATCAATTACACATCATTATTATAACCATCCAACTAATAATGTATTTAATAACATTTACACCACGACGTGGAGACGGTAAGCTGTACGTACACACGTGTGGTAACATGTCATTAAAAGGATGGATAGAATAATGAATTTGGTTGTACCATATTTATAATAACATCATAGTATATAGATGATTCTGGAGGAATTATTTTTTAATGGAAATAAAAATGATAAAGGAAGTGGAAGAAGAAAGGAACTTGAAAGAGGTGATGAAATATTTACCTCTTCTCCGGGTTCTTTTTTTTATGATTTTATCCGAAGGGCTCCATATATTGGCTTTGTTACTAATGGAAGGCCTCTAGGATTAAGTCAGGATAGCTGAGAGGGTATTTTGGCTAAGGATTTCCAAGCCAAATGGCTTTGATGGTGTAAATTAGAGAGAATGGTGGGTGTCCATTTATAAGAGGGGTGAGGGGAACCATAGGAAAATGTAGAAATAATATTTTATAATAAAATTATATTCGGTTTCTAATGGATCCAAAAAGGACTAGTTTAAAGTTACGATGGAGATGGGTCTAAAACCACTCAATAAATTGGTTTTAGACCAGTTTTGGTCTCTATATTAACTTTATCTTTTATATTTAACACATATTTAAACAGTTTTACATTTACAATGTCTCTTTGTATTTTTATATTATATAGTTAATAAACATACTATATACACCCAAAATAACCCCAAGTGGTTCATTAATTATAGAAAAATCATTATATAAGCCTTTTGGATTATACATAGATTTTTAAGAATATAATATCAATTAATAATATAATATTAGTTTTAAAAACACTTTTATGTCAATTTTGACCCTATTTGATATTTATCTTTTTCAAAATTAATAACAGCATTATTACTTCAAACAATTCTTCTAACCAACACTAATATGTCATATTAACCTATAAAATTAGTTTAATTAATAAAAAGTCTCAATTTAAATTTATTTGGATATTTTCTAATATCAATTATTTTAATATTTCATTAATTAGGTAATTATTGCATCATCATTGTGTCATAAATAAATTAAATCATTTAATAGCTAAAAATATAAATAATATACAATTATGTAGGAAATATTTTTGGATTTCTAATTAATATTTATAGTCGAATTTTTATTATGTTTAACATTATATTAAAAATGTTTTTTTCATTAAACATTATTTTTAACTCATTTAACTGTTCTTAAAATTAAATAAAAAAAATTCCAAATCTAATCCATGTGGAAAAAAGAGGTTCATATTTTATTACTTTGGTTGTTTTTGGTAGAAAAATAATTATCCAATAGAATTAGGACATGTGTTATGGTAATAATAATAATATCATTTTTACCCTTAATTACCCTATTTACTTTTAACTGTTGTAAATAAAAGTTAAAAGTTACTATTCAAAAAAATAGTTTTTTCATATTGAACCTCATTTTAATTACTAATATGAACTGTGTGTTTCGGATTTTTTAAATTCAACTCATAGAAGTGGTAAAATTATGTTTTAGTTAAATTTGTAATTGCTCATAATAGGCGGGTAAAAGATGGTTAAAAGTTCAATAAAATTTTTATATATCTAAAATTATTATAATCTGACTCCAATGAATTGAATTGAACTTATATTGGTATTATGAATCTAATTTTACTTAAAAAAACATTGATAAAATAAATAATTATTGAAATAAAAATTTTGTTTTAAACAACAACTAAGTGTTTTTCACTATTCATCAAAATTGAACATTTTCAAAAAAATACCAAAAATCCGCCCTAATCTAATTTCGATATTCCGAATCAAAAAGTGAAGTCAATTTTGAATGATAAAATTTTTATAATTTAAAAAAAGTGGGTATTAGTATTCAAATGGCTTGTTTCATTGGTTGTGGTGTGTTAAAACCTGATGATGAATACAACAGATGCTACTGTATTATTCAAAGAGATGTGTACCGTAGAAGGGTGTTACACTGATGACCTCTTAATTAACAACAAGGCCCAATTTAATGTCCACTTTCTAATATACCACATATACATTATGTTTAATCTACCTCAATGGTACCCCAAACATATCCCAATCAGATGTATGACATGTTATAAAATCCAATGTTATATGTCCCTGACCACAAAAATGAGAAACACCGCCTTTCCATTAGATAACTCAGGATATCCCGAGATCCATGAACCATTGATCATTTGTCCTAGGATTTTATATTGATGTGTCTAGCATGAACATATCCAAACAACTAACTTCATATAAAAATTATGAATGTATCAACTCCTGGTTTCCGACTACATGCTCCCACTATTGACACATGCTACTCCAAGAATATCTCCTCCACTATGGCCCTCTCCATTACTTCTATTAAGTGGGAATGATAATTGATATCACTAAAACAATGATATCCTATCATAATTCCTATTCTATGGTCCATGTCCGGAATAATGAGTCCCACATCAAATCCATGGAGCATCGTAATATAATAGTAAACCATACAAAATACACCTCCATCGACATACATATCTACAAAATGTATTGATTCTGTTGGATGAACACTTATTGAAATGTGTAAAGATAAAAATAATCCCTAAAGAGATGAACAAATATTACCAAGAAATAGTTCTATCATTGTGTCACGGAGTCACTAATTTCTACCATCCAAAAGAGAATCCTTGAATATGACTCATTGTGAGGATCCCCATATGATCTATTGGAATCCACATAGGGTGCAAAACATGAGTGAATAACATACGTACATCATCATCAACATGGGGTTATGTCTTGATGTAAAATATATCAAGCACTTCCACATGAACTAATTCAATTCAAAATCAATTCATGTTTACTGATGTGATGAGCATATTTGAGTTCAGGTTTTTTACATCAATTCATTTTTTGTTGATTTTGAGCAGTTGTAGACAATCAATATCGTTTATTGATTAAATTAATTGTGGTAAACTAGTATGAAATCACATAACATTACTGGTTTTAGTATGTATATAATCAAGGAATCAATGATCCTTCATAATCCCTTGAGAGGAATGATGGATTGAGCATTAAGGGACACTTACATGGGTTGATCATGATTTCTCCACCTATTTACTTTTAGTAGTAATATAATTTATACTTCTATTATTTATGGGAAAAATTCATGTTTTATAAAATCAAATTAAAATTTTATTTACATAATCATAACCTCATTTTGTAATTAATGATCAAATGACCCATCGATAGATGACCTAGGGATACTACTATACAACAGAAATTATAGTACAAAATAAACATCTAATTTGACACGCGAGACTACATGATGAAATATTAGCACAGTTTTTGGGGATCCAATATCATTTTTTTTCTTTTTTTCCTTATGTTAATTAATTTTAAATATTAATTAATACTGTTTTCAATAATCCACCCCCCTTAAATTGTTTTTTATTTTGTTTTTAGTTTGTATTTTTGGTTGATTTTGTGTGTACTTCCTCTAACACTCTGTCTCTCTTTCTACTTCTTCTCCATCTCTCTCTCTAATTTGGTAGTATAAAATTATCTTTTCATTCCTCCATTAATTTATTATGTATTTTTATTTCTTGAATATTACATAATTTAGTTTCTTTTAAAAAAATAAATCATTCAATTTGGAAATCATTGATTCATGGCAAGATATTGTAAAGAAACAGGACTTGAATTTGACCCTGAAATTTAAAAATCACTACATTATAAAATCAAGGCATTCGGAAAAGGATAATCAAGTAACACTAATGAACCCATTTGGGAACCTCAAGTGTTCATAAACCAAAAAAAAATGTTCCCAATGAAACCAATGAAAACATGGATGAAAATAATCTATCCCTGAATGAACTGACAACCACAGATGGGGAGTACCAACCTATGTACATCCAATATTCCATGAAGTAGACAAAATTGACCTGAGATCATGCCTCATCCACCTTCTTCCTGAATTCCATGGTATTCCCAGTGAGGACCCTCACAAACATCTCAATGAGTTTCACATTGTCTACTCCACCATAAAACCCCAAAATGTTTCTAAGGTATTAATTATGTTAAGGGACTTCCATTTCTCCATTGAAGGTGTATCCAAATATTGGAAATACTATAAGTGATTATATAGAGTTTTCTCAAGCCACCACCACCACCAAATTAGCTAACATGTCTTAATCTAGTACTTCTATGAGATTATTATCCCCATGTATTGTGGAATAATTGACTTTGTTGCCGGTAATTCCCTAGTTGATAAAACTCTTTAATCTTCTCATGAGTTTATTGCCAACAAGGCTCAAAATTCACAAAAATTTGGTATATGATCTATTGCACAAACCTGAGGACTTCATGAGGTATGTTTTTTATCTCTATAACAAAATGTATATAAAAAGCGTGATGAGATACATATCATTATAAGGAAATTTACTCAAGCACAATGTAACACACAATCTCCTCATATTCCATTACATTGAAGAATTTGTTCTAAAAATACCGATTCTTTAACCAGTGCCCACAACTTCAAGATTCACCTGATTCACGTGTATCCATCATCCCAGGTAGTCCATTTCAATATGCACTTGCATTAATTCCAGATCAATTGAGAAAAAATCAATATCATGGGTGGTATGTACAACCCCAGTACTATATAGGAATAAACTATAGCTACCCCAAGAAGAATTGGTATCCACAAGGCCAATGTATGCATCAATAATATCCTTAAACATTTCAAAACAATCAACCTCCTCCCCCCAAATCTAAACTAATCCTCAAGGATAAGGTGAAACAAATGGCAACCCAGAACCTCTAGTTCCAATAGCCCACACAATTATCCATTCAGGACCTATGAACTCAAGTGAAACAATTGGATAACAATATCTGTGGGCATAAGATGTATGGTTCTGGAAAAAATACATCCCATCCCATATCCAATTCAAAGGAAAATGGTAAAGTATGTGCAGTTAAACTTCATAGTGGTATAGAGGTTTCTCATTCTATTAATTCTATGCCACTTGTAGGTTCCCTTCCAGAAACTTTTCTTTTCCAACCCCAAAAAGGTTACAAGAAAAGAAAAATAAGAATAAAATATTAATCCAATTATCATTAAGGATTCCCATGAATAACCAATTTTTCTTCCTTTCACTCTAAGACTCAGTAAATCTAAGAAAAACATTGATAATGATTTATTACATTCAAATAATTGATTATTTTAAAAAATATCATGTCAGTATTCCATTGTCGGATGTGGTTAATAAAATTCCTCGTTATGCCAAACTTCTCAAATAACTCTACACCCATAGACGAATGTTCAAGGGGAATGAAAGATTCAACTTGGGAAGGATTGTATCAGCCATGGTTCAACCAGCAATTCCAACCAAATGAAAATATCCAAGAACATTCATGCTATCGTGTACCATAGGGGAGACCTTATTTTATGTTGTTATTCTAGATTTAAGAGAAATATTTAATTAATGCATGCCTCTGTGTACACTTATCTGCATGTTATAGAGTTTCAACCAATGGTCATTGTTGTACAACATGCCATATGAAGTACTACACATCCAATAATATGGATTTATTATGTCCTTGAATGAGTGAAGAAAATAATCTTCCCTACTAATTTCTACATTCTTGAGAAAGAAGATACTCTAACTAAAGGATATGCTCCTATCATAATTGAGAGTCCATTCCTCAATACATAAAATATGATCATAAAGATTAACAATGGGATGTTGTCCATGGCGATCAGAGGAGAAAAGGTATGTTTTAACATCCATGAGTGAATGAAACATCTCGTTGAAGGTCACCCCACTCTTACTCTCGGTTTGATGTACGTGCTCTATTACAAAGCACACACACAATTCTATCCTCTACTCATACTCTAAATCATTTTCCACTTCTTCACCCTTGGATGTTTTGATTTTAGATTCATGTTTTGAGTGGTGTGTGGGTTCTGAAAAGTGAAAAATTTTCCATTTAATTGATATGTGTGTTAATTATGAGGTACCCAAGATCTTAAATTAATCTACAAATCTCATCTCAATATATTATTTATCTTTGGAGAATATACATGAGTATATAGATGGTTTAGTGGACCACACTACCCCAAAATATCATCCGTCAATCTAGAAAATACCAGTGTTGGATCATCAAAAACATTGTTCTAATTTAAAATATTCATATATTGATGGAATTCATTAATTTATTGTCTTTATTTCTAATATCTGATATCCACAATTGGAATCGAAATAGGTCATCCATTTTAGAGATCATAAAAAAGTCAATAGGATGGACATTGGCTGATATTCCTAGGATGAGACCATTTGTTTGAATGCACCATATATGTTTGGATGATGAGGCTAATACCACAATAAAATCTCAATGTCGGTTATATCCCACTGTCCTTGAAGTGGTAAAATTGTATGTTAGTTAATTACTTGATGTAGGGACCATTATCCGATATCAGATAGTAAATGGGTTAGCCCAGTGCCAATCGTGGCTAAAAAAAGAATAACAGTTGTGTCAATTAAAAGGAATAAATTTGTTACAAAAAATGTGCAAAATAGTTTTGAAGTATGTATTTAATACTGTCGACTAAAAATATCCATTCAAAAAGACCACATTCATCTACATTTCATTGGCCAAATGATAGAATGATTGGCTGGTAAGTACCATTATAGATTCCTTGATGGCTATTAGGGTTATTTTTAAATTCATATATCCCCTTAGGATCAAGAAATGACAACAATTACTTGTCAATTGGGCACATTATCATAGATAATGATATAATTAGGTCAATGTAATTCTCCTAATACTTTTCAGCGATGTATATTGAGTAATTTTTTTGAGTAACTTGAGTGTTTTATGGGAGTATTTACCGACTATTTCACGGTATATGGTTCCTCGTTTGATGATTTTTGGAAAACATATTTTTTGTCCTCTGTTGCTGTATTGAAAATCATATTGTTTTAAATTATGAGAAACCATTTTATTGTTGATAGGGGGATTTTTCATAGGCATGCCATTTCAAATAAGGGAATTCAAGTTGATAAATCTTAAATTGAATTAATTACATCCCTCCCATATACAAAATGTTTTCAAGATGTGCGATCATTCTTAGGTCATGTTGGTTTTTAACATAAATTCATTAAAGGATTTAGTAATATTTCACTTACTTTATCCCTATTATTTTAAAATATTCTTAGTTTGTGATTGATAATAATTGTGAGGTTTCATTCAATTCCAAAAAAATGAGTCTCACGTCACATCCCATCATCCAATGACCAAGGTCGGATATCCCATTCGAGCTTAATTGTGATTTCTCTAACATTAAAGTTGGGCTAGTTTTATCACAACGGTTTTAGGATGCTCCTCATGTCATTGTTTATGCATTATGAACCCTTTACCCTACCTTGGTAAACTACACATCCATCAAAAAATAACTCCTTTATATTTTTTTCCTTGGAATATTTTTTTTCATATCTTCTTGGGTCCAACGTGTTTCTGATTTCTGACCATGGTTCCCTTTGATCTCACTTAATTAAACCTAAATCTATGCCCCGACTCTTACGGTAGATGTTACTCCTCTAATAGTTTGGCCTTGAGATTTGCTATAAATAGTGGGTACAAAATGTTGTAGATGACCGCATTAGTAGGATTTATCCACAATTGGACAAACATGTTGACTCATCCCTCTCCATTGGAGAATTATTTACTCAACAGATCCTTTGTGTTTTTTTTAACCATACCCCTTGGTATGCAAACATTGTGAAATTTCTAGCAACATATAGGGTCCCCACAGATTTCAGAACTTACCGATCCCAAAGACACAAGCATGATCCAGGATGGTAGATTTGGAATGAACCAAATTAGTGGATAATTTTTTGTGACCATGTAGTTGATCTGTGTATCGATGACCATTAGATCACCTCTGTTTTGACGTTCAGCCACAAATTGGCATATAGGGGCCACATTGTCTCACAACATAACGCTCAATATGGATTATCTCTAAGAAGAATGAAATTCCACAACAACGAATATTATTCTGAGAGATTTTTTATGAATGGAGAATTGACATCATGGGACCTTTTCCAAATTCATTTTGATTTTTTTACATCTTATTGGATGTTGAATATGTATATAAATGGGTGTTAGCAATGGCCTCCCACACCAATGTCTCCCTAGTTGTTGTTGATATCGGAGGCCACAAATTTTTAGATGGTTTGGTTTACCTAGATTTATAACTACTAATCATGGTTCATGTTTTACAAATCACAACATGAATAATATTGTTCATAAGTATGGGTTTTATCATAATTTCCCCACATAATATCACCCCCAAACTAATGGATAAGAAAAAAATATGAAATCGGGATGTTATGAGAATCTTTGAAAAAATGGTACAACCCAACATGAAATATTAGAGTTTGTGCATGGATGATACACATTGTGCATAACATAAAGCTTTTAAAACCTCAATCGTAATGTCACCATATACGATTGTATTTGGGTAGGATCGAAACCACCCAATAAAGGTATAACACCATTCATATTGGGATATTAATCAATGTAATGTGATTTATGTAGATGCACGTGTGCATAGGATACTACAAATTCAAGAGTTGGAAGAAATTCAACTTGATGCATAAGAGAACAATATAATCTATAAAGAAAATAAAATGGATATAAATCATTACACGATTCATCAGAGGATGTTCCATATTATTGAAAAGGTCCTCACGTACAATTAATGGCTACATCTCTACCCCTGTAAGCTTCATTCATGATGTCTTGGTCCTTACATTGTTACTAATGTTTACACTTTTGATGAAAGAGATATTATGCATCAGTAGATTGGTTGAATTATTATACAGTTGCTCATCCAGCACTGTTAGTGCTAACTACAACTTAAAAGGTGTTGGTATAGTGGAAAAAACACCAAGATTTACTATCTATGCAATATGACTATATTAAAGCATCAACACCATGTGCAACATCCAAATGATATTTTAGTAAAATAACACTTTCCTATATTTATGGATGCATCCTGAAAAAAATAAGATACACCATGTTTGAAGAGAATATATGGGGAGATGTATTAAGAAGTACATGGAATACTAACCCAATTCCTATATGATTCATTTTCCAAATATTTTCATACAACCAATATCTACATGTATTGAATCAAATTGTGGGTGTTGAGTCATAGTGTATGGATACATCAACTGTCACACAAACACTAGTGTCCCTTAAATTAAAATGAAACTCGATAAACATATCATTGTTTCTGTAAAACAGTAACCAAACAAATAAACATTAGTCTTATGTTATAATGATCTTCTCCAATACCTCCCTATCATGACTCAGCCCATTGGTTCCTGAAACAAGTATAATCCAATACACCCTCAAATAGATCATGTGATTGAATCGATAATTGAGTAAGAATATCACTAACATTGGAGGAATTATACTAATATACATGTACACAAATATACATTGAAACAAACAAATATATCTCAAATAAAATACCAAACTAAAATTTAAAAAATTGAAACCAATGCATTCCCACATATATTATCCCACAATCTGAGTACGACAGTAAGATATGGAATGTGATAAAATAGTCCATATAGAAGCCAAAAAAAATTGTATAGAGAGTGTAAGTTTATCAAAATGTGTGAAATAATATCAAATGAAACAACCATGAAAAAACCTCATATATTCAAGACTAATCTATACAACACTAGCTCCTTGTACTCCCAAGAAACTACTAAATGTTTCCTCATCAGTATAAGACATTACATGTGCGAGAAGAGCCAATGTATGGGTGAGTATTAAAATAAATTTCAAGACAAACCAAAAACAGAAAACAAAAATCATCATATATATTCATATAAAAATAGGGATTTAATAATCAATTCATAAACAAAAACCGTATATACTCTAGAAGGACACTACACCTTCGGGAAGTCACAACCAAACTGCTAGCCAAAAGTTTCTTCTCAAGAAATGCTCATTTCAATAAAATCCACTCCATGAGTCTTGTTATCACTAGAGATACTCATCCATGATTTCATGAACACTGGGCCCCACCAGTGAAAACCCACTGGACTCTGAAAATCATTATCCACAGATAAGGGATGACACCCAATAATGATAGGGGTAAGGGACACCACCAACTCATTTGGTTCTACCAACTATGTATGGGATCATATAATATTGATATTTTGATCCTTAAAAATGACTATTAGATGGGGGATCAACAACATGTGTAATTGGGTCAAAACAATTTCATAAAACCCACCTTGGGGATAAGAATAAATTATAGAGGATCACACTCTGGTCTCATAGAGGGAGAACACCATATCGATTTGAGACTCATCCTCCATAGGGGATCAGAATCTTGAGATATAGAAATAATGACACAGTGTATCCTCATGGAGATGGAATCTGGGAAAACACACAATTGATATCAGTCCAAACGTATGAAACGAAGGGCTCCCAACACCCTTAATGGGGGTACATGGAATGTATCTGGGGTAAACAACATGTATACAAAATCAATAATTATCCATTATGACGCTTCATCATAAAATATGTAAATCTCAATGTACATGGTCTGTAATTATGTATACACTACATGTAGAGGTTATCCAACACCCTACTCATGCCATCATGTCGAGTCCTTATACTCCTAGATCAGTACTATGGTTATCATCACGTACATCAGAATACCAATTATGGTGAATCCTTAGACATACAATCCAATATTAGAACCTGGGTTTTGTGGATTGTGATATATTCTTAAGTATTTTCTTAGTATTCTTCCTTTGGATAACCTAGTTCCGCATAGGTGTCACTGGATGTGTAATTTAATATTTCATGTTGTGTAACCCAATATTTTTTTGATTCTACGGGTATCACATCCACATCATCCTCTGCATATCAACCACCACTTTACAATTTCAAAAACATGGATCCATGGTTTGGTGACCAACAAATTTCTAGATATCATGTTTCAGGATTCACATCCACTCTAGAAACACACCATGGAGCCATACCATCTCCATTGTCTGTTAATACTAGGAAGAAAATATTCCATTGATCCTTATATTCGACCCATGATTTTCCTCGATCAACATCAATACTCTATCTCACCTCTAATAAAGAACATCTCTCACTGTATTTATATGTTTCGCTGAATAATCTTCATCCAATGAAAATATATAGGGTATTCATTTAACGTTTGTCCAATGAAAATATAGATGATGAACATGTGATGAACCAATGGATAAATAAATAAACATCAATATGTGAGGAAGAAATCATAGACATTGTTTTTATTATCCTTGATATATTGTCAAATAAAAATATTAGTGAATTTGGAACTAACCAACAAGAAAAAAATCCACCAAAAATAAATCTATCGTTGATTTGTGAATCAAATCATTTTTGTGTAATTGAATCCCATTCGATTGGGAAAAAATAAAGAGATGGACATTACCCAAATCAAACATCCTACTCAATTTTTTAATTGACAAACAAATGGTTTTGTTTCGTTTTTGTTAGTGAGAAATATGAACTCTAATGGTAAAATGATACTCGATATGATCATGATCAAATGTTATTTTCTATAATCTCCTCTAATTATTATATCCAATGTATCTACTCAATTTATAGGTGTATACACAATTTTATTATTTTAATTGAATAATTAAATAAGTATGATAACATATATTTATTTATCAACCAATGAATCCACTCAATTCCAATTCCTAATGCCATAATAGATTATATTGCGCATATGGTAAATCCTATACTCTCAACTCAACAAAGCCCTCATATTTCTGATCTTAGAGTATTATTGGGAGTTATCCAATTTTAAATGAAAACAATTTTCTTGTGATACCAATATCTTTAAGAGTGTTCAAATATTAATTTTAGGCTCACCCTGACTCATATTTTCACACCAATTTATAACTCAACTCATAAATTAATCATTATAATATTATAATATAATACATTACAAAAGTTTAGTCATTAGACAGTTATTGCCACATGATGGAAACCAAAAAAACATTCATTACTATTTTTCATGTTCTGAATATCAACATGATTCATTATCATGAGAATGAGGTGTGATCATAGCTATAATATTTTTGATTCCATCTCCTGAAACATTTTCTTTATCCGGAGGATAATAATTTCATTGCCTATTAAAATTAGTATCAACATTGTTATTTCTTGTTTAAAAAAAAAAAATAAATGAAAATCATATTCTAAGTAACAATACTCAATGTCGGAATCCACATAACTATGAAGAATTACATATAGTATGTCTAAATTATCATGACATCTTTAATGTATATTTAACTTTTGGATCAATCTAGGTAATTCTTGGTTATTATTTAAATCCTTATGGATGGTGCATAAATGGTTTTTTGAATTTCCAAATCATTTCCCATGGAAGTATCAAAATAGATGCATTGTGGGGACCATTTTCATTTACCATGTATCGATATAGTCATGACCAACAAAACTTTTTTGGATTTATTAACATTGGATACATCTATCCCAAAACCTCATCCACTTGTTGAATCCATATATGGATGTTTTATCTAGGAATATAATAAATATATACTTTCACAATATTCTTAGAAATCATCCTACATTTATACATTTCAATAGACTTATCCATATATTTATTCATAAAGATCTCACTAAGGTTTTCTCATAATAGTATCCATAGGTTAACTAATCATACCCATTAATACTACATATAATAACACATGCTTTTGATACATAGATATTACGTATATATAGATGAATATTCATTTCATTACACAAACAAAGGCATGGGGATTAAAATTTTTATATTGGATCTGGAATCCTAGATACATAAAAAATGGGTTCATATATGAACAACATCATCCCCCACTATGTTATATATAATTATAACCCTTATTATACCTGTTATACATATTATATTTAACCATAAATTGTGGAAATGGAAAAATTAACGGTTGATAGTATATGCTCCTTTAGAGTAAAAAAGAGATATATAATCATAACATGTGTATAAGGGTTTGAGAACATTAGAATAACATTTAAAATCCATACCTTGTAGATAAAATACTATAATATTGTGTCATAACCTAAATATTTGGAGTTCATAAGACATGAATCAAAAATAAATCAAAGAACCTGATCTAGGAGAGAATAAAATTGGAATAAGACATAGAACTGTGGAAAACATGTAATCCTTGAAAACAATATGTCATGGATACTAGCCAAAACATTCATAACATGTTATGTTTGGGATAACCAATTATGTACATACTTTGGTCTTTGGATAACTTCTTGTGCACCCACTTTTTGTGCATGGGATAACCTATCATGTTTCATAAGAGATAATAGATCATTAATCATTTCCCAATGAAATAGGGAGATATAAACATCTGACATGTCACATAATCTAAAAATTTATGTTCCATAAGATCATAAAACTTTTATCATTTCAAATCTAGTGAAGTGAAATTAGATTCATAAAAATTTCATCATATCATAACCTGAGATATATAAACATTTTTCATAAAAAAAATAAATAATAAAAATAATCAATCATGTGATGTGATAAGAATGGATTCATTTGATCATATACCCATTAATGTATATATAACACTAAATTATTTCATCATAGATGTAAAATTATATTTACAAGACACAAGGAACTTTTATGTAGTAAAATAACCTTTATTTAAAAATAACTTTTTAAAACTAATAATTCATAAAACATTTTGGAACTCATTTTTTAAACAATAATTGAAACATAAAATGTATTTTTTAAAACATTTAGTGGACCTGGGAGCATTAATTGCTATACACGTTAAAATAATATATTATGTCGCATTTTGGGTAAATTACAATTGTAGAATGTTTTGAAATCAATATAATGATTCCTATTAAAATATAATATAAAAACTCCAAATGGGAAAAATTAAATTAAAAATACCATAATAACATTGAAATATTTTTAAATGTTTTTAGAAAATATGGATATGGAAAAAATAGTTTTTTTATGAATGGGAGAAATAAAGTCATTTTTCATTAAAAAATCATTTCGATTGGTGAGTATATAATTAGAGGACAAGGAAGGATAAAGATGTATTCATATGAAATGACCAGTGGAATGGATATATCAAGATTTTCATGGGATATGGTTAATAATATTTAATCATTGAAATCATAAACATAATCAATTATGAAAATCAATGAGATATATCATATAACACGCACCTCTTTGGTATGTTTGAATCATAATCGCCAGAATGAAATAACATTAAATAAAGATTACAGAATAATTATTATTAATAAATTAATGATATTAAATGTAAAAGGGGATGTGTGATTTAATAATTATAAAAGTATTATTATGTTAAAATTTCATATTTATTGATTTAATCAATGCTTATTACCGTCCGTGTAAAATAAGAATAATAAAAACATTACATTGATTCTCAAGGTTGTAGTCTTTCGTACAGACAAGCGAAATTATTATTTCCCAATAGGTTGGGAGGTAAGAAGTTATATGTGGTATTATTAAAGTGTATAATAATATAATAATATAATATATTTTTATTAAAATCATTATTATATACATCAAGTATAAGTTTTTATTGGAAATGAATAAAAATTTTCGTGGGGAGGTAGTCTGTCAAACACACAATAAAAAAATAAATTCCTATTTGATGAAATTTTAGATTGGTAAAATTTATACGATTACCATTATATCATGTAAATATATTTTATATACTTGTGTTATTATTTAAGAATTATTTAAGAAGATGTTAAAGAGTTAGAAGAATAACATAAACTAAATTGCTTGGTTTAAAATGTTACCTCTTTCTTGGAAAACGAAATTAGGTTTAACATATGGCCTTCATAGATTAGATTTATGATATCGAAAATGATTTTATGATAAAGTTAGGGAATTAAGGATGATATTTATTAATGTTTTGGATGAAAAAAATGATTTTATAATTTTTAATAAAGGATAAGAAGGGTGACCTTTTATAAGTGGGGAGAGGACACACATGAAATTTTTGAACATATTAAAGTGTACCAATATTTTCACATGTCAAAAAGCTAAAAAATGGGCCAATATAAATATATATAGGTTATAATATAGATATATATATATATATATATATAATGGGTTTGGTAAATGTTTCTATTTCATATATTCCTTTCATTTTTATTAACCACAGACCAACCTATTTTAACCATAACTACAATTATAAATTTTTACTATTTTTAAATTCCAATTACAAAAAATAAGGTTGAAATTATTAGGTAAGATGAATGAACATAATTTATAATATCGAATAAATTTATTCAAATTAATATATTTATTTTGGAAAAATAATTTGAAATTAATTCCCTATATATTACTAGAAAGTGGTCTTCAAAAGTGGAAATTTTCAAAAGTTATATTAACATTTATAAAAGAAATGAAAATAATTTTTTTTACAATAACATAAACTGGAATAATAAAAATATTGTTGAAATTATTTATCTTTTTAAAACAATATTAAAATTTTAACCATATACATTCATTAAAATAAAATTTATTTTTCAATAAAAACTACCATAGTTTGCTATTAATCCATATATATTGATAAAATACAACTCTTTATTTTATACAGTGAATAATTATGACCATTTTATTTTAATTTAATAAAATCGACTTTAAAATAAATCTTCATCTACGAATAATTTTACTAAACCAAAAAGGAATTTATTTTAATGTTTACAGAGAAAATGACCTTTTCCCCCTTTGTGACCATTATAATGTATTTGAAATCCTCTACATGGCGTAATTTTTTTAAATGAAAATTAAATACCACATTCATTTTTAGGTATTTTAGTATTGAAAATGTAATTGAAAATGGTTGATTATATCAATATTTTTAAATGATTTCTTATTATTACAATGTGGAATTGTTATTTTTACATTATGCATGTTCAACTTTTTTTATTATGTTATTGTTATTGAGTATTGATTATGTATACAGTTGGTTCTATGATAAACCAAGTGTGGGTGATCCCATGACAGCTCTTAAATGAATTGGGTAATGTGACAGAGGTAAATTTTTAGGTTTTCCCAAATAGATTTAGTGAATATATTGTGATTGGTATTCCAAACATAACCATGTAGGATACCCCCTATGTAGCCGTGAAAGCTATAATGATAGTATAATTTGGATTCCACAAGTTACATTTATGATTTATGAATTCTATGATGTTTTGTAGGAATCTTGTGATAACATGATATATTGTAACTATTTTATGTCTTATGGGTGATGATAATTTTTTTTTGAGAATGTTTTCATGGGTCATAAATATTCATTGTATAATGGTTTCATTCCTTATTTTATATTCCTTACATATATTTTTATTCTTATAACATTTTCTTTAATAGGTTTTTTACATGGTAAAAGGATGGGTAAGCGAAATGAATAATTAAAGAGGAATTTTTTCAATAAAAATAAATCATGGTTTGATTAAATGTATTCCATTGGTGTAAATAGTAGATACTGAGTGTTTTTATATATAAGTATTTTTTGGGTCTTTTATTTATTATTTATAGACTAATTATCTAAAATAATAATCCTAGAATTATCATAAATTGGAATAATTGACCTAAGTCAAGATTTTTTAATGTTTACTTTTGAGCAATTATAATTGTGACTCCATGAATATATGAGAATCAGATGGGGGAGAAAGATGTTTCTAAACAACTATGTGTAAATCCACATTTGGACCTGATTATGGTTGAGGTGATTGGTCATCCAGTCCATGAATTGGGACATGCACCTACTATAAATCCCATTTAGGGTCTAGCTATGGAACCATGGATAGAAGTTCTCATGATTAGTTCTCTAAAGTTCCTTCTCCAAATTCAAAAACCATTCTATTACTAAAATGTTCTTAATTATTTCAATTAGTGATTGCGATGAACTGAGATTTTTTAGGGTTTTGGAGACCTGCAATAAAATTAATGTAAACTATTCCACATTCGTGCTACAATGACCAAGAAGAAGATGTTGGAACATGATGGTAATGAAAAATATGCATGTGGGATTATAGTGGATTTACATTAAATTTCAAGCCACCGACCTAGTCATTCTATAGTCGATGTTGTTAGACAAGTCCTCTATGTCCTTCAAACTCGAGAAGGAAGAGAGGACCACGAAAGAGTATGAAAGCCATTTTACTAAGATTGTACATTTCCCATCTGTGAAATTATTTAATAAGAAGATGATGGTAAAAAGATGTGAGTTATTCCTTTATCCAATTATTCATTCATTTTTTTTTCTTACTGAATATTTCATCTTATAATGATGTACTTGAATGTGAACTGATGGTTGAGATGGACCTAGCTTGTATGTTGGGGTTTTAGTGAGCCTTTTTTATCCCCCTGCCAATGTGAATTAATCAAAGGTAAAGTGGAAGCATGATAAATCTCATAGTGTTTCATGATGGAAGGGATATTCTAAACCACCATACGAACCTAGAATAGGTCATTTTATCTTTTACCAATTTTGTAATAAAGGACATTCAAATGGGATTCTCACTAATGTACTGATGAATTGTGGCTCTAACGGAAGTTCAAATAACTTGTAGAGGTTCCTCCATGTTTATTCCACTAGTCAGAGTGTAAAGCGATCAAATGAAAATTCTAAAATTGTTGGGCAATCATTTTCTTCATGCGAAAAAGTGTTCCATACACAATGATCCAGAATGAAGCTTCTTCACATACAAGATGATTCTCCTACGGAAGCATAGACTGGTCCAACGACATTGAGAGGTACCATCACTATAGCTTCATAATTAGTGAATACCATATTTGATATGGGTGCATCTCATTCCATTATTTCAACTTGTGATGTTAATCTAATAAGTCATTTTATGGATATTTTTTTTACGCAATGATTATTGATACAAACCATGGTATAAAGAGAGAGAAGTGTATCTATATCTCTTATTAAGTTTTCTAAAAAACATATTTGGATAATTTTTTAAATTTTCCCAATCACAACATGAGATCAATTTTCCTCAATTTTGAGATGGATTGTATCATCAACAATATATATTAGATTGACTGTTATCTCTGACAAATCACCATCACTGCACCCAATGGTGTGTATCATTTATTTGAAGGAGAATGAGACCCAAGGATGAGCTGAGTCAGACCTTAATATATAGAGTTTTCGAATGTGATAGCTCGATTTTCCTATGATCTGGAGTGGAAATCGTTGTGTGGTTATATGACTCCAGTCATAGTCGAGTTCTTCGATGTGTATCCCTCTGATATCTCTTGTTTTCCCCTAGTAATGGATGTTGAGTTTCTATTTATATAGTTCATAGTACTCAACCAGATTCTTTACCTCTTACTGCATCGCACTGGCTAAAATGAAAGAGTTGATGTCCCAGCTGGACGATCATCTTGAGGATTGGTTTTTACGTATGAGAATGCCTCCTTGTGCAACGTTAGTTCTCATTACTAAGGATGATGATAGTTAAATTTTCATTTTTGTGGATTATCCAAAACAAAAACGAGTGATGATACAGAAAAAATATCTATTTCAATAGATTGAAAATAATATACATTGTTTAAACATGGATATGTTGTTCTCAATGAATGATCATCGATCTAGTTTCCATTAGTGATGGATAAAAGATTCTTATATTCGATAAAAATCATTTCATAGAAAGTACAATCATTATCATTACCTTTTTATGCCCACTAATACAAAACTGGAATTAGGAGCACATGTATTTATTATTTCTATCAAAAATCACTGATAAATGGAATCTTTATCATCCCTAAAGAAGGATCTGGTAAATTTAACCCCTTATCAGCACTTTATTTGTACTGATAAAGGGTACCATTTATCTTCATTAATTTTTAGCACAAATTAAGTGTACCCTTTATCAGCACATTATTTTTAGCACTGATAAAGGGTACCCATTATCAGTGCTATATTTTTTGTGCCCATATAGAGTCCATTATCAGCACTTTTTGATCATTGATAAAGGTCTAAATAAAATAAATTAAATAATTAAAAAAAATAAAAATAAAAATTTTGTTATTCAATTTATTTTTACAAGTTTATTTTATTAAACATATATTGATAAAAATGAATAAATTGATTATACTATATATATATTATAAATAATAATAAATAGTATTTATTAAATATTTATATTTGAAAAATGAAAATTAATCCAATTAAAATTGAATATATATAAATTGAGATAATTATTAAATATATACTAATTAGATGTTTATTTATAAAGATAATAAATATTATATATTATATATAAAAATATATATTAATGTATATTAAAATTATTTTTTTATTAGAAAATATTTATGTGTTTTATTTAGTGATTAATGATGTATAATTAAAAAATAATATGAAATTAAAATATTGACTATTTTCATAGAGTAATCGATATTTAATTTAATGTCGATTGAGTTTTCAATTTAACATAGTTAAAATGTTTGTTCTATTCATTTCACATATATGTATTTAATTTATTTTTATATTAAATTTTTATAGAAAAAAACTTATCCATTTTTTATTATTATTAAAGTGTACTTATTTTGAATTAATTCAATTTCACTCATTTTTTACATGCATGAACATAAAAATTGATATTAATTAATAATGTTAATAAAATATTTGAATAAAATAAATTTAAAAAATTATATAAAATTAAATTTATATAAAAATGTACATACTATATTTATAAAATTGTCTATTTATAATTATAAATAAATAAACATTTTTAATGAGTATTTATATTTTTATAAATAAAATTTTCTATATATTTAAATAATAAATAAATTTATAAAAAATTGAATTAAATAATAAATATATTTACTATATTTATATTTATAAATATTAATAATATATTTACATATAATTATATAAATATATATACTGATATAATATATTATTATCAACAAACCATATAAATAAAAATAAATTATATATTATATATTAATATAATTTAAAATTAATTAAAAATAAATTTTAATATGAAATATATTTACTAAATTTATATTTATATATATTGAATATATATATATATATTAAAAAAATATTTATAATTATTATTAAAAATACTTTATCACTGATTATGTAATAATCACTAATAAAATATATCATTATCAGCGATTTTTATCACTGAATAAAATAAGACTATATCATTGCATTTTCAGGTCTGATAATGAACATCTTCTATCAATGCTACAAAAAGCCCTAATAAATTATCCTTTTGTCAGAGCAAAAATATAAAGATCTGATTAAATTGTCCCAATCTAATTAAAAAACCATAGATGTTGTGAACCCATTGTGATATCAGAAGATTGATGTTGAATCCACCAATTGATGACACTCCTCCTTGGTGAATTGATAATCGAATCATAGAACCCCACTACCTCCAGTTTCTAAAAATTCATCCAGTATATGGTGTTCGGTTGATGTTAGTGTTTCTAAAGAACGGAACTAGATCAGGATTCGTGGGTCTCAAATTTTCATCAACTTTGCATGGTAGGCTTTTGTTTTCCATTTTAATTTCATATTTTCTTTCTGTATTTGGAGTTTCATGATATGTATCCAAGGGTTTTTATTTTCCTTTGCGGAATCTATATTTTTTCTCTAGTTTTTGTATACTATTTGGATTTTTATAATGATCCGTTGTTTTCTCGAATACTATTTTGGATATCCTTTTTTTGTTTTTAAATTGTTGACTTCAATCAATTTGATTCATAGTCTACAACTATACCATATTTTTCTCCACAAATATAATTTTATCATTCTTTTTAAATCATAGTGAATCACATCTAGATTGTAGATAAAAGAATTAAATAAATGTTTCTTCCACTGTAGAAATAGATGAGGATTCAGATATAAACACTTCAACTTAGAAGAAAATTTATTTAGAAACTCAATTCTCATTCCGTTGATGGTGAAAAGTACCAAGAGAAGCTTAATTTATTCAATTCATGTAAGGGAATTTGTTTAATTAATTTATGATTTAATTATTTATATGTTTAAATGTGATTGGGATATAAGTTACATGTGTTTCTACGTTTTTATCTTTTTTTATGATATATCTTGTTGATGAGTATTATTTCGTTATGAAAACTTTTTTATGGACCTCCCTATAATCTCAATGATGGGTAAATGATTATTAGGTGACCGTCATATAAACCATAGGTTTCTACATCATTTGTTCCAAAAAAATAATGGGAGTTACCAAATTCTATATAATAGAAATTATTTTTCGGCATTCATCATTTAAGGTCTACATTATCAATTTTGGTCTATTTATAAATACAAATAAATAGTAATATATTTATACATAAATAAAAAATGAAAAATTTTCAACTCACAATACATTCAAAATAATTAAATTTTATAACTATATATACACTCATTGAAATAAGTAAAATTTAAAAAATTTAAACAATGATATTTTATAAAGCACTGCCCAAAATAGTTATTATTTATAATTAATGTAATTTATAAATTATTATTAATAGTATTTTATTTGATTCAGTAGTTTAAAAAGTAATATATATATACACACACATCGAATATCATAATGAATATTTAAATAATTTTATATATGATAAATTGAATATATAAAAAATTATTTCCAAATAAATTTACTAATTTAATATATATATATATATGACATATATGTTTAATAATTAGGTAGATTCAATTTATATATCAATGTATATAATGGTGATGTTAATGGGGTGTGCCATAGTGTACCGTGGCATGATATGAGGTGAGGCATCCCCGATGGGACCTCACTGAGGTTTTCCAAAGGCGCACACCTCATGTGCCAACACAAGTGGCGCTACAGAGCCAAGCGTTGTAAAGGTGCACCACAGTGGTAGAAATCAGGGGTACAAGAGATCACAAAAAACATGGGTAGGATAGAGGCAATCATAGTAGGTTGAAAAGGATGGAAATATTAGGTGCAAGAGATGGTGGAAATTGTGAATTTATGGGACCCACATCCACCGCACCCCCACTGAAGAGCACCCACGTCGCACTATTCATTGTGATATCCCACTAGAGATGAAGACCACATGACTTCCTCCTTGGAAATGGAAACCCAATGTGAAAACTGAAAAAAAAATTAATTAAAACATAATATATATATATATAATATTTGTAATAAGAATTATTAAAATAGATTTATTAAGGAAAAAGAAAAATAATATGTAAATATAAATATCTATATAATTATAATAATAATAAAAACATATATATAAGTATCTTTTTCTGTACGTATGTGCCTTAGTTGCACCTCACGCCACATCCCCTTGTGATACATGCTCCTTATTTCCTCGTGCGCCTTTGACAATATTCTTTTCGATGAAGAGTGAGACACCATTTTATTTTTTATTATTATTTACGGTGTGAAACCCATTCAAGATTATTAACATTTGAGGTAATTTTGAACGACGAACATGCTTCCATCGAATACATTAACGAATAATATATAACAATTTTATTTAAAAAAAATCTATTAAAATAATGTCTGAAACAAAACATTAGAAAAAATCTCAAACCATTTATTTAATTAATTTTATATTTGAATAATTGTGGATAAATTCAAATATAAATATGAAAGTAAATTATCATTAACTCTACCTCCATATTAAATGAAAAAATAATAATTTTAGGGACATAGACTTGTCAAATGATGTTACACTTTAGGAACCCAATACCCCCGGGCTGCGTAGCACTGCAGTTGCGTATTCCGATTCATCCATCACCACACTCTCCAGTTCACAACCACCATTCACTCAATCATTTAACATGTTTTGTGGATAATTTTTTTTGGAAGGAATTGGTTGAAATGGATTTTTTGAGTTAATGAATAGACCCAATGGTGTGATTATCTCAAATAATGGATATTTATCCTTTTTCTAGAAAAAAATGAATTTCAATTTACATCCTCATAAGCTTAATATCTGGAAGAGTGTCATGTGCCTATCATGGGGTGTGAAAAAAAATTACCTACGTAAAATGTTTTAGTGGTTAACATAAGCTGTCTTCAGAGAGGAGTGCACAACAATTACATTTTCCACTTAATTAGAGGCAAAAATGGGTGGTTTCCGAGATTTAATTGGTTTTGGAAAGAAATTTATAAATGGAATGAAACAAATTAACAGAATAAAATATTTAAAACTATGTGAGGAGAAGTGTTATTAGTTTGGGGTATATTTTCTAATTTAAATACTATCCTTGTTTTATTTTATTCCAACCAATTCTGTTATGTTGTTTAAATTGATATTTCAAGATCATTTCCACTCACTCTTTTGGTCGAATGGTGACGGTGAGATAATTCCTTACCAAGATCTATAATTGGTCAAATATCCTTCCATGTGAAAGTGTGTGGTATTAAATATCCTGAATAAACATTGGCAATACCTGATTGGGTCATGTTTATCCCAGGTAATCAAAAACATTAACCCCCACTTTCACACGTTCTGACGATCGCCGAGTACTTCACCACTATGCATTGGTCGATTCCATCGTATATAAAACAAAAACATGTGGTGGGAGATAATGATCAATGAGAAAATAAAAAATAAATAATATAATAATAAATCAAATACAATCTCACTTGATAATAAAACCCTCTATTTGACATTGAAAACAACATTACAGTAAATAGATAGAATTTTTATTCAATAAAGTACATGAACTCAAGAATTACAAAATAGAAAACCAACCATTACCAAATCAATAAAAATAACTTCCCACCAATTTTATAGGTAATATTGATTTATGGAGAAGGATAAGGAATTAAAAAACTATGAAAAATTAAAGAAATATTGTGAGAAGAACACAAACTATCCAACTGATTCATTCCTCCAAAAGGTTTCTCATCGTTGGAACCCCTCTTTCTCGAATCACCAAAATATTTCTTCATATATAATTATACAAATAAAATTTAATTTAGTTCCTCCAAATATCAAATTAATTGGATGGTTATAGAGAATGATATGAAGTATTTATTAAGGATGAAATTTTCACAGTGATATTTTCAAATATCATCAGTTAATGATTCACATCTAATACCCGACATAATTAATATAAATCACCATGATATTCAATAGAGATACAAATATCTTAATTGGGTGACCATTCCAATGAAAATAACTATAATCTGAGATATTATGACCGATTTATGATGGATTAACTGATGTGGGGTCCATATGGTCCTCCATAATCTTTTTCCACATTAATTGAATTTTTAGGGTCCCTTGATGGCCGGATTATTCCATACAAGAGAAGAAATGTAGTGTCCATCATCATGATAACTCAAGAAAAGTTCACACCATTTATCATTTCAGTAGAAAAATTGCATTCTTCTCAATCATGATTTTTAATGAAAGCTCCATAAAATTCACAACTTTCATCCTACATTAGAAGCTCCAGATAGGGCACAACTACTCTTAACATGAAAGCTACATAAAAGGCCCAAATTTTAACAGAATTATTTTCTTGTAAGACTCATATCTCTTCATCAATTGATTTTCCACCCAAATATTCACCAACTGAGGTAGCACAACACAAGATAGCTCCCCCACTCTAATGTTCAACTATATCGTGTAATTTTTATTAATATTAGGATGGATAGGGAGAATTGGATTGTAATTTTGATAACCTAACTTGAATTTCATGGCTTCAAAGGGATACAAAGATTGAATTTACAAGGTATTCCATAATTAATGGGATTATCTTGAAATGGGGATTAAAAACAAATAAATTCCTTAATTATTTGAAAAACATGAAACCCAAACCCTCATGTTTGAAACACAATAAATAAAATTATGGTTAAAGAAAACATAGTCTGGTTCTCTCAATAAATTAGGTAAGTGAATTGAATATGAAAAAATTTGTTCAGAATCCTCACGGTAAAGTGATTTCCAATATATTGCCAATGAAATGTGGCATGAGATTCAAAAATCTGAGTAAATTTCATGAAATTTACAATTAATTGAACATGAAACAAACTCATTTTCATCAGTAATTTAATATTAGATTCCTAGAATAAATTTGTTCACTCAATTTCATGGTTTTCAAAAATGGAAATGATAATCATTTCAGGTGGAAATGCTCAATAAAACACCAAAAAACATAAAATAAATAAAAATAAACACACAAATATTTGAAATCACAATATGTTTAAAAAAAAACAATCACAAATTGAAAATCCTACACTACAAAGGATTACCCCCCCCCCCCACATAAATGTTGTAGGGTCCCTAATTCATTCAATTGGTTTTAACATGTAAGTAGATTTCTGATTAAATCACAAAAAATAAGTAAGTGTGAAGGAGAGGTATAAGATAATGGGTCTTAATGATGGATAGGTTGGAGGTGTGGGAACTCCTCCAATGTTTCTGATGGAATTTCCCATGGAATTTCATCATCCTGTGTTGATTAATAGTGAATTAATCCTACTCAACATCCTTTCCAATCAGCACAACACATAAATGATATACATGAGTAACAATAAATGGACCCTCCCATATGTAACGATGACTACATGGCATCAGCTTGAGTCATGAATTGAAAATAAACACTATATCTCTATGATTGAATTATTTCAGTTGGATATGCTTGTCATGAGCCACTCTTGTTATCTCTTTGTAAATCCTAGAATTTTCAAATTCTAATCTTTAAATTTCCTCCAGCTCCTACAACTGAAACATTATCTCTTTTCCATCATTTCCAAGAACCAAATTTATCTTACAAATAGAACAATATTGGTTATGCTCTATTTCCATAGGTAGGTGACAACATTTCCCATAAATCAGCTGACACAGACTCATTCCAATCAGTGTCTTGTAGGCTATTCTATAAGCCCATAATGTGTCTTCCAGCTTCTAGATCCAATCCTTCTTGTCTGCTTTGATAGACATCTCCAAAATTAATTTTATTCATATATTAGATAAATCATCAAGAATATTTGTTTATGGGTGATAGGGAGATGATTTATTAGTATTTACCCCATACTTCTTCAGTAGATCATCCATTATTCTATTGCAAAAGTGAGTCCCTTGATCCCTGATGATGGCTCTAGGAACTCCAAACCTATAATATATGTTAGTCCTGACACAATCATAATCGATTTTAGTATCATTAGTCTTAGTGGATTTTTCTTCCACCCATTTGGAATCATAATCAAAAGCAATAAAGATATAAGAATTTACAAATGACATTGGGAAAGGTCCCATAAAATATATCCCCCATACCTCAAAAATCTCACAAAAAATATGTGGTTGTTGGGTCATTTATTGTCTCTTGGAAATGTTTCTGGGAAATTGACATTTTGGACACCTTTTTAAAAATTCGTGAGAATCATTAAAAAATGATAGCCAATAATGCCCAGATTCTAAAACTTTTCTTGTTGTCCTTAGAGTAACAAAGTGGACTCTACAAGCTAATGTGTGACCAAACTAAAAGATAGAACCAATTTAACTCTCAGGAAAATATCTTCTTATCACTTTGTCATTGCAAATCTTCAAATGAAAAGGATCATCCCAAATTTAATATATAGATTCAGATTTTAGTTTGTGAATTTGATGAGAATTGAAATGATATGGGACCTCATATGTTACCAGATTATTCACCATGTCAGCAAACCAAGGAACTTACCCTTTAACCATGTTCAACAACTCTCATGGATGGTGATAATTCAATGGTTGTTTTTCTGGAATTTCAGCTTCAGCAGTGTTAGGATGTCTTCTTAAATGATCATCAACTTAGTTTTCAGATCCATTTTTGTCCTTGATTAATATTTGTAACTACAATAGTAGTAACATCCATCTCACTAGCCATGGTGTAGCTTCAGCATTTTGCATCATGTACCTGAGTGCTGCATGATTAGAAAATATAGTGAATTTAGTTCTATGCAGATATGATATAAATCTTTCCAAAGAAAAAAAAAACAATTTAAAAACTTTTTATATAGCCACAAAATTGAATTGAGCCACATACAAGGATCATGAAGAATATTCATTGATTGTGTACTACACACAATTATCTGAGAATGGACTACTCCAACTTCTTCGATGGAAGAATCACAAATTTTATCAAATGGATCTTCTCAATTTGGTGGTTACTTCACAGGTGGTTTATTCATTCTCATCATTAGCTCAGGAAGTGATTCACTACATAAACCATTAAAATAAAAATCCTAATCATTATAATGAAGTCTAGAGAGCAGGAGAGATGTCTTACTAAAATCATTGATAAACCTCTTGTAGAATCCTAGATGTCTAAAAATGATCTAACATGCTTTAAAGAAGTTGGTTAAGGCAAGGAATTTCTCCCTTCAGTTTTTTATTTATCAACTTCAATTCCCTTTTTGGAAACGGCATGCACCAGAACAATCACTCTCTCAACTATGAAATGAATATTTTCAAAAAATAAAACATGATTATATTAAATATAGGTTTTCAAAACCATTTCCATATTTTTCAAAATATTATCAAATGTGTTTCAAAAAACCGTGAAATCATCCAATAAGACCTCCATGCAATTTTCAATGTGATCAAAAAATTTAATTACCATGCACCTCAAAAATGTACATGGAGCATTACATAATTCAAATGGAATACTTTTGTATGAAAAAGTTCCAAATGGACATGTAAAGGTTGTCTTCCCATGATCCCTATAAGAAATGGGTACCTGGAAATAACATGAATATCCATCCAAAATGAAATAATGAGTTCTCCCTTCAAATCCCCCTAAAATAAGATCAATGAAAGGAATGGGGAAATTATATTTCTGAGTGACCTGATTCAACTTCCTAAAATATATGGACACTCTCTAGGTATTTTTAATTCTCAGAGAAATTAATTCAATTTTTTTCATTCCTCAGAGTGGATAGGACATTTTTTTTGGAACTACCAGAATTAGGCTGACCCATTGTGAATCCAAGATGGGATAGATGATTCCATCTTCTAATAGCTTCTCATCCTCCTTCACAACCTCCAATAATGTGGGATTCAACCTCCTTTGGTGTTTCTTTATAGGTTTGGAATATACCTTAAGAAAAATTCTATGTTATCATATTTTTGGGTTGATTCCTGGAATATATTCTAAACACCACCATATTACTTGGATATTATATCTTAAAAGAACAATCAAAGATTTCAATTGGATTATAGAGAGATTATTAGGAATTATCACTAGTAGTTTCTCTCCCTCCCTAAGGTACACATATTTCCTATCAGTGGGGAGTGGTTTGAGTTCTAGATCAGGGGGATGCTCAAGAGATGAGACTAAATAGACATTTCACAATTTCCAAATTTTCGACCCCCTTCACAGAAGAAAACATATAATCTTCCTCATTATTTAACAAATCATCAATGAAATGATATTTTACCACTTCCACCCACATAATGTGAAAATATCCAACATCTTTAGCATACACATGTTCAATTATATTTCCAATAGAATAAGTCTCTCATATGTATAAGAATTCATAGGGAATACCTGATTCTTCAATTTGTTCTCCACTAACATCACCGGAATGTGAAAAGAGGGAGTGACCATCCGATGGGTGCCTCATGGATTGAAAAATATTGAAGTGGACCGTGCTCTCTCAAAACTCCATGGTGAGTGTCCCCTCATGGACATTGATGATGGTTTTTTGCAGTATTCAATAATGGTCTCCCTAAAATGATTGGTGAATGTAATGGTCTCTAATCCTCTTCCATATTGAGCACGTAGAAGTCAGCTGGGAATAAAAGATCTTTGACATTCACAAGGACATCCCCCAAAATTCCTGTAGGGATAAGTGTGGATCTGTTTGCATGTTGGACCACTAATCTTGTGGGATTTAATTCTCCCATATGCAATGAAGTGGATACTAACTAAGCCACTACATTAATTGAATCACCTAGATCCCACAAAGAATTAGAGAAATTTAAATAACCAATGGTGCATGGAATGGAAAATGTCCATGTATCTTGAAATTTAGTTGGAAATGGTGGTTTGATAATGGATGAGACACTTCTTCACAAGTTGATCCTTTCATTACCTTGAAGTATCCTCCCGTTGGTGCAAACATCATTAAAAAAATTTAGCAAACATTGGAATTCATTTGACTGCAACATTTAAGGGGATATTGATATCCAATTTCTGGATGGTGTCTAATTTCTTTTTTGAAGTGCTTCCTACTAAAATTTTATTTATTCAATCATCCATGATGGAAATGGAGGGGGTATGTATTTGTTATCCCTTTGTTACCTTTGTAATGGTGTTTGTTGTATCTTATTTCGTGCCCTATCTTTCTCTCCCTCCACTTTCTTCTATTCATCTCAATGCATTATAGCAGAATTTTCAGAGTTTACAACATCATTCTCCATCAACTCAGGTGGTCTTGTTTCAGGTTCATGGGATGCTGGTGGTGAGAGCTCTTATCCTCTTCTTGTTGTTATCATGTTGACATTATCTATTATGTTAGGGATTGTTTGGGAACGATGTTTCCCAAGATTTTTGGTTAGGAAGTCCATGAGACCTTCAAACATGGTGGTCAAAACTTTACAGTTCCTTTCAGCTCCTCAATATCATATATATGTTATTGGTTCAAAATTATGGTTTTGCAGTAGTTGATGTATTCTCATAGGATTTTATTTAATTGTATGATTGGTGTTGAAAAGTCTGGCTATGAGATTTATTTTGATGAAATAGTGGAGGTTTTTGGAATTATTACTGGAATGGGGGCCTAGCTTGATTCTGCTGATATCGAAACCCATATTGAACATTCTTGGGATCTCTCCATCCATGATTATTTTTGTCATTACTTTGTTGAATAGTTTCCAAAAAAGTTTCTATTCCCTTTATTTCATCAAATTGTTCAGAGAAATGATCAGGTGATGAGCATAAACCACATACCATAGATGGTGCTTGTTGGCCGCCCACTTGAGTCAAGGCAATCTGTCTCACCAAACAAGTAATCTCTTAAATGTGAGATTCTAGTAACGGTGATGGGTGAGAAGTTAGTACCACTTGAATTCCTCTTGTTCCATTACCTCTTGTACTAAACTGTTGCGAGCTATGAGAAATATTCTCAATAAATCCATTTTCTTCATTGGGGAAATTAGCAATCCATGCACTGCGAGATGATGCATCAAGATGTTTCCAATCATTGTCAAGTAAGACTTGATTGAAGAATACAAGAATGTGATGATCATAAATGGATTTATGTGGGAAACTGGAACATATAATTTTAAATCATTCCCAGTACTCGTTATGGGTTTCTCCAGATGATTGTTTGATGTCATATATCTCATTTCTGATGGTTGTTCTTCTGGAGGAAGGAAAAATAATTGCATGAAGCATATCACAAGGTTATTACAATAAAAAAAATCTCCATTTTTATGCCATAAATTAATTATTGAGCAGCTCCTTCCAATGAAAATGAGAACTCCTTCTACTTTACTTGTTCCTCAGCTACACCGCGTGGTCTGATGCTTGAGCAGAAATGTGTGAATTCTTTGAAATGTTAGTTCGGATGTTCACCATCCCAGCCATGAAACATTGGATGAAATGGAATCATGTAAGGTTTCATATCAAATTCAATTTCTAAAACTGGAATAACAATTTGATTATTCTGATTAAGGAATTTTGGGGCACAAAGGTCTCTAAGGGTTGGTTTTTGATTTCTTTCCATGATGACTGGCTCTGAGTGAACACTTGAAGATTTACTCAAGTATATAAGAGAAATAACCTTAAATTCCGTTTTTAAATTGAGGTTTCTGAGCCTATTCAAAAAAATTCATCAAATTAATGATCAATGGAGCATGTTACCGTGTTTGAGGTTTTATTCATTCAACATTGGAAGGAATATAAGAAAAGAGAAAAGAAAGAGAAAAAAAATTGTTGGCAGTACCACCACGGAAACGGTTCCATGTTTTGACATGTACCTATTGTGGGGTGTGATAAAAACAAATATTACCAAAGTTGAGTTGTAGTATATTGGTTATCCTAAGTTTTCACCAGAGAGGAGTGTACAACAATTAATTTTGTCACATAATTAGTGGGAAAATGGGTTGTTTCTTTGATTTAATTGGTTTTGTAAGGAAAATTAAAAATGGAATGAAACAAATAATCAGAATAAAATATTGAAAACTACGATATGATAAGGGTGATTAGGTCGGGGTCTGTTTTATAATTTCAATGTTATCCTTGTTTTATTTTATTCTAACATCTTCTGCTATGATGATTAAAGAGTGATTTCACGATCTTTTCCTCTCACTCCTTTGGTCAGATGGTGGTGGTGAGAGAGTTCCTAACCAATATCTCAGTATGGTCTACTCTCTTTCCATAAGAAAGAGATTTGTAGTAAACATAATCAATTAACCTAGGAAATACATGATCGGTTATTGTTTATCCCATGTAATCAAAAACATTCCCCACCACTTTCACAAGTACTGATGATCGCCAAGTACATCACCAACAAGAATTGGTCTATTCCATCGTATATAAACAAAAACCTAGTGGAGGGAGATAATGATAATTGACCAAAGAAAAAATCAATAGTAGAATAAAAAATCAATTACAATCACACTTGATTATAAAACCCTCTATATGAAATTGAAAACAACATTACAGAAAAGAGATATAATTTTTATTCAATAATGTACATGAAATCAAGCATTACAAAATTGAAAACCAACCCCTCCCCAATCACTAAATTTTTTTACCCCGCTATGTTAAATGTATTATGGATTGATGGGGAAGACGAAGGATTTATGAAACTATTGGAATGAATAGAAAGCATGAGAATAGAAGACAAACTACCCACCTGATTATGTCCTTCGAATGATTTCTCCGGGTTGGCACCCGTATTTCTCAAATCACCCAATGGTACATTTTATAGAATTCTGAAAAAAATATTTTCTTTGGTTACATAAAATCTAAAATTTATTGGATGGTTATAGAGAACGATATGTAATATTTTTTGAGGATGACTTTTTCTCAGTGATATTTCCAAAAATCATCCTTCAATGTTTCCCATTAAATACATTACATAATTAATATCAATCTCTATGATATTCATCATACATAAAAATTTCTGAAATAGTTTACCATTCCAATTAGATTCAACTTAATCATAACTATTATGACATATTTATGAGTGATTAATTGATTTGGGATCCATATGGTCCTCCAAAATCTTTTTCTACGTTAATTGAATTTTTAGGGTATCTTGATGCCCACCTTATATCATACCCCAAAATACAAAGACGTATCCCAATCCTCCAGGGTCCCTAAAAAAAGGAATCACATAACATGGTAATATATTATAAATGATATGGTCGAATTACCAAAAAAATAATATTTCTAAAATATCCCAAATTAAGAAACCTTCAACCTTTAACACAAAACGTACCATAAATTAAAAAATCATGTAATTAAACATAAATAGAACAATTTAAGGATTGTAAATATTTAAAATACATATAAAAATTTTATAAAATATTAACTCTACTAAAGATTTATTATTACATTTTTTCCCTTGAGTCTCGTCCCCAATATCTTTTATGTTTCTTGTACTACTCTGAGCATTAGTCACCCCATGGATGAATAATACTTGGATAATTTAAAAAAATTTATATTTTAACAATGATATAGATGATGTGAGTCAAAAAAAATATAATGTGAAAAATAATATGGAGTTTAACTGATGAGGATGGCAATCGTACATCATTGTGTCCTCCAGAAGGGGATATTCCATCCATTTGTGGGAATTACACCATTGAAACTAGTTATTAACTCGCCAACTCCATTTCCACCAACAAAATAAATGGAAAATATCTACAAAACCTCATAATTGAAAGAGTGAAGGGATAGAATGAAATGGAGAGGGTGGAGAAGGAAAAATCAAAACAAGAAATTGTAGTTCTAGATGGCCAGGGGGAATTGGGTTTATATTTTCTAATTTCATATGAAGAGTATATTTTACTAATACTACTATTCTAATTTGATGCGGTTTAATGTATAATGATGAATAAAATTTATTTTTATCAACAAATTTATCAATAGTGATCCGAATAAAACAATATAATATTATAGGATCTAGATTTTTTTAATTTTTTTATCAATAAAACATGTTTTTGTATAATGTTTTATTTTATTTAATAAATTTGAGAGTTTTATATTACTAGAAAAAGAGATCAGTGAAGTAGGGTACTTAATTTACACATGGGTATGTGATCCATAATTCATTTGATATGTATAGGAATCAGCCACACATCAATTCGATGCATGATGTTACCGCTATAACTGAATGAGTCTATTATCAATTTAAAATTGATAGTTATGTTTCAATAAAATTACTTACTGAAAAAAATATAATGAACTCTTATTTTTAAATATTTTAGGACATCAATTAATATTTTCATTATTACATTTAGGAATCATTCTCATGTAAATATGATACACAATGTGATCAATATAGGTCAATGTGTGTGTTTCGAGATTAAAATGGCATTTAAGTAAAAAACAAGTGTTGTAATCAAAATTTCAAATTTCTATTTTCCATAATAATATAAATGTTCCACAATGGTATTCATAAATATATAAATTTAATGCCAAAGAATAATTTGAATTTATAGGGTCTAAAATCACACTAATATCGGGTTTTGATGCAATATTTGAAGACTGTATCATTTCATTGCATTCGGCCTCAAAGTGTATGACAAATATTTAGATCTGTATCTGCCCTCGGGATTCCCTAGTTTCCGCCTTGAATGCCACATCCTCGGATCCACCTTGACTTCATTTCCAGGATGTGTAAATGATGAACGCATTATAATAGGGGCTCATGACTTGTTTGTGTCTTCCCACACCCTCCAAGAAAGATGTTTAAAAACATCAGAGGCTTGGGATCTTAGTTCAATCAGATAATTATCAATCTTAGTGAAACAAACCACAGGTAAACGCCATCCTTCAAGAACACATGATCCGCTGATCAACCTATTCATTGGTTGATACGTGTATATTGTTTTATAATATGAATAGGGAAGACATCAAAAAATTTAACCCCTACATGGTTTGAGGATCCATCATTGATGAGTGATGAAGCATTGAGTGGTCGTCGATCCACGTTACATTAGCATTCATCCCTATTTTCCATCTAAAGAATTTGTCCCTACAAAATTACATGATCGTTGATTTTATGGTGTCCATCGATGGCGTTCATCGTCAAATAGTGAGAGAGAGAGTTAGAGAGAGAGGGATACAATTATCGTTCGTTAGAAAATTTTCCAACGTTGTTTTTAAACTATGGATATTTGTCTAATAATGCGTAGTAGAAGCATTTTCAATCACCACACAGACTCATTAAGGAGATTAATTAATGACTCAAAATCGCATCATCGATGCGCACCAGTGCTAACTGGTCATTGTGTGGCATCATAAATAGTTTGAATAAAATATCCATTGAAATCCTTCTATGTTAATTTTATTTTTTTCACCAAATGTCTAAAATTTATCTTTTTCATTTTACCTTCACCGGCCATGGTTAGGCTCTTCTTACGAAAATCTCGATGTTCTGAATTCAACAGTTCTCATATATTTTTCATTAGATCACCAGTTTTAATGTTGTAAATACCGTCTTTCTCGTTTATTTAAATAAAACATAAAAATATTTCAACAATTTTCATTCACCCTTGTCTCCGACCAGATGAGTTTAGGCACTACATAAGGTGATCACTCCTTCATGAGCTCAACAGTAGGTTCATATTTTCAATCAATGTTACTATTTATTAGTTATAAGTTCGTGAAAATAAAATAATGTTTACATAATTATATTATTTATGTCAAAAAACTAACTTCAATTGTTGGCCCGCATTGTCCAATGATAGGATCTTCCTAAACAAATAAATCCCTCACGAGCTCAATGGATGTCATGGATTTTTAATCTATGTCACCATTCATGAGATATAATAATTTTAAAGAAAAAATAATTTTATTTAATTATTTTATTTATGGTTATTACATTTTCATGATTTCTCCACGGAGTCATGCACCAACTAAACATAAGTCCCTCCTAGGATAAATATGTCATCCTGAATCAAATGATGCCCTCGTATATCTGATCCAGGCATCTGTTTAGGAATTATTCAATTATTTTAGGAAAACTGCTCACACACACTATTTACTGTTTAATATTTTTCGATGGATAATTTCAATAACACTGGACCTTATAATAGCTTATTTTCTCAACATATTCTTTCAAAATAATTCATTATAATAAAAAATTATGGAATTTACGAGAAATTACATTAATTTCCAGTTTTAGGGATTCATGAAATCGAAGCAGAAAACATGGATAAACATACAAATCGGGGTACTACACCCAAATTTGAGCCTCCTGAACCCATGTTCTCTCCTAGATATTCTTGTTCTTACATCGAACACGCACCACAGTTATTGACCATCAATGAATGAATCACTCTTGTCGATCCTATATCTCCACTGGGAATTTTTTAAATGAATCCCTATCATCATTGTGTGGATCTCCCCCATCATTTAATGTGTTATTGGTCATGTATGTACCACCTCATCTACGACAAATGCAAATCATCGTGCACCAGGTGTATCTGTGGTAAAAGAGCTAGGTGGTACACTACCTCACCAACTCTTCTCATAATATAAAAATGACTGATAAAACTTAGAGATAACTTGCAGCCCATCCAAATCTTTTTAATACCCATGTGGATGATACCTAGATATAGCCATTTTGTCCATCATCGAACTCCAATAATCTCCATATTCTTTTATCATAAAAAAAATTTCAGCACTATGCAGCCCTCGGCTACTCCTTGATGATATATACCTTCTCAGTGGTAGATCGTACCATCTCCGGACCAAAGAGTACAGACTACACTAGGCGTGTACAACATAGAGATGATCTACATTTCCATATATACACGGCCACAAAGGGCGTTATTCAAATTGTTGAATGGTAGATGTTGTTGTACGCAAACACCACTAGATGTAGACCGTCCTCCCAGCTTTGACAAAAATGTAAGACACAAGAAAGAATCATGCCTTCTGAGTTCTGAATGGTCTACTCTGTCTGACCATTTTTCTTCTGGTGAAAGGCTATTCTCAAGCATGACTGAGTCCCAAAATACTCATGTAATCACTTACCCAATTGGAATTGATATCACACATCACGATCTGAGAATATCATCGGTGAAACCATACACAGCTGCACTATCTCTTGAACATAGAGGTGTCCCATGCCCTTTTCTGATCCCATCTCTCGGATAGGTAGGATGTGAGCTGACATGGTGAGTCAGTCTACAATAACATAGAAATAATTGTTTCCCCTAGTAGAGTGATTTAACATCATCATTAATTCAAATGATATATAATTAAATTTCCACTCTGACACATCATGTGGTTGTTCTAATCATGTTGGGCCCTGATACTTGTCCTTCAGTTACATAAAACTGAGGCATAGTGATAAAACTCTGCCACTTCTTTTTTCTTCCCTAGCCAATAGTACTGATGTTGGAGGTCTTGGTACAACTTTTCCACCCTAGGATACTCCACGAAATCTGAAGTATGTAACTCCCTCAACACTTCCTCCTACAAAATCACTAGAACTACGATGCATCATCTAAAAAAGATGGCATTCTAAACGCCTATAGAAATTGCATCAAGAGCATGTGATGTGGATATATAAGCATTATGGGATTCACATTCAACATCCATGAGACGTGCCTTCCTAACTTGCTTTATGAATATAGGATTGATAGTCATCTACAAACGGTAAGATTCACCACTGTCATCCCCCAAGGATATTTTCATCATGCCTACCTACTCCATCACTTCACACAAAAGTTGTAGGCCATATCTCTTGTTGAGTGTGTCTGCCACCATTTTTCAATTCCTAGGAGTATATACATTATCTTTTCCATATTATTATTGGATCTCCAACCATCTACGATGTATCAACTGCCAAAAATCCAACGGGAACCATTCCATCCATATGAAAGGCTACCCCTTTCAACAGATTGATGTTCCCATAGAACCTTTGGTAGTGGGTACTCATTCTCCATAGCCACTTTTTTAAATTTCCAACAGTCCACACAAAACCTCGAATATTGGGTCATATTATTCCCTTCCTCAGCATGTCTCCCACCTACTCCATCTATTTGTGATGTTCTACGAAGGCCATCTGATAAACTATTTCCAATATATGTGCCACCTCAGGGTGTAGAATGATATAGAAGTCTCTCCCACTATGGGGAGTTAATCCTAGAATTTTTTTTTGATAGGATATTCCTTCACACTGCCTCTACTATTGGGATCTAAAAATTAAAAATATCCACTTCCATGAGGGTAATGTGGGACGACTCAAGTGTGATCACATTCACCCTCCTATGCATGAGTTTATCTCGTTATTCATGGGTATCCTTCTTCACCAAAAAAAGAAAACCCCATTCTAATACTGCATATATAGAACATCATTTTATTTAAAACAAAAAATATTATCATGAACTGTGGAAGAAAATTCCATTCCAAAAAAATTTATGTAAGGCCTTGATGCTGGATCTAAGAGGTTCCAACTAAAACTCTAACCTCAAGGGATGTATCAATTCATTTGAAGAAGTGTGATTATGAAGTCTACTCATATAGGTATCTCCAGACGTATGGATAAATTCAACTGCATAACCGGAAACTATATTTCTAGAACAAGATTCGTGGTACGAAAGAATGATTAAGATATATGAATATTTTTATGGACGTTAGATGTAGATGAAGGCCATTCCTCGAATCATTACTAGATTCCTCAGGTCATACTCATTGACTGAATGTTGCTTCTCCATTCCCCTGTCCTCTAGCTCCAAGAGACAAGTGTGGACCACATTGAGGTGGTGGTTGTAACATGTTGAAGTGTATAACACATCATTTTTCACTACAATCACCTCATCCAAATGTGAAACCCTATAGATTCATCTGTTCTGGTCACTTCCTATGCCCTGGTGGACTATCCACCATTTCACTGTCAGCATGATGGTCATGGAAATCACTAGAATGATTTCCCCTAATACCTTTTGAAAATAATTACCTCTTACAAGGATGATTGGACACGCCATATGAGCACTAAGATATAAACCCCCTATATTTAGACATCTTCTCGCATCCTCTCACACATCCATGTTTATGAGATTGACATTGGATTCTTGATTTACCACTTCTGACATCCACAGGTAGTATATGTACATACTATGGACTTCCAACAACAATGGTTTTCTCTATAACACAACTATAACTAAGAATGCACAAAAGAATGGAAATGGCTCAGTTGACCCAAACACGCCTTTCATGGAGGCCTGAGACCTGAGGAACTAGTCATATCGTACTCATTGATTACCTAGAAATGCTGGCATGCCTTGATGAATACTCAACTACCAACATGTAGATTGATAGAATCTCTTGGCCACAAAAAACCATTAGATTTAATGGTAATATCACATTCCCTAATAATGGTTCTAAATATCTATCCAAACAAAATTTACCTAATATCATGATTGAGTAATCTAAACACTGCCATCAACCGAAAATTCTATGAATAATGCTCGCTTCCATGATCACGATCTGATCTAATTGTGCCCTATCTTAATTGGTACTCGGTCGCCATATCCTGCCAGTCCATAGCTAACATTAAATCAGGAACTCCTCAGAACCTATAGGGTATCTTTCATAGAAACTCATGTATGGCACTGATCCTAAATGGGCCCTTTATCAGTAGTTCTAGTAGTAACTACTATCCAATGAGGAGTGATATAGTTGGGAGATAGTACGAAGGTACCTTCATTTGTAATAGTCTCATTACAGAATCCACATAACACATTAGACTATCCCCATGATCACGCACTAGAATCATGATTGGCTATATATGGGGATGTTTCTTGAAAGAGAATAAAGACGAACCACAATTAATTTATTATGGATTGAGAGATTACTCTAACTCAAAAAGAATATCAGGAAACACTAAATTCCTATATGATCCATGAAAACATTGTTTTTATGTATAGAGCTGAAAAGAATAATTCATGGTCCCAGTGTATGGATACGTCGTCCTCCACACCAACACTGGACTCCCTAAATATTAAAGTTGAAACTGAAACATTTAACACTGCTACCTGAAAACAAAACTACAGAAATCCTATAATTTAGATAGAACTGACCACCTTTGATTCCAATTTGTCACTACTCGTCATTGAAGTAATGTTTCAGGATATACCCCATGCTCACATCCTAGGATAAGGGATGTTGACTAGCTCCAATGGCATCAACCAGAAAATGGAATTCATTTTCCCGAGTACCTATATTTGTACGCATAGACCACCATGCCACAAAGAAGAAAAAGTAAACATGCATCCCACTAAAAACCATTGAGTAAAACTAAAAACTGTGTGTCAAATGGTCTAGAAAAAAACCCTACAATGTATGAACTAAAAACAAGAAAATACTAGGAAACAATGATAGTTGTCTACTAGAAACCCCACCTAATGGGTAAGTATAGAGTATCTTACAAAATATGTAGAAGCATGTCCGGCCTGCCTAGCGTCATTAGGAACTGGCCGGTCCTAGACCACCAAATCCTCTACCAAGTAACCCATTTTCTTCACCACAGCCAACTCTATTCTCACATAAATACATAAATGAAATCCCAAAAACTGCACAAAAATTAGATTGATTAGAGTCATCTTGACATAGGTAAAACATAATGTATTGATAGAAAAACCAATAGTTCCAAACATTGAACATCATTTACTATAAAATAACTCATCCTTACTTAGTCATTAAAGATATCTAGGTCTCTTAGACCTATTCAATATCTAGATCAAGAAGCCTCGCTAGGTAGTTGGGTCACAGTGCCTTGCTAATAGCTGATTAACGATGTCTAACTGGGTAGTTGGGTTATGATGTCTTATGGATTGAAGTTTCACATAAACTCACTGGGCATCTGAGTCAAGAACCCACACTAGGTAGCTATGTCAACAATTCTCACTAATAACATAGTTCATGAGCATTTTTGGAATGATGAGTGTTGATGAATCAATAATAAATATGTCATAGAGTATCGTTGGGTAACCATGTCTCGGAGCCTCACTGGGTAGCGTAGTAAATGAGTATCACAGATAGCTGAGTCACAAAGTCTCACTAGGTAAAAATCCATCAAATCATACATAAATGATTTCATAATAATGTCCCAATCACTTGGGTCCCAACACTACTGACAGTGCATTAATCAGTGGCAAGGTATGAGAGATACCTCCAATTATTTAAATAGGGGTCGGTTGCATCTGGGCCCAGTCTGACTGGTATGAACCGACCAATCCCACCAAACCTAGGGGTCCATCAAGACCCAGTATTGTCTTTTTAATCCATTGACTTGGAAGATGGGCCTCACTGGACCTGTTTAAGGTTGTTCATGTGTCTAGTCCGCTTGGTCACCCAATGACCTGAATTTATCGTGCAAGACATGCACTGGCGGGCCAATAACATATCATAGCCCGGGCCTCCGCATGGCCTCGAAAAATCCTGATGGCCTGGTCACCTAAAATGGACTGCCTAAAATGTTTTTGGGTGAAATCATGTTGGGTATTTTCTCTCACCCAACTTGTTCCATTGATTTTTTGTACATTATCATATTTTATGATCATGAATGAGAAAAGGATCACATATATGTTGTTCTTGATATTGATATGTGGACATGGTGAGTGACATCCGTAGGGATTTTCATCATTTATAAAATTTTGGTTATTTTAATATAGTACATTAGGTTGTATTTCATGTTTAACTTATGGAACAATTCACTTACTGGAGTACCACATAGATCAAAACTGTAGTTAGACAGGGTGCATGATTTCTTCCATGTGTTTCAGTTGATGAGTTATGTTCATGAACCATCACTCATTATCGACTATGGTGAGTTGGACATCAAGGATGGAGCTACAATTACTTTGTACCCAGTTGATATTAAGGATTGTAATGAGAGGATCCTTCATGTGAATTTGAATCCACATTTTTCAATCCAGAATTAATATATGAATCTTAGTGGGAGTACCTGAGAGAGGTATACCTGTAGGTGAGCATAGAACCTAGATATTTTTTAGTAGGGTTTTCTTTTTTCTAGATTCAAATATTTATGGTGTGGATAATGTAATTAATGATATATTCAATGTATTATTTTAGGATAATATTCGTATTATTTTTTAGACTAGGCTCTTGGGAGACATGTGATGTTGTGTCTTGAATATTTATTTGAAATATATTTAATGTCACAAAAATTCTCATTTCCAAAAAAAGATTAATAACTCCAAAATATGTGACCATATCAGAAATAAGAGTGTATATTTTGGTTTAGAATGTGGGTTTTAACAGTGGATCAACATAATCATTTTTTGTGCTGGCTGTATGTGAGAAACTAATCGTGGGAAAAATTAATAGGAAAGTTATTTATTTTAATGGTTTTTTTCTATGTAGCGATATATTTCTATTATAAATATATATTAATAATAATTCCTCATTGATTTCTGCTATATCTATATATATTTAGATTATTTTTTGAGAGAATTACTGTCGAATGATAATAGTCTAGGATCAGATCATAGATCAACGAACCAACATTGTTTGATGTTCTCATCAATTACAAAGACACAATAATTATTCATGAATTATTAATGCAAAAGCAATAATGGATGTTCGATTGTTTAATTTCCATAATGATTCCTAATCATGTGCAATGAGTGATCAATTTCACCAGCATAATTTATACATTTCTCATCAATAGTATTAATTTGATGGAATTTTTTATTTGTTTTCATTTTTATTTATCCCACTTCATCTATATTCTTCCATGAAAATGAATAAAGGAAAAATAAATAATGGATGTTTTTTTCATAATATTTTATGGATTTATATTTTCTCTCAAAAAAATTTATATCATCATTGGTATTTATATTTCTCAATAATTTGAACAATACTAGGTTGTTGATTGTTGTGTAATTATACTTCAATGTAATGAATCTATACTACTAGTAAGACATATGATGGTGGTTTTAGATCCTGAATCAATGATGATTATGTGTTGATCAATGGATAATGTGACAGAATTGGGAGGTATTCATTTTTTTTTGAGTCAAAAAACGCAATTAAAAATGGTCTGAATAGAAGATTACAAGGTTTATTTGAAACTAGATTATATTATATCATGAAAATGTGGCTATGAAGACACTAAATTTGGAGTTTCCTCTGAAGGAGGTAGCTCTATTTATGGGGAATATGATTAAGAAGAAAACTGGGGTTTTAAGAAATTTCCAAAAATAGAGTGCGTATTTCTGGATAATAGGCCTTGTGGGGGCCTTTCAGTGGTGTATATGGTTTCAGGATGAGGTTCAGGATTACATGTTGTGTGACCCCTATAACATATCTATTGACCAATCCATTATGGAATAATATTTACTTCGGAGAGTATATGGACACATGTAAATGTACATGTCTAGAGGCATGTCGTGCACTTTGAAACCTACACGACTAGGTTTACAAGAACATAACCATGTGTTCACAAGTTAGTACAATGGCTAGAAATAAGCACAGTAACATTTAAAACATCACATAGGTTGGTTCTAAGGGATCTCTACAAAATGTGTATCTTGACATTTATATTTCGTGTTAGTCTTTACAACATGGGAAGACTAGGGGATATATAGAAAACAATTTTACCCCAACTACATGCCATTAACCCAGAACAAGAGTATTTTTATCTCTTCATTAACTTATTTTGAATAAATCAGGGTTATGTGTGTTCCCTTATTCCATTATCTCGAGGATATTCTGTGAAATTACACCCACATAATAGGATATTGATCCCCTACAGTGGTCGTGTGTCAAATAGAGTTGTGTTTTCCATCTACGAGACTTGAGTATGATCCCCTTTAATATTTATAGCCTATGATGGGTTTTTTAATCACATTGTTCTCCCGAAGAAGGTAATTTATCCCTTATTTATTATGTCATAGTGCTAGTGTTCATGATATATTTATCATATGATTCCCTGTATAGAGGGTTGATCTATATTGGATTTTTTGTGTCCTCTAGTGGTTTTGGGAATGACCCACTATATGTGTATTAGGGTCTTCTAAGACCAGTGATCTCCATGTGTAGATTCCAATGATTTTTGCATCATCATCATGTGCATCCAAGGATATCATGGATCGTGGAGTGTCCAAACATGAAACTATTGTTTCTTTTTGTAGAATCCTTGGATGATAGTCGGTTACATGCATTTTTTGTCATCATGTATTTCTTAAATTTATTTAGTTAATTCTATAATAAATTTTTTATTTATTTTATTATGATTAATAAACCTATTTCTTTTAGTATGGTTCTATTTGGGGTACCTTATTAGGTATTGTTATACTCACACCATCATGGAGTTTTTCTGCACATGTCATGTCATATGAAAATGATAACCCACTTGGCAACGTCCTGGGATGATAATGACAAGGTGGGGAATAACATATCCTTATCAGAATAAGCTGGTTTTCAAGATCCTTCATTTTTGCTTATTCCTCTTACTCGGGGAAGGATTTCCATGTTATATTTTTTGGTTTTCCATGTAATTTACCCCTTTTCAACAATTAGTATTTCATTATCATACTATTTTGAAGCATATTATATGTATAAATTCATTGGATTAAGTTGTTTTTCATTTCATCATTTTGTGGGAATTGGTGTGTGTGTGTGTGTAATTTAGGATAATCCCTCCAATTTGTGGGATATGCCTACTCGGTGCTGGTCCCCATCCACTTGCATATGGGAGGTGGGCATGGGGAAGTCATGAGTTGGACATCTCTAGGTCGAGTCTTGGTAGTAAATCCATAAAACACATACAAAATATTGAGATCCGAATAAATAGTAAAATGATCACTAAAATTAAAAATTGAACATAGCATTAATCCATAAAACAATATGAATTTGTTTTTAATTGTCACATACCAAACATGTGAATACATTCACCATGTAATCTCATGAAACCTGATAAAACATGAATTTTACAAAAATTATTGTAACCATGAAGGCATCCATATTCCATAAATAAAACAATGATTATTGGATTTATTCAATAAATCCAAAAAACTTGTTTTCTCCATTAATGATAGAATGAACCACTTTTTATGAAAATCGTTAATTAGATCCAATTTAGTCATTACAATCCATTTTAATTTATCCTTATCAATCATCTTTTTATCCAAACATAATTATGTCAACACCATGAATATAATGAGGGTAATATTTCCCTCAAAAATTTGTTTTATAAGAAGATAAAAATATTAATGAATCATTTTTATTTTTCAGCATCACTTTTCCACATAAACCTTCAAATCATTAATTAAAAATTAATACATTAAAATACTTATAAATTTCATAAATAATATCACAATTATTTCACTGATAAAATACTCAAATAACCAAATTATTTTATCCATTGACAATCAAGTTAATCAATCATCATCTTATTTTTTTATTAAAATAGATTGACTATGAAGATTTTTATTCTCTTGAGGTATATTCTTTTGATACTTGAGGCATTCATTTGTGTAGTTCCCTATCTCAATATTGATAGTGCATTGTAAATCGGAATATTTTTCCATAACCTTGTAGTCACCTAAAAAATTTCTTTTCTCTCAGCACTCTTTGAAAACATCCATTCATTTTAATAATGCACAAGGGAGTTTCATTAATAAATTAACTTGTGTTGTAAATCCCTTCATTACATTCTTCCATTTATCGGAAATCTTCCCACCTTCCTTTTATTATATTTTTTTCTTTCAAATCCATAATACATAGATAATTCATTCAATTCCTTCTCAACTCTTGATAGTCCATCCTCATATGATAATACTATTTGGGATACTACCTTTCATTGTTAAATTAGATTAAACCCATCAAATAAATAATGATTCCTACTCTTTATATTACACACATTGAGTTCTTTTTAATCGTTGTGGATGAAGCATAATTTTTATTATTAATGAAATGAAAAGGCTGCTTTTAACATGGTAGAGGTAGATCCAATACATAGCCGGATGGTCCAGTTGGCATTTATCCCATTACATGACCGGTAGGGAAAAATCATTGGCCTAAGGCCCACTCTGTGAATAGTATTTCTACATTACTCACCTACTACAATACCACTCAATACCTGTCGATAATACAATTCCCATGATGTGGCTATAGTGCCCGTCGTTGATACAGTTCCAGCACAGTTATAGTACTACTATAGTAATCTGTTCCCAATAGGGTTTTAACCCTCATTTTCATGTATGATTATGGGTGATTAACAGTAAGATACATTTATAAACAATGGAATAAAATAGATTATATGTTGTCATAATATATAATATGTACAACCTAAAAAATTATTGAAATGATAAATGCATAACTAATATTTGAAAATTATCATTTTTATTGTTAAAAACAATTATATGGGGAAAAATAAGAAACCAAAAGGTTCACCCCAGAAAAAAACTCAATGTATCCTCATAATTATTAGAAGATAAATTTATCCAAATAGAAACAATCTCCATAAATAATTTCATTGACAGGTTACTTTTATATCATGATCATCCTTTATAAGTCCTTCAATGTGATATGCCAGTTTATCCAAGGATTGAATATACCCCACATTGTTGATCATTACATTGTTGAATACTCTTATTAGTAAATGAACTTTCTTTTCAATCCAGGCTCACTGCACAGTTGATGTCCACACATATCAATATTTTGATCTACCAATCTGCTTCTTATAGAGTGTCATTAATCAAGATAAACACCTCCAACATTTCAACCCCCAAATGCAAGAGAAATTCTAAGGGTTTTTTTGAAATTTCACATGTCGCCATTTTTTCCACTATTGCACCCTCATATAGAGCTTCCCATGATTTACAACCTCACTCTAATCGGAAAATTTAAAATTCATGGGATCACCATCCCACATCATGCCATTCGACATTTTTTGGTTCTTTTCTCCCATGGTAAGGGTAACCATATAGAGTCTTCTCGACCCTTTGTAATTTTTTTTCAAACCCTTCATCCTAATTGTGATGAGAAGCCGTCTACCATGAACCATGCCACCACTCACTCCTATGAATAGACAAAAGGACTTGAGAAGTTTAAAAACTGGTTGAAAGGGAAGGAGGCATTCAAGATTGGTTGGGGGCATTTCTTTGGTATATTTTCATGATTTCACATTGAACACAACCTCAATTATTTTTATACCCTTATGTTGTACATTATTACTAATTTATGTATTAATGATTAAAATATTTAATCTTTTTAACTAAATCATTACCCCCTTTTCAACTTTGTCTCTTTATTTTTTTATCATAACATTTTCTGTTATCAAATCCATGATTTAATATATTATATTATTATAAATTCATATTTTCTGTTTTAACATTTTTTTACCAAAACATATCATGATTATTTTTTTAATCATTTATTTATTACACATATACTGGTTTGAGCATTTTTTGTAATCAATATATAAATTTATTTTTTTATATATATCATTTTATTTTTTTAAATAAAAATAAATATTTATAAATCTTCGTTAAAATAAAAATATTTAAATTTTTTTATTTTTAACAAAAACATGATGTTCATTTTTTCGTAATATAATAATTATATATATTTATAATTTATAAATTTTAAAAAAATTCATAATATATACTTAATATATTTATAAAATATATAATCCTAAAAATAATTATAATTTTATAAAATCATGTTTTACCCATAATTAATATTATAATGAAGAATTATAGTTTACAAAAATATATAAAAAATTATTTTTATTTTAAAATATTATTTTATATAATGAAAACCTATATTTGTCTTTAGAATATAAATTTAAAAAAATCTAAATAATATTTATTGTATTATTATTAAAATTGTAAATATATAATATTAATATTAATTTATTAACATAATTTCATTTTTTATATGTCATGATAACCATATTAATAATATTATCTGTAAATTTTAATTAAAAAAACTATTTCACAAAATATTTTTCTAACAAAACTATGTCTATTATTTCAATGTTATTACATTAGTCCCGAATCAAAATAATTGTACCCTTGTATTATTGTTCGGGCACAAAGGCAAAAGAATTTTAAAAAAGTTTCATTTTAAAAAATTTGGAATTCTATTTAATTTTCCAGAATTATCTAGAATGTTTCTCTAATACCAAGTATATCAATAAGAACCCACAACCCGAGATAATCTCTTATAATTGATATATATTTAAAAAAGGATAACTAATAATACACACAATATTTACTATGTAATATTAACTTTTAGGGTCAGATGTTTTGATGTAAAAAGTGATGGTATAAATGAAATGTCATAATATATTATTTTATATAATGTTGCAATATGTCAATGAAACGGATGGAAAACTAATATGATCAATTTAAACGAAAATCGATTCAAAATTAATTGAAATATTTCAGTTGTTTGACCACCAATGGAATGAGATTGAGTCGTTTAGGAATGACGTTGGGAATGTCACTGGTAGATTTTCATGATGGTGGGTGGAAGACAACCTCCCATTTTTAAAAATCTTTTTGTTTAAATTGATTACTAATTTAGGTATTGATCATTAGAGTATTTATTTATTTTATCTAAATCATTACTCTGCTTTTATTAATCAATAATGTATATTTTATTTTTTATCGTACTATTTCTTTTGGCCAACACATGATTTTTGTTTTATCATTTTGTTTTCTAAAAATATATTAAATTTACTTTTTTAATCATTATGTATTTATACATATACTGTTTTAAACATTTTTATCCTTTATATAAATTAGATTTACATATATATATATATATATATATATAAATTTAGCATTTTAATATACATACATATATATATATATATTTAATATAAATAATTTAAATATTATTTTTATTGTAAGCATAAATATACTAAGGTTTTTTTATTTTTATAATAATTATACATATTTATAATTTATGATTTTTTTTTAAAAACAAAATATATCACATATATTTACAAATTTTTTTATCCTTATAATAATAATAATATTATGAAAAAAAATATTTACACATAATTAATATTAAAATAATAAATTATATATTACATAAAATAGTTATTTAAAAATAATATTTTAAAAGATGAAAAATCATATTAATCTTTTGAATATTAATTTGAAAAATATAAATAATAGGTATAATTTATTATTTGTTTATTAATTAACTTATAATAAAATTTATTCAAAAAAACAATTTCATTTATTATTTATAATGAAATTATTCATAAAAATATTAACATTTTTTTAATTATATATTAATCTATTTAATAACATATATTTATAATAATTTTATGCATACAATCTATAGGCTTTTACAAAAATGAAACAAGTTCCTTATTGAGGACAAAACACCATGAACCATAAAATGAAAAATAAATTAATGAAAATAATATTTAGGAGAAATAATAGTGAATGTAATGACAAAATTTAATTTAGTAAATAGTGAAATGTGTACTTGTTATATGTATACACACACACAGGGTCTAAGGATAAGAAAAATCCATCCATTATAGGAGTTTCTGTTAATATGGTGAATCTAAGTTATGATTGAAGAATGAATGATGCATTGGTGGAGTGTGATGAAGAAGTTAAAAAAGAGAAGATGGATCTGTCTGTCAGCTCCCATTCTATGGATATCAGCCACGTCACCACAATGTGAACACTTTCTAACATCACAGCACATTCTCAGATGATCTTTTACCTTTCCCCATCGACAATGCCTACCATCGCCCCTCCCTCTTTCACCGCCCATTTGATTTTCCACAACGCCCCATCTTCAACGCCTACCAACACAACCATAATTTATTAAATGATCTACCATGACACCCCATCAAGAATACCTACCATTTTATATGGGGGAAGATGGATATGAAGGTCAGCACCCAATGATGTGTAATTCCATACACTAGAATTAACGAATTAGGATATATGTGTTTAGAAATAACACTTTATTCCCTTACCTTTCATTAACCGCTATTGTGGGTGAAGAAAACCAATTACTGAGGAATAAAAGGGTGAGTCCATTTGAGAAATAACTACTGAAGTATCAGAAACAAAGGGGAACACTACAAAAACTCTATCCCTCCAAACATGCACCGCTGGACATCTGATTTCAGATGTAGAGATATCTAAAATTATCAACTGACTGTAGAAATTAAATTATTTTTTCCCATAGGAATTAAAAACTATAATGTATTTTGATACGTTATATTTTTCAACAAAGGTATAATTCATTGTATTATTAATTTATTACTAATTGATAATTCACATTTAATTTTATCAATCCATTAAATTTAAATTTCAACCATTAGAAATTCCATATTTTTTATATTCATGTTACTCTAATGCATAATGTCCTATATTCAACGCTTTAGCTATAATTAGATAATAAATTTTTCCCTTTCACTATTATTTTTATTGAATGATAAAAGCCATAAAATTATCAACGGTTTATATTGAGGTTTGTTAAATGACACATTGAATAATTTAATATATATATATATATACAATAATATATATTTTTGAATAATATTTACATTTAAGAAAGTACATATAAAAAATAATATATATATATATAGTTTATATAAAACTTATTAATATATTTATATGAAGTTGAATCGTTGAGTCAGTATGTGTGTGTTTATTTAAGGGTTGTTTGTATATTCTTTGGTTCTGTTTTGTTTTGTGGATGGGTGTGAGATTGTCTATGTTTATGGTTTGTATGTGTGTTTAAGTATATGTGCATATAAGTGTATGTGATTATATGTGTACATTATAAATATGTGTATGTGTATGTGAATGTGTATGTATATAGGCATAAATATTCATATATATGTTTATGTGTGTGTGTAAGTGTATGTTTATGTATTTTAAATATATTATTGTATGTATATATAAGTGAAAATATGTATGTATGTGTGTATGTACATGTGTATTTGTTTTTTATGTGCATTCTAATGTGTTTATATATGTCTGTGTATATGTATGTGTATGTGTATGTATATATGGGTATGTTTATGTTTGTCTGAATTTATGTATATGTGTATATATGAATTTATGATTCTGTAGATGTGTTTTTGACTATGTATGTGTATATGTTTATGTTAATGTTACATGTCTATATATAGTCATATGTATTGATGTGTATATATGAGCATTCACAAGTATGTAATTGTTTTGATGTGTTCGTATATGGAAATTAATGTGTATTTGTATGCATATACATTTTTGTGTGTATTCATATACATTTTCCTGTGTATGTACTTGTGTATGTGTCTATGTATATGTATTTTTTTGTATGTGTATGTATATATGTGTATGTATAGATATATTGGAATGTACATTCATGTGAATGTAACTGTATATATGTTTATGTGTACAAACATTTATGGTTATGTTTATATGCCTATTCCTATATGCATGTGTATGTGTATGTGTATATGTTGATTTATGTGTATGTGTATCTGTTTTCCAATATGTGTATGTGTATATTGTGTATATATGTGTACATTTATGACTATGTATATGAATGTGTGTATATGTTTATCTATTTATGGATTTAAATTTTTTTCATCATTTTTAAAATGTATCCATTTTTAGTATTTTAAATAATTTAATAATTTTTATTATATAATCATTTAACAATATTTTAATATATTAAATTGTTATAATTATTAATTCATTTCAAAATATGTATAAATTTAATAAAATAATTTTTACAAATTCAAATGGTCAATAACATATTATAATTTCTATAAACAATTAAAATATTGCATTCATCAATAATTAGCAGTAACAACAATATTTATTTATATAATTTTTTAAATTTAATTTTTTTAAATAATTTTAATTAATGTTATGAATAACCAATTTAAATTTATTTGTAATTTATTTCATTTAATTAATTCAATTTTTATATTAATACAATTTTTTTATATTTAATAATTTTAATTATTTTTAATATTTAATAATTTTATAAAATTAATACATATTTATTTAATAAAATTCAATATTTATAATATGTTTTTTCTTTTATGAATGACGGGAAAAGTGATGAACACACATGTAATTGAAAAGAGAATGCGCAACTGAAATTGAATCATTCGCCCAAAATAGAAGAAGATGTGGATCGAAAAAATTAAATGTGCAGAAAATAAATTTAACACTAGAAATTTTTATATGGAAAACCCGAAAGGGAAAAAACATAGGACCTGGTCCATAAAGAGATATCCTCTTAAATCAAGAGGTTCACGGTAGAGACTCCACAAAATGGAAGGGATCTCAAATGTAATACTCATGAATAAAAGTGTGGAAAAAATGATGGAGAGTAGTTAAGATGATCATCGAAGAAATGCGATCACCAAATGGAATTTTTTTCTCTCAGTTTTGTTGCTGCTGGTGATGTTGAAATGCCTTGCCTCTACCTCTTTATATAGGAAAAATATTCAGTGTTAAATAATGTTGCCGCGTTAAAACAATGTCACCACGTAAATAAATTCACGCGGTCTTGGCACGCATTAAAAACACCCTATTAAAAGAAAAACCATGTGGTCCCCATTTGAGGAGGTGTTACCCAGTGCGCCAACCCGGAAGGCACCCAATAAACTCCCCATCCGAGTCAAGTGCAGATCACTACCAACCCTACAATATTTTGACACGTCTCAAATTTTCATCTTGGTAAAATCTTCATCAACAAGTATGACCCGTTGTAATCAGTGTGGATCTTCTCAAGCTCTAACTATCTCTAATCAAGGACATTGTAGAACCAATGATATAGAACATCGATATGTTTTTACCTCCAATGAAAATTTTAATTCTTTCGCAAAAAAATTCCACAGTGACTATCACAAAATAAAACATACCCGTCCAGATATAAACATAGATCTAAACTAAATTTTTTCATCCACAACAATTCATTGCACACTGTAGTAGCTGCAATAAAATTTGACTCTGTGGTAGAAAAATCAACACATCTCTACAATCTAGACTTCCAAGATAAAGCTCCCCCTGCAAATGTGATCAAATATCCTGAAGTAGACTTCCTCGAATCGATATCTCCTTCTATATCTGAATTTGTAATGCCATAAAACATAGGTTCCCATTTTCCAAAAACCAATATCAGACCCGAAGTACCAAGATTATAACGAAAAATGGAATTTACCGCATTCCAATGCATTCTACCTATATTTGATATAAAACGACTGTCCACACCAATTTCATGAGCTATATCATGTCTAGTTTATACCATTTCATACATCGAACTACCAATGAAAGATGAATATGGTATGTGCTGCTTCTTCTCTCTATCTTCATTAGTAGAAGGTGACTGACTGGTACTCAGATTAAAATGTAAACCAAGAGGAGTACTAACCACTTTCAATCTATCCATAGAAAATCTCTGAAGACATTTATCAATGAATATCTCCTCAGATAACCACAACTTTTGGACATCCTATCACGGGAGATTGCAATTCCATGAATCTTTCATGCTGGTCCCAAGTCATTCATCACAAAAGACTGAAAAATATCATTCTTCAATCTATTAATGCTAGAAGTATCATGGCCAACAATGAGAATATCATCAACATAAAGCAACAGTATATATAAAATCCCCATCTTTAAATCTCTGAATAAAAAACGATGATCAGAAGATGTATTCCTAAAACCCTGATGATAAATGACAGATTCAAACTTCTTATACCAGTAGCTCAGGACTTGATTCAAACCATATGAACTATCCATCAACATGCAGACATGATTTTCTTTACCAGTTTCGACAAAACCCTTTGGTTGCTCCATATAAATCTACTCCTCTAAATATCCATGGAGGAAAGCTTCCTTCACATCGATCTTCTGAATCTACAGACGTATACTAGTAGCCAAACCAAGAAAAACCTGAATTGAAGACATTTTGACAATAGGTGTGAAAATATAATCCCAATAAATTCTTTTATTCTTATGCATGCCATTGACAACTAACTGTGCCTTGTATCATGTATGGGAAATGGATTCTTCATTTTTAATCATATAAATCCACCGATTTTTCAAATCTCTCTTCAATTTCGGTAACTTTAGCAGATCAGAAGTGTGGTTGTCATGCAATGATGTCATCTCATCATCCCTTTCCACAACCCATCTATCCTTCTGTTCACTATACATTTCCTCATCAAAAGATTCTAGTTCTCCCCCTTTAGAAAGAATCACATACTCATTAGGTGAATATCGAGTAGAAACGCTGTGATGTCGAGATGACCTCCAGAGTGGAACTACATGTTCATTAATAACTCCTAGAACCGGATCATGAAAATCAAAAGGTGCATCATAATCATAAACTACAACCTGTTCACCTTAAGCATCATCTTGTACATTAACATGATCATCAGAATCAACAATATTAGGTAAATGTGAATCAGAAACAGGATCAAGACTGAAAAAAACCCTCAAAAGATAGAGAAGCATCCTTTTCTCTCTTATCAATGTCTGGAATAGTCTAATCGTACATAAACACTGCATCGCTACATCAGACAATTTTCTTCAAAACATGATCATAGAACCTATACCAAAACTCATTAGTCCATATCCAATAAAAATACATTGGAGTGTCTTTCCATCCAGCTTCTATCTCTCATCTCTATGAACATGAACAAAATCCATTCGACCAAAAACATGGAATTGATCGTACCTGATCTCTTTTCCATACCAAAACATGTCAAGATTATTTGTCAGCAATGGAATGACATGTGATAAACTGATAATATAAAAAAAATTAACTAAATCCTCACCCAAAAAATGTCCAGGAAACTTTTCTTCTGAATGTTAACAACAAACTCTTTCCAGAAAATTCATGTTCATCCTCTAAGGTACACCATTTAGTTGAGGTGTCTTTTGCATCATCTTATTATTCCAAATACATTCATTCTTAAATACTGATTAAATTGACTACAATATTATCCACCATTTTCTATGAGAATACATTTCAATTTATTGGCTGATTCTCTCTTAGCAGAAACATGGATTTTCTTAAAACACTGAAAACATGACTTTTGGATTTCAAGACATAAACCCATAGATTTTGTCAGTATTCATCATTAAATGTAACAAAATAAATAATGCCTCTAATGGTATTCGATTTCAAAGGACCAAAAACGTCAAATGATCCAATTCAAGTACATGTTACTTCCTGTGTGGAGGATGACTGTTGAAACTCACTCTTCTCTGTTTCCCATCCATGTAATGTTCACATGTTTCCAATTTGAAACTCTTAAAATATGGAAGATGATTTATCTTGTACAAATAACCAATACCATTGTCTCTTATGTGACTGAGCCTCTAATTCCACATCTATGACGAAACACTACACTCAAAAACGCAAGCAGTATCACAAGAAATAGAAACTCTAGTCCAATATAAACCTGATTGCTTCTTCCCTCGAGCCACAATCAATTAGGCCTTGGAAATATTCAATTGAAAAAAAGTGCTTATAAATCCTTCAACATCAAGAACACTGGTAGAGATAAGATTCAAGTGAACCTCGGGTGAAATTTTAACATTTTTCAAAATCAATTTACTTCATGTACAGATCTTTTAACAAACAGTCCTAATGCCTACAACATCAACATGACCATGATTACCCACCTTCAATTTCCCAAAATTAAAAGGGCTCTATGATTTAAAGAACTCCTTCTTTTATGTCACATGAAAACAGGAAGCACCTTCTACTACCCATCAAAAATCATCAGAAGCAATGTTAATGTAGTCATAAAAAATTACAAGATCACCCCTATAGCGGTGACAACATGATCATCTCAATCTCCATTTTTCATCTATAGTAATTCCGTCTATATTTTATCTCTTTTTAGTAGATAAGAAAACTTCTTAACATGTACCTTCTTACCACAATGATGACATTCAAAATCTCTCTTCTTCAGTACGTATTTTCTTCTACCTCTACTATTATCTCGAATGGTCTGCCCCAAGTCATGGCTTCTTCCCCAGTTCTCTTAGACCAAAATCTCAGAAGAAGATTTCTCCTAAGTGCGTCTCCGGACCTCTTGATTTAAAATAGATCACTTGACAAAGCTAATTGTCAGAACACCAATAGGAGCATATCCGGTTAGAGTAACACGTAAATTTTCCCATGAATCGAGTAAAGTGTTAAGTAACACAATAGTTAAACATCATCTTCAAAAATGATACCCATTCCATACAACTGATCAAAACAAACTTGATATTAACTTATGTAAACATAAATAGACATACCTTCTCTATTCCTCATGTTTATAATTTTCATGGGAAGAAATTATTTATTATTTCCTATTTTCGAAGCGTAGGTCATCTCAAGCTTCTCCAATTAAGTTATGTTGTGAGAGATGTTGACAATGTGGTTCATCACGTTGTCTTCAACCCATTGGCGAATGATGACGCAAACCATCCCATGCTCAAAATCCCATTCTTCCGCTGACATCCTCTATGGCTTCTGGGTACTAAACACGTGAAGATGCAAACACTTGAAAAAAATAGATCCTTCATTTTAAGTCACCACATATGGTAGTGGTTATCATTTAACAAAATCATCTGACTATAGTTGGCCTCCATAATAAAAATGAAATAAAACCAAACCCTCTTATACAAGATGTTGGGAAAATGGAAAAAGTGATGAACGAGAAAAAAATTGAAAAGTGAACGCGCAGAAGAAAATTAATCTTTCCCCCAAAATAAAAGCAGATACATAGTGGAAAAATTAAATATGTAGAAAATAAATTTGACACAGGAAATTTTTACATGGAAAACCTGAAATAGAAAAACCACGGGACTTAGTCCAGAAAGAGGGATCCACTAAATTCAAGAGGCGCAAAGTAGAGACTCCCCAATATAGAAGGGATCACAAAATTAATAATCAAGAATAAAATTGTGGATCACAATATGGAAAGCATTAATGATGATTGTTGAGGAAAGTTGATCACCAAATGGAATTTTCTATCGGTGTTGTTGTTGACGGTGATGTTGAAATTCCATGACTCTGCCTCCTTATATAGTAAAAATAGTTAGCTTCATATAATTTCACCATGTCAAAAGAGTGTCACCGCATGAATTAATTCACACTGTGTTGGGCCACATTAAAAACACCCCATTATAAGATGAACCTCATGGGCACCATTTGTGGAGGCATTACCCAGTGCGCCGACCAGGATGGAACCCAACGGTTTATTTATATTATTAATATATATTCATTTTTATATGTTTTTAATGTTTTTAATATTTTTTAAAAACATATAATTAGTTCATATAAGACCATCTCCAACCCACACCATTTTCACTGAAATTGACCTCCAATGTACACCTTGCATAACATGATTTAGGTGTTTATTTAATCAAATGAAAAAGATGGGGATTTGAATCACAGTGACATGTAATTATATATGAGGTCATTGAGGTTCTTGCATTGGAGTCTTGATAGTGCATTCCATCAAGAGATGTCCAGAGGTAGATGGCGGTGTCGGTGTAGGGATCAATACGAGCCTTGAGTGGCGGGTTTCAAGGGAAGAGATGAATGTGTGGGATGGAATGATTGTGTATTTTGGAAGGGCGAAAAATATTCATTACTACTGTATTCAGCGTAAATTGACGGTGGACCCATTAGTAAATATGGAGGTTCTCTATCACGGATGATGGCCTCACGCAACACAATGTCGGCATTGTAAGAGTTTAGTGACATCTTTTGATGTGTGTTAGATGTTTTTGTGAAGTTCGGAGAGATGATGTGGTGGATGTATTTGTTGAAATGTTATTTGGATCGTCTAACACACAATTTAAAATGAGGGTTGTGGTCTGACGGTCATCTATGATAATACACCATGTTGTTTAGTGAAATAATGGAATTGTATTGTGCTGTTGGGGCCAATCCATAAATTGTTTGTAGGGGAGGCCCAATTGATTGTGATAAATCTTATAGAGGTTAAAAATAATTTATGGTTCTATGTTCCATGGTAGTCCGTGAATATGTTGTAAATTACATATCTCTAATATAAAAAAAAGAGGTGGTCTATTGGAATATTGAATATATGTGGGTTATCTATTAGTGGGGTTATGGCATGCCAATGGGCATGTGGGTCAGATTTGTGTCTATGTTTTAGTGAATTTGTAACCATGAGTGCCATATATATATATATAATTTACTCATTTTTATTCATTTATTTTGAGTATGGTTTTTAATCTTTTTTATGAAAGCAATGGCATCATTTTATTTGGGTAGTGGAGGATCGATTAGGTTGCATGCACGCCCATGGTCAGGTGGCCCACAAAATTGCATGAAGGCTCACTGTAGTGTCATGAATGCATGATCCAATATTACTCAAAAGGAATGAGTCATTCTTGCATCAACGCATTCCTGCATCATACACATGTCACTACATGCATGAGTCACTACATGCAATGTAAATTCTGCAAGGGCATACCAGGATTAAGACCCCGATTATTATGTGTATGTAATTGATGAAATTAATCATATATCTTCAAATTTTAATGTATTTCACTAATTCAATTTTATTTAATAATATTTATTATGGTTTCATATAATATTAATTAATCATTTTTCATATTTAAATTTTTTAAAAATATAAATTTTATAATATTTATTTATAAAAAATTATTTACAATGATTTAAATTTTTAATTTTTTATATTTATATGATAAATTTTTATTTAATTTTTTTTATTATGGTGTATTCCATTAAAATATTAGAAATTCTTATAATTAATTTATTTAAAGGTATTTATTTATGATTGTAAACATTTTTTATGCATTCACAATTAATATAATTAATTATTGAAATTTAAACAAATTATATAGTATGTTTTAATATTATTTGAGTTTTATTAATTTATATGAATAATACTCATTCAATTTTATTTATTAAGTTGTAGTATTTTTAAAATTTTTAAAATCTATAATGTCACGATCTATCCCTTGGGGCCGGTTCCATGACTTCCCCAAGCCTACCTTCCATAGGCCTGGGGTTGGAAACTATCACTAGAAGGGAATATCCCTAAAACGAGAATGAATTTCCTTTAAACCTAAAAAAACACAATGTCCCTGAACAAAACCAGATGAAACCACGATGTAAAAAGATGTAGAAGTAAAGGGGCGTACTGAGAGTGAAGGTAATGGAATAAATTTTCAACTAAAAGATACAAATATAACGGAAAATGGTATACAGATTCTGTGATCGTCCACCAAGGATCCTACCTAAACGATAGGTATAACTCATCTCCACAGCTCTCCACATCAATCTTCAGCGAGGTCCACTATCAGGTCCTAGCTCCCCGAGTCATAGCCATTGACGCCCGTCCTCTGCATAATATATAACATGGTGGGGGAAAATCCGATGTAAGGGTGAGTATAACAATACCCAGTAAGGACATGAAGAACCCTGAAGGTCTCTTAGAATTCCGCAATGGTAAACCACAAATAATGATCTCAATCACGAAGCGCAATACAAAATATTACTTTCAAATGATATATACAACTCAGAGTTCATGAATAATGATGATTAGTCTTATGATATATCATTTTATTCCTTTATTAAGTCTCCGCAACTAAACCAAAAAAGAGTTATTCTAATGTCGGTCCACATAGGGTTGTATATCGCGGATCCTCAACGGGCTGCTCTTAGGCCGGTCCTCATCGGGTCGCACATAGCTGATCCCCACATGGTCACTAGAATGATGATCCACAAAGGGTCTCAATGCGGTTTATCCACACTGGTTCATTATATGTCGATCCACAAAGGGTCACTAGAGTGCTTATCTACATAGGTTCGATACAATCTTGATCCACACCAGGTCGCTCAATGATGATCCACATATGGTCGCTACTCAGATGACAGTTTTCCATAGGGTCCCCTTTACCCGGTGTTCATGAGATTGGTAATATATTCTCCTCTGTTAATCAGTCTTACATCAACTAATAACAATATAAAATAATGAGTAACCCATTGGATCGTCAGGTATTAAGGGTTCCAATGCAATAGACGAAGCGACAACCGAACATAAAGTATATGAGTTATTTTTATTTTAATGATGAGGGATCAGTTGGATTTTGGTATGATCCTACCAAGACATATTCCATCATTCTCATATACTTTGTTGGTGCATTTAAAATGTACCGTATTGGTCTATGGTTCCCAGCTCTGCAGACAGTTCGTCAAACTGAGGTCTGGTTTGCTAGATACATCATTTTAAGTGAGATTGGGCCTGAATGGGTCAGGATCCAGTCTGAACCAGTCAGGACAAACCGGTTTGGCTTATCCATGGTGGGAATAGCCATTGAGGCCGCCGACTGGCCAAACCCAATGGGAAATGTAGACTGGTGTGGTGGTGCGACTCGTCGTCCGGGTGGCCGCATCGCTCCCCGGACGTCTCAAAGAGCCCTTCGACTCTACAATAAGTTCCTCCATGTAGCACATCCATGTTTTTCGTGATATATGTAGGGAGAGGGTCCCATTTTTTTGTTGCATCAATGTGGTGGACACTTCACTTTTGTGTGTGATGGCACGCCACCTCGCCAATGCGGCCGTCTGAGTGTCGGCCGCACATCGGGTCCGCTGCAGCACCAAGCAGCGCCACCCGTTTCCACAGACGACGAGTGCCGACCACATCCTTCTCCACCAGTGTTGCGCCAGCGGATCATCCGCAAGATACCATAGGAGATTTGGTAGTCCTTCTTTCCAATCCTCTTGTTCACATATGCCTTTTGGGATTCATTTAGTTCTACACAGCTCCTGTATTAATGGTTCTGCCATGTTGGAAATTTCACCCCAAACGAGAGAGACAAGAATGAAGAAGGGGAGAATTCGGGCCATGGTCCATTAGCCTGCACCCACTACGTTAGCTTCGTAAGATGTGGATAAAATTTTATACACCTTCAACTCAAATAATTTAACCATGAACAATCCCCACGCCTCTAGAATTTGTGGAGACATCACAGTGGTGGAAGAAGATTCCTTGTATGAAATAGTTGCCAGCATTCGTCATTCTCAGTTCAATACCTTCAACGTTGAAGTTCATGATCCCATTCCTCAATGATCGAAGATGTTGTAGCACTTCGTCATAGGTTCCTCTCTTCTATACCAATAGCCCACACTCGAGCATCAATTAACTGGTAGAAAGAATCTACCGAGATTCACAACATTAATACAGTTTATTTGTCAACCACATTTCATGGTTCAACATTGTGGTTTCCAAAACCAAGATTAAAAAAAATAAATAGCTTGAAAACTCAATGGTACCACCACAGTGCTCAACCCCTAGAATAAAATATAAATAACATCTTAATGTTATTTTATTGTTCTTTTTAACATCTGAAAACAGTCTTTTACTCTCATCCCATTATAGTCGATGTAAGGCCTCTCTTATGAAAATCTCTTCATTGTAGATTTAATAGCGTCCACAGATTTGAATCCCAAGCACCAGATCAAATGTTAGAAAATTTCGCCCCCACATTTATTGAACGAACCTATGAAAAATTTCCAAATTTTGTTATAGGAACACATGGCCTCAGAATCAAGCACTGATTATTTTCACAGTTTCATTATAATCCCAAAAAAATTAATAATATATATATATATATATAATTTATTAGGTTTTTACATTTTCCCCATATTTGGGGTTTTTTCCCTGAAAGCTACTACAAAACTAGGGTATCATATGGGGGTAATGAGCACATACCTGTGCCTCCCGATCCCATGTTCTCTCTTGTTGATTCCTGTATTTCCAAAAAAAACTACCAAAAGAGGAATCAACCACCCTCGATGTACTATCTCCTTTAGATCCTCTACCTCCACCAAAAACTCATTAAATGTTGAAACATCCTCGGAATCCATCTCACCCCAGTAGATATAGTTCATTGAATCATTCACATATCTACTCATCTTCGACACAAGGAAAACATTATGCACCTGGTGAATTTTTGGGGGAAGAGAATGATGATACACCACCTCGCCTACAATGTTGAGGATTTGGAAGGGTCCGATGAACTTCAATGACAGCTTGCTGCCTCAGACAATCATTTGTAATCCTCTTTGTGTGAGAGACTCATAGGATGAGATGGTATACTTCATCAATCTCCAATGGTCTGTGTCTCCTATCAGCATACAACTTATACCTTCTCTGTGCAGTTTTCATATGCTCCTGGATGATCTTCATCTTCTATGTGGTAACCTATAAAAACTATAGACTCAGAAGTGCTAACTCCCCTAGGTCTGTCTAGTATAGTGGTCTCTGACAAGGTCGCTGAAACATGGACTCAAATGAAGTCGTGATGATGGTGGTGTGATAAATGTTTTTGTAAGAGAACTCATCTAGTGATTGGTGGTCCTCCGAACTAGATCCAAAACCAAGGACACTTGCATGAATCATGTCCTCGAGTGTCTTAATTCTATACTCTATCTAAACATTTGTCTGAGTATGAATGGAGGTTCTCAAGCGTATATTAGTACAGAACGCCTATATAAATCCCTTCAACAAGAAGGATAAAAAAATTGAATAGTGATCTAAGACGATCCTCAATAGAACCCTGTGATGTCATATAATCTTCTATATGTGGAGATGTCCCATGATCTCTACTGATACATGCTCTCGTATGGATAGGAAGTGGGCCGACATGGTGAGTCATTCAATGATCACTCAGTGGGAATTGTGACCCCTGGACGTATGTGGTAGCCCTGTCATGATTTCAATGGATATTCTATCATACTTCCACTATGTAACCTCATGTGGATGGGTTGTTCCTTTTAGTACCTGATTCTCATCCTTTACTTGAATACAAGTGAGGTGTTGAGATAAGAACTATGCCACTACTTTCTTCATTCCTTCCCACCAATACTGACACTGGAGGTCCATGTATATCATTTCCACACCAGGATGTACCACCAAATGGGATGTGGGGGACTCACTAAACTCATCCTCCAGAAGCGTCACTGGTTCTATGGTGTGTACTCTGAATAGAACGATGTTCTCCCCACATTCATAAAATCCATTATGAGATCGTCCTAATGATACCTAAGCCCGTTGGACCCCACAATCTATGTCCCCAGCAGTTCCTCCCAGAATCACTAAATGAGTGAAGGAGTATCTGTCATAGAATGGAGATAAGTTTCTCCAAATCAATCCATAATGAATATCATGAACATAGCTAGTTTCATTGTCGCCTCACTCACCAATTGTAGAGCAGACCTTATTCTGAGTACATCTACTACTATGTTCTTATTACCAGAAGAGTAAAATATCATGCTGTCATAGTCTTGGTGAAACTCCATCAATTTACACTATCTCTTGTTCAGTTCCATAATTTAAACGATATTCCTGTGAATCTTTTCACCAGAGTTAATAGTAAATAGTTCACCCATCAAGTATTGTCATCGAATATTCAGCGCAATGACTACTACTGCTCACTCCAAGACATGGGTAGCAAAGTTTTTCACGAGTTTTCTCAATTGTCGTCAGTCATAGGATATCACTACTCTCTCCTGCATCCGGACAAAACCTATTTTGGTACCTGATGTTTCACAGTATACTACATAACCCACACTCTTTTCTGGTAGCCTCAATATGGGTACACTCATCATTTTGTGCCTCATATCCTGAAAACTCCGCTCACACATCAGCGTCCACAAGAATGTCTTCCAATTCTTCATAGAAGATGAAAAATGGTGTTGTTACCCTATAGAGTTCTGTTACGAACCTCTAGTAGTATCCATCCAATCCCAAGAAACTCTGCACCTCTCTCACACTAATGGATGGCTCCCAAACCAGCACTGCCTCTATCATCGCTGGATTCACATCAACTCCAGCATCAAAGAAAACCTTCTCTAGGAAGTGGGAACCCGATATCCAGAATTGGAACATTGAGTACTTCAAATAATTCATCTGCTCTTAGGCTGTATCAAGAACTATCCGCAGGTGTGTGGCTTTCTCCTCCCCTGACACTGAGTATATAAAATATCTTTAATGGAGACCACTAAGAAGAGGTAGAGGTATGGATGGAAGATCCTATTCATGAGCCTCGTGAAAACTATTGGAGAATTGGTCCAGCCAAAGGCCATCACCATGAACTCGAAATGGTCATACTGATATCAGAATGCTATCAACGGTTTGTCCTTATCCAGTACATAAAGATGGTGATAACATGATCTGTGGTCTATCTTCAAAATCCATTGATCTCCCATAAGCTGGATGAGGAGGTAATGAATCCCTAGGATTGGATACTTGTTCTTCATAGTCACATGGTCTAGGTGCCAAAAATCCACACAAAGCATCAAACTCTCATCTACCTAATTTGCAAACAAAATTGGGGATGCCCATGGAGAAACACTGTGTCTTCTAAATCATTTCCTCAGCAAGTCCTCCAACTATACCTGCACCACTTGAAGATCTATAGGAGCCATCCGTTATGCTGGCATAGATATCAGTTCCAACCCTGTGTATAGGTGGATTTATAATTCTACCAATCTATGATTAGGTATTCTGGGAACATCATTTGTAAAGACAATGGCATATAGGTCCACCACAAAAGGATAAATCAGACACCTCACGAAAACTGCTCTGAGGGAAAGGCTGGCCAACTGATGTGTTATTGGAAGAAAACTACACTATGTATGTGAATTTTATTCCACAATGGTCCCCTTCACTATAGTGATGGTAAAAATGATCCCATCCTTGGGAACACACCGCACTTTATGCCAAAAATATCCAATTTGTGCATGAACTATGGATAGCCAGTCTATACCAAAGATGATGTCATATAGCCTCGATTCTTCTATGAGGAGATGCCAACAAAAGTTATTGCCTCCTAGTGTGAGTTCACACTGCCTGCACCAGTGTGTAAAAATCGAATATTCTAACGCATCAACAATGCCTTCCAAGATATTCACGTCCATGACAGGTCATGGATCCCCATCCAGAATTCATATCAGGATAGATAGGCGATGAAGGATTTGGTCATCACCTTTTTTTCTCATAAAACCTTCCACGATGCCCAATCGATAACACCTAACACCAGCATTACCCTTTCTCATAAGGCATGCAACCACTTCCCATCGATAATTCAAACCACCATCCACAACCATCGTCATCACACATTCTTATAAAATCTTCCATGGTGCCCCATAGACAACACCTACCACCCTCAATAATCATTTTCATGTAGTCTACCATATTAACTCATAAAAAATTCCTACCATTCTAGATAGGGGAGAATGGGTGTGACGGTCACTGGCACCAGGTGTGTATTTCCACACACAAGAAGAAAACCCATCAGGATTGAGGTGCTTGGAATGGACTCTCTTGGACCCAACCTATCATTTAAAACTATGAAGGATGATGCACATTTTTTTCGAGACTATAAAATGTTGACTTCATAAGTGAAATGATAGCTGAAATGATTAAAACCATTTTTGTAATGTAATATGGTATATTTAACTATTATGTTATAAATCATTATATTATGAATTTAATACTAATGCTTAATTATCATTTTATTTTATCAATCATTTTATTTTTAAATTTCGACCATTTGAAATTCCATATTTTATATATTCATTCTACATTAATTCATATCATGAAATATTCAACACTGATACAAAAAAAATCACTAATAAAAGGGTTCCATTTCTCTATTCATGTTTCAAATTTAGAAAGAAGGGCCACTGGAAGAAGAACTGCACCTAAATTGAGAAGAATGGTGAAGATTCAGGTGCATTTTTTAGCGAATGAAATCTATCTATTTCTTCAAATTGGGTATCAGATACAACATTTGGAGATCAAATATTTATCCAATTACTATTGATAAGTAGATTTTGGAATATTTTCTAGGGTGAGGTAGATCTATGAGAATCTAATTGATCCAAACATGTTGTTGTATCTATTGGGGACTACGGCTTCATGTTTCCAACTAGGATGATCTTGTTGTAAATGGTTGTTATTATGTATCATATGTTACTAAAAACATTATTTATGTATCCATATTAGACACATATTGATTTGTTTCCATGATTGCAAATGAATGTTTATACTTTTACAAATATAGAATATTTTTTTTGGAACATTTATTGTACGTCCATTACATGTTGTGTTACACAATCCATGTAATGGAAATGGATAAAAAAGATACTTCAAATAACACATACCAAAAACAACTTTGTATTCATCTTCTAGGTCATGAAAATGAGAAACACTTGAAAATGATAAATCAAGAAGGATATTTAGATTCAATCAATCTAAAACCACATGGGGTACGTGTTGCATGTTTACAAGAAAAAATGACCAAATCACCATTTATGTGGTAAGGTGAAAGGAATACAAAACTTCTGTAATTGGTTCAAACAGAATTGTGTGGAACATTTCATGTTGAATCTAGGGGAGGGTACTTATTCATCATAACTTTTACTGATGATTTTAGTAGATATGGATACATCTACATAATGAGGTATAAGTCAGATTCTTTAGATATGTATAATGAATAATTCAATGAAGTTGAGTACCATCTTGGTAACACGACTAAGAAACTCCACTAAGACCAAGGTGGATAATATCTTATTCAAGACTTCATTGATTATATACGGGAGATTTGGATCCTATCCCAACTCACCCCTCCACACACTCCCTAGTAGAATGTTGTGATCGGAAGTAGGAATCGCCCCAATTGGACAAGGTGAGATCAGTGATGATCCCTGTGAGTTTTCCATTATTCTTTTTAGGATATACGTTACAATGTGCAGAACACATATTAAAACATATTCCAACTCAATTTATAAATGGTATTTCATATGATATCTCGAGTAAAAATAAATCAATATAATCTAATTTACATGTGTGGGGAATTGATTCATTAGTTAAGGCCTATTCATGTAACAAACTTGCACCCCCAAGGCACAAAGTGAACCTTTATAGGATACCCAATGGAATCACGTGTATATTACCTATACAACCCCTCAGAAAATTTTTTACAGTTCAATGACACACCATATCCCACTATAGGGAGCACATATCCAAAAGGGATAGTGGTAGTGAGATATACTTTGACGAATTTGAGGCTAAAGGTATGTAATAGTTGGTACATGAATAGATTCCACAAAACCTCATGGATGAATGAACTATTCCCTAGACACAATAGGTGAATAGATGTACAAGAGAGGTAAGAGAACCTAAATGGTATATTTTTCTAGTTACAAAGGACGGTGACTCATTATTAGATCATAAAAATTATCCTCCAACCTATAAGGAAGCGGTTACTATAACATATGTTTCCAAGGGTAAAGAAGACATGAATTTGAAAATATATCCCATGTATGAAAAAATGCCTGGATTATTCTATATCCTCTAGTTGATGTAAATATTATTGGTTGAAACTTGTTATTCATGGAAAAAATCAACAATTAAGGACATGTCAGTAACTATATGGCACACATGGTGGCAAAAGGGTTCTATCAGTGTCAAGGCATTGACTATGATGAATCCTTTTGACCAGTTTCCATGCTGCAGTCCATCTAAATTCCATTGGACATTCCACATACCATCACTATCAGATTTGTAAAATGGATGACAAAATAGCCTTCCATAATGGAAACCTACATGAAGATGTCAACATGAGACAACCTGAAGTGTTTATGACTCCAATGGTTTCCAATAAGAAATGAAAGTTCCAAAATTCTATTTATGTAATAAAGGAAGCATCCAGTTCATGGAACAATCATTTTGATGAATCCATAATGAAATTTGGTTTATCAAGAACGAATGTAAGCCTTGTGTCTACAAAGTGTGTAGTGGGAATGCAGTCATTTTCCTAATATTATATGTTGATGAAATATTACATTTTGGAAACAAGATATCAGTCATATAGTCTCTCAAGGCGGGGTTGAATCTATGATTGTCCATGAAGGTAATTGATGAGGCAACATATATTCTTGTGATCATGATGCATAGTAATATATCCATGAGAATTTTGGGCCAATGACAACATACATACATTGATACGATACTTAATAAATTTTGTATTGAAAAATCCTAGAGGGGATTGTTTGTAGAATAACATGGTAATCATATTTCAAATAAAATTTGTTATGAGACACATTATGAAGGAAATATAATTTCAAGGACTCCATATGCTTCATTGATTAGGTTAGTCATGTATTCCATGGAATGTACAAGGATACAAGACCTCTATGAATTGATTGTGGTATACAGATATCAGGTTGAACCAGGTGATAGCCATTGGATGCCAGTCAAGTCTATCCTTAAGTATTTGAGTTGTACTAAGGATATGTTCCTAGTTTACAAGAAAATATGAGGAACTAGTCATTATAGGATATGAAAATGCATGTTTCCAGATGTATCATGATTACCTAATGTTGTAGACCGGATATATCTTCACTCTGGTTAGAGGTGCAGTGATCTTGTAGAGATAAAAAAAGATTGTGGCTGCATATTCTATTATAGAGTCTGATTATATCGCCATTTATGAAGTTGATAATGAAGTAGTTTGGATGAAATTATTTATTTAGGAGATGTATGTGATACGTAGAAGTAAATATCCCATCACACTTAACTGTGATTAAAATGCAGTTCTGCCTCTCGCAAAGGAAAAATCTTACATTAGTACATATAATAAATGGATAGTTATGTTGAAATTGTATTATATGAACTAATTTTTTTCCTATTAGTGAACATGGTACACTCTCAGTTAGGTTAAAAAATTCATCATATAATATGTTTCTAAACAATCATATATTTATACCCACAAGATATAAATACTGATTTTGAATGCCATCATTCGATTATAGTTTGGGAGAAAGAATCATATGATGTCCTCTAATAGGTGAAATTTATATTTAGAATGTCAAATATATGAAAATGAAATTTGAAAATGTAAAAAACTAATGGATGTGATTTTGGGTATTACATTTGAAAATTTAGTAATGATATTTTATTCCACCAACAAACTAGCATCCACAATGTTTTATTTTTAAATGAAAATTAAAATTTCATTTAAATTAATTATTATTCCATTTTTATATTTTTAGTACTAAAAGCCTATATAAACACATTTATATAAAAAGATAAATTTTTTTAAATGAAATGAATTTCCAACAAATATTGTTTTGTAGTGTATGCAGACATCATGAAGAGGTTACATTTGATAACTTCATTAGTAAATTTTCACATCATTTCACTTAAGATAGGTAGTTAATTTCATTATCATTTTTACCTGATAATTATGTAGTTATTTTTCATAAACATCATTATGATATAACATCATCGATTATTGTTATTTATTTAACCATTTTTTTCCATATTATGATAAAAAATTATCGCAGAAAAAACATTATCTACAATGTATAAAATAATGTTGATGCACTAATGTACAATTTTGTATTTTCATAAAGATATTTATTTTTATTGGACCTATTTGTGTTTATTATTCATTGATTTAAATTTATGAAGGACACAATGTGATTTTTTTTCATTAAAATGTTATTTCAAAACAAAGAATAATGTTTTTGCGTTGTAGGAGTTTGGAGACAGCTTTAGATGCAAGTTCGATGTGTCTGTGAAGCTCAGAGAGGTGAGGTGGTTGTAGGATCTGTTGATAAGTGATTGAGGTCAGAAAAAACCCAATTAACGGTAAGGGTATTGTTCTGATGGTCATGTAAGACAATCTGTCATGATGTTCAATGAGCTAACAGAGTCACAAGGCATGGTAAATGTTTATCCAAAATTGGTTTGTATTTGAGGCCCAATAGGTTGTGATAAATCCTATAGTTCATCACATTAATGTTGGTGTGTATGGCCCATGGTGATCTGGGAATAATATGTAAGGTTATCAGAGCCAATATCAATAGAAAGGGAGGTCATCGAGCCAGTTGAATATAGTTGGGTTATCCTTTGTAGGGATATGCCCTACCTTGTGGTCGATGGGTGTGGTGTGTTTGTGTGTTTTGGTGTAATTCTATCCATGTGGCCCATGAACATTGCTGAAGTATTGCTATAATGTCATGCTTGCATCATCCTATATTCATCGCTAGGAATACATCATTCCTGCATCACCGCCTTCCCACATCATGCCCATGCCATTGCCTTCCTTAGTCACCTCATGAGATGTAAATCCCTAAGGGGAATGCTTGGATTCTAACCCTAGTTTTTTGTTTATGTAATTGATTTAATTAATAATTCATATGGAGTTTTTAATATTTTTTAACGTATTCAATTTTATTTATTCTTTTGTAATAATATTTCATTTGATATTAAATTTAGTTTTTTAATATTTAACAGTTTTTAATATTTAACAATTTTTAATATTTTTTGAATTTATTTATTTTTATTTTTTATATTTATAGAAAATTATTTAATAGGTTCTAATATTATAAATATGTTTCTTATTTATATGATTAAAACTTCTTCCATGGAATTTATTGAGGTCTAATTTCTTATATTATTCTGGAAATTTATACAATTTATTGATTTAAATTCATTTTTAATATTTTAGTCATTTAATGTGTTTTCAATAAATTAAATTAATCTTCCAAATTTTACATAGTTATTTAATATCATTAATATTCGTAACTTGTTTTTAGTTTATATTATCAATTCACATTAAATTCAATTTATTAAGTTGTTCAATTTTTGTACTATTTAAAAAGTATATATTTAATTTATTTAAATGTATTATTTAATATTTTCATCAATTTGTTTTATGTGTTACCAATTCTTATAATTAATCATACTAATTTTTTGTACGTATTTAATATGTTTTGATACTTTCATTGCGTCTTCATAATTATTATAATATACATTAATTTATTTGTCTTTTAAAAATTTATATAATTAATAATACATATCCATTTTATAATGATTTCTGAGTTTATTGATATTTTATTATTCAGATACACACATTGTATATCATTGTGCATTTAATATTGTATATTCATTAATATGTTTAATTATTATTTAGTTTTTAATAAACAATTCATTTTTAATATATATTCACTTAATATATTTTTATATTAATTTAAATAGTTATCATCAACTATAAAATGAAAAGTACTCATAAAACCTATATATATCAGTGATATTAAATTATTTATGATATATACAGGATACATCTCCTATAATTTTAGTACATATAAATATAGGTTTCATCAGTGCATAATTTAGCAATGATAAAACCAATCATTTTTTCCAGTTATTAATTTCACAAAAATAAAACACATAATTATTAGAAATTTTAGGAATGTGATAATAAAATATTTTTGGTCATAAAAAATCAACACATTGGTAACTTTTTTCTTATCCCAATTGAATTTCTCTCATGGAATTCCTCCTCTTTCGTCACTCCCAATCAAACATCCTGGATTATCAAATGTCTCAATAACCATGGTATGTGAGCTATTATCATAAAAGTACATGTACCTATTTTTATTATGCATTGTCGAAGAAATGGGTCTTATTGAGAAGTTCATCGTTATGTAATTCCTTCCTCTATTATTCACACATGTTTTATAAACATAACTTATTATTCCAAAATTTTTTAAAACGGAATACTCTTCTAAAAAAATTGTTGAATGATTTCATGAGCGAGCCTAGCCGAATCCCATGCATGTATTATAGGTACCAATCAATAACCACCTACTCATCCAAACTGTATCAATAATTAAAAATATAATATAATAAACTTCAATAAATAATTTCAAATTCATTATTATTCTTAGAAATTATATTTCCAAATTCTAATTCCTTACATAATTATTAATATCAAAAGAACATTATATTATTATTATTCAATTGATGTTTCATTTTAAAAAATATTATTAAGTCTTATTTATGATCAATATCAATGATAATTTTTTTGAAGGATTCCCCCAAACCATGGGTCCGATAGAGGGACGCACATACCCCTTTCCTTTATGTCTTGATGGTTAGTTTTTTATCAAATTATATTTTAATGGTTTTTAAAGGTAACATATTTCATTGGGGGATGGATTATAGAAAAAGTCCACAAAATTCCCACATCTTCTTTTCCAATGGTAGATTTATTTTTCTCAATGAAATCTCTTAAATAATTCATATCTATTGTCTTGTTTATCCAAAAATATGTAAAATAAACAAGACAATAAGTTATTTATTACAAATCTAAAAGTTCCATATTCTCGGTTGAGACTACTTGTAGAAAATATGAAATAGGACAAACATAGGTTATTTAGGTCGGTGATAAACCTAATAACTATATTTGGATCCCTAGAATTCTTGGTCAAACTAAGATAGTGGTTCAATCGAGCATTATTGACAAGTTGGGCGAAAATATTTGGGGATTCAATTTTATGATGGTCTTTAAATTATGGAAGGATAAACATATAATTGATATAGATCAATCGATTCAAATAAATAATATATATTTATAAATTATATTTTACTTTGTTATTGAAAAAATTCACTCTCACATTTCCAATCGATTCATTAGTTTTCTTTGGATAATATTTTCATCCATAAAACATTGGGTGGTATTGGATATACATACATGCACAAGATAATCATTTCTCATTTAGGAAATAAATTATGGAACCCAATTAATATCCCTTATTCCCTACACAATTGGATCATGGAAACAAATTATTTCCCCCATATGAGTTTTTTTATGTTTCCCTTATGCCCACTATAATTTGTTTTGAGATTCCTATGAGGATTGTGTATTAATCAGCAAATTTGAATCTGGTGGGGGGGGGGGGTGGAATTGATCAATAGTAAAGATCTATAGGGTCCCATGGCTTCTTCATAAATGTGAATTGATGTTAACATCCCTTCGGGGATCTGATTGACATGATGCCTCTATTTTCAACTATTTTAATTATTTTAAGAATGAATGGTGTTTTAATAAATATAATTTATGGTTCAATGAAATAGAAAAGCGGTCTATTATGAGTATTAAATGTAACAAAATATAGACTCGGAAAAACTATGTTCTGATAATTAATGTTTGGAATTCCATGTGGGAAATTATAGGTAATCATTTTCCTAATGAATACAATTAACATAATCTTATGTTTTTGGGAAATGCCTATTGTACCAGTTTGTCTCGCTGAGGGTCTAAACGTTCTTATTGAAAGATTCCATGGGAATAGTTTATTTAATGTATTTCCTCATAGTACAAAATAATAAAGAGGATAATTGTATACCATTCCTCTTTAGTGAATCAAATACTCATATAATTGGAATGTTCTACCATCAAGGGGCTTCGAGCATCTAAAATGAATAGAACCCAAATGCAGATAAGATTGTGGAGATGGTGAATTTTTTATTCTCAATTTTCAATGTGGCCTTTTTTCATACACACAGATATAATATATTTCCTCTATACTATAAAATGGATATTATTGGTGAAAATATATGATCTATTTTTTACAATATTTCAAAACATGAAAAAGTATTTATCATATAGGTTGTATCATTGAATGATATTTGGATGTATAATGAGATTCATCTTGATAACCAATTCACATATTCTCTCTTCAATAAGTGGAGCCCCCAAAATTTAATGTGTTTAAAATTTATATGGATTCATCTATCATTGGAAGAGTTTCATTTGGATGGGGTCTAGTGGTATGTGATCATATGGGATACATTTTCACATCTTGATAGATTTCTATCCAATATTTCTGGATCTAATAGTGGCTTATGGAGATACATTATTCCCTAGATTTATGTTTTCCCTTGAGAGAGGATGGAAAAATTCCATAAGGGAATCATATTTCATTATCAATATTTATGGTATTAATGTATCAGAGTGTGGTCTCTAGCCAATTGTCTTACTTGTTATTAATGTTCAGTCTTTTTTCAACAATACTAGAAATTAGACCTATACAAATGTTGTAGAGACCTGAAGCTTTACGTACATAGATATTACATTACTTTTGCGGAATACTTAGTACATAACAAAACACACACACAAAGACCGTAATATTTTAGTGTCTTTGGAAACTCGGAATATAATCTTCTAATCGTGGTGAAAGATCATCAAAATCTCCCATAATGATCATCCTTTTTTATATACCTAAAACCGTTCTTTATATACTGGGTAAAAGAAAACATAAAAGGGTGAGCTCAAATTCTCAGTAAGGGTAAACAAAAGAAATATCAATCACATCATATACATAAGAACATAGCTTTTGGAAATCATAACCTACAAAATAGCTCATAATATCATAACATGGGATTAATCATAGAAGTGAAATGTAATCCCAATAATCATAACATAAAACATGAAACATTGTGGCATACACACATAATCATAGAGAATCATTTTTTGTTATTCAAGACTCATTGGCGAGACTATCTTAGTGGACAAAGTCCCTTTTTGAACCGAGTCACCCTCATTTCAGTCATGTTTCACTGAACCGGTATAACCTACCATTCCAGCCATGTCTATCTCATGAGATATAAAATCTTTACCCAATGCATTGGAGGGAGATATAGGTCCCACCCATCTTATAATGATACCATTCTTATGTGTCCCACAAAATCATAAATCATACATCATTGCATAACCCATGTAATAAAAATGGGATTCTTAAACAACATGACATCATAAAAAAATTCATATAAGATAAAGGAATTCATAATAATATTTCCATCACAACATAATAAAATCCATGTAATAATATGGATAAAAACAGAACCCTTTTATTATCTTAAATGGAAAATAATTTTGATAAAATACTTGAACTCTATTCTTGGGGAAAATATCCTTTCTACTTCAAAAACATTTTTCCTTTCATAACATGTCATACAATTTTAAAATAAAATAATTTGATTAAAAATAACTTGTATACATGTAAAGGAAGATTCTTGGAAATAATTTTTTAAAAATCCATTCATGCCGTATAAGTTAAAAATAACATTTTCCTCGTACTTTTGTCGGAAAATTAAAAAATTACATTATATGGTAACCAAAGGAATGATTCCATTCATACAATGTGGTAAAAATTCAATAAAGGGTAAAAATGACTTTAAAAATTCATGGAAGAATGGTAAAAATTTTATAAAAACATTTTTTATAAAACATGGTCATGGATGATAAACGTAACCCCAGTAAATAATTACGTATAAGCAATCTCAGTTAAAAATGAGATTGAAAATTTATCCCTTACCTTAGGTCTGACTTGCTTTGTAAGTCTCCAAAACTCCTGTATAATGATTTAAATAATGTTATTGACTTATTAGAGAATAATATTAATTGTTATGATATCATATATGGTTCAGTTATGACTTTATATTACCCGTTCTACTGGAAATTCCATGTTAAAGACGCGTTTTGGGTAAAATCATTTCATTTATCGTAGGTGTTTGGACTTGTTGTTCATGACATTATTATTACTTATATCATGATTTAAATACTTCCAGAATATATATTATGATTTAAATATAATATATATTCAGTATATATATATATATATATAATAGATAGATAAATGAAATGAAAAACACCGTTCATGGAGACGGTAGTCCGTACGTACGCATGAACGCTGCTTTCCATTCCTTAATGTCTTGAATGGAAGTAAGTAGATGAAATATATATATATATATATATATATATATACATAAATACAATAGATTTACCATGTCATATATTCCATTATTATTCATTATATATACTTTATAATCATTCTGGAATGGTTAACATGGATAATGAATCTCATCGCGTCGTGGAGACGGTAGTCCGTACGTACGCACGAGTGATGATATCGTTCCCATGGTCGTGGAATTGTGTTAAAGTGTATGTATACTATTTCAGTATCAATATCACATTATAATAATCTTATATAGTTTCTCATTACAGCATTATACCCATCCTATTAAGGTGGTGGCAGGAACTATATTACACCACGGCGAGGAGACGGTATTCCGTACGTACGCACGCGCGGTGATTTCATTTTCCGTAGGACGGATAGATGGTTAAATAGGGTTGTTTCATATGTATAATAACATATCAGTATATGAGTGATACTGATGTTATTACTTCATAATGAAACAACTAAATAAGAAGAATTTGAAGAAGAAAGAAATTGGAAAGGATCAGTCATGGATATTACCTCTTCTTTGAAGTGCTTCTTTGAGACCTCCTTTTAGGGAACTAAAATTGGTCTTTTAAGAAGAAAATGACCTCTAGGATGATACTAGGGAAGTGGAGAAGAGATTTTGGCAGGGGTTGGCGGAGCTTGAATTCTCAAATTGGTGTGAGGAGGAGAGGGAGGAGGTTCCCTTTTATAAGGGAGGAGAGGGGCACCTTTGGAATAACTAAAAATATTATTTTATTATAAAGTCAAGTTAGGCTTTAAAAAGCTCCATATTGATTTATTTCGAGGATAAGGTGGGGATGAGTCGAAAACCTCTCATCCAAAAGAATTTATACAAGTTTAGGTTCCTATTTTAACCTTATCATTTAGATTTAACATTAAGTTAAATAATTTTATTTTTACCGTGTCTTCTTGTGTTCTTATACTATAAGGTTAATAAACATACAATATAAAGCCAAACGAACCCCAAGTTTTTTATTATTAATATATATAACCTTATATAAGTCATTTGGCCGAACCTTAGATTTTTAGGAATTAAATAACAATTAATAATATAATATTTGTTTTAAAAACTAGTTTATGTCAATTTTGACACTATTTAGTAATTTATTTTTGTGAAAATCATAACAGAATGATAAGTTCGAACACAGTTAATTAAATCATTAATAACGTGTCATATTAATCAATAAAATTAATGTAATTCATAAAAATTGTGAAATTACTTTTATTTTGGTGTTTATAACATCAATTATGTAAATATTTCCATAATAAGATAATTATTGCATCATCTTTGTGTCATAAATAAATTAACTTATATAATGTCTAAAAATTACAAATAAAATACCATTATGTATGGAATATTTTTAGATTTCCATTTAATATTTATAGTCGAATTTATCTTATGTATAACCCCATATTAAAAATGTTTTAGTTATTAAACGCTTATTTTAACTATTTTTACCCTTCTTTAAATAAATTAATAATAAATGTCCTAATCTAATCCATGTGGGCCTAAATGGTCATATTTTATTCCTATGGTATTTTTGGTCGAATTACACTAATCCAATAGAATTAGGACATGTGTTAGGGTAATAATAATATCATTTTTACCCTTAATTACCCTATTTACTTTTAACTGTGATAAAAAAAGTAAAAAGTTACTATTCACCAAAAATAATTTTCATCTTATTGAACTAGATTTTACTTACTGACATCAACCGTGTCTCTTGGATTTTTGAAATTTCAATTGCAGAAGCGGTAAAATAAATATTTATGAAAAAATTAGTTTTTTAACTACCACTTAGTAGTTTCACTATTCATCAAAAATTGAAGTTTTTCATAAAAATGCCAAAATTTCACCCTAAGCTATAATTGATATTCCGAATTCAAAAATGATTTCTAATTTACAAAATTCCCAAAATATAAGTTTCATTAATTAATTTTATAATTAATTTCCAGTGTCACAACAAATAGCGTGTTTTTAAGAGATAATAACTATCAAAAGATTAACACTTGTTTATGTCGGGTTTAAATGTGAAATTACATCCAATGACCTACATTGTATTAAATTGTAAAAATATATTATTAATATACATTAAAATCACTCAAATTAATAATTTATCACTATTAATTATTTCGATTAAAAAAGTTGTTTTTAATCATAATTTAGTAATTTTCCCTATTTATCAGAATATGAAAGTTATCTGAAAAGTACAAAAATATCACCTTAGGATAAATTCGATACTCCGAATCCAAAAATGAAGACCATTTTGAAAAATAAAATTTACGAAATTTCAAAAAGTGGTTATTACTATTCATAACAGCTAGTTTTAATAATATTTTAATAGTATATCGTTGTTTAGTGAAACTCGGTATTGCGTACTACACACACTATCGAGGAAGGTCGCAATTGCGTGTAATGTAAGGGAAGTCAAGGATGCGTGTTGAGAAAGCTTCTTTTGGTGTAGCGTACAACACAAGACATTAATGAAATTAAAAAGAATATTTTTTATAAAATCTCAGGCTGTTACATTCTACCCCCCTTAAAATGAAATTCGCCCTTGAAATTCGTCGGGGTTATAAATGGTTTACTACTATAAAGTTTCATTAATAGGAACCCACATGATAAAAAGGAATACCAAAACTTGGCTTTAAAAACTAAAGTATAAAATGTAACGGTTACCCAAATAAACTAATCACTGGGTTTCCACATAGGTGAAAATATGGATATGGAAGAGAAATCTAACAAACATGTTCTGATGGAGAGTGGTAGAGAACATGGCTATGGAAAATCCAGCAATCACAAATCCATAAATTTGTGACGATCTAAGGTACCGTCTAATTCATCAGATATAAGAGCACTAGGACAACATTTTTGGTTTTCAAGATCATTTCCCTAATGTTGATGAAATTGGAATTAGAAGAAATACTATCGCGATTTTGGAATAGTCTCACCGTTTGTCGTTGTTTGGACAATTTTCACTTCATCTATTAAATAAATGAAGTTGAATTTGTCATTCGTGATGTGTTAGCAGATCATTTGATAGAATGATGGGTCATTCCATCTATCTCAAACAAAAGGTTAGAAAAGTTATCAAAAAATACATAAGTCCATCTATAGTGAGATTAATTATATATAGTTCCTAAAATGGACTTATACTTCATATATCATACCGATTAATAAAATAAAACTACTTTCTACTAACCAGGGACTTCCTGTAGGCCAGTGGTAGGTGATAAAGGCCAGTCGCACTTCGGTTGTGGGTTTGATTCCCGCAGCCTTGTCTGATTTCATGGGTTGTCGCCCGTCCTGCAGGTTGTCCTTTTTTTCTAAAACTACATTACATAAATAATATAAAAAAAAGTCATATCCTTCAACAATACTAACTTATGGTTTACATAATCCATTCCAATCTTTACGCATTTCTAAAATACTTCGGTCCAAGCTCATAGTATAACAATAACTTTAAATGTCATCAACCAAGCATGTGAATACCTTAATTATGTATTCTCTTGAAAAATGAATACCCATTAAACCTTAGTGAAAACATGAATACTGTCAAAATTTAACTCTTTACACATACCAAAATCCAAAAACTCTATATACTCAAACCATAATATAACCTTATCCTTATAACTGTCATGAGCTCATGAATACTATCAAACATTTAATTTTCTCTTTATCCCTTCATTATGCGCATATCATCTACATTCCAAAAATATCTGAATAACCTTCCATTGATACAGGTAACATTAATCATACACTTTCAAAACTCAAGGAAAGACAACAATGTAACAATCCTTAGATGTCTCTTTATTCCATAGTACCATGAGTTTACTTATACAACATTACACATGATAAACAAGAAATCATTCCACTACATTCTTAAACCATTAACCAAGCTTCAACAATTCTTTCATCTCACATATCTTTTGTAGTCTCTTCATCATCATCCACATAAATACTACCCATAGGACCATACTGATACTCTTCATGAGTCTTTCCCTTAGGAAATTGGTTTTCATAATTCCCATACATTCCACATTTAAAACAGTTAACCATTTTTTATGTCGTAGCAATACCATTATCCTCATCCATGGTGTTAACTGAACCTTTTCCTTTGCACTTACTTTCTTTGTGCCCTTCTTTTCCACACCCAAAGCATCTTCCAGTTCCCTTGAAACATTCTCCTTGATGCCACTTCCCACATGATTGACATAGGGTAAATTGAACTTTCTTTCCTCTATGATCATCATCAAACTCCATCTTTCTATTATTAGCCGAGTCAGGAAACTTACCAAATTTGAGTTTATTGATCATATTATGAGATTGATGATTCATCATAATAATGATGGTTGAACTTCCAAATCCCATTTCATTTGGTTGCTCATTAAGAATATCATTCCATTGTCCATCATATCCTCTATTATCGTGAATCATCTTGTTTCCAGCCATTTTCTAAAACCCAAAAAGAATAGTGTGAGAGGAAAAAATCATAATAAAGGGGGAGTAACTTCAATATCTAACATATTTGGTTTAATCTAATATCGTTACCATAGTTTTAAGACTATATCCTATGCGTATACTTATCCTCAGGGACATCCCTAGACATACCTTAGAAATACCTCTAGGGATCTCACTAACGTTTTCACATCCTAGTTTCCAAAGGTTGACTAAACCTTTCCTTTGATACCAACTGTTGAGACCCGAAGCTTAACGTACATAGATATTACATTACATTTGCGGAAGACTTAGTACATAACAAAACACACACACAAGGACCGTAATAGTTTAGTGTCTTTGGAAACTCACAATATAATCTTCTAATCGTGGTGAAAGATCTTCAAAATCTCCCATAAAGATATTCCTTTTTTTATACATAAAACCTTTCTTTATATCCTGGGGAAAAGAAAACATAAAAGGGTGAGCTCAAATGCTCAGTAAGGGTAATCAAAATAAATATCAATCACATCATATACATAAGAACATTGCTTTTGGAAATCATAACCTACAAATGAGCTCATAATATCATAACATGGGATAAATCATAGAAGTGAAATGTAATCCCAATAATCATAACTTAAAACCTGAAACTTGGTGGCATACACACAAAACCATAGAGAATCATTTCTTGTTAGTCAAGACTCATTGCCAAGACTATCTTAGTGGACAATGTCCCTTTCTGAACCGAGTCACCCTCATTTCAGTCTTGTTTCACTGAACCGGTATAACCTACCATTCCATCCATGTCTATCTCATGAGATATAAAATCATTACCCAATGCATTGGAGGGAGATAAAGGTCCCACCAATCTCATAATGATACCATTCTTATGTGTGCCACACAATCATAAATCATACATCATTGCATAACCCATGTAATAAAAATGGGATTCTTAAACAACATGACATCATAAAACAATTCATATAAGATAAAGGAATTCATAAAAATATTTCCATCACAACATAATCAAATCCATGTAATAATATGGATAAAAACAGAACCCTTTTATTATCTTAGATGGAAAATAATTTTGATAAAATACTTGAACTCTATTTTTAAGGAAAATATCCTTTCTACTACAAAAACATTTTTCCTTTCTTAACATGTCATACAATTTTAAACTAAAATAAGTTGATTAAAAATAACTTGGAAACTTTTAAAGGAACCCTCTTCTAAATAATGTTTTAAAAATCCATTCATTCCGTATAAGTTAAAAATAATATTTTCCTCATACTTTTGTCGGAAAAGTCAAAAAGTACCGTATATGGTAAACAAAGGACTGATTCCACTCATACAATGTGGTAAAAAGTAAATAAAGGGTAAAAATGACTTTAAAAATTCATAGAAGAATGGTAAACATTTTATAAAAACATTTTTTTGAAAACATGGTCATGGATGATAAACGTAACCCCAGTAAATACTTACGTATAAGCAATCTCGGATAAAAATGAGATTGAAAATTTATCCCTTACCTTAGGTCTGACTTGCTTTGTAAGTGTCAGAACCTCCTGTATAATGATTTAAATAATGTTATTGACTTATTACAGAATCATATTAATTGTTATGATATCATATATGGTTCACTTATGACTTTATATTACCCGTTCTTTTGTAAATTCCATGTTAAAGAAGCATTTTGGGTAAAATCATTTCATTTATCGTAGGTGTTTGGACTTGTTGTTCTTGACATTATTATTACTTATATCATGATTTACTTACTTCCACAATATAATGTATGATTTATATATCATATATATTCAGTATATAAATATATATATAATAGATAGATATATGAAATGAAATACACCGTTCATGGAGATGGTAGTCCGTACGTACGCATGAACGCTGCTTTCCTTTCCTTATTGTCTTGAATGGAAGTAAGTAGATGCTATATATATATATATATACATAAATACAATAGATTTACCATGTCATATATTCAATTATTATTCATTATATATACTTTATAATCATTCTGGATTGGTTAACATGGATAATGAATCTCATCACGTCGTGGAGACGGTAGTCCGTACGTACGCACGAGCGATAATATCGTTCCCATGGTCGTGGAATTGTGTTAAAGTGTATGTATACTATTTCAGTATCAATATAACTTTATAATAATTATATATAGTTACTCATTACACCATTATACTCATCCTATTAACGTGGTGGCGGAAAATAGATTACACCACGGCGTGGAGACGGTATTCCGTATGTACGCACGCGCGGTGATTTCATTTTCCGCAGGATGGATAGATGGTTAAATAGGTTTGTTTCCTACTTATAATAAAATATCAGTATATGAGTGATACTGATGTTATTACTTCATAATGAAACAACTAAATAAGAAGTAGTTGAAGAAGAAAGAAATTTGAAAGGATCGGTAATGGATATTACCTATTCTTTGAAGTGCTTCTTTGAGACCTCCTTTTAGGCACTAAAATTGGACTTTTAAGAAGACCAGAACCTCTAGGATGATACTATGGAAGTGGAGAAGAGATTTTGGCTGGGGTTTTTAGAACATGAATGCTCAAATTGGTGTGAGGAGGAGAGGGAGGAGGTGCCCTTTTATAAGTGAGGAGAGGGGCACCTTTGGAATAACTAAAAATATTATTTTATTATAAAGTCAAGTTCGGTTTGAAATATCTCCAAATTGATTTATTTCTAGGCTAAGGTGTGGATGGGTCGAAATACTCTCATCCAATATAATTTATACAAGTTTAGGTTCCTATTTTAACCTTATCATTTAGATTTAACTTTATGTTAAATAATTTTAGTTTTACCGTGTCTTCTTGTGTTCTTATATTATAAGGTTAATAAACTTACTATATCAAGCCAAACGAACCCCAAGTTGTTTAGTAATAATATATATAACCATATCTATGTCATTTGGCCGAAACATAGATTTTTAGGAATAAAATAACAATTAATATTATAATATTTGTTTTAAAAACTATTTTATGTCAATTTTGATAGTATTTAGTAATTGATTTTTGTGAAAATCATAACAGAATGATAAGTTCGAAAAAAGTTAATTAAATAAATAATAACATGTAATATTAACCAATAAAATTAGTGTAATTCATAAAAAGTGTCAAATTACATTTATTTTGGTGTTTATAATATCAATTATGTCAATATTTCATTAATAAGATAATTACTGCATCATCTTTGGGTCATAAATAAATTAACTTATATATTGTCTAAAAATTACAAATAAAATAACATTATGTAGTTAATCTTTTTATCTTTCTAATGATTATTTATAGTCGAATTTATCTTATGTATAACCACATATTAAAAATTATTTAGTTTTTAAACGCTTATTTTAACTATTTTAACCCTTCTTTAAATAAATTAATAATAAATGTCCTAATCTAATACAAGTGGGCCTAAATGGTCATATTTTATTACTAAGGTTGTTTTTGGTCGAATTACACTTATCCAATAGAATTATGACATGTGTTAGGGTAATAATAATATCATTTTTACCCTTAATTACCCTATTTACTTTTAACCGTGGTTAAAAAAAGTAAAAAGTTACTATTCACCAAAAATTATTTTAATCTCATTGAACCACATTTTACTTACTGACATCAACTGTGTCTCTCGGATTTTTGAAATTCCAATCACAGAAGTGGTAAAATTACGATTTATGAAAAAATTAGTTTTTTAACTACCACTTAGTAGTTTCACTATTTATCAAAAATTGAACTTTTTCAGAAAAATGCCAAAATTTTACCCTAAGCTATAATTAATATTCCGAATTCAAAAATGATTTCTATTTTACAAAATTCCAAAAATATAAGTTGCATTAAATAATTTTATAATTAATTTCCACTGTCACAACAAATAGCATGTTTTTAAGAGATAATAACTATCAAAAGATTAACACTTGTTTATGTCTGGTTTAAATGTGAAATTACATCTAATGACCAATATTGTATTAAATTGTAAAAATATATTATTAATATACTATAAAACCACTCAAATTAATAATTTATCAGTATTAATTATTTCGATTAAAAAGTTGTTTTTAATTATAATTTAGTAATTTTCCCTATTTATCAGAATATGAATGTTATCCGAAAAGTACCAAAATATCACCTTAGGCTAAATTCGATACTCAGAATCCAAAAATGAAGACCATTTTGAAAAATAAAATTTACAAAATTTCAAAAAGTGGTTATTACTATTCATAACGGCTAGTTTTAATAATATTTTAATAGAAAATCATTGTTTAGTTAAACTCGGTATTGTGTACTACACACGGTATCGATGAAGGTCGCAATTGTGTGTAATGCAAGGGATGTCAAGGATGTGTGTTGATCAAGCACCTTTTGGTGTAGCATACAACACAAGACATTAATAAAATTAGAAAGAATATTTTTTATAAAATCTTGGGTTGTTACAAATGTAACTATACCAACTATTTTTTGGTATCAATTTTTATATTTTAAAAAAAATGAACCTATAGGATCGGTTTGGCCAAAAACCATTGGTGTTAAAACCATTATTGGACCTTCTGCTAATGGTTTTAGAAAAACCGTTATTATATGTCATATATATTCCCATGGTTTTGTACAAACTATTGACATACCTCCAATAAAACTACATTATAAATTGATTTTTCAAAAACCATTACTATATCTAATTGTTATACCAATGGTTTTGTTAAAACCAACTGTTTAACTAACATTCAATTAACCTATACTAATGGTTCTTCCAAAAACCATTGATAATGGACCAAAAATTCAATATAAATAAATCAGTGGTTTGTAAAACCATTGTTATTGGTCAAAACCCATTGTTTTCCAAATAATGGGTATTGGTTTTCATATTTTTAATGAATATTTTTATCAAATAACATTTCATAAAAAAAACATCCAAAAATACATATAAATATTTATCATATTATTTATACAAAAAATGATAGCATAGTGGGTAGGTTATTGAAATATAAATAATAGGTGTGGGAATCAAAACAATTAAGAGGTTTTATGAATTACATAAATCAATGGTTTATCAATATGTTATTAAAGATATTTCATATTACATTTAAAAATGGAATGAAAACAATAGGTATATCTCAACTATACCAATGGTTTCTTAAAACCATCTGTATAGAAATATACCAATGACGGACAAGACATATGCCCCCATATCATTTGAATATCATATTCATATGGATTTTGGGCTTATTCAAATATCTCCATACCATTGTTATAGAATATTTTTTATAATAGTTCATCCCCTTATTTTCATGTTCATTCTTATTTATTAAAATAGATAGTAATAGGGTGGCTCATTTGATTACCTCTTATAGTCTCTCAAGACAACATCTACATTGGTAGTAGGTCATACCTCCATGTTCTACATCACTTATAATTTCTAACAAATATTATTTTGTTAAGATAACATTTTCATAAAAAAATATTATGAATTAGAAAATAAATTTTTTCCTACCAGTTCCACATAGGAAATAATTTCATGTTCCTATAAAATGAATGTGTCCAAACGATGTTCAGTTTCCAGAAGAATTCATATTATGGGATTTTCATCACCTAAATTCTTTTCACTAATATTATAGAGTCTTTATATTTTCACTCGTAGTAGATTCCTCCCCCTACTGACCCCATTAAGCTTTTCTTCCACATCCATCACATCCTTATATCTAATTATTAATTGGGTCTTTCTTTTAATGTGATTTTTATATTTTCCCCACTAAATTCATTATGATAACTATTTGATTTTTTATGTCATCATATTTACCTTTTATCAGTTAACATTATCAGTTCATCAGATTGATGAAAACCAAAATGTTATTATTTATAACCAATTAATTTTAGATTTTCCATTAAAATTATGGTTTCAAGGGCAGTTTATTGGTCCATATCAACATTTCTATCATATGATAAATGTTCAACATAAGTTCCTAAGTATTCAATCATTGAAACAACACTAGGTCTACCATGTACCTAGTGAAGATATGTATAAATATCAGTTCCCCCCTATAGCTTTACTTCGACCTGGAAAATTTATAGAAACCATCATTGAGATCTTTTATAATAGATTAACGTTTAGTTATATTATTGGTAACAATATATATTTCCCACATTCTTTTTTTAATGATTTCCATCATTACAAAAAAATACCAATACAAATAATTTATCCCTTATTATCGTAAAACATTTGTTTTATGTTGAATAAATAGTATCTTAAGAACAACCTTTCTAGTTCATAATTATATAAATTCTTATTGTTTAATTATTTTATTAAATATTATCATTAATTATTTAAAAGGGATTAATAAGAAACAAAATTAAGGGATTATAATCCTAATAAAAATGAGTATGTGAGTGGAATCTATCAAATTTGCAAAGTAGCATGCATATAACCCTTATAAAATAGTTTTTTTGTGTTTACATTATTGTCATTAAATAATAATAAGTCTATATGAGTTTTAAGAATTGTTTATATAAATTGGTATTGAAAAATTTTATAACTGTGGGAGTAAATATTTGTAAAAATGGAATAGTGCTAGTGACGGGGATAACATTTGGTTTTATGTATAATATGATATGAATACATGTTTGAACAAAGATAATGACCATATTCAAGATTTGATTATAGGTGTGGGGATTGAAAATATCATATTGAGGAATTGAAATTTTCAATTAAATATTAACTTCACGATCACCGAAAATTGTTTTTGAAGTTAATGTGTTGTGAATAGTAACCATTGTATACTGGTTGTACTAAATATCCAACATTTTAAACAATAATAAAGATATATACATTAAATTTTGGCAAGGTATGGGTTGACACCACATTTACAGAACATCTTTCACTACTAAATGATATATTACAAGAATATATTAAGCTTCATAAATAATAATATTTTACTGAATTAATTATACATTCAATGGTTATGATTTATAAAACAAAACATGACCGTCTTAATGATTGTGTACTATTTTGAGAATACTATGAATCACTGAAAAATTCCCATTGTATTGTGCATCTTGATATATGATTGATTAATAAATTTATTTTACTATTTTATGGTAATTCTAAATCATTATAATGTTTAAGAATCTGTACAGAAGTAAGGATACCACAATTCAATTGACATAGAATGTAGATAAAATATAATAATTTTAGAAAAAAATTCATCCAATAGACTCCCTTTAGTGAAAAAAATTGTTCATGAGTAACCTAAATTTAAATATGAGTTCATATGTAACACCCTGGGATTTCATAGTATGTTATCTCATTAATGTAAATCATTAGCTTACACAATATGCAACAAAACGTTTGAGCTCACCACGACTAACTAATCATTCAAAAATCGGTTATTAATAATATTTACTACATTTTTAATTCTATATACTGTATAAAATTTTAACATCCATATTATGTACTTCATTCTCATAATATAAAAACAACTATTGTTTTCAGATTTAATAAGTATTTTTCCAAAAATTCAATTTTAAAGCCTTTTAATGGAGAAGTTTTTTTAACACAATATTTGGCAGTTCAGTAAAGGTGGTGTCAATTCATACATTTTGAACATTTACAATATATAGTGATATTAACGATTACAATGATGTATATTTAGTAAAACAAGTATTCATTGGTGACTATGAACAATAATTTAACTTCTAAAACTTTTTTTTGATCATGATGTTAATCATCAGTTGTAGTTTTCTTTTCCTCAATACGATATTCACTATCATCAAAGGTATAATCATTTCATCAATATGTTCATTATCATTTTTCACAATTTAATCATATATTACTATCCATAAAACACATTGCTATCACAATCACTATCTATATTACCTTTTTTCCTATGGTTAATATCACATTTATAAAATAGATCTATAATGGTATAGATCAATTATTCTTCCAACAAATATTGAATAATTATTATTTAATAATAACATTTTAAATGTAGGCAATTAATTTGAAAATTTTTATATGCCTGATCATTTTCAAATTTAATCAACCTCGTCATCATAATCCATTTTCATATGATTGTCAACCTTCCTTTTTTATTCATATCAATCCTATATGATTCAATAATATTAATATTTACCAATAAAATTAATAAATAGAAATTATGGACTTTAATCATCAATGGTTATTCCTACAGAATTATATGTTCTCCATAAAAAAATTTATCTACATTAATAAGGGATAAATTATGTGTATATTTTTTTTCGAGTATTAGAAATAATTAAAAATTACTATTTGTGATGTCAATAATATTAAAAATAATATAATTAAATTTTCATCTATTGAATAATAAATAGATCATGGATAGTTTATGTAGATTTTATAGGTGGTAGTAATGAAATTTCTAGGAGTTTATGTATATACATTTCATCACATGGTAAATGGTAGGTCAAGTGGTGTTTTAGTGATAAGGTACTTATGAGATGAAGATGATCTTTTATCTGATGATGGAAAAGTTGACAGGGTCCAATCATCAATCCATGATAACCATAAATTTAATGAGACTCATGATATTCATAGGGTATAATGAATAAAAGTGTCAGTCATGAAATTGGATGAACATATAATTTAAAATAAAAAACGTCAAAATGATGACATAAAAATCCAATAGCATTGAGAATAAAATCAATGTGGAGAAGATATGGAACAAATTATACATAAAGTCTAACTTACTAATTGGATATTAGGATAGTATTACTGAGGAAGGAATCCTCAATGGAATATGCATGGTGAAGCATCATCATGAGTGGGAATTTACTAACCATGTCCTATAAGGTAAACAAATTTAGGTGATGATAATACGATAATTCTAATTCTTAATCTAATATAACAATCTATTTACACATTAATTTGAAATTGAGTAGAAACTATTTATAATGATGAAATGTTATTTTAAAATTTCATTTCTAATTAATGAATTTATTTTAAAAAATTTGAATTTTAGAAAAGGAACATTGATCAGAAATTATATGTGATATCAACCTTGGAGGTATGTCATACAACGAAACAAGAGTCTATATTGACTGACCTAAATCAAATATCAGTTGATCCACCCTAGTACAATATCATTTAATAAATTACAACTAACAATCAAATAATAGGATAAATTATTGTAAAAGGTCCTAAATTAATGGTTTGGAACCCTTGGTATATGCACAAAAACCACTGTAATTGGCTATACCAATGGTTTGGGGGACCGTTGGATTGTCGGTAATAAATATAGTTGTATACCAATGGTTTTCGAAAACTGTTAGTATTTGTGGGATATAAAAATAGTTTACAAACAATTGGAATATGTAATATGAATTGCATATAACAATAGTTTGCAAAATTATTTGTGTGGGTAATTAAAATAACCCCTTATTGGTTTTCATCATTTCACCTATGATTTTCATTTCAAAACCTAACAACTAAGATACTATGTTTTTTAATTAATTATATTATAAATATGTTTATGTATATTTATATGTATGTTTTTATGTATTCAATGGTATTTGATAATAGAATTCATCAAAAATATTAAATCATATATGAAAAAATTGAAAAACTATTGGGATTGTCCTATACAAATTTCTTCATAAATAATTATTTTAGTTATTTTGAATTTTCCGACCTTTAGTTATGGTTTTGAAAAAACAATTAGAATACGTTCCTTAAATGTATTTTATACCGATGGTTTTATCCAAACCATTGGAATAACCATCAAAATTACAAATTTTTTTCAAAAATCTATTGATATTGTGTCTTTTTAATAATGATATCCCAATATTTTGTATAAAACCATAGGTGTAGTAGTGACCTATACCAATATATATTCAAAAAAAATTCATATAGGTTCATATGATGGTTTTCATACAAATGAAATGATATATCTTGTAAGAATTGTAAAACAATTAACTCATAAGTACACCATTGTATTGCAATTCATCAATATATGTTTCATCCCATATCAGAAAAAAAATCCAACCAATAGCTGCATATGTTGGTATAATGGACCTATAAATAATATTTTTTAAATAAAAGTATTGTTCCAAAATCATTGTACAAATCATTGGTATATGGTCTTTTTATGTTACTTATACCAACAGTTTCACCAAAACAATTGGTTTAGGATCATTGGTATAGGTAGATTTTCTAGTAGCATTGAAAATGGATTGAAACATTATAAAAAGTATGATGATAGACTAAATACCACTTTAAGATGAATTACTACCATTAATAATTACAATACATTTTGATTCAATGAAGAATTTTTTATATCTTCTCTAAATGAGGAACATTTATCTAGTTAATTATGCATTGTCTTCAGCCATTGGTGGATCCCAAAAATAATGGACAGAAATATTGAATGTTATGATAATTCTACAAATAAGATCATGTACCATAATACCTAGTCCAATAGAAACTCTCCCGAAGATAGTTGCATCCACATTAAAGTTAATCAAAATGGATTGTGTTGGGAAAAAATCCCTCAAGGTAACATTGCAGTATTTTTGGGTTGATTGTGTTTGTTGACAAAGCAGGTTTTCATGGATAATTGTCGAGTTCCCAATAAGTTGTTGACAATCCTTGTTGACAAAGAACTATGACAAAGGAAAGGACGATCTAGAGGCGGTACAAAAAGAGCACTACACGGTGGCGCCGTTTCCCAGTGTTTGCCAAATTTTTGGGGTCCAAAATTTGGAGTTTGGTGAGCATCGCGAAAAGTGGATTTCCATGAAGTGAATAATTTAATATGGAAAAGGCATGAATTTTGCGAAGCTAGGATGCATGGTTTGGAAATCGCGAAGACCAGAAGAATAGAGGCGGTGATGCTTCGTGATTACGTCAAATTTCGCGAACGACAGAGGCTGAAGCGCATCGCGGCAGAGAAGGGCTTTGCGAGAGAGCTTCGCGGCGAAGGCGCAAAGGAATGTTCAGCTTCGTGAGGGAGCTTCGCAGAGAAGGCGCACATCACGACGGTAAGTTGACGGTGATTCTTCGTGACTACGTCAAGCTCCGCGAACGGAAAATTGCCGTGGAGCTTCGCGATTTGGACAGAATTCCGGCAGAAACATTGGAACTTCGCGATTTGAGATGACGTGGCGTTGACTTCGCATGGAAAGTATGAGGGTCGGTGGAATCACCTATAAATAGAGGCCGACCCCTTCGAGCGAAGAAGAGAGAATTTTCAGAGAAGATCGTTTGCTCTCGGTTTGCGAAGGTAGTTCGCGGAGCCAGTGTGCTTCGCGAAAGAAGAGCTTCGCGGTTGCTATTGTAGCTCCGCGAAAGGTGTGTGCTCCACGTTGGCTAAGTGAGCATCGCAAGAGAAGTTGCTTTGCAACGAGTTGAGCTTCACGGGAGTTCTTCGCAAGTGAGCTTCGCGAGTGAGCTTCGCGAGAGAGCTTCGCGAAAAGGAAGGATCTTCGCGATGTCTTGTTGAGCTTCGCGAAATTGGGAGCCTCGCATAGTAGGGTGCTTTGCAAAGGTGTTTCCAAAAGGAATTGCCCAGTGGTTAAGAGGCAAAGAGGTATTCACCAGTGGATAAAAGTTGTACTTCAACAGAGCATCTATCAACATTTAAGGATGCATTACTTCATGCAAATGAAGAGACCTACAGGTCTATAAACTGTGAGTTGATTCCCTTCCAAGAGAAGTGAGCTTAGGAAGAGGTTGAAGGTGATCCTCTCCACCGGTAGTGAGCCGGAGAGAGAGAAACATGGAGTGACCCTTGGGAAAGTAGTGAGCTGACCCTAAACATTGTATAGGCAGTGAGCCTGGGCATAGAAGTGATCTAGCCCGAACATTTTAATCCACAGCTAGTGAAGTTTAGTGGACTTGGTACGACCGGCAACCTGTCGGTGTATGCTCCTTGGACGTAGCCCTTAGCGGTGAACCAAGTAAAATTGTTGTGTCCTGGGCTTGCATTACTTTCTATTTATATTGTGCAGCAGGAAAGAGAGAGAAGAGTGTTTTGCTTAACAGCGATGCAAGATCAGAACAGGCTTTAATTTTTAATTAGTCATACCCTAATTCACCCCCCCTCTCAGGGTATTCAGCCTAGTGGACCTAACAGATTGTGGGGTATCCACTTATAGAAGAAAGAAGATGAGAAGTAGTCATCAAGATAAATCCCATTACACTTCCATATATCATTCAATGATATAGTCAACTTGATTCATAAGGACTCAAGTTTTTAAATCTTGTTAAAAACTATTACATATCATATAACTCATATGAACCATGATATAAAATAGAGGAAGTATGCATTATATATGTGGATCAAATCATTGATCTTTGAGAATATAGACACAAAACCATTCACCATCTCCACAATCCTATCTTCATCTGGATCCTATACATGATAGATTTTCAAGGACCCTGGATGGTAGAAAATTGTATGTATATGTGTTTAGACATAACATATGAGGAATGGTATAAACATATCCTCTATAATATATAGTAACATATGAAACTAATATAATTGGACTATTACCATGCAATCATTCAAGAAGAATGTTCTGACTTTGGGCGGGACCTCTATGTGCATTATGTGTTTCTAATAATCTTTATTATTCTATTACATGTACTTTATGGGCCAACGTATACCTATATTTCACCACATAGAATACCAAATATTAATTATTTAAACAATATTTGTCATTTTCCTAATCATTTGTTCATGGAATTCTCATACTAACCCTCGAATCCCTTTATGTGAACCATATATCATGTTACATAGATCACCATCAATTATTAAAAACACTAAAAGGGAAATAATAGTTTCTTCCACCCAATTAGAAATGTCTAGGGATGTTTCAATCATCCCACATTTATAAACAATCAATTTTCCCCTATAGATTCATACTTTAGCTATATATCTGATCTTTCAAAGATCATCCTTCATAGAAGAACACCTAATCCACAATGGAATCTCTATAAAAATAGAGTGTGGGGGTTATTGACTATGTCACAAAATCCCATATTGGGTTAATATTTATATTCAATGATATGAGTGCATAGGTATCCATGTATGTGAATATGCAGTCAACAATGATTTTCTAAAATACCAAAGTTTATGTTTCTCATGTTTTGATATCCTATACCACCACAAGGTTTATGGATTCTTAGATTATCCCAGACTAATTAATGAACTTTTCTTCCATCCTTCATACCCCAGCAGAACATGGAAACGTGATAGTAAATTTGGTCAATCACATTGTAATATAGATTAAATAAATACATATTATTATTTTCAATTGGTTGTGTTACATAATATAAGTTCATATATCCCTAGTATTGAAACTCAATTAAAAGACCATCCATAGTTTTTTTATCTAACTTGTCAATGACGCTTGAGATAGACACACTTTTAATTTTACAAAAAATTGTAGGTATCCTAATATATTTATTATTTTTATAAACCACCTGCATACATGGTTTGGAAATGATCATCCATTTTTAATTTAGTATCAACTGAGTTGATGGAATTCTCTGATTTGGAATAATAATCCAATCTTATTGATTCTTTTTCATATGTTATAGTAACATATAAAATATATATGCATTAATAAACGGTGTACCTAGAGAAAAAAATCTACCATTGGATAAGAAGAGATGGTAAATAGTTGGAATTCATATGTAAACATTCCGCTAAAAGACATTGTCTTTAACATGAAAATAAATTAAATTAAAAATTAAAACTAACCATTAAGACACAATGGAAATTTGAATTTTTGGTACCCCTATCCCAACTCCTTTTAGGGGAAAACATTGGGAGATAATACCCTTTATATAGATCTAGATGGAGAATCAAGAATGTTTTTTGATGTTACATCAGCTGACGAATAATATTATAATTCACTTTTGATTTAAATATTTATATAAGCAATAAAAATATGGAAAATTAAATTTCAACAAATTACATTGAAATTTAAATTCATAATTGTAGTATAATGCACTTTATTTTAGATTATTTGTAAATTTTGTATATTAGGTTGTTATTGATTAGTCCTTATTTACTATGCAAGTGATTCAGCTAGACTAGCTTATTAGAACATTCAACAATACTCAAAAAATAGTCTATCACTTTACAAAATGGATCCATAACAAATTAACTTTACAAAAATTGTATGAAGAATGGAGTAAGGAATTTTACAACCCTAAACTTATCAATAAGAACAATATTTTTTTGAGGCATAATTAAAAAGGTACATGAAAATTTGTGAAATTAAATTATGTACATTAGGTTTTGAATGGTTTCATTCATCGAAGAAGTTTGTGGGGGAGTTGAAAAGGAGGTCTACTTCTCTAAGAGAGCATGAATGTGGAAATGAAAAGTGTTCTATTTGGGTTAACTTATATGCCCAATAATGGTTTTTTAGTGCTTTCCAAAAAGTGATAATAAATATGAGTATTATCAGCGTGAAATTAATAACTGCTAAAATATATAGGATTTATGAATGCTAAATTTTGTGCTCATAAAACCTATCATTATCAACGCAGAAATTGTAGTGGATAAGACCTATATATATTAGCACAAATAATATTGTGCAAATATATAGGATTTAGGACTAGTTTTCATTTTAGAGCATATAGAAACTATTTAAAATAAAATAAAAATTTATTAAATGAATATCTATTAAAAATGATTTATTTATTAAAAAAATTAACGTTTTTATTTCTTATAAAATCATAAATACATGATTATCAAAAATGAGAAGAATTTAATAATTAAAAATGTATTGACTCCAAAAAAGTTTAAAAATTTATCATGTTTTATTAATTAAATAAATAATTTTAAAGAAAATGTAAATTGAATATATATTAAAATGAATATAAATACATAGTGAAAATATTAAAATATAATAAATAAGTACAAAAAGATAATTTTAAGATTAATTTCATGAATTGTGAACATGTAAAAAAATTGATGAAAATAATATAAAATAGATTCAAATAAATTAGTTATATAGATTTAAATAATTTTAAAAATATTTCAACATAATAAATCAAATGAATTATAATTATTCATATTAATTAAAAACACGTTTAAAATGATATAACTATAAAAATAATTATGTAAAATTTACAGATTAATTGAATCAACTGTAAAAAAATTAAAAAAATGTAGTGAATCTTAAACGATTTATTTAACTACATTAGTTATATGAATTTAAAACAATTTTAAATGGTTAGACGTTAAAAAATCAAATATATATATTTCAATAATAATAATAATTTAAATTTATATAATATATAAATTAATAAATATTTATGTACAAATAAATATGAAAATATGAATAAAGTGAAAAAAATATATAAATTATTATATATTACAAATGAATAATTAATATTATAAGGAATAATTTTAAAAATGAATCAATAAATGAAACAGTTAAAATGTAAAGAAAAGTTATTTTATAAGATTAATTAAATAAATTAGTCATACAGACAATTTGGTGTATGAATCATAACACACACATTGAGGGATTTATGTTACATGCACTGACTTAGGAAGGTAGTGAAATGTGCATGATGCGAGCATGCAGTGATGTAGGCATGACGCAGGCCTAGTGACATAGTTTTGATGATGCAAGCATCATGTTGCACTCAGCCTTCAGGCCATGTTCTTGTGTCCATTATACATGGACCTATGGGATATGGAATTAATCTTCCTCTACCCATATAGAATGAAGAGTTTACATTCATTAATAATGATGAAAAATTGTACACATAGAGTAAATAAATAGAGAATATATATATATATATATATATGATACTATTTGGTACAAATACACCAAAACATAGACACACCTCACCCACATGACAATGGTCTGGTCAAACCCCCATGGATAACCCACATATATTCAATAGGACAATAGGCCTCCTTTTTTATAGATATTGGCTCTAAGACCATCACAACATTTTCCTACACTACCATAGCCCCCATGCCCCACTATTATCATTAATATCTACTGGATTTATAACAACAAATTGGTCCTCCTTGATAAAAAAATGATGGATTGGATCTAACCATTCTTTGTGCATTGTTATCTAGCCAAACATCATGGCTGGTTTCCATAAACATCTGAAGGACCACCACCCTCACCGCCAATTGGGTGTTTTTTTATCATACTCAACAGTCAACAATATATACCACATTATCTGCTCTATATGAATCATGGACTCAGTGATCGTGCATCTAATGTTGTCTCTCGACACCTACAACGCTGACACTACTACATCATGAATCCATCTCAAGCGATGTATTGTCACTACCATCTCCATTGGGTCAAAAAATCATGTTATTCCCACAAAATTCGTGATTAATAGTATTATCCCCTTATAAATCAAAAATAATTTTATCCCAATTGTTCACTTTCATCCATATAACCTGCCGCTCTAGACCTGTAGTTATTCATGTATTGATGTTGTCATCCAACACTCACCGTCATTCGATGGCATACATTGTCAAAACTCAAAGAATGATCTTCAATGGCCACATCTCTCAATAATTGTAATCTTGAATAACACCACAATTATTTACCTAGTTTTAGATGAACAAATAAATTCTTTTATGGGTGGCGTACATTGCGGTTCAATTTCAAGGAAAAATGTGTGGGCTACATATGGAATTATATGAATCAATTATATGGATTTCAAAAATATTAAAAATATATAAATAAAATAAATATAAATGAATAAATATTAAAAATACAAAATTCAAAAATATTTAAAATATTTAATCATATTAAAAATATATGAATAAATTTAAAAAATTGATAAAATTTCAAAATATTAAGAATTAAAAACTATTAAAAATTAATAATCCCATAAATAATATTTAATATGGATAAATTAAATGAAATATATTTAATAAAATTTAAAAAATTAAAAAAAAATTAATTCATAACATTTTTTACATGAATTGAAAACATATAAAATTGTAAAAAATTAAATAAATAAATATTCTTGTTATTTCTAATTATTTATTAATGCACTATATTAATTTTATATAGATAATATAATATGTTAATAACATTTTTAATTTTTAATAATTGTTAATATGTTATTATTTTAATAAATATTTAAATTTTTTAGCATGTCTAAAATAATATCATAATTTAATATATTAAAAAATTATCAAATTAATATATATTAAAAATCACTAAATTATTTTAAATACAACAAATAGAGAGTTACTAACATACACATATACACAAAAGAATTCGTCTAAACATGTACATAAACATAAAGACGTACAGACACATATACAAACTTGCACAAATTCATAAACATACATATGGATACATACACGTACTCATACATCTACACATACATATGAAAACACAATCACATGAACATAAAAAAAACACACACATGAACAAAAACTCACACATACATATGTACGCATACAAATACCTAAAAAACTAATTTATAAATACATACACATAACATATATAACGCCCCGACCCCAGTTACCCAAAGTCGGTGCATTATTACATAACATTGGCTTGATCACAAAAGATCAAGTCTCGAAAGAACTAATAGTTCAGTAGCCTTGGAAACCCTATATATATTCATAAGTCTTACATTACATCATAATGTGAAAAAAAACTACCACACCATCTTATCTTCATATCCCCTCATACTATCCCTACATTTCATTTTAAAAAATACTTCTTCACATCCTGGGAAAAATAAAACAATGAAAGGGGTGAGCTCAGATGCTCAGTAAGGATAGCAATATAGAATAAACATTAATAAATAAACATAAACAATTGAGGAATTGTCTAACTAAAAAAAAGCCTTTTAAACATGAACTTCATCGTAATATGGCCAATATAAAATGAAATAATGACATTTAATTATTCTCATGGATATTCTAATAGTTGAATAATCACATGCAATATCAAGAACCACTTTCAGAATGATGGAATGCATAAAAACAGACTATCATTACCACATATTCAAGGCCTTGTGCAAAGACTAAAAACAATAATTTGTTAAGGGCATGTTCCAAGACACTAGTTTGTCTCATGTGACCTTCTAATAAATCTAGGAGCTATAGTAGGCTCCACCCGTCACTTATTAGGTCTAATGAATTTCTCATATGAACAGGTTTAAACATAACATAATCATTCCTATTAATACTAGCATATGAAATGTCAATACTTTCTCCATAAACCATGAATTGTATAAAAATAACACACCCACAGTCAAAAATATCAGCAAACCTTAAATACAATATGGATGTTTTGTATCATAATAAATCAACTTCAAAAAAGCTTAAATTCCATCAATGTATGTTGATATAAATGAAATCAAAACAATTTGATAGAAATATGTATTTTTTTGAAATAATTGAAAAGACACACATTTGGAAATGAATTAATTTAAAATAATTTTTTTAATAATATTTTATCATACCACTTTGAAATTATTGAAAAGAATTATCATTTCAAAACATTTGATTCCATATAAATAAGTCATTAAAATTATTTTTAAAACAAGGCCAGTAATTAAAAATATTTAGAATGATTAATCATTTAAACATTTAGAATTATGATCTTGATAAAGAGTAAGTTTCAAAAATCCTTATAATATTCATTTTGAAATCATTTTTATGAAAAATAGACATGGATGATAACAATTTCCCAATAAATACATACACATAAACAATCTCAGATAATAATGAGATTGATGAATTATCCCTTACCTTGTACTTTTCCATTCTTTAGGGTGGTTTAAACTCCTGTATAATATTTAATTATTTGTTAATAAATTATAAAAGAATCATATATATTAATATGATATCATATATTATCATTTATCATGGCTCTGTTAATAATATCTTATTATTTTCGCCAATTCGGGTGTTAACTTACTCGTTTTATTTTATATATTTTGTTACATAAGTCATGTTTGTTATGGAAGGGTTATGTCTTATTCAAATAAAAAATGATATGAAGTCATTAAACATTATTTTTAACCATCATATGAAAATTATTCTTGAATGTATATGATGGGGAATGAATCTCATTGTGTTCGTGGAGACGGTAGTTCATACGTACACACGAGCGACAATAACATTATTTTGATATTAAAATAATTTATAATTTGATGGTATATCAAATATATAGAATAATTATCATGTTATATTTTTTATTTACATCAATTACACTTTATTATCATACCCATCCAAATAATAATTTATTGAATAACAATTACACAACGACGTGGAGATGGTAAGCCATACGTACGCACATATGGTGACATGTCATTCAAACGATGGATAGAACACTGAATATGGTTGTACCATATTTATAATATCATGACATTATATAAGAGATACTGGAGTAATTATTTTATAATTGAAATAACAATTAAAGAAGAAGTTGAATAAGAAAGGAACATGAAAGAGGGTGGTGAAAACATTGCATCTTCTTCGGGGTCTTCATTTTGATTTCATCAAAAGGGATCTTTAGGTGTGATTTCAGATAAAACTAAGGACTCTAGGTTGAAGTGATAGAAGTTTAGAGAATTTTTTTTGAGAGTTGGATGAGCCAAAAATCTTTGAAAGTGTGAATTACTGAGAAGGGTGAATGACCTTTTATAAGAGGGGTGAGGGGAACCTTTGGAAAAGCTTGAAATATTATTTTATAATAAATTCATATTCAGTTTCTAATGGCTCAAAAGTGGTTTATTTAAATGTTAATGTGGGGATAAATTGAAACCCACTGAAAAAATTAATTTTAGACAGGTTTGGGTCACTATAATATCTTTATCTTTTTGAATTAACACTTAGTTAAATTGTTTGACATTCACCATGCCTTTATGTATATTTATATGATATAGTTAATAAACATACAATAAATTTCCAAGAGACCCCAATGGGTTCATTAACAATACACCTATAATTATATAAATCCTTTGTTCTAACATTTTATTTTTATGAAGATAATATCAATTAATAATATAATATTTTTTTAATAACTCCTCTATGTCAATTTTGACATTATTTAAAAATTTATTTTTGGTAAAGTGTTATAAAATTTATTAATTCGAACCAAATTCAATTTATCAATCCTAAAATTCCATATTAATTTCTAAAATATTTTTTTGTTATAAAAACATTAAAATTATATTTATTTTATAATTTTTAATACAAATAATATGATTCTTTCATTAATATGGATAATACTGGATCATTATTGTGTCATAAATAAACTAATTTATTCAATATCTGAAAATTATAAATAAAATACCATTACGTAGTAAAACTTTTTATCATCCTAATTAATATTTATTGTAAAAAATATAGCATACATAACCCTACTTAAAAATTGTTTTTCTAAAAGTTATATGCTTTTTTAATTTTTGTATTACATTAAAATAATTAATATAAAGTGCAATTATCACATACAAGTGGATCCATGGGGTCCCAAAATCGTCCCAATGATTCCCATGGTCGGAAATGTATGAACCAATAGGTTTAGTACACGTTCTAGGGTAATTTATTATTATTTTAATATTATTTTGTATCCCTTATTTATCAGATTTACCCTTTAACCATGGTAAATTAAATATTTACCGAAGTAATTATTCATAATGTATAAAAATAAGAGTTACCTATTAACACAATTCGGACATCCCGATTTCAAATATGTAATCCATTTTTCCAAATTCAAAAAAAAAAGTGGAAGAAATTAATTTAATATTATTTTTTGTTGTCAAAACAAAAACTATGTTTTTAAGAACTAATAACAATCAAATGATTGGCACATGTTTATTTCCAGATAAAATGTTAAATTACGTAAAATGTACAACATTTTATTAAATGGTAAATATATATTCTAGATATAATTTAAAACCACAAAATTTCTTAATTTATCACTATTAATTATTTTTATTAAAAAATATGTTTTTAAATAAAAATTAGTAATTTTCATTATTCATCCGAATATGAATGTTATCAGAAAACAACCAAAAATTTATTGAAACTAAACTCTTATTTATCTATTATAATTAAGAAGTTTATTTTGTCAAATTTAATATATAAAAGTTTCAATAGTTTTATTTAAAAAGGATTCACTATTAAAAGTCGGTAAAATTGCATTTTTTGAAAAATACTTCTTGTATCTGAAAAAAATGAATTTGTTCTTACATTATGCCTAATAATAACATAATATAGATTCTAAAATTATAAGGATTATATAATGTAAAAATTCAGGAATACTATTCAAAACTTCTTTTGAACGGTTTGTTTGATTGATTGTGGTGTGTGTTAGAACTCAAAGTTGCGTACAACACTTACCACTGTATTATTCTAAGAGAATTGTACCATGGATGCTTGGGGTTTTACATTATCCGCTCCATCAGTAAATTACATCCTCTCAATTTTAAATTTTACTTCAAAAACTAATGGTTTAAAATAGAAAATTTCTTTGTGGGAAAACCCACATCTGAAATTGGGTTAATAAAATTTATTCTTAATTATAGGAAATGGGAAATGAAAATTCACCACCAAATTATGATATAAATTAGGAGATCATTTGTAGAAATTAGAGACACATAATTAGTGTAAAAACATAAATATTTATAGGGAGTGGATGAGTTCATCAATCAAAAACAATTTTAAAATTGAAGGCCTAAAACCCATCAATCTATGATGACATTAAATATAATATGTTCAACAAAACATTAGGTATTAGGATAACACATTTTTTGTTTTAATATACCTTCCATGAATTTTAAAAATTAATTTATTCCTAGAATAAGAGAAAAAATTATAATTGACAAGTATAGTTACATCCTTTAACTAAATCATCCACAAACTCATATTTCACTCTAGAAGATAATAGAACTTAAAAATATTCTATTTATCCTAATCGTATAGGGTTACCAAAAATTGAATTTATAATTATTCTATTAGACGTTAAATAAAACTACATTATACAAACCAGGACCTCACATTGGCCATTCGTAGGTGATGCACCTTTGTCTCCCTCCAGTTGCAGGTTATAGTCTCACTTCCTTGTTGGAAGCTACGGGTTGTCACCAGACCTCCGTGTTGTCCTTTTTATAATATTCTAAAAATATTATTTAGAAATTCTTTAAACATAACAATATAATACAATGTAAAATATAATCCATTCAATCCATTAGACATATACAAAATACTTCTTTCCAAACTCACAATCCAAACTTTATAAGGAATGTAAACATAATGAAGATCGTTTTTGCTACGTAATAACATGTGAATACATTCACCATGTATTCTTTTAAAACACAATAACAACCTAAATTACCATAAAACCTTATTTATTACATTTATGCACCCTTATCCTCTATATAACACTGGATATATATGTTATATCAAAAAATATTGAATACTCCTACAACAATGAAATAAACAAACTATTAATCAATTCTAAGGAAGTAATGAATATACAATATAATTTATCCAAATCAACATTCAATTATTCCAAAATCACTACCTCGTTATCCGGACCATATTAAGGATTACATTTCCTTCAACCATTGATTTTTTCAAAAAGTGTAGCTTATTATTAAGTCACTTTTCTTAGAACCATATAATCTCAAATCATCAATAAAATAGTACTACAGTTCAATCCATATTTATCTCTATAATTCATATAACCAGTATATTGTTGATAAAAAACTCAATTGAAATAATTCTGTAATACGAACATAAGAACACTATCCATTCCTCTTCATATGATGTAGCATCCTTACTTGATTATTATACAATAACATCATTTGTAGTGTACTCTGATGACTAGGAAATTGATTCGTGTAGTGTCCCACACCCCCCAGATGAATCATTTTACATTTGAAACCTTTTTCATACCCTTCAAATCACATATTGGGTGTCTTTTTTTCTCCATACATAACAAATTCTCATTCTCTTCAATAATTTATCATGGTGATTCTTTCCACATTTATCACATATGAGAAAAACATTCTTTCCCTTATACCCTTTAACTAACATTCCCTCTACCATCTTGTCCTTATATGTATTCCCGTCAAATCCATAGGACTTAGAAAATTCATTACTTATCTTATTAACATATGATACTATTTCATCATATAATGATAATATGTGGGAGACTACATTCATTCTAAATTTTGTCTTAACACCATGAAATATTTGATCCTTCTTACTATTTGGATCATGTGTGTTGATGAAAATCCCATTCCTTCTATTGGGCGCCATTTCTATACAGTGGAATACACAATATTATTTTATGAATAATAATACATATTTCCATACATGTAAAACACTTAACAATTATTAAACAGTTTATGGATATAATATATATTCAATAAAGTGTTTTCATTGAGGATATATATATACATAAACCCTTTATAATGGTGTGTAAATAAAATGAGAATTATCGTAAGCATATCCCCTTGCAGTGTCGACACCAACAGTGCAGCAAGACCCATTGTCCTGCACTAGTTTTCATTCGAGTCTAGCTCAAAGCGGTGTTTTCAGGTTTTCCCCTACGTACATATGTGCCAGATCTTCCTCTACCTGCTCGTATCCAGACTGGGACGTATTTCTCAGAAAACTCACAAAATCTCTACAATTCTAAAATTCTAGGAATTCATTTTATACTAATTCTCAATGTATATCATAGGGTTATGGGATCAAATCAAAGTTTATCTAAATCTAGCTTCGAAGGTTTGTACTAAACTACTCATGATACCAACAGTAACTCCCCGACCCTAGTTACGCAGAGTAGGTTCATGATTATATAACATTGGAATGATCAAAAAGATCAAGTCTATAATTACCTAATAGTTTAGTAGCCTTTTAAACACTTGATATATTCATAAGTCTTATATTAAATAATATTGTCAAAAAAAAACTACAACAACATATTGTCTTCATATCCCCTCATACAATCCCTACAGGTCATTCATAAAATACTTTTCACTTCTGGAAAAAATAAAACAATTAAATGGGTGAGCTAAGTTGCTCGGTAAGGATATATATATAGTGGAAACATTACTAAATATACAGAAAACTTTAAGGCAATGTATAACTAAAACAAAAGCCTTTTAAACTTGAAAATCAGCACAATATTTGCAACATAAAATGAAATAATGCCATTTACTTATTCACATTGATATTCTACTTGTTGAATAATCACATTCAATATCATTAACCACTTTCATAATGGTAGAATGCATAATTTTAGACTATCATAACCACATAGTAAAGGCCTTGTTCTAATACTACAACTATTAATTTGTCAAGGGCTTGTGACAAGACACTTTTTTGTCTCATGAGATCTACCGACAGATCGAGGAGCTATAGCGGGATCCAACGGTTATTTATTAAGTCCAATGCTTTTCTCATATGAATAGGTTTAAATATAACATTAGAATTCGTAAAAAAACTAGAATATGAAATGTCAATAGTTTCTCCATAAACAATGAATTGTATAAAAATAGCACATCCGCAGTCAAACATATCACAAAATAGTCAATATAATACAGAAGTTATGTATAATAATTAATCAACTTCAAATAAGCTTAAAATCTATCAAATGATGTTGACATAGATGAAATAAATACTATTTGAGAGATATATATCTTTTTTTGAAATAATTGAAAAGTCGCACAATTATAAAGGAAGTAATTCAAAAGAGAATTTTGAATCAAACTGTCCCATATCACTTTCAATCTTTTGAAAAGAATTATCATTTCAAAAAATTCATTTCAATATAAATAAATCATTAAAATCATTTTGAAAACGTGGACATTAATTTAAAATATTTACAAAGATAAATCATTAAAACATTTAAAATTATGATCTTGATAAAGAGTTCCTTTCAAAAATACTTATATTATTCATTTTGAAATCATTTTTATGAAAAATTGACATTGATGATAAAAATGTCAAAGAAAATACATACACATAAACGATCTCAGATAATAATGAAATTGAGGAATTAACCCATACCTTGTACATTTACATGGTTGAGGGTAGTTTAACATCCTTTATAATGGTGAAATATTTGTTATTAAATAATACAAGAATCATATACATTAATATGATATCATATATGTTCTTTTAACATGTATTTGTTAATAATATCTTATTATTATCGTCATTTCGGTTGTTAACTCACTTGTTTTATTTTATATGTTTTGTAACGTAAGTCGTGTTTATTATGGATAGGTTGTATCTTATTCATATATAGAATGATATCAAGTCCTAAAAAATTAATTTTTAACCATAAAATGAAAATTATTCTTGAATGGATACTATGGTGAATGAATTTCATCACGTTCGTGGAGACGGTAGTCCGTACGTACGCATGAGTGCCAGTATCATTTTTTGATATAAAAATAATATATAATTGGATGTTATATCACATATACAGAATAATTATCATGATATATTTATTATTTAAATCAATTACACATCATTATCATAACAATACAAATAATAATGTTTTGAATAACAATTACACCATGACGGGGAGAGGGTAAGCCATACGTAGGCACGTATGGTGACATTTAATTCAAATGATGGATAGAATACTGAATATGGTATTACAATTTTTATAATAAAATAAAATTATATAGGAGATAATTTAGTAGTTATTTTATATGGAAAAAAAATGAAAGAAGAAGTTGAAGAAGAAAAGAATTTGAAAGAGTGTGGTGAAAACATTACCTCTTCTTAGGGTTCTTTCTTTTGATTTGATCAAATGGGCTCCTTAGGATCTATTTCTGATCAAAATAATTCCTCTATGTTGAAGTGAGGGAAGTTGAGAGAATATTTAGGCAGGGGTAATCTAAGCCAAAATGCATTGAAGGTGTGAAATATTGATAAGGGTGAGTTCCCTTTTATAAGAGGGGTGAGGGGCACCTTAGGAAAAACTAGAAATATTATTTTATAATAAATTTATATTCTTTTTATAATGGCTCCAAAGATGATAATTTAAAGGTTATGATGGGTATATGTCGAAAAACACTCAACCAATAGGTTTTAGATAGGTTTGGGTCAATATATTTACTTCATATTTTTTATTTAACTATTAGATAAATAGTTTGTCATTTACCATGTCTCTTTGTATATTTATATTATATAGTTAATAACATACTATAAACTTCTAATCGACCCCCAAGTGGTCCATTAATAATAAAGATACCATTATATAAGTCCTTTTTCTGAATAATTGATTTTTTTAAAAGTCTCTACAACATTCATTAATTCGAAAAAAATAATTTCAGAAATCCTCACATGTAATATTGACCAATAATATTTTTTGATATCATAAATAATTTCAAATAATATAAATTTTAACATTTATTTTACTAATTATTTGATTATTTAATTAATAATGAAAATACTGCATCATTATTGTGTCATAAATAAATTTAACTATTCTATGTATAAAAATTATAAATAAAATAAAATTATTTAGGAAATATTTTTATCTTACTAATGAATATTTATAGTCGGAATATAACATACATATCCATATGTAAAAATTGATTTTCTAAACGATACATGCTTATGTCATTTTTGTATTTAATTTAACTTCATTAATATAATGTGTCATTATCACATACAAGTGGATCCATGGGGTCCCAAAATCGTTTCAAAGATGCAAATGGCTGGATATGTATCTACAAATAGGTTTATGTCATGATTTAGGGTAAATAATTATTATTATAATATTATTTTTTACCCTTATTTATCTGATTTACCATTTGACCATGCTAAATAAAATATTTAGCAAAGTAATTGTTCAAAATGTCTAAAAATAAGAGTTTCCTATTTAAAAAATATATAAATCCTAATTTAAAATATGGAATCTATTATTCCAAATTAAAAGCATACATGTGGATGAAATTAATTTAAGATTAATTTGCGTTCTCAAAACAAAAGATGTGTTTTTAAGAAATTATAACAATCAAAAGATTGGCACTTGTTTATGTCTGATTTAAATGTGAAATTACATCCAATGAAAAAAAAATTATTAAATGGTAAAAATATATTCTATATATATTTTATAACCATTCAAATTAATAATTTATCACTATTAATTATTTCGATTAAAAAAAATTTAATTAAATGTTTGTAATTTTCACTATTCATCAAAATATGAATGTTATCAGAAAAGTTCCAAAAATTTATTAAAACTAAATTCTTATCTCCTGATTCTAAATAAAGGATTATTTTGTCAAATTTAATATATAAAAGATTAAAATGGTTTATTTAAAAAGGGATTACAAATAAAGTCGGTAAAAATGCATTTTTAAAAAAATATTTCTTTTATCTGAAAAAAATGAATTTGTTCTTACATTATGGCTAAGAAACTCGTAATATGGATTGTAAAATTATAAGGATTATATATAGATTGAAATTTAGTTATTTCTATTCATAAACACTTTTGGACGGCTAGTTTGATTGGTTGTGGTGTGTGTTAGAACTCGATGTTGGGTACAACACATGCTACTGTATTATTCAATGAGAAGTGTACTATGGAATCATGGGGTGTTACAACATTCACATACATATATAAATAAACAAGTATGTCTATATGTATATATATTTATTAATTATACATACACATCCACGAACATTTACACATATATATAACAAAGACAAACAATTACATATATGCCTATGAACATTTACATACTCAAACATACAAATAGGTAACTTAGATAAACACAAACACAACACCACACAACACAACCTATTCATACAGAAACAACACATACAAAAACAAACACATAAAAACCCACAAATACAAATGAATATAAATTTATTATGAAATTATTTAATTTGAATATAAATATAATAATTCAAATACAAATCACATATTTAAATAATTATATGAATGTTTATATAATATAATTTTTTTAATAAAATTTTTACAAATCATAATTGTAATAATTATATAAAAATGATTCAAAAATTGTTTATGATTATACTATTCTACATTTTCATCATCTAATTTCAATTTGATTCATTTTTAAATTTAAAATTAGGAATATAGAATTCTTTTATATTAAATTTTATAGAAAACATTTATATATATATATTAAATTTACTTATATGTACTTGTCGATATATAAATATTAATTAAAAATATATAATAATGTATATAGATATATAACTTATTCAATGTATCATTTAGAAACCAAATTTTGTTCTCTGAAAATGGTAGGACATTTATCAATGTTAGAAAAATGCATTGAAAAAGGGAAGACTTTTGTTAGAGTTATTTAGAAGCTACGTCGAATATTGAATGATTGGAAATAATGTAACATGAATATAAAAATTATGTAATTTCTAATTGGTTAAATTTTCAATTAAATAGATTGATAAAATTGATTAATAATTATCAATTAGTATTAAATTAATAATAAAAGTAACTATAACTTGATTAATAAATATTCCATATAACAATAAATTATTTTTTTAATCTATATGGGAAAAATACATTAATTTCTATTATAGGATTTCTTTTTTGATAACTAATCTTTTCAAATTGGTTGTCCAGTGATGCATTTGAAGAGGGTGGGGGCCTTTACATTGTGCCTCTTTTTTTATGATACATTAGTAGTCATTTAAATTTTGGACTCGTCCATTTATACATACAGAATTGATGTGTTTCATCATCAATAGTGGCGAGTGATTGGTAGGGGTGAGTTCTTTGTTTCCAATAACCTCCATAATAATGCTTTGCTTCTTATTTGGGGAATTACATTTCAGTGGAACATACCATTATATAAATCTTCCCCCATCTATCTTGGTATAAATTGTCGACATGGTACTAGGGAATGTCGTCTAAGAAGGGGAACTGATAGTGGTAGGAGCTGTTGATTGGGCATTATGGTAGATTGTCTGGGAATGGGAAATGACAGATTGTGGGTATAGTGGTAGCAAATTTCAATAGGGCGTCATGTATGATCATATTTAAATGGGTTGTGAATATTATAGGGATTTTCGATGGGGCATCATGTAGGATTCCTAATAAAGGATAGTGATTTACTTGTCCATATTCTCCCGCTCTTCCCTAGTATGCATTGTGGATGGGGCATCATGATTGGTAATGGAGGTGACTGTCATATTATCCATTGTTGATGGGGCACTGTGGTAGGTACAAATGTTGATGATGGTGGTAGGGAATGTTTATTGTGAGTCATGGTATGTCATTTTAGAATGGTTAGTGACAATCATGTATATATTCCACCATTCTATCCTAGTAGGTGTGGTTGATTGGGATCCATGATTGGTTGCTCAAGAAAGGGTGGTGAAAGTAATACCATTATCCCTCCCATTTGGTCTGTTAGTCATTGTCAATGGGACGTCGTGGTGGGTGGTCTGAAGGAGGTCAGGGAAACCCATGGGTAAATAGGGAAACACATTGTGTCACGGCTGCATCTATGGAATGGTGACTCAACATTCTATTACATAGAAGGGGTGTTTGAAATCCTCATATTGAAAATTTTTACAGTCAGTAACTTATTCTTCATGCCATAACAATGCATATTTAATTCATAAACCAAAACTCTTCTTCATTATAGCTCCATAAGCACACTAAAAGGATGGAGTATGGTGAACCACATGTGGTGTTTGTATATACATATACCTAACTAGTCAACATATGACTAGTTTCAATGATGGAATAAATTTAACTATTATTTATCCTCCCCATTATTTTCAATAATTTAATAATCAATTTAGGTTTAAATGATTTCTTATGACAATATGGAACATGGATATATTATTAACTAAATTGTAAATACATATATTTTACACATATAATAATAAAAAACCCAAGTGAAATGAATGTCAATGGGTGGTATGAAAAACCTCTATTAATATCTATATTTTTCATTATAAATATAATACATTGCAATTTATTTAAACTCTACTTTTTAAAATATTATTTTGTTATTGTATATGTCACATATATGATATAATTTAATGGTAAATTTCATTTAATTTCCATTCATGCTTTGTTTTGGGGGTTTCCAAAGTTTTTATGGAGGAATGGGTGAGTTTTCATTAATTGTGCCAAACCATGAGCCCAATTCCAGATTTAAAAACAAATTTTGATTCTTTTATGACACCTTTCAGTTTTAATTTTTTCAATCCATTACAATTCCAACTTGTCATCCAATGACGTATTAAAACCACAATAATAATTTGGACCATTTATGAATCAATAATCATGGTAGATATATGTTTTTATTCATGGGATTTGGCATGCCCGATAGCCCATTTACATCCATAAAAATATTTATTAATTTGTTAATATAACCTTTTATATTTATGTTTTTTTGTGATTCCATCTATCCCCCTGATCCAACATACCCACTTCCCCCATGCCCTCCTCTCTCTCTTGGGATATCATTTTTCTCTCGAATTTGGATTAAATGTGTTTTAATTCCTCAAATCTCCCAGATTTGAAGAGATAAAATGATTATTTCATGAATCATTCGTTTATCAATATTTTCCCCAATTCTAGTTCCTAAATGATCTCTTCAACCTTATTTTAATATCCTTTGAATGGTGGGCTGTTTGAAAATTTAGATACCAGTGTATTTGTGGTGATTTATTCAATATTTTTTAAGGTAAGTGATTCTTTCTTGGTTTCTCCCTTTTCCATTAGGGATTCATCCCTCATTCATTAAGCTCAAAAATTGTTCAGAAGTTAGTGTTCAAACCTAGGGTTCGAATTGGTGTATCCTTGGTCAAATATAGTGGTCTAGAGATGAATTTATCTTCCTTGTGGTGTAAAAGTGGTGCAGTTGACGTTTTGCACCATGTTTTGAGGGATTCAAAATTTTCATTAGGTGATTCCATGGTTAACCATTTATTTATTTGATAGTATTATTGTTTTACTAGTTTTTTCATGTTCCCCATATGGTGTGGCTGGTGCGAAAACCATTTTTGAGGGATTTGGTTAAAAATTTTATTTTTTAATTTTATTTTTGTTAAAGTTGTGAACTATTAGAATGTAACAGATGTGGTATCTTTTGTGGTAGTTTAATAAAACATGAAATTAATTTATAAATTTTTTAAAGGTGCATAAAAATTCTATTTTTTAATGCATTAGTTTCATGAGGCCCTTGGAATGAGGTTTTTGGAATAGGTTTGTTGTGTAAAACATTTTTATACTTATTGAGAGCATTTTATGAAAATGGGTGTTTTCATTTTTATATTTACTGGTATTATACAATGTGATTTTATAACACATTAAAGTGGTTTTATAAATGTCTCTAGGGCTTCAAATTATACTTTGGTAGTGTTTTGGTGTGGTTTTGTGCTTGAAATATTGTTTTCTAATGGTTTTTATGGAAAAAGATTGGGTATACTAATTGGAATTGTTTTATGAATTATTTGAATGATTTGATGATTTATGTATGCGGTGAAACCATATTAGAAAAATGATTTCGAATGTGTATATTCTCGAAATGCTAAATTTTAAATGTTATTGGGGTTGTTTTGTGATCTGTTCCATCATAGAAATGTTTTACAAAAATGTTTTAAGGATTATATATTGTGTTTAAGATGTGTGAAAGTGATGTGGGGTGTTTTGTGTGAGTGTGATGTGGAAAATGGATTTTGGTTATAAAAGTGTATTTTGTTACATGTGAGTGAACTGTTATGTGAGTTGTAATATACTAGAATGGTTTTATAAATAATTTTAATTGGTTTGTGGAACTGTTAATGAAATACTAAAATCTGTGTGCACTATTTTGGTGTGCGTCAGATTCCAAATCAATTTGAATGAAAAGTGTACTTTTGTGACATGTGTGGTATACATGTGGGAATTTTGGTGAATGTTTGGGGAGGAAATTATATATTCATGTAAAAATTATATTTCTTGACTTGTTTAACGTGTTTGAGAACAAATGGAATACCAGGGTATCTAGGTGGGTAAATGTGTACTTGTATGCTGGCGAATCTGTGGGGTTTGGCCTTAGTCTGACAAATAAATATTGACACATACTACTCAAACTAAACTACGATGAAATTGATTGGGTAGCACTATGTTATGTGTATGTTCCCTAATAGTGGCTCATGCATAAGAACAAATATTTGTGGTGGTTACTCTAACCGAGATACATGGTACCTGGGAGCTAGAATGACCTAGTGCCTAAGGGATATTGTCTATTTCTTGTGATCATTAGATCCTTTTACCAAACATTGACATATGGTATATTTGTATGGAAAATTCAGTTCCTTTGGAAATTCTTTTTAATGTTTTGATTCTTTAAATTATCCCACTTGAAAACTGATCTTATTTATGCATCATTTAGAAATTGTAATTAGAAATTACATGTTTTTGAAAACATGCATCATTTTCATTATTGATTGTTTATCGCATGGAATTATTTTTTGGTGGTATCCTACTGGGCATTTTATCACACCATACATTATACTTGGGTGTTAGAAGACTTGGCTATTTTTATGGTCATTGGTTGGGTGCCGTTTTTAGTTCCAGTGGTTAGGGTTTCTAACAGGTCCTTGGTGGAGATGTCTAGGGAAGATGTCTTGAGGGCGGTTCCCCTTTCGATGAGGATTCTTGGGAATTTTCCTTTTGGTTTTTTACATTTTTATAGTCTTATTTTGTTGGTTTAAAATATGTAATTTTCGTCTGAATTTTTTGAAAATATTGTTTGGTTTGAAAAATATAAATTTTTGTATTGGATTCTATTGTTGTTTTATTTTCAAAAACTCTGGTAAATCATTCCCAATTATCATTTTATGATACCCAAGAACATGTTCCTTCCCATGGGGATCGGGAACACCATTCGAGTCTTGACACATGATAGGTTTGGTTTCTGTTTCGGTGGAATCCTGATTTGGTTTGTGAAAAAATGGTATCAAAGTTGGTTCGATATCGTTGGGTCATATTATTTGGGGAATAGTCATGATAGTATTTAGTTAGGATTGTCGGGACTTGGCATTCTAGTTAGGAGTATTGTGGCAGATCACCACACCTCATGATGGGATTGATGTCTCCATGGGATCTTTAAACTTTCCCGAGTCCTTTTGTTTTCTTTGTTACATGATTATTAGTAAAAATAAAAAGAGAGTTGGGTTAATGGTCTCAGTGAGCTCGAATGGTCTGGAAGGCCATGTGGAGACAGTGATATTTCCCTAGAACACTATATGTGAGTATGAAGTTATTGGAATAATGCCACCAACCATATGTCCAAGTCAATGACTGAAACTAGCTTCCTATAACATTTTCTAGTGTTATTTAATTTTGAAATCATGGAACATTGGTCTTAAAGTGAATTAGTTTTAAGAAGCTTAATGTTTTAGTGAAATTATTATCTAATAATTATTTAATGGTTTGATTTTGGAAAATGGAGAATGAATTTTTCAGAATTGTATTTGAATCGAAAATTGTGTGTTTGCACCTCTTTTGAAAGCATGAACTATATCATGGTTGGTATTGAAACCCTGTTTTTAAAATAGTATACTAAACTGTTGAAAGGTGTTTGAATGGGATGAGATGTATTGAAATATATTTTAATAACTTGATTGTGAGTTTTCATTAGAATGATTATGCCTTTCTAAAATGTTTTTTAAATGCGGCAATTTGGTTCAATTTCATGGTTAGCGGTCTTCAGAAAAAGGAAGTATTAGTTGAATGTTTTGTTTTTGAAATGTGGAATGAGTTTTTATATTGACCATTAGTATTTTCACGAGAGACTACATGCATGGTGTTATATTTGATGATGGATGGTTAATGGAATTATTGGATGAGTATTGGGATGGATATGAGGAAGGTTCCTAGTGTGGCACAAAAACATGCATGTGTGAGGCCCATGGTGTACCATTTGTAGACACACTAACAGCTGAACCAGTTAATTTTGAAAAGATGATTTTAATGGAAAAAATTATGTTTTGATGACTAGATTTGGATGGTGTTTAATTTTTTTTTTTGAAATTGTAGATGTTGTGAGATGTTTTTATTCCAATAACCTCTCCTGTTTGAACTGTGTTTTCGATTTTTGTTTGGTCAGTAAGCTGTGTTGAAGGTCTAGTTAGTGGTCTCTTCTATGAAAATTTTTTTGTTCACCTTTATGGTGGTTCCCATCATGTGTTTGAATGTATTTGTTTTTTATATCCAGACCAATGGTCCATATTGTTTGTGTCCTTAGGTTCAATCATTGTATAAGATACTCCCAATTAAGGGTTAGTGTACAGCTGAAGTGCAAGCCGAATTGTTTCTCCATTTGATGACCCTCCAGTTGATCAATATAAGGAATCTTTTTCATGAGTTTTTTATATTTATTATAAAAAAATTACATTCTTGTTTTGGTGTATCCTCATGTAGTTGGAGAGTGATCTTGGAGGGTTGAAAGAGATCTTTGCATTTTATGTTTCCTGATTTTCTGAAGGTGGAAGTGTTCTAGTGTTTTAATCATGAATGACTATCGAGATGGTGACTAAGAGGTTTTCTCAGTGCTTTATAGATTCTTAGAAGAAGGATTTCACCTTAAACTACTAGTGTGGGAAATATGGGCAGGAGAGGATGTTGTTTGACATTTTATAATTCTGTATTGTTTTGGAAGATTGTATAAGGTCCCTCTCTATGCAATGTTTATATCAGTAATAATGGTCTTGTTCTGTGAAGGCTTGTGATGTCATGTACTCGAATGACCATAAAGTTGATTGTCAGGAAATCCTATTAGAGTCTCTATAATGTTGGGAGAATGTATCCCATGTAAAAATATAAAAATCTCCCATTTTAGAAGATTATGAGTATATGTGTTCTTCACTTCTATTGTTCCTCACCAGAAGAATCATTGTGTGATGAGTGTGCTTCTTGTTAGACCTTGTTTCAGTGAAATATCAGTTAAGGGTAAAGTGAGTTTGTAATGTGTTATAGATTGGATATCATACCGTGGATTTTAGCATAGTTTTTGGTGGAACTGAAAGAAAAATTATAATTTAGGAGTTTTCCAAATACTAACTATAAGGCCGAAGATGCTTCAATCATTTGATCTCTAACAATAAGTATCCGAGAGATGCTGGATCATAGTTAGGGGAAATCATTACATCATTTAAACCCTTATACAATTTCATATCATCACAATTAAATATAGGATTTGTTTAAACCTATGGTGTCATCATATTTCTTCCATTGTTCATGTTCGGTTGAATTAGGTGGAGGACCTATTACCCATGTAACCACGTAATGTCATTCCCTCCCCCTTTGGTATACATTGTGTCATTATAGAATGGTTGGAAATTTGGATAGGCATTTTGCAGACAGATTTTGTGCATGATTAGTAGAGACTGTGTGCTAGGAATCCAGGAAGAATGAATGGTCTACATAGTTAATGCACGATTTCCCAAACTGTACAAACTAACACTGCGCCCTTACCAAATATTTAAAAAAAATTGGGTCATTCTTGGTCGGAAAATGTTGGTCGGTTAAGATGGTTGTTTATTATATGGGGAGACCCACTATGATTCTCATATACATTCCTTCATAAAATTTAAATGGAATTCTATCCTTTTTACTAGTGAGTCCATTATGTCCTCCCCTGTTAGTGTCAGATTTTGTATGAGAAAAATATAGGTGGTCTCTTAGAGTGGGGAGCCTATTTGTCTCCCCTCATACCAATAACTCAGATTTATCCATGGACTTTGCTTGTAGTTAGTTAGTATTGTTGAAAAATATCTAGCTCCAAACATCTTCCATGAGTAAACTGTGTGATTGTAGATAACTCAATTGTTTAGTTAATGTACATTAAGTGTATCCATGTTCGAAGTTGCTGCTCATTTATGAGAATTGATTGAGTCTTGTTCGGATAGTGTTTGAGGGTATTTTTTTGGATAAAGTTTTAATGTGATTGATAATTTCAGTAAAGTGGTGAATGTTTTTGTTGTGATAGTAATTCTTCCATAATTGATCAATAAATATGTCTTTCCCCTTCAGGGGGGAGCTTGGAAAAGAAGCACATCATGGTTTATCTGTTGGGTTTGGTTTCTGTATTTGGCATTGATCATGTTATATAGGGATGGAATTTTTTCCTGGTGGGGATAATTTCCACATACATGAATTATTTTAAAGGTAAATTTTATTTAATTTCGATTCATTTTTGTTTTTTGGGTTTCCCATGCTTTAATGGTGGAAAGAGTGAGTTTTCTTGAATTGGGCCAAACCGTGAGGCCAATTCCAGATTTAAAATTTATTTTGATTTCTTTATAACTCCTTCATTTTTTTAAAATATTTTCATCCATTCCAATTGCTAGATGTCATCCAATGACCTATTAACACTTCCATATTAATTTATACCATTTATGAATCCATAATCCTGGTGGATATGGATTTTTATTTAAGGAATTGGGCCTGCCCGAAATCCCATTTCATTCATTAAAAATATTTTTTAAATAATTTATATCTCCATCAATAATTACATTTTTTCGGTGATTCAAAGTCCCCCACGAGCCCACATACCCATGTCAGTCCCCCATTTTCTCCTACACCTTTTTGGAGCTCATATACATTAGGAATTTTGATGAAACATCTCTGAATTTCTCAAATCTCCAAGATTTGAAGAGGTGAATTGATTATTTTATAACTCCTTAATTTATCACTCATTCATCCACATTCTTGTTCATAAAATTTCTCTTAAACCATTTTCGAATCCCCCTTGAATGGGTGGCTATTTTCAAATTCATATACAATTGAATTTGGGGTGATTTATTCATTATTTTTCATGGTATGTGATTCCTTGTTGGTTTCTTCATTTTCTCTCAGGGATTCCTCCCACTTTCATTACGTTTTCAAATGTCTGGAAGTTAGGGTTCAAAGCTGGGGTTTTATTTGTTGTCAGTTTGGTCAACTATTTTGGTCTACGGCCCTATTTGTCATCCTCGTTGTGGGGAGGTGGTGCAGTTGATGTTTTGCACCATGTTTTGCGGGATACTACGCGTTCTTTTGGTGATTCCATGGTTAACCATTCCATGATGAGTTATTTTTATTTTTTTAATTGTTTTTCATGTTCCCCATATGTTTTGTGTAGTGAGAAGACCTTTTTTGGGGGATTTGGTTAAGCATTTAATTTTATAATTTCATTTTTGTTGAGGTGGTGAACTTTTAGATTGTAACACATGTGGTATCTTTTGTGGTAGTATTATAAAACATGAAATTGATTTTTGATTTGTTGATAGGGGATTTAAATTATGTTTTTTTATCTTTATTGTTTTGTGGGACTTGCATGTGGGTTTTTTGGAATAGGAATGTTTTGTAAAAATTCTTTATACTTCTTGAGAGAATTTAATGAAAATGGATGCTTTCAATTTTATCTTTTGTGGTGTTATCCTATGTGATTTTATAACATTTTAATGTGGATTTATAAATTTTAATAGGGACAAAAATCCTTCTTTGGAAGTGTTATGGTGTTGTTTTGTCCTTGATCATTGGTTTTGAAATATATTTTTTGAGAAAATATTGGGTATACAATTTGGAATTATTTTATGAACGAGTTGGAGGATCTAATGATTCCTGTAAGTGCTGAAACCATATTGGAAAAATGTTTTGGAGTGTGTATATTCTGAAATGGTACAATTTAAATGTTAGAGGGGATGTTTTGTGATGGGTTTCATCTAGGAAATGTTTTACAAGAATGTTTTAAGGATTTACTAATGTGAGTAATAGGTGTGAATGTGATGTGGGATGTTTTATTTGAGTGTGATGGGAAAAATGGTATTTTCATATGAAAAATGATTTTATGTAACATGTGAGTGGGATGTTATGTGATTTGTAATATGTTGTAATGGTATTATAAAATTTTTTAATGGCTTTGTGGAACTTTTAATGATATCTAAAAAGTGTTATGAACTATTTTGGCGTGAGTCATATTTCATATCAATTTGAATGAAAAGTGGACTTTTCTAACTTTTATAGTATAAATGTTAGAGGATTGGTGAGTTTTTTATAAGGAAATTATATTTTCATGTGAAAATTATATTTCCTTAATTGTTGAACTTTTTTGAGCACTAAATGGAAATCCCAGGTATCAAGTTGGGTGGACATGTACTAGTATGCTACTGAATCTATGGGGTTTGGCCTCCGTTTCACATTTCAATATTTACACATAATACTCTAACTAAACATTGATGATGATGATTTGGGAGAACTAGTTTTTGGGAATGTTCCCTACTACTTGATTGTGCATAAGAACTGATATTTTTGATGGTTACTCTCATCGAGATACAAGGTACGTAGGACCCACAATGAGTTAGTGCCTCAGGGTTTTTTCCTATTGGTTGTGCTCCTTAGTTAATTTATTCAAACTGTCAGAATATGGAATATTTTGCTGAAAAAATTAACTATCTTTAGAATTTATTTTAATAGAGTCGATTCTATAAAATAAACCTCTGAAAAACAGAATTTTTTAGTTCATCTTTTTGGAATTGTAACTAGAACTTACATGCTTTTTAAAACAAGCATGATTTTTATCATGGAATGTTTATCACATTGAATATATTTGTGGTGGTATCTTACTGGTCATTGGATCACACCCTTCTTACACCATTTGGTTTATGTTTACATGGTTATTTTTTTGTTGTAGGTTGGGTGTTTTTTTAGTGCCAGTGGTTCTGATTTCTAGCAGGTCCGTGGTGGTGAGGTCAAAGGGAGATGGCTTGAGGGTGGTGACCCTTGCCATGATGGTTCATGGAATGTTTAGTTTTGATTTATTTTCTTTTGTTATAGTCTCATTGTGTTCTTTAAAATATTTAATTCTGTTATGAATTGTTGTAATAGATTGTTTCGATTGATAAATATTTATTCATTTTGTTTGATTCTTTTGAATTTTTTAATTTTATAAACTCAGGTAAATCATTCCTAATTATCATTTTATGATATCCGAACACTTGTGCTAGCCCATGGAGATCAAGAATGCTCTTCGTCCCTTGTCACGACATGGGTTTGGTGACAGTATTGGTGGTAACTTGATTTGCTTCGTGACAATAGAACTAATGCATTATACATCTCTTATGTAACTTAAATCAGTTTCATATTAATTTATAATGATATGGTAACTTATTTTAGATCAATTATATTTATAAAATAAATTATAATATTTCTTAGAAATATAAATATATAATGTATTATTGTCTTCATTAAAATAAAAATGTTTAAATTATATAAATAAAAAATTTAAACATTATAAATAATAAAGTTAATGGTGTAATCATTTATATATATACATAATAATGAATTCAATTTAACCAAATTAAATATATATAAATAGATTATAATTTAATATATTTTAATATTATGATTTTTATATATAATAATAATCATTATAACTAGGGATAAATATATTTATATCATAAAATTATATATAATTATGAATACAGTAGAAAAAATATTTTAAATATGTGATTTGTTTTTATTTATACTTACATTTAATATACTTACTTTATAATTTATTGATTTTAAAATTTTATATATATTTTATTTATAAATAATTATTATATCGTGTCATCAATATTTTATATATCAATTACATAATTTTCTATAAATACCTTTTTAGTGTTTTCATAAATACATTTTTTATAGTTTAAGTGGGAACCCTCACAAAGGACCCAACAATAAAAAAATTTAAATTCAAACAGTGAACCAAAATTATAATCGAAATATGATTATAGGATTTTAAAATGGACCCTAATATTGGGTTGGTGGGAGGGTGTGACGTTTCCTATGACATTGAATGGAATTTTGAGATATGTGGTAGACTTTTTTTAATATCCTAGAAATGGTTTGAAAGTGATGAATGATATGAAATCAGTACTCATATATGGATGATGTATCAAATACTACACAAGACAAAATATTATAATCCTTTTGTTTTGTTTGAGGAGTCATCGGTAGGAAGGTCCTAGGATGAAATCATCACATAGTGATTGGTTTATATATTTTCTATAATGAGGGGTTTTATGAAGGTTTGAGATACAGGAGAAGCATCTGGTGGGGGAATAACCGTAATGGTTTTGTCGTATTTGATTTTTTATTCACAACTTGTACAAAACATAAATTTCATGACTAAAAAAATTCAATAAATAATTCTCATAGAAAATTCCCTAACCCATAGATGTTATTTTTCATGTTAGATGTATTATTAATTTAAATTATATCTTTTGAAATGATACCTCATCAAAAAAAGCTTCCTAAACATATTAATTGATAATACATCACACATGAACCAACAAATGTATACATTCTCACTATAAACTATAAAGTCATTTTTGATTAAATACATTACAGTGTATGAGTCATTATGGGCATTAATAAAAATCTTAAATCCTAAGGACCATTACCCCCATTGACAAATAACAATACCCAATGACAGATAAGCATGAACAGTTCCTATAAGAAGGAATATTCTCATAATCTCCCATCTTGAATACATTAATATACACATCTCAGTAGGTTAAAGGGTTGATAAATTGGGAAGCTAATGAAGATATAACATGTAGACTTATATTATTCCCCTAAATCATCAAAATAAATGTAAAAATATAATTTTTATATATGATTGGTCAATATCAATTTATATTTTATTTGAAGAGTGCCTACAAAGAGGATCATCACCACCTTGCCTTTATTTCCATCTTCGCACATAAATGATTAATTATTTTTCTATCATAAAAAAAGTAAAAATTCACCAGTAGCCATCAAGGCTTACAAGTCTATATGTAAACATAAAAATCAAAGGGATACATGGTTGGCATTACATAACAATAATCAATGTATTCAAATCATTGATGTCGAGAGAAAACATTACAACACAATTAACTCCCAACATGTTTAGAATTTTAAAAATCACCATATCTTATTATCTAGAGTTGAATATTGTCAGTGATAAAACTATATAACTATGTTACACCGAATATCTTGTTCTGTTAACATAAATGATGGATCAAAATATTTCCCTAAAACCTTCTAATGTATATAAGATAATTCCCAATAATTACTATATCATGCATTAATTCCCAAAAAATGTGATATATATGCATAATATTTTGAGACATGTTACTAAAATATTAGAATCCTCATTTAATTGTATTTTGTTAATAATTACATAGATGATTAATTTTCATGCAGAGGGTGGAATTAAATGTTCATTTAAAGTTCCAAACATCTGTGTGGTTTGCCTAATAATGTTTATTTGGATATTTTAATCATTATTATAGTGAATTGGAGTTCAAATATCTATTAAAATAATTATATTAAACATACCATTGTTTATATATGAAAATATAAATTTTATTATTATATTTTGCATCACAATTGAAGATATGTTGGATGACGGTGATATCTAATTTTTTAATACCCATCATTTATCTTATTGATGATTGACTGGAAAAATAAATTCATATATGCATGAATATTATTTTTGGCCCCGACAAGAAAAGATGATGTTTATTATTAATCATAACAAAAAGTGATATTGAATGGGATCACATTCATGGTGAGTGTTTGTTATTATAATGTCTTTATGTTTGTTAATTCTATTATTGGTATCCTACTTAGTAATGATCATGAAAATTATTTTTCTTACACTATATTTTTTGACATTTTTAAAATATGGTATTGTTAACTGAACATTATATTAGCGATTCATGTAGAAAATTCCTATATTGGATGTTCAAAAAAATTAATATATTAAATGGATTCTTTTTCTTCTTCCTAGAGAGCTTACAAAATGTGATTATTATTTTTCATTTTATCAATAATAGATGTTGGATAAATGGAACATAGAGTATATTAACAACCCCCTGATAATTTTTTAAAAAGAAACACATGGGGGGGAAATATGTTAGATTTCATTAAAAATTAATTTTGGGTTTCAGATATTCCCATTTTTTGACCCCTATATGTACTAATTATCATATTTTTTCCTAAATTATGACGATAAATGAATTGGTTCTTCTAGGATAGATTAATAAGAAAATAAATATCTTTATTCGAGATATTTTTCAATCATGCTTAAATGTGGGTAATTGGTTGTATGTTTCATCTAAAATCTCAAATGATAGGGCTCTCTACAAAAAAATAGTATGTTCTTCAAAATGGAGAGAAATAATGGAATGGTAGTGGGATTTGTTCAATACAATCATCTAGTTAGTGAATATTTCAAATATTAAACATAAATAACGATTTTTCATATAACACGTTTCTTTTTATATTTAAATGAATTAAATATTATGGGTTAACAAACTAGATTTTTATAGTGACTCTGAAAAATAAATTAATCATGAATAAATATGGCTATTGATCCCTTAGTTAATGTTTATTACTTTTCTTCAACAGTGAATCCTTTAGTAGGTGTTTACTGTATTTACATTGATAAATGAGAGATTATATTTGAAATTCAAAGTATCATTAAATAATTAATTGATGGATGTTGGTGTTATCATAGATTTTGTTTTATAAATTAATGGAAGGATGTTTTATGTTTTGTGTATGCAGACCTTCAAGTCAATCTAATCACACTATGCATCAAATTGACGTGAAATTGATTCAAACAACATCAAGGATGACTATAAAAAAATTTCAAATTGAGCATTGAAATTATAATCGTCTATGATAGGATTATAGAGGGTGACAAATGTTTTTAACTAAAATGTAATTTATAAAATGAAACAAAACACATTATATTCCAAACACATAACCACTATGCTACAATATTTTTTCACAATCGATTGATAAGTGTATTTTGATTTTTGGTACAATTAAAATCAGTTTTGGAAAAACCATTTGTATAGCTTCATTAAATGTAATATATACTGATGGGTTTATCTAATCCATTTTCATAACCATAAAATATACAAACATTTATGGAAAATACCATTGGTATAATGTCATTTTATTGAAGACAATCCCATAGTTTTTATTTAATATTTCATATAGCTATGACTTATACCCACAGTTTTTTTTTCAAAAAGAATTGTACAAGGTCATATGACAGTTTACATACTAGTGGTTTCGGTCAAACCCTGGGTATAGGGTCTTCTTATGGTACCTATACCAACAATTTCTCAATAATCGTCGGTATAGGTCCATTTTATAGTACTTTTGGAAATGGATTGAACCTTCATGAACAATAAGCCATCATATTGGAGACTACACTATGAAGCATTAATACCATTACTAATGAAAATAATGTCTGATTCGATGATGTAATTTTTCTATCATCTCTCATGTTTTAACATTAATCCATGGAGTAATTCGTAAGCTTCAGCCACTGGTGGATCCAAAAAATATTGGATATAATAGTTTAAAGTTGTGATAACGCATCCCATATGATCACATACAACAAAACGCCATTCAATAGAATCTCTATCGAGGATAATTTCATGAACATTAATCTAAAGCACGTTGGATTGTTGGCGGGCTTATCAAATAGAAGTTAGAATACTGAAAGTGGTTATAGAGCCGATTCTCATTCTGCTTTCCAATGACCTTCCATGATATAGCATGCAGGATCCAAAAATAGTCACGTTATTAAATCATGTTATAGAGTGTGTCATATTGTTTCTCCCAAAAAAACCATGATATTTTATATAGGGATTATACTCTATCTATGGGGACGGAACAAATAGTCTTTGATAAAAGTGAAACAAATCAATTCACCATCATCATAATCCTATCCACATTTGGTTTCCATGGATGATAAATGATCTAGTAATATTGATTGTAGAACAATTAATGTATTGGAGATTATTATTCAATAATGAGTAAGGGTATCAAATTTTTCTGTTCAATATATCATATGAATGGAATACTCATAATAACCCTCTAATCCGTTTGATTGAACCACAAATATAGTTTATCAAAAAACCATATTTTATTAGAATCATTAAAACGGAAAAAATAGTACAATCCTCTCCATCAGAAACCATGAGAATTTTGGCCATCATCCCAGACATTTTAATAATCCATGAGACACTCAAAATCATCAATTTAACTCCATATCCAGTCCTCCAAATTGGTCACTTTTGACAAAGAGAACCAAATTACCAAAGGCATCTCCAAAAAATCTATGGTGGGGGCTTAAGACTACCACACATAAGCCAATATGGGGGAAATATTTGGATTCAATGATCTGAGAGAATAGAGAACTAGGTTTATGAATTAGGTTCTATCCATTAATTTTTAAAAGATCTATATTGATCAGGTATATGTAGTAATATCCCATACAAACAAAAGGTTAGAGATGCATAGATCATCCCAATCATACAAATGAGCATTTTTCAGTCTTGCATACCCCACCAGATCATGTGAATGAGATAGTGAATTTGGTCAATAAATACTTCAGGTTGACTAAATAAATAAATATTTTAATTTAGAATCAATTGATCTACATGCTTTATAAGTTCATTTATCCCTACATTATAAAATCTATATAAATTCCATCCTTGATTTCTTTTGTCTAACCAGGCCCTGGTGCTCAAGGGAACCACTCTGTTTGAATGAAAAATAGTCTCAAGGTTCCAAATTTATTTATTTTTTTTAAACAACATGAATAACTGATAATAGGGAAATATCTTCCATTCTTCAGGGAGTCTCACATGAGTTGATAGAAATATTTTATTAGTAATAATTAACCAATTGTATTTTTGCTTTATAATATATTTGGATAAGATGAAAATTGGATATTCGTTATTAATGTGTGTCCCTTGAGAAAACTAAATCTACCATCAGAAAAGATTATATGGGAAATAGTTGTAAATCTTCTATAATACTTCCCCTATGAAATATGTTGTCTTAAGCTTGCAATGAAAATATATTAGAAAAAATACCATCCATCAAGACACATGGGAAAGGGGAATGTGGTCCCCCTATCTTAACTCCCTGGTATGGGTGAAGCATTGAGAGAGTGTACCATTGATATTAATATTGAGGAATAATAAGAAATGATTCTTGAATTTTCATCAGTTGAATGATAATACTATAATGCTCTATATTTTAAAATAATAACATATATGAAACACAATTGGGAATTTTACATTTCAAAAAATTATAATGAATATGAAATTATTAATTTGGTTTGAATGTATATTATTTTGAATTATTGAAATAGTTTTTTATAGTAGGTTGTTTTTTATTGGTCCTTATTATACTACACAAGTGATTAATCCGGACATGCTTTTGAGAAAATTAAAAAATACTCAAATGAGTGTAAATCATTTTACAAAATGGTTGCAAAATAAATTACCATTATAAACCACGTATGAATCATAATGAAATTATTTTCATAACACTTCTCTTCTCTACACGACCAGTTTTTATTGTGATACATAAAAATGTACATGAAGTTGGGAGATATTAACTTGCATATCATAGGTTTTGAGAGGTTTGATTCATCAAAAAAGTAATAGGGGATTGGCGAAAGAGGTTGAAATCCACAAGATGTTATTCATGTGAAAAAAACATGTTCCATTAGTGAATAATTTATATGAAAAATTAGGGATTTCTAGTTCTCTGCAAACTGTGTTGATAAATATGAGTTTTATCATTGTTAAATTAATAAATGCTTAAATAGATTGGTTTTATCAGCGCTAAAATATTCGCTGATAAAACATATCATTATCAATGATAAATTTACAAGAGATTGAATCTATATTTATTATGACTAATAATATAGCACTGATATATATAGATGTTATAATAGCGTTTTCATTCTAGATCTAATAAGAATATTTAAAATAAAGTAATGAAATATTAAATTAATATATATTAAAATTGAATCAATTCATAAAAAATAATATAAATTATCATTATTAATAAATAAAGAATATAAATGAATGATTAAAAAATTTAGAGAAATTGAATAATTTAAAATCAATAGTCCAAAAAAATTTAAATTATCGGTTTAGTTTTATTAATTATATATATTAAAAACCAATTATAAATAAATATATATTAAAATGAAGATGAAAACATATTGAAAATTTTAAAACATAGTAAATACGCACAAAAAATGATTTTTTCCGAATAATTATATTAGTTCGGAACACTATAAAAATTGATGATAATATTAAATAATTCATTTAAACAAATTAATTATATAGATTTCAAAGCTTTCAGAAATATTACAAATTTGAATATAAAATTGAAAGATTATTAATCATATAGTTTAAATATAATTATGAATATTAAAACAACATAATCATTTCTGTAAATTTTTTTAATTAACTGAATTAATTCTAATCAATTATATTAAAGTTCAGAGACATAATAATGCATTTAAATAAATTAAATATATTAATAACAAATGTTTTAAAGGAATTAAACCTTAATTGATGAAATTTAATGAATATTAATCACATAAATAAAAATATTTAAATTTTAACGTTGTTAAAAAAATTTTATAAATAAATATTAAACAATGAATATGTTCAATAAATATTAAAAATTGATTAATATTAAAAAAATAATTATGATTAAAAGAAAACATATTATATATGATTAAATAAAATTTAATAAGTTATACACATTAAAAATTGAATATGTAATATTAATTACAACAATTACATACACAGAATAACTAGTTTAAAAATCATGGCATGCCCCTTGGGGGATTTACATCGTATATAGTAACTCAGGCATGTGGTGATATGGGCATGATGCGGGGTAGGCGGTGATGCAAGCATGATGCAAGCCAAGTGTTTTAGATTGGATGATTTAGTCATGATGCTACATCGAGCCATCCTGAAATTTCATTGGCCACTCAGCCATGGGGCTATAGGCTTTGTAAATTTATTCCTCTACCGAGATAGAAATAGGCCATTTCTTTCATAAAAAAGAGCACAAAACCTACACATAATAAATTTATATCAATGAATAATTATTATATATATATATATATATATAACGTACTCATGGATACAAATACACCAAAACACAAAGAAACACCTCACCCAATGATGAATGGGCAATCCATAATGCCCCCGAGATAAACCACCTATATTCAATATTCCTATATACCTCATTTGTTATTGATATTTTCCCTACGACACTAAAAACTTATTCATAGACTAGCATAACCCATAGGTCCCTAAATTATTGTGCACCCATATAGGTTTTATGACAACCCATTGGGAATCCCCTACAAACAAATGATGGACCCGCCCCGGCCATACCTTACACTTCATTTATCTTATTAAATGTCATGGATGTTTGAAATAAATGGTCGTCGGACCCCCACCATCACCATCAATCAGGTCTTCGCCAATATGAATCACTGGTCAATAGAGACGTCTGTCACATAAACTCTTTGAGATTCACAGACACTTCGACCATGCATCCAATGATGTCTCATGACTCCTACAACACCGACCCTACCACAACCTTAGGTGGTCCTCATCAATGGTGAACCGTTGCAGTCGCTCGTGGGTCCACTATCATACTGCGCCCAAAACATTAGAAATGAAGTGATTTCGCCCCTCCAATATACAAAATCCTTCCATCCCACACATTCACCACCACCCCTGAAAGAAGATTCACAATCCCTGTAGTAATCCTTGCACCGACGCCGCCATCCAACTCTCACCGTCTCTCGAGGGCATGCACTATTGAAACAACAAAGAACGACCTTAAATGACCATATCTATCATTAACATTCAATGTGAAGCACAACCCCATCATTTTCATTTTCTATATAATATATGTGATCATGTTAGGAATGGTGTATATTGGGGTTCAGTTATAGGGAAAATTGTGGGAGTTTGAGAAAGTATTATATGAATCAATTGTAATTTATTAAATCATATTAAAAATAATAAAAAATAATAAGTAAAAATGAATAAATATTAATCATATAAAATAAAAACATTTTGAAAATATTGAATATTATTAAACAAATAAGTATAAATTTTATAAAAAATTTAAAATTCCAATTTTTTTAGAAATTATTAAGTATCAAAAAATGACTAATTTAATGAAATAATATTAAAAATGATAAATTTAAAAGAAAAAAATTTCAAAATAAAATTATAATGTTTATTAATAGGTTTAATAACAATAATTGAAACATATAAATTCGAATAAAATTATATAAATAATTATAATTATTACTACTAATTATTGAAGTATGCATTGTATTAGTTGTATATTGAAAATATAATATGTTACTAACCATTATAATTTTCAAATAATTATTAAATTGATTATTTTGTTAAATATATAAATATATGAAGATGTATAAATAAATATCAAAATAGAATTTCTTACAAAAATGATAAATGATTTTCTATTAAAAATGAATAAATTATCGAAAATACAAAAAAATGGAGATATATTAAAAACCAATAAATAATATTTGATAAATAAATAGTCATACATGTACAGAAAAACAGTTCCATAGACATACATGTACACATATATGCACAATATAAAAATAAACATAGTAGACAACACATACACATACACATACACATAGGCATAAGAATATAAACATACCCATACATGTATGTAAATATTAACATACATACAGTTACATACCCATTATTGCATTGACCACTATGGCTCATAGGCCCCTATATAATTGTGCCCCTCTATAGGATTTATCCAAAAAAATTAGGGCTCCCCTAAAAACCAACGATGAAAAGGCCCCAACCACACCTTATACATTCATTATCTCAATGAACGTCATGGGATATTTTCTTATATGATCTTCGGACCAACACCCTCACCTTCAATTACGTGTTCGCCAATGAAAGTAATAGTTGAACCAATAATTCCACCAAATTAGCTCTCTATGATTTACAGACATGTCGAACTTGCATCCAATGTTGTCACATGACTCCTACAATGCGGACATCATCGCCACGTCAGGTTTTCTTCTGCGATGGAGTGCCGCCATAGTCACTCTTGGGTCCTCCATCGACTATGCCCACATCATTAGCAATGAAGGGTTGTATCCCATAATACATCCACAATCATTCCATCCCACACATTAAACACCTCGCCAGAAACCTACCACTCAAGATGGGTTGTGATCCCTTCACCGACTCCCCCATCCAACTCTCGTCATCTATCGATGGAACACACTGTTGAGACTGCAATGAACAGGCCTCAAACACCCCATCTGTCATTACCAATCATCATGTAGCACATCCCCATAATTTTCATTTGTTTCAATAAACACCTAAATCATGTTAGGCATTTCACAATGGTGTTGAATTTCAAGGAAAATGGTGTGGGTTGTAGACGGTTTTATAAGAATCTATTATTTGATTTTTAATAAAATTTAAATAATTAAAAATTTCTAAATAAATATGAGTAAATTATAATCTTATAAATTATAAACACATATAAAAATTTGAATCTTATTATATAAAAACGTATTATTTTTAAAAAATTAATAAATTCCAAAAATATAGAAAATTGTTATATATAGAAAATGTAAAAATATTAATGAAATAATTTTAATTATGAATAAATTAAATTAAATAAATTAAAAAAAATTGAAAATATTTTTCATAACATTAAATGAATAATTTTCAAAATATATAAAATAGAATAAAATTTTATAAATAAATATTACTATTGGTGTAATTTATTGAATTGAGGAAATTATTAAGTTTATATAAAAAATATTATATGATATTAGACATTATATTTATTTAATAATTGTTAAATTATTAATATTTAATTTAATATAGACATACTAAAAATTTAAAAATAAATATCAAAACTGAATATATTACAAAAATGATAAATGGTTATATAATAAAAAGGAATAAATTATTGAAAATACTAAAAATGGGAATATTTTAAAAATCAATAAGTAATATTTAATCAATAAACATACAAACATGTACACATATACATACTCATAGACATACATGTACACATACATACTAAACATACAAATACAAATATTGGAAAACACAAACACATAAACATACACCTAGGCATATGCATATAAACATACACATAAATGTATGTACACATACACATGTGTACACTTACATATCCATTTATGTACATTCATATATATCTATTCATACACATATATACATACACATACAACATAAAAAATACATATACACATACACATACTAATACTATTACATACACATAAAAATGTATATGAATACACATACACATGAATTTCCGTATACATACACATCCATAAAATTACATTCAAGTTAATGCACATACAATCACATATATACATATGTAAATATACCAATATACAACATTAACATGCACAAATACTAATATATAGGAACACACACAAGTACATAAACATAATTTTATATATATACATATACATATAATCACACATACTTAAACAAACACAAATATACATACACATACTCATCCATATAAACAAACACATACTAACAAATTACCATGCACAAAAAAAAACACATACTCATGAACATACAAACTTACATACATATGTGCATATACATATATCGACAGTATAAATTTTTAAATACATACACATACACATACAAATACAGACACACACACACACAAATGCATATATGTAATTATATTTACACATATATACATACACATTCACATACACATACCAAAATGTTTACCATAAACATATAGTTACATACAAATCAATGCACATATACATATACAAGCGTACAAACAATAAATGTAGATAAACACACACACTCACAACACAACATAATAGATTCATACACATACAACACATACATATACAAACTCAAATAGACAAACATATACAAAATCATATACATATGTAGTCTAATGTTATATGAAATATATTTATATATGTGTGTGTGTTTGTGTGTGTGTGTGTGTGTTATTGTTACATAGATATACTTCTCAAAATAATAATATTATTTCAAATAAACATAAGAATGAATATACATATATATATTAAATTATTCTATGTGTCATATAGTAATCTTAAAGAAAAGTTATCAAAATTCCAGGATTTTTAAAAATGTTATAAAAAATAATATTGAATGTGATCCATCTTATTACTTCCAGTTTAGAAGAGTAATAGAATATTTCACCATAGGTAGTAATATAACATGAATAAAAAAAATATTGAATTAATAATGGGTGAAATTATAAATTAAATGGATTGATAAAATTTAATGAAAATTAACAATTAGTATCAAATTCATAATACAATAAATTATAACTTCATAGTTAAATATTTAATATGGCAATACATAATATATTATTTAAATTCCTATGAGTTAAATACATTAATTTTTGTAGTCTATTGTTAATTTTAGATAACTCTACATTTGGAATCTGATGTCTTGAAGTGCATGTTTGAAGGGTGGGATTAGTGGTAGTGTGCCCCTTTTTTGTTTGATACTTCAGCATCCTTTAACATCTATACACAACTTTTTATAATTCACGAGTCAGTGTGTTTCATCCTCAATAGTGGTGAATGACAAGTACGGGCTCAATGCACAATTCCTGAACTCCTCCATCCATATGGGTTTCTTTTACTGGGGAAAATACACACCTGGGGGTGATGATTGTCATATCCATATTACCGCAACTTGAATGTAAGGTGTTATTGATGGGGCATTGTAAACGGTAATAAAATAAATGGAGGCAATAGTTGTATGTTTTGAAGCTGGGGTGTTGTGGCTGATTGTTTGAGAATGGACGGTGATGGAGGGTAGTGACCTAGGTATTCTTTTTCGATGGTAAATCGTCGTACATCATCTGGAAAAGGGTGGTAACATTGTTATTAGAGTTTGATGGAGGGTCGTTGCAGGTTTCCCAAGAACGTGATGTGACAATCATTTCCATATTCCCCATATCTGGCCTGGTAGGTAGTCTCAGTGGGACGTAGTGACTTTTCGTGGTTGTGATTGTCCGTGTAGTTGGTTTTTATTGGTTTTTGATGAAGATATAATGGGTGGTGATGGTGGTGGGATTTGTCTATGGGGGAGTCATGTAAATTCGTTTTGAGAATGGTCAGTGACAATCATAAACATCTTCCCCCTCTCTTCCCATATTGGAATTTTTGAGGGGTACCACAGAAGGTTGTCTGAGAATGGGTGGTGATGGTTATATCAATCTTCCCCCCATTAGGACTGATACGCCAGGTCGATGGGGCATTGTGACATGTCAAATGTGAGAGTCATGGGTAACCTAATGGAATAGAGGACAGTAGGCAATGCCTTGGCCTGCTTATGTGGAATGGTGACACAACATTTTGATTAATAGATGAGGGCGGGGGTTTGAAAACATCAAATATAATCTAATTTAGGGATGCTAACTTATTCTATACACTCAACAAATGCAACATTATTTTTTCATCTAAATATATTGTTCACTGTAGACACAGAAACTCGTAGAAATGATGAATTTGTCTAAACCTAAGATCATGTGTGTGTGTGTGTCTACACTTAATGATTCAACATTCTAGTGTTGACTTATTCTAATTGTCTTTAAATTCTCTATTTTTTCCCCTGAACATTATATTCATTATTTTTTTTCATTTTAATGTTCAATATGTTTTGACCTTATTAAGGCACATGGGAGGTTTTTTTAAGAGCTCATAAATTGTAATCATTGTTTTATTATAAAAATATTTTATTTATTTGATTTATGTATACTTAAATAAAGGTAATAATATTTTTTGGTTTATTTCCATTAAAACTAATAATTGAATAATGGTTTTTATTTAATATTATTATATAATTAATTATAATAATTATAATTAATTATACCTAATATTTATTGTTTTAAAATATATATTTAAATGAATTGCTTGATTTTTTAATAATTTTTTTTTTAAAATTACAATATTTGTTATCTAATATAGAATTTTTTATAATAATATTATTTAATTGTATAAATATTTAGAAAATTATTATTATTATTGAGATACTATATTTTATAAATAAATGAGATATATTATGTTTTTGTTTTATAAAATTTATATATTTTAAATATATATAATAATTATTATATAAAAAATTCTTAAATTATATTTATGTTTTAAATAAAAATCGATTTTGATTTATATAAATTAAAAATGATATATATATATATATATATAATTTCAAAACCGAGCATATTTTATTTATAAATAAAAATTTATTTAATGGAAAAAAAATCAAACAATTATCAATATAAAAACCTCCATGTTTAAAAAATTACAATTTTTATATGTTTTGTTAAAACGAAATGAATAGACAAAAAAATGAATTTATTATAATATTAAAAACACAATCATGTATTGGACAATTAAAAATAGTATTACAAAAATTCAATGTGACTTCATTGACTAATAAAAAGGGAGTAATGATTTTGATAAAAAGAATAATGATTGGAGAGATTATAATATATATTAATTATAATGTTATACATAAATCTATTTATAATTGTGAGGTTTTATCCCACCTACAATCGTGAAAATATACTTGTGAATTGTCAAATGTCATTCCTTAACCACTCCATCGATATCCATGGGATATCAGATAACTCAAATATTTTTAACAATCTTGCATTAATTATTTTTTACCATGATCATATTTTATACAATTAGTGTCTGGGATTATTGTAACATGAAATTTAAAAATATATAAACTATTTTTTTTTTGAACTACAATTTTTACATTAATTCATCTGACGCTAATTTCCCTATGTTCTTCCATTTTGTTGTGACTACTTTCTATTTTCCTAAAATCCATCAAATGAACAAAATATAGTTAAGAGTTCAAATAATTTAATTCAATTATTTATGGTTAAAAGGGTTATATATATATATATATATCTCTGTGTCTGTGTGTGTCTACTAGGATACAAATATATAAAATTCTATTTTCAGTGCATATGAAGAATGTTTATATTGTTTTAAATTTTATTTCAAGAACCTAGACAGATAAAAGGACATGGTATGTAAAAAATTTTGTTTGTATTTTTAGTTATCTATTTATAAAAAAAAATATATGCACATCATATATATGTGCTGAACCGACATTTCGGGAACTGGTCATTATACATGGTTTTAGAGAAACAGTCTAGATAATTTTTGAAAATTTGATGAAAATTAATAATTTCAAATAATCCTCATGGGTAAAATTTATTTCCCTATTTTCACAAAAAAATTACGTGTATGCAATTATTTAGAGGGGGAATAATTTTAGAGCCCAATAATTAATTGTTATTATAAAAATATTTTATTAAATGGATTTATCTATAATTAATAAATAACGATAAAAAGTTTAAGATGTTTTCCTTTCATAATAATTAATGGAATTAAGTGTCATAAATAAATTTATTATTAGCTAATTACAACAATTTAATTTATTTATAAATATTATTTAGAGTTTCAAAATTATTATTCTAAATAAAAATATGTTTTTCTATTATATGAATGAATAATTTTAAAAAAATAATTTTATTAAATAATTTATCTAAAATATAATTTATTATTACAATATTAATTAATGGTAAAACATGTTTTTTAAAATTATTATTATTATGAAAAATAGACAGCATATTTATTTCATAATAAAAAATTAATTTGAATTATTTATATGGAAAAAATAAATTATATATATATATATATTTAATATCATGAAAATGTTATGTATATAAAAATGAATTTATATTATGATTACAATATATGTTCAATCCATTATATGCATAAAAATTTGGATGATTTAAAAAAATATTGTTTATAGGATTTGATTAAACAAAATGATAAAACATATATTATTTTATATTAATATAATAATAAAATCATTGATTGTCCAAGAGAAAAAGGTATGTTACAAAAAATTAAGAGACAAAATAAAAAGGGGGTAATGATTTTTTTTAAAAAGATGAAATATTATTATGATTAATACATACATTAGTAATAAAGTAAAATATAAGGTAATTTTAAAATGTAAGGTTGTTTTAAAAATTTCATCATGTCAATCTACATGTGAATTGACCACAGTCAATATGGAATGCCTCCTTCCCTATCCATGGGTTGTCAAACTGCTCGATTTTTTTTTCTAAATTCATATCAATTATTTTTAACTTTAATCAATTTTTTTCTATCAGCCTATCTCCTAGTAGAATTTTGACATATAAAAACATAGTAACTAATTTTTTTAATACTCACTTTTCACATCAAAACATATTACCCTCATCTCCCCATGTTCGACCATTTGGTTTTCACAATATCCAAACTCAAATAACACAATTGACCTAAAAACATGTATGTATTCATTTCATTTAATCAAATTATTTGTTTCACAAAGGGTTATATATATAAATATATACACCTATATAACTATATATTATCAGTGTACATGAAAAGGGATAATTTTTTTAAATTATTATTCAGAACAATTTCGATAAAAGTTCCATGTATGTAATAAATGTTTTGTGTATTTTTGGCCAACTTTATATACCAATAATTAACATAATCTATAAGGGATGAACCCAGGTTGCAGGTTTACGTCATTATAGTTTTTAATTACAACAAAAAATTTTATATTTTTTGTACATTTAACTATAAAAAACTATATGAAAACCATGTCTATGTGTGGTACCCAATACATACATTATGTATATATTTTTTATAAAAAAAATACAATTCAAAATTGTTAATATTTACTTTATAAATTTATATTTTTAATAATAAACTAAATACATTATATATCTCTTATGTTTCTCAATTCATTAATAAATTTTTTTATATTGAAATGTTATCTAACATTACATCAATTATATTAATTAAATCACATATAATATTTACTAAAAAAAATAAATACAATATTATGTTTTTATTATAGTAAAAATGTATCTTATATTATATAAATATACATTTTAAATTATTTTAAAATTAATATAAATTGTTAAATCTTTTAAATTTATAAATTATATTAATTTAATTATAACTGAATTCAATGTGTATAATTATATTTTTATATAATATATCTTGAGATTATACGAATATATTATATTAATCATAATCGATTTAACTATGGAATAATAAATTAATATTAAAGAATTATATTTAATTATGAATAGATTAGATCAAATTAATTACACATGTGTTAAATTTTAATTTATAAATTATATTGATAATTTTACTGTATTATATATTGATATTAAAATATTATATTTATTTTATTTCCAAATATACATTATATCATGAAATTAAAATATTATTTATCAATTAAATTATTTTTATTCTTAAATTTTTTTAGTTTTTTCTTAAATAAATTTTTTACTGGATTAATGAGAACCCTCACAGAGGACCCAAACATTAAAAAAATAAAAATTCAAACAGATGTCCAAATTTCTAATTGAAATTCCATTCTATGATTTTAAACTGAACCATGATACTGGGTCGTTGAGAGGTTGTGAGGTTTCCAATGATGTTGAGGGGATTTTTGAGATTTTTTTGTAATAAATTATTTCCCTATAAATGGATTTTTATTGGTGGATGATAGAACATTTGTGCTCAGATAGGAATTTTGTATCAAATCTTGACCACATCAAAATATTCTACTAATTTTTTTCGTTTTGGGATATTTTTGTTGGAATGTATTGGGCTCAAAGAAAACATTATTCATTGGATGATAAATCATGGTGATAATGGGTTTTAAGATGGTTTCAGATGCATCAGATGCTTCTGGTTGGTGAATAACTGTCATGATTTTTTCAAGTTCGATGCATTATTCATAATATTATACTAGACAAAAATGGAAAGAAAAAACGATTCCATCAAATATTGATATAGAAAGGTCTTAACCTGGAGTGGATATTCTTCCTGTTAAATTTATTAATAATCTAAATCATATCTTAAGAAATGATACCTTATCATTTTAATATTCCTCATCATATTAATTAATAATGCATCACTGATGACACACCCATATTATCCATATTTTTTTAAATTTTCATAATCTTGGTTTATAAAATAAATTATAGTACATGATTCATGACGTAAATTAAGTAAAATCATAAATCCAGTGGAACATTTTTCCAATCGAAATATAAAAATATCAAATTACAAATAATCATGAAAAATTCTTATATGAGGGTTAATTCTTATAATCTCCCATCTTGATCCCTTCACTGTACATCTCTATTAGAAGGTTGAAAATTTTGGAATGAATGATAATATAACACGAAGATGAATAATATTTCCAAGATTTTTAAAAATAAATATCAAATTGGAATTATGTTTGAGGGGTGGACAATAGCACTTTATTTTCCAATTGAATGGTTCCTCCAAAGAGGATCAACACAACATGGTATATATTTATGCCTTCCCACAAAAAGGATTATAAATATTCCCATAATCATTAATATATATATTATTTTTCATCCATCATGGGATATAAAACATTTTTATAACATCTAGATCAATGGGATACAAGGCTGTAATTACAGTACATTAACCAACGATTTTTAATCATGTCTATTGTGACAAAAAGATCCCACACATTTAACATCCCAATATTTTTAGATTTTAGAATCCAATAACTATTCTTATATGTATTAGAATAAAGTCCCAGATAAGAATAAATCATTAATTTAAGAAAAACCACTCATTCTATGGAAGTATAACACGGATAAAAATGTTTTCCATAATCCCAAAAACATATATAGGTTGAAGCCCGATTATTGGAATATCCATATTGAGTGCCCCAAAAAGGGACGTATATATATATGCATAATATTTTTGAATCATTAAATAATATCTTATAATTATAGTTTAACATAATGGAATTTGGTTGTGTTTATTATTATATATAAATAAATATTCATTTCATGAGTGGAATTCATAATGAATTAAAAGTTTTATCCATCAGTTTGGTTTGTCCAAAAAAGTTTATTTGGAGCTTATAATCATTTATAATGTAAATAAAAAAGTTAATAATTTAAAAATATAATTATTGGAATCATACCCTTGATAATATATGGGAATATCAATTTGAAAATTTTATTTATAAGCACTAATTAATATCTGTTGGATAAGGGTGATATTTATTTATATTTAGCTTAATTACCATCAACTATATCATGTATTATAGAATGTAAAATAAAATTCTTGTAGGTATCAAAATAGTAATCCTTAACCACGGAAACATTGGAATGAATTTCTTGTTATTCATAATAGATTGTGTTCTTGAACTAGATAGAATATGTGGGTAATGATTCTCATTATTATATCTTTATGTAGGATAGTGTTTTTATTTGTTAGCTACTAAATAAATATCTGAAACATTCTCTTATATATACACCGAATTTTATTATCATTCATAATAAAAGTTATATCTTGATGGACAAGAGATTTGTGGATTTTGTAGAAAATTACTATCATGATTGTTCATAGAAAAATAAAATATTAAATGGATGGTGGTTATTTTTCCTGTAATGTGTAGAAAATATGATAAATTTTTATAATTTCTTCTATTGGAGATGTAGGGATACATGGAAAAAAGAGATTATTAACAACTGCCTTATTATTTTAGAGGAAGGAATGCTTTGGGGGAGAAATATGTTATATTTCATTAAAAATAATATTTACAATTCATATATTCCCATTATCCATCACCTAGATTCCAAAATTATCTCATTTTTGTCTTAATATATTCTAATAAATGAATTAGTTATTTTGGGATTGATTTATAAGAAAATATATATCGACATTCAAAACATGTTTCTATAATGTGTACTGAAGGTCCATTTTTTAAGGTTTCATTTAAATATTAAAAAAAAATCCTACATATAATTTGTTTATGTTCCAAAAAATTGTAGAAATATTCAAATATGGATCTATTCTGGGAGGATAAAGAAATGTAGTTGAAAATTCAATGTATCATAGTGACTTCCATCACCTGGATGCTCTGGGAGACTGGGTTTTAAGGGAGTATGAGTAGGTACAAATTGATCTATATCCTATAGGTTATATATAAGGTTCGAAATTTTTAGGTGGGCTCTCTTTTTAAATGAGTGATGCGGTATGATGTAGTTTTTAGAATTCTAGATAAGCCCATAGTTCTAGAAAAGTCATCCAGAAATTGGGTTAGATGGTTCCCTCCATTGTTTGGTAAAAATCTGAATGTGGATAGTTATTTCCTAATTGGTAATATTAGAGGGGGTGGTCACCTCAGTGACACTATGGGGTCGGTCCTTATTTCGTTTAGTTCAATTTTTATTCCATGGAATTCCATTAGCACAGAGGTTTGATGTTCATGACACAGGAATCATGTTATGAGATAATAATGATTTTTATATTTATATGGATGAGATTGACTATGTGGTATAGGTGATTATTCTTCCAGGTAATGTTGAACCCCCATGGAATATGATCAACATTATTAGTATATTCAAAATAGAGAATCTGTAACGGAGGATTTCCCATCATGTTTGCATAGAATCCAATTTTTAAGTGGACACTCTTTCTTATGTAGTAATAGTGGAGGAGTCTTATGTTGTCTACAATAGTATAGTCACTCTTATTCTATAATGTATGTCTATTATACCATGGGATTCCATTGTACTTCACCACTCTAGACTACTCTAATCCTCATTGTCTTGTTCTTTAATGGCTTCTTATCACCATCCATATTTTTAAATCAAACACCAATTCTTCTTCTTTATAGTGAGTGATTAAATGATAATATAATCCTATGATAAAAACGGTCCTACTATAAATAATAATTTATTTATGAATATAGTTAATTATATATTTATTATTTAGAAATTCTTATGGAAATTTAATCATCTTCTTCCTTAAAAAAGAGAAAAGTATTTTAAAAATAATAATTAATGATGGCTAGGAACATTATGAGGTTACAATTCCCTTGAAGCATGTGAATTGTTTGATCTATGATAGAGAAAAGCCATAAAAAATCAGTGTTGTGACATTCATTGATTATTATTACAATATAATATTAATTTATTCACATGAAGATGAAAACAATATTATTTCCATGGATGTGGGATTTATTTATAACAATCCTCTAGTTATTAAATATTTGAAATCATCACATTACATAAACCACTTTTCATGTATCATATTTCTTATTATTTTATAGTGAATTAGTAATTATGGGTTTTCTAACTATATTTTCAAAGTTATTTAGAGTAATATATTCATTAAAATTAAATATAGTTAGTATTCCCCATATGAATGTTTTTTATTTTATCTTGAATAATGATACCTCCATTATGTGTTTTATGAATTTAAATTGGATGATGATTGGATATACATAAACATTAGAGTTACATTTAAAATTACTTGATGAAAAATGGTGTGATAAAATATTTAGGGTTATCAATTACAAGAATGATGGACTATGTTTTTCTGTACATGGACCATCGAGTCAAACTGGCAATTGTGTCTATTAGATTGATGTTCACATTATTCGAACAATGTAAAAAATTTCATAAGGATAATTTTCCTAAATAATCATGAATATATTCTTGTGACTAATTGGGTTCCTCGGGAGTGAAAATTGTTTTTAAAGAAAATTTTATTTTTAATCTAAAATAACACACATTATTTAATACAGATATCATCATGTGTTCAATGTATGTCTGACCATTTCCTAAACATCACAAATGAATTACACATATGATTCTTGATGTATTAAAACAATCTAAACATGTGTGTTTGTTTTTTTGTGATTGAAACATATTTTTATATTAAAATCAATTTTAAATAGAAAAAATATATTTTATGAAAAACTAATAACACCATGTATATTATTAATTCGTTTATTATAACTACATTTTACAAATGACATATGGGTAATTTTTCAAAAAGCACCAAAATAATTTGAATGTGTTTCCTCAATTTTGAGAATTTCACATGCCTTTTTTATAGAAATTTCATTTTTAATTGTAAAAAATAGAATGAGTATTTTATAAATTTAAATCACAAACTACTGAATATAACCATGTCAAATAAAAAATTACCATTATGAAGAAAAAAATAGAACATGAGTGCATAATCCTTTCTGTAGAAATTGATGATAATTTTTTCTATGATCAAATTTTTATCATAATATAGTACAGAATGGTTAAATTAGAGAAATTATAGTTGATGTGATTTAGTAATGATATTTATGAAAATTTTCAACATATTTATAAGGTAAAAATTATTAGGAAATCAGTTTCTAAATATGATGTAAAATAAACAAAAAAAATAAAAAATATGTATAATGTGACCTCTTCATGATCAATGCATACATCCTCACAAAATTATTATTTTCAGTCCATTTAAATAAAATATTACTTATTTTAAAGAAATGATATTTTGTAGTCATTATATTATATAAAAAATATAAATTAATATAAATTAATAGTTATTTTACATTAAATTGTAATTATCATTGAAAATAACTCAATGTGGATGAATGTTTATTTATGGAATATAATATCCTTCATAAAATTTTAAATGAAATATCCAATATTATTTCCATTAGTTTTTTATATTCATTGACTACATTTCAATATGTTTTACATTCTCAATATGAATTACAACTATTATTGGAGATAGCTTTATACCTTCTTACAAACTATAATTGAATGATGTTATCCAATATCAGTATTTATTTCTTTAGGGTAGAAATATATGACTTCATAGAATCAAATTATTCGATGAATGTCCTAAACTAAATAAGTGTTTACCTTTTTCACAAATGCTATATCTTTGAGTTTAATTAAAACCTTATCTTATGATATGATTATAAGTAGAAAAATCATTTTTGATACCATACAACAAAGATTTTGAAATGAAATAATCTTTTTTTATGAATCCTAAACATAATAACTAATTACAAAATTAATTTAAAACTTTAATTACATAGATCCAAATAAATATCAATATAAATAACCAATTTTATCTCTTATATAAGAGGATAAAGTGTATTTTATCTTCCCTTCATGCCAAACTATGGTGGAATGTAATAAATTTTCGACATAACTATTCATATACATTGAGTAAAACATTGAAAAGAAAATCCATTCAATATGTCACTAAATTGAAAATTTTTATGGTCATTGAAATGATATTAAATTTAGGATATTTGTGATCAATTTAATTACACTTAAGGGAGTATATTGGGTGAGTTTTTTCTCATATATATATATTTTATCTGCATCCCATGTCAATTGTATTGCAATATTTTCACTTCTGTATTGGTACCTAGACCATATATTGATTTATAATTACCATAAATTAGTAAAATGTAATTATTAATCATTCGTGTATCCATATGAACCATACAAAGGGAATTTCAACAGTGATTCATAGTATTCTCAAAATAGCATTCAATCATTTATACGATCATTTGTTGTTTCATAGATCATACCTGTTGAATGTAGTATTCTCTTAGTACAACATTATTAAAACCGTTTTGTGTGATCATGAATACAATATTAAATTGTAAATTACTTTTCCTAAATATGATATTTACCATAACCAACCCTAGAATCAAATCTTCACATGGTCATTATCATTGTTAAAACATCTTTTCATATCATTTTATATATAAAGAAAAATGGTAACCCTATCACTAGCTATATTCAATTTTTACATATGATTACTCCCACATTTATAAAATCTATCTATTCCATGATATATAAAGAGTTATTACAACTCATATTGACTAATTAATCTAGGAAAATTATAGTGTAAACACAAAAAATAGTAATTTATAAGGGTCTATGATCTTTTTCAAATTTGATGAATTCCATCCTCATACTCATTTTTTATGATTATAATCCTTCCATATATTATTCATATTAATCCTATTTTATTAAATAATATTAATAATAAATAAAATAACTAAATAAAAAGAATGTATGGATATATAAACCAGAAATTCAGTTCTTATAATAGTATTTATTTTAAAACAAATTCTATGATAATAAGAGATAAATGATGTGTATTATGATTTTTTTTTAGTGTTGGGAATCATTAAAAAAAGGGAATGGTTGATATCAATACAGATAAAAATAATCTATTTAATGATTCATAAATTGCTTAACAATTCATGTATGGATTCTATAACATTCCTAGTATGGTGTAAAGCGATATGGAAGAATTTGTGTTCATAAATTTCATCACATTGTAAATGGATGACCTGGCGGTGTTTTGAGGATATGATACTTAGGAACTGATGTTGATCATTTATCAAATGATAAAAATATTTATATGGGCCGATTAACTAGACTTGAAAACATTAAATTTAAGGAAACAATATAAATTAATTTCTTATAAAGTATAAAATCTTGGGTTTTTCACAATCGGTTGAACAAATAATTGTAACTAAAAAACGTCAAAATGATGACAATTAAAATGAAATATTGATTACGATTAATTCAGTGGGGACAATATAAAATTCACATTAAAAAGAAATTCCAATTTTCTAATTATATACAAAGATGGGGTCTATGTGTAATGAAACAACAATGGGGTATGTATTTGGGAGCATCTACCATGAGTGAAAAAATAAAGACCCCATCTTATGATGGAAATGAATTTATGTGATGATAATCCTATAATTGGAATTCTTCCTATAACTCAACATCATACAGAGACATTCATTTTAGAGGTACAATAATTTATTTCTTATGTGGAGATGGTATGGTAAAATTAAATTTCAAATTCATGATATGTTTTTTAACAAAAATGAAATTTTAATAATGGAGTATATATATAAAATATATAGGTGATGTAGAACAAGGAGGTTTGTCTTCCTACCAAAAAAATGTTTTCTCTTGAGAGACCATAAAATGTAATCAAATGGGACACCATATTACTATCTAATTTAATAAAGGTGAATTTACATGAAAATAAGAGAATGTGATATTATAAAAATCTAATAACAATGGTATAGAACCATTTGAATAGACCCCAAAACCATTGTAATATGCTATACGAATGGTATGAGGGGATGACGACTTGTCATTCATTGGTATAGTTATATACAAATTGATTTGGGAAACCATTGGTAGATCTGGGATATACCTATAGTTTTCATACCATTAGTATATGAAATATGAAATACATAAACCAAAAGTTTGAAAAACCTCCAATATATGTATTTCAAAAAACCCCTTTTTGGTTTTCATCCCCAAACCTATGTTTTATATTTCAAACACCAAACCACTATAATATAATGTTTTAAATAAAAATAATATGATAAATATTTATATGTATATATATATATATATATATATATATATATATTAGTTTTATGTATTCAATGTTATTTGAAAAAAAAAATTTAGTAAAAACATGAAAACCCAAACAAACTATTTGGAAAGCCATTTTTATTTCTTTACAAAAATTGTTTTACAAACTATTGATATATTTATTTTGACTTTTTTGACTATTACCAATGGTTTTGGAAGAACCATCAGTATTGTATCATTATATGTAATCTATATCGTTGGTTTTATCAAAACCGTTGGTATAACATGTCAGATCTAGAAATTGTTTTGGAAAGACCATTGTTATAATGTCGTTTTATTGAAGGCATGCCAACGGATTGAAAAAAAACCATGGTAATATCTATGAAGTATACCAATTGTTTTGCTAAAACCATTAGAATATGGTCCTATAATGGTTTTCATACCAATGGTTTTTTCCAAATCGATGCACTATGAATATTTTATTGAACATATAAAAAATGTTTCTACAAAACAGTTGGTATATGTACATTTTTATAGGTCTAATTTCAGGAAGCGTTGATCAATGATTGAACCGTGATAAATTGTAAGTCGATGGACTATAGAACACACTATTATACATTAATACCATAAATAATGGTAATAAAATCTTATTCTATGATGGAATTTTTCCAGCCTCTCTCAAGGGAAAGAATCAATCTAGTGAATAATGAATAGCCTTCAACAACATATAGATCAAAAACATATTAGACAGAAATCTTGAAATATGTGAAAATGTATCCTCAATGATCACATTACACAAGACCCAATCCTGATGAACCTCTTCCAAATATAGATGAATACATAGTAATAATAAAACACATTAAATTGTGGGGGCCCCACATACAAAATAGAGAAGAAGAGAATGCATTATTATATTGAATCTAAATAAACTTCCAAATCTCTGTCAAATATACAACCTACATGATAAAAATGTTGTCATTTTTTTAAATATTGTTTAAAAATACGATATTTATTTTCACCCATATTAACCATTTTATAGTATAGAGGGATTATACTATATCTATGGGTTGGAAAATTTCCACATTTACAATTGAGAAAAAATGATTCACCATCTTTACAATCCAATCAGAACTCAGGTTCTACACACGTCAGACGCTTCTAGCCCCGTGATGGTAGAAAATTTCATTATATGAGTTTATGATTCACTAAGGAGGAAGGGTATAAAATTATCACCTTTAAAATGATGTACCAGGAAGATCTATATTAAAAAATATATCCCTATGGAATCATTCAATGAGAATATTTAGACCTTGGGAGGGACAGCCAGGTACCATAGGAATTACCAAAAATCATCAGTTTTGATTAATTGTATTCTTTGGCCCAATGTATACATATAATTCACCACAAAACATTACAAACATTCATATTAGAACACAAATTATCCTGGTCTATATTTTTTTCATGGAATAGTCTTAATAGACCTCTTTTATAATTCATTGACACATTCATTATATTTATTAGAAAATCATCCTTCATTAAAATCATTAAAATAGGAGAAAATAGAGGAATCATGTCAATAAGATACCCCAATTGATGTTAACATCATCCAACATTTATTAACAAGCCATTGGACCCTCTAGGTCTTGACATTGGCTCAATATCTGGTCCCCCCACAAGATTCTCTTTCGATGATTAACAACTGAAACCTCATAGGAATTTAAAAAAAATCAATAGTGGGGGCTAAGGGAAACATCACAAAAACCCATATGGAGGTAATATTAAGTTTCAATAATCTAATTGAAAAGTGAATATGGGTTAATAATTTGGATCTATAATTTATTTTCTAAAAGTGAAATGATTATCATGTGCATGTAATGAAATCCCTTACAACCAAATATTTTATGGATTCCAATATAATCCCAATACAACAAATGAACTATTTTACCATTATTCATAGCCCATTAAAAAATGGAATGTGAAACTGAATTTGTCCAATAAAAAAGTCTTATAGCATAAATAAATACATATTATTTATTGGAATCTATTGAGCTACATCTATTATTATTGTGTCTTTTCCGAATTTAGAGATCCTCTTAAAATTGATTTCCAGAATATTTTTGTCTAACTTTTCCATAATGCTCAATTGAACCAGAATTTATTTTGAATAAGAATACTAGGGATTCAAATATATTTATTTTGTTTATCACCCACCTAAATACCAAATTTTCAAAACAGAACATCTTTTCTACAGGGTTTCTCACCCATGTTAATGGAAATTTCCAATTTTCAATATATAACTAATTTTCTAATTTATTTCTCATATTATTTGATAACCTATAAAATTTATAGGAATTATTAATGTCTGTCTTCCGAAAAAACAAATTCTACCATTGGAAAATAATATATGGGAATTTTGTGGATATAGTCACTAATCAATCCCCCGATGAAATATTTTTTCTTCACTAAATTGAAATATAATTAGAAAAAACACAAGACATTCAAAAAAAAGGAAAGGGTAATGTGGGTACCCCTATTGGACCCTTGGTTTTTTGTGAGGAATTCATAGAGATTATCATTAATATTGATCTAAAAGGACACTCAATAATATTTTTTTGATGTTACATCAATTGAATAATAATAATATAATGCTATATTGATTTTAATAATTATTTATGAAATCGCAATTTGATATTTTCCAAATGTATAAATTATACAGAAATAGAATTTATTAATTGTATTTGATTGTGATATATTTTTAGTTTTTGATACAGTTTGGCAGAGTAGGTTGTTATTGATTGGTAATTATTATACTATTCAAGTGATTCTGCTAGGCTTGCTAATGGGAACATTCAATAGTACTCGTAGAAGAGTAAACCATTTTACAAAGTGGTTTCACAAGAAGTATTGTTTTTAAACCATGTATGAATCATTGAGTAAGGAATATCATAATCATGATCTTCCAAATAAGACCCATTTCTTTTGAAAGGAATAATAAAAAATTGGTACATGTTGTATTATGAGATAAACAGACAGCCCTTTGGTATTGAGATATTTGAATCATCTAGGACGTATGAGGGGGAGTGTCGAATGTAGTGGACCTCCATGAGAGAAATTGAATTAGGAGAAGCAACAAGCTCCCATAATTAATATTTATTATAATAATGTTGAATACATAGTAAAAGTATTGTATCATTGTATATATGTTCAGAAAAAGAATTTCTAAGAGTAATTAAATGAATTGTTAACACATTAATTAAATTGATGAAAATATTAAATAAATAATTTAAATAAATTAATTATATAGGTTTTAAACTGTATAACACTATTTCATATTAAAATAATGTAATAATAATTAATAATATAAATTACAAATATGTTTCAAATATTAAATAATAGTAACAAATTATGTAATATTTGGAAGATTAATTTAATTTATTGTAAACACATAAATAATGTATAGAATCCTAAAAAAATGCATTGAAATAATTTAATTAAAAAAATTAAAAAAAAAATGAATTATAAATTAATAAATCAAATTAAATAAATATTATTCATATAAAAAAAACATTTTTATAATATTGAAACATTGTAAATAATTATGTATAAATAAATATTAAGAAATGGGTAAATTCCAAAAATATTAAAAAAATTTAAATATTAAAAAAAAATTATATTAAATGAAAACATAATTAAAATGAATAAATAAATTTTAATAAGTTATAAAAATATTGAATATTTAATATGTATGATTAGTTTAATAAATTACATGAATGTAAAATCTAGGCATTTAATACTAGCATTCCTCTTGTGGATTTACATCGCATGAGGTGACTTATAAAGTGAGAGACATGTGCATAATGGGAGAAGATGGTGATGCAATCATGATTTATGCCTAGTGACAATGATAGGATGATTCAATCATGATGCTACACCGAGCCTTCGACCATATTCTTGGGAACATGGATACAAATACCCCAAAAAACACAGACACCCCACCCACCAACTAGTGGGTAGCGAATAACACCCCAAGGTTTAACCCAACTATATTTAATAAGCCCATGGACGTCCCTTTTTATTGATATTGGCTCTAATAACCATACAACTTATGCCCAGATCACCCTGGACCATATGCTCCAACATTATTCTGCACCACTCTACGATTAATCATAACTGATTAGGCCTCCCAAACTAACCAATTATTGATAAGCATTGACCATGCCTTGTGATTCCGTTATCTCATCGAACCTCACAACATATTGTCAGATATGACCATCACACCCTCACTGTCACCCTCAATAGAGTTTTTATCGATCTCAATCACCAGTAATCAGAGCCTACAAATACATCAGCTCTATAAACATCACAAACATGTCAACCTGGCAACAGATGTTGTCTCTGAACTCCTGCATCGCCGACACATTATTGTTTTTATTGAAATATCATTTTAATTAAAAAACTCCTTGTGACCTTCATAAATTTAAATCACAAACTAATAAATTTAAATTGGCCAAAAAACAATGAAATACCTTTATGAATATATCAAATTATACATGACTACATTATCATTATTTTTTACATTTTTTATAATTTTTTCCTACGGTCATTTTTTCTCTTATTATAGAAATAAATGGTTAAATATATGATTTCCTAGGAATAGAATATTTGTTGAATTTTTTGACCAATCTGAGTGTGTACCTTGTTCAAAAATGGGAAAAACGTGATTTCTACTAATTATTTTTCTTAAAAAATTACCATTCGCAGAAAAATCATTTACCATCCTATTAAACAATGATTTGAAAATGAAATATTTATTTTTATAAGAATCTTACAACATAAAAAATAATTCTCACAATAATTTCAAATTTTTATTTAATGGTTCCAAAAAAATATCTATATCATTACCCATTATTTTTCTTATATAAGAATATAAAACATATTGTATTTTTGATTAATGATTATCCATGGTGGAATGAATTAGTTTTTCAACATAAATATACATATACTATAAGTACTACTTTCAAAACAAAAAGGATTCATGACATCATTATATAGAATTAGATGAATATTTCATGACACATTTCCGTATTTATGATACTCATTATCAATTTTATTTCATGTAACAGAGTATACTGGGTTAAAGTTTTCTTGTTTTTATATTTTTTATATACATTCCACATCAATTTTCATGTATTATACTAACATACATATAGGTTCTTAATCCTTGTATTGATTGAAAATTTCTATAAAACATTCAATGGAATTGATTCATAATTCTTGTATTGAGATTCACCATAAAATGGGATTTTTAGGAGATTCATAGTTTTTTAAAAATAGTATATCGTCCTTACAATGGGCGTGTATTACTTCATATATCATACCCATTGTTTTTTTGAAGAACCCATTAACATATAAAATAAATATTGGTGATCATGACATTAATCTTCAATTATATTTTTATTTTTCCCTATTGATATTCGACATCATCAGATCTACAATAATATCTTCAATACAGTCAATATCATTATTAAAAAATATAATCATATTAGATTATCCATAAAACAAAATGTTATACCTATCACTATGTATATACATTTTTTCCAATGTTTACTCTCAAATTTATAGAATTGATATATTATATTTTTTGTGATGGAAATGTATAAAAAAGAAGATGTGTGATATCAATAATATTACATATAATATTAATAAAATATCATATATTGAAAAAAATAGATCACGATTGTTTTTATAGATTTTATATGTTTTAGTAATGGAATATATAGGATTTTATGTACATACATTTCCTCACATGGTAAATGGAAAACATTGAGATGCTTCAATTATAGGGTACATAATATCTAACGTCGATCATCAATACAATTATTAAAAAGTATTTATGGACCATTCATGTAGCCTTGGGATCCTTATAATTAATCAAACTCAGGATGTTAATTGGGTTAAAAAAATAAATTTGTGTGTCTGTATCAATGGGATAAAGCGGTAATGTCAATAAAAATCAAAACTTCAAAATGATGACATAAAAATTAAAATAGTTATGGGAATGAATTAAGTGGGGCCAAGAGAAAGAACACATCAAAAATAAAGGCCTAGTTAATTATTTGAGTTGTGGATGGGATGAAAGTGTAATTAATATTAAATGGGATCCACAAGTGGAATCAACTACTATGAGTAAAACTTTACAGACCTCAACCATTGAGGGAATGGAATTTAGATGATGATAATCACAAAATTAGAATTCATATTGTAACTCAACATCATTTGGGAATATTCAATTTAGATGAATGAAATATTATTTATTATGTTGAATGGGTAAGTTCAAATTTCATTTCTTATTAAATAACATTTGTTTTTTTAAAATGTCTTATTAATATCGGAATATATATAAATAATTATAGGTGATATCAAAAAAGGAGGGATGTCCTCATACCAAACAGGAGTCACATCAAATAGACCGTAGGAGTTATTAAAATGATCCACCGTATTACCATATCATATAATAATAGCGATTGCAAATGAATATAAGAGGATGTGGTCTTTTTGAAATATTATACCAATGTTTTGGAACCATTTGTATTGGCCCCAAAAATTAAGGTATATGTTATACCAATGATTTGGGTGACCATTGGCTTGTCATTAATCATTATAGTCCTATAAATATGGTTTTCTAAAACCATTGAAATAGATGGGATATACCAATAGTTTTAAAAATGACAGTAAATGTAATATGAAATACCTATACAAATAGTTTGTAAAACCATAAATATAACTAAATAAAAAACCCATTCAAGGATATGATCCCCGCACCTTTGATTTATATATCAAACAAATAATCACTAAGGTAAAATGTTTTCTGAAACCATAATATTAATAATATGTAAAATAATATTTACGTGTATATTTTATGTATTCAATGTTTCTGAAAAGATAATTAATTTAAAATATTAATACATTTACCAACTGTTTGAAAATTCATTTGTATATACCTCTATGAATGGTTTTTCAAACTTTTGATATATGAATTTTGAATTTCAGAACCTTTACTAGTTTTTTAGGAAAAAAAATATTATAAGATCATAAAATATATGATATAATGATGATTTTATCCAAACTGTTAGTATAACCATCAAATATACCAATGGTTTTTGAAAACCCTATTAGTAAAATTTCATTTTATTGAAGACATTTGGAAGCTTTCTTTGAATCCATTGGTATTGCGATGCCCTAAAAATAGTTTTTCCATAAATATTTTTATATGGTAATAAGATGATATTTATACCAATGGTTTTGGACAAACCATTGGTATATATTCATCTTATGTTTCCTAAACAAACAGTTTCACCAAAACTGGTGGAATAGGTCTATTTTCTAGTAATGTTGAAAATGTATCTAACCTTAATAACCAATAATTTGAATCAATGAATACCACACTATAATGAATTAATACCATTTATAATGATAATAAAATCTGATTCCATGATGAAAATTCTCCATCCTCTCTTAAGTGAGAACTTCAATCTAGTGAATAATACAAGGGATTTATCCAGTGCAGGACTCTAAAAATGAATTGATAGGAATCTTTCAGGTTTTGATAATGAAATATAGATAATCAAGTACAAAAAGACCAAATACAATAGAACCTATGTTGATGATAGCTACATCCACATTAATATTGAACACATTTCACTGTGGGGAATCAACTATATTATGTGAGATGACATGAATGTGTTATTATGAAAAATATCATTACACTTCTAAATCTCATAGTATGATAACTTCTTCTTTATAAAAAATGATTAATATTTGGAAAACATGTGAAAAACAAGGTCTTGTATTTTTACCCTTATAAACCATGATATGGTACATAGGGTTTACAATCTATCTTTTCGGATGGAAGAAGTTATCATTGAGAGTAGAGACACAAAACCATTCTCTATCTCCCAATCATATCCGCATTTGGGTTCTATTAATGTCAAACATTTGAAGACACATGATAGAATAACATTGTAAGAGATGGTGTCCTAGAACAAAATGGCTGTACTTTGATTATTTGGACCATTAATGTATCTAAATATTAAGCATCTTATAACATATTGTTCATTGTTCTGAATGAAAATGATGAAATAATATCCTAGATTATTTGTTTCATTGAAAAGGTCATGGCAGTTCACCGCTATGATTTGAAACATGAAATGCTATAAAAATATTATTTAATATAGTTCTACTAATGGATGACATACTATGATGGGAGACATCAAATGAAAACTGTTTGGTGTGAGTAATCGTAAGCAAATGAGACTTCCTCTCATGATGTTTTCAGTTGGTAATCTCAATGATAGGAGATTATGATAACAAACCCGCAATTAAAAATTCCACATGTTTTGGTGTCATTATATATTTCTATATGTGATCATGTGTATTTATCTTTATACTTAATGAGTATCATAAATCTGTGTCATGACTCGTGCACTTTTATTTACTAAAAAAACTATCCCGCAGAATGATGCCGAGAAGTATGGTATGTTGGTTGTGTCAGGAGGGGCATGTTATCAATGAATAATTCGATGAAGAATTTATCAACTTCTATAAATTAAAATTACAAATCCTTCCTTGACATATCTATTAACAACAAGGGGTTTCATATACAATATTTAATTACGTACGTTATGTTCGATACATTTCATAATAGACGTACATGTCTATTTAATGAAAATGGGTGTCAAATACAATATTTAATTATGTACATGTAATTAAATACATTGAAAAACATAGATAAAACTCATGATTTTAATATTAATACCACATAAATTTTTATGGTGTCCCAACTTGCAAAAAATTGAATAAATAAAATTTTGTGTAAAAAAATATTAGCGATGTTATTATTATTTTAATTTCATTTAACAACTGAAAAAATAATTCACTATCTTGCATATAATTATTTTACTACCAGACTAGACTTGTTCCTCTTTAACACTACTAATATTTATTGAACACATTAATAAATAAATAAATAATTCATTCTCTTAAATTTATATTTTATTTGAAAACTATTAAAAAAATAATTATTAAATGTTTACTAAACTAAATAAATATATTTCTCTCACAATCTGATAAATATATATTTATTTAATGTATGAAATAATTTTATATTTAATTAAATTATTACAATGTATTGAGAATAATATTCATTATTTAATTTGAAATATAATTTAATAGAGACCACCATAAATACTTACTATGTGAACCTATATGATTATTTCTCTTTGGCTTTAGGCGAGCTTGCATAATGTCCTTGAATTATATCAAACAACAGGTCAATTCAACCAAGAAAAAGAAAATATAGTCACAAAAATGACATAAACATTTGAACACTCAAGATGTAATATACCATTGTCACAATATCTCATCAAGATGGTTTCACGATAGTGTCACATGTTTTTTTAATGTCATTATTTGACTACCTAATTTAATCTTGTAGTTACACCTTGGATGCCATAAAATTTCGCCTGAAAGTTATATATATTATTAGGATTATATATCATCTTCAGTAAATGGAAATGAAAAATCTTTCCTCGATATATCATTTAAGAGCATGCAACACATGGCACAACCAACACACCATACTTCCCTCCAACTGTCTGTGTGATGGATTTCATTAGTAAATCAAAGAGAATGAGTTGTTACATGTATTAATAATACTCTTAATGTCTATGTATCCCTACACACACTCGTAGATAGAAATACCTGACGAAAACAAAACATGAGTAATTCCTACTGAAGTGTCAATTTTCATAATCACATATCTAGTAGATTTCCATGTTAAAACTTAATGAGATGATGTCTCATATTCTTAAAAGTCCTCAAACATAATAGTCTTCATGCTATTTATCCCATCATAGAATTTCATCCATCCATAGAACTATATTTAAGAATATTGTTTATTTTTCATTTCTAGGTCGTCTTAATGGCAGGGAACTGCCATGACCTTATCAATGCAAAAAATACTCAAGGAAATCATTACATCCAAGTAATGGATAAAATTTAACTATATGTAATAAGATGTTTAATATTTAAATACATTAAAAATACATGTAATAAATCTATAACAAGTTTTTTCTAAGACACCAACTTTTACAAACATCCACTCAAACTAGATCCAATTTCCCACAACATTCTGTCTAAAATACCTCCCATCATGATCAAGTTTCTACAGATTTAAGGCTTTATGATAGAGGACTTTTACATTGTAATCTGTGTAAATACATTTCACGGACCATCCCCTTGTGCTCATTCCATGACTACCCCACGCCCTCCTTCCATAGGCCAGGGGTTAGAAAATAGCACTGGAATGGAATTTCCCTAAAATCGGAATGCATTTCCTCAAAACCATTACACACACAGACACGGTACACTGAGAAGTAGTAAAACAAAACAAAAGAAGAAAAAAGAAACCACCAGTAATAACCAACAAGGATTGTAAAAGATAGTACTAAATTAAATGGGCCAGAATACAAGAACAAATGAACTAGAAATACTGTAAAAGGAAATAAAACATATCATGAGGTCATCCTCTAAGTATCCTACATGAACTATAGGTACAACTCATCATGGAAGATCTCCACGCCAATCGGTCACCACCGTACAGTATCATGTCTTGGATCCTTGAGACTCAATCAATGTTTTCTATCATCTAAACAAGACACAACAAGGTGTGGGTGATGCCTATGTTGGGATGAGTTTTACAATAATATATAGGGACCTTGAGTCCCTCGATGGTCTCTCTGAATTCCACAAATAAAAAATCACAAATATTGATCTCTATCACAAAGTCCAAAGAAAAAGAAATCTCACACACAATTTAACTTAATTATATATGTTCAGGTTTATAGTCATAAAGCTAGATCATCTTATTTTGTCATCAGGATCTATTTTTGACCCACATAGGATGGCTCAGTGCTGAGCAATAAAATATCCCTAGGTGCTGACCCACACTTGATTTATTGGTGATGATCCACACATGATCGCTCGGTGATGATACAGACATGATCAGTTTGTGCTGATACTCAAAGGATCACACAGTACCGATCCACATAGGATCACACTATACTGATCCACACAAGATCCCTCGGTGCTGATCCACAGAGGATCTCTTGGTGTTGATCCACATAGGATATCTATTAATTCTTCACATCTCTCCCAACCAATGGATTCCCACACAACAAACTAATGATTTCGAAAGGATCTAGTCCCCATTCCATCAGTCGGATTTCATCCAACATGAATCCCTTGAAGATTTAACCCAGTGATCCACTATTTTATAAGGGTTCCAATGCAACATATAATGAGTCATCCAAACACCATTTCTGTTAGTTATTTTCATTTTTGTACTCAGGGCCCTGTTGAATTCGAGGTCGATCTGAAATGGTTTTTCTCCAACTCTCTCAAAAACATAATTATAGAATCACAAAAGGTCATACTCATACTAAGGGGTTGGGTAACATAGATGGTTCATCAAACAGATGAACAATTTATTAGGTATGCTCATTAAAGCATAACTGCCCCAGAAAGTGTTCAGGTCTAGTCCGAACAGGTTTGGTTGTGCATGGTCTTGCCTGCTATACTGTGGGTGAGGCCAAACCCACCTGGTTGGGCATGGATGACCGTGCTACATAATCACCAGTCCTATTGTCTGGGTGCGGGGGTCTACTTTTCTTCTTGAATGGCCGATCAGTACGTATCTTTAATGTGGTGACGTCAGAAGGCACCGCACCACCCGACCGGTCTGCATGGACCGGTCACCCGCAGGAGCCATATGGACGAGGTTTTCCCTTAACTATGGCTCTATGTGGTGGTCTTCCTCCGTAGTGTGCCTCTATGGCACACCACCTAGTGACAAAGAAATCAGTGATGGTCGGTCAACCCTACCGTCCGTCACAGCTCAGAGCTACGATCCTCCTCTATGGCGCACTGATGTGGCACGACGACATTATAAATGGGGCCAACATCGACATACACCCATGTCCACTATAGTTCCATGGATTTTCATGTCATCATTACAATTGGGATGTGCCTGCCTCCGCCTTCTCCGATCATCGGTACTGCCGCACCAGCAAAGCTTTCGCGTGACTCTGGTGAAGCTCTGGAGGACAATTTCTTCTACCGTTTGTTCATATGGGCCACCCAAGATGCTTACATAAATGTGTGGATCCTAGTATGGCCTTGTCACATTTTTTATCAGTCTCCTAAGAAGAGACACAACAAAACCAAGAACGACAGATGGCCTAGGAATTTTTCATTCGGCTCACACCATCTGTGTTAGAATTATAACTTGGGAAAGAATATTTATTTATAAAAACACCCACAATGAAGCCCCTCATTTTCCTCCCATATTAAATAATGAAATTCAGATTATCATGTTGGTGGATAATCCATGTCTTTAATAATATTCATGAAAAGGGAAAATGAGTCAATTAAGCACATAACCCCCTACCTCATGGACGTTATAAGTTGTTGCGGATTAAGAAGGGGTGTCCATGTATGAGGGTGTTGCAGACGATGGATAATGTTCGCATCCTTTGGTTCTCATCACCGAATCCTACAAAGGTCGTTAGACCCTTGTTCTTGGTTGGTGGAAGATTTTGCAACACATCGTCATAGGTTCCGCTCTTGAGTTCCAAAAACCCATCCCAGAGCATCGTATAAATAGAAAAATGATATGATTATCACATCAAATTTTTAAATAGGTTCATTAATGAATTAAATTAATAAACTTATTAATTCTCCCAATGGTGATGTTACAGAACCAACAGTAACAAGAAATCTAATGGTCTAACATACTAGTGGTCATGGAAACTCCGATCATCAGTTAAAATAAAGAATAAAATAACTCACTGAGTCATTTTATAACATTTCTATAATGTCAAAAAATTATCTTCTTTTTTCTGACCTGTCCCAGTTAAAGTTATTAATCACATAAAAGAAACATGGAACTGTTAATTCAACAGTGCCCTTGGATTTTTAATCTGAGCACAAGATTAAATGACAGTAGTTATCACATACATGTTTACTGAACGTACCAACAAATAGTTCAAAATTTATTAACATTCACCCTCGACCGGTGCCGGTTTACGTTAGGTTCTTCATTAATAAAACAAGTCATCACGACCTCAATGGTACCCTCATATTTCAAAATTGAGTTACCATTTATGATTTATTGATTTCAACAAAAAAATAATTGTTACATAATTATTTTATTTATGTCCAAAAAATTAAATTCCTCTATTGGCCCATGGCATCCAAATTTAGAATCTACCTATGCAATGTATAACCACTCGACTTGAGTGGAGTTTTCAGTTTTTCAATCTGAGTCAGCATTTATTAGTGACAATGATTTTAAAAATAAAATAAATTTATTTAATTATTTTGTTTACAGGTATAACATTATTGGGTTTTCTTATTGGAGGCTTTCATCGACACAACATAAGGCGCGACTATGGTAAACCCACCACACTGAACACAATGGTGCCATCAAAATTCTAATTTGGGGACCTGTTTATTATTTATTCATCATTTCCAGGAAAACTACTCACCCGTACTATTTAATGTTTAACACTTTTACAACGGATCATTCCGGGTACTCCGAGCCTCGGAAACACGTGTCGTCAATTTTTTCAGACTCTTAATAATTCCATTTAATTAAAACAATAACATAGAATTTTCGGGTCATTACAATACTTTTCACTGCAACATCACCTCTCATGGAAAAATCCCTCAAGAATGATACATATGAAGTACGAGCTTTGTTCGCCGAAGTGACTTTGACTCTTTTGTGAGAGCCACAAATACAATATTATCACCATAAAATGTGGTGGGATATTTACTACTAGGTATCACATCTAGTATCTATATGAATCATTGTAAAAAACTATATCTTTAACAGCCTCCAAAACTATGATATACTCAGACTCTACTGTAGAATCTGTTACCACACTCTTCTTTAAGCTCTTCCAGCTCACTACACCTTCATTCAATGTGAAGATGTATCCCATAAGCAACATCATGTCATTTGGATCAATTTGGAATCTATCATCTACATATCCTCTAATAAATAATTCCACATCTCCTCCATAAAATAGTAACATATCCTTATTACACCTCATATACATTAGGATTGTCTTGAATACCTTCCAATGGTAGTCACCTGAGTCAGCTTGATATCTTCATGCTTCACTCAATGTGTAGGCGACATCCAACCTATTATATATCATGGCATACATGACTAACCCAATCACTGACGTGTATAGAGCCCTATCCATTATATTTTTTCCCTAATGTGTTTGAGGACACATATTCCTAGAAAAAATAATTCCATGTGATGATGGCATCAAATCTCTCTTGGATTCTTCTATTCTAAATAACTTCTTTATCTTTTCAAAGTATGTACTTTGATATAGGCCACAAAATCTCATTGATCTATCATGATGGAACATGATCAAAAGAATATATGCTGCCTCTCTCCATTCCTTAATGTAGAAGAATTAATTCAACCATGAATTTTTAGACTATATGACCGGTATCTCATTTCAAATATGTAATATTTTATGAACATATACTATTATGAAAATGTATGTTATCCCACTAAACATTTTGTAGAGACACATCTCACATTTTTCATGATAAAACCAAATTTCATTATGGATTTATCAAAATGAATGGTCCATGAATTTATTCTTGATTTAATAAATAAAGGGACTTCTACAACATGCATCCCATATTGGCTTCCTTTGGAGTCACAACCCCTTCAGATTGTGTAATGATGAAATCTTCCTGAAGGTTAACGGAACAGAAGGTTGTTTGGAAATCCATTTTTCAAATCACGTAGTCATGTTAACCAGTAATCGCTAATATAATTCTGAATGATTTTAGAATTGAAACTGGTGAAATTATTTCATTGTAATCAATGAATTCATTATTTTTCAATCATTTTACATCCAATAGTTCCTTATATGTTCTGACTAGTCCTCATGTGTCCAGTTTCATCTTGAATACCCATTATAATTCAACATGATTAACAAAAACTGGAGGATCTACCAAAATCCACACATCGTTTTGACACGTGGAATCCATTTTAGAATTCATGTTATATTCCCACTTGGAAACATCTATGCCATATAAATCTTCATTTTTGGTTAGAGGATCATTAATATCAACTAATAATGAGTCACCATCCTCGATAACGATAAAACTATAACATTTTGGTTCACAAACTTCTCTTGTACTCCAATCCATCTGTTCTGTCATTTGAAATGTTCATTCTTCCACGGGGCATGGTGTAATCTGTTAATGTACCAACTCTTAATTACCTTGAGCCTCAAATTCATTGAAGTCTATCTTACTCCCACTATCTCTTTTGGTGATGGTCTCCCTATCAAGGAATATTGAGTGTCTTTCCACTATAATCTTTTAATCTAAGAGTTTGTATAGGTAATGTTCCCTTGATTCCATAGTGCATCCATTAAAGGTACACATTATTCCTTGGACTGTATGATTGTTAAATGTAGAGGCCATAACTAACAAAATTCTTCCCCATACATGTAAATTCGATAATATGGAATTCGTTCCATATATTAATCATATGGAATACAATTTATTTATTTAGTTGGTACATTTTTTAGTACATTCACCGCTATTTGTAATGAATATCCCCAAACTCCCGAAGGTAATCAATGAAGTATTGACTGAGATATTCTCCACTGTGATCTGAGCAATGTTTAGTAATCTTTTTACAAAGCTTGTTCAAAACATCATTCTTTTACTCTTTGAACATATCAAAATAATCATACGTATACATCATTATGTAGATATAACCATATCTACTAAAAAAATTATTAAATGTAATTATGGAAGATTTATCTCCCCTTTCATCAACTGGAAATGGTAAACGGATATTGGTTTGAACCGTTTCACGAAGATATTTTTCACTTTTACCATTACCACTAAATGAGGGATTGGTCATTTTTCCATGTAAACATGCATTACATATGCCAAGAGGTTTTCATTTGGAAGAATATAAAAATCCATCATGATGTAATATTGTCTTGTGTTTCTCATTTACATGACCTAGCCAGTGATTCCAATGATTGGTGAGGTATGAGTTATGTGAAGTATCTTTTCTACCGATTTCCAAAACATGGCTTTTTTAGTAAAACACATTTTGACCATTGTATAAATATTCCCTACAAAAAATGATATATTTGTAAAAGAAGAATCATTAATTTACAAACATAAAAAATTCCACTTGTATTTAATCTAGATACATAAGTAATGTTTTTAGTAACTGAAGGCACATAATAACAACCCTTTAACACCAAAATAATCCCAATTGGAAACATGAGGTGGTAGTCCCTGACAGCTACAACAACAAGTCTGGCTCCATGGGCTTCTATGGATATACCTCCACTTGTTCAATATTCCAAAATCTACATGGATCATATATGTGGATACCTTTATGATCACCATAGGATGCATAAAATACCCAGTTTTTAGATATAGATAAATTGAATTTGATAACAATTTCACAAGATGCTTCGCCCAACTTCTTAGGCTGGGTGAAGTTATACATCCAGTGGCCCTTCATTCCAAATGTGAAACAAACATCCTTATATTCCCTCTCCCATTTTATATTATTTTTCATAGAAGTCCATGGAGTAGATTTGGGATTAATGATCACCACTTCCCCATTATCTTATTCATCAAAAGTATGAAATAATTCGTGTACTTCATATCTCTATTGACATGGAGAATGAGGATAATATGATCACATAGACACATATTGTTATTTTTCATATTGATTTTGATTACAAAATTATAGATGATCTATAGAAGTGATACAAGAATGATAAGGGTGCCCGGTTTATCATAGTGTTTAATCCAACGAACCATTACGAGATCAATATAGCTAATGAGCTTTACTACATGAGGTCCTACTAAGGATCCTTCTCCAAGAATACTCTAAAAGAGTGCTATAGAGATCACAAACTTTTCCATTATTTCCCTCTCCTAATAAGGACCGCATATGTGTTCATGCATGCTATATGAATCCATGTATTCCTGAGACATCATGAGATCACTATACATTGATGATAACATCAAACATTCAACATCAATAGCGTTGTTCATATGTTTCACATAGAGAAAAAGAAAACAACATCACTCGACTCTTTGGTTGGAAGATTAGGTAATGCTGACTCTTGCATGTAAGGCTTTCGTGCATGGTGTAGGGTAACACGAATGATTCTAAAAAATTTATTGAATTTAAACTCGGTAAGAATGTTGTCTTTATCTAGAATTAATCATAGAGATATTGTGGTTGAAGAGATTTCCATTTTTATTATATAAATAAAAAGACCATATCGTCAGTACTTTCGTGATTACACTTTATAAGAAATAATAAAAGTTATTATGTCTCCCACTATTTATTTAAGTCCCAATGGATATCACCATTGAACATAGAATTTCCATTTGACATGAAAATATATTGTAAATGATCCATAGTACCATTCAAATATCCTTAAAAAAGGTAGGCCAAGATATAAAAAGGAATATAGGTAGGCAGGTCTTCGCAATATGTGGTCTTGCAGCTCCGTGAACTGTTGAGTGGACTCCTAAATCATGAAATCATGACTTTTTATTTCCTCAAATATTATATCTAACATTAAACAAAGACTATAAAGGGATACTACTCTTGATGTAATATTATTAAGTCATCCTGAATCATTTCATAAGGTTTTCCTATATAAAATAATGTGTCCCAACAATGGTTGGTAAAACACATAGATTTATTGAGTTTTTCCATTATTCATGATACATATGTCTTGGTCTAACATAATTTTTTATTTGTGGTATTTTTATCATTTAAGTGCGAATTGATTAATATAATTTTCTAATTCATGTCAATATTATGTGGAAGTTTCTTATGTTATTATCCATGTCTTGATAATATTTACACAAAAGTCTAGTTTATTTTAGTTCCATATTACATGTTGTATGGAGTCATTAATTATGTGATCGTGAAAACACATTTACAATTATAAAACATGCAACGAATTGAATAAATTAAAGGGAATGATCATGATATTTTCCAGTCGTTAGTTTATCTAAATGATGATAAACTAACCCTGAAAAAAGGGAGAAAAATCTTGTACCTTTTGGGACAGTGTATACATATTTCCTCAAGTCCACCTCTGTAACTATGAGGATAGGTTTCATCTCAGCTCCATCATGAACCGCCTCCACTAACTTGGGAGTTCAATGCATTACATATACCAATTTTTAACTCACATGAATACGTGGGTGGTAAAAAGGGGTTTTACATAAAAGAGTTCTCGTGTATGCAGGCCATACATATTATTGAAGAGAATACGTACATGATAATAAATTAAATTTAAATAAATAATTAAGGGTTGTCTTTACACATATACACATATATAACAATCTATTGGTAGTTAATATGAAAAGTATTTATTTTGGATTAATTTTTTTTCCAGAACCTAAAATGATAATATTTTCTCATATCTTATAAATGTTGAGTTTATTAGTAGTTATCATTATATAAAAATACACATCATTTATAAGGGTTGAAATTGTGTTACGGGTTTGAGTTGTTATAGTTTTTTATTACAATATAAATTTTTTTATTTTTTACAGATAAATATAAAACACCACAACAATATCATGTCTATGTGTGGTACACAAAAATCCCTTTTCTTCAATATTTTTCGTTATAAATATTATACATGGAAAATTAGATAAAATATAATATATCAAATATTATTTTTAGAATATATTCCTAAAATATTATAGATCATTTATGTTTCTAAAATTTGTGATAATATATATAATTCAAATAAAACTAATTTTACATCACTTATATTTATTAAATATAATATAATATTTATAAAAAATATAAATATATAATGTATTATGTTTTTAATTACAATAAAAATATATCTTGTCTTATATTATTTTTATATTTTTAATTAATTTATAATAAAAATAAAATGTCCAATCATTCCTATTTATAGTTTACATTATGTGGAATCCCGATAATGTTCCCAACCATAGAAAATTCAAATTCAATCACCAAACCAAATAAAAAATTAAAAAGTACTTATGTGATTTTTAATTGAACCCTCATATTGAGTTGGTGGGAGGCTGTGATGATTGCGAGGATGTATTAGGGATTTCTGATAAATGTTATGGAATTTTTTATTTCCTTAAAAAAGGATTGGGAGTGATGGATAATATGAAATCATTTCATAGATATGGATGATCTATCCAATCTTTACAAAGACATAATATTATACACATTTTTTTGGGTGTTTTTAGTATGCGGGTATGTTTCATAGATCGTATATTATTCATTGGAAGAAATTGTTTTGTGATTATGACATTTATGAAAGATTCAGATGCATCAGAAGATTCTGGTTGGTGAATAACTATAATGGTTTTTTCAGGTTCGATGCATCATTTTCTAATTATACTAGAAATAAACATCATAAAAAATCAATCAAATATTGACATAGTAATGTAAATAACCCATAGAGAATATTATCCACATTAAATTTAGTAATAATTTATATAATATATTATTAAATGATACCAAATATTAGGAACCATTCTCATCATATTAATTAATAATTCAATCCTCATTTCATACCCAATGTATCCATCATCTTTGTAGATTGTATCATAAACATTTATGAAATACATTACAGTGCATGATTCATGATGAACATAAATAAAAATCAAAATACATAAGGATCATTACACAAGAAGAAGGATAGAAATATCCAATGACACATAACGATTAACCATTCATATTTAAGGATATATTCTCATAATCTCCCATATCGAATCCTTTATTGTATACTACTCATCTGGTGAGAGGGTTGATAATTTTGGAATCAAATGAAAATATAACAAGTAAAAGTTGATTTATCCCATTAATCCTCAAAATAAATATGATGTGAATATTATGTTGGAAGAGTGGTCAATATCAAATTATTTTCCCTTTTAAGAGTGCCTCTAATGACTATCAGTACCACATATTCTTGATTTTTGTATTCCCATATTGTTGATTAAAAATTTTCCCATCCTCATCAAAGTATATTTTATTTTGAAGCCATCAAGGGAAATAATTCTATTTGAGAAGATCTGGTTCAAAGGGATACTAGAATTGAATTATAGATCATTAATCAATGCATTTAAATTATGGATGTCAAGGAAAAATAATCAAACACATTTAATATCCCAATATGTTTTTACTTTTAAATACCCAAAACTATTCTTATCTAGAGTTAAATATTTTCATAGATAAGACTAAGTAATTATTTTATGTAGATTATCCCATTCTCTTCATGTCAGAAATGGATCACAATATTTTCCATAATCCTACCAAAGTACATAGTTATATGACCACTGTTTTGGAATATCTTTCATGAGTCCCCAAAATATATATATATATATATACATAATATTTTGATTCATGTTAATATATTTTTTTAATCCTTGTTTGACATAATGTTATTTTATGGTGTTTTTAATTATGTACAAAATTAGTTTTAATGCTGTGAGTGGAATTATTAGTGAATTAAAAGTTGAGAAAATCTATGTGGTATTTTCAAAAATGTTTATATGGAAATTTTATTCATACATACATTGAATAAGATTTCATTATTTCAAGATTATCACCCTGGAAAGCAAAACCTTGATAATATATCTGAATATCCATTTGATAATTGTTTATTTGTTGCACAAATGAATATTTTCTTGAAGTGGGTGATATATGCTTATTTTTTGCGTAAAACCCATCATTTATCTCATGTATTATTGATTGGAAAAATGAAATCACGTATGTATAAAAAAATTATTTTACAATAGAAAACACATGAAGAAATATCATTATAATAATAAATTAATGAGATCATGAATTGGCTCAGATACATGGTTAGATTTTATAATAATAATTTATTCATGTATTATGATGATATTATTGGATACCTACTTAATTATGATCTGAAAACTTATATTATATATACATTCAATTTTTTTATATTTCATACAAGATGGTATTTAAAACTGAACACAGGATTTGGTTCTTCGGTAGCAAATTCCTATAGTGAAAGTTCACAAAAATGAAAATATTAAAGGATGGTGGTTCTTCTTCATGGATAATATTTAAAATTTGATGATTTATTTTAAATTTTTTCCGTGCGGGAAATGGGTATACATGAAACGAAGAGAAGAATAATAATAGAAAAATAATATTGGAGGAAGGGTCACTGTAGTGGGTGATATGTTATATTTAATTTAAATGGATGATGAGGATTTAGATATTCCCAATATCCAAATACATGATGGTAAAATTATAATATTTTATCAAAAATTATAATGATAAATCAATCAGTTCTTTTGGGATATATTTATATTATGAAATATCATGATTCAAGAGATGTTTTTATCATGTTTAAGGAGGGGAATTGGATCCAGGTTACATTGAAAAAAATACCAACAAACAAGCCTTAATATAAAAAATTACTATGATCCAAAAAATGGTGTGAATCTATGAATGATGGATATACTCTTGGAGGATAATTTAATGGAGTTGAAATCATTCTATATCACCATGATTGGAAATCTATGGATGCTATAGGGGGATAGAAATTAGGTGATGTTGGATAAGTTCTAGTCGATATTCTTCCTACAAGTGTGATTGATGGCCCTAATTTTTGAGTTGTGTTCTCTTATTAAATGAGTATAGAGGTAAAACTCACTTTAGATTTCTAAAATAGTCCATATTTGTAGCAATCCAAACTATACATTGGGTTAGTTGAATCCTCTACTATTTTTGTGAAATTTGAATGTGGATGAATTATTCTTGAATGTGATGAAGATAGTGGTTGGTTTTCCTGTAAAAAATGGTTTAGGTTGTTATTTCATTTAAATATTTTTACGATCAGGGGAATTCCATGTGTTCATAGGTGAAATTTCTACACACAAGTCTCATGTTATGCAAGAATAATGATGTAATGATTTCTAAGTTTAAGAGGTATTCCAATGTTTTGGAGTGTATTTTTCAAGGTAATTTTGATCAACCATGTAATTTGGTGCTCATATTTCATATCTACACAAGTGAGGCTCGTGAATGGAGGATTTACCAACACGTTTGGAGATAGTCCAATTTTGTAGCGGACGGTCTATCTCATTTTGGAAGGGTAGAGGAGTCTCTTATCATTTTCACATGTTTAGATTCTATTCTTCATGAATGTAAGTGTTTTTTCAATAGGATGCACAAGGAATTCATTAAATTATACCCCCAGTAGCCTAGTTGTATTTTTCTCTATTGGGATATTTTCCAAATCCTTAATATTCTTATAAAAATTCAATTACTCATCCCCACGACGAGGGATTAAATGATAACACAATCCTTTGAGAAAAAATGTGCTACTTGAAATTAGATTTATATATGAATTTCGAAATGAATGTATGTTTTCTTGAGAACAGATTATGAAAATGGATGTTACCTATTCCTTAACAATGAGAAATTTCATTTCAAAACATAATCAATAACGTTGGGTGATAACTTTCTAAGGTTACAAATCTTCTAAAGCTTTGGAACTGTTTGATCAAGGCTAGAGTAAAACCAAAAAAATATGCGACATGACATTGATTGATGATAATTAATATACAATATAAATTTATTAATTTGAAGATGAAAACATGTTTCAAGGTGTGGAATTCGGGTTAATTCAAAACTATATTTTAGTTAATGATTATTTAAAATAAACACCTTGAAAATACCTTTTTCAACTAACATATTTTTTTATTTCTAATTGAATTGAAAATTATGGATTATCTTACTAGACATTCATAGTGATACAAAATAATAAATTATTAAATATGAAATATTGATATTGTTCCCTAGGTGAATGTTTTTTATTTTATCTTAAATATCCCAAGCATTGGTGGGTGTTTTATGAATTTCCATTATTATATGAGTTGTTATATTTAATCTTTATAGTCTCATTAAAAATGACCCGATTAAAAATATCTTAATCATATATTTTGAATTATAAATTATTTTAATGATGGCCTATTTTTTTTGTGTATACAGGCCTTTGAGTCAAACTGGTCACACAGGGCGTTATATTGAAGTGAAATTGATTTAAAAAACTTCATGAATGACTTAAGGATCATTTTCCAAAACAATCATTAAAATATTTGAGTTTTTTATTGTTTTTAGTGAGTGATAAATGTTTTTAAATAAAATTTCATTTCCAAACTAAAATAACATAATTTAAATTGTACTTATCACAATATTAATATGGTTGATGTCTAACCATTTATTAAACATCACAAATAACTTATAAATAATTTTCATAATTTATAATTTAAATATAATAATTTTTTTTCTATTATTGATGCATAATTATAAGTTAAATATCTATTTTGAATAGAAAAAAAACATTTTAGTTCACACTGGTCACAACTTGTATAATATTAATGTATTGATTATTTCTACATCTCACAAATGACATATGTTCCATTTTTAGAATGTTCCAATATAATTTGAATGTGTTTCCCCAATTTTTACTATATCACATTAATTCGTTAATTGAAATATTATTTTAAATTCGAAAAAACATTGACTACTTTATAAATTTAAAGCAACTCTGCTAAACATAAATAGGTCAAATAAATAATATATACCTTTACGAAGAGAGAAATTATTATATGAGTCCATTATCCTTATTGTAGTAAATGTTGATAAATTATTTCAACAATTTTTTTTTTATTTTCATACAGAAGGAAATGGTTAAATAAACATATTATCAACGATTTTATTTCATCATGATATTTATTAAAATTTACTAAATATGTATCTATTAAAAATAATAAGGAAATTAGTTACAAATAAAAATAAATAAAATGATGTGATAATTTAAAAAATGAGTTGTATAATTTTACATATTCATGTTATCTTAATACATTATAACACAACATATTTTCAATTAATTTATAAAAATAAATAATTTCGTCTTTTAAATAAATGTTATATTGATGGTCATTGTATTAATGATAGAATATAAACAAAATAATTAATACTTATTTTAATTGTAATTGTAATTATCATTAAAAATACCTCATATGGATGATAGCTTGTTGATGAAATACATAATAACTCATAAATTATCTTATATAATACCAAGAATTATTTCCATTAGTTTTTAACATTCACAATATTCATTTATATATATTTTATATCATTAAATAAAATTTCAACTATTAATGGAGAATGTGTTATACATTCTTCCAAAATCCATCTAATGATGCCATCAAATATTTGTATTTATTTCTTCAGGCTAGAAATCTATAGTGTTCTATAAACACATGAAATGATTACTTTTTATCTTATCTATGTGTGTATGTTGTCCACAAATGGGGAAACCCAGAGTTCTTCTAATTCTATACCATAATAAATTATGATATGAAGGAAAATAATTTCTTATCCCATAAATCCATGATTTTATAAAGAAATATTCATTTATGAATTTATAAATAAACATAAAAACCAATTACTACGTTAATTTAAAATTTGGAATAAATGGATCCAAATAAAATATCAATATCAATACCCAATTTTTTTATTTATATATGAAGATAAAAAATATTATATTTTCTCTTCATGCTTAACCACAGTGGGTTGTTATAATTTTGAAACATAACTATCCATATAATGTGAGTACTTTTCTATAAAAAAAAGGATTCCATATGTTTATGGATAGCCTAAGATGAAGGCTTCATAACTAATTACAAAATTTAGGACAATCATCATCAATTTTATTTCTCTGAAGAGAGCCTACTAGGTGAATGTTTTTCAAATATTTATATATTTTATCTATATGCCTCAAAAATATTCTTATAATATCCTTACATTTGAATATGTTCTTAAATGTTTGATTGATTTGGAAGTACCAAAATAAATTCAAATTAATTGATTCATCATTTCTATATATAGAACTACCATAACGTTGAAATTTTTAAAGAGATTCTATTTTTTTAAAAAATTGTACACATTCATTTATGTGGGGATATATTCATTCCTAGATCATACCCATTGATTATCGATTTTATTTAGGGAAATATTATTATTGATGAATCTTATTATATTCTTATATCATATCATTCAGTATGGAAATATTTTCATTAAATAGAGTGTCAATCCATACATTCCAAAAACAATACTCGATATATCTTTAACATTGTATAAAATGATGTATATTTAGTAAATTTAGTATACATTTGTGTTTGCGCACATATATTTAACTTCATACATTGTTTTGGTTAATCATGGTATTAATCTTAAATTTTAATTTCATTTTCCTCAATATAATATTTTACGTAATCACACCTATAAAAATATATTCAATATGTTCATTATCATTGTTCAAAGATTTTATCATATCATGTTATCCATAAATTAATGATATCCCTAACACTATCTATTTTTTTTCCTATGTTAACTCTTCCATTTTTAAAATTTATCAATTTCCTGAATGGTCAGGCATTCACCCAACTCCTACAGACTATTAATCCATAAATAGTAACAGTGTAAACACAGAAAAATTATTTCAGAAGTGTTATATGCATGATATTTTGAATATTTGATGAACCTCGTAATCATCCTCTTTTATCATATGATTTTCATCCTTCCATTTTGTATTCATATTAATCATATTTTATTCAAAAATATTAATATTTAATTAAATAAATAAATACATATAATATATGAACTTATAACCCCTAAAGTATATTATTAAAGAATTATTTTTGATACATAAAACAATTTTTAGAAGATAATAAATGATAAATAATGTGTATTCTGATTATTTTGTAGAGTTGTAAATAATTAAAAAAGGGAATGATTGATATATATATCGTTGCGGATAGTCTATTTAACTATTTATCTATTTAAAAACAACGAGTTCACTTATGGTTTCTATATATTATCTTGGGGGAGGAATGAAATATGGAGAAAGCGGTGTTCATGCATTTCATGTAATTGTAAATCGTATACCTGATGTTCGTTCAATGATAATATTCTTAAGAGATGAAGTTAATGTTTTATTCAATGATGAAAACGATTATATGTACCAAGCACCTGTCCTTGAGAACAATAAATTTAATTTGAATCATGAAATTTATTTGTTATAATGAATGAAATTTTTTTTACCAATGGGATGAACCGATAATGTTAACTGAAAAAATGTTAAATTGATGACATAAAAAGTACAGTAGATATGAGAATTATTTCTGTGTGTCTTATAGAAAGTACAAATTAAAAATGAATTGAATAATTTCTAATTATAGATGATAATGGGATGAATGTGGAATGAATTTACAATGTTGTTAGTAGGGGGAAGCAACAACTACAAGTGAAAATTTAAAGACCTCTTCCTATGACGGAACAATTTATAGGTAATGATAATCATATATTTGGAAATATTACTTCAACTCACATCTTTTTGAAAAATAAATTTTAGTGTGACTAAAATTTATTTCTTATATAGAACTGGTATATTCAAATTACATTTCTAATTGATGATTTTTTAAATTGAAATTGAAATTTTAAAAAAGGAATATACATAAAAAAATAATATGGGATATCAAACAAGGAGGATGGCCTATTTCCTATCAAGAGGATCTCCAGATAGACCCTAACATGTAATCAAATGAGCCAACCTATTATGATTTCATTTATATTGTATATTGAAAATGAATATAAGAGTATTAAAAATTGTAGAAAAGCTGATAAAAATTGTTTGGACCTATTGGTATAGCCCCCAAATACATATGTATGGGTTTTAAGAGTGTTAAGGGGGGTCGTTGGCCTATCTATCATTGGTATAGACCTATAAAATTGATATCGATAAACAATGGGTATTATTAGGAAATTCCAAATTTGTACAAATAGTTGTTATATGTAATGTGATATAACTATAGAATTTTTTTTCAAAACTATTGATATAAATAATTCAATAATTCCCTTATATTTTTTGATCGACACCCCTCGGATTAAAATTTGAAACATTTAACCACTATGCTATAATGTTTTTGGAGAATTAATATGATATATATTTCAATGTATATTTATAAGTAAATTTTTCTTTATTCAATGTAATCTGATAAAATAATTCATTAATAATATGAAAACCTAAACCGTTTTCTAGGAAAACAATTGGTTTGATCCTATAGCAGTGGTTTCCAAAAACATTAATATATGTATTATTAATTTTGGGACGTTTACCAATGGATTTGAAAAAACTTCCAGTGTAGGATCAATAAAGTATGTGATACTGATGGTTTTATTTAAACCATTGGAATATCCTCAAGATATACTTTCAATTTTGTAAAACCAATGATATGATATCTTTTTATGAAGACACAACAATTTTTTGTATGAAACAGTTAGTATAGGATTGACCTATAGATATAGTTTTTTAGAAACCATTAGTACAAGGTCATGTGATGGTTTTCAAAGCAATGGTTTTAGAAAAAAAATTGGTATAGGTCTATTGTTATAAGTGCAGTTTCTAGTAGTTTTAAAAATGGATTGATCCTTTATAACTAGTAACCATAGGGTTGAATTTATATAACCCAGATGGTTTTATCATTGATTTACAAAAAAGTTTGGATAAATATGATTTTTATTTGTGCAATATTAATAATCACCCAATAAGATAGGTTTTATCATTGTTTAATTATGTTGTGATAAAACCTATCTTTATCATTGCTAATGTTATAGTAGATATAATCTTTATTTATGAGCACTAATATTATAGAACTGATATATGTATATATATGTTTGTGTGTTTTATGAGCACTTTTTTTATAGGTGATGAAAAAAATAAAAATAAATTTAAAAAATATTAAATTAATATATATTAATAATGTATTAATTCGTAGAAAAAAAATAATGTTAACATTATGAATTAATATACAATATTATATACCATAATTTAAAATTTTAGTGAAATTGAATAAAAATGTCAATAGAATCCACTTACACTAAAAAAATTGAATAAGATTTATTTATTATATAAATTAATTCAAATGTTAAAAATTAATGTATATTAAAATGAAGGAGAATACATAGGGAAGATATCCAAACATAGTAAATAATTACAAATTTTTTTTGTATGAATAGTTTCATGTACTGTGAAGACATGCAAAAAATTGATGAAAATATTTAAAAAAATCCATTTTAAAAAACTAATTATGTAGATTTCAATCATTTTAAAACTGTTAGAACAAAAAATATAATATTGAATGAGAATTATTCATTAAAATTCAAAAAAAGTTATGAATAGAAAAAAAAATTATAGGCACAAGACATGATTTTTTACTACATCTCAACATCATTTGGACACATTCATTTTATAGGAACAAGACATGACTTCTTATGTTGAACTGGAATGTTAAAATTTAATTTCATATTCATGAAAAATTTCATAAAAGACAATATAATTTTAATAAAGGAACATATATTAAAAAATTATAGTTGATAGCAAACAAGGAGGGATGTCCTCCAACCAAACAAGAGGCTCTCTATAGTGACCAGATGTGGTAATTTAATGATTCATCATATTTCGATCTATATAAACAAAGTAGAATAAACATTAAAATAAGAGGATAAAATATTGTAAAAAAGAATATACCAATGGTTTGGAACTGTTGGTATATTCCCCAAAACCATTGGGATATGGAATACAAATGGTTTGGGGGATTGTTGGTCTTTTTCATTGGTGTAGACCTATACCAAAGGTTTTGGAGAATTTTTGGAATAGTTGTCCTATACCAATAGAATAAAAACCATTTGTATATTAAATATAGAATTCTAATTCCAACAGTTTTCAAAACAACTGGTATTGGTAATTCAAAAAACCCCTTGAAGGTTTTGATCCTCACACATATAATTTATATTTCAATCTCCTAAACACTATGCTACATTCTTCATTGGAAGAAAAATATTATTAATATATATTATTATTATTATTTTTATTTTTTTATTCAATGTTATTTGGTATGATAATTCAAATTTTTTTTGAAAACTAATATGAACTGTTTGGAATACCATTGGTATACACCAATACCAATGGTATTCCAATATGTTGATATATGTATTTTGAGTTTTGGGATATTTACCAATTATTTATTAAAAACCATAAGTATATGTTCATTAAATTTATGAAAAACTAATGTTGTTTTCCAAACTTTTAGTATAGACATCCCATATACCAATGGTTTTGGAAAAACCAATGGTATAACATCATTTTATTAAAAACATGCCAAAGGTTTGAATAAAAAATATTGTCTAACATTGACCTCTACAAACTAATTTTTAAAAACCAATGTTATAGGGTCATATGAGGGCTTTCATACAGATGGATTTGGCCAAATTATTTGTATAAGTTCATTTTGTGTTTATTATTCCAACAGGTTCTCAAAAACCATTGATATAGGTCTATTGGTACATGTCAAGTTTATATTAGTGTTTTTAATGGATTCATCCATCCCAACCAATAAGGTTAAGGACCAGAGACCACACTTTGATTTATTAATAACATTAATAATAAAAATAATGTCTAATTACATGATGAAATTTTTTCATCCTTGCTTAATGGATTACATCAATCTGGTTAATAATGAATGGGCTTCTTCCATTGGTGGTTCCCAAAAATAATGGATTGAAATCAATCATATTGTGGTTATGCAACCTATATGATCATGTACCGCAAGACCGAATCCAATAGAACCTATCCAAATATAGTTTCATCCATATTAATCATAATCACATTGGATGTAGGTGTATCCATATTCATTAGTGTGAATACGGGAAGATGTTTTCGAGATGAATCTCGTTATTCTTCCATATATCATTCCATGATAGAACATGATTTATACATAATGTGTTTGGTTTTGAAATCACATTAAAAACTATGACATATGTTTTATCAAAATAGAGATTTATATGGTACAGATGGAGTATAAAACATCTATGGAGATGGAAGAAGTACTCTTTGATGATAGAGACACAAACCCATTCACCATTTCCATTATCCTATCTGTACCTGTGTTCTATTCATGTTAGATGTTCTTAGCCCCTTGATGGTAGTTCATTGCATGTATAAGTGTTTCATCTTCAATAATGTCGAAGGATATAAAAGTATTCTATTTATTATTTCATACCATCAAGAGCTACATTAAATGGATAATTCCCATGAAATCATTCAATAAAAAAGTTTAGACCTTGGGTGGGACTGTCATGTGCCATAGTCATTTCCATAAATCATCATTTTCTATTAACTGTATTATGTGCACCAACATGTACCAATAATTTAAAACAATGCATCCCAAACATGAATTAATCGAACATTGTTTTTTCTTTGTATATATTTTTTGTGCACGGAATATTAAAAATAATCTTATAATCCTTTTCATTGAACCATACAAACTATTTATCTGAACACCATCAGTTAATAGAATTAATAAAATAGGAGAATATTGTGTCATCCTCCCAATCAGAAACCTCCAGTGATGTTTCCATCATCCCGTATTTATAAACAAGTCATGGGACCCTCCAGACCATGACATTGGCTCCATCTCAAATCCTCCAAAACAATACCATTCAAATAATAACACATGATCCCTAGAGGCATATCCAAAAAAATCTCAGTCGAGGGGAAAGGGGTACATCACAAAAGCCTATATGTGTGTAATATATGGATTCAATGATCTGAGTGTATTGTGAAAATTTGTTTTTAATCTGGTTCCATTGGTGAATTTCTAAAATTGAAATATAGAACATGTACAAGTATTGATAGAACATAACACTATAATGACTAGGGATGCACAGATTATCCCAAGAAAACTAATGAGGATTTTTATCCATTGATCATATCCCATAAGAACGTGGATAGGTGGGAGTAAATTTGGTAAATAAAGAAGACATTTAGCTTAAATAAATACATTTTATTAATAATTATTATATGATCTACATCCTTTATATTCTCTTTCCATCCCAATGTTATAGTCCTGTTAAAATTTCATCCCGTAAATTTGTTTCAAACTTGTATGTGACTCTTTTGTCATCCAATATTTTAGATTTACCAAATATCTCGATGATCCGAATATATTTATTATATCTATCAACCACCTGAATATACATGGTTTGGAAAATATATTCATTTCAATAAGTATTCTCACTCAAGCTTATGGAAATATCTTTTATTGATTAATGAACTGATTTTATGGATAATTTCACATGTTTTTTGATATGCTCGAAATTAAAAATGCATTCTTAATTATTGGATAGTTTGTTAATGAAATAATCCATCATAAAAGTACGTAGTATGAGGACCTATTATTTTATGATCCTTATTGAGTCCCCCAAAAAGGGATATATATGCATAATATTTTGAAATAAGGCAATAAAATATCAAAATCCTTATTTGACAGAAATAAATTTTATATTATTATTAATTATATAAGAGATTATTTTTCATGTTTAGAGTTCATTTATTAGTGAATTAAACGTTTAAACCAAATTTTTTTTTCTGAAATTGTTTATTTTACGCTTTTAATATTTATTACAATGAATTGGAGTTAAAATATTTTAGAATATCATCATGGGAATCATACACTTCAATATACATACTAACATTAATTAGATTATTTTATTTTCAACCACAAATGAAGATAGTTTGGATGAGGGTTATATATTCTTATTTTTACCTCAATACCAATCATTAATCTTTGGTAGGATTGGATAGAAAAATTAATTCTTTTATGTATCAAAACAGTTTTCTTTAAACCTAGAAATACCAGAAGACATTTCTAGTTAATCATAAAAGAAGGTGATCTTGATCTATATCACATACATATTTAGAGTTTCTTAATATTACATCTTCATGTATACAGATTCTATTATTCGTAACTGTATTAATATTATGAGAAATATTATATTATTTATAAAATAAATATTTTTTCATTCACACAGGATTTTATTTTTGACTAGAGATTAATGTTGCATTGTGTCTAGAAAATTCCCATAATAGATGTTCAAAATTTTAAAATATTAATATTATTGAAGATATTATTCCTATAAAGTTCAAAAAATGTGATGATTTGTTTTATTTTACACATGGTAAAATATGGGATACATGTAACAAAGAAAATATTAATAATTTTATGATAATTTTATAAGATGGAAAAATTTGTGGTAGAGATGTTAGATTTCATTAAAATGTATTTCGGAAATTTAGATATTCCTATTAACCATCTCCAAGATGCTACAATTCTTACATTTCTATATTATATTATGAAAATAAATTCATTGGATCTTTTGGGATAGATATATAACAAAAGGAAAATCATGATTCAATAATTTTTTCTATAAAGTGAAAAGGAGAGGAATTAGTAGAAGATTTCATTGAATAAAATCATTATGGACAAGACTCTATATCAAAAAACTATATGTTCCCCACAATGGGGGGAATTACTCAAAGACATATCATTTCTTATTCATATTCCATTTATTGATGTGGGATTATATGATAATATACTACTATGGAAAAAAATGTGCAACATGATATTTTAGTGTGGATTGAATTTATATAGGCATGTCTTTATTTATGGTAACATAATATGAAAATGGATGCCTCCTCTTCCATAACAACGAGAAATGTATTTCCAAAAACATGTAAATTAATGTTGCGTGAGAACTTCCAAAGGATAAAAATCTTTTGACGCATTGGAGTTGTTTGATCGTGGATGGAGCACCACCAAAAAAATCAGTGACATGACATTCATTGCTGATAATTACAAAATTATAAAAATTACTTCATATGATGATGAAAACATGTTTCTAGGCTTCACAGTGGGAATTATTCCAAATAATCATCTAATTATTGATTATTTTTTATCTTCTCTTTTCAAAATACGTTTTTTATTTATAAATTTATTTTTATTTTTATGTGCATTTAACATTATTGGATATCTAACTAGGTCATCATAGTGATCCAAAATAAAAAATTACTGATGATGAAATATGGCTACAGTTCCCCATTATTTTTTTTCTTTAATAGCACCTCCTTCGTTAGGTGTTTGAATGAAATACATTGGTAGACGATTGGATATATTTGAACATAATTGTATCATTAATAAATTAATTGATGAAATTTTGTGTGATAATCGATTTTGAGTTATGAATTATGGAATGATGGATTATGTTTTCATGTACGTAGTTCTTTGTGTCAAATTGGTCACACTGTGTGTTAGATTGTTATTTAATTGATTCATACAACACCAAAAGCTACATAAGGATCCCTATCCTAAATAATATCGAATATATGAGATTGTGTGATATGTTTTTAGTTAGTGATTAACCTTTTTATAAAAAATTTCATTTACAAAATAAATCATAGACACTAAATCAAATAGATTTCATTATGTGTTCAATTGTTTTCCAACAATATCCTAAAAATCAAAAAATACATATGGATGCTTTTCATAAATTACTATGTTAATCTATGCATGTATTTTTCAGTGAGTGTCACATAATATAAACTAAAATACAAAATTTAAACTGAAAACATATATTTAATGTCATACTGATAACACTATGTATCATATTAAGGTCCAGATGTCTTTTACATGTCATACGGGACTAATGGGACATTTTTAAAAAGTACCTATAAAATTTGAATGTGTTTCATCAATTTTGAGTATTTCACGTGCTGTTTTTATAGAAATATCATTTTAAACTAAATAAAACACATTAATGCATTATATATTGAAAAAAACTACTAAACATAAAAATTTAAATTATAGAAAATAAACATTTATGAAGGGAACAAATAGTCAATGACTGCATCATCCTTATAGTATATATTGTTGATAATTTTCATGTACGATCATTTTTTGACATAATATATCAACAAGTGCATAAATAAAATACAATTATGGATGATGTCATTTACTAATGAGATTTTTTAAAAGTAACTACATAAGTGTCATGTAAAAATGATATGTAAATGTAAAAAAATTATTTCAAATTATGAGTAAATTTATAAAAGAAGTTATATAATTTCATCTTTTAATGATTTCTCTATACATTCTGACACAATGATTATTGTACATTTATTTTAAAAATAGTATATTTACTCTGTTAACTATATTTTATAATGAAATTCACTGTACTACTAAGAAAATATAAATAAAAGAGGATTGAAATTTATTTTAAATGAAATTGAAATTATTATCGAAAACACCTCATCAAGGATACGAGTTTATTGATGAAATTAAATATCATTTATACCATTTTAATTTGAATACTGAACATCATTTCCATTAGTTTTTTTCATACCCCAATTATGTTTTCATATATTTTACATTCTCAAACGAAATTTCATCTATTAGTGGAGAAGGTGTTATACATACTTCAAATCTCCCATTGAATAATGTCATCCAATATCAGTATTTATGTCATGAGGGTAGAAAACTATGATGTCATAGAAATAGAGTCTTTCATTAATGTTTAAACCTATCTAATTATGGACATTGTTAATAAATAGGAAATAATTAACATCCTCTAATATTATATCTTATCAAATATTCATAAGCATAAAAATCATTTATCATCTAATACAATATAGATTCAAAAATGAATTATTCATTTTGGTAAGAATTATAAAACATAACAAGTAATTACATCATAAATATAAAACATTCAATCAATGGATCCAAATAAATATCAATATTAATTAAAGAGTTTATTTCTTATATAAGCATATACAACATATTTTATGTTCTCTTTATGATTAATCATAGTTAAAAGTTATAATTTTTAAAATACATATCCATGTAATTAGTGTACTTCTTGGAATACCAAAACGATTCAATCCTTTAGTTGATAGCATACGATGAGAGTTTTTAGACTCATTTCCAAATTTAGGATACTCATGATCAATTAAATTTCATTGAATACAATCTACTGGGTGAATGTTTTTCCCATATTTATATATCTTTTCTACATGCCACATCAATTTTCATTTAATATCCTCTCTTCTGTATAGGATCCTAAACACTGTATTAATTTTAATGTAACATAAACAATCAAAGGAAATGATTCATCAATCATGTATTGAGATGCACCGTATATTATGAATTTTTAAGTGATTATTTGAATTATTAAATTAGTATAAGATCATTTATTTGTAAAAGTATTCATTCATATATCATAACCATTGAATGTATCATTCCATTAGTGCTATATGTTTTTTTTGGAAGCTAATGATATTTTGTGATCATATAATTTAGTAGAGAAATTTGTTTATAAAATGTTGGTATCAATAAATAAATTTACAAATATTAAACTATATTTATTTTTTTTGTTTAAAATGATGTATATTTATTACATCTGGAATACATCTATGTCTTTTCACAATACCTTATATTAAAAAACAATTTTCCAAGATCATGAAGTTATTCTTCAATTGTAATTTAATTTTCCACAATATGATATTCTACATCCTAACAACAATAATCATATCTTAAATATGGTAATTAACATTGTTCAAACTTCAAATCATATCATATTTTCCATAATACAATATTTTATTCATGTAAATAGATATATTAATATTTTAGATATGTCTACTCCCACATTTATAAAATTTATCTATTCCTGGATAGATCATGTGTTCTTTCGACTCCTGTAGAATATTTAGTCCAGAATAATAATAGATTATACATATAAAATGTATTTTAGAAGATATATATGTATGATATTTGAAAAATTTTATAAAACCCATACTCATAATATTTTTTTATGATTAACATCCCTTAATTTTTTATAGATATTAATCCTATTTTATTATATAATATTAATTTTTAATTTAATAAATAATTTCATCAAAAGATTGATCTTATTATTCAGAAATGTTATTATTAAGTAAATATTTATGATAAAAATGACTATTTTTCTATGATAAAAATGGATAAATGATGTGTATTGATATTGTTTTTTTCTATTGCAAATCATAAAAATGAATTTTATATATATATAATGTTTCATATAATATAACTAAATTTTAATTTTTTGAAAAAAGTGAGATCATGGATGGTTTTTATAGGTTATCTAGGTTGAATTAATGATAAAAGGTGGAGAATATGTTCATTCATTTCTACAAACGGTACATGTAAAAACTAGTGGTGTGTGAATGATAGGATACCTAACAGCTTAAGATGATCTTTTATTAGATGATGAAAATGTTGATAGGGCCCAACCCCTTATACTTGAGAAAATAACATATAATGAGACTCGTGAAGTTAATTAGGTATAGTGAATAAAATATTGGGATTTTCGAAATTTGTTGAACAAATAATGATTACAACAGAAGGTCATAATGATGACATAAAAACCGAATATTGATGTGAAAAAAATCCATGGGCCCATGAGAATGAAAAAATTAAATATAAAGTCCCAATTAATAATTGATGATGAAGAGGGGATGAATGTGAATGGAATATTCAATGGGATTAGTAGTCGAAGAAACTACTACTTGTAATAATTTTCAAACCCCATCCAATGTGCGAAATGAATTTAGGTGATAATTATCACAGAACTGTAATTCATACTCCATGTAAATATAGTTTGGACATTTTTTTTAGAGATAAAATACATTATATCAAATGTTGAACAGGTGTGTTCAAATTTCATTTAAAATTTTGGGAAAATGTAAAAAAATGGAATTTAAGTAAAGGAACATAGATCAATATTAACTGTGACATAAAAAAAGCAGGGTTTTCCTCCAAAAAATCATGTGGATATACTGAGATAGTATAAGAGTAAATCTACTAATCCACCATATTAGAAAACCTTTTAATAATCACGAATAAACAAGAAAATTAGATTTTAAAATATTGTAAAAATTAATATAAATATGGTTTGGAACCATTCAGAAAGCCCCCAAAACCATTGGTATATGTTGTTACAATAGATTAGAGGGTCGTTACACTGTCAGTCATTGGTATTGACATATATAAATGGTTTTGGAAAAATATTGGTATAGTTGGTATATATCCACAGTTTTCAAAACTATTGACATACGAAATTCAAAAAATACCTTTCTGTTTCAAAAAATCAATAAAAATCAGTGTGTTCATGTAATGTCATAAATATGAATAGGTATATTTAATTTTATTTTTATGTATTCAATGCTAAATTATAAAATAACTAAATTGAAAATTAAAAACCTACACCTACTATTTTGAAACCATTTGTATAATCTTATACAATTTGTTTTCCAAATATTTTGTATATTTATATTGAATTTATGGACATTTAACAATTTTTTTTTGAATAAAAACATTATTAATGGTTCTTTGAATTTAAAATATACATATTGTTTTATACAACCCATTGTTATAGCCATATCTTTTACTAATGGTTTTGGAATAACTATTTGTATAATTTCATTTTATTTAATAAATGCTAATGGTTGTTATAAAAAAATTTGTACATTTAGGTCATATTCCAATGGTTTTTCCAAAACCATTATTATATGGTCAGATAATGGTTTTCAAACCAATTCTATTGGCCAAACAATTATTATATGGTCAATTTATGGTACTAATAACAACAATTTCTCTAAAAATTTTTGTATATATCTGTTGGTATATGACTGCTTACTTGTATTGTTGAAAATGGGTTGAACATTTATAACCAATAAACCAAAGGACTGGAGACCACACTATGATTCATTAATAACATTAATAATTACAATACATTCCGATTACATGATTAAAATCTTCCATCCATAGGTTAACATTAATCCAATGAATAATTCATGGGATTCATCCACTGGATAGTCCCAAAAATAATGGACCGATATCTAGCATGTTTTGATAATCTATCCTAGATGGTTATGTTCTAAAAGCACTGATCAAAATGATCCTCTTCTGAAGAGATATTTATCTCCAATAATCATAAACACATTGGATGGAGAAACCATACCATATATAAGAGATATTTCAGGAAGGGGTTGTTAAGGTATATAACATTACTCTTCCATGTATCCTTCCCTGATACAACCTGCTTGATTCGGAAAGAGTTAGGTTTTATAATCATGTTAAAAATAAGGTCATATCACTTAACCAATATGTACCATGATATTGTACAAAGGTAGTACACTATATATGTGGTGATTAAAGAAGTACACTTTGAGAATAGATACAGAAAACCATTCAGAATCTGCAAAAACCTTTTGGTAATCGGGTTCAATGCATGTGAGATATTCTTTTTCAATTGATGGTATAACATTGCATGTATATGAGTTATTGGTTCTCTAATGAGGAAGGTAATCAAATTTTCCTGTATAATATTTCCATACAATTAAGAAAAAAATTAAATAGACTATTCCCATTAAATCATTCAATAATAAAGTTTTGTCCATGTATAAATTATATCCAATTCGCTTTCTTTATATAATGATCATATTTTGAATTTTTTTTATTGAATTTATTGGGAAAAAATGATCCCTTGTTGTAATATGATGATGACCGACAACAGTTTCAATCCCATGAGGATCTGTAACGCCCTTCAGGTCATGTCATTAATCGGTTCAAGGTTGACCCAGGCTGATTAATGACATGAAGAGTTGTCGCCCCACATACATCCACAATCCTTCCATCCAACGTGTTCCCCAACAGCCTTAAAACCTTATGCTTGAGACCTATTGTGAACCCTGCTCCATACTTAAAATCCAACCCTCATGATCTATCTATGGAAAACACTGTTGAAACTACAATGAACACAATTCAATGACCCCATCCGTCATTACTAGTAATATTTAAGCCCGTCCTCAATTTTGGTGATTTTTTTTAATAAAAACCAATATTTTTAGGGATGTAGTATGTTGCTGATCAATTTGAGGGAAAAATGGTGTTGGTTGGAGATGGAATTATATGAATCAGTAATATTTATTTAAACCATATTAAAAATATTAAAAGATAATAAATAAAAATTATTAATTATTTTTCATATAAATTTCAAACATAATATATATTGAATCTTATTCAATATATATGTAAATTTTTTAATAATTGATTATATTCCTTTAATAATTAAAATTTTTAATTTTCAAAAATAAATAAATTAAAGGAAATAATTATAAAAATAATTACATTAATTGAAATAAATCACAAAAATAATTATAAATGATAATTCATTCCAACAATAAAATGAATTACAAACTTATAAAATTAAATAAAATTAAATAAATACAAATTATTATTATCGTTAATAATTTAAGTATGCATTGAATTTTATGTACATACTAAATATAATATCTTATTAACATTTACAATTTATAATATATGGTAAAGTGTTATTATTTAACTAAATAAATTCATATTTATTCATGTATAAATGAATTCCAAATATTGAATACATTACAAAAATATTATATTATTATTCAATAAAAATCAATAAATTATTGAAAATACTAAAAATGAAGAGATATTAAAAACCAATATATAATATTAAATCAATAAGAAAACACACATGTACAGAGATTCAAAGACATAGACATACATGTACACATACATACATAATATACCCCCAAACATTTTGGAAACCATAAAATCATACACATAGGCATGAGTATATAGTAATAGAAATATTTTTATGTACACCTAAAAAATACATACAGTTACATACCAATGCATGCTAATTCAAACAGATCTATACATACACGTATATACGTGCACATAAAATATAAAATAAACACAGACACATACAAAATCTAATATACATACACATGTACATACACATACAAATCTATATGCATCCACACACACAACCATTTTCATATACATATACATCCACATAATAACATACTTGTGTATGCGCATACATTCGGATCCAAAAATATGCATACATATTTACAAACAACATTAACATACACGTACACAAACACATGTCCTTAAACATGTACATAAACATAAAGACACGCATACACATATACATACATGCACCCATACATAAACATACATTTAAATGCATACACATACTAGAACATATAAACATACATATAAAATCACATTTTTAGGAAAATAAAAAATGACATACAAATTCACATACACAAATACATACATATGTTCACTTACATATACATATAATAAAAATTTGTATATACATTCACATACACACATATATATATTCATATATACATTCATATACACATACATGTAACCATATGTATAACATACACATGAAATTACATTCATACCTATGCTCATATACATACTAAAAAAGATTAAAAAAAATACAAAAATACACACACACACACACACAACACAACACAATTGAATAAGAAAAGACACATACATAAACAACCACATACATATATTTCCATATTCCTGCTATCTTGCATGGTAAGAATTTTGGAAGGGGCATCGTGATATGTTATGGAGGTGAATGTCCCCATAGGGGCTCTTTATGGGGTTTTGAGGTAGGTAGTAAGGGTTATGACAATGGTAGGCATTGTCGATGGGGTACAATGGTATTTAAAATGAGAATGGGTAGTGATGGTCATATCTATCTTTCCCCTACTAGGACTAGATGTCTTAGTTGAGGGTGTTCTAGCGAAGGTTATCCAGGTAGTGGAAGTAACTTTCATATCAATCATTCCTCTCCCTGAACTCATAGGCATTGTCGATGGGGAAGCATGGAAATATGTTAATGTGAGTCTAGAGAAACCTGTCGGGGCATTGGGAAACTTCCATTGTTGGGGCATGCATATATGTAATGGAGACACATTATGTTGTATAGTAAAAAGTAGTTTGAAAACCTCATATAGAACCTTCGTCAAAATACCCTAACATCTTCTACATCATCGACCGATGCATCATTTTCTAACCACTAACCAAGATCACTGTACACATAGAAATACATATAGATTATGGATTATAGTTAACCTCGGCATGTGTGTGTGTACGCCGTACTAGTCCACATACCATTTTTGAATAATTTAAATGATGTCATTACATTAAATATTATTTCACCTACCTATTATTTTACATTTTTTTATTTTATGTTTCAATGTTCTTTGTCCAAATTAAGGCTTCCTATTCATTTTTTAATTACATTATGAATACATCTATTATATTGTACATAGAACAATATAAAACGCCACAAGAAAATCATGTCAATGTGGGGTAATAAAAACAACCACTTACATCTAGATTTCTTTAATAATTATACTAAATTACAAATTTCTTAAAATATATTATATAAATTATGTTTTATAAATGTAAGCATAAATAATTATAAATCAATTATTTTTATTAAATCATTAATAATTTTTATTTATATTGAAAATATACATAATTGAATATGAAAAATATTTATTAAATCAACTATAATATTTATTAATACTGTAAATATACAAAGAATTAGGTTCTTCATTAATATGGAAATGTATATTGTATTATATAAATATATATTTTAAATAATTTAAATATAAAGATACAATGCACATTCATTTATATTTATACATTATATTAAATTCATTTTAACTAAATCCAATACACATAAATAGTTTATAATATAATATATTTTAATATCATAAAAATATTTATTATAAAACATAATTAATAAAATAATGCATAATATTATTATATATAACAATTATATTTTTTTAATATAGCAGATCAAATTAATTTAAATATTGATGAATTTTATTTAAAAATAAAGTAAATAATGTTACTTTTTAAAATATTTATTTTAAAATAAGGAATTATTTTATTTAAAAATAAATATTATATTATGAAATTAAAATATTATATATCATCTATATAATTTTTATTCATATATACATTATTTAGTGTTTCGGTCAATTCTATTTTTTCTGGTTAAGTGGGAACCCTTACAATGGTCTCAACCATAATAAAACCAAAATTTAAATTCAAACACAAAACAAAATTGAAAATTGAAAATTTATTATGTGATTTTAATATGAACCATAATACTGGGTTGGTGAGAGGGTGTGATTTTTCCTATGCTGTTGAGGGATTTTATAAGATATGTGCGAGAATTATTTATTTCCCCATAAATGTTGTGGGAGTTATGGATGATACAACATCATTTCATAGATATGGAACATGTATCATATCCTCATGAATATAAAATATTCTACTCTTTATTTTTTATGGGGAGTCTTTTGTAGGAAGGTCATAGTCTCATAAAATTTCAGTCATTGGATGATATTATATGGTGGTGACGTGTTTTAAGAAGGTTTCAGATGTAGTGGAAGTGTCTAGTGGGTGTATACCCATAGTGGTTTGTTCAGGATTGATGCATCATTCTCAAATTGTTCATGACGTAAACATCATGACTAAAAAAATCCATTAAATATTGACATTCAAAATTCCATTAAATAGGAATGATATTCATCATGTTAAATTTATTAATAATTTAAATCAGATTTTTTGAAATGAAACCACATCATAGAAACATTCCTTATCATATTAATTAATAACTCATCACTCATGGCATACCTACTATAACCATATTCCCCTTAAATAGTTCAATCGTGGTTCATGAAATAAATTTTAGTGAGTGAGTCATTACAGACATTAACAAAAATCATAATTCCTAAGGACCATTACAATAATATTCTAATAGAAATTTCCAAGGACTCACAAGTAAGACATGTTAGTATAAGATGTTCAGTTCTCATAATCACTCATCATGAATCCTTCATTGTACACCTCTCAGTAGGGGAGAAGTTGATACTTTCGGATGAAAATGAAAATATAAAATGTAGAGGTAGATGATTCCCATCAATCCACAAAATAAATATGAAATGATAATTATAGCACATGAGTTGTCAATATTACTTTACATTCACTTTGAAGATAGCCTCCAATTAGGATCAACACAACATGGTTTCTATTTATGTCATCCCATATAAATGATGAAATTTTTTCTCATCATCATCAAAGTAGATTGCCATTTTCAGTCCTAATGGGAAACAAGACTAAGGGAGAACATCTGGATCAATGGAACACATGGATTGAATTATAGAACAATAATCATTTTATTCAGACTATGGATTTTGAGATAGAAAAATACCCACACATTTCACTTACCAATAATTTTATTTTTAAAAAAATAAAAAATTTCTTTGTTTAGATTTAAATAATCTTAGTGGTTTTTTGTAAATCATTATTTTAAATAGAAGATATCATTCAATGTATGTCAGTCATGGATAAAACATTCCATATTTCAGCTAATTTATACTGTTTGGCGAATGATATTTACAATATGCTAATTGAGTCCCCCAAAAGAGGTATATATGATTAATATTTTGAAACATGGTATTGAAATATTAAGTTTCTCATTCTACATACATGGATTTCATGGTGATTTAAAATATATAGTAGAATAATATTCATTTTGTGAGTGGAATTTTTAATGAACTAAATGTTTCAAACATCTGTGTGTTTTTATAAAAATGTTTATTTGGAGCTTCTAATATTTCATACAGTCAATTGTATTTAAAAAATTTAAAAATATCAATAATGGAATCATACCCTTTATTATATATGAAAATATCAATTTGATAATTTTATTTTCCAGAATAAATAATGATATGTTGGACAAGGGTGATATCTATTTAATTATAGATTAATATCCATCAATTATTTTATAGATGATTGAATGGAAAAAATAATTCATTTTTGTTCCAAAAGTGTTTTCCATACCATCGCCAGCATAGGAAGGCGTCATTAATAATCTTAAATGAATTTTTTTAGGAACTATCTCACATGAATGTTTTGTGGAACTTATTATAATGTCATCATGAATTCTGATTATAGTATCAGTAACATAAATAATAACGGTCAGAAACCTTCTCCAATTCATACAATCTATTTTTCTATCATTCATACAAGAAGGTATTTCTAATGGAACACTTGATTTGTGGTTTGTGTAGAATCATATTATCATGGATGTTAAAAAAAATAATAATATTAAAATTATTGCGGTTCTTCTTCCAGGAATGGTTTGAAAAGATGAAAAAAAAATTTAATTTCAACCATGAGATAAGTAGGTATTGATGGAACAATGTGAAAATTAACAACTGCCTGAATAGTTTTGATGATGGAACAATTTCAGGGAAGATATGTTATATTTTATTAAATTGTATATAAGGATTCAGGTATTCCCCTTATAGGTCTCTTAAATGATGAAATGATCACATTCTTTTCTAAAAGTACATAGATAAATTAATTGGTTCGCTTTTGGATAAATGGATCCAAATAAATTCCAATACAAATAACAATTTTTTATTATATAAGTAGATAGAACATATTATATTTTTTCTTCATGATTAACCATAGTGGATTGTTATAATTTTATAATTTCACATTCTGTATATTATGAGTCCTCCATTGAAAAAATATGATTCACTCATTTATTATATAGTATGAGATGAAGGACTCCTGACTCATTTCTAAATTTAGGATACAATTGAACAATTTTATTTCACCAAATGTAGTCTTAAAGGAGAACTTTTTGTGGCTATTTATGTATTTTATCTGCATGAATTGTAAATATTATTGTATTATCCTCACTTATGAATAGGTTTCTAAACCGTGGATTTTTTAAATGTACCATAATAATTTAAATGGAATTGATTCATCATTCTTGTATCTAAATGTAACATACATTGGGAATTTTTTTAGTGATTCGTAGTAATTTTAAAAATAATATAAAATAATTTAGAAGAGCATGTATTCTTTCATTGTTCATACCGATTAAATGTTGAATTCTTTTAGTTAATTATGTCTGTTGAGGAAGATAAATATATTTGGGGATCATATCATTAAATAGAGAATGAAGTTCGTTAATAATGGTTTCAATCCAAACCTTGAAAATTTTTACATTATATTACTTTGATGTGGATTAAAATGATGTATATTTAATACAACCAGTATACATTTGTGTCTTTTCACCACACTATATCTTCTAAAATTGTTATGGGTAATTCTGATTTCAATATTCTATTATATTGTTATTTTCCTCAATATGATATTCTCCATCATCAGACTAATAACTATGTCTTTAATATAGTAATTATCGTCGTTCATACATCTAATAATATTTGATTATCCATAAACATCAATTTTATAATCGTGACTAGGTATATTATGTTTTACCATTTTTTTAAACTCACATTTATAAAATTTATATATTCCATGATAGATAAATTTGTTACTCCAAAACCTTTATAATAATATGTCTTGATTAATAACAGTTTAAACAAAAAAGAATGCATTTTAGAAGGGTTATGTGCATGATCTTGTGAAAAATTGAGATCCCCATCCTCATACTCATTTTTCATATAATTACCATCCTTCCATTTTTATTCATTTTAATCATAAATGATTTAGTATAATTAATATTTTATAAAATAAATAAATACATACATAGTAGGAACATATAAATCTGAATAGATATTCATAATGAATTATTTATAAGGCATAATTTTTTTTATTTGATAATAATGAATAAACAATGATTATTGAGATTTCATGGTATTTTAGGAAGGCATTAGAAAATTGATTGATATAAATATCGATACAAACAATCTAATTATATTTTTTATCTATCGAAAAGAAATGATAGAATAGATTGTGTCTATATATTTTTTAGGATGGAGTAATTAAAAAGTAAGGAGTAGTTATTCATACATTTCATCACATGGTAAATGGAAGACTTGATGTTGATTGAAAGGTTGTATAAATAGGAGCTGAAGTTTATCATTTATCATGTGATGAAAACATTGAAAAGGCCCAATCATCATGCCCTGAGAACCTTACATTTAATGAGACACTTGAAATTTATTGGGTATAAAGAATAACATTTTGGGTTATTCACACTGGGATGAACTGATAATGTAAATTAAAAAAGGGAAAACAAATACATATAAAATTCAATAGTGATGATAAAGAATTCAGTGTGGACAAGATAAATATTACAATAAAAAAATATCCACTAATTTTTTGGAGATGAGGATTGGATGAAAGTCGATGAAATACTCAATAAGGATAGCATGGGGAATAAACTTCTATGGGTGATATCATTCAAATCCCATCAATGATGGAACAAAATTTAGGTTATTATAATCCCATAATTGGAATTTTTAGTACAACTCAAATTCATTTGGAAACAATAATTTTTAGTGAAAATAAATTATTTCTTATGCTGAATTGTTATGATCAAATTTATTTTCATATTTATGAATAATTATTAAAAATAATAGTGTAATTATAATAAGGGATCAGTGATAATAAATTATAGGTTATATCAAATAGGGTGGGATATCATCCTACCAAATAAGATGCTCTCTAGCAAGACCAGATGTGGTAATCAAATGAGCCACCCTCTTACCGTAACTTTTAACAATGGATATTGAACATGAAAATATTAGGATGAACTATTTTAAAAAAATCCAATAACCATGGTTTGGAATAGTTAGAATATACTCGAAACTATTGGTATATGAAATACCAATGGTATGTGGACCATTTTCATTTCTGTATTCAGTATAGACAAATATAAATGGATTTGTGAAACTATTTTAATAGTTGGTCTATATCAATATTTTACAAAACGTATGTATATGTAACATGAAATAACAATACGAACAGTTCGAAAAGTAATTGTTATTTTTAATTCAAAAAATTCCTTGATGGTTTTGATCACTGAATCATTGATTTAAATTTCTAAAACAAACCAACTAAGAAACATTATTCTTTTGAAAATTAAGAATGAAAATTTGTGTATGAATATTTATATGTATATTTTATTTATTCAGTGTTATCTGATTAATCATTTCAGTTAAAATATAAAAACCTATAAAACTATTTGGAAAAAAATTGATACACACCAATAACAGTGGTTTTACAATCCATTGATTTATGTATTTTATATTTTGCGACGTTTATGAGAGGTTTTACTAAAACCATTAGTATAGGTTCATTAAACATAAGCTATACAGAGGGTTTTATCCCAATAAGTGTTATAATTTCATTTTATTGATGATATTCCATTGGAATGAATAAAAAATTTTGTATATCTATGAACAATACCGACATTATATTAAAAACCATTAATATGGGGTCATATGATGGTTTTAATACAATTTGTTTTGGCCAAAATTATGGTATATTCTCATTTTATGGTACATATACCAACGTTTTCTCCAAAATTGTTGGTATAAATAAGTTGTTATTGGTCCATTTTCAAGAAGTGTTTAAAATGGATCGAAAATTCGTAACCAATAATTGGATGTATTAGAGATCCCACTATGATTAATTAATAAGATTAATAAGGACAATAATATTTGATTGAAACATTATATTCTTCAATCCACTATCAATAAGGAAATTCAATCCATTGAATAATGTGTGGGATTCATCCACTTGTGGATCCCAACAAAAATTGTATAAATATTTTTAGTTATGATAATGAAAACTAAACATTCACATTAAAATAGACCCATTCCAATATAAATACTTATGATTATATATTCATACACATTTATCATAAAACATTTGATGGTGGGGGCTCCACTTACTGAAGCTAGAAGAAAATAATGGGTTATCAAAGTGAATCTCATGAAGCTTCGAAATTCCTTTCTGAGATACGCGTTTCTTGATCCAAAAGGAGGCATGCTTTGAAATATTATTAAATACTAGGTTATATATGTTGAATCATATAATCCATGATATTTTAAAAGGGTTTATAATGTTTTTGAGGGGTTGTAATATTTCCACATTGAGAATAGAGACACAAATCCATTCTCCATCTCTATATTCCTATCCACATTTGGGTTCTAGGCATGTCATATGTTTCTTGGACCGATGATGTTAGATTACTGCATGGATAATAGTTTCTTCTTCACTAATGAATAAGGGTATAAAATTATGAGAATTTTTATTTAGTACCATTTGGATCTACTCTAAAAGAATATTTACTTTAAAATATTTCAGAATGAATTTTGATAACTTCGACCGGACCGCTAGGTGCCATCAACATTTCACGAAACCAATTTTTTATGTTATATATATTCAATTGGACAATGTATACATATAATTCACCACATAACTTCACAAACATTAATTATTTTAGAAATTATTTTCTTCGTCTATAATTTTTGTTCATGTAATACTTAAAATAAATCTATAAACCCTTTCATTTAACCATACATTCAGTTTATCAAAACATCATCCTTTATTAGCTTCAGTAAAATGGGTGAACATAGTGGATTCCTCTTAATTAGAAACATACTATGATTTTTACATCATATAGAATTTATAAAAAAGACATGGTAACATACACACAATTACATTGGCTTTATCTACTATGCTCCAAAAGAGTCCCTTTCGAAAAAGAACACCTAATACCTGGAGGAATCTCCAAAAAAAAATCCAACGTGGGGGATATAGGGTACATTGGAAAAGATTTTATGTGGGTAATAGTCTGATTCTATTATATGAGTACATTAGGATCCCTGTATACGAATCAGGTTTTATACTTGAATTTATAAAATATCAATTATTATCATGCACAAGTATTGAGAACCTATACCACAACATGATTTCGGGATGCGTAGATTATCCCAAAACAACAAAACAACATTTTTTTCATAGTTCATACCCCGACATAACATAGCATGGTAAGAGTGAATTTCGTGAATCATATAGTTTTGTATCATAAATAGATAGATATTATTATGTGGAACTGATTGACAAAATTCATTTATATGTGCTTCTTTCCCTAATTTAGAGACCCTCCTAAAAATTCATCCCGAGATTTTTTTTCGTAAATGTTTATGATACTCGAGACAAACACTATTTTAGATTGACCAAAAAAACAAATCCAAACATATTTATTATTATTATCTACCACCATATTAACCAAGGTTTATAAAATATATTCTTTTCTAAATGTTGTCTCACCTGAGGTTATAGAAATTTTTTCATTTGGAATAAATAACTGATTGAATGTATGATTTCAATTAATATTGAATAGATGGAAAAAACATATATATATACATAATGAGTGTCAGTTTATCAAAATAAATCTACAAATGTAAATGATGTAATGGGAAACATGTGTACTTAATATGTAAACCACCACCCCATGAAATCGCTTCTAGCAAAATTAAATAAGAAATATCACAAGCCAACAAGACATAAAAAAAAGTCAAATGTCGGCCCCCATATTTGAACCCCCTGGTATGGTTGATGAATTGAGAGAGGGTATCATTGATATTGATAATTGATGAAACTGAAAAATATTTTTTGATGTTTCTTCAGTTGAATAATTATATTATAAGGACCTGTTGATTACAAAAAATAAGCATAGAATCACAATTTGTAATTTAAAATTTCTACAAATTATTAGGAAATATAATTTATTAATTGTATTTGAATGTATTTTATTTTGAAATATTAATATAGTTTGGAAGAGTAGGTTGTTATTGATTGGACCATATTATAATATTCATGTTATTCAGCCAGGCATGGTTGTGAAAACAATGTACAGTACACGCAGAAGAGTAAATCATTTCAAACAATGGTTGCATTAGAAATTACCTTTTTAATCCAAATATTAATAATTGAGTAAGGAATTTAAAAATACTAATCTTCTCACAAAGACAAATTTTTTCTACAATTCATGAAAAATGTTAAAGAACTTGCATCAGATTAACTCATGTAGAATAGGTTTTGAGAGGTTTGATTAATCCATGAAGTTCGAGGGGGACTGGTGAAAGTTGTTTATTTCCAAGATAGAGATTGAATGTTGAAATAAACATGTTCCCTTAGTGTATAATTTATATGACCAAGAATTTTTATAATTTCATTTTAAAAAGTTCTGGTAAACATGTTTTTTATTATTGTGAAATTAATAACTACTAAAAAGATGTGTTTTATCAATGATAAGTTTTGCCTAGAAAAAACCTATCCTTATCAGAACTAAATTTATTATAGATAAAACCTATATTTATCATCACTAATATTATACCACTGATATATATCATTTTTATGAGCACGTTTAATTTTAGTGAAGATAAAAACTATTTATAAAAAAATAATATATATTAAATGAATATATATTAATAATGAATTAGTTCTAATAAAATAAAAATATTTGATGTTTATAGTTAATATAAAATATTAAATATCTTTTTTTTCAAAATGAGTAAAATTGAATTACTAATAATAATTAGACTTAGAAAAATATTAAAAAAAGTATATGCTTTATTATTTATATAAATTACTGAAAAGAAATAAAAAATAATATATATTAAAATGATGATGAATACATTGTAGACATATTAAAACATTCAAAAAATGTACAAAAACTAATTGTTGGTCAGATTGGTTAGTCTTGATGCGGGGGGGGGGGGGGTGTTGAGTTCTAATTAAAATTTCTATTTAAAAAATATTATGTTAAAGAAAAACCCCAATTTTAAAAATTTCTATGTTAATTTAGGAAGTAGAAATGTAAATGTTCAATTGGAAAACATGTTTCTCAAAGGGTGATTAGTCCTCAGATAAATCAGTGTAGAACACTAATTTTATACCAATGGTATTGGTAAAACCCTTATTATATTGTCAACTTATGGTACTTATACTAACTTTTTATCAAAATCATTGGTATAGTAGCATTTTCTAGTAGTGTTGAAAATGGATTTATCCTTCATAAACGCAAAGTTGTTGAACTAGAGAACCCACTATAATGTATTAATACCATTAATAATGAAAATAAAATTTGATTACATGATAAAAATTTTCAATCATCACTCAATGTAGAACATCTAACCAGTGAATAATGTGTAATCTTCAACGATTAGTGAATTCTAAAAAGAATGGATGGAAATCCTTTAACATGAGATAATGAAACCCTAATGATCACATACAACACGACCCAATATAATAAAACCTCTTTTGAATATAGTTTCATCCACATGAATTTTAAACTCATTTGATAGTGGGAAGATACACATACATATGTATGGTGATAATAAGGGGTTATTAATCTGAATCTCATTACTCTCCAAATTTTGTTCGATTCTTGTCAGATGATCTTGGAACCTTACTGGTTGATCATTGCATTTATATTTGTTTCTGATTCACTAATGAATATGGGTATCAAATTACCCTCTTTAGTATGCCATAACATCAGGGGAAACACTTAATGTATTATTCCCATGAAATATTTCAATAATAAGGGCTAAAACATGGTCGTGACTACTACGGGACATATGCATTTATTGAAATTTTCATTGACTGTTATCATTATTCTGTGGGACAACGTACACCTATAATTCAACAAATAATATCCCTAGAATTCATTATTTGTACGTAGTTTTACTTGTATATATATTATATGCAAGGTATACTCAAAATAAACCTCTAATCCATTTTTTTAAACCATACACCCAGTTTATCAGAACTCTATATGTTTTTAGAATCGTTAAAACAAGAGAAAGGTGTGGTATCCTCCCAATCAGAAACTACTTGGCATGTAGACATCATCCTAGATTTATAAACCAGCCATGGGAACCTCCAGGTCTTGAAATTGGTTTCAGATACGGTCCTCCAAATAAGTCTATTTTGAAGAATAACACTCCATCAGCTGATGTATATTGAGATTATATCATTGGTGGGGGATAATGTTTACCTCTATAATGCTCATATGGCTGTAATATATGGGTTCTATTATCTGAGTGCATAAGGAACATTGTTTATGAATCATGCTCTATCCATTCTTTTCTAAAATTTATATCTTGATTATGCACATGTATTGATATCCCATACCACCAAAATGATTAGGGATGCATAGATTATCCGAGGACAACAAAGGGACTGTTTTCCATCATTCATAACCCACAAGAACATGTCAATGTGAGAGTGAATTCTATCCATAAAACATCCAGGTAGCTTAAATAAATTCATATTATCCATTGGAATTAATTGAGCTACATCCATTATAAGTGTTTCATTCACTACTTTAGAGACCGTCTAAAAATATAATCCATATTTTGTTTTCTAGCATGTCGATTATGCTATAGATAACCACTTTTTGTTTGACCAAAAATCACAAGGATCCAAATATATGTATTTTGTTTATCAACAACTAGAAAAACTGAGGATCAACAAATATATTTCATTATATAAGAGGTGAAACATAGAGAGAGTGTACCATTGATATTGATCTTTTCGGATAGTCAATAATATTTTATGAATCCCCATCAGTCGAATAATAATATTATAATGATCTGATAATTTAAATAATAATTATTGGATTTTTTTTTGAATTTCCCATTTTTAAAAATTATAATGAAATTGGAATTATAAATTGTCGTTGAATGTGTTTTATTATGAATTATTTATATAGTTTTTTAGATTATGTTCGTATTTATTAGCAATTATTATACTATGCATGTTATTCATCTCGGCTAGCATAAGTGAACATTCAACAATACTCATGGAAGAGTAAATCATTTTACAAAATGGTTGTATAAAAAATTGCCTTTATATATAAGTTGGAAGATATTTAGTCACATGCCCTAGGATTTGAGAGGTTTTATCTGTCGAAGATATTCTAGGGGATTGGCGAAACTGGATTACATCTATGAGAGAGCATGAATTGAGAAGATAAACTAGTTCAAAAAGTGTTGAATTTATATAACTAGGAAGGGTTTATCAATGCTTTCCAAAACATTGTTGATAAATGTGAGTTTAATAAGTGTGAAATTAATACCTACTAAAAAAGATAGGTTTTATCATTTCTAAAATTTGTGATGATGAAACCAATCATTATGCTTGTTAAAATTATCCTAGATAATATCAATTTTTATCATCACTAATATTATAGGACTGATATATATATATATATATATATGTTTTATGAAATCATTTTAAATTTAGAGCTGATAAAAAATATTTAAAATAAAATAATGAAATAATAAATGAATATATATTAAAAATGGATAAATTCTTAAAAAATAAAAAAAATTAATCATATTAATGAATATATAATCATATATGCATGATTTTAAAAAATGTATGAAATTGAAAAATTAAATATAAATAGACTCTAAAATTACTAATAAGATGATTATGTTTTATTAATTATATATATTAATTAAAAAAAAGTAAATATATTTAAAATGAAGATTAAAAAAAATAAAAAATATGAAAACCTATTATATACATACAAAAAAAAAATATACAAATATTTACATGAATTATGAACATGTACATAAAATTTGATGAACGATTTAAAAAATAATTTCAATAAATTATTTTTAATGATTTAAAACATTTAAAAAATATTAAAACTTAATAAATAAAATTTAATGACTCTTAATAAACAAAATAAAAAACATGCTATGAATATTAATTTATATTAAATAATTATTGAAAATTTCAATCATTAATTGAATTAATTGTAAACTCATATAAAAATGTAAAAAATTGTAAAAAAAATGCACTTAAAGAAATTAATTATATGAATTTCAGTCATTTTAAAGGAATTAGAACATAATAAATGAAATTGAATAAATATTATTCATATAAATAAAATACATTTTTATAAAATTAAAAAATATTAAATAATTAGGTAAAAAGAAATATTAAGAATTTAATAAATTTAAAAAATAATATTAATAAAATGTAAGTATGAAAAATAAATAATTAATATTAAAAGAATTCATTTTAAAAAATAGTAAATAAAATATAATATGATAAAACATAATAAATTGAATATGTATGATTAATTGCATAAATTACATACACATAAGAACAAGTGTTCGAATCCTATCATGCCCCATGGGAGATTTACATCGCATGAAGTGACGCAGGAATGTAGGGACATGGGAATGGTGAAGGTAGACGGTGATGCAGACATGACACATGCCGGGTGATACAGACAGTATGAATCATGTATGACACTACACTGAGCCTTCAAGAAATGTCTTGGGCCACCGGGCCAAGGGCCTGCAGGCAATGTAATGGATCTTCCTCTAGTCAGAAAAAATGGGGCCATTGATTTCACAAAAAAGATGAATAAATACACATAATAACTGAATAAAAATAAATAAAAATAAAATATATATACGGTACTCAAATATACAAATACACCTAAACATATAGAAAAACCTCACCCATTGGAAAATGGTATGGAAACAACCCCCACCCCCACCCAAGGGGTATCCCACATATATTTAGTATGCCCATAAACATCATTTTTTTTGATATTGGCCATAAGACCCTTACATCTTATGCGAAGACCACAATGGCCCATAGGCCCATACATTATAGTGCATCTCTATATGAATTCTCACAACCAATTGTGCATCCCCTACGAACCAACGATGGACAGGCCCAGACCATGCCTTACACATCTATTATCTCACTGAACATCCTTGAGGATTTTATTATATGACCATCTAACCATAACCCCCATCATTATTTGTGTAATTGCTGACCCGAATTAGTCGTCAACGAATCCATCTAGCACAGAAGCTCTATAATCTACACAGACACATTAACCATGCATCCAATGCTAATGCTTGACCTTTAAAAATTTGACACTGCCGCTGCATGAGGCTATTATCAGCGATGGGGCACCACCACAGTTTCACTTGGGTCCACTGTCATGCTACGCCCACAACATTATCAATGAAGAGTTGTTTCCCCTACTACATCCAAATTAATGTCATCCCACGCATTCACCACCTTCCCTAAAACCTGCCACTCATGATCCATTGGGATCCTTATGCTGAAACCACCATCCAACAATCGTCATCTCTCGATGGTACACATTGTAAAGACTACAATGTTCGACGTTAAAAGTCCCCATCTGTCATTATAATTCATCATGAAGCACATCCCCATCATTTTTATTTCTTTAAATAAACACCAAAATCATATTATTAATAGCTTACATTGGGGTAAAATTTTATGGACATATGGTGTGGGTTGGATATTTCAGATATGAATCAATTACATGTTTTTCAAACATATTATAAATATTAAAAAATTAAAATTAAAAAGGAATAAATATGAATCATATAAATTAAAACCTTAAATAAAATATTGAATCTATTAAATAAATAAGTATTTTTGATAAATATTGATTATATTAAAATTATATTAAACAATAGTAAATATAGAAAATTAAATAAAATATTAAATTAACTTATCAGTTAAAAAATAAAATGAAATTAATTACAGTAAAAATAAAAAAGTTCATTCATTACATTAATTAAATGAATTTCAAACGTAAATAATTGAATAAATTATATAAACCAATAATATTATTACTGATAATTATTGATGTATGCAATATATTTAATATATATCGACAATATAATATGCAATTAAAAATTTTAATTATTAATAATTGTTAAATTGATACAGTTAAATTAAATATATACATATTTAAACATATATAAATAAATATCAAAACCGAATATATAATGAAAATGTTAAATGAATATATAATAAAAATAAATAAATTATTGAAAAGATTAAAAATATAGAGATATAAAAAACAAATAAATACCATTACATTAATAAATATACATACATGCACACACATACATATACATACACATACATGTAGACTTACATTCTCAATATTGACATACACATATTGGAAAACACATACACATAAACATACAAATAGTTATAGGCATATAAACATACATATACTTGTATGTACACATACACATACATAGAGTTACATACCCATGCATGCACATTCATATATATCAATCCATACACATGTATACATACACATACAACATAAAAAATACATATGAACATACAAATACTAATATGCATACACATATACATACACATACAAATGTATATTCATATACATAAACGTAAATTTGAACATATATATATATATATATTCACATCCATACATATGGAAACATGTGAATGCACATTCATACACATCAATACATATGACTATATACACACATACAACATTCGCATACACAAACACACACACACACATGAACATACACATGTACATAAACTTAAATTCATATATACACAAATACATACATTCATAAATACATAAACGTACGCATATATACTTTCACATACATATACATATACAAAAACTAATTATAACTCACATAATAAATCACATACACATAAACATACACACATACATACATATGTGAACATATATATACATACAATGCATATTTTTCAATATATACAAATACACACACACACACACACATATATGTATATTTTTGCAGATCTGTGTACGCATTCACGTACAAATACACATTTGTATAACATACATATTCAATTACATACTTGCCTATGCACGTATATATATAGTCATACAAATCATAAACATAGATAAACACACACCCAGACACACAATACAACAGAATAAATGCACACACAAACAACACATATATAAAAAAACTCATACAGTCATACATATTCGAATGGATATATATATGTTATTAAATATTATATAATATATATATATATATATTATATTTAAAAATATATACACTGTTAAATATAAATATTATTTGAAAATATATAATAATGTATATATGTATATATGTTAACTTATTCAATGATTTTTTTAGTAACCATAAACAAAAAATTATTGTTATTGTAAGAAATTTATCAATGTTACAAAAAATAGAAAAAGGGAACCCTTTTATTAGTGATTTTTTAGAACAAGAACTGAATATTTCTTTAACATAGTACTGTAACATGAATATAATAAATATGGAGTTTCTAATGGGTGAAATATTAAATATATTGGATTCCAAAAATTTAATGATATCTATAAATTATTATTAAAATCATAATAAAATGAATAATAACTTTATATAAAAATATACCAACTAAAAATAAATTATTTTTTTAAATTACTATGTGAAATAATACATTAGTTTCTGTATTCAGTTGTTCATGTCAAAAATCAATACATCTGAAATTTGATGTCTTGTTATGCATGTTTGGATGGTGAGATCCATCATCGGGTGCATTATTTTGTCTAATACGTCGGTTTACATTTTACATCTGGACTCAACATTTTTAACCTCATGCATCGATGTGCTTCATCCTTAATAGTGGTGACTGAAAGGTAGGGTCTAAATGCTTCATTTTCAGACAAATCCATCAAACTAGGTTTCCTCTGGTGTGGATAATTACACATATGGATTCAGCGATCGAAATATCTATATTCCCCCACTTGGCATGGTAGTATTTGTTGATGAGGAATCATGGAATAACATCTAATTAAGGGAAGGGGTACTAGTATGCATTTAAGACGAGGTGTCGTGGAAGATCATTTAAGAAATGGTGGTGAGGGAGGTAAGTAACCCTAGTAGGGATTATTGAAGGGGTGTGGTGGAAGATCGTCTAAGAAAGGGTGTTGACGTTTGAAGGAGTTGTCAATTAGGTTATGTGGAAGGTCACATGTGATTGGAAAGTTACATACATATCCATATTTACCATATATTTCATGGTATTCAATATAGTTGGGGCAGCTTGAAAGGTAGAATGGATGGGGATAGTGGTAGGCTTTATCGATTGGATGTCATGGAATGTCGTTTGAGAATGGGTGGTGACTGTAATATTTATCATCCCCCTTCTTTGGCCTGGTATACATTGTTGATGGGCTGCTGTGGAAGGTTTTCTGAGAGATTATGGTGATGTTCATGTCCATCTTCCCCCCATCAGGCCTCATAAGTGTTATCGATGGGGCCTCATGGCAGATCATATATGAGTTTTCGGGGAAACCATTAGGGTCAGAGGGGTACATGACACACCCGGTCATGCATATATGGATTGGTAACACAACATGCAGTAAGGAGTTTTAAAAGGTCATATTAAACATTCTTCACGGACCATAACATCTTCTCCACACTCGAACAGTGAATCATTCATTCATCAACCAATACTCTGGTTCTCTGTAGACACAGAAACTCAATGAAGGTATTGTTTTTCATATCCACAGACCATATGTGTGTGTGTGTATATACACCTAAGGTGTCCAAATACATGTTTTTACTAATTTCAATTTTTATTACTCTTTCTATAATATCTCCTCCCCATTATTTTAATTAATTTCATTTTCATTTTATGGATCAATGTGGTTTGACCTCATTAAGGAACATGTGTCATCTTTGTGACAACCCCGTAATTGTAAACATTGTTTATTATAAAAATATTTTCATAAATATTATTATGTGTAGTTAAAATAAACTAATAATAATTTCATAATAATTGTTTTTATATATAATAAATGAAATCATGTTTGATAATTAATTTTATTAAAATTTATTTATAATACATATAATTTATTTTACATATTATTTATAGTTTCCAAATTAATTTTGTAATGAAAAATATGAATTTTCATTATTTGAAATATTATCTTCATAAAAATATATTATTATTGGAATTTAGAATTATTTATTATAACATTAAATAAGTGAACTTTTTTAGAAGATTAATATAATAATTAATCTAATATATTTCATAAATATATGTGATATAATTTGTTTTGGTTTCATAAATATTATAAATTATAAATACATATAGTTATTATAATAATAAAAAAGGCTAATTATATTTTTTTTATAATTAAATTCGAATTATCGTCATTAATATATATATATATATATATTTAAAGCCCATAAAATTTTATAAATAAAATATGAATTTATAAAATGGTAAAAAAATGTTCAACCATTTATATGTATAAAAACCTGCATGTTTAAAACAAACAAAGTTGACCTATTTTGATATAATAAAATGATAAATAATTACGAATTTTAATAATATAATAAAAACACAATCATTTATTCAACAAAATAAAATTGGACGATAAACATTCAATGATGCGTGGTTGGCTAATAAAAAGGGAGTAATGACTTATATAAAAATTAGAAGTATTTTTATTATTACAACATTAATTAATAATAATGTTAATCCTAAATCTATTAATAATTGTGATGTTTTATTCCACCTACAATCGTGAAAATCTACCAGCAAAATGCCCAATGTAAATCCCGAACCCCTCCACCCATTTTTATAGGATTTCTATAAACATGAATATTTTAAAAAAATTTCATCAATTATTTTTTTAACATTGATCATATATATTTTCCCTCAGTGTCAAAGATTATTGAAAAATGAAATATAAAAATATATAAACACTTTTTATTTAAAACATTGATTTTTCCATCAAAATATCTGACCCTCATCTCCAAATGATCCATCATTTTGTTCAGCCCAATTTCCAAAATCCTCAAATCCCTCAACTGGCACATAAATAGTTTTGCGTTCATAACATTGCATCAAATTAATTATTTTTCAATTATTTATATAAGTGTGTTTGTGTGTGTGTGTTTGTGTGTGTGTGTGTTTGTGTTTGTGCCTGTGTGCTTTTTTGTGTGTCTATACACATATACACACATATATAACATTCTATTTTCATTGTTTATGAAAAGGGTTTATATTGTTTTATAAATTATTTCCCAAACCTATACCGGTAAATGATCATGGTTTGTAATAAATGTATAGTGTATTTTTATATTTCTTTTTATAAAAAGAATATACTCATCATTTATTAATGATGAACCTGAGATGTGGGTTTGGGTGGTTATACATGGTATAATAGAAACAGTCTAGTTAATTCTAGAAAATTAGATCAAAATTAATAATCTCAATTAGGCCTCCTGTGTAAAAAAAATTCATCAAATCTTGAACTAATTACGAGTACACAATTATTTTAGTGGTGGAATAATGTAACATTCAAGAAATTATAAACACAGTTTTATTCTAAAAATATTTTATTAATTGCATCTACATATAATTAAACCACTCTGATAATATTTTAAAGAAGGGTTTCATAAACAATAATAAATAAAATTAAGTGTTTTAATTATTATTTTTATTATTTAATTACAATATTTAATTATACATATTAATTAATTTTTTCATAATAATATTCTAAATGAAAATACGGTTTTGTATTGTTTTAGATGATTATTTTAAAAATTCTATATTTATTTAATTATTTTCTTAAAATATAATTTTTTTAAATATTAATTAAATGTAAAACATATTTACAAATAATTATAATTATAATTAAGATTATATATATTTTAAATATATTATATATATTATTTTTTTTATAAAATTTCTAAATTATAAATGTAAATAATTACAATATTATGAAAAAACACGCTTCATATTTAAGTTTTAAATAAAAATGTAAATTGAATTATTAATATTAAAAATAAGAAATATATATATATATTTATTAATATTTTAAAACACTAAATTTTTGTATATAAAAACATGATTTTAAATTATGTTTATACAATATTTTAAAACCATTATATGTAAAAAAAGATGCATGAATAAAAAAATTATTTTTGAAATGTTTTCATAAAAATGATAAAGCAAAATAAATATGAATTTATAATAATACAATAAAAACATAATCATGGATTTGAAAAAATGAAATTTTAAGATAAAAATTTAAGAGACGTTATAAAAATGGAGTACTGATTTGGAAAGAAGAAAAAATATTTTAATAAATACTACATAAATTAGTAATGATGTAAAAAATAAGGGAATAAAAAAACTTGAGGTTGTATTAAATGGGAAATCATGACAATGTACCAGTGCAATGCCCACAGTCAATCTTGAATGCCTTCTTCCCTTTCCTACGGGATGTCAAACAACCCGACTCTTTTTATAAACTTTAAATCAATTATCATTGAAAATTATATCAATTTTTTCTATAAGAATCTCCAATTATTGCAACATGTTATATGAAAACATTTAATCTTTTTGTATTTAAACCCTCACTTTTGACATCCAATCATCTAAAATTCATCTCCACAAAATTATCCATTTTGTTTTTCTCATTTTAAAGTTGCCTCAAATCCCTCAATTGACCTAAAAACATGAACGTGCTCATTTCATTTCAACAAATTAGTTTTTTTACAAATTGTTATATATATATACACAGGTGTGTATATATATATGTACATATATACACATATATAACTGATTTTTTTAGTGTATATGAAAAGTGTTTATATCTTTTTAATTTTTTCAGACCCCTAATGGTAAATGTTAATGGTTTTTAATGCATATTTTGTGTATTTATAGTAATCGTTTTATATGAAAAATAAACTGGATATATATGTGTTGAACTTATGTTGGGGCTTCAGGTTTTTTTTAATTATATTATTAATACATTTTTTTGTACAGACATTAATTAAAACTCCCATAAAAAGAAAGTAAATGTAGAGTACACAAAACAAGCCTTGAAATCTAGATTTTCCATAAATATAATATATTAAAAAATAGTTAAAATTTAAAATATCTGGCCTATTTTTTAAATAAAAAATAAATATGTTATAAATCACTTTTGTTTCCCAATTTAGTGATAATATTTATTTTTATTGAAATGATAACATATTTTACATCAATTATATATATTAAATCAACTATAATAATTATTAAAAATATAACTATTTAATGTATTATTTTCTACATTATAAGATAAATATATCTAGTATTTAACAAATAAACATTTAAAATGATTTTAATATAAACATACAATGTGCAATCATTTTTATTTATAAATTATATTTAATTAATTTTAACATAATTCAATACATATAATTAGTTTATAATTTAATATATTTTATTATTTTAAAAATATTTATTCTAAATCATAATCAATCTAATTAAGAAATAATATATCAATATTATTGTATTATATTAATTTATGAATATTTTAGATCAATGAACTAAATATTTGATGCATTTTTATTTATAAATATTATTGATAAATATAATTTATAATATATTTATGTTAAAATTTTATGTTTAATTTATTTATAAATTAATATAATATCATCATGTTAATATATTTTATATCAATTACATAAATTTTTTCATAAATATATTTTTTACCATTTTATTAAATACCATTTTTATGTTATGTGGGAACCCATACAAAGGACCCAACAATAAATAAATTTTAAAATTCAATCACAAAACCATATTTCAAATTGAAATGATTTTTTTATTTTAAATTGATACTTAAAATTGGTTTGGTGGGTTTGTGTGATGATTCATATGATGTTTCAGTGATTTATGAGACATGTTATAGAAATGTTTATTTCCCCAGAAAAACCATGGGAGTGGTAGATGATACGATATCAGTGCTTTTATATGGATGATGTATAAAATCATGACCAATACACAATATTCTACTCATTTTTGTTTTGATTGGGGATTTTTAAGTAGGGATTTCTCGTGATCATAGCATCTACATGTCATTGGATGATGTTTTTTGGTGCTAATGGGTTTTATGAAGATTTTAAATTCATCAGATTCCTCTGGTGGGTGAATAACCATATTTTTTTAATTGGGTGTGATGCTTCATTTGTGTAATTATACAAGACGTAATAGTCATGATAAAAAAATATTCCCTAAAATATTGAAAAATAAAGGTCCATAACTCACAAAGGATAATATACATGTTAAATTTTTTAATAATTTAAATCATATTTTATGAAATGTTACCTCATCATATGAAACATACTCTAAATATTATTTAATAACTCATCACTCATGACACACCCAATGTATCCATCGTCTCCGTAAATTTTATCGTCCTAGTTTAGGAAATACATTATAGTGCAAGAGTCAAGATGGACAACTCATAATGGTTTTGGACCATTACACATGCTAACAAATAACAATATACAATGGAAAATAATAAAGAACACTTTTTATAGGAGGGTATATTATAATAATCTCACATTTGAATCCATTGTTGTAATCCTATCAATTGGTTAGAGGGTTGATAAATATGGAAGCTAATGAAAATATAACATGTAGACATATATGATTCCCATAAAAAATCAAAATAAATGATAAAATAGAATTATGTCCGAGGAGTGGTAAATATAAATTTATTTTCAATTTGAATTGTGCCTCCAATTAGGATCATCACCATATGGTCTATATTTATGTCTTTTCCAAAAAATTATTTCATGTTTTTTCATCAGCAAATTAAATTTCCTTTTGTATACTTAAATGTAAACAAGTCTATTTGATAACATCTGGAGAAAAGGTATATATGGTTGGAATTACATAACATTAACTGATGCAAATATAATCACTAATGTTGAGACCAAAAATTCCCACACATTTATCTTCCCAACATGTTAGGTTTTTTTAAATTCATAATATCATCTTTCCTAGTGAAAAATAATGTCAGTGATAATACTAAATCAATAATATATGTAGAATATCTCATTCCATTCATGTAAAATATGTATCAACTGATTTTATGTAGTCATACAAATTTACAGAGGTTGATTTTGTATAATTATGATATCATACATCAATTTCCCATAATAGGGATATATATGAATAATATTTTGAAAAGGCCACTAAAATATTAGAATACTTGTTTGACACAAAGGAATTTGTTGGTATTTATAATTATATAGATGATTAATTTTTATTTAGGGAGTGGAATTAAAAGTGAATTAAAATATCCAACCATTTTTGTGGTATGTCTACAAATGTTTATTTGGAGCATCCCATCTTTCATATAGTGAGATGGAGCTAAAATATCAATGAATATCATTATTAGTAATATACCCTTGTTAATATATGCAAATATGAATTTTATATTTTTATTTAGAAACACAACTGATGATATGTTGGATAAAGGTGATATGTGTTTATTTTTATCTATATACACATCATTTATCTCATGTATGATTTTATAGAAAACGAAATTCACATATGTATCAATATTGTTTTTTACCCCCAACAACATAGGTGTACATTTCGTATTAATCTTAAATGAATTTGATCTTGAATTTGATAACATTCGTGGTGACTGTATCTTCTTATATGGTATCCATGTTTTCTAATTCTATTATTAAAAACCTACATAATAATGATAAAAACATTATTTTATGTAAAATATATTTTTTTATCATTCATATAATAAGTCATTTCTAACTGAAATTGAGATTTTTGGTTTCTATAGAAAATTCCTTCAATGTATATCCCCCAAAATAAAAATATTAAAATAATTTTTGTTTTTCATCTGGGAATGGTTAGAAAAAAGTATATTTTTTTATTTTATCCCTGAGGTAATTTGGTAAACATGTAATATAGAGTATATTAACAACACACTTTTAATGTTGGAGGAAGGAACACTTTCGTTGGATATATGTTAGATTTCATTAAAAAGTATTTTGGAGATTCAGACATTCTAATTATTCATCTTCTAGATGCTTAAAATTTCACATTTTGTCATAAATAATGAAGATAACAACATTGTTTCTTTTAGGAATGATTCATACGAATAATTATCATGATTCAAGAAATGATTCTATCATTCAAATGAGTGTTGAATTGGTTTATTGTTAATGTGAACAAAATCCCTACAACACGACTGTATAAAAAATTTGCATGTTCCTCTCAATAGGGGACATTTTTGATAGATGGATACGTTTTTGTTTAGATTCCATTTATTGATCCGGGATTCCATGATATTATGACCCATTTGTAAAAAATGGTGCTACATGATATTCTAGTGAGTTTTTAATTTCGATATGAATGTCATTATGTTTTAGAAACTATTATGAAAAGGGATTCCTCATATTCTGTAACAATTAGAAATGTCTTTTCAAAAAAATAATCATAATGTTTGATTGGAACTTCACAGGGTTACATATTCCCTAATTCATTGGAGTATGTTTGATCAGGGATGATGCATTTCCAGTAAAATCAGTGACATGATTTCATTGATAAAAATTACTGTATAATAAAAATGTATTCATATAATGATAAAAATAGGATTCCGAGCATGGTAGAGGGATTTATTCAAGACTGTCATCTTGTTATTAATTATTGGAAATATTCACCCAATATAATACTTTTTACATCTAACAAATTTCATTTTATATGTAAAAGATTTTAAAATTATGGGTTATCTAACAATATTTTCATATTGATTTAAAAAATTAAATTCATGAACACAAAATAAGGCTAACAATCCCTCGATGAATGTTTTATAAATAATCCTAAATTGTGTTATCTTTTGTAGGTGTTTGATGGATTAGCATTGGTAAATGAGATACTACATTTTTACTTCATATTATCATTAGAAAATGAACCGATGAAATTTTCTGTTATCATATATTTTGAGTAATCAATTACTAGAAATATGTCCAATGTTTTGTTTTTCTAGACCATCGAGTCAAAATGGTCACACTATGCATCATATTGACTACAAATTGTTTCAAACAACATAAATAATGATTATGTGTTATATTTTATAAATAATCTCTAAAATATGAGAATGTGTGATAGATTTTTAGTGACTGAGAATTGTTTTAAATTAAAATATAACATATATTCTGAAATTATACACAATATATTTCAAACAAATTACCAATATGGAAAAATTTGTTTCACAAAGATAATATGAAAAAAATTTATATGTATATTTATATTTATTCATTTATGTACTCTGTTTTATTTGATTATATAATTCAACAAAAACATGAAAACCATTACCAATTGTTTGAAAAAAAAATTTGTGTAGACCTATACAAATGGTTTTCCAAACTGTTGATATTTGTATTTTGAATTTTGGTACCTTTATGAATGGTTTCGTAAAAACCATTCGTATAGGTTCCATAAATTTAATACATACCTATATTTTCATCCAAAACGTTAGAATAAACATCACATATTTGAACAGTTTTGGAAACACGTTGTGAATAATGTGAATTTATTGAATACATGCTAATAGTTTGTATAAAACCATTGGTATAGTTATGACCTATACTTATAGAGTTTTCAAAAAGAATGTTATAAGGTCATATGATAGTTTTCATACCAATGGTTCTATTCAAAACCATGGTATAGAGTCATCTTATGGTTCCTATACAAACAGTTTCAAAAAAAACGTTGGTATTGGCCCAATTTCTAGTAGGGTTGAAAATGGATTTAATCTTCATATCCAATAATCCGATGGGCCAGAAACCCCACGATGATGCCTTAATACCATTAATAATGAAAATACAGTCTGATTCCGTGATTAAAATTTTCATTCCTCTCTCATGGGAGAACATCATTCTAATTAATAATGAATAGGATTTTGCAACCGGTGGATACAAAAACGAATTTAAATAAATCATTCAAGTTGTGATAATGCATCCTAGATGATCACATACCATAATACCCAATTGTATAGAACCTCTTCTGATGATAGTTGCAACCACATTAGTCATAAATACATTGGATGGTGGGGGGCACCACATACAGCAGTGAGAATACGAGAAGGGGTTATAAAGCTGAATCTCATTATGCTTCCCAATCTCCATCAATGATATAGCATACTTGATCCGAATATAGTCTTGTTTTTAAATCTTGGTAAAACCTTGTTCATATCCTTTTTCACGTATTAAATATGATATGATATAATTGGAGAACACAACATATTTTGGGTTGAATGATGTTGACACATAGAATAGTGACACAAAACCACAAACCATGTCTACAATCTTATTGACATTTTGGGTTCTATGCATTTCAGATGATCATGGACCCCTGATGGTAGATCATTAGATGTATAATAGTTTCTTCTTCACTAATGATAAAGGGTGTCAATTTATCCTCATTAATATCTCATACCATTATGAGATACATTAAAATGAGTATTCCCATACAATATTCCAAAATTGTTGTGAAGTCAATGGGAGGGACTACTATGGGAAATAGGAATTTCCAAAAATCATAATTGACTATTATCTTTTTTCTGTGGGCCAAAATAACTATTATAATTCTCTAAATTGAATCCAAAATATTCATTATTCGAACATATTTTTCTTGCAATATACTATCTTAGTAATGAAAACTCATAATAACCCTATAATCCCTTTCGTTGAACCATACATCCAATTTAACAAAACACCATTTGTTATTGGCTTCATTAAAATAAGATGAAATAGCAGCAACCTCCTAATCAGAAATTGTGAGGGATGTGGCCATCATCCAAAATTTATAACAAGTCATGGTACCCTCTAAATAATTAATTTTTCCCTTTCTCTGGTATGTCAAATTAGTCAATGTTGATTAAGAACACCTGATACACCGAGGCATCTCCAAAAAAAACTAGGGAGGGGTCTAAAGGCTATGTTAGAAAAGCTCATATAGGGGTAAGATTTGGAGTAAATGATCTTAGTGCATATGGATCTATGTTATCGAATCAACTCCCATCCTATATTTTCTAAATGATCAATATTCATCACGTACTTGTATTAATATCCCATACCACCAAAGGGTTTAGGGATGCATAGATTATACTAATTCAACAAATGAATTTTTTTCCACATATCATTCCCAATAATAACACATCTATTTGATTATGAATTTGGTCAATTAATAATTTAGGTTGCATAAATAAATACATATTATCAATTTGAATCGATTGAGATACATCCTTTATATGTTCTTCCTTACCTACATTAGAGACCCAATTAAAATTAAAACCCAGAAATTTGTCTAACCAGTCCATGATGCTTGAAAAAACCACTCTTTTTGTGTGACCAAAAATCATAGGGATCCAAAAATATTTATTATGTTTATAAACAACTTGAATAATTCAGGATCAAAAAAGATAATCCTTTCTAAAAGTGGTATCACCTAATCAGATTGAAATATATGATTAGGAATAATTTATCACTTTCTTGTATATTGGGATAAGTTGGAAATGAGATATGAATTCTTAAAGAGTGGACCTTGATAATAAAAATATAATATTGGAAAATGATATATGTAAATCCTCCCCCCATTATATATGCTTCCTTTAGTTTCCAAATAAATAAAATTATCAAAAAAACATGCCATCAAGACACACAGGAAAGGGGAAAGTGGGCCCCCTATCTGAACACCCTGGTATGGGTGGAGAATTGAGAGAGTACCAATGATATTGATCTTGTAGGATACACATGAATGTTTATTGATGTTTCATTTGTAGAATAACACTATTATAATCCTTTTTGATATAAATAATTATTTATTGAATCATTATTTTGAATTTTCCATTTCTATTTTTTTTAATGGAATAGAAATTCAAAATTGTTTTTGAATGTATTTAATATTGAATTATTGATATAGTTTTGCCAAGTCGGTTGTTATTGATAGGTTATTATTATACTATATAAGTAATTCTTCCAGAGTTTTTTATGAGAACATTGGAAAATATTTGTGGTTGAGTAAATCATGTTACAAATTGGTGGTATAAGAAACTACCTTTATAGACCATGCATGAATCATTGGAAAAGATATTTAAAAAGCCTAAAATTTTCAATAAGATCATTTTTTTGATGCATAATAAAAAACAAGTAAAATCTGATGCAATATATTAACTCACATACAATTGGATTGGAGATGTTTGATTGGTCCAAGAAGTTCAAGGTGTAGCGAAAGAAGATGACATCTAAAATAGAACGTGAATGGGGAAAATAAACATGTTCTACTAGTGTTGAATTTATATTACCACTAAGGGTTTATTAGTGAATTTAAAAAAGTGTAGATATATATGATTTTTATTAGTTCGAATTTAATAACTGCTAAAAATATAGGATTTAGCATTGCAAAATTTTTCTCCGATAAAACATATAATTATGAGTACTAAAATTATTATAAATAATATCTATATATATCAATAATAATATTATAGAATTGATATATATAGGTTGTATGACAACCTTTTCATTTTAATGATGATATAATTATTTAAAATGAAATAAATCAATATTATATGAATACGTATTGAAAATGAATAAATTCCCAAAACATTAAAAATAATCAACCTTATTAATGAATATATAATCATAAATTCCTGATTATAAAAAAATGAATGAAATTGATTAATTAAATATCAACAGACTCCTATAATATTATGAAAATTGTCACATATTATTAATAATATATATTAATTTTTAAGAATTAAAAATAAATATATATTATAATGAAGATGAAAACATAGTGAAAATTTTATAACAAGTTAAATACATAAAAAAAATTATGAATAATTAAATTAATATTGAAGAAGTACAAAATAATTAGTCAAAATATGAAAAAAAATCATTTAAAAAATATATTATATATGTAAGGACACAGATTATTTCATATTATTTTAAAAAAAATTATTTTGGATTAATATGAGTCTGCGATTATTGATGGTTCTTGATTCCAAGGCCTGGTGTTCCTGGAATGGAATTTTGAACTTTCTTATGTACATTCTATAAAGGTGAAGGTGATGCGTTCAAAAATTTAAACCAGTGCTACAAATTGAAATATGAGGACATAATTGAATTCATAATGCCATGATTCGCTTAAGGAAGTAATCATTTCGACCGCAGTTTGTCGGGAGGAAATGATTGTTTTTCATAAATTAAAAAGAGTAATAAAATAACATGAAAATTTTATTTAATTTTCACTATAGTGGTTGAGAAGTGATGCGGGACCAATGAGTTTTCAAACATTTAAAGTCTTGAATCCTGGTTTTTTAACCACGACTTTGAAACATTAAATGCAGATCAAAAATTAACTCCATTAATGTGGTGAATCATAGTTGATTATGCAGTATATTTAATTGAATCTTGAGAGTGGTATTTTTATATAAAAGGGAAGAACCTCTGATTAAGTGTTGTGGTGTCTTCCACAGATGAGAAACAGGAGCTTGTAATGCAACGTTGAAGGGGTTGAACCAAGAACGAAGAACATTGATTGGTTCATCAAACACTGAATCTCCTTCAACCACAATGATGTCTCCAAAAAATCTGAAGGTAGGGGGTTTTAAATGGTGTAATTATTTTGGTTGAAGTTGAATTATGTGTTACATGCATGTTACGATCCTAACGCAGAGGATGCGGGCCCAATGAACATGGCCCATACAATTTTCCACATAGTTCATGTCGTTCTCTTTGGGGATAAATTTCAAACTCACATGAACATTTAATATAAGAGCCTCTCCTCAATGAAGACGTCTCGGGAGGCCCGTAGGCATGAGAAGAGGGGAATAAAGACCACCAGATCACACCCTGTGGCCTGTGGAAGATCCTTAGGTGCGACACCAGTAACCTGTGTCGGCGGCTACTACGAGTCGCAATAGAGGTAGGCACCATATGGTGCCACAACAGACCCGATGGGGCTGCAGAAACACAACTAACTGCATTAGCAAGGTGGCATGCTATCGTGCACCTCATTGTTGGGGCCGTGTCGGAGGGTGGTTGGTACCCCGTGAATCCCGCTGACCACATGGCAGCACCACATGGAACCAATGACTGATTATCCCAATGATTCTTTGATTCATTCGAAGATTTGGGCAGCCACTCGGCTGGTGAGCTGCACCAGCGCAACGTTCCCCGTCGCCCGACGGGCCGTGCCTAGCCGGTTAGACAGGCTGGTCCGTGGCCTAGCGGGCCGATCCCACCATGGAACTGCCCAACTGGGTCAGCCCAGGACAGTTCTAGCTGGGCCGGGTCAGACATGGGCCGGGTCGGGTTGACCATAATTGGGTTGGGTTTGTCCGACAAAGGTCGAAGATAAACCAGACCCATTTATACCCATCTCTCTTAAAGAGAAGCATCATGCTAACCATAAGTCCATTTCAATAACCTTCCATGACTCTAAGATACTTGGTGTGAGACGGACCATTTGGGATACTCCACCTATGTTATGGAGAATGTTCAGGTACGACCGAGATGTATCATACCAGAATCTAACCGGGCATTGGGCAATAAAATCCCAATAAATCATAGACCGAGCATCTGGTTGATGTGTCTTCTCTGCTATTGGAACCCATATGACATGATGGTCCTTTGGGTTACCTGTTCGTTTATCTTCGTAGAAGTTGATGGACAAATGATAACAAGTGGAAAAGTTACAATGGAACTCAGGCACACCGAGTACGGTGAAAACAGTGGCTGGATTTCATCAATGTAGAGACCATGTGTGGAAAATCATCTAGAGAACCTGTGTGGTTGAAAATCATAGAGAGCATGTATGGATCAACATCATAGGAACCTTTTATGGATCAACATCTAAGGACCATGTTTGGATCAGCATCGTAGCAACCATTTGTGGATCAGCATCATATCGACCCTGTGATGATTAGCATCTAGGGATCATGTGTGGATCAGCATCATAGAGATCCTGAGTGGATCATCATTTTAGAAATCCAGTGAAGATCAATAGTGCACAACCCGATGAGGACCAGCCTTGGAGTTTCCATTCATGGATATGTTATATAGAACCATATGTGGATCAACATTGGAACAACTCTTTCGTGGTGTAGTTGTGGATACTTCCTAATGAAATAAAATGTTATAGAATAAGACTAACCATATTTATTCATAGTATTTGTGTTCAATATCTGGTTTCAACCGAGTCACTTCCTTTGTGCTTCATTTTTGAGATAATTATTTGTCGCTTTAATTATCCTAACATTGATATACCTTTGGGGGTCTCAGGGTCTCTACCGGTTATTATTATACTCACCGTAGCACGTGCTTCACTCTCACCTTTTTGTGTCTTCTGCAGATGATGGGAATCCTTTACTGTGACTCGGGATATGAGGATCTGATGGTGGAATGTTGTGACGGTTTACGTGGAGAGCTATGGAGACGAGTTGTACCTACCATTCATGTATGATACATGGTGGAAGATCAGATGATCTGTTTACTGTTTTCTGTTATAGATGTATATTTCAGTTGCGATTGAGTTTTTACACCAATAATCTCAGTACACAGATTTATTACTGCAGTTATACCTCTTGGAATAATATTATTGTGTTCTTGGACTATTTTTTGAACAGTATTAAAGTAAATGACTTCCCATTTTAGAGATATGTGTTTCTGGTGAATGTCATTGAACCCTGGCCTATGAATGGCAGCTTTGGGGTAGTCATAGAATGGGCCCCGCAGGAAGGGTCATGAAAAAGTGGTATTAGAGGAGTCAATTCGACTGAAGAAAAAGTACTATGATATTTCTTATGGTGAAATAGATTTTAGTGTATTAATTATGGTTTTCAATTCGTGGAGTTCAGTGTTGGTGTGGTGGATAAATTATCCACACACTAGGACCCTGAATTCTAATTTCCATCCTGGTGCCCGAAAACACCAATTGCATGTGTTTTGGAAATGTTTTACATTTGATCTCATTTGATTCCACTCAAAAGTTATAACCTATTGACCATTGAACACCTATTTTTTCATTATTACTACATGTCGACAGCCATCTAGCAATCTAAAGAGAGATCACAAGGACAACCCACCATGTTATGAGGCTTCGGTGCAGGGCCCCCTAACAACGATTGAACCTTCTGGTGGTGCACTAGTAGAACCACTACTCGTTGGGAATCTGTTTCCACTAGCCCCCCATGCCGATAGTGAACGCAGACAGAGTGCATTTAATGATTTCTAGGGATAGAGGCCTCCAAAATTTCGAAGCTACATAGATCCCCATTTAGTTGGGGACTGGTTGGAGGTGGTGGAAAGATTATTCAGTATATATTGGACACCAATATAGTAGATGGAGATCCTAGATTATATTTTTTTATAGGTCATGGCATGATGATGGTGGAGCCAGATGCTTTAGTCTCATAAGGATGCGACACTTTCCTAGTTTGATTTTGAGGCCCTCTGCAGGCCGAAGTTTGTACCATCAACAATATGCTCAGTGAGAATCCAAGAGCTACTGCACTTACTGCAGGGTAGCCTATCAGTGGCCCAGTGCTCTGTGAGGTTTACTGAACTCTCGCTCTACTCCAATGAAATGGTATGAGACCCATTCATCAAGGCTCGAACATTTGAGATTGGTCTCCATTGGGAGATCATAGTGTCGATGATGTCACAGAATATCCTGAGGTAGGATAGAGAAATTATTGTTTAGGGAGAGCTTCTAATATGATCTGGCACCGATGGAGAGATCCATCACTAGGTGATAGGAAGCTGAGTCATTTGTAGTAGGCAGTAGGCAGATATAGTAGTGTTTGAAGTGGGACATACCCTCTGATGGACGACCCCAGGCTGTAGGTTCGAAGGTGATGAGCTCGTGAGGCAAAGGGGATGAGCTGTGAATCACCCTTTGGTTCACATGCGGTGGGTTGGGTCACATGGAACATGACTACCCGACTCTCCATACTGGCGATCAATAGATAGTTGATGGACCACTTACAGAGAGGCATAGATTCGAGCGAGGATTTCTCTACTTTGGAAAACGTGGAAGAGGAGTATGACAGGCAGTAGGTGGTGGATAATGTTTTGAGGCACTACCACCACCACCCTTAGGTGGTCCACCCAAACCACAGTGAACAGTTCGACATGGGTGAGCATAGCTACATGTGGAATATTCCTACGACCTTGGAACTCTAGAGATGATTAGAAGTACGGTATGTTTCTATTTCACCCTAGCTGCAGTACGTAAAGAAACATGTCCCAGCCACTCTTTTATTGCCTTAGAAATTTTTCGGAGCTCAGAGATTTTCATGGAGTCACTTGCTCGATCAATACAATCAGAGACTCTTGTGGGAGAATATTTGATGATAACACACTAGTTCAGGTAGTGTGATATCACATTAGGAGGAGAGAGACTCGGATGTGATCTCATAGTAGAAGCATTGAGGCCTTAAGACCTTCTCATGGTTATGGACTGGAAATCCATAGTCCATGCACAAATCGACCATTTTAAAAACAATGTATTGTGTGTCCACAACGATGGTATCATGTTTAACTTCACTGACTGGAAGGGAACATTTGTATCATAGGATCAACTTACTATGAATAAAATTCAGTCAATTACACTTCATATGGCTAGCCTTACACTCAGAACAGATGACGTGAGGAATCTGAGTTATCCAGTTGTGGTGGACCAGTAAATCGATTCCATTATTAATGATGTTTCAGGACTTCCTCCTCCTAGATAGGTTAAATTATACATTGACCAATACCTAGGGACGACACCGATATCTATACCATCATATCAAATGGATCCTGCAGTGCATCACGAGTTGAGGGTACAGGTGGAGGACTTTCTAAATAAAGGATTCAAAAGAACCAGTGTCTCAACATGGGCATCCCCAATTTTGTTCCCCGATATGTTAGATGGGAGTCTAAAGATTTGTGTGGAATATCGAAACCCTAACTAGGTAAAATTGAATAATATGTATCCAAACATGATGATTGATTACCTCTTAGTCTATCTTAAGGTAGCTCTATGGTTTTCCATGATAGACCTCATATCAAGCTATTAACAACCCAGGGTACGGTATAAGGATGTACCGAAGACATCCATCAGATATCTGTATGTCTATTTCGAGTTTATTTTTTTTCCACTTTGTGTGACCAAAGCTCAATTAGTGTTAATGGGGCTCATGAATAAGATATTCTAGTCATACCTCAATCACTTCCTAGTTGTCCTAATTGATGAAATATTTATATTCTCGGTGTCGAAGTAGGAACATTCAATGCACCTATAAAAAGATCAAGATAATATACGAGAGAATCAACATTATTCCAAGCTTTTAAAGTGCCAGTTCGGTATATGGGAGGTCCACTTCCTGCAGAAAAGTTTCTGGGAAGCTAGAGGTGAAGTGGATCTAGTGAATATAGGGGTATTCCTTTCTTGGTAGACACCAAAGAATGTTACCGGGGTAGGGAGTTTCTTTGGATTGGCTGGATACTACCAAATGTTTGAAACTGACTTCTCCAAGGTAGAATCAACCTTTTACCATTGATGAAAAGTTGGGTATCCTTTATTGTGCATTGAGAACTGTCAAAACAGTTTTTATAAGCTGAGGTAGAGATTGATGAGTGCACCATTCATGATGCTAAAAGAAGAGGGTGTTTAGTATGTAGTCTATTGAGGCACATTAGTGGGTAGACATGGTTGTGTATTGATGTATTAGTGAGAAGTGATCACCTATGACTCATGGAAGTTGAGACAGCAGAAAAAAAACTATGCTACCCATGACATGTAGTTAACAACAATGGCCTTTTCACTGAAAATGTAGATACACTACTTAAGTGGTGAACAATTTATTGTTTACTATGATCACATGAGCCATAGGAATATCTTCTGAAAAATGACCCTGAACATGAGACAATGGTGATGGATGTAGTTCCACCAGGACTATGACTTCATGATAGTCTACACACCTGGGAATGGGAACATAGTAGCAGACACACATAATAGGAGGTCTGGTCTACAGTTGCTTAATTAGGCGACACAATCGCTAGCTACGTTATAGATATTCATTGGGGATAGATTTGGAGAAAATTATCTCCAGTCTTTGATAGTTACTCCTCCACTCCTGCAGTGATTCAGGAATACACAACTCTGGGACATAGACATCAAGGCCTGATATGCTAATATATCCTCAGGACGAGCTACTAATTAATTTCTGATGGTGGGAGCACAATGTTCTATATAGAGTACGCACCATGGTATCTGAGACACATCGAGTGTAGGTGTTGATGGAGTTCCACACATCCCATTTGGATGTATTTCTTATTGTGGAAAATATGTACATGGACCTTTAAAATCAGTGTTGGTGGGCAGGAATTATGAAAGCAGTAGTAGAGTTTGTATCTCGATACCTCACTTTTCAGCAAGTGAAGGGTGACCATCAGGTACCAGCAGTCTTAACTCATCCACTTGAGGCAGCAAATTATAAGTGTAATGGAATATCCATGGACATAATAACATGGCTATCACCTTCATCTAGGGTTCATGATTCTATTTGGGTGATCGTTGACCAACTCACCAAGTCGACCCACTTCCTATCCATATGATAGCAGGGATATGAAGAGAAAATGGGATGACTCAACATACAAATGATTTAACGAATTTATGGTTTCCATTGATTATCATCTTAGATTGTGACGTTCTTTTTACATTCCTCTTGTTTAAGGGATTGTAGGAGGAAATCAGAACTAAACTATGCTTGAGTACCACCTTTCATACTCAGACAAATATTCAGACATACCAGTGCACTAAGACAATTGGGGATATGAATTGTTCTAGTTTCCTTGATTTTATCCGCAAATAGGAGGACCACATTTCACTAGAAAAGTTCACTTATAAAAATAGTTATAACTACACCATCGGCATGGCTCCATTTGAGTCAATGTATGGGTGACCATGTAGGTTACCACTATGCTGGATTATCACAAGAGAGTTAGCACTTTTGGTTCCAGAGTTGGTACAGGCTATCACATAGATGGTGCATATCATCTAGGAGTGGATGAAGACTGTATAGATCATGCATAAATCCTATGAAAATTGTAGACAGATACACTTGGAGTTTTAGGAAGGAGATCATGTAATCTTATGGGTCTCACCCCGACGATGATTACAGATGATTGGCCGGGGTGGAATTATATTGTTGAGGTGCATCAGACCCTTCCAGATCCTCAATATAGTAGGTGAGGAGGCGTAAGATCTAGATCTTCCCCAATATATACAACTAGAGCATAATTTTGTCCACGTGTCGCAGTTGAGGATATACATGCATGATTCATTACACGTTATTACCTGGTGCAAGTTGGACATCGACGATGGGGAAACATTTGTGGAGTTTCTGGGGGGATTATTAGATCGACATGAGTGGGTACCTCCTGGGTGGGTGATTCCTCTAGTGTGAGTTCATTAGAAATAAGGGATTCTCTATGGGTTATATGGGAGTGGGAGGCTCGGATACGTGTTCAGTACCCCCATTTGATTCCCTAGTTTTGTTGTATCATTCGGTGGTGAAAATACCTAATATAGGGAAAATATAAAGAGTCGGAAAATTAAATTCAATTTGTTTTAAATTATTTGGGATTATTACGAGTCTTTGAAATTGACGGTGCATGATTCCGAGTTACAGTGATCCTGGAAAAAAATATTGAATACATTCAGTAAATATGTGGGATTCATTTTCTATGTTTTGAACCGGTGCTTGGAATTGAAAACTGAGGAAACCGTTGAATCCAAAACACTCATATTCACTTAAGGGATGCTTCACATCAACCACAGAGGGTCTGGAGTAAAAGATAGTTTTTATGAAATTTAAAATAATGATAAAATAACATGAAAATATTATTTAATTTTCCATCTAGTGGTTGAGTAGAATGGTGGGACCATTGAGTTTGTCAATAAATTTTATGGCATGACACTTGGTTTCAGTAACCATATCATTAAAACATTAAATGTGTTTGATAAATAAACTATATTATAATTGAGGGACTCGTTCAATCCATCCATATATTTAACTGAATTTCGGGTGTGGGATATTGGTATGGAATATTGGTACCTATAATTAAGTGTTGTGGTGTCTTCCACTGATAAGGAATAGGAGCATGGAACAAAACGTCAGAGAGGTTTAATTAAGAATGGAGAATGCCAAAAACTTCATCAAACATAGAATTTCTTCCACCACTACGACGTATCTAACAAATCTTAAGGTGTGGGGGATATTTCATGATGTAATTCTTTGATTTGTAGATTAATAAATTGTTACCCACTTGTTACGAGGCTAACGCAGAGGGCACAGACCAAACGAACAAGGCCTGGACCCTCCAACATTTCGTTCTTGTCTCTCTCTTCAGGGGATGAATTTCCAACTCGGAAGAACCTTGAATACAAGGGATGTGTGGAGCTAGAGGCATCCTTGGAGGTAGGTATCCATAAGAGGAGGGGAAAATGGACCACCAGATATCGCCCAATGGCCCATGGAAGATCTGGTGATGCGGTACCAGCAGTGAAGGAAATGACAGGTGCATGCCATCAGTGGATGCAGGCAACCCTATCTGGCGCTGCGGCGGACTCGAAGAGGTGACCAACAATCAGGTGGCCAAATGACGAGGAGGTGTGCCATAATGGGCCATAGTGAAGGGTTAATAAAATTGATGTCGCGGTGAAGGGGGACCTGCACCCAGTGGAACCCATGGACAATGTGGCAGCACCACGTGGCGCCCCTGATTGAAGTGAAAAAGGGAACATTGAACAGTTCGGTGAGCTGGGAGGCCTCCCGGCTAGGAAAACATGCCAGCACACCGGGCTGAGTCTGTCCATGGCCTAGAGGACCAAACCCATCACGTCCAAGCAATAATAGTTCGGCATGACTGGGTCTGACTATATATATTCCCATTCGGGCCTAGTCTCACATAATGAGTTTTATCATGGGAACCAGACGTCCATTTGACGAACCGTCTGTGGCGATGGGATCCTTGGAGTGAGAATATCCTTTCGAAATGCTCCTCTTGAGTGTTGGATAATGTTTGAGTATGGTAGGGTTTGATTATACCAAAATCCAACACTGGCCTTAGCACTAAAATAGAAATAACTCATAGAACGGGTGTTTAGTTAACGCATTGTCTACTGCTTTGGAACACTTAAAACATGACTGATGTTTGGGTTTCTCCTTCGTGGATCATCATTTTAGTTGAGGCAAGACTGATATCCGGAGGATTAGATACTATGGAACATATGTGCACCGAGTGTGGGGAATCATGTGGCTAACTGTCATCTGAGAAGTGATCCAGTGTGGATCAACATCTAGCGACCCTATGTGGATGAACATCATAGAGACCTTGTGTGAATAAACATCCTAGAGACCATGTGTGGATCATCATCTAGGGACCCTATGTGGATCATCATCATATCAACCTTGTGTGGATCATCGTCAATGGGACCCTGTGTGGATCAACATATTGTGAACTTGTGTGGATCAACATCATTGTGACCCTATATGGATCAGTATTCTAGAGACCCTGTGTGGATCCGCATTACGTGACCCGATGAGGACAAGCATTAGAGTGTCCCATCATGCTTCAAAGATGAACGAATATTTTCGGATCAACATGGGAATAACTATTTCTTGGTTTTGTTTTTGAGACTTTTTAATGGAATAAAATGATATATCATAAGACTAATCATCATTATTCTCGAACACTGAGTTGTATAACTGTTTTGATATGAATATTTTGCATTGTGATTTGTTATTGTGATCAGTCTTTTTGGTTTTCCTTTGTGGAATTCTGTGTGCCCTTAGGGATTCTCGGGGTTCCTACTGGCTATTTTTATACTAACCCCTGCACGGCCTTCTCATTCACCTTGCTGAATCTTGTGCAGACGACGTGAAGCCTTGATAGAGACTCGTGGAGCTAGGACCTGATGGTGGATAACAACGACTATTGACGTGGAGATATGTGGAGATGATATGTACCTATCGTTCATGAAGGATCCTTGGTGGACGATTTCAAGGGTAGTTTACTATTTTCTGTTATATTTGTATCTTTCAGTTGGGCATGTATTTCGGCCCCTTTACTCTAAGTAGACACTTTTACTACTATAGTTTTTTGACATTGCGGTTTCATATTATTGTGTTCTGGAACTATGTGATTATATATTTTAAAAGGAAATTCATTCTAGATTTTGGGATACACCTTCCAGTTCAAGTTGCCAACCCCTGACCTATTTAAGGTGGGTTTAGGGATGTCACGGCACGGTCCCCAAGGTAAAGGTTGTGACAATATAGATTTCAGTAATTTCAAAATTTAACAACATAATAAATAAAATTGAATGGGGTTTAATCATAAATTTTTTAAAAAAAAACTATAAATATTATATTATACACAATATTTATGTAAAATTTCAATAATTAATTAAATTAATTTTAAACACTTAAAAAATGTTTATAATCATAAAAACAATACATTTAAATAAACAAATTATAGGGATTTCAAAAATTATGAAGGAATTAAACCGTTATAAATAATATTTAATAAATATTAATCACATAAAGAAAAAAAATTATAAAAAATTATACATTTTGAATAATTTTGTATAAATAAATATTAAAAAATTAATAAATTTAAAAAAAATACTAGTTTTTTTAAATATTAAAAATGATTTATTAATATTAAATGAAATCATAATATAAATTGTTAAATAAAATAGAATATGTTAAAAACCTTAAAAATTGAATCGTTATGATTAATTACATCAATTACATACACATAATAACCAGATATCGAATCCTGTCATGCCCCTTGGAAAATTTACATCGCATGCAGTCACTGAGAGAGGTAGTGACATGTGTATAATGTGAGAATGTGGTGAAGCAAGAATGATGCATGCCTCGTAATGCATAGTAGATAGTGCATGTAAGACACTACTCCGAGCCTTCATGCAATTTTGTGGGCCACCTGGCCCTAGGCGTACATGCTATGTAATGGAAATTCCTCTACCCAGATAGAAAGAGGCAATTGCTTTAATAAAAAAATGAAAAAAACATACACATAATAAATGAATAAAAATGATTAAATAATATATATATAAGTTACATATGGATACAAATACACTAAAACAAAGACGCACAACTGGCCCACGGGCAACTGCCATTCCATAACCCCCAATAGATAACACTAATATATTCAATATTCCCATAGACCTCATTTTTTATTTTTTCCCTAAGCCCCTTACAACATATCCGCAGACTGCTATAGTGCATAAGCCACTAAATTATTGTGCACCTCTATAGGATTTAACACAACCAAATTCTCCTCCCCTATAAATAAATTACGGACAGGCCCCGACAACACCATACACTTCCATTACCTCATCAAACATCATTGTGGATTGTCATAGATTATCGTCGGACCACCGCCCTCATTTTCATTTGGGTGTTCGCTGATCCAAATAACTAGTAAACAAATCATTCCACCGCATCATCTATTTGAACATAACATACACATTGACCATGAATCAAAATAAGTCACTTAACTTATACAATGCGGACACCACCACCGTGTGAGACCATCATCAGTGATGGAGCACCGCCATAGATTCCCATTGGTCCACCATCAAGATACACCAAAAACATTTGAAATGAATGGTTTTATCCCCTCCTACATCCATAGTCATGCCATTATGTGCATTCAACGCCCCCCAGAATCCTGCCGCTCAAGACCCGTAGTGATCTCTGCACCGGAAGTGCCATCCACCCCTTGCTATCTCTCGATGGAACGCACTATAGTGATAGAAAAGAACGACCATCAAAGACCTCATCTATCATTACTAGTCATCGTGAATCATATCAATATATTTTTCATTTGATTTAATAAACACCTAAATTGTGTTAGGCATGGCGTACATTGGGGATCCATTTAAGGGAAAAATAGTGTGGGTTGGAGATGGTCTCATAGGATGCAATTATAGAAGTATACACCTTATTAATTGTATATAGATAATATAATATGCCATTGACAATTATAAATTACAAAAATTATGAAATTGTTATTATTTAAATATATTTATACATATTTAAACATGTATAAATAAATATAAATATTGAAAATATTACAAAAATGTTAAATGATTAAATAAAAAAAATTAATTTATTATTAAATATACTAAAAAAGGATACATTTTTTAGAAAGATAAATAATATTAAATCAATTAAAATACATATATGTAAACACATACATACACCTAGACATACATATAATCATATATAAACTATATACACATACACATATTGGAAAAAAATACACATATACAAACACATACACATACACATACACAAGTGAATAGTCATATAAACATATACATACATATATGTACACATACACGTACATACACTAACATACCAATGCATGCACATTATTATATATCTATACAAACACATATTTACATAACCAAACAACATAAAAAAATACATATACATATACACATTCTAATACACACAAACACACACATGTAAATACACACAGATATATGCCTACACATACAAATGTATATGCATCCACAAGCACAATAATTTCCATATACATACACATCCAAACAATTACATACATGTGAATTCACATACATAAAAATATATACATAAGAGTATATACACACGTATAACATTAACATACTCATATAATCATACGTAGACAAAAACACATGTACATAAACATAAATTCTTATATACAAAAATATATACATTCACTCAATCATGAAAATACACATATTTACATACACATACACATGCTTATACATAGACTTATATAAACACATTATAATTCATATATGAAAACCAATAAACATGAACAAACACACATACATACATATGTTCACAAACATATACATACAATACAAATTTTGAAATATATACACATACACATACACATACACATTAAAATATATATGACTATTTATGTGTATATACATACACATTCACATACATGTATAAATATGTATAAAAAACACATATAATTACATACAAACATTTTCACATATACATAAACACACTTACACACCGTAAACATAGATAAAAAATCACCTAGCCATAAAACACAATAGAACAGAAGCATACACAAACAACAGTTCCATAAACTCACACATACAGGCAGATAAATACAAAGGCATATAAATATATTTTTAAATTTTATATAATTTTTTTTTTATATTTTAATTTTTTATATGTACTTTATTAAATATAAATATTATTTAAAAATATATATGAATGCATAGATAAATATATATATGTTAATTTATTCAATGTTTCATTTATCAACCCTAAAAAAATACTGGTGATAATTATAAGGATGTTAACAATATTGAAATAATAACAGAGAAAGGGAACAATTTTATTAGTGCATTTTTAGCAGAAGAATTGAATATTGAACATTATGCATTAGTGTAACATGAATATAAAAAATATTAAATTGATAATAGATGAATTTGAAATGTAATGGATTGATAAAATTAAATGAGATATATTAATTAGTATTAAATTAATAATACAATGAATTATAAATTTATAGTTAAATATAACATATCACAACACATTAAATTTTTTTAAATCCTAAGAGAAAAATACCTAAATTTTTGCAGTCAGTTGTTAATTTTAGATTACACTACATTAAATTCAGATGTCTTTTGGTGTATGTTGGAAGCAATGGATTTGTCATAGTCTTCCCCTATATAATGATAATTCAGTAGTTTTTTCACATCTGGACTCACCATTTTATGATCTAGGTGTCTATTTGCTACATCCATAATAGCGGTGAATGACAGGTAGGGGTTTAAGGCATTATTTTTGAACACCTATATCTTAATGGGTTTCTTCTGGGGTATGGAATTACATACATAGGGGCGTTGACCTTCATATTCATCTTCCCTCTTATGGAATGGTATTTGATGTCGATGGAGTATTTTTGGTAGATCATCTAATAATGCATGGATGCAATGGTATGAGATGAAGATGGGGTATCTTGGAAGATCGAATGGGTTTTGAAGGTGGGTGGTGACTATGGTAAGATCTATCAATGGGTCATGATAGAAGATTATCTGAGAAAGTGAATTGACATTGGTAAGAGTAGACAATGTGGTGACGTGGTAGTTTTCCTGAGAAAGGGAGGTGATAGTAATATTAATATTAAACTTGTTTAACTTCTTCTTCAAACTCCACCAATGATTCATTCATTCTTCAACCATATCTATGGTTTGTTGTAGATAAAAAAACTCCAAAAAATGATGGATTTTTCTAAACATCAGACCATGCGTGTCTGCATAAATCTAACAAGTCCACATACCACTGTTGGCAAATTTTAATTGTGTCATTACATTCACTATTATTTCCCCTCCCTATTATATTCATTAATTTAGTTTACATTTTACTATTCAATGTCTTTTGAACGCATTAAGGAACATGGGTAGTTTTTTTAACAACCTAGAAATTGAAAACATTGTTTTATTATAAAAATGTTTTATTAAATAGATTTATATATAATTAAAACAAAAATATAATTTTTGATGAATATTTCATTAAAAATAATAAATGAAATTATGTTTTCGAATTATTTTTATTATTATATAATTATAATACATTTAATGAGTTATACATGTTATAAATAGTTTTCAATTTAATAATCAAATGATAAATATTAATTTTCTTTGTTTAAATTTATATTTTATAATAACTATTTTTTTCTAATATAGATTTCATTTATATAATATTTATTATGTGTAAATGTTTTTTTTCAGATTATTATTATTATTATTATTATAAATTTTGTAAATATATGAGATATATTATCTTTTCATAAAATTTCAAAATTTTAAATATATTTTTTTTATAATAATTAAAAAAGCACATTATATTTATGCTTTCAATAAAAATGTATTTTAGATTAAATATATTTTTAAATGAATTATATATATATATTCAAAACTGCTCAATATATATATATATAACTAAATTATATAAAGGATAAAAAAATGTTCAAACCATTATATTTATAAATACCTCATGTTTAAAAATATAATGGTGATAAATTTTGATAAAAGAAAATGATGAAACAAAAAAGTATGAATATAAAATAATATGATAAAAACACAATCATGTGCTGACAAAAAGAAAATAGTATGATAAAAAATCAAATATACTTGAATGACTAATAAAAGTGGAGTAATGATTTAGATAAAAAAAGAAAAATTGTAATTATTACAACATAAATTATTAATTAAGTTAAAAATAAAGATTTAAAAAATTGTGAGGTTTTATCCAACCCACTATTGTTAAAATCTACTAGTGCCTGAACACCTCCATGTCGTTCCACATGTGGTCTAACTACTCGAATATTTAAATTTATTTTTCACATTTTTTTTTAACATTTATCAATTTTTCCATCAATTTCATTGAATTTTTTAAACATTATGTTTAAAAATAAATAATTACATTGTATTTAAACCATCAATTTTTATATCAAAAAATATGACCTTAAATGTTTATAGTACTTATTAAATGTTGTGTTTAACATTAGTTTTCTTTTATTAAATAGATATAATTTATAATTGATGAACCCGAGTAGTGGGTTTGGGTCATTATACAATGTATTCGAGAAAAAATATCCATAATTTTGGAAAAATAGCTCTAATTTAATAATTTATAATATGAATTGTGTGTAAAATTATTTTCCATATGTTCCAGAACAATTAAGAGGGAAAAATTATTTTGAGTGAGGAAGAATGTAATAAAACAGGAATTATAAATATTGTATTGTTATAATAATGTTATATTAAATAGATTTTTGAATAATTAAAACATAATAATAATATTTTTAATATGGTTTTATTAAAATATAATAAATTAAATTAAGTGTTTTAATTATTTTTATTATTATTTAATTACAATAGTTATAATTTAATGTTCCTATTATTTGGAGTATTTAAATTAATTTTATAAATACAAATTTTGTTCTTCCTTGTTTAAAAGAAGACTTTTAAATAACTATATTTATTTATTTATATTATTAAATTAAAGATTTTAAAATTTTTATTAATTAATGGTGAAACAATTTTTTATAAAATTTAAATTATTTTTATGATTATATATTTTATAAATATATGATATATGTTATGATTTTTTATAAAATTTATAAATAATAAATAAATAAAATTATTATATTATCAAAACAGGAACATTATACTTTTGTTTTAAATAATAATGAAATATTAATAATTTATATTATTAATATGATTTATAAATCATTATTTATATTTAAAAAAACTAAAAATATTTTATATATGATATTAATTTATAATTTTTTTACAAAAAATGTTCAAACCATTATATATATAAAAATATATCTAATAAAAAATATTCATGATATGTTTTGATAAAAAAAAATGATAAAACAGAAAATATGAATTTATAATAATACATTAATAACATAATCTTATAATGGAAAATAAAAATTGGTAAGTTAAAAAATAATGAGAAATAATAAAAAGGGAGTAATGATTTAGATAGAAAGATGAAATATTAGAATTATTACTAAATAAATTAGTAATAAAATAAAAACCATGGTATACAAAAAATTTAGGATTTATTGAATGTGGAATAATGAGAATATACTAGAGAAATGCCCCCAAACAGTATTGAATGCCTCCTTCCCTTTCAACAGGTTGTCAAAAAACTCGAGCCTTTTTTAATGATGTCAACAATGAGTGGTGACATGAATCATGGTATTGGGACTCTCATCCCAATTAGGATGAATGGTAAGAGATGCAATTAGAAGGGTCCAAAGGACATTATATAGTTACCCCTACAAATGGAGAAAAGAACCGCCAAAAGGTCGAATGCACTGTAACAATGACGTGAACTATAGCGGCAGTAGGAACATTGATGACACAATGGGTATTTTGTGGTATTGTAGCAGGCATTTACTATAGCATTCATATTCACAAAATGGGCCTTGAGAACAATATTTGGGCTTATGAGTCATGTAATGGGCTTATTAACCAGCAGGACTTTAGGCTATGTATTGGATCTCCCTCTACCCAGTTAAAATTGGACTTTCTTATTCATTATTAATAAAAATGGGGCTTCATCCCAACCTATTTTTTGAAAAAATCATGGCATGTAATACAAATAGTAGGAATCATCATTTCATTGATGGGTTTAATCAAATTTATCAAAAGGAAGTAGTAACCTACATTGTATTATCATATGAGGATGGACTATCAGGAGTTGACAAGGAATTGAAATAATTATATAAGTATTATGGATTTTAAGTAAAAAAGATAGAATAATAGGAAGGCAGGAAGTAATTCGAATAAATGGCAGAATTGAATGATGTGATTTCCCACACGAGATAATTGATGAAAGAAACACCCTTATAGATTATTAAAAAGAATGGGACATTTCTAAAACATTGGAGAGGAAAAACACTGTTTAGTTGACAACAAGGGTGTGGAAAAATATTACAATGTTCAATGCTTTAACTCTATGGAGATAGGGCACTACACAAACGAATGCCACATATATCAAAGTAATATACCTTATGATAATCAAATTATTTATAGTCAATATAACATTATAAAATAAAAGAAGACGATGGACTGACTTTCTTATGTTTGGATTTAATAATTTTGTTATTTTAGTATTTTATCAGTGATATAATGGTTATAAAATTTATGAAATTTATAAGGATTTTATTGTATTACTTTTTTATTAAGGATTAGAATGTATATGTTGAGAAGTGATGATGAAAAATAAAAATGATTCATTATAATGTTTATCTTCTTGTAAAATAAATGATTGATGGAAATATACCCTTCATTATATTCATGGTGTTGATATAATTATGTTGGGATACAAAAAAGAATATTAAGGATAAATTAAAATGGACGATACTGACTACGATAAAACTAATTAACGATTTTTTAAATTTTGTCCATGCAATCAATAATGGATTAATTTTTTTGGAATTATAAAATATATCAAATAATGTATGTTTTATTTAAATAATAGTGAATCATTCATGGTTACAATTTTTTTTAAAGTCATGTTTTTTTGGTTTTAAGATATTATATAATGAATGTATTCACATGTTTGGTATGAGAAAATTACAAACTAATTCATCTTGTATTGTGGATTAATGATATGTTAAATTTTTTAATTTATTAATAAAATTTTTTTTGACTTGGATCTCATTATTTTTTTATGTGTTATATTTATTATCATTCACGACTCGACCTGCTGATGTCCAACTCATGACTTCCACATGACCACATCGAATTGGCTAGTGGATGGGGATTGTCACCAAGTAGGCATATGCCACAAAGAGGTGGGATTAAACTAAAGAACACACATACACAAAAACACATCATGTCCCACACAATTATGAAATTAAAAAAATAGAAACAATTGAATGCATACATAGATGATCCCTCAAAATAGAACGACAATACTGTACTCAATGTGGAAAATGGGTAAAATAAATGAAAAATACCAGAAATTGTAAAACCTTAAACAATTGAGAGGAATAAGGTCAATTTTAGGTTCTTGAAATCCACTTTATTTTGATATGGTTATGCTATGATCCACATAGTCATTATCATCCTAAGACATCGCGATGTGGGCTATCATTTTTAAATGACATGACATGTGCGGTAAAACACCATAGTAGTGTGAGTATAACAATACCTAGAAGAGAACCACTAATTACACTAAACAAATACAACTATTTATGTTAATATTAATAAAATAAATGAAAATTGTATAATAGAAACAAATAGATAAATTAACTAAATACATGATGACACATGGTGGTCATAACCAACTGTAATCAAAGGATTCTACTAAAAGAAACATCAGTTCCAGGGGAGGCCACACCATGAGCCATGATATCATTGGAGACAAAAGATGATTACGTACAAATATTTAGTCACTACCCAAGAAGATCACTAGACTTTGAAGACCCTGATACACATATAGTGGGTTTTTTCCAGAACAACTAGAGGACACCAAAAAATCAATATGCATCAACCTTTTATATTGGGTGTCATATGATAATGTTATCCTGAATGATAGCACTATGAATGAATAAATATAAGATAGATTCCCCTATCAGGGAGGACACAATGATTAGAAAAACCCCACATAGGCTATAAATATGACATGGTATCATACTCCAGTTTCATGGATGGAAACCACAACTCAATTTGAGACTCGACCTCTATAGGGGATCAATATCCTCTGATTTGGGTATAATTTCACACTATATCCTCGAGATAATAGAAGAAGGGATCACGCATTTCCATTTTTATTACAAACTAATGAAATGAAGATATAAAAATACTCTTGATGTTTGTTCATGGCCTATTGTTGGGGTACACTTGGTGTCCAACTATACCCAAGTGATTCCATGTTGTAATGACTAACAGGAAATGTAAGTGTCAATATACACATTGTGTAGAGATCCCTTGGAACCAACCAATGTGATGTTGTCTTTAGAACTGTAATTTTTACAGCCCTTGTACTATCCATTGTACAAGTGGTCATGTCTGTGTACACCTATCTGTGTATCTTTCCACGTACATGTCGAGCCTATAGACATTCACATTTTCATGTGACAATAAACTTTTAGAATTAAATACAATTCCATAAATGATGAGTCCAATGCTATGCGATAGGGGTCAAAAACATGTGATCTTTAAATTCATCTTCAATCCCTATACAACATTGAGAGGCCACCACATGGCATATAATCCCGAAATACACACTGTCATCCCTCGTGTTTTTCTAGAAACACAGGTCCTCTTCATTATCATCTTTCACATCACTTGAGCCATCTCCCACACTAGATACTCTCGATTTAGGGTCTTCCTAGCCTCATATTTCAGGATATAATAAATTCGAGTTTCAAATATACATGGTAATATTCCATTCAGACGATTTATACTTGCGTTGAGCGTCTATTAGATAAAACGAAGAATTCCCAATTCAGTCTCATTTTGCATTGATCAACCCAACCTCATCATTGATTCAGGAATTGTAACCACCATAATGTGTCATAACAACAATTTCAATTCCTTACACTAAATTAAAATAACACAACTATCATAAACCAATTATTGATCAAGTATTTGGACAAAATAAATACCAATGATGATATAATAAATTATGATAGAAAACCATAATCCATAAAAAATATGTTAAAAATCAACCAATTATCATTTTCCCTTGATTAATTTTCATTTAAGAATAAAAATGATGTGGGATAAATAAAAATGAAAAAATAAAAAATTCCATCAATTGAATTCTACGTATGAGGCTTATATAGATTAGGCTGGTTGATTGGATCCTTGTTTTTACATGAATTAGAATAATTCTGGAAAATAAACAATCATTCATCCAAACTCGTGTTTTCATTTTTCATTCATGAATAACTATTGGGCGACCATCATTGATCAGATCCTCAAACACTGTTTGTTTAATTATCCATTATCTGACCCCGATATATTATCGTTCTCCATGAATTCTCTGGAACAATCATCTAAATCTCTATAGATTGAGTATATGTCTATCGAAAAATATTATCACTATAAACGAATAATAGATATATATCTCTACATCGAATTAAAAAAACCTGATAAACTATTTTATATTTTATTTCTACCCACGATGAATTTTTCACAAACGGCCCACACCAAAAATGATTATGTCGAACTTATGATAAAACCTACATTCTAAAGGCAAATATGCAGAATTTTTCTGAAATGGTCACCCATTTTGGAGTCATTAATCTTCTTTAGGAACTTTGAATGCATGTGATATTAAATATATTTCAAAAAACTATATTGGACACATAATATCATGCCATCCTAGAGCCTATACTTAGAAATAATACAAATAATTTGGGACACAAAGTCACATGATGGTACAAGGAACTTCTCCGTGTATACTACTCTCATGTACTCCCACTAAGATTCCTATGATGATTCAGGATACTCAAATGTGGAATCAAATTCCCATGAATTTTAGTCTCTTAAAAAACCATAATATCCACCAGGTACTAAGTAATGGTAGCTCCATCTTCGATGTCTATCTCATCATAGTCGATAACGATCAATGGGTCATGAACATACCTCATCAGCTGAGACACAATCAAGAAATTATTAACCGGTCCAACTATAATTCATGAATAATTTGGTATTCCACTAAGTGAACTGTATAATAAGTCAATCCTGAAATAAAACCTAATGTATTATATAAAAAGTAGAGAAATAGTAAAAATGAAGAAACTCCCTAAGGATTCCATTTACCAAGTCCACATATCAATAGCAAGAACCACCACTATATGATCCATTTAACTTGATCGATCCTAAAATAAGAAAATCTACAAAAATTAGAATGAATAAATTTTTATGTGTGAAAATACACAATAATATTTCACCCTATGATTCAGTAACAAGATGAAAATATCAAATTTACAACAAATGTTTTTTTCAAATTTAAATTAAACTTGTTTGGAAATTCAAAATCATATTCAAAGAGTAATTATTTACAATAAAATTATTGAAACACGTTATAAATTAATAACTCTCATTTCCAATGAGGGAAATACATCTCAAATTATGGAATTACCTTTAAAAAAGGTTTCTGTACATAAATAGATATTTTTCTAAAATGTCTAAAAATCAAAATTATATATAAAAATAGATTATATAAAACATAAAAAATGTTAAAATGTTTACAACAACAATATATATACATTATAAATACAAAAATTGGAGCAATATACCACCAATTTAATGATTGTTCTATAGGAGAATATAATTTTGGAAATTTATAATAAGACTATTTAAAAATACAATTAAATATCATTCCCAATTTCAAATATGCCAATATTCTCATTAAAAACCATAATAGGCTTTTAATCAAATGAATTTCTTTTCAACAATATTAGAAACAATGTTATATATAAAAAAAATTAATTATTTTCCACAAATATATATTTTAAACAAATTCTAAAATTTAACAATGGAATTTCACAATTAAATTCAATCATTAATTTTTCATCAAATTACTTGTATTTCATAACAAACCCCATATTAAATATAAAGGGATTTTTTCACATTTATTCCACTAAATGAATTTCCTAAATTAAATCAAACATTTTCATTTCTATATTTTCAATCAAACAGATAATATAAATTCAGAAATTAAAATCTCACAAATTTCGATAAACAGACCACAATTTAATGATTTTTTTTTAATTTCAGGCCAAAAACCCATTTTTCTTCATAAAACTAATTTAATGGAAATGAAATATTAAAGATAAACCTATAAAAATCAATATAATAAAAAAAATATTTTTATTCTTATAATTAAATTTAATCAATGTATATCATGGTTTATAATAATTTGGCAATATAACGGAACAACATACATAAGGATCAACAAATCTCAAATAATAATTTCGTATATAGAAAACTTCAACAGAGAAAAAAACTAGGATATATTTAATTATTCATATATTTATAACCAGAATAGTGCTTATTAGATCCTAAAATCAATATAGAAACTCATGGAACCCTATAGAGAAGAATAGATACCGTGGGAGAATAAAAACATAAAAAACCTACAGGTTGAAGATTGAACATGTTATTTATAGGATCGATATGATACTAATTATAGTATCAAAATTATAATGTATATGCTCAATATACATGAGGGGGTGAATTTAATACTTTAAAATTTATTTGTGAACTTTTAATGTTAGTTAGAATAATTTCTATTGTTTAACAAGGTTAAACAAGGTAAATTCACAAAACCTCTAAGTTCTAAAAACTGGCTTGATTATGAAAATGTGATTCTGAGAATTCAATTCTAGAAAAGTGAATCTGTAAATTAAACTTAACAAAAGTTTACAAAGATTAATATTATACCTTAAATATTATATAATCTTAATAAATCAAAGTGTATAAGTATAAAAAAGTATAATATAGTTATAATTTCCTCAACAATCAAAATGCAGCGGAAAACATGAAACAAAACAAGTAACAAGTAGTAAATATTTTAACCCAAAGAGTAGGGTATCAAAAAAGCAAGGATAAAGGTACCATGAGTTATACATTTAAGAATGTATGTCTTAACCATAGCAGTGTAAGCCCTTGATACAATGATTGGAGTATGTCTTGCTATCCCTGAAAGCCCTTAACTTCAAAGTAGTTAGAACCCCATTCTTCCTATCCTCAGAAGCCTTAGAATGTACTCAGCAACATTCAGAGGTGCACAAAGAAATTATACACAAGATTTTTAGTACACAGAGAGTGTGAAAATTCTCTCTCTCTATCTCTATAAAATATTTCAGGATCATGTAATCTCTAGATTGATCAACATGTAATGAGCTAGTTCAAATGCGCTACTGTTTATAGGCTCAGCTTCTTTATTGGCTCCCTCATCTGATGGTCATCTTTTACCTAGATTTTCAGAGGGTCCTGTACACAAGTCACTCAAACAATAGTTAGTAAGTAACTGAATGCACAACATCATTTTATAACCAAAATATGAGTATGGAAAAATATTTCTACTTAACCAAATTCATTTTTCATAGTGTTCGGAAAAAAGAATGTTCGGAGTCTATCCCAAACTATATGGTGTCTATGAAACATGGATATTTTGATTATGATTTCTGATGAATCCGGAACCTGAATTATATAGACTTCCAAATTCTGAATTTCAAGGAAATTCGGAATCAAAATTCACAATATTTTAGAAACTGTACATAAAAAGTTCACAGTCTTAATTGATAAGAATTTAGAGTCTGAACTCATAAATGTTCGGAGTCTAAATTCAGAGAACATGGAGTCAGATCTCTAAAGAGTTCGATGTCTGAATTTAGAGAACTCAGAGTCAAAAATCATAAGACATTGGAGTCCGAATTCAGAGATCTTGGTGTCAGAACTCATAAGCGTTAAGAGTATGAATTCATTGAACTCGGATTCCATACACATAAGAGTTCGGTGTCTGAATTCATAGAACTCGGAATCTGAATTCGTATCCTTAAAAAAAATCCACCATATCTAAGTAATTTATGAATCCATATTTTTAGATATTAAATAGAATTTTACACTTATAAAAAATGAATATATGTACTTAAACAAAACATATCTCCCTTAAGTCATGGGTAAAGATGAATTTGACTAACTCCCCCCTCAGTCTTTGGAAACACTTATGATCTTATTCTAGATTTCCTGAATGAGACGTATCATTTAAATGAAGACATAACATATAAATGTATATGAAAATATTCATGTATATGAACTCCTCTTTCGATAAAACTCCCCCTTATATAGGAACATTTCTTCTTTACTTAGTATTATTTTTCAATTCTCCCCCTTTGTGATTTTCAAAATGAAATACAAGGAATGGAAAAGAAATTATAGTACCTGAATAATTAATGTAAAACATACAAAATACAATCAACCAAATATTTCATTATGATAGGAAAATATTATACAATGAAGAAAAAATACAAAAAAATACCGTATTTAAAGATCTATATCATACCTTTTACTTGGGCATCAACTTCTTCACTATTGTCGTCATCTTTGTGACCCATTTTTGGTCTTCATCTTCTCACTTAAGAACTTGATCTCGATCCTTTGATTTCTTTTCTATGGATTTTATTGTTTCTTCCTGAGACATAAGAATTTATTCTTGATCCTTCAAATATTCATCTTATTTTAATACCTTCTCTTCAATCCCATTTAAATCTTTCACATCAAGAATTCAAGATTTCATTTATAGAGTCAGCTTCTCTTCAACACTGCTTGTGAGATCCTTGATCTTATTATAATCAAATTGAAATGCCTTCTTGAAAATATCATGGAACTCATCATTATTTATCATGACCTATAAGGTTTTCCTTGAACAACCGGTCCTCTTCTTACATGATCTTTTTGGGGATTAATATTTGGTGAAAAAATTCATGAAATCCGCCTCATGCTTGACACACTTATCCATCACCATGGATACAGAATCTGATTTCTAATTTAGTATGAGTTGAAGAATCTGGAATCTATAGTATATTCATGGAAAATTAGGAATGGTCCCAACACGTTTCTTCAATGACTGATCAATGAAATCATGTCCAATGGATGATGATTCCGAATCTGAAACATTGCTAGGTGAGGTTTATTTTTCTAGATCATAATGTTTTCTCTTGGAAGGTTCATCAACTTCATTCTTCTTCACAACAACATTACAAGGTGTATCAACAACCACATATTTTCCCTAATAAGATTATATAATGGCTTCTTCATCCATATATTAATGTTTATTATCAGATAGATAAATTTTTTTTCACCATCTATCTCTTCTTTATCATATCATTCCTCAGCAACCTCCAGGTGTAAGAAATCATGATTAGAACATTTTTCTTCAAACAACTTATTAACTTCATCTCCATCCTTGTCATCTTTACCTTTCTAATATTTCCTAGGGGTATCATTCATTGAATAATCAGCATCTAATGGTCGGATTGAGAGTTTCTCAGATGATCTTTTTTTCTCATGGAAATCTTTAACATGCTTAATCAACAATGTTGTGTCACCACTTCTTTCTACTACTTCTTCAAAATTTTATACCTCTTTTAATTCGTTTACTTTTTCTGGATTCACCAATTTCTTCCCACATACTTTCAGGTAATGCTTTTACTAAGAAGAATTTTGGAACCAGAATGTTTTCAAAAGCATTATTAGTATTCCTCAGATGGGATTGCACAATATATACTTCATCCATATTTTCCATTTGATTCTATTATTTGACTTCCCTTTCAATATACTCATCATTCTCCTCCTCTAGTGATTTTTCTTCAGTAGGGTCTTGAACAAACTTGGGCTCCCCTTCATTCTTATTCTTCATGTCTTCCCCCACATAGCTACTACCTCATCCATATAATCTTTTTTTCTTCATAGGTTTTTGAGGTTAATATTGGATTTATATAGGCTCTTATATTTTTCCTTCCTCTTCTACATCCTTCAACATCCTCTTCGTTCTAGCCTTTTTAGATGGTTCAAACACTTCATGTTTCTTAGTAATAGCTTTAGTTTCATCATCAGGAAAATCATTGAACTATCCAGATTCATTAGAAAAACCAACTTTAATTCCTTTCGAGGTATCATCGCTAACCATCATGGCATTGAAATTATATTTCTTTTAACTTCAAGGAATTTTGAATGAATCCATGCACCGAATGATCAGCTTCAAAATAATGGCTAGTTACATAATTATCTGAGCCTTCATGTTTACATTATATTCTCGGTCGTAATCCAAATATGCTTAACCAAGATGATCTTTCACAGGTTTACCAGAAAATCCAAAATATACATATCACATTTCATTAAAGGATCTTTGTCACCTTTTGTTGTTATGATGAATCCTTGAACCCATAATTCGAGAATCCAATAATTTGTAGTGAGGTGAACAATCTCCGGAGTCTTAAAATCTGTAAGAACAAGGCACTCCATAGTATTCATCTTAACAAACCTTCCTTAAACATCTTGATAATTATGAGAACAAAATTAAACTTCTCTATATAACGTAACTCCAATACAATTTGAAGACTTGGAGTATGAGAGAGAATAATTATTTCGATAGCTTTTGAAAGGTAACTTATCATTACATTCTTCCTTAAAAAAACATACTAAATCATAAAATTCTATAACAAAATCTAGATATAATAAATCTAGATCACCTGGATTTGATATGAAAACATTGTCACATCCATTCAACTTTATGTTCTTTGAAATGATGTGATCATACTTGGCGAAGAAGTTTGGATGCACCAACCATTCTCTATAAACATTACACTTCAATATTGGCTTGAAAGTTGACATGAAATTCTGAGAAGATTCTTCAAAAGGAATTTGGATTTGAATAAGATCTATGTTGTTTAGAACATGCTTATGTTGGAGGGAAGAACATAAACACGAGAAGGCTTGAGATTTGATGAGCGACAGCCATCAAGGGTCCTTTATATAGGCAAAAGGGACCACGGTTCAATGTTCAAACTAAATCTAATGGTCGAAAATCCTTTTGATCAGATAACACAGTAGATATTATAGTCACAATGAAAACATGGTAGAATATGATCTTTTCGGTTTTTGTGAAAATCATTTAGATTTTTGTAAAAGAGTGTCCAAAAATTAAAAAAAAAAATAAAATACCAAAAATTAAAATATGATTAGGAAAATTCAAGAAATGAATCATACCTTTCAGATTTCCAAGAAGATTATTCGTAATTGGAAAAATTATTCTTGAAGAGAATTAGATTCAGAAATTTATTAAAATGTATTTGAAAACCTGACTATGAATATTTTTGAATATCATCATTACGAAATTTTAGAAAATTTTCATTATGAAATCATAGAAAATCATCATTACGATAATTTAGAAATTCTTCATTATGAAAATTTAGAAAATCCTCCTTATGAAAATTTCGAAAATATTTATTATGAGAATTTAGAAAATCTTCATTACGATAATTTTGAAAATAATCATTACAAAAATTTAAAAATTCGTCATTAACAAAATTTAGAAAATCATCATTACAATTTTTTTTCTAACAAACAAAACAATGTAATCCCCCTATGATATATTGTATATTTCTATAAGGAGATTGATTTCAACAAGAAGTTAATAAGGAATATTACCTTATGGTTACCATTGCTAAATTTTATTTAATGTATTAAAATCTCTTATAGGGTAATGATTTTGTGAAAAAATCAACAAGTTGTTCTTGTGTTCTGATAAATAAAAGAATGATATCTCCTTTTTGTGTGTGATCTCTAACAAAGTGATTCCTAATATCAATGTGTTTTGCAAGAGAGTGATGTGAAGAGTTCTTACATAAAGCAATGAACCTGTATTATCACAAAATATTTGTGTTTTGGTATAACTCATACCATAGTATATGAGTGTGTGTTGCATCCAAAACACTTTGTCACCACAAGTTCAAGATGTTACATTACCAGATTCAGTAGTGGAAAGTGCTATTCAGTGTTGCTTCTTACATGACCAAGAAACTAATGAATATCCTTTGAAAAGATAACAATCGGAAGTTCTTTTTCTATCCACTATACATCAACCAAAGTTAGCATCTAAAAAAATTTACAAAACAAATTCATTTTCAGATGTATAAAAGTGTCCTAAATCCATGGTTCCCTTTATGCAGCAGAAACTTTCTTTCATAGGCATTAAATGAAATACTATAGGATCATATTGATATCTTTCGCATAAGCATAATGAAAACATTATGTCTAGATGAATAATTTTTATGTAAAGAATACTTCATATCATACCTCAACATGATGTTTGATCTACTTATTTCCCAGCACCATCAAGATCATGTGAGTTTGAGGTATCGATGGGAGTACATATAATCATATTGTTTTCATATCCATTTTTTTAAGAAGAACATTATTATAGTTATTATGGGATTTATAAGTTCCTTCTGGTTTTTGATAAATTTGAAAACCACTGAAAAATGTAAACTCACCCATTATACTCATTTCAAAATCATATTTCATTAAATCCGCAAAGGAATCACTTAAAGATTACTAATTTGAACCAAAATAATCTTACCAACATAAATTTGATCAATCAAAGAATTTTTCTTATCTTTAATTGTAAAAATGATTGGATCTATATTTCATTTAACTTAATTATTTTGAAGCAAAAATCATGTCTGTCTATCATACCAAGCCCAAGGGGTATTCTTAATTCCATACAATGCTTTGGTAATTTCTTAAACATGTTCAGGATGTTTTAGATATTCAAACACAAGATGTTTCTTAACAAAAAAATCCTCTTAAACATAACCATTATGAAAGGAACATTTCACATCCATTAGAAAAAGATTGAAATTGATGATTGTTGAAAAGGCATGCAGAATACAAATAGATTCAAGTCTAGATACTGGATCATAGGTTTCGTCATAATCTTTTCATTTTTGTTGATTATATCCATTAGAAACCAATATAAATATATTTATAACTATGATTCCGTTTTCACCATGATTGTTTTTGAAAACCTATTTTACTCCAATATAAAATGTTTCCTTTGGTCTTTCAACCATGGTCCAGACATTATTCATTATGAATTCATTTAGCTCATCGTGCATAGAATTTATCCAATCATCATCACATAAAACTTCATAATTATTTTTTGGTTATAATTTGGAATGGAATTCTATATGTATACTTCATTTTTATAAGGAACTTCTAGTCCTTACAGGTTTATTCACATCACCAATGATACTATCACTGGGATGATTCTTTAGAAACAACTGATTTGGGTTTTGTAAAACATGTTCATCAACATAAAGTGGGTTGTATTCTAGGGTAAATGCATCAGAATCATTTTCATGGGCATTTTTCATTACCAGGAAGATCATCAATCAATGGTTTAGAATATGTTTTTGAAAACAAATTAGAATCTCTATATTGAGGATGTTTAAAAACAAAAGGGTCAGTTTCATCAAGGTTGACAAGTACTGTTTCTTCAACTGCACAACTGATTTTATTGAATACTCTATAATACTTTGATGTTGTGGAGTAGCCTAAGAAAATTAATTCATCATATTTTTGTGTGAATTTTGGGAGATTATCTGTAGTATTAATAATTAATACCTTGCAACCAAAAACTATGATGATATAATGTCTAGGATTTCTACCATTCCAGAACTTATAAAGAGTTTTATTAAGAAATTGTATAATTAAAACCCGGTTTATAGTATAGCAAGTATATTTTATTGCATCTTCCCAAAAATGATTGGCTTTAGAATACTCACTCAACATAGTTCTTGTTATCTCTTGAATAATTCTATTTCTTCTTTCAACAACACCATTTTGTTGAGGTGTTATAGGTGCTGAGAAGTTATGATTAATGCCTTTTCTACTAGAAAAAGATTCAAAATTATAATTTTTAAATTCACCTCCATTATCACTAGGAATAGTTATCAATGGAAGTTTTTTATCATTTTTAACCTGGTCTCTAAAACAAATGAAATAAAAAAAATCTTTAGATTTATATTGTAGAAAATAGACCCACATAAATCTAGTGTAATCCACAACTAAGAAAAATACATAATACATGTCTGTGATGGTCTTAGTTTGTGTTGGACCTAAAAGATCCATATACGTTAAATGTAATGCATCAGTATTTGTGACTTCAACGACTGATTTAAAACTTCATTTATCTTGATTTATAAACTGAAAAGGATCACAATATTTTGAAAAATAAAATATAAGCTCGGGTAGATCCTTAACAATTCATTTCAAAGAGTGTATGCAAATGTTCCTAAGGTTACGGTGTCTTAACCTTCTATTCCACAACCATGATTGATCATCCATTTCACTATGTAAGGGTATGTCTTGGATCCTAAGGTCTTCTATGTTTAGGGTGTAAACATTATCTTGCATATTGGTAGAAACAATATAGTCTTCCTTGGAATTGTGTACTAAGAACTTTTGATTACTAAAATTCACAGGGTAACCTTAATATCATAAGTGACATATGATAGTGAAGTTTTTCTTATGACCTTTAACAAATAAAACATTTCAAATCAATGTTTTTCCCGGAAGAACAATGTTACATATAACTATAATTTCTCCCTTAGCATTATATCTGAATGTTACTTTCTATACATTCACATTGATAATATTTTCAATGTAGTTTTTATTACTAGTCATATTCTAGGAACATCCACTATCCATGTTCAAATTATTGATGGTGTTACTTTATTTATTATCCAAAAAATCTGAGTGTTAGACTTGAGGAATCCAAACTTTCATGGATCTTGAAATTTCAGAATGAAAAATCATAGGAATCCACATCTTCTTAGAAATATAGGATTTATGAAATCCTAAATACTTTGATTTTTTAGGAACCAATATTTTTCCCTATCCCCACCACAGTGAAACTTATTATAGAGTGGATCACTTTTAGGAACAAAATAATTGTTTTTAAAAAATAGTTTAGAACTAGTATAACCAAATCCATAATTATTCTTTAGAGGTTGAATATTGAAATAAATTTTATCAAAATTTTCCTTACCTATGTTAATGTTTGACATTTACTTCCTCAAGGAAAATACAACTGACTTAATATTAGTAACTATGTTCTTATCATCCAAAATATTAGCTTTAGCAATGGACGTTGGGTCGAAATAATTTATCTTTGAAATAATATTTTCTAGATCCATAGAATGTCTATACATATCATAATATACTTCCTAAATTTTTTTTGAAATACTTTAAAAATAATGGATTTTCATATCAAGATCTTTAGAATTATCTTATATTTATTTAGAAAGAATATTATTTCTACAATTTGCAATATCAAGATTTTAGAAAATATATAAACTTCTTTATAGGTAGGTAAAGTATTAAATTCATTAGATGCAAATTATTCATCAAGAGATTTATAATATTTATTATCACTATATATAGAATTCAAAGATACATTGGTCATGGATTCAGTGTTGTGTACCTTCATAACTATGCAATGATTTTAATTGGTAGTCTGGCTATTATACAAAGATTATTCTATCCAGAAGACTCATAATATAATGATTCATTTAATGAGTCTCCACCATCGGCACTCTTGGTGTCATTAGCATTCAAAACATTAGTAGTTTTATCTTTCTAGTACTTCTTTCTATTACTCTTAGAATTCATTCCCTTTATTTCTTTTCTCTTATGCATAGGATAAACTAGCCTTATATGTCCAGCTCCTTGGCATTCGTAAAAAGTGACTTTTGAAACTTTATAATAATTCCTTTCTTTCTTCTTGTATCTAGATTTAATGTTCTTCTGTCAATCATATTTTTCATACTTCAAGAAATATTGGCTATTCATTTTATTGATGATTCACTGCCACTAGATTAAGATTGAAAAAACCCTTCTTAGATTTATATCATGTATCTCTCTTTGCAGTCTTGAAATTCATATGATTTGAAGTTGTTTTATAATCAACACTGCCACTCCCATTCTTTTTCTTAATATTATCAGAATTTATTTTCATTCTAGCCTCGTCTTGAAGAAGAGTTCCTAATAGTTCAACATGACTGATCTCTGAGACTTTTCTATTCTCATCTATAGTTGTTCTCATGGATTCCCACTCATTAGGCATCATGACTATGATCTTTTCTTCAAGAGATTCATCATCAATACTTTCTCACCAATAAATTTTTTACTATTAAAAATAGTGAATCTCCATTGGTGCACCTTATATAAGGGTTATCCATAAGGAAAGTAGAAACCATGATATTCAGTTCTAAACATGGATCTTCTAGTTTCAATTACTTGGGATGTTCCAAAGTGTGTAACTTCACGCTTTGTCCAAATACACTTTGACGCTTCACTATATGAAATTGGTATATATATATTTCAATTTATAGAACAACTCAAAGTATTATGTACCTTATTACTCATTTGAAATTCATATTTTCTTGGTTGGTGAGAGTACTAACTTCCTTGTCATGGATTTTATATCCTCCATTATGAATAAAAAATTATCTACTCTAGTATTGATATTGAACGTCTTCATATGATGTCTTCAATATTTGTAAACATTCCCATCCAATATCGGTGGTCTAGTAGGATTCAAATTGTCTAATTAACCAGCATTCTTTCATGTCATCTTAAGTGAAAAAATATCTACACAAACGTGGTAGTAATAATGTTTTTAAACAAGGAAAATAATATCCAAAGCATGGAAAATATAGAACAAGGAAAACTTGAGAAAGAAAACATATTTGTGAATATAAGTATTTCAGGGACCTCCTCTGATACCAATTGTTGGATCGATATCATACTGATTGTAGTATCGAAATGATAATGTAGATGCACAATATACAAGATGGGGGTGAGTTGTATACATTAAAAATTATTTGGGAACATTAAATGTTGGATAGAAACCTTTCTATTGTTTAACATGTTAAATTTACAAATCCTTTATGTTATCAAAATATTCCTGATTCCGGAAATGTGATTCCTAGAATGTAATTCGGGAAAATTGAATCCAGAAATGAAAGATAACAAAAGTTTACAAAGATAAATATTATTCCTTAAAGCTTATAGAATCTTACTAAATCAGAGTGTACAAGTATCAGAAATATAAGATAGTTATACCATCTTCAAAAATCAAAATGCAGTAGAAAACATGAAACAAAACAAGTAACAAGTAGTAAATAATTCAACAAAAAGAGTAGGGTATCCAACAAACTTGGATAAATGACATTGATTTATACATTCAAGAAAATATGTCTTACGCACATCTGGTTAAGCCCTTGATACGAAGATCAGAGCCTGTATTTCAATCCACACTAGCCCTAAACATCAATGTAGTCGGATCCTCTGTCTTCCTATCCTCAGATGCCCTCTAATGTAATCAGAAACATTATGAGTTGCACAAATAAATTCTGAACATGACATTCAGTACACACAAAGCATGAAGAGTCTCTCTCTCTAGAAATCACTTCATCTGCATGTAATCTCTAGATTGATCAACAATTTATGGTCATTTTCAAATGAGCTCCTATTTATTGGCTCTTCTTCAATGGTCGGATCCCTCCTCAAACAGTCATATTTTTCTTAGAATTTTGAAGGGTCCTATACACGTGTCACTAAAACAATGGTTAGTGAGTAAATGAATTCACAAAAAAAAATATATAACAAAAACATGAGTGTGAAAAAATATGGATACTTAACAAAATTAAATTTTTCTGTGTGTAAGGAAAAATGAATGTTCGGAGTCTAAAAAAAACTATTAGGTGCCTATTAAACATGGATATTTGGATTCTATTTTTTGATAAATTCAGAACCTGAATTATATAGAATTCCAGAGTTTTAATTTCAAGGAAATTATGAATCCAATTTCACAGGAATTCGGAACCCGAACATACAATGTTCAGAGACTGGATTCATAATAATTCAGAGACTCAACTCACAAAAGTTCGGATTCTGAATTCCAAGATCTTAGAGTCATAACTCATAAGAGTTCGGAGTCTGAATTCATATAACTTAGAGAAAAAACACATAAGTGTTCAGAGCCTGAATTTAGAGAACTCGGAGTCATAACTCATAAGAGTTCAGAGTCTGAATTCAGATATCTCGGAGTCAGAACTCATAAGAGTTTGGAATCGGAATTTAGAGAACCAAGAATATGAATTTGAATAATTAAAACAAAATCCTCTATATCTAAGTATTATATGATTCTGAGGATATTGATTTGAAACCATATTTTACACATAGAAAAAATAATGAACAATAAAAAACATGGTAAGGATAAATTTCCTTTGGAATGTAAAATTTCATTTATTAAGTAAAACATAGGGTTAATGAAATATTCCTTATGCTAAGGTGTTTTCGATTTTAAAAACAAGAAAAAAATAATAAATTAATAAGGAAATCTTTTTGAATCTACATTCTCCAATTTTTGAATAAAATCCTGGAGGGATTCAAGCAACCAAAAATCCTTCATGGGATATCTAATGATTAGAGAAACTGAAATTTGGTCATATTGGTCCTACGATAACCTAAAAATAATGTTTCAAAATTTTTAATCAAATATCAGATTATTTTAAAACCTGTACACATTGTTTCCTAGGTTGAGGCAGATGGTTTATTAAAACACTTAACATATCATGAACATATTATAAATGTGTTTAATAGTTTCTCTATATTGGGTGTACATTGTGATAAGTATTTCGCAAGCCATTCTAATCCCATTGTCAAATTTTTCCTATATTTTTTTTGAGAGGCATAAGGTTTGGAAAATTGTGCTCCACTCATGCAATATCCTATAAACATCAAAAAACAATAAAATTTTACCCTATAAAAACAAAAAAACTGCACAAAATAATCTTAAAATGTAAGGGTTTATGAATACCTAAAAATAGTAAGATGATGTTACTCAATTCCCACCATAGAACCATTTTTTCAATAGAAATCCTACGATGAAGATTCAATGTAAAAAAGATTGTAGCATAGTTCTATAATTAGTATGTCCCTCTAGCAAAAATCAAGTCTATCTGAACTATACGACCATTGCACATGACCTAAAGGTATCATCCTCCAGCAATTTAACTTAATATTAGTAACAACTATCTTGACTAGTCCTTCAGTCACAGATAAATCAGGTTCAACTTCATGATCACTGCAACTCAGAAATGAGAAGGGTGGGATAGAAACATTCTTAGTTTGGATACATGAAACATGTTATTGATCGATCTATGTTGTGGTGGAAGTGATGAATTTGATGAAACATTCTCCACCTTCTCAGAAACATCAAATGGTCCCAATAAATTGGGATCAAACTTCTGTTGCCTCAGAGTCTGTCAATTACCCAATAAGGTAGAAACCATAACTAATAGTTTTTCATCTACTATGAATTTAAAATGTCTACATTGAAGATATGAAGATGAAATATATACACTCTGTTCCATCTACATCATATGAAAAATTGACTGAATCTTTTCATTCATCTCTTTTACCATGCTCAGTCCGACCAAGGAACATTCACCAATATCTAACCAACACAATATAGACTTAGAGGGATGACCATAAATGGACTCAAAAGGATACATTCTAAACATGTAATGGAATGTTTTCTCATATGAAAACCCACCAACTACAAAGTATCATCCTAACCTCCACCAATATTTAGAACACAAGTGCGTAGCATATAGTCATGAATTTGTATAGCTCTTGTTGTCTAGATATCATATCGTGGGTGGTATTCAGTACATGAATGAACTAGAGATCATATATCCTACTAAAGGACTATCTAAAAATGAGAAGATTACCCAGGATCACAATTCAATGCCATAATATATGGAACTCCCTAAAAATGAAAAATCTCGCCAACATATAGGTTTTCAAACTCCTCTACAATGGTTTATCACGAATGGGTATAATGTGATCTAATTCTATTATCATGTCAATCACAACCCATATTTAATACTTCTTCCATTGGGAACATGTAAACCCATCCAGAAACATCATATTGATTTTATCCCACTTCAATTTTGGTACTAGAAGTGGAAAAAGGAAATCAACTAGTTTATAGTGTTTGGACTTCACCTATTGGAACATATAAAAATGAGAGACAAACTTAGTAGTGTATCCGATAATTCATGGACTAAAATTGTACCACATTATGTAAAAGAAAATATTTGGGGTTTCTAGGTTCATTTCTGAATGAAAACTATATGGATCCACTATAAGATATTTCATTACCAGATACAGTGTCGAAAATGATTATGAATGCATAAAATGGAATCTATGGAGAATGAACAATAATAAATGATCTACCCACCACAATGAGTGTATGTAATTCCACGGAAATAAACATTAAGATAATGTTCGTGATAAATCATCCTAAGAAGAGAAAATATCCTCTGATGTGTTTCCACGAAACCTCGATCCCTGATTCTTGAACTCCAATAAGAATCTTTTCATGAAGAACCATAATATTCGAGTCTCTTAATTATAATTTCAGAACCTCGATCATAAGTTTCCTTCTAAAATAATCTACAACAAAATTCTACTTTCCTAGGGAATAATACATTTAAAAATTGAAATATTGTAGGTGTTGCACCAAATTCCATTAGTTATTATTCAAATGTTTTTGAGAGTTGATATAACTATAGCTCTTGTTACTATTAATTACTATTATACCTTTCCTTAAAGTTAAATCTATCATCTCATAAGTTCATTCACCACACCTTCATTTTTATAGTATTGGTTCAAATAATTATTATCTTGTGACATAATCTAATGAGATCCATAATTATCAACATGATTTCATGTATAATAACAGAACCCAAGACTATACTTGTTGCATCACAAAAGACCATGTAGCCCAAAATAGTCTCTAGAAGAGTGAACTATGGTGCTGTAGTGAAATTAATATTCATATCTACAATGTAGTACTTTCATTTTTAATCCCAACTAGTCATTAATCCATTATGAGTTAGAACATTAATCTGAGAATACAACATCGACAATTATATCATGAAATTGGGTTAATAGCCAGCTATGCGCAAGAAGCTATGAATCAAGAAAAAATTAATTTTTTATTGCTTGTAATTAAATACTTCACTTTCGTAGGATCAAAAAATATTTCATGTTCTGATACAACATGTCCCAATAATATCACATCCTTAATTCTGAAATCACACTTTAGAAGCTTGGCAAGAAGTTGGTAATTTATTAGAAAACTTGGTACAATTCATAGATGATGCACAAGAAAATATTAGACATAGAGTAAATAAGAATGTAATAGAAAAAAATACAAAAAGGTATCATGTTACTCATTGAAGTTCTTTTTCATCAAATCCATGAAAACTGTAGGAGCATTGGATAGGACAATGGGCCACTACTACAAAATAGGCCTTTTACAGAGCTAGAAAAAACATTTTACAGTGCTATAAAGTGTTGAATAAATGAGTGTGGTTAAAATACATGGTTATTTATCAAAACTGAAAAAGTATTAATAATGGTTTTCGATATTGATAGTAATAAATTCCTAATAAACAGGGCATTTATCAGTTCCACAAAAAACATCGATAATGGAATCATTGATCAGTTCTTTAATTTATCACCGCTAAAAGAATAATATATCAGTGCATATGAAAGCATTGATAAATGGTAGTTTCAGTGCCTTCTAAAGGTCTGATAAAGTATTCCTTATTTTACCGATATCAAAAAACTGAAAAAGGACTTTTTTTAAGTGCTTATAAGTGTGATGGTAATGTATGCATTTATCAGTACTTTTTAAAGATTGGATAAATGAGGATTTTATCAATGATTTTAAAAAATATATAAAAGGGATATTATTCTATTTTCTATAAGAGAACACTACAGCACCGCTGTAGTGTGTTGTAATAGCACACCCTAGTAGTAGAAACAAACCAGATAACAACTACAAAATGTCCCAATATAGGATTTCAATGAAATGATAATTTTAATACAAATAAAATAATAAAACGTAATATTATTGAAATTTAAAAATTTTTGTTTATACATTTACATAAATTAAAATTAGTAAATACGTTCAAAAAAATCAATGTCATTTTATCTATTAATCCATAAAAGACTCATATTATTATTGAAACAATAGACATGGTCGACCAAAAGAACACAATTGTATTAGAAAACAAAATTATTATATTTGTAACAAAATAAATAAATTAATTAATAAAAAGTTTTAATTTTCTAAGAATTGATGTCAATTTAAAATAAAAATTTTCACTTGGGGACATTGCAGTCACACTGTGCATTATATTTAGGTTGGAATGATTCCCACAAGTATCAAATGACATTTTGATCATTTTTCTAATGTATCAATACAATATGAATGTGTTTACCTTGTTATGAGTATGTTAGTTTTCATTTTAATAAAATGTCATTTCTAACTGGAAACAATCACAATTGAGACATCCTGATCACATCATGTATCAGTTTGAAATGAAATAGATTCATACACATCACCAATGAAATATGAATTAGTTTTCAAAATTATCAATAAAATATTATTTCATTTGTTGGTTTTCAGTGAGTGACACTTTTATAACTAATATGTTGATTTTAAAATGAAACTGAACAACTGGTGTCCTATATGTCACATATGGTATCATATTGAGGTGTGTCAAATTCCTACAACTCAAAAACGTCTTAGGGATCATTTCCATAAATTATAAAACAATATAAATGTATTATCTCAGCTTTGAGAATAATTTTTGTCTATTTTACTAAAATTGATGACAATTATTAACAAAAATAATATTTTTTAGCAATACTATTCACGTTGTTTGTCGGATTGATGTGATGATGATTCTTACCAGTCACAAATGGCTTATTTATAATTTTCAAAAATTATGAAAAAAAATATTAAGGTGTTTCCATGGTTATGTGATTGTCACATTTCATTTCTTTTACAAATATGTTATTTTAATATTAAAATAATCAATTTATTACATAAAAGTTACATTGTGTATCTGATAGTGGTACAGATGATTCCTACACATCACAAATTTTATATGGATCATTATCTGAATGTATATAAAAAAATTCAATATATTCCCATTTCTGAGTTGGTTAGTTTTTATTTTTACAATTATTGGAGTCAATTTGAAATATAAACATGAACATCGATTCATAACAGTTACACCATGCGTCAGATTGCGATTTTCCTGATTCATGAGTTTCTATAATAAAAATTGTATCATTATTCTAAATTATCAAAGCCATATGAATGTGTTTGTTCATTTTGGAGTATTTCATTTTTTGTTTTTACTAAAATTGATGTCAATTTGAATATAAATATTCCCTTGGTGTAAAATAAATCACACTGTGAATCAGATTGATGTTCATCTAATTCAAAAATGACTCAAATGACTTTTGGATCATTGGCTTAAATAATTAACACAATATGATGGTTTTTGGTTATTCATAATTATGTATTTTGACTTTTTTTAAAAAATTTCATTTTAGAAATTAAACATGCTCTTTGACTTTTTATAATCACATTGTGAATCAGATTGAGGTGGAGCTGAGTCCAACATATTAAAAAAATAATATGGATTGTTATGATAATGTATTTAGATATTTTGAATTTGATTGACCATTTTTGAGTTGGTCATTTTAAAATGTCTCATTAATTATATGTTATTTATTATATTGAATTTTTCAAATACAATACATTGAGACAAAAATTGATTATGTGGCCTAGAGTGCCTGAAATGATCCATCGAAAAATGATAATCTATAAATAGCACACATGTGTGGTTTTACATAAATAGTTGAATAACTACTAAATGGGTTCCAAAATTTTAAATATAAGGGTGTTGTTGCATTTAGGATGTACAGTTTACCATAGACGCAACATGAGATTAGTTAGCATATGCCTTTGGTGAGAAATATAAAAATTGAATAATCATAAATAAAATAATAAAATAAATTTATTTTATCTTTCAATTCCTTAGAACTCACGAAAATTGAAACAAATTTATAATTTGACATCAATGATGAGCTTTTGAGTGTATGCATTATTTAGTCAAATACTAACATTGGATGGTGTAATCTAATAGTGGAAGTTAGTATTTGGTCATAAATAAAATAACCAAGTAAAAATTATTTTATTTTCAAATCCTGATAACTCTTAAATGGTAACATGAATTGGAAATATGATAGTAACGATAAGATCTTGAGGTTGTTTTCCACTTAGGTGGGGCCTAACCATGACCGGTGCGGGTTGAGTGTGAATGTTAATTTTTGAACAAATTTTAAAGTTCATTGAGATAAACATGGGAGTAGATTTTTCTAATGTTTAAATTGTTGCTCGGATTAAAAATACAATGGCACCATGGAATTAAAATAACCCCGAATCTCATGAGAAGGGCCTAACCTCGACCAACACAGGTTAATCAAAACAGATAAAGTATTTTAGAGAAAAAATAAATTAAACTTAAAAGGAATTCAATGTTTATTTTATTCAAACTGTTTTCGCTCTGACATAATGTCCAGCCAACACTGGGGTACAGTAACAAGGTGATGAAAAATCAGTATTGATTCTCATTAATGATACATAATGACGATGCAAAATGAGTCTTCATCCCTTAATAATATAGGTAGCCATAGTTTCAAAACAACATGGGGAAACTCTCTGACGAATGAGAATTTTATGTCCATCTCCAATGATGATGGCCATAGATGAACGCCATAGAATCAAGGATCGAAAATTGCTGCAGTGAAGGATTGAAAAGATGACGAACGATGAAGAATGCTAAGGTATTGTGGATTGATGAGGGCTCAAGGCTTCATCCTTCATCCATGATGGATCATGAATCCAGTTATGGATTTAATTGTTTAAAAATTTCCCCATTCATATTCAAAAACAATTAACGTAGATCATCCCACGAACAATTAGATCACTAGATTTTGTGTTCTAGAGGAAGGTATTTATTTTGGGGTTTTTTCACTACGATTAATGATTATAAGATAGATCTACGATTTCATGCATCCCTTATTTTTAAACACATAACACGAATGGAATGGGCCGTCATAAAAAATGCATGGGCCCCTCTGATTGTGCATTCATCATGGCCACATCCTCTAAAAGGTGTAATGTTAGATCTGAGGTCGTGGTAGTGATTGCAGTGACCTGAGAGTCCTGAGGTCGAAAACACATCTTAGATCAGACCACTGGGGAAGACCTAGTGTCTAGTGGATAGTACCGTCGCCGCGCCATCACTAGCGTGGAAAAACTGAAAACTAGTGGATGTGGCCTTAGGATGGAGGTTCTTCCACCCAGGCGCAGCGAGGGGGATTAAGTAGTCGAATCTCCCCAAACGCACTGGTGGGGGGGGCATGCACGGTGTGTACTGTAGTGGAGACGGGATACAAAACATTAGCCAGGGTGCCAGGATAGCTCCGTGTAGGAGGAGCAGCCTTCTTCATGTGGGCCGCATGTAGACCACAGGGTGAAGGGGGTTGGATGATCGGCAACACACACCATAACCAGACTAGCCACGACATTTTGGGCCGAACCGGTTGGTCTGGGGTGGCTGAACGATGTTACGAAGCAGCCCATAAAAACATTCAAAGTGGTCATTTTAGCAGACCATGACACCATGATATATTATGGCATGCGGTGACATGGGCTATGAAAAGATATATGCCCACTAGTGAGACCCAATGGGTTAGGGAAATGAGCTAAAATGTCAATAAAGGGTCATGCAGGAACCCTAGCCTTGGTTGGTTGGGTCCGACCGAATAAGTCGGATCAGGACCAGAAGCAACCACCCATGTTTAGAAAAAGGGACATCTCTCTCAAACCTTGTGTTTGATTAATTCAATTTCAGCTATTTTGGGACTCATTTGATGTGGAGGATTTTATTAAATCATATATGAATGAGTTACATGGATGTTTATCTTGTGAGACTCTATGACTTAGCTGTCAATGAGACTTCATGACTCAGCTACCCATTGAGGCATCGAGACTCAGTTACCCAGTGATACTCTATGAAATAGTTATTAGTAAATCATCATAACTAAGCAAGCTAAAAAGTATCCTTCATTATTATATCAGTGAGACTCCATGACCTAGTTACCCAGTGATGCTTCATGACTCAGATACGCAGAGAGTCTTCGTGAATAATCAATAAATGAGACATCACGACTCAGCTCCCTAGTGAGACTCCGTGACATAGCTATTAGAGAGGCTCTATGACTCATCTACCCTGTTAGGATTCGTAACTCACCTATTAAATGGGTTTACGAGACCTATATATCCTAAAACACTAATCAGGTATGGTATCCATTGCAGTAAACAATGTTCAGTGTTTGGAACTATTGGGTTTTCTATTAATACATTATGTTTAACCTATGACATGAAGACTCTATTGAATATAATATTTTTGAATTATATAGTTATTTAGTCTCTGGATTTATGTATTATCTGAGTTAGTTTCGTGGAACCAAATTGGTATTTATTTACTCTTCCATGTATGGGCTTCACCTGCAAAAGTTGTGATTGGTGTAGACAATCAGTGACATGGTCGAGGACTTGGTGGCCCAGGACAGGGTGGTTCCTAGAGAGGTCATGCAGTTAGTATGCGCTTCTACAACTTACATTAGTTAATATATAATTATCCATTAGGTGGGGTTTCTAGTATACGACAATCAGAGATTCCATGTATTTTCTTAATTTGTGTTCATAAATTGTTGGGAATGTATTATAAACAATTTTACTTATATATTTTACTATTACTGAGTGGGTTTTTCTTGAATGGATGTTTATTTTTCCATATTTGGTGCATGGTGGTGTGCATGCGCACGTACATGTTCTCATGAAAATGCCTCCCACTAGTAGGATGATGCCTTTGGCGCTAGTCACCATCCCCAATTTTTGGATGTGATCTTGGGGTATGTCATTTCGTATTCCCTGAGGGATATGTAGTGAAAAAGTGGTATCAAATGTGTTCAGTTCTACATAAAATATAGGGACACTATTGTTTTGTTTTCGGGAAATAGTGCTAAATGTTTCTATTTCAACATTCATATACGGGGGGTATAGTGTAGGTGTTGAGGTCGATGCATCCATACACTAGGACCATGTATTCTTCTTTTCTGCTACATACATATAAACGCTTCGTGTTTGGATCATATAGGAATAGAGTGTTTCTTCATGATCTATTGGCGTCATAGTTATCTCATCAGGCATAATAAATTAACCATGGTTAATCTTGATTATATTTCAAGATGAATCCTCATAGATTTCTCTCTAGGATTCTAATGTGTGACCAAGAGGATAGTCCACCAAAGTGACGAGGCTTCGGTACTGGTATAATTTCCCAAATGGTACCTTTGGGCTGTGTCCCAGTTATACCAATACCTTTTAGTCAACAGTTACTACCGACAGTACTGATAATGGACACATGTAGGCATAGTTCTTTAAATAATGTTCATTGAACGAGTACTCTGACATTTAGAGGAGAGTCTGAATATTTCACACTATGAACTGGAAAGGGGTGGTGACTGAGTTTCCATCTAGATAGGGCACCATTAGATCAGATGGAGATCCAAGTATTGATCAATATACATATCTTTGTAGGGAGATGATATGGTTTAGATTAGTTGATCTTAAGATAAGGTGACTTTTTAGTTGAAAAAGCATTAGAACCATTCATAGAGTATGAAATATTTACATAAAATCTAATGGGTTTGTGTGGCCAAATGAATATACAGGACTACATGTATGTAGTTGTGTATTCATTAAGGAATTCCATCTTTTCTAGGTACTCATTGAATATGAAATGACCATTTCATTAGTTCTCAGTCCTCCAAGAAATGTATGATTTGGGAAATCTCAACTAGTTATATTCTTATGTACATTCACAGTTATGATTTGGTGCTAGAGAGAACCATTTTGGTTGGATGTCCTTTTTAGGTTCGGATATAACCAGTGGATTTAAACTGTGGGAAAGAAAGAATCCATTGTCAGTCTCATATATCTAGACGAGATGGTGGATCTGAAAAGAGTTCCAAAAATAGGGGGTCTATATCTCAGGGCTCATAGGGAGTGTCCTGACAGCCTAATAAGTGGTAATTATTTTCAAAAGATTTTATGGGAAATAACTCTAGATATTTCCCATCCCATAGTTCTGACAGTTAAATGGTGGATGGTCTACCAGGACAGAGGAAGTGATCGGAATAAATGTATATATAAGGTGGAAAATGTGGTAGAGGAGAAAGGATTAAAGCATGATGTGTTATACATTTCAAGATGTTATAACCAACACCTCAACATTGTCGACACCAGGCTCAGGGAGCTAGAGGACATTGGATGAGAGAAGCTGCATGTGGTCAAACAGTATGACATGTGGACTCCAAGAATGATTCAAGGTATGGTGTTTATTTCCTTCTAGATTCCATAAAAATAGACATACGTGATAATCGTTCATTCTAATGATGAATCTTGTTCAAGACCAAGGGATTCTGGTAAAACCGTTGAGTTGATCTGAACTTCAAGAGACACAGAGAGGAGGAGACTTGATAATCACACTTATGCTGATGATTTGATATGACCCATAAGGTGTGTGATTTAGTTGAATCCGCTTAGAGGTAGGGTCGAGGCCTTACATCGTTAGTTTGGGTATCAAATCGTAATCCAGAGTTCATTCTTATACTGAATATTTTAGGAAAAAGTATGTAGTATATCAGCATAAATGGAACGTGGTTTTCATTTGTTGGTGAAAATAGATACCCATTCAACATGAGATAATCTCCTGGAAATGAGGGTGATGATGATCACTCTTGATTCAGCCAGCCTTAACCACGTGGCAGCAGATGTTATTAGTATTCAGGTCCCAAAAGTAGAGGCAGTGTTCCTAAACATCCCTTAAGAATATGTTTATAAGATTACCTCCCCATAGGGGGATGAACATCTATATCATTCAACAACATGGGGTAGCACTGATATCATCAATAGTATATCAGAATGCCTTCTTAGATCATCAAAAATAGGGGTTGTAGGTGGGAGACATTCTGTGTAAGGGATTAATATGACCTAGTGTTCGAGGATATGTGTGGATTTCCAACATGTTAACCAAGTGGAAGTGGAGAATGAGTACCCACTACCAAAGGGTATATGTGAACATCAATCAGTTAAAGGGATAGCCTTTCAGATGGATGTAATGGGGCCCAATTGCTTTTTAGTAGTTGAGGCATTGACAATGGTTGGAGTTACTCAAGTACTATGATATTGATATATTATATACTCATAGGAAGGGAATGTTGGTGGAAGACACACTCAACAAGAGATCTTTCCAACAGCTTCTATGTGATGTGATAGAGTAGATAGTAGTAAAGAAAAAATCCATGTAGGATGACTGTGAAGCATCATACCATCAGTTGATTAATATCAATCCTACACTCTAAAAGCGAGTTAGGGAGGCACATATTGTTGATGTTGACTATGATGACCAAAGTGCTTATTTATCCTCTGGAAAAGATCTTGATACAATTTCGATAGGTGAGGAAAACAACATCATTTTTAGAGGATGAATCGTAGTAGTAGTGATGTTGTAAGATGTGTTTTTGATGGAGTTAAATACATCCAATTTGGCGGTGCATCTTGGTGTGGAAAAGATGTACACAAACCTCCAACATTAGTACAGGTAGAAACGATTGATGAAAGCAGTGGAAGATCTCATTTCATGATGCCTCACATTTCAGTAAGTGTTGGCCAAACAGTAGGTCCCAATAGGCTTGGCACAACCACTAGAGTTTCCAGAGTTGAAATGGGATGATATAACATTTAAATTCATGAATAGGTTACCACACACTACTAAGGGTCCCAATTTAATTTTATTGATCATAGACCGACTCACCAAGTCATCTCACATTCGTCCCATTCGGGAGATGAGATCGGTAAAGGGATTGGGACACCTCTATTTCCATGAGATAGTGCAGCAATATAGGTTGTTGTAGATGATCATCTCAGACATTGATTCATGATTTACATCCCAGTCGGGTGAGTGATTTCATGGAGATTAGGCAACATAGTGGTGCATGAGCATAGCCATTCACCCATAGACAGATGGACACACAGAGTGGACCATTAAGACCTTAGAGGGTGTGCTTCTTGTTCGTGTCCAATATCTTGGACATACGTGGGAGGACCATCAAACAATAGTGGTGTTTCAGTACAATAAAAGCTACCATTTCGCAATTGTAATATCACCATATGAGGCCTTGTACGAGCATCCTTGTAGATCATCTCTTTGGTTTACAAACCTAGTGGAGCCAGCCCTCATGGATCCGGAGATTGTATGGGATACCACTGAGATGATACATATCATCCCGGAGCATATGTGGATTTCATAGAGCAGGAAGAAATCTTATGCTAACATAATATTTAGATACATTGAGTTCAATGAGGGAGGCCATGTTTTCTTTCAGGTCTCACCCTGATGGTGAGTATAGAGATATGGCTGGGGAGACATGTTATCTGTGATGTTTATCAGACATATTCAGATTCTGAGAAGAGTTTGAGAGGTGGCTTACCACCTAGCTCGTCAACTATAGATGCACTAGGTGAATGGTGATTTCCATGTCTCATTGTTGAGGAGGTACATGCATGATCTATAACAAGAAAATTGACTGGGGAGAGCTGTAAATTAATGATGGGGAGACATTTTCGGAATTCCCTATGGAGATAGAGGATCAACAAAAGGACGTCCTTCATGGATGATTGATTCCTATGGTGCACATTCAGTGACAACACAAGAATATCTAGGATATAACATGGGATTGGGGGGTTCAATTTCTTTCTTACTACCCCCATTTGATTGTTTGTCCTTGTTTTGCCTTACGACATCATGAATCCCAAAATGGGAGAGTAATGTAATGTATTGTAAATTACATGATTTTTTATTATATAGTATTATTTCATGTGAATCTATTGAGACAATGAGAAATTCATAAGTCCAATGTTCCTGAAATGATCCGTCAAAAAATGTTAAACAATAAATATTGTGTGTGAGAACTTTTTCTAAGAATGATTAATAACTTCTAAACGGATTCCTGGATCAGAATTTTGAGGGAACCATAACATTCAGGATGACGGGTTTTACCCTAAGCAAGAATTATGTTTAGTAGGTGCATGCATCCAGTATGAAATCATGAAACTGTCATAACGAAGAATAATATAAATAAATAAAATTAAATTGTAAATATAAAAATTATAAGTCATGAATGGTGTCATGGATTAAAAATCCATCACCACCATTGACCTCAGGAGGGTATTCATTGTTTAGGAAGATCCTAACGTTGGCTGATGCATGCCGACAATGGATGTTACTTTTTGGTCATAAATAAAAAAATTATGTAAACAATATATTATTGTCAAATAATTATAACTCCTAAAAGGTAACTTCTAATGAAAATAATAAAGTATCGTTGAGATTGTGAGGGTGTGTTCTCCTTAGGCGGATCCAAACCTCAACCAGCATGTGATGTGGGTGAAAGTTAATTTTTGAACTATTTTTATGTATCATTTAAATTAATGTTCTAGAGGGTATTTCAATCATTTCAACTGGTGATCGGGTCAAAATACTAAGGGCACCATTTAATTCAAAACGATGGGTTTTCCTATGTTGGAAAAATCATTGATCGGTGCGGGTCAACAAATAATGATAAATCATGGACTTTTAGATAAAAAATTAAAATATACATAAAAGTACTTCAATGTTTATTTTATCCAAACTATTTCCACTGTGAAATAATGAACAGTCAATGCTGGGGTGCAGCGACAATGAGATAATGAATTATTAATGAATATCATTATTGAGACTGTGTGGGGACTCAAAATGTGTCTCCATACCTTAACTAAACGTGTATCCATAGTTGAAAAACAATATTGTGAAATTTTCTAACAAACAATATTTCTCTCTATCTCTCTCTATATATCTCTGATGACGAATGAAATCGATGATAGACATATAATAACGAATCGAGGAATGCAGGTCGGATGAATTCAATTGATGGAAGACATTAACGAACGATAAAGTAACTAGGATTGACGATAGGTCGTAGCATCGTCCTTCGTCAGCGATGGATCCTCAAACTAGGAAGAGGATTAAATTTTTTATGTTTCTATGTTCTTATTCTAAAAAATTGAAAATGGATCAACCTACGAATTTCTTGATCCATGGATCATGTGTTCCTGCAGAAGGGTCTTTACCGTATGGTTTTTTTCACTGGGATTGATAATAATCTATTTGAACTATCATCCCAAGCCTCCCAAGTTTCTGAACATCTAGTGCGGTGGGAGAGGGCTGACACAGACAATGTTTGATCCCCACTTATTATGAATTATTCATGGAAACATCCTCCAAATGGAGGAAAGGAGGATCCAAGGTCGTGTAATTTATGATGGTGACCGTAGAGGGCCGAGAGAATAGATAGATCTATGATCGGGCCACTCGAGCATGCATAGTGACTTGCGGACGGGACTGCTGTCATGACACCATCGTAGTGGTAGTGCCGACAATCGTAGGCATGAAGCTGCAGAACCCCAGGTGCTGCAGTCAAGATGAAGTGGCACAACTACACTTTTGAGCCAGTCCGCTTCATCCAACCAGTACAATGGAATAATGTCGGGCAGTGTGGCATCTCATGGTTGGAAAAGGTTGTGGCCCGCCAATGCAGGGCAGGCTGGATAAATTTGGATCACTAGGTGACCATGATTACTAGACCCACATTCAACCTCAATCGGGTCTAGGGAGGCCCAATGGGGCAGATGGATAGGATCAATAAATGTGGGACTCTAGGTCCTGTTGGTCAGGTCAGTCCGAACAAGTCAGACTGTGCTTGGATGTAACCAACCCCTATTTACAATAAGGTACGTATCTCCCAGACCATGTGCCCGATTGACACTCCATATGTGGCATTGGATCCCATTTGACATGGAGTTAATTATGAAATTAATTATGTATAATTACATGTATGATGCCCTAGTGTGACTCTGTTCCTCAACTATCAGCGAGATTCTCAGACTCAGCTACACAAGGGGAATTTGTGACTCTGCTTCCCAATGAGACTCTATGACATAGCTATCAATGAGACTGCTTGACTCAGCTACTGAGTGAGACTCTATAACTCATCTAACAATGAGACTCCATGACTCATCTACCCTGTAAGACATCAATACTCTTCTACCCTATAGGACTCTGTGACATTGTTATCAGTGAGAATTCATGACTAAACAACACTGCGATACATCGTGAATTAGTTATCCGCAAGGCTCCATGACATATCTACCAAAAAAAGCAACATGAATTAGAAACTAAATATTTCTAGGTGGCCTAGCTAGCGTAAATGTCTCATCGAGTTCATGTTCTATTGTAGTGATTGATGTTCAGTGATTCAAAACAATATTTTTCTATCAACACTTTATGTTATATCTATGGAGAGCTAACTCTAGTTACTCTAATCATTGTTCAATATTTTGGTATTTAAATTATGGATTTATGGGTGACCTGTGTTGAGTTTGAGGTCCCTACTGATTATTTCATTAATCCCCAGTGCATATGATTCACCCATACATGTTGTTTATGGTGTATAAGAAATATTTCTTGATAGATGACTTGGTGAGCCAGGACCAGGCAGTTCCCTGTGAGGTCAGGCATTCATGATTTGTTTATACAACTTCCATAAGATACTCTATATGTTCCCATTTGGTGAGTTTACTAGTCTTCAGCTATCAGAGATTCCTACTATTTTCATTATTCTAATACACCCATTGTTGTGATTGTATTCTATATCATTTTACCTATAGTTTTTACTTTTACTCCGTGGTGGTTTACTGGAATTCATTTTTAGTTTCCCACATTTTGGATTTCATTGAGTGTGTGTGTGTGTATAGGTATTGAAGAAAATGATAACCATTTGTAGTTTGATTCCATTATCACAAGTTTCCAACCCCTGTCCTTTAAGAGGAAGGATAGGGGTATGCCATGGCATGAGTCCCGGGGGAAGGGTCATGACACAGTTGTCCCTTTTGGAAATATTGTTGACAATTTATATACAAACACTCAATTGGAGTCATATAAGACACACAATGAATCATATTAAGTTGCATCTAATTCATACACATCTCATAATATTTTGTGAAAAAGGTTCATAATGGATCAAGATGGTCCAGATGATTTTATTCAGTTTTGTGTAGTTCAGTTTGTTTTTTTACTAAAATTGATGTCAATATTAATTAAATACACACTTAGAGTCATACTGGTAATACTGTGTGTCAGATTTAGGTGTGGTAGATTCCAACAAGATCCTAATAAATTATTTATTATTTTACTAAAGTTTCACAACAATTTGAATGTGTTTTTCAATTTTTATTCTATCACATATCAGTTTGACTGAAAGTTCGTATTAATCAGGAAAAACACACATTGAATCAAATGGATCACATCGTGTATCGGCTTGATATGAGACCAATTCCTACAAGTTAAAAATTATTTATGAATAAATTTGCTAAATTATCAAGGAAACAGAGCATGTTGGTTTGGTTATCAATCAGTGACAGTATTCAACATCATTTGTTGAATTTAAACTGATAAAGAACACATTGTGTTTGTTTTTATTTCTACTAATATTAATAACAATTTTAATTGGAATCAAGTTAATGGGATATTATCAGTCTCATAGTGTGTCACATTGAGGTATGAATAATTCATGCACGTCCGAATGTCTCAAAACAATCATATCATTCAATTACACCGTGATTTTTATTTGAATTTAGTTGTTGATCTAACAACACTGTATGAGAAGCACCGAACAAATAAAATTAACAATAATAAATTATCCAACTATATAATTACAATGTTGTGATGTGATTAATGTTAAAAATATTAATATAACATAAATTTAAAACAATAAATTATTTATATATATGATAATTTTTCTATAAAAATAACAATATTACCTCTGTAATTGAGTAGAGGGTGAATGGTTTCTCTTCTTACAAAGTTAGTGGATTTAATGTGAATGAAAAATATAACTCTCAACACAACATGGTAGAAATGTTTTAAAGGAGATGAGATGTGTGAATGTTTTCTTGTAAAAAAGCATAATAGTTGGATAATGTACCCCAACTATACCAAATGAATCCACATGTACAAGAAGTCCATTATTATGTTAGTAATTATAAAAACTAATAAATTAAATATAAATATGAAACTATAAATTAATTTTATGTACAATTATTTTATTGTTGATGCATCTAGATTAATTATATAATTGGAAGAAATGACAAAGTGGATCTTCCTGCAAATGTAATGGATTGAAAAAGAACGTTGTGGTAAAAGAAACCTTTTAGGGGTAAAATGGTATTGAGGAAGAATATGTTTGTAGATGTTTGGGGGTTGAAATGCATGAATGTTGGATAGATAACCCCAACTAAAAAAATAATCCCCTGGTATAACAAAACAATCATTAAGTGAGTAATACAAAAAAATAAAGTAAACATAAATATGAAAAAAAATATTAATTCTATTCACAAGGATATTATTATAAAAATATGACGATTAACATTGTAGTTCAGTACAACTAGTGTTATTTCTTGTCCTACAATGGTTGTAGAGTTAACGTGATGGAAATTGATAAATGCATCACTACATGGGTGATTTTTTTAAGGGTGAATAAGAGTGAGGATATTTTGGTGTATAAAGTCATTAAATATGGAATGAGCACCCCATATCATACAATGAAATCAAACTATATATAAAATGAATTATAATTTCAATAATAATAATAATATAAAATAAATTAAACATAAATATGAATCTATACATTAATTTAATGGATAGTGATTTTACTCTGTAAACATCAAGGTTACCTCTATGAATGAGTAGTAGTAGCATTATTTCTATTCTTGAAAAGGAATGAAACATAATGGGAAGAACATATCTTAGTAATATAATAATATTTAAATATATTTATTCATTTTTGGAAACTACACCATGTATAAAACATATAGAAAATTTGGATTTAAAAAGAATATGATTCTTCTTAATGTATGCAGTTCATTTTTTGATAGAATGCAATGAAATCCAACTGACATTAAATCTAAAATCAAAACCTGATAGTTGTGTGATTTTAGTCCCTATAACATGAAATTAGTATTTGACATGAAATTTTTGATATTTTATGAAATCCCTTGTGGATCATTTACATTATTATGGAAAACTAAAATTCTCAAATTTGTGTATGACAGATATTTTTTTTTACTAAAATGGCATTTTAGACTCGAAACAAGGACTTTGACCAATACTGATCTTATCGTGTATTAAATGGTAATGAGACTGATTCCTACACATCATTATGTAATTATGAATCAATTTCCAAAAATATCAAAAAAATCTGTGTGCATTATCTTTTTTTCAGTGAGTTGTATTTTTTGAACATAACTAACAATTTTAAATTGAAAATAGACAAATTGAGTTATAGCCGAAAAAAAATCTGTCGAATGGATGTGTGGCTGATTCCTATAGCTATAAAATGTCAAATGGATCACTTACCTATGTTTAAATTATGTAATAGAATCCTCCAATATATTTTCCAATAATATAAATAACTATAGTTTTTAAAATAAAATATTACCTTTTACAAAAACATGTTTTATTGAAAAAAATTATAAATAATCAAGAACATATTATATTTTAATGTTTTATTCGGATCTATATGAATACACTTCAGGATAAAAATAAATATAATTATTCATTAAATATTCATCCACATCAAGTATGAATAATAATTTTTGTAAAATAGAATCACAAGAAGAAATTAGACAATAACAACCCAATTTTACCATGATTTGAATCACTACAATTGTGTATATTAATTTTTCCTTCTCCAACCTATCAATTTCTCTATCTACCATCACTCTAATAATTAACAGCTTCTGTAGAGATTTTCCCATTTTGGAGTTGTTGTAAATAGTGTCGACGAGTTAATAACTAGTTTTAGTGGTGTAATTCTCACAAATAGATGGAATTTCATCTTTAATAGAACACAATGATGTACAATTTCCATCATGATCATCTCACCTCACATACTTTTAACACATCATTTTGTTGTTTGAAACACATCCTATAACTCATGGGGATATTATCATCTTTTGTTATAAATAATCCAAGTTGAATTCATCCATGGGGTGACTAATTATAAGAGTAGAAAAAAAAATAGAGATGGGGGATGATTCTAAAAAAATTTAATAATAAATTTTCCAGATATTAAAATAATGAGTATGTCAGTTGTACTTCATTTTGCCCTGTAATAGGAGAAAAGTCTCTCATTTGTGATAATTACAACATTGAAACTTGTCACTAACATGACGCCTCCATTTCCACCATATGCTTCCTGAGAAAAGCTCCACACAACATGTGAAATGATTGAGGGAAGGGTGTTATTGAAATGTAGAGGGTGGAGGTTGAAGAATCAGAATACACAACTATAGTTCTATGCTGCCCGGGGGTATTAGGTTGCTACAGTGTAATTTTAGCTGATGAGTGTATGTAACTGAAATTATTATTTTTTCATTTGACATGGAGGCAGAGATAATTATAATTCACATTCATTTTTATATGTGAAATTATACTATATGATTCAAATAAAAAATTAATATAATAATTGGTTGGGGAATTTTAACAATGTTTTGTTTGAGATTTTTTTAATATGTATTAATTTATTAATATAATGACCTGGTTTTATATGATTAGATAAAGTGGTTGACGGAAGCATGTTCATCATTAAAAATAAAATCAATTGGTAATAATATTGAATGGGATTCACAAGTTAAATAATCAAAAACTATAAAATGGGTGTCACCCTTCATCTAAACTAGTGTTGACAATGTCACATGACACAATAACGTGCAAATGCCGCTAGAGGATGTGGTGAGAGTTTCAACTAAGGCACATGGGTACAAATAATGATATTTTTATATATGTTGATTATAATTATATATATATATATATTTACAAATTATTTAACTTTTTCTACAATATATATATTTATTTACTTTTTATTACAATTATTATATATATATATTACTTTTTATTATGATTTTATTATATTGGTTCGATTTTTCAATTCTGACTTGGGGTTTCCATTTCTACGAAAGATGTAAGGTGGTCTTCATATATAGAAGGAGATCAGAATGGTGGCATTATGAAGGTGTGCGACATGGGTTCTATTTAGCAGGGGTGGTGAAAAATGGGGTTTCATAATGCCACAATTTCCACGATCGCTTGCTCCCACGATATTCATCTTGTCTACCAACTATTATCAAATCTACCATAACCATGACTTCTGTGATCTCTTGTACCCATGATTGATTCCATCGTGGTGCACCTTTACCACACATGGCTCTATAGTTCCTATTGGGATGGCACATGAGGTGTGCACCTTTGTAACACCTCATTAAGGTCACCCTAGGAATGCCTCACCTCGCCTCATGACATGGTGCACTATTGCACACACCTTTGACAACACTGTTATATACATAGATAAATAAATTTAATCTAACTAGTGATTATATATATATATATATATGTTCTATATACAGATATATATATGTATTAAATTTCTATATTTCATTGAAAAAATATATATATATACTACTTAGCATATTTAAATTTATTTAAATATTCTTTATGTTATCCAATGTGTGTACATATATATAATACAATTTCCTCTAATTAATCTAAATAAATACTATTAATAATAATTTATAAATTAAATTAATTATAAATTAATAGTTATTCTTGGTATTTTTTAATAAAATGTAATTATTTTAATTTTGGATATTTTAATAATGCCAAAAAAATTATATATAGTTAATTAATTTTATTATTTTGAACGTAAAATGAGTTGAAAATATTTTATTGGTTATTTATGAATAAATTTATTACTGATGATTAAATTTATAAAAAAACGGAAAATGTCTTTGTAGACCAAAAATGATGAATGCCTAAAAATAATTACTATTATATACAATTTGATAACTCATATTATATTTTTTGGAAGAAATGATGTAGATATCTAATGATTGTATGAAGGCCAACTAACAATCATTTCCCCATCCTTGAGATTTTATGTATGTCCATAATGATGTTTCCATAAAAAAATAATACACATCAACATGATATATCAGAAAAAAAGGATAAAAACTTAATGACCCTTGCAAAAAATATCCCATACACATCTAAAAATAAATAAATTTAAAATTGAACTTAAAAAACAAATTCATTTACATGAATTGCGTTAAATAAGCTTTGTGGTACTTTTCAACATCAACTAACTAATAATTGGGTTGCTAAATCAATTTTCTACTTAATAAAAGTATTTTCATTTGAAACCCAATATCCAACAAAACACTGTATTTCAGATGAAGATTGAGAAACCGGTTTTAGTGGGTTTTTTTATTCAATCTTCAATTCACAGAGGAGGAGTGTCATCAATTGGTGGATTCCACAGAAATCTTCAAATGTCACAATGGGTTCACAACTTATTATATTTCATAAACTATATCGGGATACTTTTATCATTTCTTATTATTTATGCTATGATAAAAGGTAAATTTTTAGGTCTTTTTTACCATTTTTAAAGGTAGTTATATATTAGTTCTAAAAATGAACTAATATAGAATCATTTTTATCACTGCTAAAAAAAGTGATGATATTGATTTATTTTATCAGTGATTACTACTTATGAATTAGTAAATTATTTATCTTTATAATTATAAAAATAATTAACACACACATATATATAATTAATAAATAAATATAAATATAAATATTGTAAATATATTTTTTATATAAACAGATTTATTATAATTTTTAAATTATTTAAATATATGATTATTAGTTTAAATTTATTTCAATGTTTTTGAAAAATAATTTTAATATCGGCATATACATTTATCTATTTATAATAAAATTATTATAAATAATAGTAATTATAAATATACTAAATGTATTAAATATTTATGTATGTTGATTATATATTTAATAGATAATTAAAAATATTCAATTATTTATAAATAATTATATAAATACCATAAAAAATATTTATTTTTTTATAATTATAAATATACAATTTATAAATATAGTATATATATTTTTATATATATTTACTTTTAATTATTTTATTTTTTTATTTTGTTATATTATTTTATTTAAAATTATTAAAGAATAATAAAATTTATGTGTACACATATTAAAAATTAGTGAAATTGAATAAATTCATAATTACTTCAATTTAATAACTTTGAAAAAATGGATGTTTTTTTCTATGTTAATTGAATATAAAAATTAATTAAATAAATATTTGTGAAATACATAAAACACACATTTTATCTATGTAAAATTGAAAAATCAAATGACATTAAATTATATAGAGATTACTCTATGCATTTAGTTAGTCTTTTTAATTCATATTAATTTTTAATTATAAATCATTATTCACTAAATATAACACATAAATATTTTCTAAAAAAATAATATTTATACACATTAAAATATATATATAACATATATAATATTTTTTAATATTATAAATAATCAAAAAATTGATAAAATGTTTAATATTATTCTCAATTTATATATTTTAAATTTTTATTTGATTAAATTTCATTTTTCAAATCTATATAATTAATAAATATTATTTATTATTATTTATAATTTAAATATAGTATAATCTATTTATTTATTTTTTCCAATATTTATTTAATTAACAAAACTTGTAATATTTTTTAATATCTTCATTTTTTATTTTTTATTTATTTAATTGTTTCATTTTATTTATTCAGACCATTATCAATGATAAAAAGGTGCTAATAATTGACTCATATATGGGAACAATAAAAAAATTACTCATAATGGGTACCTTTTATCAACGCCAAAAATAATGTGCTGACAATAAGTACACTTTATTTGTGCAAAAATGAAATGACAGAAAATGGTACCCTTAATCAGCCCAAAAAAGTGTTGATAATAGGTAAAATTTATCAGTTCATTCTTTAGTGATGATATAGATTCCAATTATTTATTATTTTATCAATAAATAATAAATACATGTGTTCCTAATGCTAGTTATGTAGTAGTGGGCACAAAAGTGTACTGATAATGACTGTAATTGCTGTGAAAGTCTGTTTTTTTATATCAGAATATTTTACCCTCATGTAATGGAAACCATATCGGAGATCATTCTATAATAACCCCATATCCAATTTCAAATAATCTGAAATTTATCAATCTATTTCAATTGATATTTTTTCTTTACCATCACTCTATTTAGTTTTGGATAATCAACTAACATGCAATGATTAAAATCATCTTTCATAGAAAAGAAAACCAGCGCTGCCCAAGGAGGCATGATCATACGTATAATTCCTTCCTGAAGATAATCATCCAACTTGGACATCATCTCATTCATTTTATCCAGTGCAATTTAGTATGTGGGAAAATAATTATTTGAGTACTAGGAACTAAATTAATAGAAAACTCTACCTCCATTACTAAGGGAAAATAAGAGATATTAGATGGAAACATGTCGAAGAACTTGAAGATGACTGGAGGTATATCACCACACAATGGTTTCCAATCAATATCAAAGGAAAACACATATATCACTTTTGAAAACTCCAAGTATGAATGTCTGACGCTGCTCAACATTGGGTCTCAATGTCCTTCAAATACATGATACATGCTAATAGGTGTAGGGAAGGTGACCTTCCAATGATAAAAACGGTCTAATAATTATTGTTGTTGAGCCAATCCATCCCATACATGACGTAAATTTTTCTCATGTCGTGAGTGGAAAAATTAAAAAAATGGTCCACATATGTATGCAAGAACACATAATTTGGGAAATAGAGGCACTACAATCTCTTTATACCCAGCGATGTAATTATATTCATTGCAAAAGATAAAATATTGATATAAAGAATTAGAATATTAACATTAGTGGCTGAAATAAAAGAATGAGATGAACCAGTATCAAATAGGGTAGTCTATAATGATGAATCTATAGTGATGGTACCTCTCACAGTCACTGGACCAGTATCTGCTTCAATTAGAGATTGTTCTCATATGTGTAGCATCATCATTCCAGATCATTGTGAATGGAAAACATTTGTACGTGAATAAAATGATTGCACAATGTTTTTAGAATTTCATACGATACCTTTACACTATGATGATTGGAATAAAAATGGAGGAACCTCTAAAAGTGATTTGATCATCCATAGGAGGGACAAATCTTGTGTACCTTAGTGAAAACCCGCATTGAATGTCCTTTATTTCAAAATTGGAAATAGATTAAAAGCCTTTTCCAGGTACTCAAGGTGGATTAGGAAACTACAGCCATTAGGAAACACTATGAGATTCATCATGATTCCACTTTACCTTAGATTAATGAACACTGGAAGAAGGATAAAAATATTCTCCTGAAAACCATGACATATTAGCCAGGTCCATGTCGACCATCAGTTCTCTATGAAGTACATCAGTATAAGAATAAATATTTAGAAATTTTTTAATGATTAATTAGATTAAGGGAAAAATCCAAACATTTCACCTTCATGATCTCATTTGATAATATCTCAGATGAAAAATGTGCATTCTCATCAAAATGGATTCCATACAACTTCATGGTCCTCTCATTCTTCTTGAGCGTGACGAACGTAGTGACTTTCCTAAAATCATCGATTATAGAATGAATTGATCAGTGACATGATATTTTAAATATATACACTATAATCCCAATTCATATTTGTCATTACCATCATGTTACACCATATTTTTCTTGGTCATTGTAGAACGATGCAATAATATTCACATTAATTTCATTACGGGTCTCCAAACCAAAACAAATTATCCATTCATCTCAACCACTCTACAGAATCATTAGCATCATTTTAATACTAGAATTGTTTTTGGATTCAGTGATAGGAACTCTAGGGAACTAATAATGAGAATGTCCACCTAAGGTTCCCTAGCTAGATCCTGAATGGGAATTATAGTTGGTGCAAGTCCTAATTCTTGGAATACTTGCAAAATCACCTCAATCATAATCGGGTCCACATGTTGATTTACACACTATCATTTAACAAAAACTTCATCCTACATCTGATACTCATATCTTCAAGGAGTCAGTTTAAAAAGTCTCAGCCTAAAAAATTAAACAATCTAGACTTATTTCTATAATTCACATTGAATGTATTTTTAGGATTATCATTTTAGAGATTTAGGTCATAACAATTAAATAAAATACACATACATTACAAGTGGATAATTACACATTGTATCAACTATTTACTCAAAAGTAATACCTTTAATAAAAACCTGATTTATTTTTATTGATAAAAGCCTTATGGAATTATTCCATTATCTTACCCATCCAGATACCATGTTGAAAACATTTCGAAAACATGCTATGAGAAAAAATCTCATAATGGAATATAAAATACATAATAAAACAATTATTCAATGAATCCTTATGACTCATGAAATAATTTAAAGAAAATCATAATCTTCACCTATAAAACATAAACTACATAGACTAAATCATGAAATAATTAAATTCATACATAACATCATATAAATTAGAAATCATAAAGGTAACCTCTGGTATCCATATCATAGTAGCATTATAGATTTCACGTCTACCTAGGGAGTGACCTTCATGATTACGTTTGGAATACCCATCACAGTATATTCAATAAATCTATTTGGAGAAACCTTGAATTTTACCTCTATCACATTACACAATTCATTGGAGAGATATCTTGGGCGCACCCTCCCTTGTTTTATTATTGAACCTCTTGTATACATAATCAATTCTCAATAACAATAACATTATAATGACACATGAACAAGCAGAAAGGAAAAATAACAATTCCACATTGAAATCATATTAAATAATTTCAAAATATAGAAAAAATCAATCCATTCTCAAAAACATTTTCAATACCAAAATTACAAAAAATGAAATATGGTGTTTAAATTTATTTTTAAAATCATTACATCTTGTAGAGGATTCCATGTACAAAATAATGGTCACAACATGAAAAAAATGTAATAGTCTCCAAATACATTAAAAATAAAGTCCTTTTTTGTTTTTAGGAATATTATTCATAGTAGAATATTAATTTTTAAAACAATTAAATAAAATTAAAATAATAAGAGCATAATTATGCCCCGTATAAAATAAAAAAGGTGTATATTATCAAAATAAATAGATTAATAGTGAACAATACTATTTTTTAATGAAAACTTAATTTTCGTTTAATGAATGTATAAGAATACATTTATTAAAATTGTTATAAAAGTAAAAAATATATCATCATTATTTTTATTATTCATATTCAGGTTATTTAAATAGTTTTTATATTTAATTATGGTATAAATATTTTTTTAACTTTTGATCAATTTCTCTATGTAAAACAACATTCTCATCATTTATGATAGATTTATTTGAAAAAAACTAAATTTAATTATTGTAATTTGAATAAATGTATTCCATATTATAAATTTCGTTAATATATATTACATTAAAATTTAAGCCTAATATTTTGTAAAAGTCATAATAAAAATAGTAAAAAGTTATTATTGTAGGTAATGTTGAAACGGGTTTTTCGATGATTAACCAAAAAGGAAACGCATAAATGAAGTTGAAACATTTCAAAAATAAATTATATATAAAATTTTCGACCATATATCATCTAAATATTTATATTGGCCCTTTTTTTATCACTTTTACATGTGAAAATATTGGTACACATTATTCTTTTTAAAAATTTCATTTCTGTCCTCTCCCCCACATATAAAAGGCAACCCTTTTTTCATCTATTAACAATTTTAAAACTGTTTCATTCATCAAATACATTCACAAATATCCTACTTACTTCTCTATCCACATCATAAATGATTTTTATTATCATAAATCTTATCTAGGAAGGATTTATGTTAGACCTAAGGTGTTTTTTCGATAAAGAGGTAACGTTTTAAACTAAGAATTTTAGTTTTAGTTCTTCTTGAAACCCTTTAACATCTTGTTAAATAATTTAGTGATAATAACACTATTAAATACCATATATTTATATTCTATTATTCTATTGGAATAAATTCTACACATCTAAAATTCCATCAAATGTGAATTGAATTTTTGATCATGTGTACTACAAACTACCACCTCACGAACCAATTTCATTCATTTTACATAGACAACTATCATTGATGTTTATAATAATGTATTTAATAAATATATATTATATTAATTTATTATCATACCATTTTAATTATAATACCACATATATCTTATTACCTCCCTATCCATTGGGAAAAAATAATCACTCTTGTGCGTAGGAAAGACTTCTAACTTGAGAACCGATGTAATGTGATTCTAATTTCTATTTTATGTTTATGGTAATATTGAAATATTAAATGAATATTAATATTACTTTTAAAAAAACATTTATAATTATTATTTAACACATCACTTTTACATTTAATATCATTAATTTATTTATTATCATTAGATTGTACGCTTCATTTAATGTAATTCCATTCTCGGGATTATGATTCAAACTTACCTAATTTGTGCGTGTTTTATTATTCTATCTCGTTTTTTCATAATTTTTTATATTTTTTATTACAGTGATGAAATATTATTATCTATATCTCATGAATATCCCATTTTATCCTTTCCTCTGGTTATTTCATGTGAATACAATCTTTTCCTTCCTTATCCTATATTAATGTAATCATAAATCTAAAAGAATTTTTTAAATGAAAACTATCTTTATTTCTATCATTGATCGACATCCCTTTTTTCTTATATATATTTATTTCTTAAAATGGTTTTAAAAATATTTCACTATTCTTATAGGATTTATAAATTAATTGATAACCATTTGGACTTTTTATATTATATTTTAATACAAATCATAATGTTTTTTCAAAACATGCTGAAAATGGATTATAACAACAATGTGACCATTGTTAAATGAAACATATAAAAATTATGGATGAGGTTCATGATTGGAGGTTAAATAGAGTATTGATGTTGATGGAGGAAAATCACTGGTTGAACAAATATATTGGGGGATTCTGTTATTTCGGGTCTTAACAGACAATGGTGATGGTGTGGCTCAAGTGTATGTTTCTGGAGTGGATTCGAATCCTATATCCTAATATATAGAATATTAAAGGTAAAACAACAATGGATCCATCTTTTTATAGACTAAAGAGGTTGTGTAAATACATATGATTATGTGTAAGTTATTCTAGTTGAAGCAAGAAAATCAAGGGTTACATGACATGTAATTTGGAATAACACATATTGTGTAGCGTATGGACCACAATGGTTTCTGTGGAGAGAAAACTATAAGAATCTATAAGAATATATAACAATATATGTGACCCATATTATAACATTGGATTGTATCTCTAAGAATAATCATGAATGGGAATACATAAGTACATGAAGATGACCATAATACCAATATTGGTGTTCAAGGACATGACTAAATTGCATGAGTAGGGTGTTAGATGACATCTACTTGCAGTGTATATATAATTAAAGACTATGTACATTGATCATTACATATTATCTTATGAAGCATGATAGTGGATGTTTAGGGGTTTCATAGAAATTTTTTTACCCCTGATGCATTCCATTAACCCTCTTTAAGGGTGTTGGGAGCCCTTCGTTTCACTAGTTCTGAATAGTATCAGTTGAGTGTTTTTCCATTGTCCATCCCCTTGAGGATATCGTATGAAACTATTTCAACATCTCTATATTATGATACCCTCTACAAGATGATTATCAGATAGAGTTTGTGTTATCCCTCCACTAGACCAGAGTGCGATGCTCTGTCATTTATTCTTATCCCCTTGGAAGGTTTATGATATTTCTGTATCCTCATTAAACATGGTGTTAATCCACCCATTGATTAGTCTTTTTTATGGTTCACAATATCATTAATATATGGTCCCCTAATAGTATTTTTAACCAATATGAATTTGTGGTGTCCCTCACCGCTATCATTATTGGGTGAGATCCCCATTCTATGTATAATGATTTTCATAGACCAATGTGTTTTCATTGGTGGGGGTGAATTATCATGAACTCTTGGATGAGTGTATCCAATGTGAGGAAGACTCGTGGAGTGGGATCTTTTGGAATTTTCATTGATATAGAAGAAATTGTGGCTAGCTATTTCGTTTTGACTTCTTGATGGTGTGGTTTCCTTATAGATTATATATGCATTTTGATTATGCATTTATTATTATATCCATATTTTGTAATAAATATACATGATGTTTATTCTCGGTTGTTTTTTTGTGTTTCTCGCAATTTTATAATACTCACCCCTACATTGGCTCTTCGCGCACATGTCATTTGTTATACTAATACAGACACATTTAACAGTGCCTTGTGAGCACAATGAGCTACTGACTCATAGATTTGTCTTGAAAAAATTAGGTTTTTATCAGTTTTTTATTTGATAGTATACCTTAAATTTTTACCGACATAGACACTTTTTGCATTTTATTTGGGATTGTATAAAGACTGTTTTATCACATTCATTATCTTACTATCGTACTCGAATTGTGAGATCATATATATAAGAATACATTGGTTTAAAATTTTCTAATTTCGGTTTTTTATTTTATTTGAGATATATATTTGTATTTATATGTTTCTGTGTGTACAATTACATTAGTATAATGCATCCCTTGTTTGTGATATACATACCCAACAATGGATGCTAGCACTTGTTCTATTGGAGGTAGGATTGTATTTTTTGTTGTTAGGCCCCATCAGGCTGAGTCATGATAGGGTGGTATCATAGAATATCATTATAACTATTGACTAATGTCAATGTGTTTGGTTTGATTTTTATAGAAACACGTTTTAATGTCAAAGACACTAGTGTATGTGTGACGGTTGATGTATTGATACACTAAGACTCAGCACCCACATTTTGATTCAATACATGTAGATATAGGATGTAGGGAAATATTTGGTACATGCATCATATAGGAATTGGTTGTCGTTTCCATTCCCTTCATAATACAACTTAAAATATATACTCTTTGAATGTGGTAAATCTTTTATTTTTCAGGGTTCTTCTTCAAAGATAGACAACCATGATTGTACTACATGATCATAAGGATGATGCACATGTTTATTTTTATTTAATATATGGTCATGTAGCATAGATAGTACCTCCTAGTGTTTTACCCACTATAACACCAACATTATAGTAGTATTTAGCTCTGATAGTGTTGGATTAGTATGTGATCGCCAAGCGATTCACAATTCAAATCCAGCCTTACATAGTTTATTTAAAGTTGTTTTGTAATGAAAATTACCAAAATAATAATAAATTTAACATTATTTGAGAATCAATGAATAAATTTTTATCAATATTTTATAGGGAAATTTTACTTCTTTTGGAGCTTACATTGTAGGAGACGGTGATTTGGAGAGGTCGTGATGGAATTCAATAAAAATTGGCAAACTGCAAGAGATCCCAAGCATGAATTTTGAAAACTATTAACTATGTGGAAAATATATTCATATAATGTTAGTGGAAATGGGTATATGAGCTCAAAACTATGTGGGATACATTTCTCTAGTAGAACACAAAGCCCAATTAATCCATTTGAAGCCCCAAAATAGGCCCACAATGTGATGATATTCAGGGCGGTCTAGATTGAACCATCTTTCTGTATTGGTGCCATAACGCGGTCCTCAAAGATCCAATATGGATAATTCCACCACCCATGGACGGATAACTAGAATTTTCACCTATCTATATAATTTCAAGACAATTAAACATATTTTGTTCAGTCAAAAATATAGATTAAAAGGATTAATTTTTTTTCCTGAACAGTGATCCCCTTAGCCACTAGACCTCTTTTTTGAAAGGTCTAATGTTATTCTCTTTTCGGGTTATGCATGGAATCATGTGGATTCATGTTTTATTATTTTTATTTGATCATACCAAATAAACACAAATTTATAATCTATAAATTAAAAACAATTGACAACGATCATGGAAATCAATTCACTTAAGAAGATTACTAGTGTAGAGCTCAGGATTAAAACAAGTAACAGCCCCCAAATTGATCATTATGTGGTTTAAAAGTAATTTTGGAGAAGAGAAATAAAATTGTTGAAGAGTGCTCTCAAATTTTGGATTAGGTCACTATTCATGAAATGATTTTTAATACTTATTTATACGGATAGTTGACTGACCAAAACAATTTCTACTGACATGAACATCGGTGGAGAGGTGAACCATTGAGTTATCAGTACTTGTGAGTTGCATGTAACCTAGTTGAATCTATATGTCCCGAGTTATGTCCCAAATAATAAATGTTGGATCAAACTGGCTCGCACAGAATTTCTTCACATTATGGGTGTATATTGGAGTTTTCAAATGGACGAATTGGGATTCAATGATCTTTTGGATGAATGTATCCCACATTTTATTTAAATCATATAACAATTTTTATCCCAATTGGATGCAAATATTATCCACATTACAATTGATTTTCCAAATGCATGCTTGGGCTGTCACGTATTTTGGCCCATTTTTCATGAATTCCATCAATGGAACTCCAAATAACCTCCTCCTACAATGTAAATAAAATAACAAGTAATATTTACCTATTATACAGTTATGAAAATTAATTCATTGACTCATATATAAAGTGATATTTATTATTATATTGGTAATATTTATTTCAAAACCTATTTTAAACAACAATGTAAGGGTGGATTTAAATAGAAAATTACTGTGCGATCACACCCCCACACCAAAACAATTTCACTCTAGGGCAATGTCACATATCAAAAAAAGGATTTATGTATATAATTCCAACATCATGAAGGTTTAACATTTGAAAAAATTTAAATTTAATAAAGCAATGAGATCAATGAACAAACCACACCAAGTCGATTATCCAAGTGGAAATGGAAAAGGATGTCTCATAAATCATATCATATTGATATTCAAAGAGATTCATGATTCCAAATTTAGTGATAGGTTAAAATTTAAAACATGCCAATAAATCTCCATGTTTGTGTGTTAAATATATTCTTTTCTATTCATTCCACTTTTTATCCAATAATTATTTGTAATTTTAACATTATTCCGCTTAAATGACATTGTCCACTGAACTAGCCCAACATCTCTTGCAATAATATTTCAATACATAGTCATATAATCATTCCATGTAGTCAAACCATATGCTCCCGATTGAGATTTCCCTATATGTTCCACATTTCATCACTCCACTCAATTATTTTCTTCATATGTTGCATTTGGAACAAATCTAGCACTCATATCTCAAAACATGTTGATCCCCTCCACGACAGTAATTGTAATAGTTATAAAAAGATAAAAGGATTAGGGTGAGTGGTTTTTGACCTTCCCCAGACACAATCGATTTGTTTTAGGTCGAACAACATTCAGATATCAGGTATATACACATATGTCAATATGGTAATGTAATGAAACATATCGGATAATGAACGAATGTATAGAAATATAATATTATTCTAAAAAATAATAACCTACCATATATTTACATTCTATTATGTAATAAGTATTCACAAATTCTGGTTTGTTAAAAATTTGTGGACATATACTAACACAGTTTTCGAAAAAAAACTATTCACAAAAGGTGCATCAATCATCTCAATGATTTCATAGTGATACATCAATTTCTATAATTGATTGAAAACCAATTCACTATAAATAACACCCTGATGTTGAAATCATAAATATATTAATTCCATGATAGATACATGTGTTCATCAAATGTTAAATCCATAGGGAATAAAAAACATCAACATGAATTTTCAATAAGTTTCATGATTTTTGTCCCATAAGGGGGGATAGTAAAAATACCACAAAGCATGAAAAAGAAAGAAAGAAGAAATTAAATGAAAATACTGATGAACCAAGGAATTTATCCACCCCCACACCTAGAAATTGTAGTTTCGTCTCTGTAATAATTTATAATGTGAGAAGGATGGGTAACACATTGTCAGTTTTTCTATAATGATTCTTGTAAAAAGTGGATTTCCTGCACCAGATTATTTGGAAGAGCCTCATAGAATTGTTCAAGTCACTACCAATTGACAGAAAGAATTTTTCAAATCTACTAATGAAAAATTTGTATTTCACTAAAAGGGAAAGCATTAGTAATAGTATAAGGAATGACCATGGAGAAGAAATCTTACCTGGGTGGAGATTTAACATAGAATTGTACATGAGGACATTCTCACCAAAATGGAACTTCCTATAACGAATCATTCTTTCATAGATAGCATTTTTCTTCTCTTTATAGTTTTAGGTGTTCACATATGCGTCACGTTCAATTTATACAAACTCATAAATTTGAATCTTCCAATGCTCACAAGCATCTGAAAGATTCATATTATATTGTTTAACAACCCAAAATTCATGATGGTCTACCTCCAATGTGAGGTGACAATCCTTCCCAAATGGAATAATGTATGGTGACATTTCGATTGGGGTTTTAAAAGTTGTACGGTACACCCAAAGTACATCATCCAGGCACAAAAATCAATCATTCTGGTTGAGTTCAACCATTTTTTTTTCCATGATTCTCATAACTTTCTGATTTCATATTTCAGCTTGTCCGTTAGTTTGGGGGTGATTTTCAGTGGATACATTAGGATCAACCAATACATATAAATAATTTTTTTCATGTTTCAATCATAAAATTTTTAACACTAATAACTAATGATGAATCTAGGTAAACCAAACCTAATGAAAATTTGGGACCTCCCAAAATCAGCAACCACTCAAGAATCATCGGTATTGGTGGGCTTTTAATCCACCCATTTAGATACATAGTCAACATCTAATATGATTTATAGAAAGTCAAATGAATTTGGAAAATTCCCTGTGAAGTCAATGCCCCATGCATCAAAAAATTCACAGAATAATAAGGGTTGTTGGGGAATTTCATCCTCTAATATATATTCCCTATGAATTGAAATCAACTACATGACATGCAAAATATATGGGCATCCCTATAATATGATGGTGAATAATGCCAAGATTCAAGGACCGTTTGAGCTATAGGTTGAGATCTAATGTGGCCCAAACAGGTCAAAGTGAGGAAGAAGGTAAAAACCGAGGTAAACTAATGGTCAATGAAACAATGATGTACTACATTGTCAACACAAATTATCCTCAAATTTGGGTCATATCAATTGTACCAACTAAAATAATTTTTATGACTATGTGATTGGGAAGTGGTCAAATCAATGGGGATACTATATGTTTCTAGAAAATTCACAATGTTCTCATACCAATGGGTAAGGTCCACAACCTCACAATGGTAATCCTGAGGAAATAATTCTCCAATGTGGAGGGATGAGTCCGCATTGTGTTCATGTGGAGGAGAAATCCAACTTATGTTGTTAGCTATAACATTTTCTAATCCCTTATTATCTCTAATATCAAGGTCAAACTCTTGGTAGATGATAATTAACAGTATGAGGTAGGGTTTAGCTTCAGGTTTCTTTAAGATGAATCTAAGGGAAGCATGTTCATAGAACACAATAAAATGGTACCCATGAAGATAGGAACAAATTTTTTCCAAGGGAATCACAATATAAGGGAATTATATTTAAGCGATTGTGTATTATACCTTGGTAGGTTCAAGGGTACATGAGGAATACACAATTAAATGTAAATCCTTCTCAACTCATTGTGGTAAAACATCCCCAACTGTTGTGTTAGAGGCATCACAGATAATCCAGAAGGGGAGATCCCACATTTTTTGTTGTATGATAGGAGGTGTTGTGAGAATTTTTTTAATTTAATTGAATGTATAATTACAATTATAATCAAACATAATCATAAAATATTTTTCAATAATTGATATAATGGATTTGTAATATTACTAATGCCGTTAATGAATCGACGGTAAAAACCAGCATGAAATTTGAAAGATCACCCCACATGAACAAATTTTGTATTTGTAAGGGATCAAATTAATTCAATATTACATTTATCAAATTGAATTTCTGTTAATTGAAATTGAAATCCCAAGAACTATCCCCCACTCAACCATAAGATAACATTTCTCATAATTTTAAAAAAGATCTTTTACAATACAACGAAGGAGGAAAAAACCTAGGTGTCCCAAAAAATTATCAAAAGAAGAACCATATAACATTAAGTAGTCCATAAAGTCATCGATATAGCTCTATAAGTACTTTGGAAAAATACACAACATACATCTCTAAAAATTACCAGGAGCATTACGTAGGCCGAATGGCATCCTTCTGTATCAATTTTTGCCTAATGGAAAAGTAAATATTTTCATTTCATAATTCTCATGAGATATATGGAATTTTAAATAACCCAAATAGCCATCAAGGATACAATAATGGGACATTCCTTCCAATATTTATAACATTTGGTCAATGAAAGGTCGAGGAAAGTGGTCTTTCTGTGTGGCTTGATTCTATTGATTGTACTCAATACAGACTCTCCAACTATTTGGTACACGTTTTGGAACCAATTCATTCATTTAATTTGACACAATAGTTATTCCTATTCTTTTATGGAAAATTTTCAATGTCTATCCAATTTACTATCAGATAAAAGATTAATTATCCCCATATCATGTAATTTATTGAGTTCAAATTGTACCACTTCACGGAAAGTGGGATTCAACCAGCGTTGATATTGTCATAAATGCTTATACTTATCAACCCTAAAAATATGGTGCATAAAATAGATTGGATAATATTTGGAATATAATTCAATATCCATCCTACTGCCTTTTTTAAATCTCTTAAAATGTAGATTAGATTTTATTCCTATTGTGGAGAGAGGTTATCTGAAATAATGATTGTGAATTAGTCAACACCATCAAGATATAAATAATTTAAATTATATTGATGTTGATTATGTTCCAAAATCTGTGGTTTCTGGATTGAGGGAGTGGATTTAGGGGGAGTGAGATCTATTAAATTTCCTCACTTCTCATGATTATTATCAAAAGATAGAGAATCTATTGAAATATGATTTTCAAAATTATCGATGGTCATGGGTACCTTTGAATGAACTAACATATCAATTAAATCACAAAATATACACATTTTAGAACCAAAAAAACTCTCAAATAATTAATCAAAACTCAAATAATCCATGTTAAATAAAGAAGAAAATTAATCAGAGAATTGGTTAATTAGAGAATTGTGTGTGTGTGCATCGTTTGAGATCACATGCAGCAAATAGACAGGAAGAGAAGTGTAATCTTCAATGGGGTGTTTCATAGTCTCTAGGATGTTAAAACACACCCTTTATCATTTGAAATCCATGAACAACATACCATTGTTAATGTTTTTGATCATATTTTCTATTTTGAGGAATGGCCTCCCATGTATGAGAGTATCATGTCCATGAGTTCCGATATCTTCCATCTAAAGAATATGGAAATCAGAAGGGAAGATGGGATTCATCATTCGTGCAAGGATATCCTCAATCAATCCATTGGATGCGTAGTACTTCGGTGGGCATGTTTTATGACAATTCTCGTTGGTTAATTCTCTCCAACCACCATATAAGTGTACACGGAGTGAGGCAGAACATTAATGGAGGACCCTAAATATAGAGAGGCATTAGAAGAGAATGTCTCTCCTATGGTACACGATATTGTGAATGTTCCTAGATCCTTGAATTTGGTTATAATTCATCTTTTAATAAATCTAATACAATCCTTCCCATGTTTACTATTTCATTTCCCTTCAACCTTCATCTAGGAGTGTAGATTTCATTGAAAAATTTGGCAAAATGAGGAATTTTTTAACAGTATCCAATAATGGAATATTGAAATGAACATTTTTAAATGTATAAATTATTTCATTTTCTATATAATTATCCAAGCCTTTTAAATGATTTAGTTAGTATTTGAGGGAACATAATAGGAATGTATTTTTCATGGTAATCCATAATGATAATTTGATTATTATTTTTTCTTGTTTTTCATTTCTTTGAACAATTCAGGGTTGGAGAAGAGAGTTTTAAATAGGGTACATGTGTTTGGAGTATAATTAGTAGAATGAAAAACTTCTTTACCACTACTATTTGTAACATCTCATACATTACCTTTGTCAATCAGATTGGATATGGGTTGGGATGGTAGTTCTATAGAACCTTGCATTTTAGGCTCACCAATGGTGTTCACCAAATGTCCCAATAGAGTTCGTAGGTCTTGAATTGTCAATTTTGCGGTCAGTTGGAACATTATTTTCTAGGTTACCATTTGTTTCACCATATCCTCAAGGCATGGTTAAGATTTGGTAGAAGTAGGAAAAACTTTTTTATGAATATGAAGGATACAATGGTTGAATATGTTGGCCTTGTGGAAACCAATTATGCATGGGGTAGCATGAGATTCCTCCTTGTCGGTTCTAGGGTTTTTCATTCCACACAAGGTTTGGATATGGACTGAATTGATCCTACATGAATGGAGGATCTTGTTGAAATGAATTCCCTGGGAAGACGGCTACTCAAGACTCAGGTGAATCATTATGTTGTGGGAACTGGTCCGAAAAATGAGATTTTACGGAAACAATAACACAATGTAATGGATCATGAGGAAATTGTGAGTTAACTTGTGCTACATTAAATTTCCTTAAAAGGTTATTCATCTCATCAAGATTGTTATATACCTTTTGTTCTAGAGATCAATGAGTAACCTCACGAACTCCTCAACTTGGTGCAATAGCTCTTGTACCAATTTGTTGTAAATTTTGAGCCATGATGGATATTAAGCCACAAGTACTGAAAGTGGTTTTATCAACTACGACACCACCAGCTACAACATCAATCATTCCATGATCCATTGGGATATGTACTTCAGATATGTATTGGATTAATATTTATCCCCTAATATAGTGGTGCCATCTTTTTAATAAATGTCTTTTGAATCTCTCCCAGTATTAATCAATGGTCTATCCTTGTGATTTCCTAATTCCAGAGATTTTTTTCCTAATTGATGGAGTTTAGGAGGCAAGGAAGAACGTTTCTAAAAATATTATTTATAGGAAACTCTATCCCCCAATTATGGTAGGAATTTTTTTTATCCAATCATTGGTTATATCATGAAGGTTGAAAGGGATGACCCATAACATAATTAAGTCATTAGTTACATTTTGGGGTTTAATGGTGAGACAGACTAAGTGAAACTCATTGAGATGTTTGTGAGGGTCCTCAACTAGAAGACCATGTAATTTAGGATGAATTTGGATGAGGGATGATCTCAGTTTAATTTTGGCAGCTTCCTCGGGATAGTGGATGAACGTTTGTTGGTACTCCTCATCTGGGGTTGTATGTTCTTTTAATGTTCAATTATTAGCAGCCATGTATTCTTGGGGTTGATTGAGTTCATTTTTTTATAAGTATTTTGACAACTTGAGGATCCAAAAGGGGTTCTTTAGGGTTACTTTATTGACCTTCTCTAGATTCCTTGAATTGTGAGTTGGGATGGGGTATTAAAAAGAGTATTAATTATGAATTAATAAAATAAAAAAAATGTAATAAAAAATGATCTTGGATCCCCGAGAACGGTTCTAAAATTTGGTCGCATAGTCGAGCACATCAAACAAGATGTATAATTTTAACTATAATTTATTCAGTAAAGAAGAAACACTAGGTCGTCTCTCGAAGGAGCCATAGATCATTAATTACAAATTGAGGAAATGATTAAGAAACTAATATGTGAATTGGTATTTAAAAAACATGGTTTTTGATATATATATATATATATATATATATATATAAGAAGATGAAAGTAAATTTATAATAAAAGAAATCGGTTGGAGAAATCATGATCAACCCAGGTAAGTGTCCCATGATGCTCAATCCGTCATTTCTCTCAAGGTAAAATGAAAAATCATTAATTCTGTGATTTTATAAATATTGAAACCAGTAATGGTACGTGTTGTTGTATTAGGTTACCAACTAGGATTTGATAGATCAATGATATTTATTATCAGCGACCGCTAAAAATAAAAAAAAATGAATCGATGTAAAAACAATCAAATATGGTCATCACATTAGTACGCATGAATTACTATTGAATTGCATGAGTTCCAATGTAAGTGACCTGATATATTTTAAGGTATTCCATAACCCCATTTTGATGATGAATTAATAATTGTAGTCTCTCATGTTTTACACATTATGGGGATGCCAATAGATTATATGGTTATCCTCACAATGAGTCATATGAAAGGCTTCACACAGTGATGGTAGAGTTTATTGACTCGGTCACACAATGATAAAAACAAGTCCTTTTCAAAATATGAGCATCTCTGTAGGGAAAATTTTTATCTGGCCACATTTCAATCAGTGTGCGTATAGCAGAATCTGTATCTTTAGTAGAAAATTATGACCATGGATGTGTATTTTCAAATGGTTACTATTATATTAAGATGCTCTGTGGATATGTTTTGGGATTCGTTATAATGTAAATGGATCTTTGTTTAGGGATTATTATGTTATATCAGTTATTTAGTGATATCTATTTTCATTCCCACTTAAGGAGGAGTGATGGAGTGGGACAATGTGGTGGAAATATTCATGGTGTTGATGGCGTAGATAGTTGGCGCATGTAGTGGGAAACGACCTCTATAATTTGAAGATGAATTTAGTTGTAGGGATATATGAATTACTGATGCATAAATAGACTATCCTATGGAAAATGATTCATGGTTTAGGGCACTAAGGATAACCAGATTTAGCCAAGTGAAAGGTGGTGTTCCTTATTTGGTGTTCGGGAACATATAGCATAGGATTTTCAAACATGTGATACAGTTGACTGGGATACATTTGGGGGACCATAATGATATATTAGATGAAATGGAGTGGTGGTCAACATCAAAGGGGACATGGAATAGGGTCAGGTAGAGCATTCTGTGTTAATTTAATGTTTATACTATTACAAAAACCACCACAAGGATTTCCCCTCTAGGCACATAGAGGTTGAGGTTATGGACGAGGCCAACCACCAACTGTGGATGAATATTCATATAAGGCTCTAAGGATGATGTTAAGTATGATTAGTGTCTTTTATACCATACTTTTTGTATTGATAGGCTTATGTGTGAGGGAATCCATTCATTCCACTTCTCTAGTTCAGGACGTGGGGAATTTGGTTGATCCATTGGCCTGACCATTATTCAAGGAGACTCTGACAGCAGTTGACTGAACTATTTCACATTTCTGTTGATAATTTATTCTAATTTATAGAGGTGATATATTTACGTGGGATCTCTTTATAGAAACAATGAGGAATTATAATTCCACCTTAGTTATGGAGAATCAATCCACATTTCATAACTATGATGACTGTATTATGCAGAGGATGTGGTGAGTCCATAGTGATGAGACAGTGTCTTCCATTGTGGGTGAAAATAAAAACATGGAAAATAGGATGAGCTCTATCATTAGAGTGTAATGTAAATAATTCTCTAATTAAATATCACGACACATGGAGTAGTGGATTCTATGGGATTCTATATTCTTATGGTGGTGTTGTATTACTATGAAAAATTTTCAAAGGATGTTCTTGGATTACCTCCCTAATGAGGCATAGAATTATTCATTGACATACACCACAGGATGGCCCTGATATGTACACCATCATATCAGATGACCCCCATAGAGATTCATGAGGTGAGGGTATAATTATAGGACTTTTAATTGAAGGAAAATGTGATACCAATTGATTCACCTAGGTATCCAAAGTGTCAAACACAAATAAGTAATATGGAATCCTAAGGTTATGTCTGGATTACCAGTGATTAAACCAGGTTACCATAGAGAATTTGTATCCACTATCGAGCATCAAATAAAACATCGATCAATTGAGAGTGGTGTGATGGTTATCATAGATTTTACATTAATAATTATATCATCATCTACAAATAAAAAATGTTGATATACAGAAAATGACTATAATATGTATCTATGTTCACCATGATTACATGGTGACTAATGTCAGTGTGAAGAATCCCCTAGTAGCTTACATGGTTCCCATGCCCCATATAATTTAGACATTCCTCGACCAGTTTTTAGTATTCTACATTGATTATATTCTAGTGTTTGTGATGTATAAGTGTATTCATTTGAGAAACAAGGTTATAGTACTAGACACAATCTATGAGAACCATTATTATGGTAATCTCTCTATGTGTTAGTTTTTATTAGATTGTTCGACTTCCTCAGGAATCATCATAGAGGTAAGAGGGGAAGTAGACCAAACCAGCGCTAAGGCAGTTCTCTCTTGGTTTCCACCCATGAGTGTAACTGTGGTGAAGTGTTTCATTGGGTGGGAAAGTAATTATCTGATTTTTGTACTCAACTTATTCATGTATATAGTGTAGGGTGTCAATTATATAGTTTTATTTAATGAATCATTGATTATATGTGATTTATTTAGGTTGAAATTATAGAATTATATTGTATATGGGACCAATTAGTTGAGACATCATGATTAGAACTACATGAACCCCGATCCAGACAATGTAGTGGCAGTCTTCAACATGAAGATATGATAGCACAACCTGATCGTAAAGTATTATATCATCTACTCCAACCGTAATATACTCATGTATATATTTTATATGAAAGATATTAAAATAAAATTGAGAGGAAGGATATACAATCTTGTTGATGATTACATTGATATTTCCAATATTAGTGGGAATATGAACATGGTGAAAGATGCTCTCTCTATGAGTTCTTATTCTCGATTATTGGATGACGCATTAGAGAAGGTAATCTTAGTGTAGTTATCCTTAGTAATGAATGGTGGGGATACATATTTTCTATTGAAAGTTTTACCCCACCACATTGAAATCATGTTAACGATGATCAGAATTGAGATACTAACTTGGATGCCTTATATACACTTATATATACTAGGAATGCTCTTAATGGAAATACAAATTGTGGGGAGCATGTTATGTTTTTTCAGAGGATATATGATGGTATTAGTGATTATTTGGGAGAGGAAATGAGGGATTTTCATCATTCCATATTGTTCATACATTAAGGATTGGGAAATATGAATCAAGATCAACATGGTTATTTTTGGTGTCCATTTATAAGGAGTTGTGTTTTAGATTTTGTCTCTCAATACCTCACTTGTAAATTAGTGAACAATTATCACTATGTTATAGTGGGTTTAGCTCATCCCCTTAAGGTTCGATATTGGAATTGGAATAGGATATTCCTGAACATTGTGAAAGTGTTACCATGGACATCCAAAGGACATGATTCCGCTTGGGTGATCACATACAGAATCACCAAGACATTTCACTTCCTACCCTTTGGAGAGTATAGTTCCTTAGTGGGCTCTGGATACTTGTACATTATAGTGATAGTTCGCTCCTGGGAGTTCACTTGGTGGTAATTTCTATCCATGATTATCATATCACATCATTATTGTAGAGATTATCATAGGAGGAATTTGGGACTCATATTCATAATAACATGACATTTCACATCCTAAGTGAGGCCATGACTGAGAAAATCATTCATGTCATGGAGGTCATGCTGCAAAAATGTAGGTTGGATTATTTTGGTAGTTAGGATGAACCCATTACTTTCGTGGAATTTGCATACAAAAACACCTCTCTTTCCACCATCATTATGAAATAGTTCATTTAATGGTAGGTCGATCAGGTTGACCCATTATTGGATTGATGTAGTATATTTATCACCCATGGGCTAATTGTTGTTGGGAGCTACGATAACAAAAGTGAATATCATCCTTGAGCATAGGTGGACTGCACAGAGCTGTCATAAATCCTATAAGGACCATTTATGGAGGAATTTGTAGATTATGTTGGGGTACCTTGTGTTCTTAAGGGTCTCATAATTATTTGTATTACAGAGATTTGGTCGAGGTGGAATGTTATCTCTGATATTCACTTTCCCTTTCTAGATATCGTCTAGAGTTGGCGAGGTGGTATACAACATTACACTACAATTATAGCATGTCTGAGTACATGATATCTTTCATGTGGCATAGCTAAGGAGGTATCTGCACATCCTGACACAAGTTATTGAATGTGGAGAGTTGGACATTGTATATGTAAGTAATTTTGATGATTACTATGTAGATATTAGGGATTATATGGAGGGTATCTTTAATGGGTTATAGATTCACCTAATGTGTCTCTGGTGGAAAAACAAGAATCGTTATGATAAAACTGAGGAGTGGGATACATTGATGTATGCCCACTACCCCAATATTTTTTGAGTAGTTGTTTATTCTTTTTATAAAAATCCATATGGTGGGGAGAATGTAATGACTCTAATTTTTCAATGTAATCCTTTAAAATACTATATAGATTATTTTTGGATCCATTCAATGATACAATGTGACCCTCCAATGAAAAGTGATTCATAAAATAATATTTTATTATTTGTAAATTTATTTTTATGATGCCAATATGGTTTTCCTAAAAAGCGGAATACATGCCAAACATAGCAATAGAACTGATATCTTGTGTCCCTATTTTGTTCAGTGTGTGGTTAAACCTAGGGCTATCAGAACCAGTGTCAACATTGGTTGTTGGGATTGAGTTCCTTGCAAGGAAAATATTTATTAAAATTTAATTATATTTATGTAAGCATTAAATTAATATCCTAACCAAATAATACCCTATTTATATGGAACGAGGGAACATTTTTAGGCTTAGTAGCATAACTATGTAAATTGAAAGAAATATTTGTATAGAAGCATCATTAGATGATCTAGTAAAATGAAATTTTATAAATACTAGATTTAGGACCATTGGACATTCAATGTTCATGGATCATCCCAATGACGGTATTGCATCATCATTATTCATCAGTGATCTATCAAAACCCATAGTTGTATTTTTGATTTTTTTTTTAATTTCTACATCGTTCATTTATACTAGTTGAATGAATGTCAGTATCATGATTAATAACTGATTCAATCATCGATAAAAGATTTATTTTTGATCAATTTATAATGTTTTTTGTTACTTATATATTCTTTAATCTAATTCATTGAACACAATTAATGTATGACAATGAAAAAATACTGAGGTTCATTATTTACATGTTGTAGTTTATTTACATACCCACAATTTTTTTCATGTTCATATTTATTATTATTTTATCCGGTGGGTTGATTAATAACTAGTATTTGATCAATGCATGGGATTTCATTAGTTCAACAAATCAATACAGTGGGTGAGGATCATGATTGAGGGTGATATTGATGTAAGACAATGATAGAGGATGATCAGAGGTTAAATAGATGGACCGACAAATTTTGTTCTTAATAATTTTGACATGAAACAGTTATGTAATATTTAAACGGTGCCTTTAAAAATTGGATTAAAATCCTAAATCTTGATATCCAACCATGAAATGGTCTTCCAATCACTGATCCATGATAATCAGAATGGAAGGAGGTTTTGGAAACAAATTGAATGATGTTGAAGGGTAACATGTGGGATATATAAGATCTCATGTTACAAGGATTGTAATCTAGAATTGGATGTCATGTGGGACCCTCTATTTATACTTAGGTTTTCTACTAGTAGAATAGGATCCCAAGTAATGTGATCCTTTTCACATGTCGTTTTCCCCATAATGGCATCACAGTGTGTATCTCAAAGGATATTCAACCACTGATAGGCTAAAGTTCACATACACCACAAGAGTAAATGGACATGTATAATAACGCATTGCCAACCACACACATGCATGACATGAATTCACTAGAAGAGGTCCCTGAGACCTATACATGTTTTGTATACTTACTTACATGTTGAATATATAATGATTTAAATTCCATGTGAGGCATCACCATAAGGGCTGATTAGGTGTTGGATGTACAAGGAATGTACCCATAGTACACAACATGCACCACCTTTTACGAGTTTTATTGCCCTACATTTCATCAGTTTGGAACTACATTGGCAGAGATTGTGTCCTTAATCAATTCACATATAGCTACATTGCAAAATTACATCCACATATCCAGATTATGATCTCCTCTGGAGGATGAGTCTCGAAAAGATTTTTTCGGGTCCCTCTATGAGAACAGAGACCGATCCTGTAACATTTCATCTTATAATATTACTGGTGTTGGTGGAAATTGATTAACCTCCTTACAAAAGGTGTATATCCCCCAACTAGAAAAATATTTAATTATAGTTAATTGTATTACTATAATGTTATACCATACATAGTGGGTTTATCCAGTTTTGGTTTGTACTATCACACCATAGTCCTAGGTGTGATTCCCAATAAAAGGATCCTGATATTAAATGACTTGTGAGCTTTTTTTAGGTAATGTACCAATAATAAACACCTCTTCGATGTTTATCATTTCTTATATCATGACAAATTTTTTGGGATCTCCATTAAGAGGCATTTCATCAAGTAGAATCCATTGGATGGCAGTTTTTTTTTGTGAAAATAAGCATGTGTGGTGTCCTTACTATGTATATATGATTTTTTTTGGAAATTATTTAAATATAAATATTATTAGATGAGTATTCTTGATACTTTGAGATTTGTTTTTCCAGTGTTTCCTACTAGTTATTATTATACTCACCATTGTGTGGCCATTACCCACATGTGTCATGTCTAATATTGATTAAATCCCATTTGAGGATGTCCTAGGATGGGGGGAGTTGGTGGAGAATATATTTAGCTAATTTGACTTATGTGTTTTATGTTTTTTGTTGTATGATAGTATTCCTCACATCCTGATAAGGACAAACTCTATTAATTTTTTTTATTGTATTTGGCCTCTTTTATCAATTTAAATACCTTACAATTATACTCTGATTGTGGGGTAATTGATATATGCATTCAAAGGTTTCTTTTGTTTAAAATTTATTTATTTTATTGGCTTGTAGATGTGTCTGAGTGTGTTTGTGTTTACTTTAGTTTAATTCCTCCCATGTGTGTGATGTGTCTACTCGGCGTTGGTTGCAATCCACTATCTTATTTAAGGTGGGATGTCGGATGTCGCGGTTCGGGCCTTTTTCGGCCAGGTCCCTGAAAAAAAACCTTCTTCTAGTGCTTCCAATTATCCACTAGGTATTGACATATGTATCATTACCATTGAAAATATATTTTCCCATCTATAGCCTTTCAAGATTAAGAAAATCATTTTTTCTATCTATCATTTAGAAGAAGAAGCGGATCATTGGTGGCCTCTTATTAAGAATACGAGATAACAAGATGAAATTGACCCCATTTGTTGGGATGAGTATAATATATTATTTTTTAAATAAGTACTTCTCTCATATTATTTACATGAAAATTTTGAAGGAATTCCATTTTATAAAGAAGAAGGATGGTAAATCTTTTAGTATATATGTTGAAATTATTAAATGACTGGAGAGATACACTTATAGTATTATTGTACAACAATAAATTATGATTGATCAATTAATTAGGGCCATAATACCATCTCTTTGATGGGATTTATCCAAAAGGGACATTAGAAACTATGCAAAGATCATTCATTTTACATTAAACGTGAAATAGTGATTGTATTGACCCAAAAATTTCATGGTTATTATTAGAATTAAAAGATGGAATTAATGGAATCTCTAAATAAAATAGAGAAGTGAATTTTATATTTCCATAATTCTATAATTGTTGAAGGAATAATGGATTAAATTGACTATAGGGTAACATTAAATCTTTTATGTGTGTAGAGGAATGTCGCTGAGTGGATAAATTACTATGGGATTGGAAGATGATATAAAATTATATAAATAATGAGAAAACACCCTAGAATGCTTCTCCCATAATTCATTAATTCAAATAAAAGGAGTTAGTACATCATAATAACAAGTACATATGTATGATAGTTGATGAAAACGATCAGTTTTTTAAACATATTAAGCTAAATAAAAAAGGAAATTTCATATGCCCATTATTTCAGAAGAGGGGTGTGATAATGATGATATTAAATGTATAATTATCATCCACTCAAGAATTACTAATGTCTTATCTGAGATTATATCTACCCACTATTTTATATATGTATAACTTGATAAGGGTATCCAAATACCAACTCAATGATGTTTCCATCACCCCACATTTATAAACAAGCTATGGGACACTCCAAATCATGATTGTTGATCCATCTACGATCCACAAAATGTGTCCCTTCAAAATAATAACACATTATCCCCAAAGGCATCTCCATAAAAATATATGTTAGGTGATAAAGGATAAATATAAAAATCCCCTATGAGTTCAATATTTGGATTAAATAATCTTAGTGTTTAAGGAACATGAGCTTTAGTTGTAAAATGTTTCATGGAGTGTATTTAAAATTCATAATCATCAACACATGTGGTATATTTTTAACATCATCTGTGATGATTTATTTTTGTTGGAAAAAATCTTTTTCTAAAGTAATGTTATTGTAAAATAGGATAAAGAAGTGTTTTAGGATTTTTATGAAGTGTTTTTTGATATTTTTCCTAAAATATGTATGAAAACAAAATAGATGTTGGTGATCAGACATATCTATAACACCGTAACAATATAAAATAAGAACATCATATTCGATAGTGTATGAAACACATGAAAACAAATATAGATAAAAATAGAACACAATGAGACTTAATGATTTATTTAATTTAAAATATGTTAAATCTATTCATTAACTTTCACTATGTGCAACACTCTATTTATCGTGAGTTACACACAATACCATTATTTTATTTCATTACATGAAACATCGAGTTTAAATGAAATTTGAAATATTATTGATACATTATCTTTCAACATAACAGTTATAACCGTGTTGTTAAATTTCCATTTATTAATAATAATGATAAAATACAGATAAGTTATGTGATCTGTTGATTATGAATTAAATATGAATCATTTTGAATACAATAAAATGATGACTAAAAAACATTTTTTTTAAAATATGATTTAACCAAAAGTTGTACATATATTTATAAATTATTTTTTATTAATTTTGAAAAAATTGAGTCAAAATTTTAAGATTATTTTTTAAATTAGAATATCAAAATTATCGGACGTCGATTTTTTTGTTTTTTTTAGAAGTGTCATTTTTTGATGAATAGTTAAAAATATTGTATTTCAATTGAAAACTTGTTTTTATGATTAAATAATTCATACTGTTTAATAATATAATAAATTTATGTTTCAAAAAAAAAATTAAATAATATTTTATTGAATCCAATTTAGGAAAATTAAATTATTTTCATTTAAAAATTTGAAAAAAATTATTTTATACATTTGAAAATTTTCTAATAAAACCCATTTTCTTGTCACATCCACGTGATTAATTCATTATTATATTTATCCACCAATATGAATTGATTTTTTGAAAATGGATTTCATATTTGGAATTATAATAATTTTTAATTTGTAATATTTTCACATTATTTTTGTTATACTAAATTGAAAATGGAAAACAATGAATGTTAATTACACTTGTTATGCTAAAAACTGATTTATTAGGTTGTTAAACAAAGATGAAAAGGGATAAAAATTACCTTGAAACTTTTACGCCGCCTATTGGAGGTCAATATTTTTACATTATCTCATTTAGTATTGAGAATTAACCAATTTGGGAACTGTTTTCTTGACAAAAACGTCTGTATTGTTGAATATTTTCAGAAAAAATTGCAATTATTCCAATAACCTCAATTATAAAATTGAACCACATATCCTCTATTCTTCAAAAATTCACATATATTTTTTTTATAAAATATGCACCCGAATAGCCTCCCACCTTTTTTTCCAACCTACTAGAACCCTTATTTTTTGAATAATTTTATCATATGATGGATTTATTGTAATCCTAAAAAGGATAACCTAAGGAGAGGTAATTCCCCCCCAATAAACACCATTATAATATTTTTTCTCCAACAACATAAAATATTATTAGAATATGAAGATATAACTACAAAATTATCTTAGATATGATTATATTTTATCATAATAACATCAATGTTCATGCTCCTTTTCGTCACATTGATTAATAGAATGGAAAGCGAAATGACTTAGCCCAAATTGATTTAGCCTTTAAAGAAAAAATCAAAAATCAACAATGGTGTGAACAAGGCTTCAAATGCACATGCGACGTGCAAGTTCCCTTAGTATGGCACATGTATACTTGCGCGTCGCCTAATGGTCACGCAAGTGACTTGCGCTCCCTATGTGATAACCACTTGGGGTCTTCTCCAGCCTATAAATAGACCATGTGGCCCCCCACTGGAAGGGAAATTTTTCCAAAATTCAGATATAGAGCTCTGAACGCCAAAGTCACTTCTTCAGGTCTTCCGAACACTTCGAAGGTAATTCTTTACCTAGAATGGAAGGTCTAAACAAGAGGAGTAAGGTCTATGTGTTGGAATTCACTAATAATTGTGCGCCTAATGTGTTTTACCCTTAAGGGAAATGAACATACTTGTGTGTCGCCCTACTTCTTCACCAAAACATGTGTGCCTCTCATCTAGAAGTATCTGAGGATAATTCTAAATGCTTGGGTCAAGAATCACCCAAGTGTTGCCCTACTGGTTACCAATCACGCAAGTACCCATGTGTCTTGCAGGTATACCTGCGCGACCAGTACATTCGCACCCACGCAGTACTTGCGCGCCTACCAAGGCTTCTGCGCCCCTGCCTTTCTGGGTGCCCTTCATTCCCATTTTACCCCTATTATACCATTCCACCTCTCCTATTCAAGATTCAGTATTCAAGACATTCTTCAAAGCCATTTATGGCATGTTTTCTTGATTAACATCCTTATCTGAAATTAATTCTGTGGAATATCTCTCAAAACCTAGTGATTTACACATCTTTATGTCACTAAAGATTGAGATTTCATTCATTCAACCTCATAATTTATGATGAGAGAACCCCTTAACCTCAGCCTTCTTTTCAGGAGTAAGTCCTAGTCATAATTCCCATTAATTTTGGGCATCCTCCTTAGGAGTAATCCCCAAGATCCCTAATCTGGGCATCCTTTTCACGAGTAAGCCCCAATCATAAAATTACAAAATATGGGCATCCTACTTAAGAGTAAGCCCCAATCATAAAATTACCAAATATGGGAATCCTCCATAAGAATAATCCCCAACCATAATTCTATTAACATGGGATTCCTTTTTAGGAGTAATCCCCAATCACAAATATGGGCATCCTCTTCAAGAGTAATCCCCATGTCCCTTAATTTTTCATGTCCCTTAACTTGGGCCTTCTTCTCAGGAGTAAGACCGAGCATTAATCTCTCATAACCAGTGTTAATTTCCTTTTGATCTGGGCTTCTTTCTTAGGAGTAAAACCCAATCATAAGTCCCCTCCTAACTTGGGAATCATCCTTAGGAGTAAGCCCCAAGATTATAGTATCTGAATCACCAGGAAGCACATATACCTATATGGACCCTTTTCCTGGATTTTTTCCATGAATTAAATCGTAATCTTCATATATTTGGGCAGTCATACACCCATATCCCCACATCATTTCATCATTCATGGAACAATGGATGGTTTCACCAGTACTTCGTGTTTCTCACACTGAGCATGACACCCATGAGCTTAGAGTATAATGGTCATCATGACAACTTTCTTTGAGCCATCAATCATGCATTAGAATCATACTACCTTACTCGAACTATGTGGATTCTGATTCCTTTTCCTAAACAAAGGATACTTAGGTAGCCCATCTGTAGGTACGATCCCAACACTAAACTAATCCATGTCCTTCTGAATGAAAATAAACCTAAAGTGCCCCCCCTAAGTGGCTTTAAAACCAGTATGGCCATCATAATGACCAAGAGACTTTTATTTATTAAAGTATACCATTTATTAATAATCTCCAAACAAATACAGATGATTCTCTTTCGATGATGAACCTCGAATACATATAAATGATTCTATAAATTTTCTACATATCAATAATTGATTGTGAGATCTAAAGGAAAGGCCATTTTATACTGGGTAATTTAATAAGGATTCACGAACATAAAATAAATCTATAAAGAGAGCCTCAAAGTAGACAATAATTCCCCTCAAAAAGGTGTGATGAGTCCGGCCTCCCATCCTCTCGACCAATGAAAATTCCTAATCCTCACTAGCCCACAACTATTGAGTACCAACCTTTGGAAAGTATGTTCAAAGGGATTCGGAATCATTGGATGTTTCCGGTTCTTTGAACAAACCCATTAGAAACCGATTGGAATGTTTGAATACTAAATCAATGTGATCATCCCCAATTCCTGAAGGAAAAAAATGGTGAACCCGATGTGAATCCATAACCAAGTTAAAATGATCTTTTTCTTATTTGTTAGGCCCCTATTTAAAACCCAATGAGTGGTCCAACAAAAACAATCATTCACATATGTTCTCATCCAAAATATGTAGTGGATGAATTTATCTTGATTATGTCTGTTATATCAAACATGCACTTTTCCAATATTTTATGCATTCTAATAAATGGATGCTCTTAAGATCAATCCTGTGAATAGCGCTGCTGCAAATGCCATTGCTGCTACTCCTTATGGATCACCGTCTGTTCTGAGGACGACATCACCTACTTAGTGTCTTCAACGCAGGGTATCAAACGCCATGATTAAGTAGTACCGTCAACAAGGTACCATTCCAACTCTGGATGCTGCCTGACAATCCCTCCAAGTGAATAACTCACACCGGTCATTCGGACAATGACGACCAGTGATCAAGAAGCAGGTGGGGCTAACCATCGTCTCCAACCATTTCGGGTCCTTATCCCTGGAATGAAATTACTATTCATTTCCACATTCTGAGGAGGTGAATGAGCATGCCATTCAGGGCCTTAATGAAAATAAACATGAGTTCATCCCAAGGTCTCTTATCAACAATCCCTGCTAGAGTCATGCGGCATTGCGTCCTCAACATAATGAGGGTACCGACTCTAGGTGTTCGGCTCAGGTTCCTCGATCTCGAGCAGGAAAGACGAATCGCCAGAGGAAAAATCCAGTTAACAGTGAGAAGGTTTTCATATCTGCCATCTGAGGAGAAGTCCAACAACCTAACTTGGTGACGAGCAACGAGCATGCGCACACACTTGCCCGTTTTAATTCCAATGTCCAGCAGACTCGTCTGGCAACATCGTGCCAATCCCTCCAGGCAATTCTGGCAGAGTAATATAGGTAGGAACATACACCTGTTTATACATCATCAACCAGTCAATAGGCTCATCTGACTACATATGATGGATCCCACCATCCCAATGTATTTAACACTGGTAAACATGCACATACACCTGCATACACTCATCAATATTTCCATCTACCTCGTCTGTCAGTGTTGAAGGAAGTTCTTCAACCACGTTTGGTGGAGTTCCATCAGCAGGCACATACACATACTAGTATTGGTCAAACTTTTCAATAACCTCTCTTGGTAGAATACAGAGAAGTCAGTCAGAAAGATCCAGCAACAAATAGTAGGCAGACTCAACTTTTTGCGCCCACACTTGAGTTAGGTCAGGATTCTTTGATAGTAAAAGGAGGACAAGAGTAGGCACATACACCTACTCCGAGAATGAAATGGATGTATATCCCTGTTCCAGTATCTGAAGTCACCAAGCATATTCTATCAATGGTGAAAGAGATGAAACCATTCCCTGCTCATATTCTAGATTCTTTCCAGAATATTATAATAGATTCAACAACATCTCAGGGAAAGTCACACAAATTTATCCCTAGCAGTGGAGTGACACATCAACAGTTCACTCTGGAGCAGATACACACATTTGTTCCATTCCAATAGGGTTGTGGGTCATACTCCCCCATATCATACAGACAACCAAGTCAGGCACATACACCTGATTTGAGTAGAGATTGTCAGCATAAACAGGACATCTCTCCTGATCAGGCATATAATCCTTCTCAGAGCAGCCACATTCATAAAAAAGTGGTTTCCAAGGAGAGTAAGAGGGAGTCTAAGAAGAAGACTCACCCATCACAATCAAGAAATCAAGAGCCATTCTATAACAAGGCCTTTCTTGCTTCTGGAGTTCATGAATCCTTCATGAATTTATCTGTTGGAATTAAAGATTCTACTCCCTCATTTCCCAATAGTGGGAACATTAATTCTGAAGGTCTCCAATAGACACTTCATCATGAAGGTTTGCTTCATGAAAATTCAGTCGATTTCGAGGATTCATATTTAGATGAGAGCCACAGTAACCCTCTGTGGGGTCAAAAGTCCAAGGAGCAAGACATCTCATCCTTTTCTGTAAACCACCATGGTAGTCCTCCCCATAATGATGAATTTCTATGCGAAAGTCCTCTCCGAATTAGTGATGTACATTGCCCAAAAAAATTCACTAGTAGACAATGTAGTGCCGTGATAGTCCTCTTATCTAGAGGCACTTGAAAATGTGAAACCAGTCATGTCTGATGCTTCATCGCTAACAGGTAAAATACTTTCTCAATCGGAAGATATCCCAGGGTGTAGGTCATTATCCGAACCACCCCTAAGTCATGCATCTTATAGTTTGATCAGTGATTTCACAACCAATCTTGTTGAATCCGACAAAGCAATAAGGAAGCACCAGACCTTGTCAAATCAGGTAGAATAATCATCATTAAATGGTAAAGAGGAAATGTTGAACATGAGAAAACAACTGGCGAAAGGGGAAGTGCCAGTCATGTTTTGGCCTCTGGCTGACTCTCAGTATGACATTCCAGAGATGTTGACGGAAAATGGAATTAATGATATTCATCTCAACATATGGAAAACACTTTGTTAGTTAAAAAATAAAGTATTATATTATTATGAATATGAAAATAATTTTAAGGTTATAGAAGGGTTACAACTCCAAATTGACTTCGCATCTCTATCCGTCTCTCGATATCCAAAGGCTGAAAAGCAGCAGAGAGTCCTTCAGAAATCATTCCTTGTCGCACTAAGAAGATTTTGCCTGTTAATTTCCAATTACCCATCTGGTATTTATGTCAGATGATGGGTTTTTCATGGAGGACTACATTTCACTGTTCTCTCTAGTTAGTAAAACCCGCCAAAAATGGTCTCATGAAATGTTATTGCCCATGGCCAGCCACAATGAATGGGGTTTTATGTAATCATAATCGTGCCAATGAACATACCTCAACTAGTTCTTCTAAAAATCAAGAATACAAGGAAAAAGATAATGAATTAATCCTGCATCAAGAGAACAAGAATATTGAACATGCCTCTCATTTAAATCAAGCACATCATCAAGTGACAGAAGTTTCAGAAATCATCCAATGGTCTTTTGAACCGGGTGATAAAAGTTGATGTCAATTGATGCAACCAGCTAATTTCCGGACCATGGTCTACAAGATCAGGAGAGATTTTACGAAAGTCTCTGACATATCATGTCAAGAGCCACCCCGACATTCCAGACTGGGGACTCTTTTAAACAAACCCTCGGAATAAACAAATTGGATTCGAGGAGTTGAGAAAAGACAATAGGAACAACCCAAGTCCACTGGACTGGGGACTTTTTCAAATCATCAACCCCTTACTCAACGGAAGTCTGTCTTTTCTCAATTGGGGAAGAAGCCTCAATAGGAACGAAGAGAAAAATTATCAGGAGATTCTCTCCAAATTATGGTTCACCAAGAGGTTTCTGAGGGATCAAATCAACAAAAGGAAATGTCTCATCAAATACATGGAAGGAGAAAATATCACAGGAATGACGATAGGAGAGATGAAATGAATTATGCATCAATAAATGTTCTCAATGTCATTGTTGTTGATCCACAAGATGAGGCTCACTCAGAGGGATCGTATGAAGAGGTTCATGTTCAAGATGTTGTACGCATAGACACAAAGTATGAAGGTGTTAGTATACGAAATCAAAGGTTTATTCAAAATCTGTGTGTTCCTTCAAATCACCCACTTCCCCCACTCTGAAAAGGGATCAAACAAGGGAAAGGGAAAGAATCAGGTTACATATCCTTCCTCTAGAAAAGGCCAATCGTTATCACCAGAGAAAATACTTTCTGAACAGGTGGAAGAAATAAAGGATTTGAGTAGGATGAATGCAAAACTACTTCAGGGTAGTCTTCCTCCTAAACATGTTGGAGTCAGTCAGCCATGGGTGTTTGTTTCAGCTACTGAGATGGATCAAGAATATCCTCATTTATCTGTACACCCTCACAGTTCTAATCCAACGGGTCAAGTGCAATAACAATTGGCAGTGCATCCATTAGTTGTAGTACCAGCTGCCATACCATTCCATGCTCTATTCAATGCACCTATTTGGGTCCAATCTAAACCAGATGTTTCTCAAAAGTTAATAACTACTATTGAGTCATTAACATATGGGTTTGAAGCTATGGAGGGAAAGAATTCTCAGGATCGACCAAAAAAGTGAGCATACCCTAAATGGGTAGATGTAATCCCTCCCCCATCAAATTTTGGGAACCCTGTACTCCCTATTTTCAATGGATCAGGTGATCCGGAATAGCATTTAACACATTACGTGTCTTATTGCGATCATACGATGGGAACTCCGGAGCAGCAAGAAGTAGTGAAACCCAGATGCTTCATGTGAACATTTCAAGGAATAGCCTTTGTCTGGTATACAAACTTGAAATCCTGGTCAATTACCAGATGCGAAGATCTCCGTCAACAATTTATTCATCAATTCCTCTCAACATTTCCATAGAAAACAATTTTGGATCTTACAAACTGTAATCAATGGGAGACTGAAAGAGTCTCTGATTTCATTGCTCGCTGGAAGGGATTAACATATTCACTGTGCTTAGCACTCCCTCAAGAGGAACTATTGTCAATTTGTGTGGCTAATCTGAATGAAGAATTACACACACCACTGATCCCAGTAAAATAAACATGAGGTTTTCGAGACCTTACTTCAATCGCTCAATAGATTGATGATTCTGTTATACTGACTAAGGCTAAATCTCATGTAATTCCATCATCTCTAGGTAAGAGAATGTGTAAAGCATAAACTGCTATAGTTATGCTTAATGAAGCACATGTACATGATTCTACCTCAAAACCTTCATATTCTGTAAGGGATCCACCTCCTGAGTGTCAACAACATAGATCTTTTCATTATGGCGATCGAAGAGATCAAAGACAGAAACAGTCTGATGAGGTGAAGAGTAATGTTTATTCTTTCCGAAATGAACAGGTTCCTGGTTACTTCATTTCGGCCCTAGAGAATAATTTGGTTTAGCTGTCGAGGTCCAAGAGACCAAACAAGGAAGGAAATAAATATAGTCCCAATTATTTCCCATTTCATCAAATTCTTGGACATCCCATCCAGGAGTGTTTTGTTTTCAATAACCTCCTAAAAAAGTCGTCGATTTGGGACATGTTAAACTGAAAGGTTCTTTAGCACATGTATCATGTGTTGATGTTACATTTCCAGAGGAGGAAGGCGAGTGGCAAGAAGTCAAAAGAAAAAATGTGCAGAAATATGATGATTGGATGTTTAGAAAGACGATCAACCGAACTCATGATTTTTTACGAACACAATTGAAGAAAAATATTGTGCCTTCTGCCATGAATTCCGCAAAAAAATCCTCTTCAGAGGGAAAATCCTCAAAAGGGAAGAATAATTCCATGAAAGAGGAACAATCAGATGAAGATGAGTATGTTTCAAATCCTAAGATGTCTATGACTTTGGTTGATTTCATGCCATCTACTTCAATTCCACGGACACCGTCCCACCAAACGGCCCATCCTAGAATGGCTAGTCAGGCAGAGTATTCATCAGATGAAGAGCTAATCATTGTTTCTGTTAATATGAGTCACTTGATAGATCCTTATGCCAGTGGCGGTTTCGATATTGATGATCCTGAATTCCATATATCAAATAGAGGAATCATCGGGAGATCCAAGGGTCTGGGATACAGAGGAATACATGGATATCCCAGAAGACACTATTCCAATTATACCCCTCCTAGAACTATGTATGAAGTAGAAACTCGTGGCAGAGCCCTTCACCGAGCTCACCAATAACAAGCTTGTTCTTCCACCAATAGCAAATTCAGTCCTGGAAAAATTATTCTGGATGATCGTTTGGAGGTTCCACCTTCATCCTCTAAACAAATAAATGGATCTAATAGGTATGATATTCAAAAACCAGGAATATTGCCAACTCCTATCCCGATACAATATGAATCAAATTCCAAAGCATCAACTTCCAAGGCACCATCTAAACCACATGTTCCTGTGGGGAAACACAGACCTCTGGATCAAATGTATGATGTATTGAAACACCTGGACCATATACCATCCATGTTTTCAATTTTGGATGCTTTGAATCTGTCATAAGATCTTCAGGAGGCACTCATCGAGGCTTTGTCAAGTCCTCAGGAGTTTGAAACTGAAATTGCTACATCTGAAGTCTATTACGTAGAGAATAATCATTAGAACTGCCATGAAATGATATCTTTCACTGATGAAGATGAAGATTATGACGTTCATGGACATATTAGACCTTTTTATTTATCTGTTAAGGTCAATGGATTAGATGTACGAAGAGATTTTATTGATAATGGTTCAGGAGTCAATCTCACGCCCATTCATACACTTCTGTGATTGGGCCTCATGGAATCTGATTTATCTCATTCTACCATGATGTTACAAGGATATGATAAAAATGAACAAGAACCACTGGGTTATGTTAAACTCAGAACTCAGATTGGAGATATTGTATCCAATTCATATTTCTTGGTTTTTGATCAATACTCAGCCTTCAAAATCTTTCTTGGAAGACACTGGCTACATCAAGATGTGGTTATCCCATCATTATACCATCAATGTCTGAAGTATTGTTTCAATGGTCAAGTTGGGAAATTGTATGGTGATAAGCCCCAATTCAAGGCATGTGAGTCTCAATACATTGAGGACGAATTATATCAGACGAAGGGAAGGGAGAAATCCACAAAAAAGGGGAATACCAAAGTTAATGCTCTGTATGGTTTGAAAAAGATCCCAGTAAATCCATTTGCACATGTGAATACAGGTTATGTGTTTACTATAAGTCAAATTGACATGATAGACCCAAATCAAAATACTCTTATGAAAAGATCCATAATGTCAATTACGGCAATCAATCTAGTCAACATGGGAGAAATTGGTAACCCACCAAGAAGTGATGAAATCTGAAATGGTGACGTCTTCATTTCATCTGTTGAAATCCAACAAGTCTATACTTTTCCAATCAGGACAGAAGATGTTATAGCAACATCGAAGGTGAATAGTGATGTTGATTCTCGATCCATCAAATCCTCTTTATTACCCAAGGAAGACCCCTCATCATTAATTGGGTCATAAATGGAAACCTATTCTTCATGATGTTCAAATTTTAACATCTCACTTAATCATGGAAATTTTTCATTATCATCTACAATGAAAGTAGAAACAGAAGAAGTCACACTTGTTAATGATGAAGAGGAATATCTTAGAGATTCTCCTCTATCATTTGAAGAGGGTATCTCTACCACCGTGGATGAACTGAGGGAAATAAATCTGCGTACAAAACAAGATCCACGTCCCACTTTAATCAGTACAGCCATGAATCTTGAAGAGAAAGAGATGTATATTAACTTTTTAATGAAAAATTGATACATATTTTCATAGAACTATACAGATATTCCTGGGATTGTCCTGATGTTGTTACTCATCATTTGGGTTTACCATAAGAACATAGAGGATTTATGCAAGCCGCGAGAACAACACACCCAACTTATGGTTCCAAAATTGAAGCTGATGTGGATAAGATTATCAAGGCTAACATCATATTATAAGTTCAATATCCCAAGTCGTTGGCTAATTTTGTCCTTGTGAAGAAGAATAACAGACAAATTAGATTTAGCATTGATTTCAGAGATCTTAATCGGCATTGTCCTAAAGATGATTTTCCAGTTCCGATTACAGAACTCCTGATTGATGCAACAGCTGGCTATGAAGCACTTTCCTTAATGGATGGATATTATGGATATAATCATATTTGAATGGATCTAGAATATGTGGAATCCATATCCTTCAAAGCCCCTCATGGTGTGTTTTGCTACCGGGTAATTCCCCTTGGCTTAAATAATGCAGGCGCACCATATCAGTGTGCCATGCATCGTATCTTCAATCTCTTTTTAGGGAAGTTTGTTGAATTATATGTGGATAATTTGGTGGTCATATCCAAACAACATTCTAATCACTTGGATGATTTGAAAGTCATATTTTTCAAGCGTCGGAAACATAATTTGAAGACTAACCCCTTAAAATGTGCTTTTGGGGTAAACTCGGGAAAATTTCACTTCTTTTTTGTATGCCATCATGGTATTGAAGTCGATTATTAGATCACAAAGTCAATTTTTTTATGTCACCTCCTCAAAATTTGAAATAATTAAGAGTACTTCAAGGACACTTAGCCTATATTCATCGTTTCATCACCAATTTTCCAGGAAAAAGTTTACCCTGCACCAAATTGATGAAGAAGGGATTCACTGACCAGTGGACTGAAGAATGTTAATAAGTATTCAATATTCTCAAGAAATACCACTTGAGTCCACTGGTACTCATGCCCCCTATTGATTGAAGACCAATTATCCTTTTTATGACACCCTTAGAGTGATCATTGGGTGCCTTTCTTGCTCAGAAAAATGTTGTTGGGAATGAAAACAACCTCTACTGCCTCATTCAGACTATGCTTGAAGCCAAAACCCGATATTCAAGTATTGAGAAGTGCTACCTGGCATTAATCATTGCAGTTCAAAATTTGATAAAATACATGCAACATCACGAGGTGCAATTGGTATCTCACAATAACCCGCTCAAATTCATCCATAGTCGTCCAATTCTTACAGGACGTCTGGAAATATAGGCATTTATTTTGCAGCAATTTGACAATCAGTAGGTGTCTCAAAAGGAAATAAAGGGCCAAGATCTGACTGATTTCCTGTTTGAACACCCTTTAGTGGAAGACACATATTTATATATTGAACTCCCAGATGATGATGTATTCTCAATTTAAGAAAGTCCTCAGGAATGGGAAATGTATTTTGATGGTTCTTACAGAATTCCAAGAGGGAGGAAAATGGAAAATTCTAAATTCAACAATGTTGGCTTAGGAATTGATCTCATTTCTCCAGAAAAGCCAGTGTTACCTTATTCCATCATATTGTGGGAAGGTGGAAATAATAATGAAGCAGAATACCAAGGTCTCATCGCAGGCTTAGAATTGATGCTTCAAGAACAAGTGAATCAATTAAATGTGAAAGGTGATTCGGACCTGGTAATCAAACAAGTCAATGGGGATTATGCCATCAGAAAAGAAGAATAACTCTCTTTTTATGATTACATCAAAGAGTTAATGGTGGAATTCCCTTTGGAACTGACATTTTCTTATGTCCCATGATTACAAATGCTCAAGCTGATGCACTGGCTAATATAGCCACAACTATGGCAGATCAAAATCAGGACAAGACAACCATCATTATTGCGCACCGTCGTGCAATTTCACCTTATGTTTGAATTAGAACATAGGAAATTAATGAAATTAGTCCCATTCCTAAAATGTATGATCATGCTACATGATGGATGTCACCTATAAGGGAATACCTTCAAAATGGAACACATCCACCTGATAGCAATGATAAAGAAAAAATCTGGCGATGTGTGGTCAATTTTACTCTTTATGATAGCCCAGATCACATAGAGAAAATTCTCTACAGACATGGTTTTGATGGATTTATCTTCAAATGAATTGATGTTGAAGAGGCAATGGAAATCATGAAGGAAATGAATGCAGGAGTCGGTGCTGCCCACCAGTCTAGACATAGACTATCTGATCAGATTCAATGGCTTGGATAATTTTGGCCTTCAATGATATAAGACTGTGTAAATTTCAAAAAGAATTGTCACTCATGCCACGTACATTCCAATTTCATTCCCAATCCTCCAGATTTGGTTCATTCAACTAATTACTCATGGCCATTTTCCACATGGGGAATGGTTGTGGTGGCACTGTACCCTTCAGCTACGGCCAAGGAGTTTAAATATAATTTTACTTCAACTGATTTCTTTTCCAAATGTGTTGAGGAAATACCTCTAAATGAAGTCAATTCTAAATGAATTTTTAGATTTGTCAAGTCTAACATCATTACCAGATTTGGTTTCCCTCATACCATATTGACCGAAAATGGCACCCACATCTGTTCATTTGAGGTGAAGAAGTTTTACCATGAATACAACATCAAATGCAATAATTAATCTTTTTATCATGCAACAACCAATGGCCAGATAAAATCCTTCAAAAAGACTCTTTCAAATATACTGCAAAAGATGGTTGATAACGATAAGAATTTGTGGCCTGATAAACTATTTCATGTTTTATGGGATTATCGGACCACCACCTGCACTGCAACGCGGTCAACTCTATATTCACTAGTATATGGAACAGAAGCCATATTTCCCATTGAACATTAACTACCCTCGCTCAGAGTATCCATTTGTGATCAGTCATCTACAGATGAACAATCTCAAAAGTGATTGAATGAATTGTAATGGTTAGATGAGAAATGATTGTGCACTTCCACCACACAGAAGTCTATCAGAATCGAATAGCATGGGATTTTTAAAAAAAAGTGTGTCTTCGTTCATTAACTCAGGGAGAATTGGTATTAGACCTCAAAACTCCAATGATTCCAGGAACGAAACCTCCCAAGCTTGAGCTAAAGTGGGAAGGACCTTACTCAATACATAAGGTCTAATCCAATGAAGCTTATTCTTTAATCTCAATCGATGGAGAAATCATCACTACACCAACCAATGATAGATTTCGGATGATATATTTTTTATAAACACAAAATACATCTATGGTCCATGCATATGACCTTAAACTATTTTAACTACCCTTACGTCCAATAGGACGTTAAATTCCACCATCCACAGTCCATGCATATGACCTTAAACTATTTTCACTTTCGTCCAACATGATGTTAAATTGTTCCCCCCTTCATTATCCTTGCTATATGAAGTTAATCTATATAAAAGTCCCTTACATACAACATGATGTTAAACTAAATAACCGACAGTCCATGAATACGACCTTAAACTATTCGCAATTACGTCCAACATGACTTTAAACTGTATCATCCCTTTTTCATCCAACATGATGTTAAACTGTGAAAAAGTCCCTAATACGTCCAACAAGACGTTAAATGGTGTAATATTTTTTCCTCACTACATGACATTAAACTGCACAGATCCCATTTTGTCCAACATGTCATAAAATTGTATTTTCCCCATCGTCCTAACTACATGACGCTAAACTATACAGAAAGTCCTTTAATACGTCCTACATGACATTAAAATGTGCTTTGTCCCTACTAAATTACATTAAACTATGCAACACCATTAGTCCTAACTGAAAGAATTTAAACATCATAATCCCTTTTTATGTCCAACGTGACATTAAACTGTGCATCGTTAAGGTTGTTCCTACCTCTTATTTCTCACACCGAGTATGACTCACCTGATATTAGTAGAAACATCAACCATAGCACTCTCTCTGGGATACTAACAATGTGTATGTCCCAACACTATTTTTTAGATCGTTGTCCCCAAGGAAAACTTGATCACTAATTCATTCTTTAATTGAACTACACAGACTTTGATCCTTGCCTTAAAGGCTAGGTTCATAGGCAACCTCCCAAGGTTCAAGCCCAAATCCAATTTCTTCTCATCAGCTCACCTCCATCTCATACGAGGCTGATTTGTGAAACTTCCTCTAGAATCAATATCGTTACATTGGTTCACTTTCATCCTTTCTATACGACATTAAACTATAAAATGATTTTGTCCAGTATGACAATAAACTACAATATTCTTTGACACCCTCACTAGAGAGGGTATAATTATTTACATTGATTTACAATCATGTTATATTCTAAAGACTACATCCATACATGGCAATGCCAGAACCTTCAATCATGGCTTAAACCATCATTGCACTAAATTCCCCTTTCACCCTTCACATGTACAAACCAAATTTGAATAGAGGGTATTTCTAGAACTATGTGTTATTGATTACCATCATGATAGGATAATAAAGAATGTTCTAGTGTCCCTCAAATCCAGCCCCATGTCTTTGGGCCTAACCCCAAATTCCACTTTCAGTCTGTTGGCTAAAAAGTCCCCATGAAAACAAACACTGTGTATTTCTTATAATGGTCCGAGCTCTATGTCCCTAAACAACGATCTCAAAATATTTTCTCTCACATGACATTAAACTGTAGTTTAAGAACTACATATGGATTGATTCCCATTCTTATTAAATATGTATTGAAGTCCAACACTTCAGTTCAGGACCCAGCCACAACATTATTATGGTTAGCATTGATATGTGTATCTCTACAAACGTTGGAAAATACCCATATTTATGTGTCATAATCCTAACCTTAAATATTTTCAGATCATCATAACCCATTTTTGGACTACTATTCACAAAAATGTCAAATTTCTGAGAGTTATTTTGCCTGACTTTGCAGGGCATTCCCTGAGGCAGCCTTGCATAAACAGTCTCCATAACATATTTGTCTTCCAAAAGATACTATTATTCGACTATGCAGCCAATTCCCTTAGGTGGACCTGCATAATTTAACCCCCTAATGGGTTTTTCAGATAATGGTATAATCATTCTTGGGACGAAATCCTATTTTGTATATATTTGTCTTAAATGAAAATATGTAGGGATCCGCAAAAATAGCCATCCGTAACATATTTTTCCCATATCTTTTTTCATGTTCTGAAAGTATTCAAGTCTATGGCTTATATTATCCTTCACTACGTTTGGGTCAGACCTTCATAGGAGTGATATCCATCTAGTTCTTCGATAATCTTGTTTGGAAATATCTTCTCCATATTCATGTACATTTTTCCATATAGAAAACTATATACTTTGGAAAATTTGAATCTCCATAAACTTTCACTGGCTTTTTAGCACTAGGAACGATAATTTCTAAGAGTTATTTTTCTTGACTATCCAGCACATGACCTTAGATGGACTTTCATAAGTAGACTACATAATAGACATGTCAGCCAAAAGATGCTATTTATTTTACTATGCAACCAATTCCCTTAGGTGGCCCTGCATAATTCCACACCCTAACAGGTTTGTTAAATAACGGTAACATCATTCTTGGGAACTACTTCTTCAAATTATTTTTTAGCTCTTTTTCATATCATTCCTCAGATTAAAATATTCTTAATTCATAGTTTATATATTTTCCATCACACTTGAGTTTGATAATATTTTTTCAGATAAATTTTCAATGAATTGAGTCAATTCTAATTCATTCGGTCAAAGCTATTTCGACCATAAACATTAGCCTCATTATTTCCCACGTGCATGAATTTAAACTGCCCACAAAAGGCAAGGGAACTCTGAATAAAAGTCATGTTCCATCTCACTAAAAATTCATTTTGTATGATTTAGGTAATATTGAGCATTTAAAAAGATTCAATGTCTGTAGGGTTATTTATAATAATACTAGTAAAAATCAAACTATGCTTACTAGGCCCATAGACTTAGGTAAAATTTAAATATGGTAGCATGAAAATACGTGCATAAGTGATTGAAGAAGAAAGCATTCGCTCTATTGACTCACAAGGATTAGAAGGACATCGACAGATTGGAGTCTCTTCTCTTTATCAGGAAATTACAAAAGGCTATCGACATAAGTCTTCACTTGATGAACTGCATCCTGAGCATCATCAGCAGTCACTTTAAGCTCATGCACCTGACCAACTTCACACTTTTCATCAAAATGGATTGCTTTCTTGGCATCCAAAATGGTCTTCATACAATTTTTTTGAACTCCCTCCAGTGAATTATTGAGTTGGTCAAGTTCCCCGGTAACAACTTCTAACTATTTTCGAAGGTGCATCTTCTGGACGAATTTTTCATTGTTCTTATGCATCATCTCCTTAATCTTGGCAGCATTGCCAGCCTCAGCTCAAGATACCACATCCTAAAATTCGCCGATGATGACTGACAGTTTAACCCTGGTCAGATCATCACGACACTTTTGCTTCTACTCGCTCATGAAGATGACCAGTTTCACTGCGATATGGATCTCTTGGTATCCAAAACCACCAAGTCATAGCATGACAAACTGGGATGACAATCGAGGGATCATCATTGATATCTTGTTTAAAGGCACCACAGATATAATTTTCCATATGTTGTCCCATTCCTTGCATCATGAAAATCTTATCGCCTTATGAACCTCTGGGTCTGATTCAATATCATCATCACAGGGGGGCATGTAATCTGGGATTAATGCACTTAGAGAAGTGCCATGATCTACTCCTTCCCCGCTGACCCTCGTAGCATCACCTTCTACTACTGTTTGGGTGGAGGTTGGGACTTCACCTCCAGTTATAGCCATTGAATTTGATAGCCCTGATTGATCAATTAAAAGTATGGTTATTTTCATAGAATAATTGAAATTGGTTGTCTATCTTGAAAAATCAGTACAATCATTACCTAAGTGTAGATCAGCAGCTTGAGAAGACTCATATACCCATCATTCCCAACATCAAAAGGATCTTAAATATGGTTCTGAGGATGGTTTATACGATTTATCTCCACTTGAGCTAATGTTTCTACAATGGTAGGGTTGACATCAATTTCCACACCCTCTTCAAGCATTGACAGTTCAGCAGCTTCTATGGATGAAACTTCATATTATTTTCAGTCATGATTAGAAGTGTAAATTATATGGAAATGTGCTGGGAGAAGCATAACACTCATTCCAATGGTCTTCTAAATCACATGATAACTTAGAATGATCATAAAATTATTCGAAAGACATTCCATGATTCATCATTTCATCAAATGATATTTCAGAATCCTGGTTAGTATCAACAGTAAGACCATTTGATATTTCATCTTGGCGACCTTCATTCTGCGGCCCATAACCCTGGACATCTTCATCAGGAAGGACGGTAGATTCATTTTATGTGGCCGCCAATTATTCTGGTGTAGGTTCATATCTATTTGTAACAGTAGTAGGAGAAGTACTGGGAATAGATGTTAGCTTTTTTTCAGAAGTAGCCAAGTCATCCTGAATTTTCATTTGTTCCACAACACCCTCTGTGGTCCTTAAAGGAATATCGTTCCTTTCTCTCAGATGGGAAATTTAATAAGCCCCTTCAATCTCATGGAAATTGAGAAATCTTTTTCATGGTATAAATTTCATTATTATCCGAAGGACATACCACTACTGATAAAGAATTTACCGTGGAGTTCCTCCTTCATTTCCTTTTTCCTTTTGGATTTATGTTAGTGTCGACAGTATCTCTTATTGGAACATGAATTGGAAAATGGAATTCCATGTCTAACTCCTCATTCATGGCCTGCTGGCCTGGAGATATCTTTCCTGGTTCGTGAGGAGATTTGGCACCAACCCCGATGGCAGTACAACCACAGCTATGCTATGGTGAAGAAATCTCAGTAGTTCCTTTCATTGCAAGCTGAAAGATGAAGAAAATAACTTCCTAAAGTAACAATGCTTCGACTGGAATCATGATGTAATGAAAATAAGGAAAGAAAACATACCTCTTTCAGAGCCACATAATCATGCCACTCCTCATCTCCAGAACCACCAGCCATCTCAGTGGCACCACGATTAATCATTTCCTTCACCTGCATGGTGATAGGAACAGACTCATCAGTGTCATGTATGAGAATTTCCAGATCTTTAATTTAAGACCACACTTCATTGGGGTTATCCTCATATTGGATAACTGTAGAAGCCATAAGATTCCCTATTCCAGGATGTTGAGGCCTTCACACAAATCCTGACAAGAAGTCTTAGTACCACAATATAAACTCTACCATGTCTAGACAACCTCTGGTTTTCGATATGAAGGTTTTGAGGAAGGTCCAACAATATTTGACTTCAATTTCTTCCCACCTCCTGCAACTGCAGTTAGAGAATAAGAGAATAAGACTTATTGCTTTATATATTAGTAGTGATTAAATTACCACAATGAAGTAACTCACTAGGTGATGATGTAGTAGGTATCTTGATTCTAACCAGAGTATTATATTGGGAATGAGGCCACTTTTCCACTTGTTGTGCCTCATCATCCTCATAATGGTAATCCTGTGAATCCATCCTGGAGGAGGAATCTGGCGAATTAGCTTCATGTAGGGAAGCATCACCTTTATGAGGAAGGGTTTCATTATCTACAGCCCTCATCCTTTTCCACACCCAATAAAATGAATGATTCAGGACCCCTTTAGGGTATGATGCTATCTAGTGCTCGACATACCATGTTGTCGGGTTATGTGCCGCTTTTTCAACTGGTAGATCAACTACCACCCCAGTCTCCTCCCATGACGCCAGCAACCAAAGTTGTCGAGCAAACATCGGATGTTGCTCTAACCTAACATGTATTGGTGGAGATACAACAATCTGTTGCAGACACTTGAATTGATGTGAAAATCTATATGGATCATAGGCCTCACATATAATTTATCCGTCAATCCTGGAAACTAGCACACCATCTCTGCAAGCTAGCATGTATTCCCTCAAATCCAAGTGGGTTGTTCCATCATCAACAAAACTCCTGGTTGGCGGATTTCCATAGGGACATAAGTTGAATTCCTTAAACATGATCAGCCTCACATTCATGTCATAGGCATTATGATTTAATGGAGCAACTCCAGATAATGCTTGCACTGACGGCCTAAAAGAACATCCAGAAATTTGTAATCCATACTCTACATTGTAAGTCCTGATGTTTGTGGCAATCCATCCCAATAAAACTTGGAATGGTCCCACTATTATTAAATGAGATTTACCCATGATTACATGAAGTATACTTCTATAAATATTTTGTAAAATGGGGGTATCCAACCCAACAATTTTTCCCTCAGCCAACTTTGCCGCAATGAAGAAGGTCCCTGGCCTGACGCCTCCCTTTAAATCACTGACTGGAAAGAGATAAAGGCTGAGCCATAAAGCCAAGAATCTCACCAAATGAGTATTCTTCGGGATCCTTTGATTCACCTCATATACCCATTTCTCAAACTCTCCTGCTTCTAGAGTTGTCCATAATGCTCTAGGAGCACCCATCATCTCAGGATTTGGACAGGCGGTAGGACATTTGGGCCTCTTATCCTTGGGTTTTTTTCTTGGATCCTTTCTCCTTCGGCTCCTTCTCCTTTGGATCTTTCTCTTTCTTCTCAATAATAAATATATTCATCCACTCATCTGGATGAATACCCATTCTAGAATGAGTTAACGTGGTCTCTGAACTCTTGAGCCTGTGGAATATTTTAAATAATTCTTGAGCTAAAGCATGAGTCTTCTATGAATCATTCCATGTCACATTGGGTGGAATAAATTAATCACACATGTCACCCAAAATTGGAGCCTCTGATATCATGTGTGCATCCAATAGATTGATGCCTACTTATCGATGTTTCAGATGGAAAAAATTAGTTTCTGGGCTCTAGTGGCTGAGTATCTTCGGAATGATGTTATCATGTCTGTAAACATATGTTTTCCCAACCCAAATATCTTAGTATATCGCAACTCCTTTCAGATCCTAGAAAAACTCTGTATAGGTTTGTCGCACCCAGTATGCCCACATCCATGTTGGCTTCACACCTCCCCCATGACGAAAGTCCCGACTTTTATTCCAGCCTTTGGATTGATCTATCTGAGCATTTCAGATGATTGAAGGATGAAAATGGGGTTGCAGCTCAGGCATATGAGGTTTCAGATCTAGACTACAAGGGATATGATGCATCATGTGGGCCTTCTCCACTGTTCCAGCATTTATAAATACTCCTCTACATGAGATATTCGATGATGAAAAGTTGGTATAATTTTGAAACCATGAAAATGGGAGATAGTTCTTTGATTTTGGAACAGTAACTTCTCGCAGATGACCATAGCCATACAGAGGAAAATAAATGCTTTGGGGGAAGTCACGATGATATTTCTACAGATACGTATCCAAATCAGGAAGAGTGCTATCTTTCACGGTATAATAATCATGGCCAATGATATCCATCATATCATCAAGACGCTTGCTTGACAGTTCATCAGTCATTCTTATTCTAATGAGAGCCACTGATCTGCACAAAAGTTGAATAAAATAACTCTTAAATGGTTTTATTTTTCATAAAATTTTTGAAGGAATTCATAAAAAATGGCAAATGCATTAAGGCGCGCAAGTATGGATGTGTCACGCAAGAGTTAATCCACCGCACATGTTTTTGGCGTGCATGTATAAACCTCACGCGTCCAAATACCATAACAGCAGCGCAACAACGAAGAAACAGAGCAAAACGAGCAACTTGGGCTGTGAAGGTGACCGATGCAGCGAGTGCTTGAAAATCCAATAATCAGGTGCTATGCACAATAAATGATTGCATATTTATAGGCCAGGAGGCCCACCTGTGCGCCTACAGCCAGCGTGCTCCATCCAGTGCACTCCAGCCCTGCGTGACCTGAACCTGCGCGATGATGGTTGCGCGGTGAACACCTATGCGCCTCTTTAGATTTTGTTTTCCTCTTTTCCTCAGAGTCACATTCTTACTCTTCTGGATCAAATTCTGAGGGGGGACATTTGTTGACACTCCTTTTTGTCACATTGTCTAATATAATGGAAAGGGAAATGACATAGAACAAATTGATTCATCCTTTAAAGAAAACATCAAAAAATCGACAAAGGAAAGAACAAGGCTTCAAATGCACATGCACCGTGAACGCTCCCTTACTGTTACGCATGTATACTTGCGCGCCGCCAAATGGTCGCTCAAGTGACTTGTGCGCCCTAATTAATAATCACTCGAGGTCTTTTCCAGCCTATAAATATACTATGTGGGCCCCCCATTGGAGGGGAAATTTTTCCATAATTCAGATATAGAGCTCTGAAATCCCACGTCTCTTCTTCTGGTCTTCCGAACACTTCTAAGGTAATTATTTACCTAGAATGGATGGTCTAAACTATAGGATTAATGTATAAGTGTTAGAATTCACTAACACATGCATGCCTAACGTGTTTTACACTTAAGGGAAATGAACATACTTGCACGCCGCCCTACTTCATCACCAAAACATGCACGCCTCTCTTCTGGAAGTAACTCAGGATAATTCTAAAGGCTTTGGTCAAGGATCGCCCAAGTGTTACCCTACTGGTTACCAATCACGCAAGTACCCATGTGTCACGCAGGTATACCTGCGTGACCAGTACTTGTGTGCCCATGCAGTACCTACGCGCCTACAAGGACTTGTGTGCCCCTGCCTTTTTGGGTGCCCTTCTTTCCCATTTAACCCCTCTTATACCATTCCACCTCTCCTATTCAAGATTCAGTCATCAATACATTCTTCAAAGTCATTTATGGCAGGTTTTCATAATTAAATTCTTATCTGAAATGAATTATATGGAATATCTCTCAAATCCTAGTGATTTAAACATCTTTATATCACTAAATTTTTATATTTCATTCATTCAACCTCATCCTTTAAGATGAGAGAACCCCTTAACCTAGGCCTCCTTTTCATGAGTAATTCCCAGTCATAATTCCCAATAATTTTGGGCATCCTCCTTAGGATTAATCACCACATTCCCTAATCTGTGCAACCTTTTCTGGAGTAAGCCCCAATCATAAAATTCCCAAATAGGGGCATCCTCCTTAGGAGTAATCCCCAATCTTAAATTTCACAAATATGGGAATCCTTATTAGGAGTAAGCCCCAACCATAATTATCTTAACCCGGGAATCGTTTTCATGAGTAATCCCCAGTCTCAAATATGGGCATCCTCTTCAGTAGTAAGCCCCATGTCCCTTAATTTTTCAAGTCCCTTATCTTGGGGTTTTTTCTCAGGAGTAAGGCCCAACCATTATATCTCTTAACCACTCTTAATTTCGTTTTGATCTGGGCTTCCTTCTCAGGAGTAAAACCCAATCATAAGTCCCCTACTAACATGGGCATCTTCTATAGGAGTACGCCCCAAGATTAGAGTATCTAAATCTCCATGAACACATATACCATTATGAACCATGTTCCTATTTTTTTCACTGAATAAAATCTTAATCTTCATCTATTTGGGCAGTCATACACACATAAGCCCCACATCATTGCATCTTATGTGGAACAATTGTCTGGTTTCACCAATACCTATTATTTCTCACACCGAGCATGACTCACGTGAGCTTAGAGTGTAAATGTAATAATAACATATTTTTTGATCCATCAATCATGAAAAAACATCATACTCCCTTACTTGAACTATGTGGGTTTTGATTCCTTTTTCTAAGAAAAGGATATGCAGGTAGCCCATCTGCGGGTATGATCCTAACTCTGAACTAATCCATGCCCTTCTGAATGACAATAAACTTCAAGTTCCCCAATGAGTGGATTTAAAACTAGTAAGGTCATCATAATTACCAAGATACATTTATTTATTAAAGGATACCATTGATTAATAATATCTAAACAAATACATATGATTCTCTATCGATGAAGAACCTCGAATACATATAAAAGATTCTATAAATCTCTTATATATCAATCATTGATTGTCAGATCTAAAGGAAATATAATTTTATATTGGGTATTGTAATAAGGATTTACGAACATAAAATAAATCTATAATCACAGTCCCTGAGTAGACATTAATTCCCCTAAAAAAGGTGTGATGAGTCCATCCTCACATCCACTCGACCAATGAAAATTCCTAAGCCTCATCAGTCCACAAATAATGAGAGCCTACCTTTGGAATGCATGTTCAAATGGATATGGAATCATTGGATGTTTCTGGTTCTATGAACAAACCCATTTGAAACCGCTTGGAATGATTGAATCCTAAATCAATGAGATCATCCCCAATTCCATAAGGAAGCATTAATGATCTATAAACATCTATGATTCTATCCAATGGGTTACGGAATAATTTTTCGTCTTTTTGGCCGAATAACTCTACATGAAGAGATGTCATTCATTTTACCAATAAAACCTCTACGGGTTTTTTATAATGATATATATATTCTTTATATTCTATTTATAACATTTTTATAACACTGGAGTAATTATATTTTTTATATCTCCATAACTCTTATTTAGTATGAGATATTATAATGTCTCTCATCTGTTCGATGGAATACCACCTCGTGAAGTGAGGTGAGTCCTCTATCAAAAACACTCCACATAGAAGGTTATAAGGATAATTTTTATGATTGAATGATATTTACATGAATTAATTATTATATTCATGTCAAATATTTCATTATAAAAATATAATATTCATTTTCATTATTTATTTTCTCTCAGTTATATATCATAACTTCGATTGTGTACGTGTGAACTATCTCCTTCAAGAAGAAATGTGACTATATTTTTATCACCAAACCACATGGATGACGTATATAAGTATATAATTTTATATATATTATTTTATGATTCTTATTTATATTTTATAACTTACCAAACAACATTACATGATTATCTTTGAAAATTGGAAATGTAACTATTATGTACGTATGACCTACTGTATCAATGTTCATAGTGTACATCATTTTTCATAACCATCGTTTATGATTGGTTTTAATATTATAATTATTTTTAAAATATGACCATTATTTCTTTATTATAATTATTGAGATTATGTAGTGATGTTATATTTGAAAAAATGGATCATTAATGGGAAGACATACATAATAAAACATGGAAATGAAAAAAAAAATTAATGAATTGTTATTAATGAATGATTGATAATATGTTATAAAGTGATTATATGTGATATTATAAGTATTAATATGGTCCTCATTTAAGATAATAACATATTTAAAACCACTATACCGAATTTTGATGAGTGTTCAATGAAAAGGAAGCATGGGAAAAGTTATTCATTGACACATTTGCCATTCATTGGGTTAAAATTAGAATTCATTTATTATTCCATCATAAGATTATTTTTATAGTACATTTTAATTACATCTGATACATTTGTAATTTCCTATGTTTATTAATAATTGAAACATATAATTATGTTTTTTATTAACATTCAGTTCAAGGTTACGTTAATTGTAAATTCTTATTTCACAATCACATTCTAATGAGGATTGTTTATTCTTGAATATGAATTTAAGAAAATATATTCTCATCCCAAAACATGTTTTCATAAAATGGATTCATAAATTACATAAACATTGTAAATTTTATTTATTATTTGAATTTTTACCCATATTTGTTTTAATTTTTTTAAAGGGTTCTTATGTTGATTTACAAAAATATGCATTTAGATTTTATTGAAATTGTGAATGGAATGGTGGGGTAATTTTCTAAACAAGGAATTTGAATAACCATTTTATAATAAAATGGTAATGTTATTTTGGACACGTAAATCATGTATGGAATTATCGACTATCATGATCATAATTTCATTGAATCTTAATTTGAATGTTTATAAGGATCGTTTAAAATAAATTTTTTCTTTGTATTATCAAAACTATATGTTTTTTAATTGCTATTTTCAATGAAATGGACATTTTAAATGATTTTATATTTCAAAATGAATGTGATATTTTCCTCAATAATGTTGAAAACATTTTTCTATTGAGTTTCTATTCATCCATGAAATAAACCATTTAATGTACTTATCCACAATTTGGGATATGTTGTATTGATATCATCAGTATTCTTTTTACAAATGGTTTATGGTCAATTTTATTTTGGATGTTCTTTTTTGATACCATAAACTATATTATATTTGATGGTTTATTATTTTTATTATTTTTCTGACATATTTATTAACATTGGATAAGTTATTTTTTAATATATATTTTTATGGGGACTATATTTCAGCCACTTAATATGTGGAATGAATTAGACATAGTAAGTGTTAGGTGATACTGAATACAAATAGATTGTCAAGGAATCAATAGATATCATAATAAAAAAAATCAAATTTTGAAACACTGTGATTTTGTACCTAATAGTTTTAGATTTTCATGTGAAAGGCCTTGATAGAATGAGTCTTATGAATGGTCTTGAAAAAAATAATTTTAGAAACCTGAATTAATTTCAATCCTGTATATTTAAACTATTTTGTGTAGGTTATCAACATTAATGTTCTTATAAAAGATCATGATTGTATGATTATGACATTTTACATTATAAATTTCCTCATTATGTTTTCTGTTATAAAACATACATTTGATTATACAACTAGTTATAAAATACATGTTTTTTGTGGTTGTATAATGGAATTATTTATTCATATTTAATTAATTCCACATAATTCTCATGTTATTGAATAATTGCAACATGTATCAGTTACATACCTTTCCATATATATTATTAGTTTTTAATTCATAAGATCTATTATACACATATCCTTACATATATTTTGAACTCACCATTTTCCATTGTTTTCCCCAGTATACTATGGTGAATTTTATTATTGATATGTAGGGATATGCTAGATGGAAAAATAATATTCATAAAAAAATAATATGTTATCATTTTTGTATTCAAATTTAATATAGTAATCATCCAGGAATCTATTTTTAAAATAGTACTAAACTATTTGTTCCTTTGTGATGTGATTCCATGTATTCTATACCAATGAAATTATGATGATAGTGGATCTGGGTTTCTGGAGTCCGGAAAATTATAGTTGTATTCAAAAGATGTTTAGTAGAACCCTTGAGAACCATATTTATGACAACATAGTAACGGATCATAACCCATCGATACAATTAGATGATCAGAATACAATATCACCATTATTTTTTGGTAAGGTATATATTATGTGATTTTTTCTTACAATAATTCCATATATGGAATTTATATTTATAATTCATTCTAGTATAGTTGTACCTTGAGGAATTAACTTTTAAAATGGTGCACTAGGATTCACCTGATTGTTAGAGGTGTAAAAAAGGGACTTAATTTTCAAATAATTGTACACAAATTCGGTATATTCATAGGATAATTCCAAATTTCATTTCAAATATTATTTAAGGATTTCAAAAAGTGATAATAAAAAACAACCATAATAATTATTTGGATATTAGCTATGAGGATTCAAAGAGTAGGATGCAACCCATGCCCTAATGATGACAAACCTTGCATCAGACCTTCCCCCTCGATTGGGGGGAAGGGATTCATCGTCTATCAAAAATTATTGATGACATTAATTTCTCATATTTTTACCCCAATTACATACCTACATTCCCTATGACCCTCTTGGACCCAATGTCCATGATTTGATCGAAGGTTACCCAAAACCATTGACCTCACCCTTGTAGATCACATATTCCTCCTATTTGACGAATCTAATGATGATTACACAATTCATGCATCAACATCCATCGATGAATTCATTATGTTGATTTATTTTTATAATATTGTGTTTAATATGATTGAGCAATTGTGGGCCTTTTCTACAACAGACGCATCATTTTATGGTTCTCATCATAGGGTTTTTTGCTACTGTTCTTCTCTATCGCTCTCTGTATCCCCATCGACTATTAGTTATACCTTCTCTAGTGGACCTAAATCAACCACATGATAAATGACTCATCGGTGACTACTGTTTGGGTGAGATATCTTGAACTCCAACATCCTTTTCAAAAACCTTTTATTTCTCAAATTTTTGGATACCATGTTGGCTATTTTCATCACACAGATAGCTAGACTAGATCACTTTTTGATCTAATTTATCAGAAAATATACATTAAAGTGGATGTTTTAAGTCATCCAATTGGATTCATTTGGGTTGATTTTTTAGATGTATTTGGATACATGTAGTTAGTTATATTCGAGTCTTGGATTGATTTTCGTCCCTCATGCAAGAAATCTGGGCCCACGTTAGTAGTGTGTAGACAGGGGGGATTAGATTCTAAGGGTCATGTGAGTAGGGAAAAATGAGTGGTTACTTGATATGTAACTTGTACGAATGATAAAATTCCAATTAGGGATAGAATTGGTTGATATAAATCTTCCAATGTTGTTCATACTAGAACTCAAAAGGGTGGGGAGAAGGATGGGTTATTGATTGTTGTACACCTAGTTGAGTAGTCGATTCTACGTGGGCCAGAAAAAGAGATCACTAAACAGAAGAATACTAGTAAATTATATAATGATTCAAATGTTTTTTACATCACTTTCAACTTCACGGATCTTAATACCACATAAAGATTCCTCGTTCTCGTTTGGACACATGGCCTCAAGCGCATTTACACAAATTCCAAATACTTCCAACTAGTAGTGAGGGATTAGGGTGTGATAGTGGGGAAACTGGGCCTACATTAGCAGAGTGTAACACAACACAACTAATTTTAACAGTAGCGTAAGTAGTAAAAATCTTGCAACTGAAGTAAGAAACAGATGACTGAAAGGTAAAGATAGAAATATGGCATATAATATCATAATGATGCAGTATGTCACATGTTCTAATGAATTAGTGAAAATATGATACACTGTTATTAAGTACAATATGGTACTATTGTACAAAAATACAAAGAGAAAAATAGAAGCATCAGAAGCCTTGGCTTGGTCCCATGCTATCCAACACCCATGAAACTTTCACGTACCTATCTATGGATTATTTCCCCTATCAACACCTGCATAAATATAGATAATTTGGTCCAAAATTCATGACCCAAATAAGGTGAGCGAAATGAATCTTACTAGGCAACCACTAAATGTCTCTGCCAATCTGTTTGTGAGTATATGCAACAATAAATGTATAACAATGAAATAATAAATCATGGTAGTACTAAAAGGTAAACAATCATCCTTGTATTGATTAATTTATACCATTCATTTTAATTAATTCCATTACATTTATTTATATGTTGTAGGGATCCGAAAATGTCTAGTCAATTAAATATTCATGTAAACACTCCAAACACCGTAGTAGGAAATCTATCAGGTAAAAGGAAAAATGAAACCAACCATTTTCATTATCTTTTAAAATGTGTCGTATGTAATTACATAGTCAAACCTCAATTAAAATACATGATCTCATGTAGTCCATAGACCTAAAAAATCCTCTCCCACCAGCAATTTCCCAAAGGTATAACAAAACACAGCCCATAGACACTGAAAATAACTCCCACAAGGATGACAAATTTCTTCCTTCATGCAGAATAATTCAATAGAACCATGCCCGTCATATAATAAATTTTAATTGAAAAGATTTTAATTTAGAAATTCATCTCAAAAAACCCATAAAAAAGAAAATATATGCACAACCATGGTTATCATAATCCAAAAGGCCTAAAAATGCACATCCAAGGGAAATTCACCCGCGGGTGGCCCTTAATCAAAACAACCTGTCTAAACATGATTAAAATCATAAAATTATTCACCTAATCATCCATAGGCATTAACACATATCAAGGAATCAATAATGATACACCTAAAACATGGGTTTTTAGAATAATATCACATATAAAAAACATGACATTACCAAACTAGAATGAGACGACATTCCACATTGTGGTATGACTTTCCTCATCTAGACTCAACTTCCAATTCAATCTAGAATGGTATATATATATGAAAAAGATATTTATTCAACATTAAATAACATCTTTCAGAATATAAATTACCAATAATGGATCAAGATAATTTTATCACTCACTAATTGGGTTCAAATGAGACTAAAATTGATTGATTCAGAGTTTAGATGATCAACGGTGATGAGGATGATGTTACAGTGCTCCTTCTAAGATCCCCCAGTGAGCCCACTATTCAATCTCAAAAATGGAGAAGATATTGCCTGTTTTAAAGAAAAAAAACAAAATAAACTGTTTGTATGTACATATACATGTCATGTATATCAATTAACTATTTATTTGGCAGTTTAATTATGCCGATCTACTTTCTAGGGCGTGCCTACATGACTACATGATGTGTACTAGGACGTACCCAACATGTTGAATTTTTTTCAACTTTTTCATATCTACAAGACTAGAAAGCATGTATTACATTCATAAAAAACCAAAAAAAATTGGTGTGATTGTAGTTATACATGGATTTTACCCCTATGTCAGTTCATGGGATAGTAATGATTCCAAATACGGTATATTTCCCCCTGCTTTCTCAAAAAAATAAATAAAAGAAAAAAAATAAAAGAAAAATTTGTTTCAAAAGAATAACTAAGTTATTAAAAACGTCCCATATTAAATTAATTCATCCCTCAATTGACTATAAAAGTGTTGTTTTGTAATATAAATGAGTAACTCTTACTATGGAGCACACAAGTCGGCCTCCGACTCCCATGTCTCATAAGCACCCGTACAAATGGAACTGACCGACCTCTGAGAACATTTGTTCATATATCAACAATACAGATCATATTATTCTCAAAGGATGCTTCAACCTATATCCCATACACCCTGGGATTAAAAACGTGACATGGTTCTGAGTGATAGAGTTGTAACTAAGATATATGGAAGACGTCATGAATGGCTTGGTACCTCTGAGGTAACTGTAGCTAATTAGAAATCATGCTGACTCTCTTCAGAATCTCGTACACACTGACATAAATTGTTTTATTATTTCCCATTCACCAGATTATCATGTGTCCCAACAATGGAGTGAAATGAAGGAAGACACGATACCCAATATCAAACTCCAATGGTCATCTCTGGTGATCATCATATGATTTCTGGTGGTACTTCTTGGTATCCATCTGCTTACAAATCAACTACACCATCTTAGTGGTATCTTGGACACAGTGATGTGCAATCATAGCTTCCTCTCTTCATTATATCCAACACAGGGGTGACCGGCATGTCCGCTCGTACAAAGCTTCATATGGCCCCATATGATGAGTATCCTAGAATATATTATTATGAGAGAAATCATATAGTGGTATATGATTCTCCAATGAGATCCCAAAGAATAGAACACTTGATTTCTACATTTCCAATAGCACCTGTATCGTACTCTCAGACTATCCATAGGTCTGAGGGTGGTGTGATGTTCTTAGAAGCACCTTCTTACCCTGTGGCCTCAGAAAACTCTTCAATAAATGAGACTTAATGTGGGTTTCCCAGTCTAATATGATAGAATGAGTCAACCCATTATGTTTTACCAACTATCATATATACAACATACAATGATCATCTACAGTAATGGTCTCCATTATTTGAATGAAGTGAGCTTCCATCCTAAACTTGCTAACTACAACCCACACGACAGTGTTGCCGATATGTGAGCTCCATAACCCTATCATGAAATCCATCATGACATCCACCCATTTCAACTCCAGAATAGGTAATTGCTATAAAATACTATTTTCCCACTGATTTTCTTCCTTCACCATCATACAGGTGGAACAAGTGTTATCAAAACCAGCTATATACAACTTTATACCCGACCACCAGTACTGATGGCGCAAGTCAAGGTATATCTTGGTGACTCTAGGTTACACTTCCCAAGATGAATCATGAATCTCCCACATCATCTCCTCACATATATTCAATAGAACTAACACACATCCATTGATACACAAACACATCATTCTCATCTATCGTCCATCATGGAGGAGTGTCCACAATGACGACACTGACCTGTAGAACTAGTCCTTCAGAATTTGATAGTTTCCTAATCTTCACTATGTCTAGTAGGGTAGAGGAAACTGTCAAAGATGCAAGATATTTCTATCCATGAATATCCTACACCTCAAAATTCTTCATAGAGAACAAATCCATAAGCTTCCACTCAACACTATCCTCTTACACTACATGTATTTGATTCCTTCTACTCATTGTGTCTGCCACTACATTAGTTTTTCTATGTGTATATGCAAGCTCAAAATCGAAAAAAAATCTATTCCACCAACCATCATGGAATCATATTTAAATCATTCAGATTTAAGATGTATATGATGCATTTTTCCCCATGTACACCAAAAAAATAACTCGCAATAAATAATTTCTCCATCAACACAAGGCATTAACAACTGCTGAAAACTTGAGATTATGCTTCGGGCAATTCCTCAAATCTCCCATCAAATTCCACAACCCAAACACAACAACACTATTAACCTACATATGAACTTTTCCTTGCACAATACCTTATGCATCATAGTATAATTTTTAACTCTTTAATATATATAGTAATATTTGTATCCGTTCTAAAGTCAAGAACCCTTTCATCTAATGAACAGTTGCGTCATAAAAATATGACCATTCAAAATTCACACCATTCTTAGTCAATCCTGTAATCAAAACTTATATTCATGAGAAGTCCTATATAAATCTCATGTAGTAACCATAAGGCCCTATGAAAATCAGCACCTCAAAAATTTTATTGGGCTTCTCCTAGGTAACTGCAACTGCCACATTCTCTAGGTACACTGATACTCTTATCTCTAAGATGACGTGACCGAGGAATGGATCTGATCCATTGATGTGTGGAATTTTGTGACCAATGCATATAACTATTTCTCATTCAGCATATTTAAAATTATCTTAAGATGTCTAGCATGAATGTGTCTATAGTAAGAATGAAAAAATTATTCATCCATGAAAACAAGAACAAAATAATCTTGGTAATGATGGAATACACAGTTCATCATTGCCATCAAAATTGGTGGAATGTTCGTGATACAAAATGGAATAACAAGATACTCAAATAGACAATTCCTACTAGGAAAAGTGGTACAAGGAATGTCTTCATTTAGAACATGTACCGGATGATATCGTGAGAATTATTTATTCTTCGAGAAATATTTTACAACTCAGTGAAGAACAAATAGGTCATCTATGCAGGGTATGGTATTTCAGTTTTTAACTATCAACCAGTTCAGTTTAAGATTGTCCACAAAAATATTGAACTATACACCTTCATCACAAAAAGGACATGAGAACCACACAAATATGTTCCAGGTTAAGAGAAACCCTTATATTCTAGAACATACAATTGTCTTTTGGGATTTTAAAACTCCATTGTAGAATTATATCAAGAAGGATTGGATGTCGGTGCTACCCCAGGCACTAGATTGATAGTGAACTCCCCCTCTCTAACGAAAGGCAAGAGTTTGATGTTATGAGGGAAAGAATCACTGAAATGATATTATGCGGAATGGTAGTCTTCTAGAAATGTTCCTGAGTATTTGAGATATAGACTCACAATTTGGGTTATCATTCTTCTCAACCCATGTTGCTCGGGTCCATCACTACATGACTAGATATCCTGTTCATCCTTATGTAGAAAAACTATGACATTGTGTGATGTGAAAATAACTTTTTGGCGGTAGAAATCAAAAAAGGATAAAAAAGGAACAAACTAGTCTATTTTGAGAATAACATCAATGCCTATAATCAATAAGACATAGAGGTACCCAAGAAGGTGAGACCCAAAATTCTCAAGGTAGAATCCTTGCACAGACACACACATATAATTCTAATCTCAAATGATGTTTCTATAGTCAAATCATAAAAATAAGTATAAACATAGATCCCAAGGCATTCCACAATGGATACTTATATAAAACTATGTGTATCACCTATTTCAAAAATGTATATATGATCAATTATAGGTGACTTGGTTAGTACCTCTGACAGTAGAAGCTCAATTATCATACTCCTGTATGTTCTGTGTCACTAAATAATTCTAACTTGCACCATAACCCTGAGACACTGATTTGATAACCTGAGATGATAGACCCTACTGTAACTATGATATTGGGGTCTGACTACCAAGTTCAAGACCACCACTTTGTACTAAGCTCCCCAATGTATTCCAGTTTCTAGACTGGTGATTAACTACTGACCCATGCTCTTACATGTGGAGTCTATATAGAAGCACTCTCACTAGCCACTGGTGGAAATTCCATGTAGTTGAACTGTAGATGGCCAATCCAAACACATGCTCGGCAGTCTACTAGATCCCTTGGTCACTAATTCCTCTTGTTATTGACCTTTTTTACACTGGTAGTACATCACCAGGCCAAAATTGGAAATTTTTTGCAGCTACATTCACCGCGAGATAACTCTCCCTGAATCATCCACTTTCCAGATAAGAATGTCCTAGATATCAAGGTTTAACATCCCTGGATTGCACCACTAGATTCCCTCTTATTGGACACTGTGATCAATTATTAATTCATAACACCATATAAAGAATGAAACCTAAATAAATTCACCACTATATTCCCATGTCCTTCCATTTATGGAGTATGATCCTCACTGGTCACCTGGCATAATGTTTGTGGTCATCACACTGGAATGTCACTACTCTGTCAAGAACATGTCATAGTTCAATATCATAATCAAGGATTTTATATTAGGACTGGAAAAAATGAACATGAAATGACACTATGAGATTGAAAAAAGGGACTACATTGCTTGTAGAAATACTACACAACGTGTACCCTCAATTTATCACATGTTTGTGTTCCATCTCTAACATGGGTGTTTATCAACCCCTGTTAAACGTCATGTTCCACATGCAGACTACGTATACACATGTTTGTTATCCGGACCATGTAATTCGACATGGTTAGGACCACATGTGTTCTGTATGGGAAGGCTACATGGCATGTACCGAATGTACATTGTCTGTTCTAATCAAAACTCCATAGCCTGTTTGCTATCACACGATCCCTTACACACTCATATACTCTACACCATGTTCTTCTGAATACATGGAACATTGTCTCCCCCAAACAGGAAAAACTAACAGTGTGTTAGGATAAAATAAATTCTATGAATACTTTTTTATGACAAATTCTCTTGATTTCATAGGATATCCCCATTCATTAAAAAACCCATGTAGTTGTATGTGAAATTATTATCTGTGAGGGCCCATACTACCCTCAAATAATTTTATGGAACCCATGAATAACAAATCCAAAAAAAATTCTATACTAAAATGTTGAATCATGATCCACCAAATTTCCTTTTAAAGAGGGACAATAAACCTCATAGATCAACATTTGGAAACCATCCAATTCGAACCATATCACAGACCAATGCACCAATCAAAATACTAGGAATATCTATTAACGTACTGTCACAACCACATGAATTTAAAGCATGACATTTATCACAACAACATGAAATATTTAATTAATCCATTATTTCAGGGCATATTTCATTGCATATGATTCTATCAAGTGGTAATGCGATTCATACCCTCACATCATCAGGTTGCAACAAAAAAACCACAATAATATAAATATTAAAAAAAAATCCAAAAGTACAATATATTTCAAGGCAATTTGGATATTCCCTACACACGGGGTAGCTTTTCCCAGAAAAAACAAATTACAAAATTTTAATCATTTTAATCATTGAAAAATAGTAAAGAAAACTATAAAAGTGTCTTCTCTAATACCACATTGTAATTTCCTGGATCAAAAACCCCAAAATCCCTCCCCGTACTCGATTGTAAAAATTTTCCCACGTGAATTTCCCAAAACAATAGTCGATACCGACTAGCTGTGTGGGCCGAGGGTTTGATAGTGCTAAAACTATTCCAGCATTAGAAGACTGTAACACATCCAAACAAATAATTAAAATAGCAGAAGCAGTATGAAGCATGAAACTGAAGTAAACAATAGAAGACTAAAAGGAAAAGATAACCAGACGACATATAATATAATAATGATGCATTATGTCACATGTTCTTTTAATGAATTGAAAATAAGGTCCACTTCTACCAATTACATTACAATACCAAGACTGACATATAATCAATTTAAATTGGTAATAATTTATTAAAGCAATTCATTTCAAACTAAAAATAAAATGGAAAATAGTGACATCAACACATTAATCTTATGCCAAAAGGACAAAAAATAGTTATCCAAGGGAAATTCCTATGAGGGCTGGCACTTAATCAAAACAAGAGGTCCCAGCATGAATCAAATAGTATAATTAATCTCCAAAACATTTTTAGACATTAACATGGGTCAATGGATCTATAAGGGGAAAATATTAACATGCATGCATGGAAAAAAGATAATATAAACAACATGAAATTACAATATTAGCATAATACCACTGACATCCTCATGTTATAACTCTCCTCATCCGGCCTCAACATCCAATTAATTCTACAATGGTAGAGATATAAAAAACAAGGATATTAAATCAATCTTTAATAACTAATTTGAAAATTGAAATTACAATGAACAACTCATGAATAATCGATCGCTCAACGATCGGTTTCAAATGAGATTAATGGTGATTGATTTAGAGTTTAGATGATCAACCAGGAAGAGATTGATGTTCAGACGCTCCTCTTGAGTTCCCTTGGCGAGCACATTGTCCAATCTATCAAATAGATAGGATAAAACATGTTATATGCAAAAACAAATACACAGTTTGTAATTAAATATACACAACATGTATATCATTTAACTATTCATTTGGCCGATAAATTTTGTAGACTAACTTTCTAGGGTCGGCCGACATGACTACACAGTGTGTACTAGGATGTAAATGGCATGTAGTTAGTTTTTCCACTATTTCATAAAAACATGACTACACACCAAGTATTCCTATAATTCATGGCCAAAATCCATGGCGTGTATGTACTATTACATGATTCATACCCCTATGTTAGGCCCTTGGATAGTACTGATTCCAGTTCCTGACTTTTTTTCCTTTTTTTCCCAAGAACATCTTAATGGAAAAAATAAATAATGAAACTCATACCTAAAAGTAAGAACCAGGTTTTTACGCCAATGTAAGATTATCTGGCATCCAAAAGAATACAAAATGACATGTATAGTGTAAATCTAATGAAACACTTGAGGTTGTAAATTTGGAGGTTGTGTCTTTAATAAAGGGACCGGAAAGTACTACTAAGGTATGTGCTCTTTTTGTTTTTAATTTTATATCATTCAATTTAATTGAGGATTCTTATATTGGGGATTTGTGACATGGTAGTACAATAATCCATTATGTAGAAACATAAATGAATGTTGATGGAGGTGCAAGGCATCTGAAGGCTACATCATATGTAGATATTTTGTTTTTAGAGTACAGAACCACTGGAAGAAAGTGTTCCAAAGAGATTATGTCTATGAGATTCTATACAATGGTTAATAATTTAAGTATGCAGGGTCTTACATTGAGTGTCATGGGCCCAGACCCGTCCATAACGGTTGGTTCACTAAAAAGGTCATGAAAGAGAAGGGAATTTCCAATTATAAACCTTGGAAATAAATTCAATGGATTGAATTGTGATTTGAGGGGACATGATTGTGATGAAACTTATGAAGAGAACATCCTTATTGAATATGGAGTCCATGGGGTGAGTTGAGTAATGAGTCTTATTATATTTTCTCTACAGTGAGTGGTGACATGCATCAGGGTAGAGGGATTCCAGCCTGATGATGATGAAGGGTCCTAGAGAAAATTGGTGGGGTCGAATGTACTATATCTATTTACCCATACCAATGGAGATAAAAACCCTAAAAAAGATGATATTCAAGTTGATGGATGGGTATCCCAATGATTTTTTATTTTATTATGAGACAGAGGTTACAGATAATGGTGAAGTTCTATTTGAGGGTGTTATGACTGAAAAATAAAGCGATGCAGGTGAAATTTCTTGGAAACAGAGGAATTTCGTATGCTTTTAGGGGTAGAAATATTAGAGGAGTTTATCAGGATTAATGAAAAAATGTAGGATGCATATTAAATGATCTAAAGATAGCTCGATGTGGATGTTAATAATTATCAGCAATGATGGATTGAAAATAATGTTCATATAATAATAATATGATTCAATAATTCTATGAATAATAATGAGGGGTACAATAAAACATTGGATAAATAATTGTATCACTTTATAGACCCTATAAAAGATGATCAAGATATATTACTAAACACCCTACTTTGAAAATATTTAGGGAGACTGTTTCAAATTGGATTATGTTTTCATTGATTAATTTTGTGTTTTAGTTTAATATTATTCATGGGATAACGTTTTGGGTTATAACATTTCCACTTAAAATTGTTTTTGAAAATAAAAAAGTAAATTTTAGAGTTTAGTTGTGAATTAATAATTTCACTAGTTTTTGGGTTGTACATATGATATATAATAATCTATTGTATTCCATTTTTTATAAATGGATCGTAGTGTAAGGAATGGAAAATTTATCAATGAATGTAATTTGAATATTAATAATCATCGTTTCATTAATGGGATTAAACCAATTTGTTAAATTGAACTAGACCCCCATAGAGTGTCATTAAATGAGGACGTACTATCACATGCTGAAAAGGAAGAGGAATAATTATCAACGTATAATGCTTTCAAAGGGAAAACTATAATATGTGGATGGAGGTAAAATGTGAAAAAATGGTAATAAAAAATGTTGTTTTATCCTACATGAGATAATTATTAAAATAATAACCACTGTATTTTATTAATTTTAATGGTATATTTCTACAAGAGTATATAAAAAGAAAAATGAGCATGGGATAACAATGATAAGGAAAAATACACCAATGTAAAATGGTTTTACTATATAGAGATAGATAGGTACACATTATAATGACTCATGTATCCATGAAATATTTCTCTTGAGAATTAAATTCATCTAGTTAATATTCGGTTATACAACATAAGAAGAAGAGTGATTAATTTTTTGGTGTTTGGATTTCATAATTCTGTTATTTGAGTATTTTATCAATGACACCATGGTGACATGATATAATAAATTTTTTAGGAATTTATCATTTTACATTTTTATTAAAGATTTGAATGTGTATATTGATTAGTACACATCACTAATAAGAATTATTCATTTTAATGATGATCTTATAGTAAAACACATGATGGATGTAAATATAACCCTTCATATAATCATGGTGTTGATAAAATGATGATGGGATATTGAGATTATTGATATGGTGAAAGTAAAAAAGGACATTACCAACTACATTGGAAGTGGTTAACATTTTATTTTGAAAAAGTTGTTCATGCTATCATTAATGGAGTAAACAACATTTTTTTATTTGTGGAATATTTCCCATAATCAATGTTTTATTTTTGGAATGTAAAATAATTCATGTATATAATAATTTAGTTTGTAATTAAGGGTTTTGAATGTTTTATGATATTGAAGAACAAATTTATTAACATATTTGGTATTCATCGATTAAAATCTACATCATGTTGTTTTATGGGTTATTGGTAAGTTCAATATTCAAATTTTGTGACCATATTTCTTAGTTTTTGGATCCCAATATTTGTGAAGGGTAATATTGAAAACATTTCATTACCTATCCCCCCAATATCCAACTAATGACTACCCCAAGACCATCTCTAATAAGAATGTGGCTTAATATGATTTTCGAGTATGAATATCATATAAATGGGAGGTATTATCCCAAAATACCTGTACACATGAAAACATATCCAATCATAAAACATTATTAAATTTAAAAAAACTAATAAATATTATTGCATGAATCTATGATCCCACAATATAGGATGATAGTAATATCCTAAAAGTGGATGAGGGGGTAAAATACATCCCAAACCAAAAACTAGAAATACTAACACCTTGTTTATGGGATAAGACTAATGTCAAATGAAGTCTCTTAATAAAAACCTTATTCTAAAAAGTACATTATATGATCCACACACTCCTTATCCTCTGAGGATTAATTCCAATGAGGTATCATCTTATAAGACATGACATGTGTGGGAAAACCCAAAGCGGGAATGAGAATAAAAAAACCTAGTAGGGAACCCCAAAAACACTAATCACAATGAACCATGTATCTTTATATCAATAAAAAATATAAAAACATATATAACAGAAATATCTTGATATACACATGAAATACATGACAGCACTAGTTGGTCATAACCAACTGCCATCCAAGGATTTTTTTAATAGAAAAACCACAAAGTCGTACTCGCCATCTATAAGAGAATATAACGGGGAATTAGTGAATGTAAATTTTATTTCATCAAAAGAATAAAAAAATTATCATTTGAAGTAATCATTACTTCCTTATGATATAGTGTAGTCATCTGATATTCCAACATCGAGAATTCCATCATGTACCAGTGATAAAATCCATCTATTCCCAAGAAGATTTATATCAAGAAGACATTTTATGGTTTCTTAGATGTAATATCATCCTTCACCTTCTTAGGATAAACTGTTATTCCTAGTTATGATACCATGTGTCACAATGAAAAAAAATTCGAGATCCAGATATCTCATTTTAAAAGCATGGCATAAATAGGGTGATTTCTTAGTAAACCTCAAACTCTACTTAGATGTTGCAAAATATCCTCCTTAGACATAGTGAAAATGATGATTTCATCCAAAAAGACTTCCAAAAAGATATTGAGTTACACATTAAAAATATTATTCCTAAAATCCATGAAAACTGCATGCGAATTGGGTAGGATAATGGGTCACTACAAAAAAATAATCCATTAAAAGTGCTCAAAATGGGCTTTTTTAGTGCTAGAAATTTTCATTCTTCATCAGCCAGGTTTAAATCCCTAGTCATTTATCAACATTTAAAATGTGATGATAAAGGTTTCCATTATAAGTGATAAAAATTCACCGATAAATGGGGCCTTTATCTGTGATTTAAAAAGCATTGATAATGGAATCATTGATGATCACGTTAATATAGATCTATTAAAAAAATATATCATTGTTTATAAATTTGTTGATAATGTGTGTTTCATTAGTGCTTACAAAATCACTGATAAATTATACCATTATCATCACATATTAAATCACTGAAAAATAAATTTTTTCCAGTGCTTCTATTATTTATAATAATGATGACCTTTATTAGTGAAATTAAAAGTGATGATAAATGTGGACATTATCCGTGCTTTTAAATTCATAAATAAAGGGATAATATAGAGCATGTTGTAACACCACATTGTAGCACCAGTACAGTGGGCGGTAACAACACAACTCATTGGTAGAATCAAACTAGATATAGAAAAACAAGTCCTGATACATTATTTAATTGAAATAAAATTTTTAATAAATATATTAGAAAAAAGTCAAACATATATACGTTTCAAACATTGGATTATACAATTACATAAATACAAATGATTACATACATTCAAAAACATCAATGTTCCTTTAAATTCTCATCGAGACCATAAAAATTTTAATAATGTGAAAAAAACACATAGTCGATCAAATAATAACACAATATAAGGATTTTTTTTATTATTTTAATAATATATAGAAATTAATTAATAAATGTTTTAATTTTAGTAATATTATTGACAATTTTAAATAAAACGAGGCACATTAAGTCACACTGGTCAGACTATGATCAAATTAATGAAAAACTAATTACAAAAAAGTATCAAATGACTTATGATTAATTTTCCTAAATAATGAAAACAATATGAATGTGTTTTATCCATTTTGAATGTGTTAGTTTACTTTACTACATAAATTGCATTTTAAACTGGAAACACACACTATTGACACATCTAGATAACATTGTGTATCAGTTTGATGTGAAACTCATTCCTACACATCAAAAATGAAATATGAAACATTTTTGCAAATAATAATGAAAATATAAGTATATTTGATTGGTTTTTAGTGAAGGACACTCTTCTGAGATCAAATGTCTATTTTAAACTAAAAACAGACAATTTGATTCATACTGGTCTCATCGTGTATCAGATTGAGGTGAAGCTGATTCATACAAGTCAAAAGATGTCTTATCTATCATATTTGTAATGTATCAAAAAAATGTATTGGCTTAGTTTTGAGTAGGATAGTTGTCCATTTTATGAAATATGTTTACAATTTTAAATAACATCAAGCTCTTTGAGTCATACCGGTCACATCATATGACAGATTGAGAATGAGATTATTTCTACACATCCCATGTGAAATATTGATAATTTTTAAAAAATCTAAAAACAATATGTAAGTGTTTCCTTGTTTCTTTGTACATTAGTGGTCTTTTTTTCTACAATGTTATTTTAAAATTGAACCATACACTTTGACTCATTCTGACAACATTGTGTACATGATTGAGGAGTACCTAATTTCTATACAATAAAAATGACTTTTGGATAATTTTACTAAACTATTTAATCAATTTTAATTATTTCCATTATTTCTATTGGTCAGTAGGATTTTTTAGTAATATTGATCTAAATTTTAATTATAAATATGTACTTGGAGCCATATTGGTTTTATTGTGAATCAGATTGAGTGATGGATTATTCAGGAATGTCTCAAATATCATATGGATCATTGTACAAATGAATCAAAAAAATATTATTGTGTCTATTCAATTTTCAGTAGATTGGATTGTTTATTAAAGAAATTGATTTAAATTTAAAATGATGCCCTTGGAGTAATATGTTTCACATCATTCGTCAGATTAAGGTGTGGTTGTTTCCAACAACTCCCAAATGACATGTGGATAATTTCCCTCCATTATCAATACAATTGTAATGTTTTTTCTTATTTTGATTTATGTATTTTTATTTTTTACATCAATGTCAAATTAATATTAAAATATTAACATTAACTTATATTGATCACATTGTGTTTCAGATTGTGGTGCAGCTGATTCCAACACATCAAAAATGAGTTATGGTTCATTATCATTAAGTATTTAAATAGTTAGATAGATTTTTATTGGTATTTAGTTGGCCAATATTACATTATACTAAAATTTATCTCAATTTTAAATGAAAACACTAATTTGGTGTCATATCGGTCACAAAGTGCATCAGATTGAGATGCACCAGATTCATGCACATATAAAATCACATTTAGATCAATTTCTTAATGTATAAAGACAATATGAATGTGTTTTTTTGGATTTTAGTTGGACAATTTGTTTTTATTTTCCTAAAATTGATGTCAATTTTAAATAAATAATAACATAGAGTCATTCTGTTGAATCCATGCATCATATTGAGGTGTGGCTGATTCCTACATGTTCTAAACTAGTTATGGATTATTTTTCAAAAATATTAACTAAAATATAAAGGTGTTTTCTCAGATATGATTTGGTCACTCATCATTTTTTTAAAAAATACATTTTAATCTTGAAACATTCAATTTGTCTCATATGGATCACATCATTTATCGTTTTTACCGGGGATAGATTCCTACACATAAAAAACCATTTATGAAATGATTCACTAAATTAAAAACAAAACTGATCACATTTTCTTGGTTTTCAGCAAGTGAGTCTTTTCAATGTCAGATAACTATTTCAAAATGATAACAAACACATTATGACTATTTTATTTTCTAATAAAATTGTTGTAAATTTCAAATAGAAATAAGTACATGGAGTCATAACATTCAAATCATGTGTCAGATTGTGGGGCCGAAAATTCCTACTACTCCAATAATCTAAAAAAATCATCACTATCATTGTCAACATGATTTACATTTACTTTATTTATTAATCTGTCAACAGTACATGTGTATATTCAAACAAAACACATCAACTCAAAAAAGAAACTACCATTATAATAATACAATTATTATTTTTTATTAATAAAAAGAAATTAAATAAAAATAAATATGAAACAATGCATTAATTCAATGGATAATAAAATTAAATTGAAAATATCAATATTACCACAGTTATTGAGTAGATGGGGACATATTTTACTCCCCAAAAATCAGTGTAGAGAACATTAAGGAATGATATTAATGTAAAATTAGTTGGGGTTAGTGTTTTTGAGGTAGAAGTAGTATGTGGATGATTTTGGGTAGAATGAAATGAATGATGGACAGAGCACCCCAACTCAACCAAAAGAATCATCTTTTAAAAAAACCATTATTATATGATTAATACTAAAATGAAATAAATTAATCATAAATATTAATCAATAAATTTATTCTATGGACAATGATTTCACTATTCAACCAACTTGATTATATAGTTAATTGATTAAATATTGTGGACTGTATTTTATTGTAATGAATGTTGATGGAACATGAATAAATGTGATTAATCCAACACTACAAGGGTGAAAATGTATTGTAGAAGAAGATGTTTATAAACATTTTGGGGTAGAATGATGTGAATGATTGACAGATCTCCCCAGATAAATATAAAAATCCACCTATATATGAATACAGTTATTATGTGAGTAATACAGAAGTAATTTAAATAAATCATTAATATTAAAAAAATACATTATTTCAATGGATAATGATTATACTTTGAAAACATCAATATTACCTATTTAATTTAGTAGGGGCAGCATCATTCCTCATCCTACAAAGGAAGTGGAGAGAACATGAATGGAAGTGGTAAATGGAACAATTAAGGGGTGAAATATTATTTACGGAGATGAAGTGTGTGGTTGTTTTGGTGTTGAATGGCTTGAAAGATAAATATATAAGAAAAAACGGAACAAAATAATCAACCTGTATAAGAAACGAATTATTATGAGAGAAATAATAAAATAAAATAAAATAAACATATATATGAAACAATATAGTATTTATATGGAAAATTACATTACAATGCCAATATAATTATTACATTTATGATTGAGTAAAGGTATACTCATTTCTATTCTTGAAATGGCATGGAAAATGGTGGCATTATCAAATCTAATTCACAAAATATGACTATAATATTCATACTCATGATGTGAAACTTTTTTGGGTCTACAATGTTACTATATATGGATTTAAAAAGACGAAGATTATGTTTAATGTATGCCATACAATTTGAGGAATAATTCAATGGGATGAAGCTGACATTAAATCATGCATCAAAACATGATAGTTGTGTTCTTTTAAAAGTTTTAACTTCACTTTTTTAATTGAAATGACATTTTTAATATTTAATAAATTCCCTTTTAAATATTTTACAATAGTAATGAAATGGACGATTTTCAATTTGGATTATGTCAATTGTTTATTAATAAAATGTCCTTTTCATTAGGAAACACACACTTTGACCAGTACCTATTACATCAGGAATCATATTGAAATGAAACTGGTTCCTACACATCCCAAAGGTATTATGATTTGATTTTGTAAATAATCAATAAAATAAGAGTGAATTTTCATTGTTTTTATGGAGTGAATTTTTTTCAAATATAACTGTCAATTTTAAACTGATAATAGAATCATTGAGTCGTAGTGGACATTTTGTCCAATGAATTGATTTTTGGTAAATTCTTACACACATCAAATTACTTATGGATCGCTTCCCTATGCGTGAATGCATTACATTCCTCGATTGACACCTTTTTGAACCATAGAAAACCCTCTATATTTTTAAAATAAAATAACACATATTAAAAAATGTTTAATTGAAATAAAATTATAAAAAATGATAAAACTATTTACTTTTAAATTTTTATTCTGATCAATGTGGTTAAATTTAAAGATTAAAAGAGTCTAATTCATCATTAAATATTCCTAATCATAAAAAAAATTACTTTTTTAATGTATACTCATCTAATGAAATTGCATTGTAGAAACCCATTTCCCTCAGGTTATGCAAAACTGCAGTTTCATATTTTGATTCTTCCTTCTCCACCCTTTTCATTTCATTCTTTCCCATAATTCTTTAATTTCTATGGTTGTGTGGATATTTTATCTATAATTATATGGTTGAAATCGTGGAATTTACTAAATAAATACTTCTAATGTTTTAATTCTCATTGATGGCAGTGATTTTCCATTTTGTAGAACCCAATGAAGTGTCGTTGGAATTTTCATTAACTAATATCCTAAATGTATAACATTTAATTTTGTGGATTGACACTAATCCTCTCTCTATATTCTGGATGATCTACTATGTTGCTTAATAGAATCTATGATTCAGTCATCCATGGGGTGAATAATCCTCAAAGTATTATAAGAAACATAATAGAGATGGGGGATGAGTCTAAAATAATCAAAATTTCATAATAACATTTTAGGATATTAATTTGATAATGATGAAAAATTTATGTCATTGTGTTATCTAAAAGTGGAAATGCCTCCCATTTGTGAGAATTACACTATTTTCATTATTCGTTAACTAAACGGCTCTATTTGAATCAAATCCTTTGAGAGAAATGATGCACATAACCAGTGAAACAATAAAGTGAAGGGGGAGAATAAAATATAGAGGGTGTATATGGAAGAATCTAATACACAATTGTAGTGATTCATATCATTATGTTCTTGGGTTTCTATTGAGTAATATTAACATATTAGTTTATGAAAGTGAAATATTTCTTTTTCATTTTACATAGATGTATTGTTAATGATAAATTACATTCATTTATATCCTCAAATATATCTGGATGGATCTGAATAAAAAATTAATAAAATAATTGGTTCATGTTTTTTAGTAATTTTTTCATGAAAACATGGTTTTTAAAGAGGATTTATTTTATTAAAAAATGGCATGGTTCTATATGATTTGATAAATAGTTATATGGATGCATGTACACCATTCACACTTACAATTATTGCTAGTAATTGTAAATGGGGTTCACTCATTCCATCATAATAATATAAAAAAAGAATGTCAGTCTTCATCGATTATAGTGTTTTCAATGGTGCATAAAGCAATAAGGCACAAAGGAAACTTTGGGATGTGGAACATGGGGTAGCACAAGGAGAAACTATGTCACATGAACAAAAATATCAATATTTATATATATTTTTGTTTTTATTATTGTTATATAAATAAATATATTTACATATTCTTTTTCTTTTTCCATAATAGATATATTTTTATAAATATTATTAATATTATATATATATATATTAATTTTCATTATTTTTTATTTTTTTATCATTATTTTTCTGTTTTGATCGTGGGTTTCCATTTCCATAGATTTAGTCATACATTCAACTTCTGTTGTGGGAGATCGCAATGGTTGTATGAAATAGGCTTGTGACATATGTGTTCTTTACAGGTGTTGGCGCGCAATGGGGTTTCATATAGACAAGATATCCACAATTGTATATACCCAATATTTACATGCATTCAACCAAATGAGATCTCTTGTACCTTACCCACAAATTCCTTGATTGCTTCTACCATAAATTTTTAACGCCTTGATGAACCTTTATTGTGACTGGATCTTCCACGCTACTTGATTTGGGGTGTGAGTCATGCACCGTCGGCACACCTTGGAGAGGTTGCACCACCTCACTTGCGGGGAGATGAACCATGGGTGCCATGCATCGCCTCATGCCAAGGAAAGCTAAGGCACACACCATTGAATAAATATTTCGATACAGTTATAAAATAAGTGAATCTACTTAAATATTTTATATATATGTCATATAAATATATGTACGCTATTATGAAATTTATTTTCAAATAAATATATATATATATATATGTACGTATGTATTATTTATCATATTAAAATTTATTTTAATATAAAATATGTTATTTGATGTCTGTATATATATAATACTATTTTTTCTAACGAAACTAATATATAATGTTAATAATATTTTGTAAATAATATTATTTATATGTATTGAATATTTTGGGAAAATGCTTATATAAATTATTATTTAAATTTTTGAAGGTTTTGATATTTAATATATATATATAGTTACATAATTTTATAATTTTTGAATCAACATTTGGTTACAAAATTTTATTGTTAATTTATGTATAAATATATTACTCTTAATTAAATGTATATATTGACCTAAATTGTATATATTGACCCCAAATGATGAATTCCCAAAAATGATTTCTTATATATAGAGTTATGAAAATTTCCATTCTATTTTTTGGGAAAAAATGACGTAGAAAACTAAGGATTATAGGGAGGAAATATAATATGCCTGGACCCATAAATGAGATTCTAGAGAGGCCCATAATGAAGATGGAAAAATGAAACAATATAGAACAACTATATATATCAGAAACAAAGTAGAAAAACACAACAACCCTTGCAACATCTATCCCATACAAATTTAATCATATATATATATATATATATATTTAAAATAATTTTTTTATAAATAATTTCCTTTATATGAATTGCATAAAATCAACTTCTGTTGCTACTTCCCACCATCATTAGACTAATTATTGGGTTTCTAGGCCAATTTTATTGTTTTTAAGGGTTTTATATCCATAACATCCAGTATTTATATATTGAATAAATTTTTTTTAATTTTTTTATCAATGGACCAGAGGCGATTTACAGTGACTTCAAAAGAATGATGAAATTTAATCACGTGGAACAATATGGGGTATAGAGGTAGAATGAAAACAAATTAATTTATGAATAAAATTTAAAAAATAATAAATTATATATCTAAAATAGTAGTTATTGAAACAATAGATCATAATGAATATCAAAATAGTATATAACAACCGGATAACAAATACAGATTATACAATGAAAATTAAAAAACCCATGGATCCAGATATCAAAACTGGAAATACAGAAAGAAAAATGGATCCAAAAAAGGAAAACATAGGCATGCCTAACTTGGTTTAAAAAAATATGAGCCCCACATATCCACATCATGATGTTTTCTTCATAAACCCTTACTACAATGGATCACAATATGCATTATGATGTTTGAGAAACTAGAGGCAGTGGTTTTGTGTGATATGATCTTTAAATCACATAAGAGGAGAGTCATCAATCAGTGGATTCTATAGAAATATTTTCATATCTTAAAGAGTTCGCAACATGTTATGTTTTCTTAATTAGATCTGGAATCTTTTATTAGGGCATATTATTTATGAGCTAATAAAAGTAATATTTGTCAAAGATTTTTTAGTGCTAATAAATGATGGTTTTTATCAATGCCAAAAAGGAACTCATATGTCCTCATTTTTATCCACAATAAGAAATAGAAAATAACGATATCTTTTATTAGAGCATTGTACTTAATCGCAGAAAAAGGAAGTATAATTATATTTATAAATAAATATTATTTATATATATACATAATGGATATATATAAATAAAAATATAGTAAATATAATCTATTTCTTAATATATTCCTTATAATTCTATAATTATTTAAATATATAATACATGATTTATATTTGTAGAAATATTTTTTAAAAATTAATACATATATCATTAGATATATTTAAATAATTATATATATATATATATATAAAATAAATATATATAAATATAAATATATTATATATATATATAAATAAATATTTCAAATACATTCCTTATTTAAGTAATTTATTTATTAAATTAAGAATTTTGAAAATTAATATATTTATTTAATTATAATATTAAAAATATAATTTTGAGAATATAGTATATATATATTTTTTTATATTTTTATTTACAAATATTTTTTACATATATTTTTTTACAAATAAATTTTAAATATTTTTATTGAATATCTAATTTTATGTGCATGTTTGTTAAAAATGATTGTAAATGGATAAATTAAAAATGAGTACACATTAATGAGATTTGAAAAATGTAAACGATTTTTGCGTGGACATGAAATTTAAAAATTCATTAATTAGGTATATGTGACATCAATATAACACACATTTGAACTATTTAAAATTGAAAAATCAAACAATATTAAATTATATGTCATTTAATCTAGGAAATTTTTTAGTATTTTTAATTCATATAAACTTTTATTTATAAAACATTATTCACTAAATATAGCACATATTTATTTTTTAACACATAAATCATATTTTTATTCATTAATATATATATATATATATATATTTAATATATACTATTTTTTAACATTATCAATAATCATCTAATTTATAAAATGTTTACAATTTTTTTTTCAATTAACATGTTTTTAATTTTAATTTGTAAAATTTCATTTAGGATCTTTATATTTTACACATAAATTCTATTAGTATTTATTATTTATATATATTATAACAAATTTAATCATTATTATCAATATTTATTTGATTAAAATTTTTTTAATATTATTTTAATAGCCTCATTTTAATTTTAATTTTTGAATTTAATTTTTTCATTTTATTTATTTTTACCTATATCAGTGATAAAAATGTGATTATAAAAGTCTCTGTTATGCATTCCAAAATTATATCACTAATAAAATATACCATTTACCAGCTCTATAAACAAATCTATATAAAGGGCACACATTATTTGTACATAAATTAATGTGCCGATCAAATTCACCCTTTATCAGTTCCAAAAACTTTCTGATAATGGGTTCATTTTATCATCACATTCATTTGCACTGATATAGATTTCATTTATCTGTAATTTTTTTGTAGAACTTCTAAATAAATTCACTCTTAACACTATTTTTTTAGTTGTTAAAAATGTATGTTCTCCATATTATCGTACATACTCCGAAAGGCTGTTTATTGAATGTTAGAATCCAATTTCCACAACTTATGGTAATCAGTTAAAAGATCGATCTTCGAGATCAATTTTTTCAATTTCAACTAACCAAATAGATCATTAATATGTAGAAACAAATATTTTTTCTTTAATGTAACGTGATTGGGTTTTGAATAATCAACACATAGGGAAAGGGATCAATCAACATTATTAATAATGAGATCGATTATAGCCCAAGGAGACACAATCTAGTGTATATAGATTTTATCATGATGTTCTTACAAATAGGAATTCAATACATTCATTTTGTTCGGGGCCATATAGAAATAGGGAAAATAAAAATGTTGACTAGTAGGCAATAAATCAGTACATAAATCAACGTCCAATATTTGGTGAAAACAAGGGATATCATTAGGAAACATGTCAAACAAATCAACGAAGACTATATGGAGATCACAAAAAAATATTCCCACTCCAGAAGAAAGGAAACCACAAATATCACATTTGAAAACATCAGATAAGAAAGTAATATTCTACTCAAAAATTGGTCAAATAAACATTCGAAGTCATGACACTCACCAACAGGTGTAGTGAAGGTGACACTTCAATGATAAAAATGAATCCATGATTTATTAAAAATGATCCAATCCATACAGAAAATGACATAATGATATTTCATTTTGAGAATGAGAAATGTCCAAAATATCTCAACATCTCTTTGATAGAAAACAGAAGTGGGTATATGGAGACCCTTCTCTCTGTTCGTACCAATGGGTGTATTAATATTTATTTCACAATATAAAATATCCATAGAACTATTTAGCAGATTGATAATAAAGAATGAAATAAAGACATGAGAGGCACTGTTATCGAATAGAGAAGTCACTATTGATGATTCAATAGTGACGGTACCTCTCACATTTGCTGGATCAGTATCTGCGTCCTCTAGAAACTATATTATGTTGTGAAGAACCTTCATTATATATGTATGTGTATTTAACCCTTTTTCATGTGAAGGATCAGATCATGACATTGTTTTAAAAGGTGTATTTGATCTCGTTCCATTATGCCGATTTGAATAAAAATGGAATATCCCCTATAATTGACATGGCAATCTGCTGGAGCCAAAATTAATTTGTTCTGAACTGAATACCATCTTTAAAAGTCATGGATTACCACAATGATAATACATTGAATGATTAATTCTATATGATGATGGGGTTTTAAAAATACCCATTCATCGAGAACCACTATGAGAGTCATCATGATTCTAATTTCTGTTATATTAATGCCTAGTACCACAAGGAGAGAATGGAGATCCCAAAAACCATCGAATGATAAAGGAATAAATTACTATATGATATGACTCATGTAAACAAAGATTACCTTCTTTTTCAAGAGCCTATCTAATTAGAAATCCATAGTTAAGTGTGCATGGCTTGGAGTAGTGTGCTAGGCTTGGAGTGGTTATCCTGATGGGTGACCATTTGGGATGTTTCTCAGGGTGTGTGTGTGTGTGTGAAATCAAATCATACTAGAAAGGACATGTGTTGGACTATGGGGACTAACATTAGTAATATGACTTGTTCGGGCATGTAGGTGGGCCCTAAGGTGGGGACCATGTCTCTTTAGGTCAACTGGTGGTAACTTGCAGGCCATGATCAAATGTCAATGATAAGGTAGGGTGTTTATGCTACCTTTTTCCGATGCTTTTTCCGGGGCACGCGCATCCATCTGTCCGCGGAGGAAGACGCGCTGCACTGTTTCCCCGTATTACTAGTTTCCAAAGGCGGACAACATTTCCTCCTTATTTAGGGATGCCTACTCCATGATCGAAACAGGATGATGGGATGTCGGTTCATCCTTCCATGGATTCCTCCTCAGAACTCGTCACCTAGTACAAGTCTCCCTCGTAGATTTAATACATTGTTCATGAAACTCTTCCCAGTGCCTTGTTTACATGGACGCCGGTTAATTACACTGCTTCTGTCGGGACATTCCAAAGGGTCCGGTCAGGGCAACAACCTTTAGTCGGGGGAGTAGTAACGTTGAGGCATCAGTAGCGTGTCTGGATGCTGGGGGCCTGGCATGTCTGTCTATTATCCCTGGTCACAAGGCTTCTTGAGGGCGTGGAAGCCTGAGGCATCCCACATCGAGCACGGGGAATTATATGCCATAGACACATATCTGAGGTTTTCCTCAGCTTCCTGTGTTTAACACAGGGTATGCCGTGAGTTTAACGTCCAGCGGAGATGGATCAGCCAGATCAAACCATTAGTTAGAATGGATCGGATTGAGGGATTTCCCTTGAAGGGGTGCCGATACCGGGACCAGCCCATGGGCGGCTGTGAAGAGGAGCAGACCGACATGGTCTCAGACTGACATGGTCTCACCGGGATATGACGGTCCGGGAGATAATCAGGTTGGATGATGGATGGATGCATGAAGTGGAGGGGGAAATGAAATGGACCATTACAGGGGTGACGGTGAAGTTGGTCTTGAGCCTTGAAGAGGCTTCCTACGTATCCTTGTGGCAGGGAATCAATGTCCGCATAGTTCGGGATGGTGCTGGTGAACTGACGTGAAGGTGGACCCTAGCCTGATGCATGTCTCCAGCGAATCGACGTGAAAGTGGACCTTGGCCCGATGAATAACGCCAGTTAACTAACGTGATGGTGGACCATGATCCGAGACGTGTCATCAGCGAACCGACGTGAAGGTGGAATTTGGTCCGATGGCTGTCATCAGGGAACTGACATGAAGGTGTACCTTGGTCCTATGGGTGTCTTCAGTGAACCGATTTTACTGTAGACATAGGGGTCCACTAGTGGTGGGTTTGAAAATCGTGAAGGATTCCATCATACCATGCATTGACATGGATCAACGTCCTCGTAGTTCATTTTGGTCACAACTGCTTACCGTCAGACTCGAATACAGTTTAACATCATGCTGGACGAGAGTGAACCCTGACGTGAATAAATGACGGGCGGTGGGTGTTGGCGAACTGGCATGAAAAAGGGACCATGGTTCGATGGGAGATGGGCTTGAACATCCGGGAGGCTTCCTACGTACCATGCCTTGACATGGATCAATTTCCTCATAGTTCAAAGGGGGCTTCGTCGGCGAACTGACGTGAGGTAGACCTTGGTCTGATGGGTGGTGGGCTTGAACCTCAGGGGGGATTCATACGTACCATGCCTTGACATGGATCAAAGACCTCGTAGTTAAAATGGGTGAGTCACAACGGTTTTCCGTCGGACTGGGATGTAGTTTAACGTCTTGCAGAACTAGAATGAAATCGACGTGAATAAATGATGGGTGGGATTGAACCTCAGGGATGCTTCCTACATACCATGCCTTGACATGGATCAATGACCATGTAGTTCAATGTGTGTGCAGTTTAATGTCATGCGGGACAAGGGAATACAGTTTAACGTCATGCTAGATGAGGGCATGCAGTTTAACTTCATGTTGGACTAGGGTGAAACTGGACGTGAATAAACGACCGAGTGGTTTGGCTTGAACCTCATGGAGGCTTCCTACGTACCATGACTTGACATGGATCAATGTCCTCGTAGTTCGCAAGGGGTGGGGGTCAGGGTCGGTCCTCACTCTAAGACCACGTGAGTCATGCTCGGTTTGAGAAACAAGAGGTGGAAGGGACCTGATGATCACGTCGCAAAGGAGGTGCCTGTGAGAATCGAAGAGGGGCTTACGCATTAGGCGGCCCATTGTGTTGGGACTTACTCCAGGATGGAGGGTCGAAGTGCTACAAAGGGCAGTGAAAGAGGGATTTGGGTCCAATGATTGGAGGTGTCGCATTCCCTATCATGCCCTCCACTGACCTTGGTAGTGGGGAAGTACGGAGATGCAGGAGTGCAGCCATCCATTGGGGAACTAGGGCCGCCCTTCTCCTAAGAACATATGTTGCACCAATAAGGAGGATATCATCCCTTGTGGAGGGGTGATTCCACTCTCGTGCAGATGAGTGGTGTAAAAAATGTTCGAGCTCAGGGGACCCTTCGTGCGAGGCACGAGGTCAGGTCATAGTTTAACGTCATGTGGTAAGGACGTAGTGCTTGGCAGTTTAACGTCCTGCAGCTCGGACGAGGTGGGTTCACTACACACCCCTAGGACTTACATAACTGGTACCCACTGGTCCTAGGTGGAGTGAAGGTACTGGAAAGGCCATAGTCAAGGGGGGTTGTAGGGTGAACCATCGAGGGGTCCACGTTAGCGTGGTTATGTGAAAAAGCAATAGCCATTAGTGTGCCTATGCGAACATGCATTATGCGAATAAATTCTACGAGTAGTATAGTCCGTGGGACACTGAAATCACATCGTGTATACCTGGAGGGTCTCTTGGGAAGTGGAATTGCCAAGAAAAGGGGCGTGCTTCGCTAAGTGGTTTGCCTTGACCTTAGAATGGGGCATAGGTGTGAGTGGAGGGTGTTTCGCGAAGTGGAACAGTATTCACAGAGCACTGCCTCACGAAGAGGAGGTGCCTCACGAGGAAGGTTGCTACGAATTAGTGTGCTTCACAATGGGTAGCGATCCTGCCTTAGAAAAAGGATCCCTAGTACAGGTTGGGTGTTTAGTGAAGCATAAATGCCCCGTGGATGCCCGGGTTTCCTTGGGAATCACCCTCCTTCGCGAATGCCCATGAGCATCGCGAAGGGAATCCCTCTCGGAAGAGGGGCTCAAAACGAGACAAAGCGAAGGCGTTACCCGAAGTAGAAGTACCACGCGGAGCTCATGATTCCCGGGGAAAAAGAGTGCTTCGCGATTCAGGAGAGGAGATGCCGAAAGGTCGGATTGTCCCTCCTATGGACTCAGGGGGAGCCCAGTATTTATAGGCAAGGGGATCTGCGAAGTATAACTCGCGCACCACCTCAGGTGCTTCGCGGCGCGCTCGCGAATGTCAATGTCGTTCTCGGAGAGGTACCGCCTCCGGAGCTTCGCGGCAGGCTCGCGAACGTCAAACTCGTTCGCGGAGAGTTACCACCTCCAGAGCTTCGCGGGACCGCGATGCTCGGGGTGCTTCACGTCGGTGATTCGCGAGGAAGCATGTCAGCCTTCCTTTTCGTCACTTCCATTCATGCAATATTTTGGCGCCAACAAATACCCCCCTCGGACATGGAGTTGCGGAGGTTGAAGTGATGATGTCTAAGGGAAAATCGCCAAAATTGTTGGTGGTTTGCGATGCAACTTTGCTAAGAGGGCCCGCGGTGCTGACAGGGGCCACAGATCCAGATGTGCCGCGATGCTCCACGTGGGTGAGGCACTCCATGATGCTCCGGGGTCGTCGCCTATAAATAGGGGGTCGACCTCTTTTGTCTTCACACGATTTTCTTGTCTTTTTGTGCTCTCAATTTCTCGAAGCTCCGCATTCTCTGTGCCTGCTCTCCGTGAATCGAGCTTCACGGTGAACTGCGGGTCTCTGACTCTGCGACCGCGCCAAGTGAACTCCTATTTGCTTACAGGCGCCGCCCGTCGGGATGAGATGGCCAACTGTCCAGGCCTTGGGGAGATTGTCTGAAGCCATTCAGACCATGCTTCTTCGACAGATCTGCAATCGGAGGGTCATAAGAATTATCCGTAGTGTAAGAAGCTTCCATTATAGGGCTTCGGGTTGAGGGATGACGTCTTCATCCATGAGGCGAGTAGGTATGAACCAGCTTGCTGCTTCAGGAGCACACCATGTTAGCACCAATGGTTCAGGGTTGCTGATGGTCATGCACAGAAGGACTTCACACCTGTCACTGGTGACTGTCTCTACAACCATGTGAACGATATTGACGGGATGCTACTACAACTGGAGACGTCCCCACCTCTCTATCGTACCATGCTGAAGGCAGCATTGTATGATTCGAAGAAGGGAGGGTCCGATGAATGGGACCTGCGCCAGGGCAGTAACTTATCTGATGACTAGGCCTAGGCCTACTGGGTAGGCGCATCATGCGAGGAGTTTGGGGCCGAGCTGAGAAGAGTGGGGTTATGTGAGCCGGCATGGGCCTCCCAATTCCACATTTACCAACCGAAAAAACTGATGACAGAATTACTGAGCAGATGGTCGTTAAGACAAAAATACCTTTCACCTACATCATAGGGAGGTGGGCATCAGCCTGTGGGATGTCCACCAGATTTCTGGGGTTCTGATCTATGGGTCCTTGTATGATGAGTTCCTCCCTGTCATGAGCGCATGGGAGGATACAAAGAAAATGTCGGACTGGCGTCAGTGTTGATGGCACTCGTCCCTGGAGACGACAAGGAGGCTGTGAGGGATGTCCACTTTAGGAGATTGTTCAAGTGCTTCCTGAATTTCCCAGAGAATCGAGTGTTCCCTCCGAGGCCTCGAACATGTCCGAGGGCAGCCCAACGGGGTATGGGGAACTTGTATTGGTGGGTCATAGAGAACAACCAATGGAAGACTTGGGGTTTCAGTGTCAGCACTGAACAACAGTAGATACTCAGGCTGGCGGTGTTCATCGCGGCTCTCATTTGTGGTTGGATTCTACCGGTGAGGGATACACGTATGGGGGTGCGGCCCAGCTCGTTTATTATGGTGTCCATGTTGGCCATGGGGTAGAGGGTCAATATGGGGATTCCAATTCTCACTATACTGTACAGAATTTTGCGGCACATTAGCGAGGGAAAGAAGCTTCCATGTATATGCAGTCCCTTCCACCTCATTTATGGGTGGATTGCGGTGCACATCAGGGGGATCTATGAGTATCCAGACCCTATTTTTCCACCGGGATCAGACTTCTTCCCCTCCGTCCTGAATGCAGTTAGGAGCTTCCCGTTCAAACTAACCATGCCAATGGTGCTGAATCAGCTGTGGAGGTTGGATGAGTTTAATTTCCACCCCTTCCCATTGCCGACGGGGATACATACTGATGACGGAATGTCAACCGGTCTTCTGGGAGGTGTGTCACTAGGAGCACCCGTGTGTGATGAGGCAGTTGTGGCTCATGTTCACACGGGATGATGGGAAGATGCGAATTCCATTGCCTCCATCCACCGCCACTTTCGGATTCGTGAGGGAGTACGCCATTAGTTGGGAAGCTGCTTAACTAGGGGAGATGCTGAAGCAGCGAACTATTCGGTTCGGTGACGGTGGGCCTCCTCTATCTTGAGGTCGGGGTCGGAGGGCAGCTAGGGCCTCTCGTGGTGGCGGGGCTGCCATGGCGGTGAGACCCACACTGGCTGAGGGCATGGCAGTAGCGGCGGATCCAGTGAATCTGGAAGAGTAGGGCCTTCCGAAGGTGCAGCCACCGAGGGGATTTTGTAGGATATCCACTGAGGCTCTGGGGAAGCGCCTGCGTCATATCGACATGGAAGAGGATGCCATCTTACCAAATGCCTGGGACATTTGGGATGTCAACCGGCAATTCCTCAGCCCACCTGAGATATGGGCCCACCTGAATCACCTCGGGATGAAATTACCCGGCATAGGCCCTGTCTAGGCTGGATTCATGGTGTCTTCGGTGGAGGAAAAGTAATACTTGGACGAGCTGGAGGATTATGTTCACTCCAGCGGTGTCCCTCACCCAATGACAGACCGGGTGAGGGTATTGCTGAATCAAACGGTCCCACCCATACCTATCAGCAGCTGATCTGAGGGAGTGCTTCCCCTACTGGAAGAGTCAGAGGACTCCTCTCGGGAGGATGAGGCTGGAGGAGGGAGCCCGTTGGAGGAGGGCGAGGTCAGAGATCAAGGCTCAGATTCGGACGATTTCACAGAGGCTCTCGATTTAGCATTACAAAATTCTTTCCTTATGGTCCGTTCGTGGGTCATTATGGACTTCTCACCGATGTTTGATCCATGTATGAGGAACTTGTTCACTGGCCTTGTTCTCGCCCCTCGGCGGGTGATGATGCGTGATGTTCAGAACCCACACCTATGGCTGCGTCCAGTTCCGCGTCTGGTGGGACCAGAGCACCCGAGGTGGCTCCTTTGGAATCTCCAGACCTGCCAACAGTATACGAAGGGCCTCGCCTCGGGGTCCCGTTAGTACCGACTCAAGAGAAGTTCCAGGAGGTCTATCTCCGTAAGTTTCCTCTACCAGTTTCCTTGTTGTCATATGTAGACTATGCCAACTAATGTTTATGTCCCTCTCTATCGTATAGTTCTTCGACTGGCGTGGGATGCTGCAGAAAGACTAGTCGGGATGTCTGCTGGCGTCCCCCGTAGGGGCATGCCGGTGATGGTGGCGATATTCCCCCCATCTCCCTAGGCTGCAAGACACATCATCACTGGTGGGACCACCAGCAAGGTCGTGCCTGAGGTCATCGAGGTAAAATCCGATGATGTGGATCGGTCGGCCGGTCCTAGTCCTGTCGCGCCTGCTTCGGCGCTAGATGTCGCGCCAGATTCAACGCCAGGTGAAGATCCCGCCGAGGACATCCTGCAAACGTATCCTGCATACGAGCCTTCCAATCAAACATACTTGGACGAAACGACCTCCGACGAGGAAGACATCATCATAGTCCCCCGCCGGTCATGAAAGCTAATCACGCGCTTCATCAAGGACACCCCCCAAGCGCTGTCACTAGACAAAATTTATAGACATCACTCACGACTACACTAACTGTGCGTTGGGGGTATGGATTTCCAATGTCCTCACACGCTCATCCGAGATCTCATGGCTGAGAAGATCCGGGAGCATGATCGTGGTTTCAGCGTGGGCTGGCAGTGGAGGAAGGCGACAAGCGTCACGAAGCTCTGGGAGGCTGAAAGCGAGGTCCAACAGCTGTAGACCCAAGCGGATGAGCACTCAGCCTCTCTTAATGTGAAATCTGAGCTGATCTCCCAGTTGATGGTCAAGATGGTGGATGAATAATAGCTTATGAGGTAGGCCTCTTGAAAGATGGATACCATTCATGCTTAGGTAGAATGGGCCAGATCCAAGGATGTCGAACTGTGGCCCGCCGCTTAGGAGGAAGAGCGGGAGCTGAGTCAGCGGTAGTATGCCTTGGACGCCACAAGACAACAGGTGGTGGAGCTGTAACACTCATTTGATGGGGTCAACCCGTCCATGGGGGGAGTCAACCCCCGAGTATTGTAACATACCAAAAAACCTTTTATTGGTACTTTCGTTCTTCAATTTATTCCTCCTTTGATTTTAATGCTGTAGCGCGCACAATTTCCACTATTTGAATCACCTTGTTACATCCCTACAATGTTTTCGGGACGCTCGGCGATAAATCCCCAAGCCCACGTGGGTTGAGCCCGATGTGAGAAACAGGAGATAGTTGCCTTCTCGTCCCACCTAAAATAGGAGTGGAGACCATGCTCCAGGCATCCAGGATTCATATTACCAGTCCAGATTTCCGAAAGATGGGACAAGCTTGACCGAAGAAGGAACTTTTCAGAATAGCCTAATTATCATTTCATCGGCATGCCCTCATGTACGAATGGTGCAACACCAGGGGCACTGTAATCAGTTTGAACAGACGGAAACGAGAAGCATGAATTGCGATGCCCATGATTCGTAGCACTGTGGGGATGGAGTGAAAATAAGGGAAAACTGTTAACCATGGAGGAGAAGTGGTATCCTTACTGCGTTAGCCTATAATGGGAAAAAAAATGAGGGTCAACCGTTGACCATGTTCGAAACACTGGACCTCATCACATACATTGTCGGTCAATTTTTTCGGGACGTTGACCCAGGAAAGTTGAAGGACCATAGGTCAAACATCCATAATGTTATTGGGGTCCTTCCAAACATGAACAACCTTCTAGAACATTGGCCATGGATGGTAGGTGAGCCGATGCGGCATGAGACCGGGCCGTTAGGGGGTCCCGTCATGCATGAAAGTGGACGAGGGTCTGAATAAGGGGCCCACAAAGCATGGAATATGGAGTGATGGTTTGTCCGAACAAAATACAACAATTAGGTAGTCACACCACCGTGGTGGGATTATTCCAGATAGGCGCGTTGTCTTGGCCATGGATCCTTCCTTCTTTGGGATAGGGCCTATCTGGCGAGGGGTCCGACCATGGGGGAGGAAAGGGGGAGGATGGGATTAATGATATACATGGACTAAACCCCAGGAAATATACCAGGGTGTCTCTACATATACCATGAGGATGGGAATCAATCCATACGTAGTTCTAGAAGCACAGTGCAGTCATAGACTAACACTGACAGGTGAAATCCTCTCTGGTAGAGGTTCTGGTGCATCCCATGATTAACATGGGGCATCCTGAGCTTGATCAGGGTAGAACCGTAGTTTAGTGTCATGCGTTGAGGACATATGGACTCTAGTAGTTTTACGTCATATGATAAGACGTGGAATAAAGGTGAAGATCCCAAGGAGCGTGTGGTGCAGTAGATATGAAACCGACGTGAATGAGGACTTGGAGTCCAAATCACACCATGTACCCCCAGAGGAAACTCTTCAGGTCGAGGGACCAAGAGGGAGGATTAGGATGGGCCCGATGCAGAGTGGTCGGGCGAACCTACATAACCCATGAGGATGGTAATCAAGCCCTACATAGTTTTGAAGGGACGAGGAGCAGCCTGGCCGTGTTGGTACACATCCCGCCAAAACTACTGAGCCCACGTGAGTCAAGCTCGGTGTGGGAAACAAGAAGTATTGGTTGGACTTTCCCCACACAGAAAAGGTAAGGTTAGGGAAAAGGGACGCTCAGTAAATACTATTCCAATGACACTAACACGACCTTGAGGCGCACCCAAATGCGCGAAGAGAAAGAGCTGAGTATGATGGAATTCCACTTGAACATGAGGAAGTGGAAATGTGTGAATCATGGTGCTAGAGATTTAGATCATGATGATGACAGAGTGACGATGATGGATAACTGATGACCATGGAAGAAACCCAGAATCCATATCGCATTATCCTAGAATGGGGGCAGACAAATGAGGGTCGACTGTTGATCATGTTCGAAACACTGGACCATGTCACAAATGTTTCCAGAGATCTGTAGGGACATTAGCCTGAATCCATTGGAGGGCCCTTAGGTCTAACATTCATGTAGAGCCCTTAATCCTAGTATCCATGTCGTCTGAGGGTCCTTTTGGATGTGGAAGAGGATGAGTATCCAAATAGAGAGCTCACGAATCTTGGTCATGGGACGAGGGGGATGTCCCTATGAAAATCTCACAGTTCGGCTCTTTGTCGAAACACATCTGAATACGAAAATTCCACGTATTTGATAGGGGGATCAGAGTCCTTTCCCAGAGGGAGATCTTAGTTTAGGTTCGTAGAATTCGGACCATGGATGAGAGGAAACATAAGAGGCACATGGTGGAGTAACTCAAACACATTTCTTGAATGGGAATAGGGGGTGTGTATATTGCGGCGAACAACCTAACATGAATGATGAAATAATCCCGCGTCACACTGCACGACCCCCTTGGGAGTGGTTTTGGGTCAAAGGACCGAATGTGAAAGTTAGACTGGGCCCACAGGGAAGTGCTCGGGCGCACCTATGTATCCCATTAAGATTTGAATCAAGCCACATGTAGTTCATGAAAATGTCTTAGTTTAACGTCTTATAGCCTGGACCATGATTGGGTAAGTGGATAAAGGGACACATGGCAAGGTGGTTACAACACCCGACGTGAATGAGGACCTAATCCCTACTTACCATGTGTCCTTTGGGGAAATGCTCGAGTAAAGGGACCGAACACGAAGGTTGGGCTGGGCCTACGGGGAAGTTCCCAGGTGCTCCTACGTATCTCATAAGGATGATAATCAGGACTCACGTAGTTCTAAAAAGTGGCATGGTAAGGTATGAGTTCCAGGAAAAAAAGGGAGTGCGAGTGTGGCCCTTGCACTAAAAGAAGTGGAATTTGATAAATCTTGTTTGTCCTTTAAGGTGAGTTTTTTTTTGAAGAGACAGGCCTAGAGTAGTAGGTCATGGTGTCTCCATAAGAATCATGCCGTGATAGGCATTGAAAAATAGCATGTCACATGACCAATACCCAACATGATTTCCTCTACAATGAGTTCATCACAATGCAGTGCCGTTTTTCGTCGTGCAGCCAGGATGATAGTGTCACAGTTTAGGGTCATGTGATAGAACCAAGTGTGCATTTTATCGTCATGCAGCGCAGACTTCTCATAGGAGAAGCTGGGCGGGGAATGGGTGCATTGTTATAAAACACAATTGATGGAGACATGATCCCACATCACATTGTATGCCACTCGGAAATGGAGACCTTAGGCTGGGGGCCTATATAGAGGTAAGAGGTGAAACAAGAGGGGAGAGACTATCTCCCTAAATGGGCTAGACCAGAAGAAAAGGCGTCTGGGTGGTCCTACATATCCCATGAGGATGGGAATCAAGCTGAACATAGTTCCAGATGGATCTTATTTTATGGTCGTAGAGCTCAGACCATGAATGGTAACAACTTCCCAAGTTAGCACAGACGTCAACCCGATCCCTAAGCCCACGTGTGTTAAACTCATTGTGGAAAACCAGGGGGGGCATCCTTATCGCAATACCTGGGGCGCCCATCAGAGGGGAGTTGGTAGAGATCCCCTACGGACACCTTTAACGTGGCTTGTTTCCCCAATGAGCAGACGTGCACAGAGGAAAACTACCAAGAGTTCAGAGACTCTACTTGGACACGACGAATTGATGAAGGGTGTGAATTGTGTACCTGGAATTTTGGGCATAATTGGTTGGCGTGGTGATAGAGGAAATCTGTTAACCATGGTGGAAACGCAGCTTCCGTATCGCATTAGCCTGAGGTGGGAACAACAAACTAGCATCTACCGCTGACCATATTCGCAACGTGGGATTTTATTGATTTGTTGTCCGAAACCCTGGGGGAGTTGGCCCGTAAAGGTAGGAGAGCCCGTGGGCATAGTATCCAGGCCATTAATGGGGGTCCCTCTGGGTGTGAAAGATGACGGAATCCCCGATGCAGGGATAAACAAAGCCTGTAACGAGAGTACGTACGTGTCCGAGTAAAGTTTAGCATTCAAGGTAATAGACCAGAGTCCCCTTGGGCACATTGGTGAACTACCGAAGTTGGATTGAAGAAACAACTCAGGAGGGAGAGGTACTTTTTGTGGTCATTACGAGAATGACGTGAATGAGGATATAATCCCACACCACACCATATAATCCTCTCATGGAGGAAGGGTATGCCATGGGGCCAAGGTGGGATGAAGACTCCCGAGTGATGGGGATGGACACGAATCCTAGACATTCAGGTGGTCCTACGTATCCCATGAGGATGGGAATCAAGGCACACATATTTCTCTAAATGTATTTTAACTCCAGATGGGATGAGGGGGGGGAGTAATATACCCCCAAACAAGGGAGGTGTACGGTACGGTGATGAAGCCGACATGAATCGTGAAATAATCTCACACCACAGCACACCATACACTCCTATAAGAGAGGACCTGGGCCGGGGGCCGAAAAGACCAAGGGGCCCGATGGTTAGGAATTGTTCAAGAAGGCCTGACCTGCTTTCAATTTGAGGTCTTACAGTGAGGACAAGGGACGGAGACCTGAGGAGGCTAAGGGGCCTGTGGCTGGGCCTCGTGAGGGAAGGCGTACGGCATGGTACATGATCCTGACGTGAATGAGGACATAGTACCACACCACACCGTACATCCTGGGTAAGAGGTTGGGCGGAGGGGCCTGAGAAGGCCAAGGGGCCTAAGGTTAGGCATCAGTTAGGAAGGCCTGACTGGTCTGCAGTTTAATGTCTTACATGAGGACGGGAGCTGGGGACTCGAGGAGGCCAAGGGTCCTGAGGCTGGGCCTCGTAAGGGATGGCGTACGACATGGTACATGATACCAACATGAATGAGGACATAGTCCCACACAACACCGTACAACCATTATAGGGGAATCGGGGCCATGGGCCCGACCACCGGCACCACCCAGGGGGAAGTTTGTCACTTCGGGATGGGGTAGAATGAATTACTACACTCGATGTTTGGGACATCACGGGGTGGACACGAAGATCCAGGACCCTATTGGCCGCGTTCGAAACATAGTGTTCCTATGGTGACCTGATATGGGAGCAACAAGTGGGTGTCTACCATTTACCAAATTCGCAACGTGGGACTTGAATCAGCTTGTTGCTTGAAAACCCTCAGGGGCGTTGGCCCGTATCGGTGGGAGAGCCTGTGGGCGTAGTATCCATGCCGTTCTTGGGGGGTCCCTCTGGGTGTGAAAAATGATGGAATCCCACTCAAGTAGTGGGTGAAGCATAGTTGTATCCATCCACGAAAGAGGCAAACATCTCCAGGGGGGATGTGCAGCCGGGTCGAGGCTTCCTCGATATGAGTTGGGGAAAAAGTGTGCACCCTGCCATATATCTCGACCAGAGTGGAAGATTTTCACTTTTGGGCTGGGCCAACAGACGAAATGCCCGGCTGTTCCTACGTATCCCATTAGGATGGGAATCAAGCCATACGTAGTTCTTGAAGGCCATGCAGTTTAGCATCATGCGGTGAGGATCTGGGAGGAGAGAAGAACGTGAGTGGGCACATGGTACAACACTTATAATCCTTGTATGAGCGAGGCATCCAAGCATTCCTACGTATCCCATTATGATGGGAATCAAGCCACGCGTAATTCTTGAAGTGCAGTTTAGTGTTTTTCTGGACTGGAAATGTGTCTCAACTGGGTATATGTACGGTATGAAGGGTAACCCGATGTGGATGAGGATGTAATCCCACACCAAACCGTACAATCCCATTAGAGATCCATAGTCGATGCAGGCCAAGGGGCCAGAGGTTGAGCCTCGGTCAGGGAGGCCTTACTGTCTTGCAGTTTAACGTCTTACAGTAAGGACGGGGGCCGGGAGACCGAGGATGCCAAAGGGCCTAAGACTAAGCCTCGGTCAGGATGGCCTAAATGGCTTGCAGTTTAACGTCTTACAGAATGTATGGGGGGATATCTTAGTTTAAGGACATAGAGCTCGGACCATTTTGCAGTTTATCGTCTTGCAGGACGAAGATGCGGTTTAAGGTCATGCAGGACCCTACAGTTTAACGTCGTTTTGGACAATAACGTGTAGTTTAAGGTAATGTGGGACCATCTAGGATCAGGAAAAGTATCTCTTGAGGATCCTGGAATTGGTGGGAGGGGTTATGTGCTCTCCATCTATGGTCACCATGGAGTATGCTCCATTCGGGTAAACCTTATGGATGATATAAGGCCATTCCCATTTGGGTTCTATCTTGGGCGGTTTCTTGCCAGGAATCGTTGGCGCTCAAAGGTCCAATACTAGGTTGCCATGTAGAAACAAAATGGAGACAAACCTTCTTGTTGAAGGCCCTCAGTATCATATCCTGATGCCTTTCCAGATTGTGCAGGGCATGCAGCCGGTTCTTGTCCAGTGCTTCCAATTCAGCTAGACGGATTTCGGCTACCTCATCTGATGTCCGTTGATCAAAGACTACAGTGCGTAATGATGGCAGCTGGATCTCAATGGGTAGAACGGCCTCAGCTCCATACACCAGGGAATATGGGGTCACATGGGTATACTTGCGAGTCGTTGTCCGATAAGCCCAGAGGGCATTGGGGAGCTTGTTCGGCCTACTTTTCTTGTTCTGACCAACCATCTTCTGCAGAATGTTAGAGAGGTTTTTGTTGAATGCCTCGATCTATCTGTTTCCCAGCACGTGGTAGAAGGAGGTTTGGTTCGAATGGATGTCGTACTTGGTGTACAATTTCTTCAGTTCAGCCACTCGGATGTTGGTGCCATTATCGGTTGGGATGGCATGAGGGACCCCAAACCGGTGGATAATATTGGAGCTCACAAAGTTGACGATGGAATGGGCCTTGACCACTTTGAGTGGAACTGCCTCTGCCCACTTGGAGAAGAAATCTCTAGCAGTCAGGATGAACCTACACTAGCGAGCTGTTGCCGGTGGATATGGTCCCACTACATCAAGTTCCCATACCGCAAATGGCCAAGAGTACTTGGTGGGGTGGAGGGGCTCTGACGACCGATGCAGGAAGTTGGCGTGAACTTTGGCACGAGTGGCATCTCTTGGGATACCCAATACAATCGTGGATCAAAGTGGGTCATAAGTACCCCAACCTCCATATTTGATGGGACAGCTTCGGACCAGCTTGATTGGCGCCACAGGAACCGGCGGGAAGCAGTTGCATAACTTGACGAATCTCTACTCCTTGAATGCAACGGAGGAGAACGCCATCGAATCTCCACTTATAAAGGATCTATTCAAGACTGGGGCCGCTCTGGAGGGTAAATTGCAGCGCGCGATGTCAGATTCGCTCGTGCTCGGCCCGGTCGCCCGAGAGGCGACCATATTGGAGATACTCGACCAAAGGTGCCCTCCAGTCGGGAGTGGCCTCAACCACTGTGTCTGATGAACCCGGGACCCCTGACGTAGAATGTCCAGTGGTGAGATGACTTACCCGCATTCCATCATTGTCCTCTTGGGTGATGGGGGCCATGACTCTCTGGTGTGCCACATGTATGATCAAATCATCTAGTTCGGGTTCTGCGAGCGACGCGGCTATGCCATCCAAGGCATCTACTTGACCATTCTGTGACCGTGGGACATGGGTAATCTCTGTTCGAGAAGAGAACTGGGCCATTAGGGGGAGGGTTTACTCTAGTAACGGTACATGCTTCATCTTCCTGATGACGTAGTCTCCATTAACCTATTTTATTACTAGCTCGGAATCTCCTTTCACATGTAGATGGGGTACATGGATCTCAAGGGCCAACTCGAGGCCAATGAGGAGAGCCTGGTACTCTGCCTCGTTGTTTGTACCACATTCTGACAACAGTAATGAGTAACGAAGGATGGCTTGCACCGGGGTAATGAAGACAATACCCAGGCCCACACTGTTGAGCTTAGGATCATTGAGACTCCTATCGGTGGGGCTCCGAGAGGCACCATCGAAATGCATTCGCCAACACGGGACGACATGATCGAATGAGAGGATCGTATCATCAGGAAAATCCAGGTCTAGTGATTGATCCGTGGATGTTGGATGGGCAGCTAAAAAGTCTTCCAGCACTTGTCCCTAAATGGCCTTCTGAGGTACGAACCTGATATCAAACTGTTGGAGAATCACCGCCCACTGTGCTAGTCGACCAGTCAGCATGGGGTGGTTCAGGATGTAATTTAGTGGGTCTACCCGAGAGTCCAATTGCACCTCATGATGCTGCAGGTAATGTCGCAGCTTCTCTACGGCGATGACAAGTGCAAGATAGCTCTTTTCGATAGGGGAGTATCTTACCTCCGTATCGCGAAGCATGCGGGATAGATAGTAGAGACTATTTTCAGTACCCTCATTATTCTTCTGGGCGAGCAGTGCACCAAGGGATCTTTCCAGGGTGGTCACGTAAAGGACCAGTGGCTTTCCGAAGATGGGTGGCATCAAAACCGGAGGATGGAAAAGATACTGCTTGATTTCCTCGATGGTGGTCCGACACTCCGCATCCCATTCGTAGGAAGTGCCCTTCTTCATGATCCGGGAAAAGGGCTTACACTTACCAGCCATATTCACAATGAATTGGCCTATATGGGCTAAGTGGCCATGGATGCCTCGAAGTTCCCAAATGTTGCTCGGGGGAGGCATTTGGCTAATGGCCTTGATCTTCTCTCGGACGATCTGAATACCTCGGTATCTAACAACAAAGCCCAGAAACATATCAGAGGTGACCCCGAAGGAACACTTCAATGGGTTCATCATCAGGTGACGGGAACGAAGGAAACCGAACACCTTCTCATGGTCATTGAGATGGTCCTGATGCTGACATGATTTTACCACTAGGTCATCTACGTAGCATACCACCAGTGTCCCGAGAATCAACTTGAATATGCAATGCATGGCCCTCTGATAAGTGGAACCTACATTTTTCAAGACGAATGGCATAACGTGGTAGAAAAAGGTTCCTTGGAGAGCCCTGAAGGTAGTGGAATCCTCATCCTCTGGGGCCATTCAGATCTGGTTGTACCCGGAATAACCATCCATGAATGAGAGAGCTTGGAACACGGCCATGGTGTCAATCAATAACTCGGTCACTGGGAGTGGGAAGTCATCTTTTTTGCAGTGGCTATTATTATCACAGATGTCGATGAAGACTTTGATCATCCATTTCTTCTTCCTGACTGGCATAATGTTGGCAAGCCACTTGGGGGACTGGACTTCCTTAAAGAAGTTGACTTTGATATGCTTTCCAACTGCGGCCTCAACCATAGAACGATGAGAAGGGTGCATCTTCCTGGGAGGCTTCTTAAACCCATGATGGTTTGCAGGGAGGCCCAGATGGTGAACGACTAACTGGCTATCTAGTCCTGTCATCTCATTGTAACTCCAGGCAAACACGTCACAGTGTTGTTTGAGGAAGTCTACATACTGCTTCCGCTCCTTGGGTGACATGGTTGCACTGATCAATGTGGGTTTCAGATCTTCCTCGCTCCCAAGGTTCACCTGTACCAATTCATCAACTGTGGTAGAGATGCCTTCCTCAATGGAGGGGGGAGAATCCTCCAAGTCTTCTTCTCCACCCGTGAGGTGATTTCCCGCGACGAGAGAACTTTTGGGCTATCAAAGCCTGAGGGGAAATTGTTGCTGGCTTGGGCAGCAGTGGTCATCATATCTGGAAACTCACTCACCATTGAATCCATAGCAATGAAGGCATTCGACCCTATCCCATCTGGCCTTTGTCCTAAGGGGCCACGTTTGATGATATCAATGCAGTGGTGATGTGTCGGCCTGAATCGTTTGATTCCAGCCCAGTGGAAGAGAAATTTATGGAACACCGCCATTTTCATAATCTTGACACTCTAATACCGTACAGGGGTTGGAGGTTCTAGGATCCCCTGAGACTGGTTTATGTAGGAGTACGAGGTGATTTTCCTTCATCGCTTGGACACGAGAACATGCCTTCCTTGTGTACCCGTAACAACAAAACATTGCCCCATGTCGGGGGTCGTGGCCTCCAATCGGTGGATCAGGAGGATGTAGACGTCATTCATTCTTTCCCAGGGATCACTTGTGACCAGGGCGGGTTCATCCTCACTTACTATAATTATCTTATCCTTACTCTTTTAATAATCAGCATCGATGTAGCGGGCCTCAAAAGAGGCGAAAGGAGACACATCTCCTTGGAGCACGCCTACTCGACCGTTGAGTGAGTATTTGAGGAACTGGTGATACGATAAAGAGACCGTTGCATGTAGATGGTGCCATGGCGTACCCATCAACGCGTTGTAGGAAGTGTCCTGAGAGACGACCATGAACTATGTGCTGGAAATTAAGCCACCAAAATGAGTCTTCAGGGGGATCTTGCCCACTTGGGTTTGCTTGGTCTAATCGTACCCCTGGATTTGGAGGTCAAAGGGAGTTAAATCACCTTTAGACAGACCTAGCTATCACAATGTCCGAGTTGGAATTAGGTTGATTCCGGAACCCGTGTCAATGAGGCAGCGGCGGAGTTCCACACCATTGAAGTAGCCAGTGATGTACATCGGGCGAATGTGCCCATGTATAGGAGGGTCCTCATCTTCAACGGAGAACGAGATAACTGCCTGACATTCGGTGGAGGTAGAGCTGAGGGCGTTAGATGGGGTTGCGCATGCTGAGCTCTGTGCTAAGCCTGTTGTCTGGTCTCAGTAGCATGCACGACCTAGCTGAATGTGCCCGCTGACGTACATCAATGACTGGCGTGGTTGCGTTTCCGCTGACGTTGACGTCATGCTGGAAATGTTGGGGAGGTTCTCCTAGAATTCCCCCTCATCGGGAGTCATATAGGTCTTTACCAGCTCCACGGTGTTAACCGAAGCATACCTCTGGCTGTCTCTTGACGAGTCATCCACCACTGGGCAGATTCTAGGAGGAATCCCCATTTCAGGGGGCATGAAGTCACCGAGAGTGCAGTATGAAGATGGCACCGGTGGAGTGCATTGCTTCTTCTTACGTCGCCGCCGCTTTCCCTTTTTGGAAGAGGTCGGCTGTGAAGACGCTATAGAGGTACCTGCTACTTCTTCTGAAGGATTCGACTGCATCTGGCTCACCCGGATGATACCATGGGCACAGAAAACAGTTTTTTGAGCCATTCAGTCATCGTATTTTCGGGATCTGCGGCTGGGAACCTACTGCCACTCGCCTTCGCTGTCGCTATCGATATCTGACCCTGCAAAGAATCCTGCCACATTTGTCGGTGTCGGGCCCATCCTGACTATGTTGTTGTTGACCTGGTCTTGAAGCCAGTCTTTAAACACACATCATTTCTTGTGGGTGTGCCGCAAAATCTGATGATAAGGAAAATAGTTGGGGTGATCAGTGAGATTCGCCTCTGCCGGCCTTCTACACACGGGCAGGCACACAATCCCTTGCTCTTGAGCACTTCGGAAGTATCCATGGACCTGATTTTCATTGAACGAATAAGTATGGTGCCTTCATTCCGGATAGGGGCCTAGGGGACCTGGCCCTGACGAGGGGCCGGAGGGGCCTATTGAAGAGGCGGCACCGAATTGTCTCGCCTAGGTGGAGGTGGTGCATTATGTGGGGGAACCTGTCGATTATGAGGCGGTCGCTGCTGGGAAGGAGACTTTGATTGAGGTGGAGGACCTCTGTGGGGTTGTGGGGATGTTGACGCTGGCAGTAATTCCAGCTACCTAGGGGCTTCTATTTAGGCCACCGTGGTGGGTTCGGATCTGGCGGTCCTCCTTGCTGGGATCATAGGGGGCAACAAACGTGCCTGACTAGCGTGTTGCAGAGCCTCCTCAAGGAGCTGAGCCTTATATGAGAAATCCCTGAGTCCTCCAGGGTAGTTCTGGGTAATCAAGGAGCGTACCAACTCCGTTTTGACGTTCCCCACACACATCGTCAGTAATTTCTCCTGAGTCAGTGGCATATCGAGGGAATACATACGTCCCTTCCACCGGGTGATGAAATCTGCGACTCGCTCATCAGGCCTTTGTTTTCACTTGAAGATGTCTGCAATGCTGGTCTTCCGCGTGGTGGAGCTGAACTGGTATAGGAACTGCCAGCGGAGATCCTCCCAATCGGTCACCGATCCGATAGGGAGCTATTTTTACCGCACTAATGCGGGACCTTCCAATGTTTGTACGAAACATCGGAACTTGGCGGCTTCTTGCTGGGCCGGGGTCCCCATCATTGGGCCACACCTGGAAGAAAAATGAGCCAATTACTACGACTGGTCCCCTTTCCCATAGAAGGGAGAGAATGTGGGGTTCCCAGTACCCGGGGGTGTAGGCATATCATCCACCCACACGGGATACGGCTTTCCATCAGGTGGGACCGCCACCTTCCAAGTTTCCAACAATTTGAGGCGGGGTGTGAGTGCCACTATAAGATCATCCAGGTGGGGGTCCCCGTCTTGGCGGGGATCCCTAATCACAAGTGTGTTTCCAGGTTCATCAACATGGTAGATGGCATCGAAAGCTCATGGATCGTTTGGCGGAACGACCTGTGGGGCGACTGGGAGAATCTGGAAAGGATTCTTCAGATTGCCCCGTCGTTTGGGGGGTGGGGGTGGGGGGGGGGGTTGACGAGACATATCGCGCCCTCTTTTTGTAAGTTTCAACTTCTTCCCTTTCTGCGGAAGTATCATGATCAGGGTTGCCCAGAGGCATCTCACCAGGGGGGAAATTGTTCCTGCCCCTACTGCCCCGGCCTAGGATTACCATAGTCGGGTCGCCGCTCTACAGCGCGCTCAGCCAAGAGTTCGTTAACCAGCCTATTCTGCTCAGCAAGCTGCTGGCGTAACATGGACTTCTCGGGATCGTCGTCCATTTTCTACACCGAGGCGGTCTGGTCGGAGTGCTTGACAGTTCCTATGAGCTTCTTACCCTTGATGGTATTTCGACCGAGTACCAGAAATTCGGTGGGTACAGGGAGGCCTAGCAGGTTCCTCTGCTGATGGGTAACCCTCCCTGATGGGTCCAGTAGTGGCGGTACGCCCTCGGGGGGTATGTATCCATCAATAAATTCATGCGCGTCTTCTTTTTAGACTTCATTAGCCATGTGGACCGCAACCCCTCTCGAGGGCATGTCCTCAATGTCGCATAACGAATCGGGCTGCCGTCGGATAAGGTTCAAGAGGACAGCAGCATAGTGTCCCCAACCACAGACTTGCACATGGGGGGTAGCTTCCCTGATGACTCTGTGGAGTACTTTTAATTTCAAAACACATTTCCGTTGAATGGTGCTCTGACGGCCTGGCGACTCAGTGTGCTGGGCCACAAGGAGTGCGGCCAAATCGATCAGGCGGCATTGCCTATCAATTTCTTCAACGTGCTCTCAACTTCTGGGGTACACCACCCGCTCATAACGAAAGTGAAAGTGTGTCGCCAATAGGGTTAGACAAAAGCACCCCTCTTCTTCAGGGGTAAGGGACTCTGGTGTGCGAAAGTTCAGCACCGCCATCAGCTAGAACTTCACCCGGAAGTAATCCACTACAAGAATTCTCCAGAAGCTCCTAGGTTCGGACTTGGGGTCTGGCCCTGTATTGCCCCACTCGTCAACTGGGGGTGGCTGAGGGACAAGTAGAGGTACCGAGCAGACCACTAGGATAGTTAACTCGGCGGTGGAGAATACGGCGAACGAGCTGACTGGACTTCGAATCCCGGGCCATCCTATGAAGAGTGAGGTGACCTGGCCACGATGTCACGATATGATGGGCTGATAGACACAACTTCCAGCACAGGATTCGCGGTTGCTGGTGATAGGTCACGTCGTCGCTCTACCAACGTTGTCCCCCAAAATATCTCTCTGTTATCCCTGGTAGAGGTATAGGGCGCTTCTGGTGACAATGGTAGTGATTGCACAGTCGAGACCTGCATAATTTCCACGATTTCTTCCTCCTGGATGTACCTACGGAGAGAGGTGGGAATCTGGTGAACCTCAAATTCTGGGAGAATGAGGCTAATGTGCCTGGTTCCCGCCCCAGTCCTTGATACAGAGGAGCGGGGAGAAGGTTCCATCGCTGAGTCGCATTCCACTTCAGAATCCATGAAGCGAGCAGGTTTGATCTCCACCCGGGCCTTCCCAGGACTCTTCTGGTGGTGGTGACGACCCGCTCTCCTACCCCGGGGTGGATCTTCGGGACAGGGTTGATCCCTAATAGGCAGCCTTGGGGCGGTGATGGTGTCGTGGCGGAGATGGCCCCCGCTCGAGATAGCCGAGGTGTAAGGGGCAGCAGTGCAAATGTCGAAGGGTACATGGGGAGGACCTCCATGGACAAAAACCATGTGGGGAGAGCCTCTGTTGGAATTGGCAGAAGCATGGGGAGGACCTCCATGGTCGATGCGGGTGGAGCGATGCTGACCTTCACTCCCCAAGTTGCTGGGGCGAGGATGACCTTCTCCCATTGCAGAGAGGACGTAGGGAGGGCCCCCACTCTAGAGAAGGACCGGATAGACAATACCTTTAGATCGGCGGTCGGGGGCAGGAGGATGGACTCCATACTCTGTATGGTGAGTGCGGGAATGGTTTTTGTGTCGAGCGTCACTGCCGCGGGGAAGTTCATCCTTGGGGATCGGGGTAGCACGAGGCATACCTCCATGACAGGCTTCAGAGTGGGGAAGGCCCACGCTCTATGGAGTAGTGGTACGGGGAGGGCCTCCGTACAGGGTGACAACCCCCAAGGTTCATTCGCGGCGATCACCACTCATGCCTGCCACCTAAAGAGTCAACCCAGCCTACCCGTGGGGCGGTTGGGGTCTCGATCCTGATTGGGTAAAGGATTTACCCTTCTCAGTGTACGCAGGGACTCCATGATGCACGTCGGTGGTGGCTCAGGCCACTGTAGATGTTGACGTCGATACCCCTAGGCGAGCATCCTCAGCTCGGGCCCGGCGCTGACGTCGGGTCAGACAAGCTGGTGCAGGTGGTGTAGGGGCATGGCATGCCTGCTCTTCATGCGGAGTCGGACGACAGCGCTGACACGGCCGGACGGGAGCCCTGGCATGGGGCCCTTGGGTCGGGACCCTGATCGGGCTGAGCCAAACATCACCCACCTCATCATCGTAAGGCGAGGAGTTGTCGAGGAATTCCGGGGATAGGCTCCCGAAACGGTTGAACGTTGGGATGGGGAGCAGGGGCTCCCTGCGCAGCCTGTTAGGGCGACGTTGACTGCGGGGCCTGGATGTCTCCAGGTCCAGGCGGGCCATATCCCGAGTTGGGAGGACCCCTTCCTCCTCGTACATGCGTACAAGGTTATTGATAACCCTTCGCTGGATTATCTCTGATGGGGGGAGGGGGTGTGGTTGTCCCATATTCCATCATGTAGCAGCCGTCGTGGTGGTAGTGGAGCCATGCGGGGTGGCTGTGCCGGTGTCTCCCTTGCCCCTGTGTAGGCGAGCGAGCGGTGATCGTGTCTCCGCAACATCAACCTAATTCTTGGAAAACGATGTGATCAACTCATCAACACTTTGAGGAAAATTATTGACAATCAGTGCCCCATCGTCTTTCCATTATCCACATCTGTAAGAAGGATCCATGCCAACACGTTGGAGAATGGAGTGCCCCTCGTACTACTGCCCCGACTTCTGGTGAGTTTCACGACAGGCCCGCTATTTTCTTGGCGGGACCAGGAGCCAGATCTGTATCCGGTGACACATCAATCTACTGGTGTCTCGAATGCTACTAATCTCCACATTTAGGAGAAGAATTTCACGCCAGGTTCACCATTTCGATTTCTGATGCTATCGTCGGGGCGCGCGCATCCGTCAGTCCACGGAGGAGGACGTGCTGCATTGTTGCCCCGCATTCCCGCATTCCAAAGGCTGACAGCTTTCCTTTCTTATTCATGGATGTCTACTCCTTGATCGAAACGGGATGATGGGATGTTGTTTCTTCCTTCCGTGGATTTCTCCTCAGAACTCGTCACCTAGTCCGGGTCTCCCTCATAGATTTAATACGTTGTTCATGAAATTATTCCCAGTGCCATGTTTCCATGGACGCTGGTTAATTACACTGCTTCTGTTGGGACATTCCAAAGGGTCTGGTTAAGGTAGAAACCTTCAGTCGGGGGAGTAGTCACGTTGAGGCATCGGTAGCGTGTCTGGATGCTGGGGTCCTGGCATGCATGTCTATTATCCCTGGTCACAGGGCTTCTCGTGGAAGTGGATGCCCGAGGCATCCCACATCGAGCGCGGGGAGTTATATGCCACATACACATAAATGAAGTTTTCCTCAGCATCATGTGTTTAACACAGTGTATGCCGCGAGTTTAATGTCTAGCGGAGACAGATCATACCGATCAAAGCATTAGTTAGAATGGATCGGATTGAGGGATTTCCCTTGAAGAGGTTTCGATTCTGGGACCAGCCCATGGGCGGATGTGAAGAGGAGCAAACAGACATGGTCCTGGACTAACATGGTCTCACCGGGATATGACGGTCCAGGTGAGAATCAGGGTGGATGATGGATGGACGCATGAAGTGGAGGGGGAAATGAAATGGGACCATCGCATGGGTGATGGTGAATTTGGGCTTGAGCCTTGAAGAGGCTTCCTACGTATCCTCGTGGCAGGGAATCAAAGTCCACATAGTTCTAGATGGTGCCAGTGAACTGACGTGAAGGTGGACCTTGGCCCGATGAATGTCGCCAGTGAACTGACGTGAAAGTGGACCTTATCCCGATGAATATCGCTAGCGAACCGACGTGATGGTGGACCTTGATCCGAGGTGTGTCGTCAGCGTACCGACCTGAAGGTGGACCATGGTCTGATGGGTGTGGTCAGCGAACTGACGTGAAGGTGGACCTTGGTCTGATGGGTGTCATCACTGAACCAATGTGAATGTAGACCCATGGGTCCACTAGTGGTGGGCATGAACCTTGTGAAGGCTTCCTACGTACCATTCCTTGACATGGATCAATGTCATCATAGTTCGGATTGGTCACAATGGCATTACGTTGGACTAGAATAACATTTAACATCATGCTGGATGAGAGTGAACCCTGACGTGAATAAACGACGGGCGGTGGGTGTCGGTGAACCGACATGCAAAAGGGACATTGGTCCAATGGGAGATGGGCTTGAACCTCAGAGAGGCTTCCTTCGTACCATTCCTTGACATGGATCAAAGTCCTCATAGATCAAAGGGGGCTTCGTCGTCGAACCGACGTGATGGTGGACCTTGGTCCGATGGGTGGTGGGATTGAAACTCAGGGGGCTTCCTACGTACCATGCCTTGACATGGATCAAAGACCTCGTAGTTCAAATGGGTGAGTCACAACGGTTTATCGTCGGACTGAGAAGTTGTTTAATGTCTTGCGGGACGAGGATGAACTCGACGTGAATAAATGATGGGTGGGCTTGAACCTCAGGGAGGTTTCCTTCGTACCATGCCTTGACATGGATCAAAAACCACGTAGTTCAAATGGTGGGCAGTTTAAAATCATGCGGGACATGGGCATACAGTTTAACGTCATGCTGGACGAGGGCATGCAGTTTAACGTCATGCTGGACGAGGGTGAAACTCGACGTGAATAAATGACCGAGTGGTGTGGCTTGAACCTCATGGTGGCTTCCTACATACCATGCCTTCACATGGATCAATGTCCTTGTAGTTCTCTAGGGGTGGGGGTCAGGGTCGGTGGTCACTCTAAGCCCTCGTGAGTCATGCTCGGTGTGAGAAAAAAGAGGTTGCAGGGACCTGACGATCACGTCACGTAGGAGGCGCCCGTGGGATGCGAAGAGGGGATTACGCATTAGGCGGCCCATTGTGTTGGGACTTACTCTAGGATGGAGGCCCGAAGTGCGACAAAGCGCAGCGAAAGAGGGATTTGGGACCAATGATCGGAGGTGCCTTGTTCCCTATCATGACCTCCACTGACCTTGGTAGTTGGGAAGTACGAAGATGCAGGAGTGCAGCCATCTGTTGGGGAACATGGGTCACCCTTCTCCTAAGAACATACGCCTCTCCAATAAAGAGGATATCATCCCCTATAGAGGGGTGATTCCACTCCCATGCAGACGTGTGGAGTAAAAAATGTTCGAGCTGGGGGGACCCTTCGTGCGAGGCATGAGGTCGGGTCACAGTTTAACGTCATGTGTTAAGGACGTAGTGCTTGGAAGTTTAACGTCCTACAGCTCGGATGAGGTGTTTCACTCCACACCCCAAGGACTTTCATAACTGGTACCCTCTAGACCTATGGGGAGGGAAGGTACTGGAAAGGCCATAGTCAAGGGGGGTTGTAGGGTGAACTATCGAGTGGTCCACGTTAGCATGGTTATGCGAAGAAGCAATAGATATTAGCGTGCCTATGCGAAGAAGCATTAAGAGAAGAAACACTACGATTAGTATTGTCTGTGGGACATTGAAATCACATCGTGCATACCTGGAGGGTCGCATGGGAAGTAGAATTTCCAAGAAAATGGTTGTGCTTCCCGAATCGGAGTGCCATGGACTTAGCATGGGGCATAGGTGTGAGTGGAGGGTGTTTTGCGAAGAGGAGGTGCCTCACGAAGCAGGGTGCTGCGAAGCAGTGTGCTTCGCGATGGGTAGTGATCTTGCCTTAGAATGGGGATCACTAGTACAGGTTGGGTGTTTCACGAAGCATAAACGCTCCGTGGCTGCCCGAGTTCCCTTGGGAATCCCCCTCCTTCGCGAATTCCCTTGAGCATCGCGAAGGGAATCCCTCTCGGAAGAGGGGCTCAAAACGAGACAAAGCGAAGGTGTCATGCGAAGTAGAAGTACCTCGCGGAGCTCATGATTCCCGGGGGAAAAGAGTGCATCGCGATTCGGGAGAGGAGAATCTGAAAGGTCTGATTGTCCCTCCTCTGTACTCAGGGGGATCCCGATATATATAGGAAAGGGGCGCCGCAAAGCAAAACTTGCACGACGCCTCAGGAGGTTTGCGACACGCTCACGAACGTCAACAGAATTCGCCGAGAGGTACCTCCTCCTAATCTTCTCGGCGGGCTCGCGAACATCAAACTTGTTCGTGGAGAGTTACCGCCTCCGGAGCTTCGCGGGACCGCGATGCTCGGGTTCTTCGCGTCGGTGCTTCTCGAGGCAGCATGTCGACCTTCTTTTTCGTCCCTTCCTTTCATGCAATATTTTGGCACCAACACTATCTCTGAGACCCAGTTATGGCCCTTGGTATATGATGAGGAACCGAACCTTATGTGGGTTGCACTGCCTGGGTTGAGATGATGGGCCCATAATGAGTACCTTCTTCTATAAGGGTGGGGGGGGGGGGAATGTAACATCTTCTAATGATAAATGTTTAAATTACTAAATGATATGCCTCATGCCAATAAGGTTAACTCTTCATTTCAGGAGCCTAGCTGATTAGAACTCCTGAATTAAGCGTGTTTGGCATGGAGTATTGATTATGATGAGTGACCTTCTGAAATGATTCTCAGGGTGTGTGTGGCTGAGCACAAATCACACTTGAAAGGAAACATGTTGTCCAGTGGGAACTGTCATTATTCAGATGACTCGTTCATCCATTTGGGGGGCCCTATGATGGGGAAAACATGTCTATGGGGAAAATAGTTGTACCTGGAATGCCAGGACCCTACAACCATGTTATGTGAGAGTGTTTGTACACTAACCCTGACACATTTTTTACATTTTTTATAAGAGGAAGAACCCCTCCTTACGTGTGGTGCACTGACTGGGTTGAGATGTTGGGCACACAACGAGGGCATTGTTTTCAAAGGGGGGTGGGTGAATGTATCACCCCAAAACGATAAAGGGTTAAATGAAAAAATTATATTAGTCCTGTCATCATGGTAAAAATTTCTTTTTCATGAGTATACCTAATTTAAACTCCACTGTTAAGGAATCTTGGAAATTAGTAATGATCAAGATGGATGTCCTTATAAGAATGTTTCTTTAGGTGTTATTGAATGGCAGAAAATCACACTATAAGGGAAATGTTTTGGCCTATGTAATTTAATTTAATCTGAATGAAATTTTTTAACTTTATTTTCTGTTAATTTTCATGTTTAATTTATTTGTTTTCAACATGTCACTATTTAAATACATGATGACGTATCTAGATAATATTAAATAATTACACATTCATGATATATATTTTTCACGATGGTACATGTTCTAATATATTGTTTTTATGAACAATATTTTTAAATTTTATAGTAAAAAAATATTTTTTATTATATGAAAAATAATTTTTCGAATAAACTTTTTAGTCATAAATATGTTAGAAGAATGATTATTTTAAACGAAATATTATAATTACATTAATAATGATATTAATTAATATTAATAATAATAATAATAATAATTGTTCTTAAAATGATTTTAATTAATTGATTAGGAGAATTATCATGACAGATAAATATTTTTATTATTTGATATGATAGTTTTTTTAATATTAAAGAAAATAAAATAAATATATGATATAAGTTATTAAAATTTTATGAATAAAATAAAAAATTAATGATAAATTTAATATATGAATTCTTCTGAAATGTTTTATATTATTCAACTTTCTAATAAAAAAAAATATTCAGACAGAAATTATTTAAAATAATATTATCAAATAAGAATAATGAATAATTATATGAAAGTAAAACTAATTATATATATATAAAGATATATATATATATACATATATATAATGATGATAAATGATTTGTAATGAAAATTATAAAACAAATGGAAAAATAACATAATTCAATCAGGTTTAAGGGGTTGAGTTTGAGTCTAGCACCAGGGATTTGATTTCATGTTAAGGGGTCACAAGGTTAGATATAGATCTTTTTTGGGAGATAAGGAAATGGTGAGTGTTTTTATTTAGTGAGTTCAAGCAATAAATGAATTGTTTTCTTCGTAAAGAACAATCGAGAGTCTAGCAAGATGGTTTTCGGTCATTGACAGTTTCAGACAGATATTTTTCATTGGAGTTCTTTTTTTTTTGTTTAGGGTATTCATATTCAGATGCATGGTATAATCCAAATTCAGATACAGATTCCAGATATATGATGAATTCAGAATCTAAACAGGATTTTGGGGAAATTGACCCGATATTTGAAGATCTACCCCACAACATCAAGTTTACCATGTAAGTTTTATTTAATCATATTTTGTATTTCTAATTCAAGTTTCCGGATTTTTTTAGGGTGTCATAAATAAAAATATTTTTTGGGGTTAATTGTTCAAAAATCATAGTTGAATAAAATGAAATTTATTGATTCTTTTTTAATTATTTTATTTCATCAACCTGTCTGTATATTACTTCTATCTAATTTGAGTATTTGTAACATTGTTGATTTCAACACCTGTATAAATTTCATCTATTATTCTGATAGTATTTTCATCTTTAACATAACTACACATTGAAATTGATCGAAATATTTTCTTTTATTTTCCTTTTTTCATCAAATTAATTTAAACCATCTACTTTTATTCATTTGATAAAAATTGGGGAGTGATTTGAGATATATTTCTTCAAATGATTTCAATTTCTTTATCTATCAATTTCAGCACCCAATTTTCCTAAACATATAAAATAATAAATATCTCTATCATAATATATGAACAAGTCATAATATTTTTAAGAATATATTTATATATAATGTTGTTGCTATTTATTGTTTAGGTGATTATATTTCATCCAATCTAATCAATAAATTATTCTAAGAAGTTCAAATAAAATATTAAGAGATTTTAGACCTATAAATAAGTGTCTCGATTTCCATTTTATACACATCATATAATATTTAATTTTTTATGAGATACATATTGGTTTCTATTGTTTCTTATAGAGAGAGGTGATTGTTAAATGTATTATTTGAGTGTGTGCTGCAAAAAATAATTCATTCTGGCATGTGGGAGGCACTTCAAATAAATTTTTTAGGGATTATTTCTATTTTAAAATTTTTATCTTAATTCTAAATCAAGTCCTTTAATGATTTATTTCTATCTAAAATAAATTTATTATATTTTCATGAATTCATGTTTCAATTTATGGTTCTGTGAGTAATTATATTAATTGAAAACTATATTTAAATTTTTTTAAGATAAAGTGATTTATTCGGATGCCAATCATTTATTTGTATCTTTTTAAATCGTCGTATTTCTCGATATATATATATATATATATGTGTGTGTGTGTGTGTGTGTCTCTGTGTGTATTATATCCAGACTTTATATTTCCATTACACGGTTTATTCTATATATAGAATCCAAGTCAAAAATTTTAATTCATGAATTAACGATATGTTTTATGAAAATTATTGAGTTATTTTATATTTCTTCTCAATATATATATATATATATATATTGAAGTGATAATTTTTACATTTTGATTAAAACATGGGTAGATGTTACATATTATTGATACACATAAAAATGAGAAAATGATTTATTCTACATTCAATATCAACTTCTATTTAGGTTCGTGTGTCTATATATATATATATGTATATGTATATGTATATAAACATAAAGTTAATATCTTTAAAAATTATTTACATATATATATATATATATCAATGAAAGTGAATAATTTATAATTTATGTGATACAATTTTTATTTTGGGTGAGACACATAATTATCTATTGCTTATGGTTTTTTATGAAGACATAAAATATATGTTTGATACTACTATTATTTTATACATTATTTCCTCCATAAATAAATGAAACAAGTACATCATTGTAATTTTTATTTTAAATTTTTATTTTTAAAATAGTTGATGTCATAACAATATGTGAACATGTATTTCATAAAAGTTTGTGTAAATGAATGTTTATGCAACAACTATATAGAATTGGTCTTGGTTTGAACCAAAATCATTTGTAATATACAATGGACGATCATATATTTATGTATTTATATACTTATATATATCATTATAAATATGAATGTGTATTTTAATACAATGACATGTTTTTAAAATTAAATGGCACATTGATAGTATATATATGTAAATAATGATTAAAATTGTTTTCATTAAACCCGGTACTTGAACATCGTAAATATGGTAGGGAATTACGGTGTAAACCAAATATCTGAAAAAGAGGGTAGGCCCAAGATAGAATTCAATTTATCAAGTTTCCACAAGTCACAATGATTTGTTATCAAAATCATGTTTAATGTATTCCAAAAAATCACTAGATTATATTTAACTAAATTTATTAATAATTTAATTTCCAATTTAGTATATTATTTTAAATGTATATATATTCAATTATGTTTTCAAAGGATATTTTAATAAGTATTCCAATTTTAATTTATAATGTTCTCTTTGAAGAATTTATCAAGTTATTTCAATGAAATAATATTCTAGAAGGTATTTTAGAAAACTTGAAACCCCTTATTGGGAAATTGAATGGTCGTCCTTTTTTTTAAAATGATTTTTCCCAGTTATCATATTATTTCAATTATGTATTTCATTAGGTTTGGTGTTAGTCCATTCAAAATATTACTGTCCAGTTGTTTTATCATAGTTTCAACTCTGATAAATTAATTATGTTGTCTAATCCTCTAGATCCTAGACTTGTAAAAGATCGTAGTTTTGTAATTTTTTGTTTAATTGTTCAGTTTATTATATATGGAAAAAAATTACATGGCATTTTAATGAACTGTGTCCAGAAGAGAAGGCTCATGGAATTATAAGTGATCTATCAAATACATCTTCATAAGAAAGTATCTATAGAAAGAAATCATAATATTAAATATCTTGAAAAATTCCTAAATTGAAACATTGAGCCTTTTTCCTATTTATTTATAATATCTCATGTGAAAAATTACCAAACTCATAAATACCCTTTTCATACACTTTCATGGTCCTGTCATCCTGGTTGAGTTTTAAGAACTCATTGACATGTCTAACAATAGCTACTATGAATAGAATTGATCAGTGAAATGAACCTTGAATTATTTCAACTATATTCCCCATTGCTTATTTGACATTACCAGCATGTTTCAAAATATACTTCATGTTATTTTATCACAATGGAAGGAAATTTCACATTAATTTGTTTCTGGTCCCCCAATACACAAAATATTTTCCATTTTTTCTCAACAAATCCTAATCCTATTAAGGATCATTGGATCCCTAGAATGGTTATGAATTCATTTGTAGGAAATCGTGACAACTAATCCTGAAAATTAAATCTTGTGGATTAACATCTAGTGCCTAAATGGGAACTATAGGTGGTTCATGTAACAATGCAATGATTGTTTTTTCATTCACCTCAACTAGAATCATTTCCATAAGAGGATTTACTCAATGTGATTTGACATCAAATTCATTGTATATTGTATTAGAATGTATTCTTGGAGGCATGATGCTATACAAAATCTATATAAAACAAGGAATACATTAGATTTACCCTCAAAACGAACAACAAGGTGAAACTTTCTCAACAGATACATTTACAAGATTTTAATTTCAATCTATCCAAATTGAAATAGGTATATGGCCAAAAGTATCCTCAATTCAACTTTCCCCAACCACCCCTAAAGACATAAGGTCCATTATGATGAGATATGTAACTTCACTCAATCACAACTTCTTCCTATGTCCCAAAAATATTTCAAATATGCATATTTAATTAGAGACATGAAGATTTATATCCTTTGATAATCATTGTAATGATCTATCCTAGTAACACTGGTAGTCGGATAGCCTAGATGACCCTAATATTTCCTAAATGATTTTCAGATCCCCGAGGTTTGGAAACTAGAACTTTAGATTATACAAATTGGATGTGGAAATGATTTTTTCACCAACAATATTAATGTAAAAGAGACAAGTTAGTAATGGATACAAAATATTATCTATAAGGTTAAATACACTAGAAATACAAAAGACATCATAACCCAATTTACTATAGAAAAAGTAACAAAAATACTACCCATGACTCTAAGGATGCCAGTTACCATGTCAATAGATCAATATCTATATCCACCTCGAAGTTATCCTTTCCCTCTACTTGATCCTAGAAGAATATAATCCAAAAACACTTGAAGGAACAACTAGGTTGTGAACCAATTCCAAATAGGATTTCACCAAATGATTCCATTACATTATTCCAATATCAAATTAACCAATATTGTTATTATAATTTTCAAAATAGTAGGTTTTGAATTTCAACATCATATTTAGCCAAGTAATGCTTTGCATTTCAAATCTGGAAACACGTTAGAAATTCATAAATCACATATCAAATGGTGGAAATAATTTTCAAATGATATAATTAACATTGAAAAAAATTGTTCTTTCCAAAAAAAATTAGATTTCAATAATATATATGATAAACAAATTTACATAAAAACATTATAAATAAATCACATGGCATTGAAAACAATTTACAACAATGGGATTCTTAAATTTCAAATATAGAAAAGATAATAACATTTTTATATTCCTAAATAGGTATAATAGTTCTAATCTAAAGGGACTTGACACAATGAAATAGAAAGTATGTACATAATCCCATTTGGGCCAAATGCTAAATTGGACTCACCACCATCCCATAAGGGATATTATGTGCTGATATGATATTAATAATGTTGTACGTCTTATCGTGCTACCCAAAATTACTCAAAACTACCAATGGATTTCATGACCTCATATACAAAATATTGATATGAAATTAATATTAATACTTTATAAAAATACAATTAAATCCCATTTTCCATTTAAAAATATTCCAATTGATTATTTAAAATCAATAAATTGTTTTAATAGAAAACGTGTCGTTCCAAAAAGACAAAACCCTATTAATTCTATCAAAATCCATTTTAATCCACTTAAAATTTAGTTTTGAATACTATTAAGAAATTTCACAATAAAAAATAATAATAAATTAAAAAATATAAATTTCAAAAATTTCCATAAATTTAACAACAATCTCCAAATTCAATGGAATCGTGGTTTTTCACATTTTTACCCTCCAAATCCGTTTTCCTTAATTAAATATAAAAATTTAACTGAAATAATTTCCATAAAATACTCAATTTATTTTCTAAAATATAAATATCACAATATTGTGTAAACACAACACAATTAAATGAAATTTGGGGTTTTCATATTTCATGAAAAAATCAATTTTTATAAAAAATCAAAGTCAATGGAATTAGGTTAAATAAAAAACATGTATAATTAAATTTAAATAAAAACCTGAAAATATCATTTAATTTTAATAAATGAAAAGATATAATTTAATTTAGGGATAATAAAAATTAGGCATCGTAACATAAACACTTTCCTTGGGATCAAAAAATATTAAAGCACAAAGTAGTGCATTGATAAATCTAATGGAGAACAAAAAAACAAGTATATATTAATTAAAACTATTTATCGATACAAAAAACTATATATTATAGACACAAATAAATGCATAGATTCAGGGAACCCTAGGGTATAGACGAGATATCATTGAATAATTATAACAGAAACTTTAAACCTAATGGTTGATGATCGATGGTAGTTCCTCATGATTTGGATATTTTCCATGAGGGATTAGATGGGGGAAATATATATTTTGAGATCCATGTATTGTAGAAAGGGATATCACGTTTTACAATTCCATCAGGGGCTTATAAAGTATGATAGGGAATTTTAATCAAAATTTGGATTCAGTTAAATCCCATCCACAAGGTTTCATACATAGAGGAGCACTGTTTCATAAATCTATGGGCAAGATGTTCACAAATTTTCAAATGGTTTCATAGTTTCTAATGAGAGGGAAGATGGTTTGGTAAACAATGAAAAATTACTTTTATTCCCACTATCCAATTTTTTTCATATTGATGTAGTAGGGTGTATGGTTTGTAAAATTGTGCAGTATCCTAGAATCATCCAAATACAATATATTTTCTCCTAAATAAACTCAAATGAAACCCATCCAATGAATGTTCATAATTACGGGATTAGGACCATCAGAAAATATTAACATTATTTTACAACTAATTTCAAGTATTTATTTAAATAATCCTCCTTCCATATCACATAACATGGGATAATAGGGGCATTGAATTTTAATTCCTTAATCTGTATGTAAATAACATAATTTTTTTTTGTTGTTTCATACAAAATATATTTATTAATGTATTTTAAAAATATATTAATCTTATAATAAAAACGTTACTGTATTCTGTATTTGTGGTAGGAGTATGATGGTTTTTCTAAATGATGATTATTTTCAAAACTAGGTTATTATTTCAAAAAATAATATTTCTTAATCGATATGAATAACTCTTACATTTACAAATGATACATTAAAAATGAAAATGTACCGGAAAATATGAATCCTATTTATGACTTATAAATTAATTCTATTATTATTTGTTTATCTTTTGTTCATAATTTTGTGCTGGATACTATTTTAATTTCTCTATAGAATCCATGAAATGATACTTCATATGAATTGATTGAGAGCCTCTATGAGAAATTCAATTGATCATTAATACAAATATAATCCCAAAATCATCTAGTTAAAATTTACACAACCGGGGTTAATGGAGGGTAAATAAAAATGTTATTAATTTTTTTAGTAAAATAAAAATATTATATCATAATGTTACATTAATCTATTCCAAAATTATTTCTTTAAGAGTGAGAAAATCATTGTGGCAAGTATCTACATCAACTAGAATGTGTAATCGAGGGGTGATCGCAATGTAAATAATAAATATGAAATTTCGTGATTATTAAGGTGTTCATATGAATTCAATCGAATCACTAATTGGAATCCTCTACCTAACGATTTAAATTATTTTTATACTCTATCATTCTATAATACTTCTAATTTTTATGGGACATAAGTGGCCACCTATTACAATTTCCTCTGTATCAACAATATTTATATATTGTTACTCAAGATTGATATTATTGGTATGTGCAGTAAAAAGTTTTTAATCTATAATGGAATATACTATATGTTGAAAAACCTAGTGTTCATTATGATTATGAGTATCACCATGTACTTAAATTGTTCTTCCTCTACATTCGGTGCATCTGTATGCTTAAAAACTATTTTTTACCATGATTGGGTGCATTGGAATGTTCATAATCTATTATTATAGAAATTTTGGAACATTGAATATATATTACATAAATATATTCGTTAATATAGAATTATAAGAGGTAAAAATAATAATAATTAAATGACGTGAATATTGTTCTCCCTATTTCTAAAAAATGATAAAATGATTGTACACCGTTAACGAGGATCCAAATCCCATCAGTGTTGTATCTTGTATCATACAATACCACATATACATTTGTTTTTTCATAAATTTTTTGTTAAATAGCAATGAAAGTGTCATCTATAATTGACTTTAAATATGATGATTTAATGATTTTGGTAGATAAAAGAACGAATGACAACTTTTTGATTGAAGGTATGTAAAATTAAATAACCTTGAAATGTATGGTTTTGTTATAAATAAATTATTTATGCACCCTTACTTATATAAACATACTTTAACAAATCATAAATAAATAATTTTAATTAAAATATGTTTATCAACCAACATTAACAAAAATATATGAACACAGAATGTTATATAGTCCAACAACCATATTTTTTATATGATATAAACATATGAAATATTAAAATATATTGGATTTCGTTATTTGGTACGAAATACATGTCTCAGTTCATCCATATGTTTATCTCCCCTATTTTTCATAGAAATTTTTTTATAATGTTTATTTTTATGGAATTTGTAATTTTTAATTAAATAAACATTTTTTGATAATACATGGACATTAGGATATCTTTCTGGACAAAAAAGTTTTACTAAAATTGAATTCATACTTCCATATGGCTCTTTAATTAAATTTTCATCTAAACATCTTATAAAACATCGATTATGTGTATTTTATGTCTTGTATATATCAATTTATAGATTCAAATTCATATTAATTACATTGGGGATTTAACATATGATGGATCCTCTAAACTAACGAAAAAAAATGTAATGGTGTACCTGCCCTTACATTGTAATTGTAATTGTGACAATAATTATTGAGATAATTAATTTCCACACAAGATGATTATTGTTATGAGATTTACCTAGACTAATTCATTCCACATCAGACTGGACGATGTAATATAATTCAACAAGTTCATTAATAATATATCATTATGCAATAAAACCATCTAAAATACTTCTATATTCAGCATACCATTATAAGATAATTGTATTATTTTCTGTTCGATACATCTATCTATTATGTACAGGACCACATAGTAAAATTATATTAACCATTTGAACCCTCATGTAATTCTTCATATCAAATAATTAATGTCGGAAGAACATATTAAGTCCACATAATATGACTTTAATTTCATTTTCCATTATAGTTAATTTAATCATCCCTATTAGTTTTTTTCATATAATAAGGAATAAGAAATAAGACTTGGTCAATATATTATTTTATATCCTAGAATAAATTCAATGTAATGCAACATTCATTAGCACATGAATGACAACACGCAATCATTTCATATTAGGACCATGACATAAAATTATTCTTTTACATGATATTCTTCATAGATTATGAATACCCATCTAGATCCTTTAAATCATTCACTATGTTGAAAAACCTACACCTCAATTTTATGTAATCAGTATAAGTAGCTAGTGGAAGAAAATATATCATTCACCTTTCACTAGTACTAAATATTCACGTATCACCATTTAAATCATTTAAAAAAATCCTAAATTTTATCCTATGATTTTATGAGTTCTGTTAATATGGTTCTAATGTAAATATCTCACACATCCATTTCAACATGAATGAAATCAAGAAAAATTATTATCTACATGCAATTAAATTATGGATATTAAAAAATGATATCTTTTTTCAATTTGATTTCACCAGGATATTTAGATATGGTTAACAAAACGAAATTCACATTTATATTACATTATCAAATGAAATTTAACGTATTATAGGAGAATGTGTTATAAATTATTCCAAACATCAATAGAATGATTTCATCCAATATCAGTATTTATGTCATCAGGGTAGAAATATATGGTGTCCTTGTAACATAGTCATTGATGAATATTTTAACCCAACTAAGTGTGTACCTTGTTCACAAATTAGACAAACTATAATTGCTATAATAATATATCTAAAAAATTTTATAAGAAGGAATATTCGTCATCATCCCATATGACATAGATTTCAAAATTATATAATCATTTCATTAAGAATCATAAAACATGAAAATTAATTCCCATATTAATTTCAAATTTTCTAGCAATGGATACAAATAAATAACATTATCAATACCCTTTTGATTTTTCATTAAATAATTAGATACAAAAGATTTTATATTCATATCATGCTTTATCATGTGGGAATGTTATAATTTCCCCTCATAACTATCCATATACAGTGAGTAATACATCGAATGCCAAAAGGATTCAAACTATTAGTTGATATACTAAGATGAATATTTCTTGTCTCATATCAAAATTAAGGATACCCTTGATAAATTTTATTTCCCTAAATCCAGTCTAATGGGTGTAAAATTTTACCATTTGTATATATATTATCTACATGCCATGTCAATTTTCATGCAGTATCCTCACATCCATTTTGGTTCCTAACCCTTGGATTGATTGGAGTGTATAATAAAACATTTAATTTAATTATTTAATCATTCATATATCATGATTAATAATACATTGGGAATTTTTTATGTTATTCGTTGTTTTTTCAAAATAGTTTACAATAATATAGATGGGATTGTATTCATTAATAGATGAATCACATTAAAAATTGACTTTGGTTTAGTTCTCTATGTTTGTAGGGGATGATTATTATATTCCATGATGATATCATTCAATTGATAAATTACATAAAAAAAGCATGTTTCAATCCATACATTACAAACATTTGAACTATATAGCTACCATATTGATTACAAAGATGTATATTTAGTACAACCAGTATACATTGGTTACATTGTACAACAAATTAACTTCTAAAACATTTTTTGGTGAGCGTGATGTTAATAATAAATTGTGGTATTCTTTTCCACAATATGATATTCGCTATCAACCAACCAATAATCATTTCTTAAATACTTTAATTATCATTGTTAACGCTTCTAATAATATCATATTTTCTATAAAATAAAATGTTATTCATATGAATAGATATATTCAGTTTTACAAACGTTTAATATCACTTTTATAAAATTGATCTCTTCTATGATATATCGGTTGATCATCCAAGAAATCATGAATAATTATAATATAATAATAAAAATTTAAACATAGATAATGTATTTGATAAGGGTTATATGCATGATCATTTTAAAATTTAATGAACCTCGTCCTCATAATCCTTTTCATTTTATTATCATCCATACTTTTTTATTCTAATCAATCTTATTTGGTTCAATAATATTAATATTTATTAAAATAAATATATACATAGAAGGTATCAACTTATAATCCTAAAAGGATATTCTAATGGAATTATTTGTGCTACATAAATTTATTTTTCTACGTTATTAAGGTATTAATTATGATTATTTATATTGTTTTCTAGTTTTAGAAATCATTAAAAAATGGAATGTGTTATGTTTGTAAATTTAAAAATAATCTAATTAAATATTCATCTATTGAAAAATAAATAGACCATGGATTGATTCTATAGATATTCTAGGTTTTTGTAAATAAATAGGGTGGATTTTATGTTCATACATTTCATCACAAGGAAAATGGTAGGCCATATGGTGTTTTAGTGATAGGATACTAAGGAGTCAATGATTATCTTTTATCAGATGATGAAAACGTTTATATGGCCAATAACCGAGCCTTGATAACCATTAATTTAATGATACTCATGAATTTAATTGAGTATGATGAATAATGTTGTGGGTTTATATCAACGGGATGCACTGATAATTATAACTAAAAAAGGTCAATATGATTACATAAAAAACAAATATAAATGAGAATTAATTCAATGGGGATAATATATAAAAATCATTAAACAGAATGATTCATTTTCTAATTGGCGCTCAGGATGGTATGAAAGTGGATGGAATCCTAAATGTATTATGTAGGGTGATGCATCAATAATGAGTGTATATTTACGAACACTGTCCTATAATGGAAATGAATTATGGTTATGATAATCCCACAATTGTAATTTTTAATTCATTTCATCAATGTATTTACTAAATAATATTAAATGAAGAATAAATTATTTATAAAGCTGAACGATTATTTTCAAAATTTCATTTCAAATTAATGATTTTTGTTTTAATTAAAATTGAATTTTATAATCGAAACATAGATCTGAAATTATAGGGAATATTAACAAAGGAGGGATGTCATCCAATGAAACTAGTGTCTCTCTAGATTGACCAATGTTGTAAATCAAATGAGCCAGTCTAATATTATATCTTTTAATAAATTACAACTAAAATTTAAATAATAGGACTAACGCTTGTAAAAATCATATATTAATGGTGTAGAACCATTGGTATGTGCCCAAATATCAAAATTATTGGATATACCAATTGTTTGGGGAGCTGTTGGATTGTAAGTCATTATTATAGAACTATACCAATGATTTTTGGAAACTATTAGACTTGGAGGGATATAAAAGTAGTTTCAAACCCATTGGAATATGTATAATGAAACACCTATACCAATAGGTTTCAAAATAGTTGTTGTAGGTAATTAAAAAACCCCTTGTTGGTGTTTATCCCTAATCCTATTATTTGTATTTCAATCATCTATCCACTATGATACAATGTTTTTTAGGATGATTAATATGATAATTTAGTTTATGTATATTTACATGTATGTTTTTATGTATTCAATGGTATTTGATAATAGAATTCATCAAATATATTAAATATTATAACAACTATTTGGGAAGCCATTGGAATATACATATACCAATGGTTTTATAAAACGTTATTATATGTATTTCGAATTTTGGGACCATTAGGAATGTTTTTTGGAAAAACCATTAGTATAGGTTCTTTAAATTTATTCTATACAAGTGGTTTTATCCAAACCATTGTAGTTATAAGGCCCCACCCTTAAGCCTTACTTAATCTTGAGATATTTCAAGATTATACATTGAGGAAATTTTCAGGTTTAGAGTTTTAGAGAGTTAGATCATAAATCATGTATTAAATTCCACATTTAATGAATTTTGTTACATAAAAGAAAATATTCATCATTACCATCAATGAAACATATTCAAAATTAAACATGGATTCTTTCTTGACACATCCTCAACACTATCCTCACATTATGTACATTTTCCGTGACATGTGAAAAAAATTTCAAAAACATGGGATGAGAATAAAAAGTTCAGTAAGGGATATAAATATACAGAATAAAAACATTAGTCCTTGTATACATAAGAATAAATGATATAATGCTTTACTCATTAAACATATGCACTTTATGATACCTCCTGAAATCATAAGATTCATTATTAACTCATAGAAATCAGAAGACTTAAAGGTATCTTGATGCATTCATAACATTCTTATGTAGAGTGTAACCCTCATGGTTACGTTTGGAATACCCATAACAGTATATTCCCTAAATCTCTTCGGAGAAACCTTAGCGTTTAACCACATAAATTACCCAATGCATTGGAGAGAAATCATGGGATCACCTGCACTTAGTTTATCACGGAACCACCCGTCTTCATAAACAATGCCGAAGAACCATAAACAATCATATCACATAAAACATTTATAAAGGAGACACAACATTTACACATTTCAATGTCAAGATATAAATACAACACATTGATATAATAAAAACATTATCAAAACCATATTCAATACCAAAATAAATGATAAGTAAAACATTGTATTTATTTTTCATTTAAAAAATAGTCATGGATTGTAGAGGAAGCTGAAGATCAAATGATGGTCACGGCGGTGGAGAAGTCATTGTCACTGCATTCGTATGAAAAAAACATTCTTTTTTAATATTAGTAATAAAATTACAATAAAAAAATCCATTTGAATAAAAGTACAATTAAAATTGGTTTATACACTATATAAAAGAAATTTGTGCATAAAACAAAATACGCCTAAATGAAAGGATATTGAGATGAAGTACCATACCTCGTGTCTGATATGGCTCCATCATTATTTAATCTCATGAATAATAAATTTGGGTTAATTTATACATTCTTAAAAACCTTTTCCAATTTCATTATTACTTTTTTATCACTTATTACCATTTTATGACCACTATGTAATTATTTAAGTTAATAAGGGTCGTTTTGTTGATCATTGGTACTTGTGTCAAATAAACTCCTTATAATTACAAGATGTTCATGTGGAAAGATATCCATTATATACGGAATTATATTAAATATTTAGATACCATATATATCACATATATTCAGTATATACATCAATTTAAAATATTACATAACATTTAGAGGTATGAAATGAAATGCACCGTTCTTGGAGACTATAAGTCTTACTAACGCATGAACACTACGTTCATTTCAATTTAGTATTTAATGGAATTAAATAATAATTATATAAATTTATATTATAATTATATTATAATATCATATATAATATTATTATCTCTATCTTTTACATGTCCCTCATATGTCATTAACGAATGAATTCACTTTGAGGGGGCGGTTTTCCGCACTTCCTTAAATGAAATTTTATTGTTTAACCATAATGGAAACCATAAAGGTATGCCATAAATGAAAAATACAGAAGCATAAGGAAAACATAAACATAATATATATCATATATGAATATAGTGACATCTTAATGGGCACCTATTATGTTGTTAAAATAATATTGAACAATCATTGTTTCGTGAGGTAGTAACTCGCCATCCACAGAAACAGTATGTCCTTTAACCCTTCGACCGAGGTGTGTGTATGTGTAGCTCGAATTATTCTTATAAAAACATCCTAGTGTGTTTATGATACATATTTTATTACAATAGAAAGGAATAAAAAGAGTTTAGGGGGTTGTAGAAGCAAAATAAAGCAAAAGAACATTAGATAAGTCTTTACCTTTAAATTGTGTAACTCCTCTTCATTTTAAAAAAAGGGTTTCTTGAAGAGCATACTACCTATTTTAAGGATTCTATATTTAAAATATGGATTTGGAGAGATGAAATGAGCAGAGTTTGACCAAGCCAATGGATTGAGAGGTGTGGTTAAGGTGGTAGAGGTGGGGGCCTTTTATAAGATGGGGGAGGGGCACTCTTGGAATGTCAATAAATGTTACTTTATTTTAAAATGTGTTTCGGATTTTAAAGGATTCACAATGATATATTTCTAGGATAAGGTGATTATAGTTCGAAATATAAAAATCCAATTTGTTTTTGACATGTGTATGTCTTATATTTTACATTATCGTTTAATTTTATTTTAGTCGTTCATTAACTACGAAATTGTTGAATCATCATGGTGTCATAAATAAATTAAATTATTTAATGTATAAAAATTAAATAAAACTATGGTATAGGAAATATAATTAGCTTTCTAATGACTATTTATAGTGTAAGATATCGTTTACACAGGCAAAACTAATATTGATTTACCTAGGTGTTACATACTTTTATGATATTCTCTTTTCTTTAAAAATAAAATGATAAAGTGTAACTATCACAAAAATGTGATTCCATGGGGTCCCAATGTTTGGAACAAGGCATCCCATAGTCGGCCATGACACAACCATTAGCATTTGGATACATGTTGGGGTCATTTTCTATTATTATGATATTATTCTATAACCCTTAAATACCCTATTAATATTTAATGATGATAACTAATGATAATTATTATCATTACTATTCATAATGTCCAAAAACAAAACAGTATTATTTACATAATTTGGAATTTCTAATTCCAAATATGGAATCCAATTTAAAAAATTCCAAACATAGAAATTTAAATAATTAATTTAAAAATAATTCTCGTTGTCAAAACAAATAGCATGTTTTTTTGAAAGAATGACTATGAAAAGTTCGGCACTTGTTGATGCCCAATTCCAAAGTGAAATTAATTATAATTAAAACCATTGGATTAAATGGTAAAAATATGTTTTTATTAAACTTTAAAACCAATTATAATGATAATCTATCCATATAATAAAATTAGATGAAAATGCAGTTTTGATGTAAAATGCAGTATTTTTGGCTCTTCATTAAAAATGAACATTTTTAGAAAAATACCAAAAAATTATCCAAATTAAATTTCAATGTACCAATTATAAAGAGTATGTTTATTTTGACAAATAGAAAATATAATATTGTCAAACGCTTCATTTAAAAATTGGTTTCCTTCAAAATTCAATAAAACAATGTATTAATAAAATTTAGAGAATTCTATGCTTGAAATTATTTTTATTCTCATTTTAAGCCTCTAAAACACTATCTAATTCATAAATACACATTGATAAGAAAATTCATAAATATTTACTTACTTTTTATATTACATCATTCCCCCTTTAGAAAATGGTTTCCCCGTAATTTATTTACTTATAAAAAAAGTGTGGGTATTTATCCCTCATTGAATTTTCAGATTCCCATGTTGCCTCTTCAATCATGTTGTTCTTCCACAATAGCATTACATGATTAATCACCATATTCCGCAACCCATGCTCCCTATAGTCAAAAATATAGACTAGTTGTTCCTCATAAGATAGATTCCTTTCCATCTGATCTACATTTGGACTCAAAACTTGAGATGGATCCGACATGTACTTCCTTAACATTGAAACATGAAAAACATTGTGTACATGAGATAAAATCGGAGGTAAATCTACATGGTATGCAACTGACCCAACACTCTCTATAATTTCATAGGGTACAATGAACCTTGGACTCATATTTTCATTCATACCCAATCGCATCACACTCTTCCATGAAGATACATTGAGAAAAACGTGATCACCTACCTCAAAAGAGAGATCCTTCCTCCTATTGTCCAAATAACTTTTCTACATGCTCTGAGCTGTTCTCATTTGTCTCTGTATTAGCTGAACTTTTTCTACCAAATATTCTACCAATTCTAGTCCCATTAACATCCTTTCACCCACTTCATCCCAAAAAGCTGGAGTTTGACACGGCTTACCATATAATGCCTTATATGGTTCCATCATTATACATGAATGAAAACTATTATTATAAGAAAACTCAACCAAATAAAGATGTTGGTCCCAACATCCCTGATAACACATTGAACAAGCACGTTTCATATCCTTCAAAGTATGAATTATTTGTTCTGAATTACCATAATATTGAGGATGAAATGATATACTAAAATTTAATTCAGTACCCTACAACTTCTGAAGGACTTTCCAAAAGTTAGAAGTGAACCTGGGATCACGATCAGATACAATGGAGAGGGAACTCCATGTAATCTGACTATCTCTTTAAGATACAAATGATAAAGTTGATGTAGAGAAAAAGTATCTCGTATAGCAAGGAAATGATCAGATTTAGTCATGAGATCAACAATAACCCAGATTTCATTATTACAATGAGATGTCTTTGATAACCCAATGATGAAGTCCATGGATAAATTCTGTCATTTCCACTTTAGCACTGGTAAAGGGTGAAGCATAGCTTTCGGAAACTGCCACTCTACCTTAACCCGCTGACAAGTCAAACACTTCACAGTCAAATCAACAATATGTCTTTTTATTCGGTCCCACCATTAATACAACCGAATATATCTATACATCTTAGTACCGCCGGGATGAGCTGAAAACAGAGTACTATGTGCTTCACATATCAACTCCATCTTCAACTGCGAATCACGAGGCACACAAGATCTCTTCCAATATCTCAATAAACAATCATTATCAATGCTGAATTCATTAAACTTACTCTTTTGAACCAGCTCTACCTTTTTCTGCAACTCACTATATTGCTTCTACTCTTGTATAATTCTGTCTGATAGAGATGATTTCACTGATACCTAAAACAAAACCGAAGAACATCCTACACCAAAAACCTCTATGCCAATTTTCATCAAATTCTTAACCAAAGGATCACATTACAAACACAACATTTTTAATTAAGCATTAATTTTTCTACTCAGTGCTTCACCCACTTTATTTGCTTTTCCTGGATGGTAATGAATTGTACAATCATAATCCTTTATTAATTCTAGCCATATCCTCTGTCTCATGTTCAATTATTTCTGAGTGAATATATAATTTAAACATTTGTGAACATTTTATATTTCACACATTACTCTATACAAATTATGCCTCCAATTTTTTAAGTTGAAAACAATAGCTGCTAATTCCAAATCATGTGTAGGGTAATTTACCTCATTAGTTTTTAAATGACGTGAACCATAAGCAATTACCTAATCGTTCAACATTAAGATGAAACCAAGTCCTTTCAATGAAGAATCATTGTATATAACAAACTCCCCATTCATGGATGGTAGTGCCAAAACTGGAGAAGTCAGCAATCTTCATTTCAACTACTGAAAACAATCATTACATTATTTTGTCCATATAAACATAACACCCTTCAAAGTTAGCTTAGTCACTGGAATAGATAACCGTGAAAAATTTCTAACAATCCTTTGGTAATAGCCTGCCACACCAGGAAAACTACGAATCTCGATTACATTTGTGGGTCTTGGCCATTCTTCCACAACCTTTGTTTTTGCAGGATCAACTGTTATCCCATCTATAGAAACAATGTGACCCAGGAAAGAAATTTTTTGCAACCTAAACTCACTCGTGATAAATTTCCCATACAATTTATTTTCTTTTAAGGTTTGAAAAATCACCCTTAAATGACTTTCATTCTCCTATTTATATTTATAAAACACCAAAATATCATCCATGAAAACAGCATCCAACTTATCCAAGAACTCATGGAAAATTCTATTCATAAGGTCCATGAATACAAAAGGTTAATTGGGTAACCCAAAAGGGATAACTAAAAATACATAATGGCTATATCTTGTATGAAATACAGTCTTTGGAACATCTGCTTCTTTTACCTTCAACTGATGGTACCCCGATCTCAGGTAAATCTTTGAAAATTACTGAGCTCCCAAGAGCTGGTCAAACAAATCATTGATATGAGACAAAAGATATTTGTTATTAAGAATGATGTTATTTTAGGATCTATAATCAATGAAATGTCTCATTGAAACATTGTTCTTTTTAACAAATAAGATAGGAGCACCCCATGGTGATGTTCTAGGTCGAATGAAACCTTTCATTAATAAATCATTGAAATTGCTCCTTCAACTATAAAAGTTCAATTTCAGCCATTCGGTAAGGGGGTTTTGAAATTGGCTTATCATAAGGAACTAAGTAAACAGTAAATTCAACTTCCCGATCTAGTATTATTCCAGACAACTCATCAGGAAAAACATCCAGATACTCATTTACCACTAGAACATCATTAATCTGAACGGTTCCTTTTTTTCAGCAATATGTGCAAGGTAAAAATCATTTCCATCTTTTACAAGTTACTTACCCTTTTAATATGTTATCAATTGTAAGGTTTCATTCTTTTACACAAACTGAAAGTCATTTTGAAAAGAATCTTCTTTTGATCTACAATCAATCTTAGCATGGTAAAATGAGAGGCAATCCATACCCAGGATAACATCAAACTGTAATAGTGGTAAAACAATAAGGATTATAAATAGTTTCCTTCCATGGATAAGGATTGTAAGATTATTATAAATTTTTTTGCCTCAACATTTCCTCCAGGTGTTTTTACCACAAGTTCTGGAGTCATATCTTGAGATTGTATTCCATATTTACTAGAAAATTTTTCTGATATGAAAGAATGTGGAGACCCTGAATAAAACAACACAATGGTATAATCTGAAAAAACAAAAAATTACCTAATACCACTTCATTTGATGGCCCAACATATGCTGAAGTAATTGGAATGGATTTCAACACACCTTTCTACATGTATTCTGACTCCTTACCATCATTTGAGATCTTTTTCTAACACTCGTTTGCATAATGACCCATCTCATTACATTTGAAAAATTTCACTAAATGTAAATCAAATTTGGTCTTACCCTCGCCATAATCTTTTCCATTGCAATCATGAGCCTTATGTCCCATCTTACCATATCAGTAGCACTTTACAGAATTTAAAAGACATTCCCCAGCATGCTTTTTACCACATTTATCACAAACTGGAAACTTATTTTTCATACCATCATACCTTTTTTATGAAATCCTCCCCTTCTCCTGGCACCTCGGTCTCTTCTTCTGTTGGTTGTCATAGAACACATTATTATCGGAAAACTCTATTTAAACCTTCTCAGCACATCGAAAAATCTTTTCCAAACTTTCTAACTCACTATAATCCAATTCCTTTCTATATTTCGGTTTTAATACTGATTAAAAATGATTGATTTTACTATCAAGGTCTCAGATTTAATTTGGAGAAGCCTTTTCCAATCAGGTGAACTTTTCTTCATAACCAGTAACAAAGTCGTCCTCCTGCCTCAATTCCATGAATTGTTTTTCCATCCTATGTCGAACAACCTTAGGAAAATATTTCTCAAGAAACATACCTTTGAATTAATCATAATCAAGAGCATTGATATCATTGGAATCCATGATATTTTTAACCATCGACCACCACTGATCTACTTCACCCAACAAATAGTAAATAGAAAGACTAACCATTTGATTTTATAAACACCCCAGGACATCAAAAATATTCTCTAGTGATTTAATACACCCTTCAGCTAGAACATGGTCAGATGATCCTCTGAATGATGGGGGGTGTTCCCTCATGAAATATTCCACCGCTGACATGTTCCTATGTGGTTGATCTGGCTGATCTCAGGCATGGATTCCACCACCGTTAAACGCTTGAGTCAACTGCGCCATTACAACAACAAAATGTTCAGTTCCATTTCTGACCATCTCTGGATGCTGATTTGGAAGGTCATTTCCTTCTGTATTCCTTCCTAGGACTGCTTCACTTTTTACTCTCTGGAAAACCATTCTAAACAAACATATCTTAAATGAAGCAACATGGTAATCTTCATATGCTATATCATTTTCAATTTGACCATAATTTTTTTTGGATAATCATTTAGTATAATTCCAACCCCTAATGTTATCTAAACCAACCATTGATACCAACTATAAGGCCCCAACCAAAAAACAAACTTATTCTTGAGATATTTTATGATTACACATCGATAATATTTTTAGGTTTAGAGTTTTAGAGAGTTAGATCATAAATCATGCATTACATTCCACATTTAAACAAGGTTGTTACATAAAAGGCTATATTCATATTTCCCTTCAATGGAAACATATTCAAAATAAAACATGGATTCTTTCTTCACAATTCCTCGTCACTATCATCACATCATGTACTTTTTCATTGACCTGCGAAAAGCATTTCAAAAACATGGGATGAGCATAAAAAGCTTAGTAAGGGATATAAAATTTCGTAATGAAAACAATAGTCCATGTATACATAAGAATAAATGAAATAATACAATAATCATAAAAATAAGCACATTAACATACCTCATGAAATCATTAGATTTATCAATAACTGATAGAAGTCATATGACATAAAGGTAACATGAGGCATTCATAACATTCGTACGTAGGGAGTAATCCTCGTGGTTACATTTGGAATTCCCATCACAGTATATTCCCTAAATCTCTTTTTAGAAAGCATAGAGTTTTACCCCATCGCGTTATCCAATGCATTGGAGAGCTATCACGTGCTCACCTTCCCGTAGTTTATCACAGAACCACCCTTCATCATAAACAATTCCCAAAAACCATAACATAAACGTATCCCATAAAACATGAATAAAGGAAACAAAACACATTCACATTTCAATCACAAGATATCAATACAACACTTTGATATAATAAAAACATTATCAAAACCAATTTCAATACAAAAAATAAAATTAAAGTGAAACATGGTATTTATTTTTCATTTAAAAAATAGTCATGGCTTGTAGAGGAAGCTAAACCTCAAATAATGGTCACAGTGGTAGAGAAGTTATTATTGTCGCATAGGTAAGAAAAAAACATTCCTTTTGTCATTTAGTAAAAAACTTCATATAAATATAATCCTTTTGAATAAAAGTAAATTTCAAATGGGTTTATACACCGTATAAAATAAAGTTGTGTATAAAACAAAATATTCCTTAATGAATAGTGATTGAGATGAAGTCCCTTACATCGTGCCCGACATGACTCGATTGTACTTTAATCTCTTGAATAATAAACTTGAGTTACTTTATAAATGATTAGGAAAATTTTCCATGTTAATTATTTCGTTTATATCACTTATTACCATGTTATGAACACTATGTAATCATTTAAGTCAATAATAGTTGTTTTGTCGATCAATGGTACTTGATTTAAAAATAAACTCATTATAATTACAAGATTTTCATGTGGTAAGATATCCATTATATCAAGAATTATATTCATGATGTTAATATCATATATATCATATATATCCAGTATATACATGAATTTTAGAATATTACATAACATTTATAAGTAAGATATTAAATGCACCGTTAATGGAGACGGTAAGCCGTACGTACGCATGCACGCTACTTTCATTTCTATTTCGTATTTAATGGAATGAAATCATAATTATATAAAGGTATATTATAATTTCTATATAACATCATATATAATATTATTAACTCCATCCATTACACGTCCCACATATGGCATTAACAAATCAAATCACTTTGAGAGGGAGGTAGTCCGAACTTCCTAAAATGAAATTATCATTTTTACCTATAATGGAAACCATAAATTTTTTCCATAAATTAAAAATACATAAACATAAGGGAACAATAAATAATATATATTTCATATATTAATATATTGACATCTTAATGGACACGTTTAAAGGTTTTAAAATAATATTGAACAATCATCATTTTGTGAGGCAGTAATTCCCCACCCATAGAAACAATATGTTCATTAAACATTAGAAGGAGGTGTGTATAAGTGTAGCTAAAATCCTTATTATAAAAACATCCTAGTATAATTAAGATACTGTTTTTTTTACAAAATAAATGAATAATAAGATTTTAGGTGGTTGGATAGAAAAATAAAACAAATGAACATTAGAGAATACTTTACCTTTAAATATGGTAACTCCCCTTGGTTTGAACCAAAAGGGTTTCTTCAAGAGCATCCTGCCTATGGTAAGGCTTATATTATCAATATAGGGATGTGGAGAGATGAAATTATCATATTTTTTTCGAGGGAATGGATTGAGAGGTGTGGGTAAGGTTGTAGAGGTGGGGGCCTTTGATAAGATGGAGGAGGGGAACTCTTGGAAATTCATGAAATGTTACTTTATTTTAAAATGAGATTCAGATTTTAAAGGTCCCAAATTGATATATTTTGAGGATAAGGTGATAAGGGTTCATAATATACTCATTCATTTTGTTTTTGAGAATTTTATGTCTAAGATTTTACATTTTCATTTCATTTTATTTAAATAGTTCGTTAATGAGGTAATCTATGCATCATCATGGTGTCATAAATAAATTAATTTATATAATGTCTAAAAATTATAAAAAATTCTTATGATGTAGGAAATATTTTAAAATTTCCAATTAATATTAAATGTCTAAGAGATCGTTTACACAGACAAGACTACCATTGTTTTACTTAGGTGTTACATACTTTTGTGATATTCTCCATTCATTAAAAATAAAATGATAAATTGTCACTATCACACAAAAGTGATTCCATGGGGTCCCAATTTTTGGCACAAGGAATCACCTGTTCATCCATGACACTACCAGTAGCATTATGACACATTTTGGGGTCATTTTATTTTATTATGATATTATTCTATTACCCTTAACTACCTGATTACAAATTAAACATGATAATTAAAGATAATTATTGTCGTTAGTATTCATAATGTCCAAGAACAGATGAATAATAAATACATAATTTGGAATTTATGATTCAAAATATAGAATCTATTTTACCAAATTCCAAACACAGAAATTGAAATAATTAATTTAAAAATAATTACCGTCGTCAAAAAAAATAGCTGGTTTTTTAAAACAATATCTATGAAAAGGTTGGCACTTGTTTATGCCCAATTCCAAAGTGAAATTAATTATAATGACCACCATTGGATTAAATGGTAAAATTATATTCAAATTACACATTAAAACCAATTATAATGATAATATATCTATATAATGAAATTAAATGAAAAAGCAGTTTTGAAGTAAAATGTAGTATATTTCACTATTCATTAAAAAATGAACATTGTCCGAAAAATACAATAAATTTATTCAAAGTAAATTTCAATATCCCAATCCTGAAGAATAAGTTTATGTTGACAAAATAGAGATTATAAAATAGTCAAAAGTTTGATTTAAAAATTGTTTTCCATCCAAAGGAAGTAAAATAATCTTTTAAAAAAATTAGAGAAATTGGTGCTTAAGATTTGATTTATTCACATTTTAAAAATCTAAGACACTATCTAATTAATAATTAGTTATAGGAAAAAATACATAATTATTTACTTACATGGGATGTTACATGATTAGCCATCATATAAACCATTTTTTTTAAAAACTATTGATATAATGTAATTTTATTAATGATATGCCAACAGTTTGTATAATACCTTAGGTATAGTAGAGACCTATACCAATTGTTATTCCAAAAACCTTGGTAACGGTTTTTTATGATGGTTTTTATACCAATGAAATGATAAACCTTGTATTAAGTGTATAACAATTAACTCTTAAGTACACCATTGTATAATCATTCCTCAACTACAATTTCATCCAATATTAGAAACAAAATTCCAACCAATAGCTGCATGAGTTGGGATAATGGACCTAGAAATAATATTTTTTTAAAAAAGTACAGATCCAGAAACATTGTCCAAATGATTGGTATTTGGTAATTTTAATGTTCCTATACAAATAGGTTTTCCAAAACTATTTGTATATGATCCGTGGTATATTTTCATTTTGAAGTAGTGTTGAAAATGGATTGAACCATTACAACAAGTAAGAAGAAGGACTAAATACCACTCAGTGATGCATTAATAATATTAATAATTACAATACAGTCTGATTCCATGATGAAATTTTTTTATCTTCTATCAAGGAATAACATCATGTTAATGAATAATGCATGTTCTTGAGCCACAAGTGGGTCCCAAAAATAATCGACAGAAATATGGAATGTTATGATAATGATATCTATAAGATCGCGTACAATAATAGAAAGTCCAATAGAACATCTTACAAAGATTGTGGCATACACATTTATTTTAGACACATTTTATTGTGGGGAGTCAACTTTTAGAAGGGAGAAAAAGAGAAGTAGTCAACATGATGAATCTCATTATGCTTCCATATATCCTTTCTTGATATAAACCACATGATTTATAAGGATTATCGTTATGAATACTTTTTCATAATTATGACATATATTATCATACATATAAACCATCATATGGAAGAAAGGGAGTATGATTAATCTATGGGGATGAAATATTTGACCATGGAGAATCGATACACAGAACCATTCACCATCTCCACAATCCTATCTGTATTTGGGTCCTAGACATGTCAGATGTTCCTAGTCCTTTGATGGTAAAAAATTTCACGTATATGTGTTTATATATCACTAACGATGATAAGTATCAAATTAACCTCAATAATATGTCATACCCTCGAGAACTAATTTAAATGGGTTTTCCCATGAAATCATTAAATAATAATGTTCTGACATTGGGCAGGACCTATATGTGACATCTTTGTATCTAATAATAATAATATTTATATTACTTATATTTTTATGGAAATCATATACTTATAAATCACCACAAATAATCCCAAACATTCTTTATTTAAATAATCTTTGTCCTTTTCCATATCATATCATCATAGAATAATCAGAATACCCCTCTAATTCATTTCTTTGAACCATATATCAAATTAATGTGAATAACATCCATTATTGTCATCATTAAAAATGTAAAAATATAAGGGCATCCTCCCAATTATAAATGACTAGGGATGTGGAAATCATCCCACATTTATAAATAATCCATGGGACCCTCTAGATCCTCACATTTTCGATGTATCTGATAATTCAATGGACTCCCCTTCAAAGAAGAACTCCCAATCCATAGTACAATCTCTATAAAAATATATAGTAGGCGTTATGGACTATGTTTCAAAATCATATACATGGGTAATATTTATATTCAATTATCTTAGTGCATAGGGAACCATGAGTGTTATTCAGCAGTCAAACATTATTATCTATAAGATAAATGTTTATCATGTGCATGTTTGGGTATCCTATACTACCATAACGTTTATTGATTCCTAGATTATCCCATGATAATTAATGAACATTATTTCCATCTTTCATACCCCACCAGAACATGAAGATGTTTGATTAAATTTAGTCAATCAAAATATATTGTAGATTAAATAAATACGTATTATTTATTTGAATCGATTGAGCTACATAGTTAATAAGTGCATCATTCCCTACCAATGAATATAAATTAAAATTCCTTCCATATTTATTTTATCTAAATTTCCCATGATTCTCCAGATAAAAACTATTTTAATATGAATAATAAATCATAGATATCCAAATATATTTATTATGTTTACCAACCACTTGAATACATGTTGTTTGGAAAATACCATTCTTTCTACAATCAGTAACAACTGAGTTGATGGAAATCACTGATTTGGAATAATTAAGAAATTATCTTGATGATTTCACATATTTTTTAATAATCTAAAATATATATATATATATGAATTCATAAAGGGTTTACCATGTGGATAAAATATACCATTGGAAAAGAAGAGGAAGTAAATAACTAGATTTCAACTAATAACATTCCCTCTAAGGGATATTTTATCTGACAACCTATGAAATAATATTATAAATAAAAACTAACCATCAAGACACAATTGAAATGAGAATTTGGGTGGCCCTATCACAACTCCATTGTAGGGGAAAAACATTGGGAGATAGTACCCTTTATATATATCCATAAAGACACTCAAGAATTTTTTTTGATGTTATATCAGCTAAAGAATAATATTATAATTCACTATTAAATTGAATAATAATATATACAATAACAATATATAATTTTCAAATTATAAAAATTACAATGAAATAGAAATTCTTAATTATAGTTTAATATTCATTATTTTGAATTACTGGAATATTTATTATATTAGGTTGTTATCGATTGGTCCTTATTATAAAATGAATGTGATTCAACTAGACTTGCTTATTGGAACATTAAAAATACTCACAGAAGAGTATGTCCCTTTTCAAGATGGATACATAACAAATTAACAATATAAACCATCTTTGAATCATGGAGTGGGGAATTTAACATGAATAAATTTACCACTAAGACAAATTTTGGACGTAATGAAAAAAAAAATTAGAATAACTTTCATTAGATTGACTCTTGTACATTTTGATTTAATGGAAAGATTCATCAAAGTTGTTTGTGGGGGTGTTAAAATAGAGGTAAAATTCAACGAGATAACATGGATCAAGAAATGAAATGTGTTCCTATAGTGTTGAAATTGTATTTCCAATAATGGTTTATCAGTGAATTCCAAAAAGTGATAATAAATATGAGAATACTCAGTGTGAAATAAAAAAATTCTAACAATATAGGTTTTATCAATGCTATATTTTGTTCTCATAAAACCTTTAATTATCAACTCTAACATTGTAGTCGATAAAACATATATCTATTAGCACAAATAATATAGCACATATACTTATAGGTTTTATGACCATTTTACATTTAAGAACTGATAAAATTTATTAAAAATAAAATATAAAATTTATTAAATTAATATCTATTAAAATTTATTTAACTCATAAAAAAGAAAAAATATTTAATTTTATTATTTATTTTACAATCATGACTTCTTGATTATCATAAATGAGAAAATTTGAATAATTTGAAATTAATTGACATAAAAATTATTAGAAAATTGATTGTTTTAAATTAAATTAATAAATTATTTAAAATAAAATGCAAATTGAATATATATTTAAATTAAGATGAATACATAGTTAAAATATTAAAAAATAATAATCATGTAAAAAAATGAATTTTACGATTAATTACTTGTACAACGGACTTGTACAAAAAATAGATAAAAATATCATGAAATGGATTTAAATAAATTAATTATATAAACATCAATCATTTTAAAAATATTACAACTCAATAAAAAAATTGTAAGATAATTAAGAATATAAATTAAATGAAGTTTAGAATGTGAACACTAAGAATGTAATTATTTAAAATTTAATGATTAATTTAATTATTTGTAAACACATACAAAAAATGTTAATAATTTTAAAAGATGAATTTAATTACATTAATTATATTAATTTAAAACATTTTTATGGAATTAGATCATAAAATGAAAAATATATTTTTGAATCATATAAATACAAATACTATTTATAGTATATAAAATTAGTAAATATTTATGCAGAAATAAATAATAAAAAATGTATATATTAAAAAAATAAAAAATATCATTAAAAATTACAAATGAATAATTATTATTAAATAGAATAATATTAATAATGAATATAAAATTGAATAGGTTAAAAAAATATTTAAAAGTAAATCTGTTAGATTAATTACATCAATTACACATTCATAATAGTTAGGGTTTGAATCATAACATACCCCTTGGGGGATTTAAGTTACATGCAGTGACTTATGAATCCAGTGACATGTGAATGGTGTGGGAAACCTATGATGTAAGCATGATACAGGCCTGGCGACACAGTTTGGATGATGCAAGCATCATGTTGCATCGAGCCTTCGAGCCACGTTCTACAGTCCCTTGGACATGGACCTGTGGGCTTCGTAATTGGTCATCCTCTACCCATATATATGGAGGACTCTACATTCATTAAAAATGAAGAAAACCCATAAAAATAATATTAAATATATAAATGATATATATATATGAAGAACTATTGGTTACAAATACACGAAAACACACACACACCTTACACACATGATATTGGTCTCATCGAAGCTCCCCACATGGATAACCCACATATATTCAATAGGCCCATAGACCTCCTATTTTGTTGATATTGGCCATAATACCCTCAAAACAAATGCCCAGAATACCATGACCCCTACGCCCCACTATTATAATTAATCCCTATTGTATTAATCAAAAGAGATTGGGCCTCCCTATAAAAAAGATGGACATGCCCTGAACATTCCTTGTGTTTCAATTACCTCACCAAACATCATGGATGATTGCCATAAACATCTGACAGACCACCCCCATGCCTCCAATTGTGTGTATGTTAATACTAATAATTGGGTAACAAAGTATACCCCAATATCTACTCTCCAAGCATCACATACACATTGACCGTACATCCAATGTTGTCCCTCGACTCCTACAATGCCGACACTACAACCACATGAATACAACACAAGAGATGGAGTGTCGCCACCATCTGCCGATGGTCCACTATCATGCTACGACCAGATCATTAGTGATGAATAGTATTATCCCCTCAAACATCAAAAATCCTTTTATCCAACATGATTGCTATCATCCCTATAACCGGCAGCTCAATAACTATGGTGATCCATGAACTGATGCTGTTATCCAACTCTCAATGTCATTCGATGGCATGCATTGTCAAGACTACAAAGCATGATCTTCAATGACCCTATTTGTGATTACTAGTAAACATGAAGCACAACCCTATCATTTACATTATTTTATATAAACAACTAAATTTTTATAGGGATGGCGTACATTGGGGTTTCAATTTCAAGGAAAAATAGTGTGGGCTAGATGTGGCCTTATAGAAATCAATAATAAGGATTTCAAACGTATAATAAATATATATGTATAATAAATAAAAATGAATAAATACTAATAATTTAAATTTCAATAATATCGAAAATATTTAAAAATATTAATTAAATATTTTTAAATTATAAAAATTTATTACATTTCAAAAATATTGAATGATATAAATTAATAAAAATTAAAAAAATCCCAGAAATAATATTAAAAAGATATAAATTAAACGAACGAGATTTCATAATATTGACAAAATTTAATTCATAACATTAATTAAATGAATTGACACATATAAAATATAATAAAATTAAATAAATTAATATTATTATGATTTCTAATTATTGAATTATTCACAACAATAATTGTATATAAAAAATATAATGCGTTATTAACCATTGTAATTATTACTAATTGTAAAAGAATTATTATTTAATAAAATATTTACATATTTAAACATGTATAAATATATATCATAATTTAATATATTAATAAAATTATTTAACGAATATATTTTAAAAATTAAAAAATTATTACAAATACTATAAAAATTGATATTAAATAACAATAAATAATATTAAATCAATCATCTGAAATTCAAATACACATATACGTACACAATATGCACATACACATATACATACAAACACATACACATACACATACACATTGGAATAGGCATTTAAACATTCATATACATACAGTAACATATGAATATATGCACATATATACATTATTTACATACATATATATATATATATACAATGACAACATAACAAATACATATATATACACATATTCATACACATACACATGTACATTCACATTAAAATGTATATGTATACACATGCACATGAATTTTCATATACATACACTTCTTTATTATTACATACATTTGAATGAGCATACATAAACATCTATAGAAACAGCTATGCACACACATACCTAATTATCATTCAAATTTACACATACACATTCTCATACACATGTACATACACATAATGAAATTCATACATATATACATACAAGAACATATACATAAACATACATATGGATACTTACGCTTACTCATAAATATACACATGCACATGAAATCAGATTCACTTGTACATAATAAACATATACACATGCACATACACACACACACACATACATATGTGCACAAACATATACCTACAAATCGTATTTATAAATACATACACATACACTTACACATTCGCATACACATGTGTGTATATATATATATATTTATGAATTATACATACATATACAAGACCATATACACATTTGTATAACAAATACATATAGTTAAAAACATGCATATGCACATATATATACTCAAACATACATATAGTGAACTAACATAAACACAGACACAACACAACACAACAAAATTGATGCATTCACAAACAAAACATAGAGAAACGCTCTCATACAATCAGACAAATACAAATGAATATACATATATTATTGAATTTTTTTATTAGAAAATATATATAAAAAATAAAAATATGAATCACATGTTTAATTAATTATATGAATTTATATATCATATAATTGTTTCAATAAAATATAATCTAATCATATTTATATTAATTATATAATTTTTTTTCAAAAAAAACTATATAAATATACTATTATTCATTTTCATTAATTAATATAAATTTAATTATTTTTTAAATATAAAATAAGGGAAGTAAAATTAATTTATATAATATTTTATAGACACCGTTTATATAAATTATATTTATATATATATATATATATGTTGATATATAATTATTATTTAAAAATATATAATAATGTATATATATATATATATATTTAATTTATTGAATGTGTCATTTCGAAAACCAAAAAAATTGCTCAAATTCTTAGGACTTTTATTAGTGTTAGGAAAGTACATAGAAAAATTGAACCCTATTATCAAGGTTTTTATAAGTTTCATTGAATATTGTATGATATCAAATAATGGAACATGAATAAAAAAATTAGGTAATTCCTAATTGGTGAAATTTTAAATATAATGGATTGAAAAAATTAAACAATAATTATCAATTAGAATTTAATTAAAAATAAAATAAATTATAACATGATTGATAAAAATACCATATAATGATAAATTAATTTTTTTCTCTATACATTTATTCCTATAGAAGGTTGTTCTCTTTTAATAGTTGAACAATTGAAATTGGTTGGCCAACGCTTTGTTTTGGGAGGGATGTAGCCTTCACACCATTCCTATTTTTTACTAATACATTAGTAGTCGTTTAACATTTAGACTCATCAATTTATACTCTTAGAATTTATGTGCATCATTTTCAATGGTGGTGAATAATAGTCAGGGGATGAGTGATTCATTTTAAAACACATACAAAAAATGTGGTGTGCTTCTTGTGTGGGGAATTACACAACTGATATAATAGATCGTCATATCCATATTCACCTATCTATCTTGGTAGGCATTGTGATGGGGCACTAAGGAATATTGTCTGAAAAGGGGTACTTATAATGGTAGGAGTTGTCGATGGGCATCATGGTAGATCATCTTGAAGTGGGCGGTGACTGAGGGTAGGGATGGTGGGGGCAGTTTTCAACTGGGCATCATATAATATCATATGTGAAAGGGTGGTGACAATGGTAGGGATTGATGATGGGGCATTATGGTAGGATGTCGAAGAAATTATAGTGATTTTTATGTCCATATTCCCCTCGTCTTCCCTTATAGAAAATTTGAATGGGGCATCATGACTGGTCATGGAGGTGATTGTCCAATTATCCATTATTGATGGGGAACTATGGTAGGTAGAAAGGGTTATGATTGTGATATGGAATGTTGATTGCATTTCATGATATGTCATTTGAGAAAGACCAGTGACAGTCATTTCCATCACCCCCCTATATGGCCTGGTAGGTGTGGTCGACTAGTATACATGGTAGGTTGTTTGAGAAAGGGTTGTGACAGAAATAATTATATCCCCCATCCCATTTTTTATGGTAGGCATTGTCAGTGGGACATCGTGTAATGTGGTCTCAGGGTTGTCGGGGAAACCCCTGGGTAAATAGGGAAACACATTGTGTCTATGCATGCGTCTATGGAATGGTGACACAACATGCTATAGCACATCAGGGGTGTTTGAAAACCTCATATAGACCCTTATTTAGGGACACTAACGTTTTATTCATGGTTTAGAAATGAATATTTCTTTCATAAACTGATTCTTTGGTTTGTTATAGCCACAGAAACTCACTGAATGAATGGTAAATGGTAATCCTCAACATGTATTTGTGTATATACAATCCTAACGAGTCCACATATGATAAATTTCAATGATGGAATTACTTTAACTATTATTTCTCATCCCAATTATTTTGTATAATTTTTTTTCATTTTATTTCTCAATGTATTCTGGATTCATTATGCAACATGGATAATTTTTAATTACATTATAAATATGTCTATTATTCACATAGAACAATAAAAATCCCAAGAGAAAAGAATATCAACATGTTCTATGAAAAACATCCATTGACTTCTAAATTTTTTAATATAAATATAGTACATTACAATGTAGGTAAAATTTACTTTTTCAATTATGATTTTTTAATTATAAACCTAAAACATTGTATATCACTTATGTTACTTAAATCAATATTCATATTAATTTATAATGAAATGACCATTAATTTAACATCAAATATATTTATAAATCAAATATAATATTTATTAAAAATATAAATATAAAATGTATTATATTCATCCTGAAAACAAAAATGTATACTTTAATTAAACAATAAATATAAAATCATTAAATAATTACATTAAATTTTTAATCATGTATGTATATAGAAAATAATAAATTCATTTTAACTAAATTAAATATATATAAATAGATTATATTATAATATAATTTAATATTATGAAAAAATTATTATAATAATAATCCATATAATTAAGGAAAAATATATTTATATCATAAAATTATATATATTTTTGAATATAATAGAAATAAATAAATTTAATATGTCATTTATTTTATATTAAACAACATTTGATATACATACATTATAATATATTGATATTAAAATATTATATTTATTTTATTTATAAATAATTATTACATTTTGTAATCAGTATATTATATATGAAATACATATTTTTTTAAATACCATTTTTAGTGTTTTTAAAAATACCAAATTTACTGTTTAATTGGGAAACCTCACAAAGGACCCAACAATTAAAAGACAAAAAATTAAATTCAAATAGAAAACCAAAATTTAAATTGAAATGTTTTTCTACGATTATAAACACAACCCTAATGTTTGGTTGGTTGGAGGGTGTCATGATTCCTATGATGTTGAAGGGAATTTTGAGAAATGTAATATAATTTAATAATACATTTTAAAAGGCTAGGGAGTGATGAATTATCTGAAATCAGTACCCATATATGGATGATGTATCAAATCATGATCATGATAAAATGTTATACTCCTTTTGGTTTTGTTTGAGGAGTTGTCTGTAGGAAGGTAATGTGACCAAACCATCTCTTAGTGATTGGATTATATTTTTTTGGTATTGAGGGGTTTTATGAAGGTTTTAGATGTAGCATAAGCATCTGTTGGGGGAATAACCATAATGGTTTTGTCAGATTCATTGCGTCAATCATATATTGTAAAACTCATAAATGTCATGAATAAAAAAATACCATCAAATATTCAAATAGAATAGTCCATTACCCATATATGTTTTCATGTATGATTTCACATTAATTTAAATTATATATTAGTAAATGATAACTATTCATTTGACCCTTTCTCAACAAATTAATTAATAATGCATTACTCATTAAACACTCAATGTGTTCATCTTCTTCGTAAAATATATCACCATTTTTTATGAAATACATTACAGTGTATGAGTCATGATGGACTTTAATAAATATCATAAATCCTAAATACCATTTCACACAACGAAAAATAATAATATTCAATGACACATAAGCTTGAAAAATTCTTATAGGATGAAATATTCTCAGAATCTCTCATCTTGAATCCATTAATGTACACCTCTAAGTTGGATTGAGGGTTGATAAATTTGGGAGCTAATGAAAATATAACATATAGAGTTTTATTTTCCCCACAAATAATCAAAATTAATTTTAAAATATAATGGTGTTGGAGGATTGGTCAATATAACTTTATTTTCTATTTGAGGAGTGCCTCCAAAGAAGATCATCACCACATAGTCTATATTTATGTATTCCCACATAAATGATAAAACATTTTCCAATCCTAAACAAAGTAATGATTCATCAGTAGCCATCAAGGGTAATAAGTCTTATTGATAACATCTGGATCTCTGGGATACATGGCAGGCATTACACAACATTAATCAATGCATTCAAATCATTGAAGCCGAGACAAATATATTATGACACATTTAACATCCAACATGTTTAGATTTTTAAAAATCAACATATATTAATATCTAGAGTTGAATATTTTCATTGATAAAAGTAAATCACTATTTTAAGAACAATATCATGTTCCATGAAAGTCAATTTTGGATTGAAATATTTAACATAATCTTCATAATGTAAATAGTTGAATTCTCAATAATTATAATATCATGCTTAAATTTCCCAAATATTGTATATATAAGCATCATATTTTGAAAAATATTACTAAAATATTAGAATGATAATTTGATAAAATGTTATTTTATGATGTTTTTAATTAACATAGATGTTTAATTTTAATGCATTGAGTGAATTAAAAGTGAATTAAGAGTTCCAACCTTCTATGTGGTTTATCAAAGAAAGTTTATTTAGAGATTTTAATCATGATTACAGTGAATTGGATTCAAATATCTATGAATATCATTATTGAAAACATAACACTATTAATATATGCAAATATAAATTTGATTTTTATATTTTTCCTCATGAATAATATATGTTTGATGACGGTGATATCCGTTTATTTTTTTATTAATTACATTCATTTATCTCATGGATAATTGACTATAAAATGGAATTAATATATTTATGGATATTGTTTTTTACCCCTAACAAGATAAGAAGAAATTTATTATTAATCTTAATAATAGTTGATCATGAACTATATCACCTTCATGGTGAGTGTTTGTTTTTATAATGTCCTCATGTTTTCTAATTATTGTATTGTTATCCTACTTAATAATGATACTAATAATTCATTCATTTACACTGTATTTCATATCATTCATACATGACGGTATTGTTAACTAAACAATATATTAGGTGTTCAGGTAGAAAATTCATATATTGATGTTCACAAATATCAAAATTTTATATCGATTGTTGTTCTTATTCCTAAAAAGGATACAAAACTTGAATGATTTTTTCAATTTTATCCATGGGATAAGTTTGGATACATGACACATATATAATATTAAAGACTCCTTGAAAATTGTTTTATTATGGAACAATTTGTGGTGAAATATGTTATATTTCAATAAAAAAAATTGGGATCCAGATATTCCCATTTTTCATCTCATTGGTATAGAAATAATCACATTTTCTCATTTAATTCGACGATAAATGTATTGGTTCATCTATGATATAATTATAATAAAATAAATATCTTTATTAAAGATAATTTTCTATCATGTGTAAAGGAGGGTCAATGGTTTATGGTTTTATTGAAAAAAACCCTATGAAAAGGCTCTATATAAAATATTTATATATTCCTCAAAAAGAGGGTAATTCTTGGAATTGTTGTGGGATTTATTCAAAACTATCATATAGTTAGTGGATATTTTAAATATTAACCTTAAATATACTTTTTCCATATAACAAATTAAATTTTATATTTAATTTAATTAAAATTTATTGGTTACCTAACTAGGTTTTCATAGTGATTCAGAAAAATAATTTCTTCGTGAAGAAATATAGCTACTTATCCCTTAGTGAATGTTATTAATGTTTCTTCAATAGTGAATCCTTCACTAGGTGATTAATAGATTTACATTAGTATATGAGATATTATATTAGAAACACCAACTATCATGTAAAAAATAATTGATGAATGTTTTTGTTATCATAGATTTTGAGTTTCAAGTTACTTGAAGGATATCCTACGTTTTGTGTATGTAGACAATCAAGTCAAACAAGTCACAATATGCATCAAATTAATGTGAAATTGATTCAGAAGACATTATGAATTATTGAAAAATAATTTTCCTAAAAAATCATTAAATTATGAGCATCTATGATAGGATTATAGAGAGTGAGAATATTTTTTAATTGGAATTTCATTTATAACCTGATATCAAACACATTATTTTTCAATCACACAATCAATATGCTTCAATGTTTTTAAAAAATATAATATGATTAAAATGTAAATATAATTTTACATTTTAAATTTTATTTCATAAATGTTATATGATAAAAGTATTAAATAATAATATGAAAACATTTACCAACTGTTTAGAAAATAAATTTTGTAGACATATACCCGCGGTTTTTCTAATGATTGATAAGTGTATTTAGAATTTTGGTAAAATAAAAAAAGGATTTGGAAAAAAAATTATTATAGGATGATTAATTTTAATCATTACTCATGGGTCTAATCGATTGAATAATTCATATGTTCATCCACCGGTGGAAACAAAAAAGAATGGATTGAAATCTTTAATTTGGTGATAATGAAACCTAGAAGATCGCATACCATAAAACTCTATCCAATTGATCTCCTTTAAATGGAATGTACTAAAAATTAATCATAAACACATTGGATGGTGGGGGGCATGACAATCAAAAGTGAGAATACATGAAGGGGTTATGAAGCTGAATCTCATTCTACTTCCAACTCACCTTCTATGATATTTCATGCTTTATCCTAAATGAGTCACATTATTAAATCTTATTAAAAACTAGGTCATATTATTTCACACATAAAACCATGATATGGTATATAGGGAGTATAATCTATCTTTGGGAATGGAATAATACATCATTTATATTATTGACACAAAACCATTCACCATCTCCATAATTCTATGCACATTTGGTTTATATGGATGCTAGATTATCATGGACCATATATGGTAGAACATTTCTTTTATTGGAGTTTCTTCTTCACTAATAACTAAGGGAATAAAATTATCCACATTAATATTTCATTCCATTCGGTTCCTCTTCAAAAGGGATATTCCCACGAAATCATTCAATATGAATGTTTATACAGTGGGTAGGACTGCTAGGGGCTATAGGCGTTTACAAAAATTTTCATTTTCCATTATATATATTATATTGGCCAATGAACACCTGTAATTACCCAAATAAAATTCTAAAATTTCATATTTCAAACATATTTTACCTTTTTTATAACATACATTCATGTAATAATCATAATAACCCTCAATTACCTTTCATTAAACCACACATCAAATTTATCAAAATAATATTTGTTATTGGCATCATTAAAACTAACAAAAATTGTGGAATCCTCCCAATTACAAACAATGAGATATTTTTCCATCAAACCAGACTTATTAACAAGCCATGGGACCCTCAAAATCTAAAATTTAGCTCTGACTCCAATTCATTAAATTTTTCTTCTTTAAAGAGGGACACCTGATCTGAAAAGGCATTTCAAAAAAAAATAGGGCGAGTACTAAAGGTTACCATGCAAAAGTCTATATGGGGGTAATATTTAGATTCAATGATATGAGTGCATAGGGAACCAGGTATATGATTTAGTATATATCCATTATGGTTAAAAAAATCCATCTGGATCATGATTCTCATGAAAACGAATGTACATTTTCCATCTTACATAAACCACCTGATCTTGTCAATGAGAAAGTTAATTTATTATATTAAAACTAATGTTTGATTAAATAAATACATATTATCAATTAGAATCGATTGAGCTACATTATTTATATGTTATTCCATCCTGACATTTTAGAAAAACATAAAATTCCATACCTGTTTTTTTTATCATGCACATGATTCTCAAGAGAACCACAATTTTTGTTTGACCAAAAACAACCAGGATCCAAATATATTTTAATTTTTTTCAACAACATCAATAACAAATGATATAAAAATATCTTCTTTTCTACAAATAGTCTAACGTTAGATGATAGATATATCTAATTTGGAATAATTAACTACTTGTATGGATAATTTCTCATATATTTGGATAATATGGAAAATAGATATGCATTCTTAAAGTGTTTCCTTTGAGAAAAAGTTATCTTCCATTGGAAATGATGATATAAGAAATAGTTGGACTTCTCCTGTAAACCATCCCCTATGAAACATGTTGTCTTTAGCTTCCAAATATATTAAATTATAAATAACAGCAACCATCAAGACACAAAGGAAAGAGGAAGGTGGGCACCCCTATCTGAACCCCTTGGTTTGGGTGAGGCATTGAGAGAGAGTACCAATGATATTAATCTTGAAGAATAATCAGTAATGTTTATTCAAGTTGAATAAGATGAATGATAATATTATAAATCTCTATATATTTAAATAATAAACTATTGAATAAAAATTTGGAATTTTCCATTTCGAGAAATTGTAATGGATAAGAAATTATAAATTTGAGTTGAATGTATATTATTTCGAACATTTTATATAGTTTTTCAGAGTAGTCTGTTATTGATTGGTCCTTATTATACTACAAAATTGATTCATCCAAGCACACATTTGAGAATGTTCAACATTAATCATGGAATTGAAAATCAACTTACAAATATGTTGCAGAAGAAATTACCTTTATAAACCCCTTATGAATCATAGAGAAAGGAATTTCATAATATATAACATCTCACTAAGACCAATTATTATTGAGATGAATAATAAAAAACAAGTACAAGTAGTATAATGATATAAACTTCCATACCTTATGTTTTGAGAGGATTGATTCATCCATTGAGATAGAGGGGAGTGGTGAAGGAATTTGACATCCAAAAGGGATCATGAATGGGAAAAAACATGATCCATTCGTGTTGAATTTTTATGAAAAACAAGCGACTATTTGTGCTATCCAAAATGTGTTGATAAATATGAGTTTTATCTTTGTTAAATTAATATATTTTTAAAAACATAGGTTTCATCAACGCTAAAATATGTGCATAATGAACATATCATTATAAGTGAAAAATTCATAGTAGATTAAATCTATATTTATCAGCACTAATATCATAGCGTTGTTATATATCACTTTTATGATAACTTTTTCATTTTATAACAGATAAAAATATTTAAAATAAAATAATAAAATATTATATTAATATATATAAAAAATTAATTGATTCATAATTTTATACAAAAATAAGCTTATTAATTAATATATACACATAAAATAATAAATAAAATAATAAATGAAATTTAATAATTTATAGTCAATAAACTCCCAAAATATTAAATTTTGTTGTCTAGTTTTATTAAATAAATCTTTTAAATTAAGAAAATATAAATGAGTATATAATAAAATGAAGATAAAACCTTTTTTAATATTTTAACACATACTAAATAAATAAAATTTATGAATAATTACATGAATTTTGAACACTACAAAAATTGATGAACTTATTAAAAAATCATTTAAATTAATTAATTTAATTGATTTAAAACATTTCAAAAATATTACAAATTAGTAAATGAAATTGAATGAATATCATTAATATAATTTAAAAAAATTAAAAATATTAAAACATAGTAAATATTTCTGTAAAATTTTATTAAATAATTGAAATAATTGTATTCACATATAAAAATATATGGAATTGTAAAAAATTTCATTTAAATAAATTAATTATATGAATTGCAAAAAAATATAAATATTCACAATTTAATAAATGAAATTGAATAAATATTAACCTTATAAGTAACATATTTTTTATAAAATTAAAACGTAGTTAATAATTATGTGTAAATAAATATTAATAAATGAATAAGTTCAAAAAATATTCAAAATAGATAGATATTAAAAATAAATATTTAATATTAAAATAAATCATATAAAACAAGATTAAATAAATTTAATTAGTTATAAAAAATAGAAACTGAATCTGTAATATTAAGTATATCAATTATATACACAGAATAACTATGGTTCTAATCTTTTCATGCCCCTTTGGGGATTTACATCATGTGTAGTGACGCACGCATGTGGTTACATCAACATAATGCAGGGCATGTGCTGATGAAAGCATGATGTAGGCCTAATGATGGAGATTGGATGATGTAGGCATGATGCTACACCAAGCCTTCAATAAATTTCATGGGCCACTTGGCCAGGGGCCAATAGGTATTGTAATTATCTTCCTCTTCCCAGATAGAAAGAGGTTATTTCATTCGTAAAAAAGAAGAAAAAACATACACCTAATTAATGAGTAATAATTAATAAATAGATAATATATATATATATGGTACTCATGGATACAAATACACCAAAAAACATAGACACACCACATCCATCGGCCAATGGGTAGGCCATAACCCCAAGTGAAAACCCACATATTTTTAATATTCCAATATACCTCCTTTTTTATTGATAATTTCTTTATGACCCTTACAACTTATGCATAGACCACCAAGCCCCATAAAACCGTAAATTATTGTGAAAATCTCTAGGATTTATGAAAAAAAAATTGGATATCCCTTACAAACAAAACATGGACATTACCCAACCATACCTTATTCTTCTATTGTCTCACTAAACGTCATGAATGATTGAAATAAATCAACGTCGAACCACAACCCTCACCATCAGTCTCATGATCTCCAATACAAATCACTCGTCTATAATGAATTCCACCACATCAGCTCTTTCAGCTTCACAAACTCATCAACCATGCATCCAATGTAGTCTCATGACTCCCGCAGTGCTGACACCATGACGACTCGAGGTGGTCATCCATAATGGTGAGCCTCCATAGTCGCTCTTGGGTCCACTATCGAGTTACACCGATATCATTTGAAATGAAGAGTTTTCTCCCCTCCTATATCCACAATCCATCCAACCCATGCATTCACCACCTCCCCTGAAATCTGATGCAAAAGCCTTTTAGTGATTCGTGCACTGATGCCGCCACCCAACTCTCTTCGTCTCTCAATGGAACACACTATCGAGTCTTCCAAGCACAACCATACAAGACCCCATCTATCTTTACCAGTCATCTTTAACCAAAACCCCCTAAATTTTATTTGTTTATATAAAAACTACGATCATGTTATGAATGAGGTAGATTGGGTTCATTTTCATGGAAAAATGGTTGGGGTTAGAGATCATCTTATATGAATTAATTTTATTTTTTTAAATCATATTTAAAATATTAAAAAATAATATGATAAATAAATAAATATTAATCATATTAGTAACAATCATATCGATATTATTGATGCATATTAAAACAAAAGGTATTAATTTTATAAAAATGATTATATTTCCAAAATACAGAAAAATATTATGTTTCTAATATGAAATAATTAATGAAATAATATTATAAATTAATAAAATAAATGAAATACATTACAAACAAAATTAAAAACCTTATTAATATCATTAATTACAAGAATTGAATCATATAAAATTGAATTAAATTATATAATATATTATAATTATTTCTAATAGTTATTGGAGTATGAATTGTTATAATTGTACATTGAAAATATCATATGTTACTAACAATTATAATTTTCCATAATTAATAAATTGATATTCTTTAATTTAATATTTAAAAATATAAAAATGTATAAATAAATATCAAAATTGAATTTATTAAAAAAATGTTAAATGGTTATATAATAAAAATGAATAAATTATTTACAATACTAAGAATGGATTTATATTAAAAACCAAAAAATTATATTGATCAAATAAATGGTCATACATGTACACACATAAATAAGCATAGAAATACATGTACACAAACATACAAAATATAAAAATGCAATATTGGAAAACACATACACATAAACATACACATAAGAATACGAATATAAACATACACACACATGTATGTACATATTCACATACATAAAATTACATACTCACGAATGTGTAGGCCACCATGGCCCATAGGCCGCTACATTATTGTTCACCTCAATAGGATTTATCACTACCAATTGGGCCTCCCCTACAAACCAATAATGGAAAAGCACAGAACACATCTTACACTTCCATTACCTCACTAATCGTCTGGTCATATTATCATAGATGACAGTAGGGCCACCACCCTAACAATCAATCACGTGTTTTCCAATCTGAATAACTGGTCAACAACTAATTCCACCACATTATCTCTCTATGATTCATAGACATGTTGACCTGACATCCATTTTTTTAACATAAATCATACAACACCAACATTGTCACTAGGTGAGGACATCATCAGCGATGGAGCACCACCATAGTCTCTCTTATGTACTCCATCAAGATATGCCCATATCATATGAAATGAAGAGTTTTATCCCCTCCTACAACAACAATCCTTCCATCCATGCATTCTACACCTCCCAGAAACCTACCGCTCAAGACCAGTAGTGATCCCTACACCGACACCACCATCCAAATCTCTTCGTCTCATGATGGCACACATTGTTGACACTGCAAAGAACAACAATCAATGACCCCATCTGTTATTTACTATCTTCATGAACCACATCACCATAATTTTCATTTGTTGAAATAAACAACTAAATCATGTTATGCATTTCAAAGGTTGGTGTTCAATTTCAGTGAAAATTGTTGTGGGTTATAGATGGTCTTATAGGAATCTATTATATGTTATTCAAACATATAAAAATCATTAAATAATAATATATAAATATGAATAATTATTAATCATTTGATAATAATCATATTGAAAATATTGACTCTGTTTAAATAAATACATATTAATTTTAAAAAAAGAATAAATTCCTAAAATATTGAAAATTAAAAAATATCAAACATGAAAAGAAATTAATGAAATAATTTTAAATATGGATAAATTAAAATAAATAAATTAAAAATTATAAATTTTATTTCATAACATAAATTGAAAAATTTTTAATGATAAAAAATTGAAAAAAATTATATAAATATATATAATTATTACTCGTAATTGTTGAAGTACACACAATATTAGTTGTATATATAAATTATAATTTGTTATTAAAAATTATAATTTTTTAAAATTGTTAAATTATTATTATATTATTTAATATATACATAATTAAAATGTATAAATAAATATCATAACTTAAAATATTACAAAAATGTCAATTGATTATAGAATAAAAATGAATAAATTATTGAAAATACTAAAAATGGGGAGATTTTAAAAACCAATAAATAATATTAAATCAATAAAGAGACATACATGTACACATATACATACGCATAGAAATACATGTCAAAAAACATACACTACATAGACATAAACATATTGGAAAACAAATACACGTACTCATACACATAGTCATATGCATATAAACATACACGTAAATCTATTTACACATACACATACATACAGTTACATATCCTTGCATGCACAGTCATATATGTCTATACATACACATATATACATACACATAGATCATAAAAAAATAAATATACACATAGACATACAAATTCACATTCAAACACATAAAATTGTTTATGGGTACAAATACACATGAATTTCCATATACATACACATCAATAAAATTTCATTCATGTTAATGCACATACATACACATCTACACATATTACTATATAAACACATACAACATTAAAATGCACATATACACATACGCATGCACATAAACATGTACATAAACATTATTTCTTATATATACATATACATACATTCACACATACATAAACATACACAGATATACATACACATACTCTACATATAAACATACACATACAAACATGTAAGAATGAACATACAAAATATCATACGCTTTCACTTACACATACATACATATGTGCACATACGTATAAACAATATAAATTTCTAAATACATACACATACACTTATAGTTACAGATACACACACATTCACATTAAAATAAAAATATGTTTAACATACACATACAAATACATACACATCAATACACATACACATACACATGAAGAAAAACAATAAATCTAGATAAACACACACAGACACAATACAACACAATAGATGCATACAGAAACAACATATACATAAACACACTTAGGAAGACAAATATATACAAATGCATATACATAATTTGTTAAATGTTTTATAAAAATTATATATATATATATATATATTATAGTTACATATATATTGTTTATGAAATATTTATATTATTTAATATATATATATATATATAAGATTGAATACATGTTTATATATTAATAGATTCAATGTGTCATATAGTAACAACAATGAAAAAGTGCTCATAATTATTGTACATTTAACAGTGTTAGGAAAAAATAATAGTGAAAGGGAACCATATTATTACTTCCTTTCTATTAAAATAATTGAATATCTAAACATATGATATATTGTAACATGAATATAAATTTTTTTTGAATTTCTTATGGGAGAAATTTTAAATTTAATGGATTGATAAAATTAAATGAAAATTATCAAATAGTATCATATTCATAATAAAATGAATTATATCTTCATAGATAAATATTTCATATGTCAATACATTATATTTTATTAATTGCTATTGGAATGAATTAATTAATGTCTCTAGTCATTTTTTCATGTTAGATAACTCTATATCTGGAATCTGATGTCTGTCAGTGCTAGTTGGGATAGAGGGAGCTGTCCCAGTGTGCCATTTTTTTCCGATACATCAGCATCATTTTACAATTGGAGTTATCCTTTTATAATCCAAGCATCGGTGTGCTTCATCCTCAATAGTGTTGAATTGAAGGTCAGTGATGAATGTTTTGTTTCTGAACACCTCTATCCAAATGGGTTACTTTTGGTGTTGGGAATAACACACCGGAGAGAGGTGATTGTCATATACATATCCCCCATCTAGCATGGTTGGCGTTGTTGATGGGAAATATGGAAGATCATCTAATAATGTGTGGCATCGGTCGTAGGTGTTGAAGATGGGGCATCGTGCCTGATTGTTTGAGAATTGGTGGTGATGGAGGGTAGTGATCGTGGTAGGAATTTTCTATGTGGCATGGTGGTAGATCATTTAGAAATGGGAGGAAACATTTGAAAGAGGGTTTGATGGGGGTCGTGGTAGGTTTCTCGATATCGGGATTTGACTATCATTTCCATATTCCCCCTATATACGATAGTTGTTAGTCTGGGTGGGATGCTATGACTGGTTGTGGTGGTGAATATCCATCTAGGGGTTGTTTATTGGGTTCCATAGAAGATAGAGTGGGTAGTGACGGTGGTAGGATTTGTCGATGGGGTTTCAAGGAAATTCGTTTTGAGAATGGCCGATGATAGTCATAATCATCTCCCCCCTCTCTGGACATATAGGCATTGTTGATGGGGTGTTGTCGAAGGTTTTCCATGAAAGGGTAGTGATGGTCATATCCATATTCCCTCCATCAGGCCTAATATGTCTTATAGATGGGGAGTCATGTCATGTCATATGAGAGAGTAATGGTAATAACGTTGTGATAGAGGACAATAGGTAGAACATTGGCCTACATATGTGGAATGGTGACGCAGCATGTTAATGAACAAGATGGGGGGGGGGGGGTGTTGAAAACATCAAATAGAAACTTCTTTAGGAACCCCAACTTATTCTACACACTCAAACAATGCATCATTATTCATTCAACCAAAATGATGGTTCACTGTAGAAACAAAAACACATAGAAATGATGGATTTTTTTAATCCTCGGAACGTGTCTGTGTGTGTACACCTAACGATTACACATTCTAGTGTAGACTAATTTAAATTATTTTATTACACTCACTATTTTCTCTACCCCACATTATTTTCATTAATTTCATTTTGATTTTAAGTTTCAATATGTTATGACCTCATTAAGGCACATAGCCCATTTTTGTAAGATCTCAGAAATTCTAAACAAAGTTTTCTTATAAAAATATTTTTTAAAATATATTTATTTATAAATAATAAAATGTAATAATATTCATAGGTTTGTTTTAATAAAAAATAATATATAAAATTATTTCATTCTATCAATTTGATTATATGTAATTTATAATACTTATATTTAATTGTAAAAAATATTTATTTTTTTTTAATTAATATTCAAAAGAAAAATATTAATTCTTTAATTAAATGAATATTTTAAGATAACAATAACTTTTTAATAATATATAATTTTTAATTATAATAATAATTTATTGTAAAAAGAAACAGAAAATTTTCATTATAATTAAGATAATAAATTTTATAAATTTATGAGATATATAATATTTCTGTTTTATAAAATTTATAAATTAATAATATATATAATTATTATTGTAATAAATATACTCACATTATATTTTTGTTTTCAATTAAAATAAATTTGAATTATTTATATTAAATAATGAATTATATATATAATTTTAAAACCTGTAAAATTTTATATATAAAGTAAGTATTTATTTAAAAGAAAAAAAATTAAAACCATTATCTCTATAAAAACATGAATGTTTAAAAAAAATATTATGTTGATAATTTTTTATAAAACTAAATGAAATGGAAAAAAATATTAATTTATAATAATATAAATAAAGCATCATGTATGGGACAAATGAAAATAGTATGACAATAAATCAATGAGACTACGTCGACTAATCAAAAGGGAGTATTGATTTCGATAAAAAGATTAAATATTGTAATGATTATTATATAAATTAAATATAATGTTAAACATAAATCTATTTAAAATTTTGAGGATTTATTACACTAACATCGTGAAAATATACCAGCTAAATGTTGAACTTCAATCCTCAACCACTCTATCCATTTCCACAGGTTATCAAATAGCTTGAATATTTTGAGGAATTTTGCATCAAATAATTTTTTTACATTTATCAATTGTTTTCCATTAGTGTCTTTGATTATTGAAAAATTTCATTTAAAAATATATAAACAATATTTATTTAAACCACCACTTTTTACATTAAAACATCCGACCATAATTTCCCTAGGTTCCCCCATATTGTTCTGCCCAATTTCAAATATCCAAAAATCCATCAAATGTCCCAAAAATAGTTAAGAGTTCATATAGTTTAATGAAATAATTTATTTTACAAAATTTTACAAGTTTGTATGTGTAGACACATATACAATTATATAAAAATAAATTTTTAGTGTATATCACATGGTTGTATATTGATTTAAATATTCTTTACCGAACCTAGATAGGTAAAATGAAATGGTATGTAATAAATCATGTTTATAATTTTAGTTATCTTTTTATATAATTATATATGCACATCATATATATTATATTAAACTACATTTCATGTTCCTATCATTATACATGGAATTAGAGAAAGAATCTAGATAATTTGGGAAAATTAAATCAAAATTAATAATTTCAAATTTGGCTCACTTTTAATTTTTTCCCCAATATGAACCAATGATTAATGATGATGCAATTTTTTTTAGGGGATGATAATGTAATAGCCCAAAAATTATAAAAAAAACTTCTTATAAAAATATTTTATTAAATGGATTTATCTATAATGAGAACATATTGATAATAATTTTAAGACAATATTCTTTAAAAATAATAAATGGAATTAAGTGTCTTAATTAATTTAATCATTAGTTAATTAAAATAGTTACAAATATTCAGTGTTTCTAAATTAATATTATATTATAAATTATGTGTTAATAAAAAATATATAAGTAAACTTATTTATTTATTTTTATAACATATAATTTATTATTATAATATTAATTAATGGTAAATAATGATTTTAGATTATTATTATTACTAAAAAATGAGCTTCATATTTATTTATTAATTAAAAATATAATTTGAATTATTTATATTAAAATGAATACATATATATATATAAATAAATATTGTTAAAATCAATAAAATGTTATATATATAAAAATGAATTCATATTATGATTGCCAAAAATGTGAAAACCATTATATGTAAAGAAATATTAATGATTGAAAAAATGTTTATGTGTTTTGATAAAGAAATTATAAAACAAAAAAATTGACTTTATATTAATATAATAAAAAATTAATTGATTGGCCAAATGAAAATTGTATGTTAAGGAAAATAAAGAGAAGAATTAAACAATTAATTATTTTTATAAATAGAAGAAATATTTTAATGATTAATACATACATGAGTACAAATTTATAACATTTGGGTATTAAAAAGTTTCGGTTGTATTAAGCATTTCATCATGAAAATCTACCAGCGAAATGCCCACAGTCAATCTGGAATGACTCCTCCCATTCCATGGGTTGTCAAACTGCTCGATGTTATGAAATTGATCGAACGCCGATTGAAACCGCGAAGCATTTCGAAACCGGAAATGTAAGATCGATCGTAGGCGAAGTGCATCGTTGAGAAAATGGATGTCGTATTTGTGTATGACGATGACGACGACAAATGGAAATACAAATTCAAGATAAATACAAGAAGTAGATAACACAAAATGTAGAGCCAACAATCCATATCATTTCATTAACATATCACAATTTTTATAGAGTACATGAGATCTGATCCAACGGTGAGAATATTAAAGGTTGGCCATTAAGAGGGGAATTAATTGGGAATTGAGGAGTCATCATTATTGTCATAATTGTGACATCCATTAATAACATTTCATAACACCCCCCCTTGGATATCATAATTTAATGGAATCTTATTTTAATCTTCTCTTAAAAAAACCCTTTGGGAAAAATAAGTGAAGCCAAAAAAAGATTTCCATGTAATGTTATCTCATTTAAAACCTTATCAGGAAAACCCAGTGGTAAAAAACCTGATGAAGGGAAAAAGAGTGTAGCATTCCCAACTCCCCCTGATTATATCATTAAACTGTGTCTTCAGGACATCAATTAATATTATTATTTAATTATGTCTTCGAGACATGGGAGGAAGACCAAAGGTAATAATGAATGGTCTCATTTAAAATTATGACTCAAGGGGAAGACCAACAATTAATTATAGATATCTGTAATAATTGATAACATTCCATTGGATATCTGTTATGATGTATTATTGCCTCATTAAAAACATCATCAAGGAAAAACCCTTCAGGGGAAAACCCTTGATTAGGGAAAAAGAGTATAATAACATCAAGTCCCCTGAGTGTTGCCACGTTTAAAACCTTATCAAGAAAACCCATTGGGAAAAACATGACTAAGGGAAAAAGAGTACAACAATTACATCTTCCATTCATAATGATCATCATTTATCTCATAGAATTTCCATGATCAATTCATAACCAAAACATTCAGTTTTGAATTTTGGAATAATAATAATCTATACCCTTTTGATTCCAAGGAATAGGTAACAACATTTCCTTGCATCATAATATGATTCATTGCCATTTGCAAGGTACATACGCACATGTACATGTATATCCTTCATGGATTAATAAAATTTGCATTTATATTTAATCCTTCTGGGATAAGTATGTTCTATATCAACCCCTTATGTATGAAATTCCATGTAATTTCATGATCAAATAATTCATTGATTTCATAAAACTCTTCAAGAGTGTAGATGTTTTTCAAAACATATTAATAATACAATTATTCATACAAACCATGGGATGATAAATTCAACTCATATTCTTCCATATCTTAATATGGATAAATCTTATTCAATTCATCGCATAATTTATCAAATTGGGTGAAATTTCCATAATTTTGAATATGTTTCAGGCATTTCAAATACTTCTGGGATTCATATAAATATCCAAAAAAGGAAGAATATAAGATCATTGATATTCAATAGTCATTATAGTTTGGATAATCAATCCAGAACATTATATGTTGAACATTTCATCAGTTCCTTTAATGATTTTGGCCAATTATTATGATGTCGACATCTATAAAAATCCATAGTCATCAATGAGTTTTAAAAGAATTCATAGAAAATATATCATAAACAATATTTGATTGAGATCTCATAATTTTTCTGGTACCAGTGTCACTTCAGGTACAATATCTAAAAAGATATAATGTTGTCGATATATTCATTTTCCTCTTCAAGGTAAAATATATTTATTGCTTTCTACTCATGATGACCAATGATTTTATATAATTAGTTCAACCACACTTCAGGTGTGTATAATCAGACTATTGATTTTCAACACTTTACATTCATGTAAGTGTTGTGAGCATCTTGTCCATGGTTCTGCAGGACCAAATAATATATGATACTCAGTACTTCATTTAATCAACATGCATATCATGCAATGTATACTCACCAGCAGCAAATAACACATGTGATCACTTAGTGGATGCAACTTTCATATAGATGGATCACATGGTAGGTGGGCGCGCCCATATATACTTCCTCATAACTATATGGGAAATTTATTTCCATAAAAGCCGCTAATGATATAAATAATTTACCTCAAAAATGGGTACCTTAGGGTAAATTATTATACAGGGGGGATTCATAATGACTTAATGATAATAAATTTATTGATAATTGTGTAGACATGCATCCATTAAATAAATTCATCATTCTCCCCCTGATGGATGTCTACTATGTTATCAATAAATTGATGCTTGTGTATACTTGAATCAATATCTTTCATTATAATTAATCCCAGATGACCTAAATCATCATGTCATATATTTGAAGTGCTAGGATCAGTAAAATTCTTGTTTACCATTATTGATTCGATTGTACATAACAAATTCTTTATAATCACTTTTATGAATGCTTGTTACATATCGAGGTACCTCTTTTGTCTCCATATGATATTAATTTTCAAGAATATCATTCATATATATCATCAAGACTTTAGATATAACAAGGAATTAAGAATTTGTACTACCAGGTAGAAATATATTCGCTCTTCTGGAGTCGTTTATTAATTTTCACTACCGGTAAATGTACTTATATGAACATATACTAACGCATATATGAGTTCTTTTGAAGAATTTAATCAAAATAATATTTTACTTCAAGATCGACACATATAAGATCTTCAGGATCGTTCATTGTTAAAACTCATATTTGTCGTTATAATTTCCACTTATGGTGGTTGATGAATTCATAATATAATCATAACTGGTTAGGCTCATCACCAAGCAGATTATTGAATAATTTAGAACATCTGGCAAAAATATTTTGGAACTTCAGGTCCAAATATTATTTTACAATACATCTACCTGGGATAGGAGCCCCCACGTATTTTAAAGCTGGGGAATGTGGTAGTGAGAACCAATGTTGAAGAACCTTCTGGATTCATGGAACACTTTATCACTATCCAAAATTATAATTCATAAACAACATTCACTTTATCAAATGAAAGATAAATCATTTGATCAAACCTCATCAACTCTCAAATATTCATGATATCATAAATCATAATAAAAAAATCATGAATAATTTCATTCGCTTCAAGGAATGAGATATAGTAGTTAAAACTACATTCACATCGGGGAATGAATACATTCATCAGATTTCATGATCCATGAATGATAATTTATTATATATAAATAATGATCATCCTGCATAAAATAGAAATTTTATTGATTATGCTTATCATTGTTTTAACCACTTCAGGTGGTAAAATCATTTTCATAATATATATCGGATTATCAAAACAATGTAATTAAATAATTTCATTTACGAATTATATGAACAACAACATCCACATCAGGGGATAGATGAATTACATTAGATGATATTGATAAACCATAATAATATGATAAATAATAATTTTTCCCTTGATAACGTTACTGCGGTAACAATAAATGATAAATGAAGATATTATTCAATATAATGTCAAAGGACATTATTTTCATATCATCCTTTAGGGATGAAATATTTTATAAATATCAATAAAATTCATTGTGCTATGTAAATATTTATTATCATCAAACCACTTATGGTGGTTATAGTTTTATTATTTTTTATAAACAAATACAACACACTGATCATTCACAAAACATCATACTCACCTGGAACTTGATTTATAATAAAATGAGGTATATTTGCATTCACTTCGGGGAATGAAATAAATAATTTTCAATAAATATTCTCATTCACTATAGGGAATAGAATAAAATTGTTTGTTCGAGTTTTATAGTGTCTTCAAGACAATTACATTAATATTCAAATCAATTTCATCAATTTCATCAATTTCATCAATTTCATCTACTTCGGGGGATGGATATATATAAAATATTTTTGGGCATGTTCATCAAGAATATTTAATTTCTCTAAAAAAATTTATATGAAATAAAAGAAAGAGAAGAAATAAAACAAATATTTACAAATATTCAAAGTAAATATCATCTCCATCATGAACCATTATATAGCATAATCAAACTTGACACATTCAGGGTGAACAAGAAATAAGAGATATGAAATTTCATGGTTCATGGAATGATTAGTGAATTTCGGATCGACATACGACAGGTACGCGTTGATCATCAAACATTGGCTCTACCTACGACGGGTACGTGATGTTCATCAAACTTCATCTCGATGTACGACGGGTACGTGATGTTCATCGAACATCGTCTCGATGTACTACGGGTACGCGCTGTTCATCGAACTTCCTCTCGACGTACAACGGGTACGCGATGTCCATCATTCAACGGATCGACGTACATCGGGTACGTGATGTTCATCGTTCAACGGCTCGACGTACGACAGGTACACGATGTTCATCATTCAACGCCTCGACGTACAACGGGTACGTGATGTTCATCCTTCAACGGCTCGACGTACGAAGGGTACACGATTTTCATCATTCAACAGATCGACGTACGACGGGTACGAGATATTCATCATTCAGCAGCTCAACATACTACGGGTATGTGATGTTCATCATTCCACCACTTCTGGTGGTGTATTTTTTTTTATTTGATGAATAATGTTTGTCTCAACATAGACCACATCAGTTATTAATCAAATACATTCTCTCCAGGGAATGAAGTGAAATTTGTCAACCGTTAGTCATTACAGCTCTTCAAGAGCTCATTATTTTTCCTGCAACAAAAGATTAAAAAAATCATATATTATTTTCAGATTTATCAAGAGGGGAAAGATAAATGTAACAATATATTACATGTAAAATAAGACTCGCCTTTTTGATGCAGCAATTTGAATGAGTGGAGTCGATGCGCATGCGAAAGAGTATGTCAAAAGAATAATGCTTATAAAAACATGTGACATACCTTTTGTTCGTGAAATTTATCTTACGTAGATGATATGGATGACAACAACGTCATCACGATGCGCAATGCGGAGTAGACGATCGTGCTGATAACGTGTTATGAAATTTATCGAACGCCGACTGAAACCGCGAAGTATTTAGAAACCGGAAATGTAAGATCGATCGTAGGCGAAGCGCATTGTTGAGAAAATGGATGTCGTATTTGCATATGACGATGATGACGACAAATGGAAATACAAATACAAGATAAATACAAGAATTATAGAACAAAAAATGTAGAGCCAACAATCTATATCATTTCATTAACATATCACCATTTTTTAATATTATAGGAGATCTGATCCAACGGTGAGAATATTAAAGGTTGGCCATTAAGAGGGGAATTAATTGGGAATTTAGGAGTCACCATTATTGTCATAATTATGAAATCCATTAATAACATTTCATAACACTCGACTTTTTTTATAATTTTTCATCAATTATTTTTTTAAAAATGATTAATTTCTCCATTGTCATATGTTATTGTTGAAACATGACATATAAAAACATATAAACTCATTTTTTTAATCCTCAATTTTCACATCAAAACATATTACCCTCATCTCCTCTAGTAAGACCATTTTGTTTTGCTTAATTTCCTGCCTCAAATCACTCAATTGACCTAAAATCATGTAAGTGGATATTTAATTTCATCCAATTATTTGTTTCACAAATGGTTATATATATATATATATGTATGTATAAATTTAAAAATATATGCACATATATAACTATCTATTTCTAGTGTATTCAAAAATGGTTTATTTTGACTTAATGTTTTTGTTCTGAACCTGTACAGGTAAATGTTCATGGTATATAATAAATGTTTTGTGTATTTTTATTCATCTATATATAAAAAATATGAACATAATGTTTAAGGGATGAACCCAGGATGCAGCTTATGGTCATTATAGATTTATTATTACATTATAAATTTTTCTATTTTGTGATTTGTTAATAAAAAAACCCATAACAAAATCATGTCAATGTGAGGTACACAATATATACCTTACTTATATATTTGTCATTATAAATATAATACCCTTAAAATTTGTGAAAAATTACTATATCTATTAATTTTTTTAATTATAAACTAAATACATTATAATTCACTTTTGTTTCTCAATTAATTGATAATATTTTTTTATATTGAAATCATATCTTACATTACAAAAATTTTTATTTTTTAAATCAGTTAATATATTTACTAAAAAAAATGATATAATGTATTTTATTCATTATTATAATAAATATGTATCTTATATTATACAAATAAACATTTTAAATTATTATAATATAAACATAGAATGTGGTCTCATTTAAATTTAAATATTATATTAAATTAATTATATTAGAATTCAATACATATAATTACATTATAATATAATATATTTTAATATTATAAAAATATTTTTTATTACTCATAGGCAATTTAATTAAAGAATTTTATATTATTATTATACAATTTAATTTAATAATGTATATATTCGATCAAAATAATTAAAAATGTTATGAATTTTAATTTATAAATACTATTGATTATGTTACATTATAATATATTTCTATTAAGATGTGATTTTTATTTTATTTAAAAATATATTTTATATCTTGAAATTGAAATATTATATATCAAATACATAATTTTTTTAAATAAATATATTATTTAGTGATTTATTAAATAAAATTTTTTTTGGTTAAGGGGTAACCATTACAAAGGATCCAACCATAAAAATCAAAAAATAAAATTCACAAACAAAACCAAATTTCTAATTGAAACGCCTTTCTGTGATTTTAAATTTAACCATAATACTTGATTGTTGTTAGGGTGTTATGATTCCTATGAAGCCGACAAGATTTGTGATGTTTGTGATTAAATTAATTTCATCCCCGAAAAATGATTAATATTGGTGGACAATACAACATTCATGCTTTGTTATGGATAATGTTTCAAATCATGGCCACGAAAAAATATTCTACTCATTTTTTTGGGATTATTTTGTATGAATGTCTTGGGATTAGAAGAAATGATAGTGATTGGATAATATTTCATTATGCTAATGTGTTTTATGAGGATTTTAGATTCATTAGAGTCAACCAGTGGGCGAATAAGTATAATGATTTTTTCAGGTTCAGTGAATCATTTGTAAATTTATACAAGACATAAATGGCCTGAAAAATTGATCCCATCAAATATTGGCCTACAAATTTCCATAACCTAGAGACTATATTCATCAGGTGAAATTTATTAATAATTTAAATCATATCATAAGAAATGTTACCTCATATTTTTAACATTACCCAACATATTAATTAATAACTAATAACTCATGACGCTCCCAATGTATCCATATTTTCGGTAAATTTTATCATCATGGTTTATGAAATAAGTTATATTACATGATTCATGATGAAAATAAATAAAAATCATAAATACTAAACACCATTACAGACACTGACCAATAACAATATCAAATGACACATAATCATGAACAATTCCTAATGTAGGGTGTATTCTCATAATCTCCCATATTGAATCATCCATTATACCCCTCTATTAGAAAGTTGAATATTTTGGATCAAATGGAAATATAACATGAAAAGGTAGAATATTCCAATCAATCTTAATAAAAAAATCGATAGGTAATTGTGGTTGAAGAGTGGATAGTATAACATTATTTTCAATTTGAAGGGTGTCTTAAAAGAGGATCAGTGCATCATGGTATCTAATTATATCTTCCCACGTAAATGATTAATAATTTTTATGTCATCATAAATGTAGATTTTCTATTTCATCCATCATGGGATATAAGTCATTTTGATAAAATCTAGATCAAAGTGATTCTTGGATGGAATTTTTGTACATTAACCAATTCTTTCATATCATGCCTGTTGAGAGAAAAAGATCCCACACATTTCACTTCCAAATATGATTAGATTTTAGAAATCAATAACTCTTCATATATATAGTTGAATACTATCACATATAAAATTAAAACATTTATCTAAGAAAAATATCTATTTATATGCAAGTTGAACCTGGATAATTTTTTTTCCAAAATACCAATATTTTGTATTGGTTGACGCCCTATTATATGAATATCCTTCATGATTCCTCCCAAATGGGATATATATGCATAATATATTGAAACATATAAATAAAATATTATAACCCTAGATTAACATAATGGAATTTGAAGGTGTTTTTAATTATATAAAAGATAAATTTCAGGTAGTGAGTGGAATACATAGTTTAAACCATCTGATTTGTTTGTCAAAAAAAGATGATTTGGTGATTCTATTCATTATTACAGTGAATACGAGATAAAAATTTTAAGAATATAATTATTGGAATCACACCTTTGATAATATATGTGAATATAAATTTGAAAATTTTATTTTGATGCACCATGTAATATGTGTTGGATTTGTCTTATATCAATTTCTATTTATATTAACAAACAAAACATATATCTTGGATCATTGAATGGAAAAATAAACCATTTATGAGTCAAAATATTCATCATTATCCCTAAAAACATATGATGCCAATTTTTATTATTAATAAAATAATTCGATCTAGAAGTATATCAAATACATTGGCAGTGTTTCCTATTATAATGTCATTATGTATGATGATGTTGTTATTGTTATGATCTTTAATAATGATCCGAAGAATTCTCTTATATATACACTAAATTTTATTATCATTCATACAAGAAGGTATATCTGACTAGACATGGGATTTGTGGCTTTTGTAGAAAATTTCTATCAAGGATGTTCAAGAAAAGAAAATATTTAAAAGATTTTGGTTCTTCTTTTCTTAATGGGTAGAAAATATGAAGAAGTATTAAAATTTCATCCATGGGAGAAGAGGGAATACATGGAAGAAAGTGAATATTTAAAACTTCTTGATAATATTGGAGGATGGAAGGATTCGGTGGGGATATATGTTATATTCCATTAAAATGAATATTTAGGAATCAGATATTCCAATTATCTCTCACATCGACAATAAAATTCTGACATTTTTGTCATAAATTTTACTAAAAAAGACATTGGTTATTTTGGGATATATTTATAAGAAAATAAATATTGAGATTGAAGACATGGTTCCATTAAGTGCAATGAAGGGGAATTTGAATCATGTTTCAATTAAAAAATACCTAAAAAATCCCCTATATGAATTTTTTTATTCAAATAATTGTTTAATTTTTTAAGGATGGATATATTCATGGAAGATAACGAAATGTAGTTGAAACATCAATGAATCATAGTGACATTCATCATATGGATCATCTGGGAGACCGGGTTTTAGTTGAGGATGGGTAGGTACCAATTTATATACATCCTACATGTGAGATTGAATTTGTTAATTTTGTAGGTGGGTTCTCTTATTAATGGAGGGAAAGGGTAAGATACACTTTGTATATTTCTAGAAATGACTATAGGTATAGTGAACTCAACAAGACAATAGGATAGATGATTCCAACCTTTTTAAAAAAAATCTGAACGTGAATGGTTCATTCTTATTTTGGAATATTATAGGGGGTGGTCACCTCAGATACACAAGGGGTCAGTACATATTGTGTTCAGATCATTTTATTGTCCTTGGAATTCTATGATCACAGATGTGAAAGTGCTTCACATGGTCCTCATGTTATGTAAGAAAAATGATTTTTGGATTTTCGTGGTTGAGATGGACTACGACGTATTGGAGCTTAATCTTCATGGTAATTATGAACCCACATGTAATTTGATCTACATTATTCGTAGCATCAAAAGAGAGAATCAGTATGGTAGGATTTCCAATCATGTTTGGAGGGAATCCAATTTTTATGTCAACACACTATCTCATGTAGGAACAGTAGTGAAGTCTCATATTTTCTTCAGAAGTTTTGTCTATCTTTTGCCTTAATTTAAGACTATATTCCCATTGTATCTCCTTGGAAATCCACTAATGTATTGTATTATAATACTATCATTTGAAAATAATGGTCCAACTTTTAATAATTTTTATTTATGAATGTAGAAAATTTTTTATGTATATTGGAGAACTTCTTAAAAAATTTGGAGCCTCTTCTTCCTTATCAAAGTGAAATGAATTTTAAAAACTTAAAAAATTATGCTGGCCTAGAAAATTTTGAGGTTACAATTCCCTTGATGCAATGTAGTTGTTTGATCAAGGATTGATCATAGACAAAAAATCTATGTTGTGACATTCATTGATCATAATTACTATGTAATATAAATTTATTAAAATGAGGATAAAAAAAATATTCTTTCCATGGCACTGTGATTTATTTAAAACAATCATCTAGTTATTGATTATTTGAAATTATAACCTTATAAAAATATTTTATTATCAATCATATCTCTTAATATTTTTTAGTGAATTACAAATTATGTTTTTTCTATCTATATTTTAATAGGGATTTTGATTAATAAATTCATAAAAAATAATTATGGTCATTGTTCCCCATATGAATGTTTATTACATTATCTTCAATAATGCTATCTATGGTAGGTGTTCTATGTATTTACATTCGCCGATGGTAGGATATATTTGAACATTAGAGTATCTTTAAGAATCAATTGATGAAAAATGGTGTGATATTATATTTTGAGTTTTCAAATTCATGAATGCATTGACCATCAAGTCAAAATGGCCACACTTTGTATTAGATTTATGTGCATATGATTCATATGACATTAAAATTGCCTTATGGATCATTATCACATATAATCATAAAAATATTCATGTGATTGATTGGGTTTTTTGTGATTTTGAAATTTTTTTAATGAAAAATTAATTTCTAATATATGATAAAACACATTATGATATTCTAATATCATCATGTGTTTGATGGATCATTGTTCATTTCCTAAACATCAGAAATGAATTATACATAAGTTTCATAATGTATTAAATCAATCAGAACAATTTTGCCAATTTTTATGAAATTGAAAGATTATTTTATATAAATTATCTTTTCAAAATAGAAACCATATATTTTATGTCAAAATAATCAAACCATGTATATGATTAATTCTTATATTATTCCTACATCACACAAATGACATATTGGTTATTTTTTTAATACACCAAAACAATTTGAATGTGTTTCCTGAATTTTTAGGATTTCACATGCCTTTTTTATAGAAATATCATTTTAAACATGAAAAAACATTATGTCAATTAAAAATGGAATGCACATACTACATTACATAACCAAGTCAAATAAATAATATATACCATTATGAAGAGAACAAATATTACATGAGTGATTATCCTTATTGTATAAATTGATGATAATTTTTTCAATGATAATTTATTTAATATAATATAGTAAAAAATGGTTAAATAAAAAAATATAGTTTACCTTCTTTAGTAATGATATTTATGAAAATTTACAACATAGGTATCATGTAGAAATCATAAGGAAATTAGTTGAAAAAATGAAGTAAAAGGGTGAAATTTTTATTAAATAACTTATAGAATGTCAGTTCCTCATAAAGTGTACATATATCCTAACAATATTTTTTTTGGACATCAATTTCTAATAAAATATATTTCTTCTTTTAAATTAATGATATATTGGTAGTCATTATAGTACTGAAAAAATTTAAATAAAAATGGATTAATATGTATTTTAAAGGAAATTATAATAATCATTGAATAAACTCATTGGGGATGAATATTTATTTATGGAATATAATATCTTTCATAAATTTTCAAATTTAATATACAAAATTGTATCCATTACTTTTTTCGAGTCTTATACAGCATTTCCATATCTTTTACATTCTGAAACAAAATTTCAACTATTAGTTAAGATGGTTTTATACCTTCTAACAAACTCTTATTGAATGATGTCATTAAATATCTGTATTTATGTCTGCAGAGTTAAAATATATTATATCCTATGAACATAGTATTTTTTTATTGTTCTAAACTAAATATTTGTTTATGTTATCCACAATTGTGATAACCTTGAGTTACATTAAAACTATATCTTATTAAATGATTACAAGTAGAAAAATCAATAGTGATCTCATACATCATATCTTTGAAAAGTAAATATTCATTTTTTTAATAATCATATAACATAACAACTAATTCCAACATTATTTTAAAATTTTCAACAAACAGATCCAAATAAATATCAATATCAGTAACCAATTTTATTCCTTATGTAAGAGGATAAATCATATTTTAGCATCACTTCATACTGAACTATGATGGAATGTTTTAATTTTGGAACATAGCTATTCATATACTATTCGTACAACTTTGAAAACAAAAAAAAAATTCAATCTATTGGAAAATAGAATAATTTTTAGGTTTATGAACTCATTTATAAATTTAGGATAATTATGAGTAATTTTATTTCACTAGTGGTAGTCGATGTTGTGATTTTTTTTCTCATATATATATATATATATATATTATCTATATTCTAGGATAATTGTTTGGTAGTATCCTCTATTTTGTATAATTTATTAAACATTTTATAGATTTATAATTATCATAAAACAATCAAATGAATTTATTAATCATTCATGTATCGAGATACACTATACATTTGGAATTTTTTTATTGGTTCATAGTATTTTCAAAATAGTATACAATCATTTAGGTAGTCATGTGTTGTTTAATAGATCATAACCATTGAATGTAGAATTATCTTAGAACAATATTATTGTTGAAGAAGAATATTATATACATGTAAAATATCATTAAATAGATATAGAAGTTCAGTAATGATGTTTTCAACACATACCTTTCCAAAATTTAAAATATATATCTTCAGTATTGATTTAAATGTTCGAGATTTAGTACAACCAGTATACATTGGTGTCTTTTCACAACTCTTTAACTTCTAATACAGTTTTGGGTGGTTGTGATGTTAATATTCAATTGTAAATTTCTTTTCCTCAATAATATATTCTTCATCACCACACCTAGAATCAAATCATCAATATGGTCATTATAATTGTATAAACATTTATTCATATATTATTATCCATAAAACTAAATGTTATCCCTATCACTGGATATATTAAAATGTTACATATGTTTACTCCCACATTTATAAAATTTATCTCTTCCATGATATTTAAATTATTCTTACAATGCCACTAGAATAATTATTCTTGAATAAGGATAGTGAAAACACAGAAAAAGTATTTAATAAGGATTATATACATGATCATTAGCTAATTTGATTAATTCCTTCCCCAAAATCATTTTTCTATGATTAGAACCCATTCATATTTTATTCATGTTAATCCTATTTGATTCAATAATATTAATATTTAGTAAAATAACTAAATACAACGAATTTTTGGACTTATAAACCAGAAAAGTTGTTCTTTAGATAATAGTTATTCTATATAAAACAATTTTCAAATCATAATAAGGGATAAATGATGTCTATTGATATTTTTTGTGAATTGATGAAAATAATTAAAAAAAGGGAATGTGTGATATCTATATTGTTACATATTAATGTTTCATCTATTAACAAAGTTCTCAAGGATGGTTTCAATAACTTTTCTAGGTTGGAGTACACCGATAGGGAGGAATTGGTGTTCATACAATTATTCGCATGGTACATGGCAGACCCGGTGGTGTCTCAATTATATGATTAATAGGAGATGATGTTGATCATTTATGGGATGTTAATAATGTTGATATGTACCAATCACCCAACAATGAAAACCTTAAATTTAAAAAAAACAATTTAAATTAATTTGGTTATAATGAATAAAATAATGGTTTATCTCAATCCAATGAACCAATAAAGTTAATTGAAAAAGGTCAAAATGGTGACATAAAGGATCCAATCGTGATGAGAATGAATTACATCAGGAAAATATAAAAACTCCATAAAAAGAAACACCCAATTACAAATTAGATTTTAGGATGGGATTGATGTGGAAGGAAACCTTAATGAGGTCAGTAGGGGGAAGCATCTACTATGAGTTAAAATAAAAATACAGCATCTTATGAAGGAAAATAATTTAGATGATGATAACCCATAATTGGATTTCTTCCAGAAAATCAACAAAATTTTTACACCTTAATTTAAGATGTACAAGAAATTATATCTTATGTGGAACTGGAATGCTAAAATTTAATTTCTAATTCATGATCTCTTTTAATGAAAATGATATTTCAATAATGGAATTAATTCTAATAAATTATAGGTGATGTAGAACAATGAGGTATTTCATCCTACACAAAAGAGGATCTCTCAAGAGACCTGAGGAGTTAATAAAATGATACACCCTCTTAATATCTATTTAAATAAAGGAGAATGAAAATAAAAAATAAGAGGATGGTCTATTATAAAAAATACTACAACAATGGAACGAAACCATTTTTATAGGCCCCAAAACCATTGGAATATGTTATACCAATGGTATGGTGGGGCAATGGATTATCTATCATTGGTATAGATCTATAAATATAGTTTTTGAAAACCATTGGTATTTTTTGGATCTACCTATAGTTTTCACACCATTAGTATATGTAATATGTAATACCAATACCAAGAATTTTCCAAACTGTTGATATATGCAATTCAAAAAACACCTTGAGGGTTTTGATCAACACACCTCTGATTTATATTTCAAAATATTACCCACTAAGATATATGGTTTTTTGAAAACATAATATGTTAAATATTATTAATTATTTTCTAATGTATTCAATGATATTTGATAAAAAAGTTCATTACAAATATGAAAACCCATATCAACTATATGTAAAACCAATGGTATTGACCTATACCAATGGTTTTACAAACCATCAAAATATGTAATTTGAATTTTTTGGTCCATTACAAATAGTTTTGGATGAAAAATTACTATAGGATTATTAATTGTAAGTTATACCGTTGGTTTTATCAAAACTATTTGTATGAAAATTGGATATATTAATGGTTTTGGGAAAACCATTTCTATAATGTTGTTTTATTTAAGGAATGCAAACGTCTTGTTCACAACCATTAGAATATCTAGGACTTATAACAATGGTTTTTTGAAAAACCTTAGCAGATATTCTTATAATGGTCTTCATACCAATGGTATTTTGGCTAACCGATGCTATATAGTCATTTTATAGAACATATAAATTTTTTTCTCCAAATTAGTTTTTATAGGTACATTTTAATAGGTCTAATTTCTTGTAGTGTTGAAAAATGATTGAAATGTCTTAACCAGTAAGCCAATGGACACTAGACCACACTATGATACAATAATACCATAAATAATGATAACGAAATCTGATTCCATGATGGAATTTTTCAATCCTTTCTCGAGGGAAAACATCGATCTAGTGAATAATTCATCGCCTTCAGCCATGAATGGATCCCAAAAATATTTGACCGAAATATTGCATGATGTGAAATGTATCCCTGATTATCACATATCACAAAAAACAATCCAATAGAACCTATTTCAATGTTAGATGAATCCATAGTAATCTAAAATGCATTAAATGGTGGGAGCTCCACATGTAGAAGAGAGATGATTAGAATGGGTTATCATGCTGAATCTCATTACACTTCCAAATATCCTTCTATGAAACACGATACATGATATATATTTTCATGTTTTGAAATATTTTTGAAAAATTGGTCATATATTTTCACCCATATTAACATTTTTATAGTTTACACGGATTATTCTGTATCTGTGGGTTAGAAAAAAGTCCACATTGAGAATAGAGAATAAAAGGATTCACATGTCCACAATCTATTATACATTCGAGTTATATTTATGTTAGATGAGTCTATCCCATTGATGGTAGAACATTTCATGTATATGAAATTCTACTTCACCACGGAGGAAGGGTATAAAATTATCCAAATTGATATGTTTTACCATGAGGATTTACATAAAAAAAAATTTCCAATGAAAATATATGAATAAACATGTTTAGACCTTCAGTGGGACATCTAGGTACCATAAGGAATTTCAGAAATATTTAGTTTATATTAACTGTATTCTTTGGGCCAATGTATACCTATAATTTACCGCATAGCATTCCAAACATTCACTATTAGAACAAAGTATGTTTGTGTCTATATTTTTTTGTGGAGTACTCATAATAAAGCTCTATTATATTTCATTGAACCATAGAATCTATTTATTAGAACACCATACATTATTAACATCCTTAAAATGAGAAAATATTTTCCTTATGTCTATTAGATACCCCTTGGGATGTTAACATCATCCAACATTTATAATGAAGCCATGGGACCCCCTAGGTCATGACTTTGGATCAATATCTGGTCCCCCCACATGATTCACATTCGATGATTAACCCATAAACCTCATAGGCATCTAAAAAAATTATGGTGGGGGCTAAGGGAATCATCCCAAAAATCTGTATGGGGGTAATAAGTGGATTCAATGATCTAATTCCATAGGGAATAAGGGTGGTAAGATCTCGGGTTTTGCAAAGGTATGTTATTGTTGTGATCTGGGTTAAACCCTCACTTTTTGAACTTTAAAAGGATTCATGAAAGGGTGAGAGGCCTTGGGGGTGTTCCGGGGGCTTGGGGCATGGACGAAGGTATGTCATGGAAAAGAAGACCAAGGCGCATGGCCTGCGCATGGTCATCCAAACCGTGCGGCATTCCCAGATAAAGCCATGCGACCCTCCCTCCTCTGGACAGAAGCGAGCGCACGGTTTTCCAAACTGTGCAGCTAAATTGTGCGACTCATCCTACTTTGGGCAGTGGCATGCACACGGTTTGCGCAAGGTTTTCAAAATTATGTGGCTAAATCGTGCAACCACTTAACTTTCGAAAAATTGCATGTTTTCTACTCCATGCATTAAGATACCATGTAACGCCCCGACCCCAGTTACCCAGAGTCGGTGCATTATTACATAACATTGGCATGATCACATGAAAGATCAAATCTCGAAAGACCGATTGGTTTAGTAGCCTTGGAAACACAAGATATATTCACAAGTTTTACATTACATCATAAAATGAAAAACTACTACAATAACATAATATCTCCATAATCCACACTCATATCCCCACATAATATCCCTGCAGGTCATTCATAATTTACTTCTTCACTTCCTCGGAAAAATAAAACATAGAAAAGGGGTGAGCTCAAATTCCCAGTAAGGATTACAATATAGAGGAAACTTTCATAAATAAGAATAAACATTTAAGGCAATGTATAACTAAAACAAAAGCCTTTTAAATATGAACTTTCAACATAGTATGGCATAAATAAAATGAAATAATGCCATTTACTTATTCACATGGATATTCTACTAATCGAATAATCACATGCAAAAATCAATAACCACTTTCATAATGTTGGAATGCATAATGCCAGACTATCATAACCACATAGCCAAGGCCTCGTTCCAAGACTACAAATAAGATTTTGTCAAGGCCTTGTGCCAAGACACTAGTTTGTCTCATGATACCTACCGATGCATCGAGGAGCTATAGCGGGCTCCACCCGTCACATATTAAGTCCAATGCATTCCCATATGAAAAGGTTTAAACATAACATAAACATTCGTATTAAAACTAGCATACGAAATGTCAATACTTTCACCATAAACTATGAATGGTATAAAAATAGCACATCCATAGTCAAACATATCACAAAACCTTCAATACAATATAGAAGTTTTGTATCATAATAAATCAACTTCAGATAATCTTAAAATCCATCAAAGGATGTTGACATAGATGAAATCAAAATTCTTTTTAAAGAAATATCTCCTTTTATTTTGAAATAATTTAATATCCATATAAAATGAAACATTTTCTTTGAAAATATTCTTATAATCTTGTAAGGGAAGCTTTGAAGATTTTATAACGGTGGAAAATAGCCGCACCCGCCGTATAAGTTAAAAAAACATTCTTACCTTAATTCTATTGAAAAGGTTAAAAAGGACCTTGTTTTGAAAACGACCGAAAGATTCCTTTATAAACCACTTATAAAAGTCAAAAGGGTATAAATTACTTTAACTCATATTCTAGTAAATAGTAAAAATGTTTTGAAATACATTTTTAAGAAACATGGATGTGGATGATAAAGAGATCCCAGTAGATTATTACGTATAAACAACCTTGGATAATGAAGAGGTTGTAAAGTAAACCCTTACCTTGTACTTTTCCTTGGTTGGGGTAGGTTAACCTCCTGTATAATGGTGAAATAGTTGTTATTAAATTATACAAGAATCATATATATTAATATGATATCATATATGATCTTTTAACATTGGTTTGTTAATAATATCATAGAATTATCGTCATTTCGGGAGTTAACTTACTCATTTTCTTTTATATGTTTTGTTACATAAGCCATGGTTGTTGTATCTTATTCATATCCAGAATTATATCTAGTCCTTAAACATCATTTTTAAATCATCAAATGATAATTATACTTGAATGGATACGATGGAGAATGAATCTCATCGCGTTCGTGGAGACGGTAGTCCGTACGTACGCACGAGCGACAATATCATTCTTTTGATATTAAAATAATATATAAATGGATGGTATATCATATATACAGAATCATTAACATGTTATATTTATTATTTACATGAGTTACACATCATTATTATACCCATCCAAATAATATTATATTGAATAACAATTACACCACGACGTGGAGACGGTAAGCCGTACGTACGCACGTATGGTGACATGTTATTCAAAGGGTGGATAGAATACTGAATGTGGTTGTACCATATTTATAATAACATCACAGTATATGTGAGATACTGGAGTTATTATTTTAGAATGGTAAGAACAAAGGAAGAAGAAGTGGAAGAAGAAATGAACTTGGAGAAGGGTGGTGAAATCATTACCTCTTCTCCGGGTTCTTCCTTTTGATTTGATCAAAAGGGCTCCTTAGGTTGGCTTTCTGATCAAACTAAGGCCTCTAGGTTTTAGTGAGGGATGTTAGGAGAGTATTTGGGCAGAGTTTGGCCGAACCAAAAGGCTTTTAAGGTGTGAAGAAATGAGAAGGAGGAGTTCCCTTTTATAAGAGGGGTGAGGGGCACCTTTGGAAAAGCTAGAAATATTAATTTATAATAAATTCATATTCGGTTTCTAATGGCTCAAAAGTTGATTATTCAAAGTTTAAGGTGGGGATAGGTCTAAGACCACTCAACCAATAGAATTTAGACAGGTTTGGGTACTTATATTAACCTTATCATTAAGTATTAACTCTAAGTTAATTAGTTTCACTTTTACAATGTCTCTTTGTATTTTTATATAATATGGTTAATAAACATACTATATACATCCAAGAGACACCCAAGTGGTACATTAATTATGAACCTATCATGATATAAGTCTCTTGGCCGAACCTTAGATTTTTAGGAATTTAATATCAATTAATAATATAATATTTGTTTTAAGAACTCTTTTATGTCAATTTTGACACTATTCAATAGTTGATTTTTGTGAAACTTATAACAGATTTATTACTTAGAATAAATTCCATTAAATCAATCCTAATATATCATATTATCCTATAAAATTAGTTTAATTCCTTAAAAGTTTCATATTATATTTATTTGGGTATTTATAATATCAATTATTTGAATTTTTCACTATTATAGTAATTACTGCATCATCATTGTGTCATAAATAAAATAAATTATTTAATGTCTAAAAATAATAAATAAAATATAATTATGTAGGAAATCTTTTTAGCTTTCTAATGAATATTTATAATCTAAAATCCAACATATATAACCCTATGTAACAATTTTGTTCTAAAAGATATATGCTTGTGTCATTTTTGTATTCATTTTAACTTAATTAAAATAAAGTGTCATTATCACTTACAAGTGGATCCATGGGGTCCCAAAATAGACCCAAAGATTCCCATGGTCGACCATGTATCAACCAATAGGGTTAAGACACGTTTTAGGGTAATTTAGTATTATTATAATATTATTTTTTAACCCTTATTTACCGGATTTACCCTTAACCATGGTAAATAAAATATTTACCGCAGTAATTATTCAAAATGTCTAAAAATAAAAGTTACCCATTTACACAATTTGAACATCCTGATTCCAAATATGGAATCCATTTTCCTAAATTCAAAACACAGAAGTGGCAGAAATTAATTTAAAATTAATTCCCGCTGTCAAAACAAAAAGCGTGTTTTTAAGAGATAATAACTATCAAAAGATTGACACTTGTTTATGTTCGGTTTAATTGTAAAATTATGTCCAATGACCAACATTATATTAAATGGTAAAAATATATATTCTAAATATACTTTAAAACCACTCAAATTCATAATTTATCACTATTAATTATTTTGATTAAAAATGTTGTTTTTAATTAAAATTTAATAATTTTCACTATTCATCAAAATATGAAAGTTATCCGAAATGTACCAAAATTTCACCTTAGGATAAATTCGATATTCCGAATCCAAAAATGAAGTCCATTTTCAAATATAAAATATATATAATTTCAAAACGTAGGTATTACTATTCATAACGGCTAGTTTGATTAGTTATGGTGTGTTAGAACTCGGTGTTGCGTACAACACACGCTATCACATTATTCAAAGAGAAGCGTACCGTAGAAGCTTGGGGTGTTACATTCTCCCCTCCTTCAAATAATTGCGTCCTCGCAATTTCTAGGGTATTACTGCATAAAAAGACTCGGGTGGTTCTTCATCATAAGTTCCTCGGGTTCCCACGTTGCCTCTTCCATCTTATGGTTTCTCCACAAAACTTTTACCAGACGCGTCGTCCGGTTTCTCAGCACTTGTTCTCTCGTATCAAGAATCATGACGAGCTCTTCGCAATAAGACAGATCGGGTTCCAGTTCTAATTCCTCATATGTGAGTACATATGTCGGATCAGGCATGTATTTCCTCAATAGAGATACGTGGAACACATCGTGAACTTTGGAGAGACTTGGTGGCATTGCCAATCGGTAAGCTACAACCCCAATTCGTTCTAGAATTTCGAAAGGTCCGATGTACCTGGGACTCAATTTACCTTTCTTACCAAAACGTATGACTCCCTTCCACGGAGATACCTTCAAGAAAACATGATCACCGACTTGAAATTCAAAATCCTTCCTTCGATTATCGGCATAGCTCTTTTGCCTACTTTGAGCTGCTTTGATGTGATTTTGGATTACTTTCACCTTTTCCACCGTTTCCTCCACCAGTTCTGGGCCTACAAGTTTTCTTTCACCAACATCATCCCAACAGGTTGGTGTACGACATCTCTTTCCATATAACGCTTCATATGGTGCCATCTGAATACTCGAATGGAAGCTATTGTTATAGGAAAATTCTACCAGAGGTAAATATTGATCCCACATACCCTGAAAGTCAAGTGAGCAAGATCTCAACATGTCTTCTAAGGTTTGAATAGTCCGTTCTGATTGTCCGTCTGTCTGAGGGTGGTATGCAGTGCTCAAATGAAGTTCAGTATCCAGGGATTTCTGAAGACTTTTCCAGAATCTTGAAGTAAAACGGGGATCACGATCAGAAACAATCGATAGGGTTACTCCATGAAGTCTCACAACTTCATTAATATATAGTCTTTCTAGACGTTCCAGGGGTAGATCTTCTCTTATAGAAAGAAAATGTGCTGACTTGGTAAGACGATCAACAATAAACCATCAAAGAAACGATCAATCTTACTTCTTGGGTTGCGAATATAATCTCCAGCATACCTCGCTAACCTTGTAAAGTTAGCCTCATACTTTGTGACATTCTCATCCTCCTTCTTTCTCAGACTCAGAAATTGCCTTTCCATATCTGCTCGATGGTCGCGAGGGAAGTATTTTTCTAAAAACAGATCTTTGAACTCCCTCCATTCCATATTTGATACATCATCATCTTCCTTCATGTTCTGAATCAATGACCACCATTGATCAGCATCTCCAGTGAGGCGGTAAACTGCCATGATAACTTTTTCCCTTTCACTGCTCCACAAAGCCTGAAATATTTTCTCTAGGGAAAATATCCATTGCTCAGCTACTAAGGGATTTGTATTCCCAGTGAACGTTGGTGGTTGTTGCCTCATGAATCGATCTAACATTGATCCTCCACGCTGCGGATCAGGGTGCTCCATACGGGTAAGGTTATTATTCATAACCTGAGTAAGTTGTCCCAGTATGGTGATTAGCTGATCAGCACCAGTTGCATCACTAGCCCCTCTATAATTATCTTGAGCAGGAGGGCAATCCCTAAATGGAGTGCGTGCGTTGATACGGTTTCCATTTCTTCCACTAGGCGCCATTTCTAAATAATGGCATAAACTAGATCAGTTTATGAATCAAAATACATAATCCCATACTTATAAAACACTTAACATAAATTGAACTATTTATGGATATAATCCATAATCATAAGAATGATTTCTTTGAGGAAGTATATACTCATAATCCCTTCAAAATGATTTGTAAAGAAAATGAGAGTTATCCTAAGAATATCCCCCGGGAGTGTCGTAACCAAGAGTGCAGCAAGGCCCATTGTCGTGCACCAGTTCCCGTTCGAGTCTAGATCAAAGCGGTGTTTTCGGGTTTTACCCCTAGGTACATCTGTGCCAGAGCCGCCTCTACCTGCTCGTATCCAGACAGGGATGTATTGCTCGGAAAACTCACAAAATCTCTACAATACCAAAATTCTACGAAGTTCTTCTATACTAATCCTCAAAGTTCATCTTTGGTCTACGTGCTCTAATCAGAGTTTATCTAAATCTAGCTTCCAATGTTTGTACTAAACTTCCTCTGATACCAACTGTAACGCCCAGACCCCAGTTACCCAGAGTCGGTGCATTATTACATAACATTGGCAAGATCACAAGAAAGATCAAATCTCGAATGACCGATTGGTTTAGTAGCCTTGGAAACACTAGATATATTCATAAGTTTTACATTACATCATAAAATGAAAAACTACTACAATAACAAAATGTCTCCATAATCCACACTCATATCCCCACATAATATCCCTGCAGGTCATTCATAATTTACTTCTTCACTTCCTGGGAAAAAATAAAACATAGAAAAGGGGTGAGCTCAAATGCCCAGTAAGGATAACAATATAGCAGAAACATTCATAAATAAGAATAAACATTTAAGGCAATGTATAACTAAAACAAAAGCCTTTTAAATATGAACTTTCAACATGGTATGGCATAAATAAAATGAAATAATGCCATTTACTTATTCACATGGATATTATACTAATCGAATAATCACATGCAAAAATCAATAACCACTTTTATAATGTTGGAATGCATAATGCCAGACTATCATAACCACATAGCCAAGGCCTTGTGCCAAGACTACAAATAAGATTTTGTCAAGGCCTTGTTCCAAGACACTAGTTTGTCTCATGAGACCTACCGATGCATCGAGGAGCTATAGCGGGCTCCACCCGTCACATATAAAGTCCAATGCATTCCCATATGAAAAGGTTTAAACATAACATAAACATTCGTATTAAAACTAGCATACGAAATGTCAATACTTTCACCATAAACTATGAATGGTATAAAAATAGCACATCCATATTCAAACATATCACAAAACCTTCAATACAATATAGAAGTTTTGTATCATAATAAATCAACTTCAAATAATCTTAAAATCCATCAAAGGATGTTGACATAGATGAAATCAAAATTCTTTTTAAAGAAATATCTCCTTTAATTTTGAAATAATTTAATATCCATATAAAATAAAACATTTTCTTTGAAAGTATTCTTATAAGCTTGTAAGGGAAGCTTTGAAAATTTTATAACGGCGGAAAATAGCCGCACCCGCCGTATAAGTTAAAAAAAACATTCTTACCTTAATTCTGTCGAAAAGGTTAAAAATGACCTTGTTTTAAAAACGACCGAAATATTCCTTTATAAACCACTTATAAAAGTCAAAAAGGGTATAAATGACTTTAACTCATATTCTAGTAAATAGTAAAAATGTTTTGAAATACATTTTTAAGAAACATGGATGTGGATGATAAAGAGATCCCAGTAGATTATTACGTATAAACAACCTTGGATAATGAAGAGGTTGTAAAGTAAACCCTTACCATGTACTTTTCCTTGGTTGGGGTAGGTTAACCTCATGTATAATGGTGAAATAGTTGTTATTAAATTATACAAGAATCATATATATTAATATGATATCATATATGATCTTTTAACATTGGTTTGTTAATAATATCTTAGAATTATCGTCGTTTCGGGAGTTAACTTACTCATTTTCTTTTATATGTTTTGTTACATAAGCCATGGTTGTTGTATATTATTCATATCCAGAATGATATCTAGTCCTTAAACCTCATTTATAAATCATCAAATGATAATTATACTTGAATGGATACGATGGAGAATGAATCTCATCGCGTTCGTGGAGACGGTAGTCCGTACGTACGCACGAACGACAATATCATTCTTTTGATATTAAAATAATATATAAATGGATGGTATATCATATATACAGAATCATTAACATGTTATATATATTATTTACATGAGTTACACATCATTATTATACCCATCGAAATAATATTATATTGAATAACAATTACACCACGACGTGGAGACGGTAAGCCGTACGTACGCACGTATGGTGACATGTTATTCAAAGGGTGGATAGAATACTGAATATGGTTGTACCATATTTATAATAAAATCACAGTATATGTGAGATACTGGAGTTTTTTTTATAATGGTAAGAACAAAGGGAGAAGAAGTGGAAGAAGAAATGAACTTGGAGAAGGGTGGTGAAATCATTACCTCTTCTTCGGGTTCTTCCTTTTGATTTGATCAAAAGGGCTCCTTAGGTTGGCTTTCTGATCAAACTAAGGCCTCTAGGTTGTAGTTAGGGATTTTAGGAGAGTATTTGGGCAGAGTTTGGCCGAACCAAAAGGCTTTGAAGGTGTGAAGAAATGAGAAGGAGGAGTGCCCTTTTATAAGAGGGGTGAGGGGCACCTTTGGAAAAGCTAGAAATATTAATTTATAATAAATTCATATTCGGTTTCTAATGGCTCCAAAGTTGATTATTCAAAGGTTAAGGTGGGGATAGGTAGAAGACCACTCAACCAATAGAATTTAGACAGTTTTGGGTACTTATATTAACCTTATCATTAAGTATTAACTCTAAGTTAATTAGTTTCACTTTTACAATGTCTCTTTGTATTTTTATATAATATGGTTAATAAACATACTATATACATCCAAGAGACCCCCAAGTGGTACATTAATGATGAACCTATTATGATATAAGTCTCTTGGCCGATCCTTAGATTTTTAGGAATTTAATATCAATTAATAATATAATATTTGTTTTAAGAACTCTTTTATGTCAATTTTGACACTATTCAATAGTTGATTTTTGTGAAACTCATAACAGATTGATTACTTCGAAAAAAGCCAATTAAATCAATCCTAATATATCATATTATCCTAGAAAATTAGTTTAATTCATTAAAAGTTTCATATTATATTTATTTGGGTATTTATAATATCAATTATTTTAATTTATCACTATTATAGTAATTACTGCATCATCATTGTGTCATAAATAAAATAAATTATTTAATGTCTAAAAATAATAAATAAAATATCATTATGTAGGAAATCTTTTTAGATTTCTAATGAATATTTATAATCTAAAATCCAACATATATAACCCTATGTAACAATTTTTTTTCTAAAAGATATATGCTTGTGTCATTTTTGTATTCATTTTAACTTAATTGAAATAAAGTGTCATTATCACTTACAAGTGGATCCATGGGGTCCCAAAATAGACCCAAAGATTCCCATGGTCGACCATGTATCAACAAATATGGTTAAGACACGTTTTAGGGTAATTTAGTATTATTATAATATTATTTTTAACCCTTATTTACCGGATTTACCCTTAACCATGGTAAATAAAATATTTACCGCAGTAATTATTCAAAATGTCTAAAAATAAAAGTTACCCATTTACACAATTTGAACATCCTGATTCCAAATATGGAATCCATTTTCCTAAATTCAAAACACATAAGTGGTAGAAATTAATTTAAAATTAATTCCCGCTGTCAAAACAAAAAGCGTGTTTTTAAGAGATAATAACTATCAAAAGATTGACACTTGTTTATGTTTGGTTTAATTGTAAAATTATGTCCAATGACCAAAATTATATTAAATGGTAAAAATATATTCTAAATATACTTTAAAACCACTCAAATTCATAATTTATCACTATTAATTATTTTTATTAAAAAAGTTGTTTTTAATTAAAATTTAGTAATTTTCACTATTCATCAAAATATGAAAGTTATCCGAAATGTACCAAAATTTCACCTTAGGCTAAATTCGATATTCCGAATCCAAAAATGAAGTCCATTTTCAAATATAAAATATGTTTAATTTCAAAAAGTAGGTATGACTATTCATAACGGCTAGTTTGATTAGTTATGGTGTGTTAGAACTCGGTGTTGCGTACAACACACGCTATCACATTATTCAAAGAGAAGCGTACCGTAGAAGTTTGGGGTGTTACATACCAACTCGGGATTTTCCTCCAATTCATCCTCCTTCTCCCATAGAATGACCCAAAGCTCCCAAATACTCCATGAGAGCAATCTTCCTCTTTCCTAGGGAGTTTTTGGTGCCATTGGTTGTGGATTGAAGCTCCGTGTAAGGCTAACCTCATCCTTGGTCCTTTTATTGGTTTTGGGTTTGTATCTTTTCCCTCTCTTGTTTTGAAACCCTAAAACCCTATCTTGTGGGTGAGTTCTGTGTTGAAGCTCCAAGGGATGGTTGAATCGAGGTCTAAGGACTTGATTGAGGGTACGTTCAACCACAGATTCAAGGTAGGTGGTTGACAAGTTATATCCCACAGTTATTTAGGGTTTATGTGCATCATTACTTGTGTTATTGTTTCTCGTGGTTTTAGTGTGAATAACCTTGTCATGTTTGGGTTCAATGATGTTTAAAATGGTAGATGGGAACCCTCACGATCCCCATGGGATGTGATGGAATTGACATGACCTAATTTAGTGTCATCCATGGGATATTTTGGATTTTCCTGGGATTAGGGTTTGACAATAAACAAGTGACTTGTTGTAGTGAATTGTAGAGCCCTTGATAAGTATGTTGCATTGAATGGTTGATTCATAGATCGATGAATGAGTTAAATTGGATAATGTGTAAGTTGATTAAAGACCATAATGTGATAGATTATGGGTCTAGGATGAATTTCATAGGGAGATGGGCATAACACATGGGAATTGGTTGAATGGTTAAATGATGTGAAATGGTAATGTGTTAATGGGTTAAGGCATGATATGGTTTCCCATGTGGGATGTTGTGATAGATGTTTGATGATGGGAAATGGTTGGAAGGTTGACGGTTTGTTATATATAAGAATGGGCACATGTCTTCGTCGAGTGGGGAATTACATGAGGATCTACTCCCATGGGTAGAGTGAAGGCTGAGGTACGAAACTCCACCCTAAATGCACGAGTTTGGAAATGGGACTGAGGGTCTATTCTCCAAATGGTTGAATCCACCAAAACTGATGCTTCGAGATGAGGTTATGGTAGCTATGAGGGGGTCAGTCCTAGCGAGATATCATAACGATGTGTTTACCCTCTTGCATGTGATTTTTGGCCTTAGACCCATGTAACACGGTGAATGTGATTAACCCATGGAAATGTGATGAAATGGTATGTAATCGTAAATGGTAATGAATAAATGGTAATGGAATTGTAATGGAATGCCAATGGCTTGGGTATTGAATAGATTAATAGAACATTAAATAATTATTTGGAATTTATCATTCATTTTCCATTTCATGCACTAACTGTTTATACTAGATATTTTGTAGAAACTATTAGTGGTGGCCTATTGGGATGTACTCACACACTGCTCGGGCCGCCGTTGGGTACCCGAGCATACTTCTTGTTTATAGGTCTGGAAAAGGGTAATGGTCCTTGCTAGATAGCTGAGTGGACATGGTTAGCACTTGTTGGAGGATCTAGACATTGAGTCCGGACCATTTTGTGGATTCTAGCCGTGTCTTTATTTGGGGATTTTGTTCACTCCAGCAATTGTAGTATGACATGTCATATGTATTGTTATTAGATTTGGTTGTTATACATTTTCCTTGTTGTTGGTTATTCTTTTTTCTATTTTGTTTACTTCTGTTGTGTCTTACTCTGATAAAATGGGCGTATAGTCTCCCCACATGACTACATCGACCCCCACTGCTAGTCAGCAGCCTTTGGTGTATGTGGAGGCACGCTTAAGGTCATGTAACCACCCATCTTAGAGCACTGGTTTAGTGGATTCCAGGTCGGGGACATTACAAACTGGTATCAGAGGAGGTCTCTCTTCTCCATATCTAAGGTCTTGTTATTTGGGATTTGTTTCTATGGGTTAAGACATGTCCAGCCTTGGTAATGAGCTCGTTCATGGGAGTAGCTAACCCATGTATGATTGAAAACCCAAGTCACCCTGGGTGGGAATTCTTTTTCATGGTTGTGTGTTGTTATAGTCGATTATATTTCACCGTTGGGTGATGCACATGTGGTTTGATGTGACTATTTTACGATATTTTTCTTGTGGCCTTAATGACACGAGGATTTTTATTCATGCTTCATTATAGGAACCTAGGGAGATAGGAGACATGCATTGTCATAGGCATACACATGGGGCGGGTGTGTGAGGTAGGAAAGTAATGTGAATCATGCATTTCATGAAACAAAGAAATAATGATAATAATGAAATTAAAAATATGGGTAAATGATGTTAATGAAATAGAAGGGTTTGAAATAATAGTTGGAAAATGTTTTTGGGTTAGTATAAGAAAACATGTCGTTGTGTTTATTAATGAGTTTGTGACGGAGCCGTGAAGTTTTATGGTATGTGTGCTAAATCATGTGCTTGGTATTGTAGAGAAATTCCACAACAACATTGGGTACCAGCTGGGCAACGAGTGGATGTTGCTAAGAATACTCCTCCAGTAGAGGGGCGAGAAAATGTGGTAATCAATGAAGGCGGAGAAGACGAGTTCCGGGAGAACTTGGCCCACCTTATGAAAATGATGAATCAGGACCCAGGGCGGGTTGCACCGAGTATGTTTGAGCTGAACAGGGAATTTCAGTTGCAACACCATCCAACCATCACAAGAGAGGGTGGGCCGGAGGCAGCGAAGCTTTGGTTAGAGTCCGTCCAGATGATACTAGATCATTTGGAGACCCCATTTGAGAAACGAGTAATGCATGTCTCCTATATGTTGTGGGGATAGGCTTGGAGTTGGTGGGACATTCAGGCTAAAATCGATCAGGCTGAAGGAATTTCATGGAATTTTTTTCAGGAAAAGTTTCTGGATCGTTTATACCACGAGACTTTGAGGTAGGAGAAGGCGGAAGATTTAAAGAGCCTGACTCAAAGATCGCTATCAGTGATGGACTATGCTAGTCTCTTCACAGATTTGTGATGCTTTGTCCAAGTGTTATCAGGGGATGAGGCAGCAGCAAAAAGGCATTTCGAGGATGGGATGAGACATGAGATCTGGTCTCAAGTAAACATCTTTTGGTTGATGTGGTTCGCAGAGGTAGTAGATCAGACATTGATCTCAGAAGGAAACATGTATGGATCCTAGGGTAGTGGGCTTGTGGTGCGAGTGGGGAAGACGAGTATTACAGCTACTGAGGATCAGAAGTGACGCCATGAGAGCTCACTTCATGGAGGACGTGCGCACTGTGGTTGGAAGAGAGGTTCAGCCTCATAGCGAGGGAATCAAGTGTTTTTCTATCAGTGAGGTAGGCCGGGGCATATGCATGGTCAGTGTCGTCGACCACTAGTTGAGTGTTGTTGGCGCGGAAGTATGGGGAATTTGCAGAGGTTCAGCTAGAACCCATGACAGACGGGCGAGTATGACTGTGGGAAGCAGGTTCCAGATACGGGAAGGGGATCGGTTGCACCGTATCAGGCAGGAAGCTGGAGCTCCACAGGCCATATGGGCAGGGGCGTTGGACTTAGAACTCCAGGGCAATATCTCTAATACTAGTAGGGAAGTGTAGAGCAGGGCATTCACACTAGAGCCAAGGGTAGAGGGGCGAGTCGGGTTTAGGCAGTTCAGTTTGTTCCAGGTGATGGTGAGGTCGGGCGTTAACTGTTCGAGGTGTGATCCATGTAGGTTCTATGTTTTCTACTGTGTTGTTTGAAACAGGTGCCACAAACTCTTTTGTCTCTTCTCAACTTGTGGTATTGTTGGGTTTACCTATTGAAAGGGTGTGTGGAGTTATTTCAATTAACATTCCGTTGGGGGTGCGAGTTGAGGATGTTAAGAAGTGCAAGGGATATGACATAGAATTCGGTGGGTATCGTTTTCTGTGGGAATTGTTCATTCTCGAGATGTTAGGTTTTGACCTAATCTTGGGAATGGATTGGTTGGTGATATATCGGGTGCACATAAACAATTATTGTCATATGGAATCATTCAGGTCACATGGGGTGACACTTATGTCCACTTTGGCGAGTGGGATGTTTGAGTAAGTCATACATGACCGTTGAGTCAATGGATAAGTGAACTCAAGGCTCATGTGGCATGTCTAATGCTTGATGATGGAGAGGGAGGGGAACAACCTACCTTTCCTTTTATGGTGGAACTGTTTCAGGACATGTTTCCTGATGATTTCTCGGGGTTACCACTTGAGAGGGATATCGAGTTCACGATTGAGTTGCTACTAGGAGGGGAGAAAATTTCAATTCTTCCATACCGAATGTCCCTGACAGAAATGCAAGAACTGAAGGTTCATCTATAGGAGTTGGAGCATAAGGGGTTTATCCATCCTAGTAAGTCTCCTCGGGGATCTCTCATGCTTTTTTCTAAGAAGTATGATGGGTCGTTGAGGCAATGTGTTGACTATCAGAAGTTGAATCAGATGACGATGAAAAATAGGTACCCTATTCATAGAATTTATGACCTGTTTGATTATTTGAGGGGTGAATGAGTGTTTTATAAGATTTATCTGAGGTCGGGTTATCAAAAGTTGAGGGTGAGGTCTTCCGACGTACCACAAATAGCTTTCCGGAGTCAATATGGGTTGTTTGAGTTTGTGGTAATGCCTTTCGGCTTGACCAACGCACCTTCAGTGTTTATGGAATTGATGAACTTAATTTTTCATACCTATCTAGATCATTTTTTGGTTTCCATTGTTGACGATATCTTAGTGTACTCGAAAACTCATGACGATCATTCTAAACACCTTGGCATTGTCTTGGGTATGCTAAGAGAGCATGGACTATACGCCATGCTATCAAAGTTTCAATTACAGATAGGTGAGGTTCATTTTTTGGGTAACATCATCTCGAAGGCATGTGTCTCAGTGGATCTAGAGATGTTGCAAGCAATCGTATATAGGGACCAGCCCAGGAATGTTTTTGACGTTTGGAATTTTCTGGGTTTGGCAGGGTATTACTGAAGGTTCATCCAGGATTTGTCTCACATGGCAACACCACCCTAAGGATTGACCATGAAGGGAATAAAGTTCGAGTGGACTGAGGATTGTGAGAATTCCGTTCCATAGTTGATGAAGAGGTTGATGACCACACCTTTCTTTGTCTTACCTGAGGTAGGTAAGAAGTACATCGTGTTTTGTGATGCGTTCGAAATCGGACTTGGGGCTCTATTGATGCAGGAAGAGCGGGTTGTGGATTATGGGTCGAGGTAGTTGAGATCCCATGAGTGGAACTATCCCACTCATGACCTTGAGTTGTCTGGAGTAGCGTATTAATTGATGTTATGGAATCACTATATGTTGGGAGAACGATTTACTGTGTTTAATGACCATAAGAGTTTAAAGTACATATTCTCACATAGGGGTATGAATCTTCAGTAGAGAAGATGGGTTGAATATCACCAGTCATTCGACCTTGAGTTGGTGTATATGCCGGGAAAGGGAAATAGTGTTGCTGATGCTCTGAACATGAAGGTTCAGAATCAGGCAGTTCAAGAGTCCATCCCTGAGGGGATGGTGATGGGATTTTTTGCAGAGATGCTCCTAGAGGTGCATGAGGATAATGGTCACATGACTCTTTCTTCCTTAACTATGGAGTCTACGCTTTTGAGTCGTGTTATGGAAAGTAATATTGGTGATCCTAAGTGTTTGGCCATGAAGTAAAATCTTAACGGGGGGGAGATGCCTTCTAGCTGGGTCGTTAGTGTGGACGGAGTTGTTTGTGTTCGTGATCGTGTGGTTATGCCAAAGTCTATGAGGGAAGAGTTGATGCACGAGTTTCATGCATCAATGTGGGTATTGCATCCTGGTTTGACCAAGATGTATCATGATATTCGAAGGCAGTTTTGGAGGCCTGTAATGAAGAAGGAAGTTGCAGGCTTTGTGGGGCGGTGTCTTACTGACTGCAGGTGAAGGGCGAGCATCAACGCCAAAGAGGTTTGTTACATCCATTTCCCATTCCAGAATGGAAATGAGATGATGTGAAAATGTAATTTTTAGTGGTTCATACAAGGACGCCAAGGACGAACGATGCAATCTGGGTGGTCGTGGACGATTAACGAAAACGACTAATTTATTACAAATTCAGGAGACCTATATAGTCGACAAGTTGGGTGAGTTGTACGTTTGGGAAATAGTACGGTTACATGGGGAACCATGGATCATAGTTTCGGACCGAGATCTGCCATTCACATCGTGTTTCATGCAAGGGTTGCAGAAGGCGCTTGGTACGCTTGTGTTTTTGAGTATGAATTTCCACCCGCAGATGGATGGGCAATCGAAGTGTATGATCCAAGTGTTGTAGGACATGTTAAGTGCTTGTTTATTGGATTTTGGTGGTTCTTGGGAGAGGCACCTGACATTGGTTGATTTTTCCTACAGCAAAATTTTTTTGGATACAATTCATATGGAACCTTTTGGGGCACTCTATGGGAGACCATGTAGATCCCTTTTGTGTTGGATAGATGCTGGTGAATCTAAGTTGTTTGGGCTGAGTCTCGTGTGAGAGACTTCCGAGAGAGTTCAGTTAACCAGGAAGCGAATGGATATGGCTCATAGTAGGAAAAATTAGTATGCAGGTCAGAGGTGTAGACCTCTTTAGTTTGGGGAGGGTGATAAAGTTTTCCTTCAGGTGTCGCCAACGTTGGGTCACCGATGGATTCAGAAACAGGGTATGTTGGCGCCCAGGAATGTGGGACCTTTTGAGATCATGGAGCGGATCGGTCCAGTGACATTCCATTTGGCACATCCACAGCAGTATGGTGGGATGCATGATGTGTTTCATCTGTCACAGCTTCGATGGTATCACCCTAACAAATTTCACGTGGTTGATGTTGTGGATGTGGAGCTTGAGGATGATGCGTCCTTTGAGGAGAATCTGGTTTGTGTGGTGGATCATAGTGAAAATTCCTTGTGAGGAATGGTTGTGCCATTGGTGAGAGTACAATAGCAGCATTGGAATGTTCAGGAAGATACTTTGGAGTGAGAATTAGAAATGCAGGCTCAGTGGCCCGAACACTTCTCTACGGTGGATAGATGTGGCTTGGATGCTCAGCTCGAGGACGAGCCATTATATGGTGGGGAGGTAGTAAGATCCCAGGTTTTGGAAAGGTATCTTTAAATTGTGTTCAATGTTAAATCCTCTCTTTTTGAACGTTAATAGATTTCTTGAAAGTGTGATATGCCTTGTTGGTGTTCTGGGGGCTCGGGGAATGAAAGAAGTAAAGTTTGGGAAAAGCAGACCAAGGCGCAAAACCTGCGCATGGTCAGGCAAATCATTCGACCTGCCCAGACTAAGTTGTGCGACCCTCCCTCCTTTGGACAGAAGTGAGTGCACGGTATGCGCATGGTATTCCAAACCGTGCGGCTAAATTGTGTGACTCCTCCTCCTTCAGGCAGTGGCATGCGCATGGTTTGCGCATAGTTTTCCAAACAGTGTGGCTAAATCATGCGGCCATTTATGTTTGGAAAAATTACAAATTTTCCACTCCGGGATTTGAGATCCCGACTCAGAATTTTCCTCTGTTTCCTCCTCCTTCTCCCTTGAAACGAACTATATCTCCCAAGGACTCCATGAGATCAATATTCCTTGTTCTTATGGAGTTTTTGGTGCCCTTGGATGAGGATCGAAGCTCCTAGTAAGGATAACATCATCCTTGGTTCTTTTCATGGTTTAGGGTTTGTATCTTTTCCCTCTTGTGTTCTGAAACCCTAAAACTCTATCATTTTGGTGATTTGTAGGTTGAAGCACCAAGGTTTGGTCGAATCAAGGTCTAAGGACTCGATTGAGGGTGCGCTCAAATGCGGATTCAAGGTAGGTGGTCAACAATTTATATACCACAGTTATTTAGGGTTTATGTGCATCTTTACTTGGGTTCTTGTTTCTCTTTGTTATGTTGTTAATAACCTTGGAATGTTTGGGTTCAATGATTTTTAAAATGGTATATGGGAACCCTCACGATCCCCATGGGATGTGTTGGAATTGACGTGACCTAATTTAGGGCCATCCATGGGATGTGCCCGCTTTTCCCGGGTTTAGGGATTGACATTAAACAAGTGACATGTTGTAGTGAATTGTAGAGCCCATGATATGTATGTTGGCTTGAATGGTTGATTCATAGAATACTAAATGGGGTAAATGGGATAATGTGTAATTTTATTAAAGACCATATTGGGATAGATTATGGTTCTAGGATAAAATTCTTAGTGGGATAGGCACAACACATGGGAATTGGGTGAATGGATAAATGATGTGAAATGGTAATGTGTTAATGGGTTAAGTCATGATATGGTTTCCTATGTGTGGATGTTTTGATTGATGTTTTTCGATTGTCAATGGTTGGAAGGATGATGTTTACTTTTTTATAAGAATGTTAACATGGAATCGTAGAGTGGAGTATGACATGAGGATCAATGCCCACGTGATGACTGAAGACTGAGTTTCTAAACTCCACCCTAAATGCACGGTTTAGGAAAGGGGACTAAGGGTCTATTCTCCTAACCATTGCATCCACCCGGACTGAGGCTTTGAGGTGAGGTTATAACAGCTATGAGGGGGTTCGTCCAAGTGAGATAGGATAACAATGTGTTTACCCTCTTTCATGTGATTGTTGGCCTTAGACCCATGTAACATGATGAATCTGACTAACCCATAGAAATGTGATGAAATGGTAAGTAATGGTAAATGGTAATGAATGAATGGTAATGGAATAGAAAGGGCTTGTCACTTGAATCAGTTAATGGTACATTAAATAATTACTTTTCATTTATCATTCATTTTCCCTTGCATGCACTAACTGTTTATAACGGATATTTTGTAGACATCGTTGGTGGTGGCCTACTGAGTTGTACTCACACCCTGCTCAGGAAATGTTGGGTACCTGAGCAAACTTCATGTTTGCAGGTCAGGACAAGGGAAAGGGTCCGTTCTAGATAGCTGAGTGGACATGGGTATCACCTGGTGGAGGATCCATACTTGGAGTTGGGACCATTTTGGGGATTTTCTCTATGCCTTTATTTTGGGGCTTTTGTTCACTCTTGCACTTGTAGTATGACATGTAATATTTATTGCTATTGGATTTGGTTATTATACATGTTCCTTGTTGTTGGTTATTGTTTCTGCTATATGGTTTACTTTTGTTGTGACTTACTCTGATAAAAAGGGGGTATATTCTCCACACGTGACTACATCAAACCCCACTGCTAGTCGGCAGCCATTGGCATACGGGGAGGTGCGCTTAATGTCATGTAACCACCCGTCTCGGTGCACCGGTTTAGTGGCTTCCGGGTCGGGGACGTTACAAGGGTCAGAAACCAGGTTCCAATATTAGTTTTCTAAAATAGAAATGTTTATCATTCTCACGGATTGATATCCCTTACCACCTCATGTTTAAAGGATGCCATGATTATCCCATGCCAAAAAATGAACTATTTTCTTATCATTCATGCCCCATCATAATGTGGAATTGTGAGACATAATTTTTCCTTTCCCAAAGTCAGATAACATAAATAAATACATATTATTTTTTGGCATAGATTGAGTGAAAACTATTATATGTTCTTCATTCCGTACATTAGATACCCTCTTAAAATTGATTCCCAGAATATTTTTGACTGACTTGTCCATAATGCTCGATTGAAGAACTATTTTAGTTTTACTAAGAATACTAGAGTTAAAAATATATTTATTATGTTTATCACCCACCTAAATTCCCATCGTTGATCATAAAACATTTTTCTACAAGAAGTCTCACCTGAGATGATGGAAATTTCTTATTTGGTATATATAATTGATTTTCTGTTTTATTTCTCATATATTTGTATAACCTAGAAAATCGATATGAATTATTAATTTTTGTCCTTTGAGAAAAATAAATCAACAATTGGAAAAGAAGATATGGGAAATTTGTGGACTTATTTTCAAATCCATCCCCAAATGAAATATGTTGCCTTTAGACTCCATTGATATTTATTTAGAAAAAACACCATCCATCAAGACACAAATGAAAGGGGAATGTGGGTCCCCCTATAAGACACCCAAGTTTGGGTGAAGCATTCAAAGTGTTTATCATTGATATTGATCCTCAAGGATAGTCAAGAATATTTTTCTATGTTACATCAATTGAATAATAATAATATAATTCTCTAGTTATTTTAATAATTATCTATGACATCACAATTTGAAATTTCCATTTCTACAAATAATAATTAAATAAAATTAGTAATTTTAGTTAAATGAATTATATGGTTAATTAATGATACAGTTTGGCAGAGTAGGTAGTTATTGTTCAGTCATTATTATAATATGCATGTGATTCAGCTGGCTCGCTAATGATAACATTAAACGGTACTCGTAGATGAGTAAACCATTTTACAAAATTGTTTCACAAGAAGTTATGTTTATAAATCATGTACGAATCATGGAGTAAGTAATTTCAAAATATTTAACATCCTAATACGTCCCATTTCTTTTTCAATTCATAATAAAAAATATGCTAAAATGTTTTATGACAATAACTCATATACCTTTTGTATTGGGAGATTTGATTTATCCCGGATGTTTGAGAGGGAGTGTCAAAAGTGGTGGACTTCCATGAGAGAAATTGAATTTGAAGAAGAAAAATGTTCCCTCAGAGTTGATTTCTTTGTGACCAATAATGTATTATAAGCACTTTCCAATGGTTTATGAAAAAATTTGAGTTTTATTAGTTTGGAATAAATAACCAATAAAGAAGATAGGTTTTATCAATGCTAAATTATGCACTGATAAAACCAATATTTATATGTTTTGAAAATATAGCAGATATAACCTATATATATCCTTACTAATATTATATCACTGATATATATAGGTTTTATGAGAACATTTATTTTAGAGTAGATAAAAACTACATAAATTAAAATATAAATATATATAATGACTATATTTTAAAAATGAATTAAGTAATAATCTTCTAAAAATAATTAACATATTAATGAATATACAATATAAAATACATAATGTTAAAAATTATGTGAAATTGAATAATAAAAAACAAATAAAATCAAAAAATATTACAAAATGGATATGTTTTATTAATTATATAAAATATTTAAAAAACTAATAAATTAATATATATTATAATAAAGATGAATACATTGTGAATGTATCATAACATAGTAAATACGTACAAAAAATAATTTTTATGATTAATTTCATGAATTGTTAACACATAAAATAAATTGATGAAATATTAAATAATGCATTTATAAATATTAATTATATAGATATCCACTAGTATATAATTTTACAACGTAAGAAAAATATATAATGAGACATAATAATTTAAATTAAAAAGATGTTATGAATATTAAAATATATTAAATAATTATGTATAATTTGGAATATTAATTTACATTATTTTAAACACATAAAAATTGTAGAGAATCTTAATAAATGCATTTAAATAAATTAAATATTTTAATTTCATAATAATTAACATCATTATACCTTAATTAATGACATTGAATAAATATTAATCATGTAAAGAAAAAAAATTATAGCATTAAAACATTGTAAATAATTATTTATAAATGAATATTTAAAAATAATAAATTCTAAATGATTTATAAAGTGATAAATATTAAAAATGAATATTTAATATTAAATGAAATCATTTTAAAAATTATTAAATAATTTTGAATAAGTTAAAAAATGTAAAAAATTTATTATGTATGATTTATTAAATCAATTACATTATCTTAAAAAATAGGGTTTGAGTCCTTGAATTCCCCATAGGTATTTACATCACATGAGGTGACATAGGAATGCAGTGACACGGGCATTATGTGGGATGATGGTGATGCATGAATGATGTATTCTTAGTGAAGCAGATAGGATGATGCATGCATGATGCTACACCGAGCCTTCTGCCACGTTCTTGGGAAACATGGATACAACTACACCAGAACACAGACACACCTCACCCACCAGCCATTGGGTAGGGCATATCCCACAATGGGTTAACCCACCTATAATCTATAGGCCCATAGACATCCATTTTTGTTGATATTAGCATAAATAACCTTAAAATATATGCCCAGATCCCCATGGCCCATATGGCACAACAATTTTGTGCACCACTATAGGATTTATCACAACTAATTGGGCCTCTCATACAAACCAATTATGGATAAGCGCTGACCTAGTCTTGTGATTATGTTATCTCATCAAACATCACGATAGATTGTCAGAGATGACCATCAGACCACCAACCTCCCTGACAATCGAGTTTTTTCTGATATTGATCACCATTCAGCAAAGCCTACAATATCATCCGATCTCTGATCATTAAAAGCACATCAACCATAGATCTAAATATATCTCCATACTTATGCAATGATGACATGTTATTCTTTTTGTAGAAATATAATTTTAAACAAAACAAAATCTTATTTTTTACTTCAAAAATATAAAACACAGACTAATAAACAAAAATATTTAAAATAAAGAAGAAATATATTTATGAAAACGAAAATTTATACATTTTTGCGTCATCTTTATGATTTAAATTTTTGATATTTTTTTTCTACGATCATTATCTCTATTAATATTGGAAAAATGGATAAATAGAAAACAATAATCGATGATGTTATTTTATAATGATGTTTATGAAAAGTAACTACATAAGTATCTAGGATGAATGATAATGAAATTAACTATTTAACTCCCCAACCCTTGTTACCAAGATTCATTTCATTATTTTAATACATTAGCATGATTACTCGGAATTAAGCCCCAAATGACCATTCAGTATAGCAGTATTTGAAAAATGATTATGTACGTGAACATTACATTACATTTTAAAATGAAAAAAAACAACAATATTTTATCGATTGACCAATTCATATCCCATATATTATCCATGTAGGTCATTCATAAAACACTTATTCAAATCCGTGTAAAAATAAATCATTGAAGGGGGTGAGCTCAGATGCTTAGTAAGGGTAACAATATAGAGAAAACATTCTTATATAATCAAAAACATTTAAGGCAATGTTTAAAACTAAAAAAATTCATTTAAACATAAAATTAAGAACAATATATAACAGATAAATCAAGTAATTCAATTTTCTTATTCAAATGGATATTCTACTAGTATAATAATCATATGTAATATCAATAGATAATTTCATAATTATATCATGCATTATGTCAGACTTCATAACCACATAGTCAAGGCCGTGTGCTATGACTACATAAAAGATTTTGTCAATGCCTTGGGCCTAGACACTGGTTTGTCTCATGAGACCTACTAATGCATCGAGAATATATTGTGGGCTCCAACTGTCACATACTAAGTCCAATGCATTCCTCATATGAAAAGGTTTAAACAGAACATAAACATTCTTATTAAACTAGTATACGATATGTCAATACTTTATGTATTAACCATGAATGGTATAAAAATAACACATACATAGTAAAAGTTATCACAAAACCTTCAATCTGAAAAGGAAGATTTTTATCATAATAAATCATCCATGACCATGAATAATATTTTCTAAAGGATGCTGGTATAATTGATTATGATGAGTAAAAATCATTGAGAGAAATATCTCATTTTCATGAAATCATTAAATGTGACATAAATTTTAAAGAAAGAAATTTTAAATATCATTTTTAATTAATGTTCCTCATCACACATCGAATCATTTTAATGGAATTTACATTTTAAAACATTCATGTCCATATAAATATATCCTAATAAACATTTTTAAAACATGGACATAAATGAGAAATATTTTGAATAATAAATCATTAAAACATTTAAAATGATATTTTAGAAAAAATTCACTTAAATATAATCCCATTGAAAATTATTTTATGAATCATGGACATGGACAATAAATATTTTCTTGTAGATACTTATGTAAAAACAACCTCATATAATTAAGAGATTGTGGAATAAAACCATCTCTTTCACTTTCCTTTTGTCTAGGGTACGTTTAACCTCCTGTATAATGACCATAGTATGCTATTAAATTATACCATAACCATATTAATATTTATTATATAATTCATTATTCATTTCTGTTTTGATACTACCCATTTAATAATGATTTCAATGTCAAATTATCATTTTGGGTAATAATCGCTTTGTTTATCAGAAAGGGTTTAACTTGTTATTATTGATCGTATCATTTAGATAAGGATTTAAATACATCTAGAATATAAAAAATTATTTAAATATCATATATATTTATAATATAAATATTTATAATAGATATATATATATTGTCTCGGGTTGTGACATATATGTAATAGAAGGCACCGTTTATGGAGATGGTAGATTGTACGTACGCATAAATGATGTTTTTGTTTTCATATAATATTGAACAGAAGTAAGTGAATTAGATATATGTATGTACATATAAATATATATATCCAGTATCATTATTATTTCCCATATTAAAAACTTATTAATAATATATATTGTTATAATCATCGTTGATTGTTCAACGTGGGAATGAATTTTATCACGTCATGGAGATGGTAATATGTACGTTTGCACGAGATACAACATCATTATATAGATGATAAAATAGTATTGAATTGGATGGTTTATAATATATAAATAATAATTAGTAAGATATATTTATTATTTACAATAGTTATAATCATTATTATACCCATACAAATAGTGAAGTGTTTGAATAACAAACAACACCATCACGTGGAGACGGTAAGCCGTACGTACGCATGCATATTGTCTTTGTCATTTATAGGATGGATTAAATAACAAATATGGTCGTACCATATTAATATTTACATCACATTATGTAGGAGGTTCTGGAGTTATAATTTTGGAATGGAAACAACATAGAAAAAGAAAGTGGAAGAAGAAATGAACTTGAAAGAGGGTGGTGAAATTATAACATCTTCATTAGGTGTTTCCTTTTGAGTTGATCAAAATGGATCCATAGGGTGGCATAATGATAAATGTATTGTATCGTGTTTGATGTGAGAAATTATGGGATAATAATTAGGGAGTATTTGGCCAAGACAGAAGGCTTTGCATCTATGCTTTTGAGAGATTGGAAAATTCCCTTTTATAAGAGGGGTGAGGGTCACTTTAGGAAATGATTAAAATAATAATTTATAATATAATAAAACTCATTATATAATGGCTAAATATTAATTTATATTGAGCCTTAGGTGGTTATGGGTCGAAATATCTTCAACTAATTGGATTTAGACAAGTTTAGGTTACCATTTTAACCTTATATTTTAGATTTAACTCATAGTTAAATTATTTAACTTTTACCGTGACTTCTTGTATACTTAAAATATATAGTAAATAAAAAAAATATAAACATCTAAGATAACCTCTATGGGTTAATTAATGACATATATAATATTATTTAAGAACTCTAGCCAAATATTAATTTTTTTGAATATTATATGAACCAATTATATTTAATTTGTTTTAAAAATTAATTTATGTCTATTTTGACACTATCGGGTATTTTGTTTCTAGTAAAATCATAAAAACCTTATAACATAGAATAATTTTATCTATTACACCATAAAAAGTCATATTAACCTAGAATAATCATTGATGGATACAAAATGTTTATAATCTATTTATTTTAATATTTATAATATAATCAATTTTAATAGTTCTTTAATAAAATAATTACTGCATCATCATTGTGACATAAATAAATTTAATTTCATTATCCTGAAAAATTATAAATAAAATAAAATTATATATGAAATCATTTAACCTTTCTAATAAAAAATTATAGGAAAATTTATCATATGTATAACCCTATATTAAAAAGGAATTAGTTAATAATCATTGAATTTTAAACTTTTAACACTTCTATAAATAAAATATTAATATATGTTCTAATATATATCATGTGTATGTAAAGGATCGTATTTTATTCCTAAGGATGTTTTCAGTCGAATTACTCTTATCCTATAGAATTTTGACATGTGTTAGTGTAATGATAATATCATTTTTACCTTTAATTACCTTATTTACTGTTAACCATGTTAAATAAAAGAAAAAGGTTACTATTCACAAATAATTATTTTCATATTATTGAATCAATTTTTATTTACTACTGTCAGCCGTGTCTCTCATATTTACAAAATTCTACTCACAGGTGTGGTAATATTATGTTTCTTGAAAATTTTCTAATTTTCCCAGAAGGTGGGTAAAATTGGTTAAAATGTTCAATAACATTTTATACGTCTTATTTTATTATAAACTGACTTCAGCAGGTGAAATTTAACTTATATAGGTATTATATATCTATTTTGATTTAAAATAAAATTAAATAAAATTAATATTTATTTAAATAAAATGTCAGTTTTAAATAATAATCCAATGTTTTCAATATCCATCAAATAGTTAATGTTTTATGAAAAATACCACATATTCACTCTAACATAATTTTGATATTCAAAATTTAAAAATGATGTCAATTTTACCAAATTCATAAGATAGTTGTTTCATTTATTAATTAAACATCAATTCTCATTGTCCAAACCAAAAACAGGTTTTTTAAAAATATAAACTATCAAAGATTGACATGTGTTTATATCAAATTTAATTGTGAAATTACATAAAATTACCTAAATTGTATTAAATTATAAAAATATAATCTATATATATTTCAAAACCTTTTATATTCATTATTTTAAACTATAAATTATTTTGGTTTTAAAAGATGTTTTCAATTAAAAAATAGTATTTTCAGTAATCATCAAAATATGAATGTTATCATATAGGTAATAAAAACAATATCCAAACTAAAATTTTATTTCCTTCATGTGAAGAAGAATTTAATTTCACTAAATTGAATTTATAAAAATGTCAAATATTGGTTAAAAAAATGATTTTCCATTAAAATGTGCTAAAATTTCATTTTTGAAAAATTACTTCTTTTATCTGAAAAAATGAATTTGTTCTTATATTATGTCTAAGAACATAATATTGATGTTTTTCACAATTCATAAAAAATTGAAATTTCTCAAAAAAATACAAAAAATAACCCTAATTTAATTTTTATATTCCTAATTCTAAAATGAATTCTATTATTCCAAATTCCAAACAATGAAGTTTTATTTTTTAATTTAATGTTATTCCCTATTGTCAAAACCAAAAAGCAGGTTTTTAAATAGTAAAAACTATCAAAATATTGACATGTGATTATGTAAATTTTAAATGAGAAATAACTTATAATGACCTAAATTTTATTAAAAGATAAAAATATAATCCAATTTTACTTCAAAAAACTTACATTTCATAATTTAAAACTATAAATAATTTCGATTTAAAATGATATTTTAAATTAAAACATTGTATTTTTTACTATTCGTCAAAATATCAATGTTATCAGAAAGGTACTTAAAATTTAACCAAACTACATTTTTAAGTATCTATTATAAATAATATTTTTATTTCAATTTATTTAATATAAAAAAAATGTAAAATATTGTAATTAAAAATGGTTCACCATTAAAATGCAGTAAAATATCATTTTTTTAAAACTACTTATTTTAGTTGAAAAAATGATTTATTTTTTATTATTTCTTTTTAAAAAATAATATGGATGTTAAAATTATTTAGAGTATATAATATTGAAAATAAATTTAATATTATTCATAAAAGCTATTTTAACGGCTAGTTTGGTTTGTTGTGGTGTGCTTGAACTCGATATTGCATGTAACACAAGCTATTAAACTACATTAATGAGATAACATACTATGAAATCATAGGGTGGTCCATTATCCCATTCTTAAATAATTTGTTTCCTCTCAAAATTAAATTTTTCTTCGAAAATAAATGTTCAAAAATAGAAAAATACCATTGTGGAAAACCAACATAAAAAATTGGGTTAAACAATTTACTCTTAATAAGAGGGAAAGGGAAATGAAAAAGTAACAACCAAATTATGATCATGATTATGAGAAAATTTGGGGAATTATAGACACATTATTGGAGTAAAAAACGTAAATATTTATATGAATTGATTTAGGTCAAAAATCACAGTCATGTATAAAATGGTGGGCCTAAAATCCATCAATATATGAAGATTAAATGTATCGCCATTTCAACAAAACATATTCTATTAGGATGACAAATTTTTGTTTTAATAATCCATTACATAATGTTTAAGATTGAATTTACTCATCTAAAAAGAGGAAAAATTAATTGATAAGTAGAGTTTCATCCTTTTTCAAATTCCTACCAAAAACACATTTTTCACAACAAATGATAATTAAATTAAGAAATATTTTAATTATCATAATCGTGTAGGGTTGAAGGAAAATGAATTTATATGCCATTTGATAGATTATAAAAAACTAAATTATACAAACCATGACATCACTTATTCCAATGGTAGGTGATCCAAACTTGTCGACCTTCGGATGCAGGTTCAATTCTCACGGCCTTTCCGGACGTGGCGAGTTTTTTCCCCACCACCAGGTTGTCCTTTTTATTGAAATACAAAAAAAATCAAAAGAAATGATTTATCCTTAAAAATAGTTTCAAATGTTAAAATTATTCTATTCCAACCTTTATACTTATCTAAAATACTTCTGTCTAAACACACAGTAAAAAATTTATAATGAAGGTAATCACAATGAAGATATTTTTTGCAATGTAATAATATTTGAATACCTTAATCATGTATTCATTTAAATGACGGAAACACCATTAATTAATAAATAACTATAATGATTAAATTCAGGTTCCATATTCCTTATAGAATACTGGATATAATCTTTATATCACAACATGTTGTAAACTCCAACCATGATGGAATATACAAATCATTAATCATTTTCAAGGAAGTCATGAATATAAAATATAATTTCTCCAAATGATTCAGATCTTTTTCAAAAAACACTTCCCCAAAATCAGAACCATATTATGTTTTATCTTTCTCTCAACCATATATATTGCAAAAAATATTATCCTTTTATTGAGTAACTATTATTAGTTCCACACAATCTCAAGTCATCAATGAAATAGTCTGCAGTACAATCCTTGTATAACCTATAATTCTTAGAATATGTACATCATTAAAATAATACTCTAATGACACAATAAATTAATAAAAACATAAGAAATCTAATCATCCCTCTTCATCTTTGGTGGTATCATAACATAATTATTATACAATAACATCATTTTTGATATAATCTGATGATTTGGACATTTATTCATCTTGTGTCCCAAATCCTTGCAGATGAAGCATTGTACATTTGAAACCCTTTTAATGCCCTAGAAATCAATTAATTAGTGTCCTTTTTCACTACAATTATAAAAAACTCCCATTCCTTTTGTGAATTTACTAGGGTGATTCTTTCAACAGTCATCACATATGGGAAAAAACGTTTTTCCCTTCATCCCTTTATCTATATTTCTCTCTTCCATTGTTTTATTCTCTAGATTCTCTTCAAAGCCATAGGACTCAGAGAATACATTATTTATTTTTTTAACACGTGAAATTATTTAATCATATGATGAGAATACATCTGAGATTATTTTACTTTTAAATGTTTTCATAATACCATAAATGATGCGATCTTTCTTAATATTTCAATCATGTATATTATTGGAATTATCATTCCTTCTACTAGGAGGAATTTCTGAACCATGGAATACACTAGTGAAGTTTATAAATCAGAATGAAAAATTATAATCTTGTAAAATACCTAATTTAAATCGAAATGATTATGCATATAATTTATAATCATAAATTGTTTTCTTTGGAGAAGTATTTACTCCTAAATAATTCATAATGGCTTGTAATGAAAATGTGAATTATCATAAACATATCACCAAGAGTGTTTTATCCTAGAGTGTATCAGGGCCCTTTGTCGTGTACCCGAATACCTCGGGTCAAGCCTGAAACTCCTTGTCAGAGTTTTCACTCCTAGGTATATCTGTTCTAGAGCTGCCTCTACCTTCTCGTTCCTAGACAGGGATGTATTTCATGAAAAACACAGAAAATCTCTACATTAACATAATTCAAGAAAGTTCTTCTATACCAATCCTTAGGATCTTTCTTACTGTAATGAGTTTTAATCAGAGTTTATATAAATCAAGTTTCCATGGATTGAACTAAACATCCTATGATATCATTGGTAACGCTCCAACCCCAGTTACCCCGAATTGGTCCATTATTTTAATACATTGGCATGATTATATGGGATCATGTTTGAAAGGACCTATCAGTTTAGATGTCGTGGAAAATAGATAATATACATGAACATTACATTACATTATAAAATGTATAACAATAAAAAAATTATCCACTGAACACATTGGTATCCCTTAGACTGCCCCATCATTTTAGTCATAATATACTACATCGCATCCTGAAAAAAATAAAACATATAAAGGGGTGTTCTCAGATGCTCAGTAAGGATAAAAATATTTCCAAAGCATTCATAAATAAGCATATAAATTTTATTCAATTTATAAAACTATATGAAAATACTTTTAATCGTAAACATCTGCATAAATAGCAATGATAAATAAAATAATCCCATTTACTTATTAACATGGATATTCTAATAGTCTAATTATCACATGTAACATCAAAATCTAATTTCATTATGATAGAATGAATAATGATGAACATCATAACGACATAGTCAAGTCCTTGTAGCAAGATTACCAATATGATTTTGTCATGGCCTTATTTCAAGTCACTAGTTTGTCTCATGATACCTACTAATACATCAATGAGCTATAACGGGCTCCACCATTCATCATCAAAGTCCAATTTATTACTCATATATAATATTTTAAACATAACATAAACATTTGTATTAAAACTAGTCAACGAAATTTCAATACATTATCCATAAACCATGAATGGTATAAAAATAAATCATCTACAGTCAAACATATCACAAAAACGTCAATAAAAATGGAAGATTTGTATCATAATAAATCAACCTTCATCAAGAATAATATCTCGTAAAGTATGTTGACATAATTGAAAATGATGACTAAAAATCGTTGAGAGAATTATCCATTTTTCATGAAATCATTTAAAAGTCACATAATTTATAAATGAATTAATTTAATATATATTTATGAATTAAAGTGTCCCATTGAAATTTAAAACTTTTTAATGTAATTCAGATTTTAAAAAATTCATGTCCATATAAATAAATCCTAAAATCCATTTTGAAAACAAGAACATTAATGTGAAAGATTTAAGAGGATAAATCATAAAAACATTTTAAATGATGTCTATTTAAAAGTTCCTGAAAAATAATCCCATTGATAACTCTTTAATGATAAATAAACATGGATAATAAATTTTCCCTAGTACATACATACATAAACACAACCTCATATAATGATGACATTGTAGAATTAACCCTTACCATACAATTTTCTTTGGTGGAGGGTACATTTAACCTCCTATATAATGACAATAGTATTTTATTATATTAACATAACAATATTCATATTTTTAATATCACACATGATTAATTTATGACTTTATAATAACCATTTAAAAATTACTTCCATGTTAAATTAACATTATGGTTAATAATCACATTCTTTATCGTACGTGTTGTAACTTATTATTTTTGATCATATCATTTTGATCGTGATTTAAATACATCTGGAATATAATCCTTGATTTATATTTTATATATATTAAAATTTATATATTTATAATATATATATATATGAAATTTAAGGAAATATTTATAGAGATGGTAGGCCGTAACAATGCATAATCACTATTTTCATTTTCATATCCTATTGATCAGATGTAATTGAATAAGATATATATATGTATATTAATATATATATATATATATATATCCAATAGCTTTATTATGTCATATATTACTTACTTGTTAATAATATATATTTTTATAATCATCGTCGAATGGTGAACGTGGAAAAAAATCTCATCGCATCTTGGAGATGGTAATCCGTACATACGCACGAGCGACAATATCATTATATTGATGGTGAAATGGTATGTAATTAGATAGTATATCATATATAAAAAATCATTAATATGTACTATTTTCTATTTACATTAGTTATACTCATTATAATACCCATCCAAAAAATGATGTTGGAGGTAGTGGAGACGGTAAGCCGTATGTACACATGTATGGTGACATTGAAATTTATAGGATGGATAGAATAAAAAATATGTTGTAGCATATTAATAATAACATCACAGTTTGTTGGAAGTAGTGGAGTAATTATTTTGGTTTGGAAAAAAAATTAAATATGAAGTGGAAAAAAAGAACTTGAAATAGGGTGGTGAAATTATTACCTCTTCTTTGAGTTTTCCTTTTGTGTTGATCATAAGGGAACTTTAGTATGGCTTTATTAACAATGTATGGTATATTGGTTGATTTGAAGGATGTTGAGAGGCTATTTGGGTAGGTTACGGCTGATCCAAATGCCTTTAGAGGTGTGATTGTGAGAGAAGGGTAAGTGCCCTTTTTTAAAATGAGTGACAGTCACTTTAGGAAAAGAATAAAATATTAATTTATTATACAATAATATTCGTTTTATAATGTCTATGAATGAATTTATTTCTATTATTATGTTCTTAAGGGTCAATATAGTCTCATCCAATTGGTTTTAGAAAAATTTAAGATACCATTTCAACATTATCTTTTAGATTTTACTCATAGTTAAATAGTTTAACATTTAACTTTTCTCCATGTATTCTTACAATATATGGTTAATAAACATACTATAAACATCCAAGATAACCTCAAGTTGTTCATTAATGACATATATACTATTATATAATCCATATGGACAAAACACTGGTTTTTGGGAATATTATGTCGATCAATAATATAGTAATTGTTTTAAAAATTAATTATTGTCAATTTTGACACTATTTGTTATTATATTTTGTTGAAAGTCATAAAAACCTTATAACATATAATATTATTTATAAAATAAACTCTAACATGTCATAATAACCTATAAAATTTTGAATGGCTTCAAAACATTTAAATTAAATTTATTATAACATTTATAATATAAAATATTTTAATATTTCCTTAAAAAGATAATTACTGCCTCATCATTGTGTCATAAATAAATTTAAATTTTTAATCAATAAAAATTATAAATAAAATAAAATTTTTTATGAAATATATATATCTTTCTAATGAATATTTATAGTGTAATTAATCTTAAGTAAAACCCTATATTCTGAATGGTTTAGTTAATAAACATTGAATTTAACACTCTTAACATTTCTTTAAATAAAATATTTATAAATGTCATAATCTAAACCAAGTGGACCTAATAATAATATTTAGTTCCTAAGGATTGTTTTGATCGAATTACTCTTTTCTAAAAGAATTAGGACATGTGTTAGGGTAATTTTAATATCATTTTTACCTTTAATTTCCCTATTTAATATAAATCGTGGTAAATAAAAGTAAAAAGATACAATTAACCAAAAATTATTCTCATTTTATTGAATCATATATTTCTAATTGATTTCAATTGTGTATCTCGGAGTTTTGAAATTCCACACACAGAAACGATAAAATTATGTTTTTCCCAAATTTGTTAACGTGCCTAGAAGGTTGGTAAAAAAGGTTAAAAAGTTCAATAACATTGTATACATCTAATATTATTATAAAATGACTACAATGAATTTAATTGAACATATATATGAATAATATATCTTTTTTAATTAATAAAAATTTAAATAATGTAAATAAATTTTTAAATAATAATCCAGTTTTAAATAATAACGTAATGTTTTCACTATTCATAAAAAATTTATAGTTTTCAAAAAAATACCAAAAATTAACCCTAAGATAATTTTGATATTCCTAATTCATAAATGTTTTATATTTTACCAAATTAAAAACATATTAGTTTCATTTATTAATTTAAAATTAATTCATGTTGTCAAAATCAAAAAGCAAGTTCATAAAAAGTAAAAACTATCAAAAGATTGACATGTATTTATGCCAAATTTAAATGTGGAATTTATTATAATTACCTACAAAGTATTAAATGATAAAAATATAATTTAATTATACATAGAAACTTTTCAAATGCATAATTTATCATCGTAAATTATGTAAATTCTAAAAGTAGGATTCAATTAAAACATATAATTTTTCAATATTCGTCAAAATATGAATTTTATTAGAAAGATACAAAAAAATTATACGAACTAAATTTTTATGTCCCGATTCTAAATATGAATTTAATTTCATTAAATTAAATATATAAATGCTTGAATAATCGGTTTTAAGAAGGGTTCTCCATTAAAAGGAGGTAAATTTGAAATATTTTAAAAATACGTCATTTATTTGAAAAAATGAATTTGTTCTTATATTATCTCTATGAAGCACATAATATGGATGTTAAAATTATATAGAGTATATATGATTGAAAATGCAGTTAACACTATTCATAACTACTTTTTAACGGCTAGTTTACTATGTTGTGGTGCGCCCGAACTCGTTGTTGGGTATATCACAAACTATTTTGTTGTTTTAATGAGATAATGTAATATTAAATAATGGGTTGTTAAATTATACAGTCCTTAAATATGTTTTTTCCTCTTAGTTTGAGATTTTTCTTTCAAAATAAAATGATAAAAATACAAAAATACAATTGTATAAAACTCACATCGGAAATTGGGTTAATAAAATTTTTTCATAATAAGAGGGAATGGAAATTAAAAAAGGCACAACCATATTATGATCTTTATTAGAGGAACATATGTGGAAATTAGAGACACATCATCGGAGGAAAAACCTATATATTTTTACGGAGTGATTGAGGTCATCACTCACAAAAAAGTGTCAAATCGAGGGCCACCAATCCATCAATCTATGAGGATTTAAAATATCACTAGTTCAACAAAACATAAGGTATTAGGATGACACATTTTTTGTTTTAAAATACCTTACCTATAGTTTAAAAATTAATTTCTTCATATAATAAGAGGGAAAAATTCTACTTGACACATAGAGTCTTTCAATCAACTAATTCTTGCAAAAAACTCATCTATCACTGCAAAATATAATTGAATCAAAAAATATTCTATTTATCCTAATCACATAGGTTTCAAAAAAATTAATTTATAATTAAATTTTTAGACTATAAAAAACCACATTATAAAAACCAGGAAATAACATACGCCAGAGGTATGTTGTAACATCCCAAATTCGAGTGCCACTCAATGGGTGCCACAAACCCGGTTGGTCACCTGACCTCATGCACATTTCCCCAGACGCCAGTGGCTACCGACTAGCAGCAAGGGCCCAGGTCTGATAGTGGGGAAATTGTGCCCTCATTTTTTAATGTGTAGCACAACAGAAAAGATAAAATATATAAACATACAACAGTGGAAGCAGTAAATGATAGACAACTGAAATGGAAAATGGAAGTAAAGATAACCAAAAATCATATATATAATGATGCTACATTTCTCGAGATAATGAAAACAGCCAGAAGATGTTACACATCAATATAGTACAATACAATTCATAGTACATAGTACAACAAAGTAAAAAAAATAGTGCAACAGGAACTCAGCAGCATCTCAAGCCTATGCCCGGTCCCATGACCTCATATTCCTCTATAACAATCATGTACATGTATATTGACCCTAACTATTATCCACACCTGCAGAAACATAGTCTATTTGGGCCAAAGACATGACCTAATCATGGTGTGAGAAAAAAATCCAAGTTGGCTCCCACTCAAGGATCGTGCCCAATTGTGTGAAAATCTGCAAAAATAGTGCGCAAAAGTAAATGAAGTAGACTAGTAAGTACTCAAAAGTAACTATCACTACATGTTTAATTTCAATTTTCCTTTTAACAATTTAATTTAAAAACATAATGTGCCCATCAGAACCAAGGACTCAAGCCAATCAGAATCTTTCCCTCATGCTCATATAGTAAAACCATGCCCTCAGGCTTGCCCTCAGGCTATCGAATATTTCCCTCAGGCTTACGCTATGTCTCCCTCAGGCACTAAAATCACTGCCCTCAGGAATAAGAAGTGTTTCCCTCAGGTGGAATAGAACATTGCACTCAAGCTAAGTAGTATCGTTCCCTCAGGAAAAACAAACCATACCCTCAAGCTAAAATGAACACTACCCTCAAGTGTAATAATCAGGCCGAGACCAAAGCATAAACTAAAAATTTATATTCAATTACTCTCAAGGAAAAACTAATGAACAATATAAACAAGGAAAACCCTAGGTTATCCTGGACAAATGGCTAAACAGAGGAACACACAGACGGGATGGTCCTGGATCCAAGAAGTTATCTCAAACATCAGTTTATTATCACAATTAATTACTTATACTATTCTAGGTATTGAAAACAGTTAAGGAATCAGCCACACAGCACCCCAACATGGGTTCGTAGCTCAACAGTACACCAAAACACACAACAGTTGGAATTCAAACACCAAGCCTCCTACCTTGATCACCCCTGATCGGTATACACAGACGACACTCCTCAAATAATCCAAGAACGACATAGATCTGAGGTAACAGAAATCCCGTTTAATCATAAATAACTTCCCGTAGGTAAATAATTGGTGAGAACGGGTCAAGGAGAGGGAAAAGCTTACTTATACGATTACAATGAGATCTAAAGATGTAGAATTGGAATTTCAGTGCCCGTTCGGGTGATCACTACTGATCATGTCGTCCTCCTGATCTCTCCTCCAATTCTAAGCCCATTCTGTGAACAGGGGAGGCTACTACCCATTTTAAGTGGAAAAAAATATTACATGGCTTGTAATTTTCCTTTTTTAAATTGTTCTATCAGTGGCTTCATTCCACCGCAGCATTGTTCATCTTTTGACATGAGTACACACCATGTATTACTAATTACATGGCGAGTACTGTCACTCCTTCTTCCACCACCTTACTATTCTCCTGCAGACTGACAACATGGTGTGTAAATACAAACATCATGGCTTATAGTCAGTGTTTTCACCTTTCATCGCTAGCATGTCTACAGACCCAGTGTACTCATCCCACATGACCAAAGTACACTGCGTGTGGAAAAGTACATGGCATGTACCCACAAAATTTGTTATTTTTCTACATTTTCCTTATTTTATCAAAAACACGTATGGAAAAGAGAAAAGAAGAAACTCGTACATCAATATTAAGAACATGGTTCTTACAAACAACCCCCTTAAATCAAATCATCCCCGAATTTCCCTTCCAAGGGTGGTGAAGATAATGCTTAGAATAAATATGTCCACAGAGCACATGTGTCGGTCTCCCGCTCCTAGGATTCATCCTCTACTCGGCCATGCTTTCATAGCACCTGTGCGAGAGGAACTGACTGACATCAGAGAACCTTCGTGCTCTTATCCCTGATACGAATTGGATTCTCATGAAATGATGCATCTACCTGAAGCTCAACCTCCTTGGGATGAATGATGTGAGATCGTTCATAATGATAGTGGCACAACTAAGATACATGGAAGATTTCATTTATGGCCTGGTACATATGCGGTAACTGAATCTGATATGCAACTGACCCGACTATCTCCAGAATCTAAAATGGCCCCACCTAACTCGGTGAAATTTTACCCTATCTCCTGATCTGTCTTTGTCCCAACCACGGCGAAACAAACAAGAAAACCAGATCCCTGAACACGAACTCCAAGGGTCATCTGCAGAGATCTACATAAGTTTTATGATGTGATTGTGTGATAGCCATCCACTTCTAAATCAACTAGACCTTCTCTGAAGTCTCCTTCACAAGACATGGTCCCAACAAAGCTACCTCACCTGCCTCTAACCCGCGCAAAGGTGATCAGCATGGCCTAAAATATAAAGACTCATAAGGTGTCATCTCTATAGTTTCCTAAAAACTATTACTATAGGAAAACTCGACTAGGGTTATTGGCTTCTACCAAGATATCGAGTGTCTAGGATGTATACTCACAAAATTTCCTCAAGCAAGTGTATTGTACTCTCTGACTGACCGTCGGTCTGAGGGTGGTATGCGGTGCTCAGAAGCACCTGTGTACCCAGTGGCCACTAAAACTTCTTCCAGAAACGGGACATAAAATGGGAATCCCTATCTGAAATTATAGTACGAGGGACCCATGAATATGTATGACCTCTCAGATATACAATATTATATGCTCGTCAACACCGAAGTTCTCCTTGATCGGCAAAAATTCTGCTACCTTTGTGAGTCTATCCACAACAACCCACATGGCATAATTGCCTCGAGGTGACCTCGGCAACCCAGTAACCATGTCCATTGTGACATCTTCCCATTTCAAATATAGGTTGGGTAACTATTGTATCAGTATGGCTGGCCTCTGATACTCTGCCTTCACCTACTGCGAGGTGGAACACCTTGTAATAAAACCAGTAATCTCCCTCTTCTTACACGTCCACAAATACTGACGTCTCAAGTCACAGTACATTCAGGCAACTCTAGGATGCACATCCCAAGATGAATCATGAAATTCAAGCATCATCTCCTCCTATATATCCCCTAGAACCCAAACCCGTCCATTGAAACAGAATACCTCGTCAACACATATAGTCCAACCAGGAGGAGGGTCCTCACTTGACACCGACTCCCATAGAACTAGACCTTCTGAATCATATAGTTGTCTCATCCTCACTCTATACAGAAGGATATAAGTCATAGCTAAAGCAGAAAGATAGATTTTCCCCTAATTATCGTGCTCCTCCAAATGCAACTCGGATAACAAAGCCATGAGCTTCCACTCACCATTGGCCTCATGCACTACATGTATCTCAGTCCTCGTACTTAGTGCATCAGCTACTGCATTATCTTTACCAGGTGTATAGGAAAGCTCAATGTTGAAGGACTGAAGGTATTTGACCCACCTTATTTGTCTCATGTTCATGTCACACTGAGTAAATATGTACTTTAGACATTTGTGGTCGGTGAAAACAACACAATGCTCTCCCTAGAGATAATTTCTCCAATAGCACAACACATGAACAACTACGCCCAAATAAAGATCAAGTGTCGGGTAATTTTTCACATGTGGCCTCAACTTCCAAGACCCGAATAAAATAACTCGATCTCTATGAATCAACACAGCTCCCAGCCCAATACCTGATGCATCACAACAAACCCTATAGCTCGTCCCTTGATCTAGAAGTATCAATATTGTTGCTGATGTCAGCCTTCCTTTCAAGTCATGAATGTTTGTCTCACAAGCTTCTGACCAAACAAACATCACACCCTTCATAGTCAAACTCTTCAACGACGCTGTTAAGCTCGAGATGTCTTGGATGGAGAATCTGTAGTAACTAGCCAACCCTATGAAACTATATATCTCGACCATGTTCTTAGGCTGCTCCCAAGAAACTACTACTCTCACCTTCTCTGGGTCTACTTCAACTCCAACCTCAGATATGATATGACCCATGAAATGATTATGGTCCATCTAGATGTGGCACTATGAGATCTTATCATATATCTTATGCTCTCTTAGTGTACTAAGTAATATCTCAAGTTGGGTGGCATGGTCGTTTCGAGTGTGAGAGTATACCAAGATGTCATCCATGAAGTCTACCATAAAATAATCTAGATACAGATGGAAAAAATGACTCATAAGAGCCATGAAAATAGCTAGCGCATTCGTTAGTCCAAAATGTCTAACCAAGTAATCATACATACCATATCTTCTCCAAAAGGTTGTAAGTGGTATATCTGATGGTCTTACGTGCAACTGATGTTATCCTGATCTCAAGTCAATCTTTGAGAACACTCATTCTCCACGAAGTTGATCAAATAATCATCAATCCTCAACAAGGGATAATGGTTCTTAACTGTCAGCTGGTTCAACTTCCGATAATCCACCCAATGTTGGAGGGTACCATCCGCCTTTTTCGCAAAAAGGATCGCTGAACTCCATGGAGAATTATTTGGTCAGAAAAAACCATTTAATTGCAACTCCTCTAATTGCCTCTTGAGCTCCTCCAAGTCTGTTGTATTCATTATTTAAGGATGAATGGACATCGGTGATTCCCTTGGCACAAGTTCAATAGAGAAATCCACCTCACGCTCTAGAGGTAGACCTGAATAGTCATCTGGGAAGACATCCCTAAATTGATCAACCACGGGAGGGAAATCCTTCTAACAAGTCCCTTGATCTTCCATATATAAACTTGCAATCCGGGATGCGACTCCACCTCTCCCACGATGGTCTGGTCCATCTCGACTTGCCTGAACATCCCATTAACTCTTGTATAGAAACTCTCTTCCCTCTGGGGACGTGAAATACACCTTGCGACGATAGCAGTGTAAAAAGCTCGAAACGGAACCAACCTGTCCATACCGAGAATGAAATCATAGCTCGTCATCTCCAAGACATATAGGTCCCATAGAAAGTGACACCCACCAACCTCATGGGGGCACCCATTGCACTGACGCACACATGTCGTTCACAATTCTAGAAGATTGTCTAACTGCATAACATCGGATGAAGAAGAAACCCAGAGCCCAAGGAACTTCACAACAGGCACAAATAAAAATCTATGTGATGCACCTACATTTAAAAGTATTGAAGATAAGATAGAAGCTACATGAATAGTTTCTATGACAGTAGAAGGTCCATGATCTTGCTCTTGCTGGGTCTGTTCCTCAATATATCCTTGCCAAGTGTCACGACCCAATGACACATCCTGGATACCTTGATATGTCCCGCCCTGCTGCCTCTGAGATCCTGGTGTCTTTCTACCATGGCCATGACCACCATCTCGGAATGTACATCCAGATGTATCCATGTTTCCGACTGGTAAAAAGCTACTGGTCCTACTCCCGTACATGGAGTCTGCCTAGAACCCCATTCACTTTCCATTACTGGAAATTCACTGCAAAAGCGTTGTAGATGACCCATCTTTCTGCAAGGTCGGCACTCCATTGGGTCACGTGGACACTACGGTCTCTTGTTCACCTATCTAACACACTGATAAAACTTTATCGGACCACCTGTAGAATTCACATGACTAGTACTACCACCGTGAGAGAAATTCATCTATCGCTTCCTTTTACTGGAAGAAATAGTACCAGAAACTAGTGCTGAACTGCCCTGGCCTGCACAACTAGCTTCCTGCAGGTTGCGCATGGTAATTAGTTCGTGGTTCATAATAGAATGTGCTATACAAAACCTAAAAACATTCACCAGTGCTCAGATGCCTTGTCGAAGACCGTCCTCAAAGCATCTAGCCATCAATGTCTCATCACCCACTAGAACAGGTGCAAAATGATGAAACTCGGTGAAAGGAGCCTAAGAATCTATCACTGACACAGTGCCCTGTTGGAGGTTCATGAAATCTTGAGCTCGAACATCCCTCTACATTTCTGGGAAGAATAAGTCATAAAAGGTTATCTGAAAATCTTCCCACGTCATGTCTCTATGATTCCCGGTCGGGGTGGTAACATCCCACCACCTCTGTGCGGAATCACGTCGTATATAAGTCGCGAGCTAGACCCTCAACCCTGGAGGCATCTCAAGATTATCTAAAATATTCTGAAATTAATCCAACAAAGACTCCACTACCTATGGTCTTCCATCCAATGAAAACGTAGGTGGATGCTGCTACTGGAGGATAAGAGTCAGCTCTCCCATAGATTTGGCAGCTGACGGTGCACCTTGAAATGTCTACTTGAACCGCTGCGCATTCGCACATGTGTCCAATATAACAGTCGGTGCCGCATCTTGCTATGCTGGAGGATCTACGGGTATCCAATGGCCCACCATCTCTAGTGTATAATCATGGCCACTCTCTTAGTGAAAAACGTGTGTCCATATCGACGACATGACTCTACAAAGTCAAACACAATGCATAGATCAAGAGTATCAAAGACTTATAAATGTGGAGAACAAAATGGTAACATGAGGAAAAAGGAATTCAAGATATTAAAAAAAAGACTATACGATGTGTATATTAACGACACGACATGTACCTGACTTGTCTTCCCCTTATCGGGTCCTTATACATGGGTAATCTACACGTCTTGCTTCTGGAAAAGACTACACAGTGTGCATATCAACTACACTACGTGTATGGTTTAAATTTCTAACTTCCTATGTTGTTTGCGACAGGACCGGCTACTCAACTGATACTATAGGGCTGGTTAAACTCGAACACAGTGTGTACACCACCCCGTTTCTGCCGCCACACGACCAAGTCCACAAGGTCTATCCCCGGTCTAGACTACACGGCGTGTCCCATAGGTACACGACGTGTTCATGAAGTGGTAACATCGAACCATTTTTGATAGTTACACAGCCAGGTCCCCATGTCAGACTACACAACGTGTACATCATTGAAAAGACATGTAAAAGAAATGATTCCACTGACCAGTGTTTTTAGTTACATGGCTGGACTCCAGGTCAACACTACACAGAGTGTACATCTGGTACACAACCTGTTTTCTCAAGCCAAATTCAACCAGTTTCCATGTCTACATGGTCTATGAAATGGGAGGAGACTACACAGAGTGTACTTAGGGTACACAGCTTGTACTTAAAATTTTTCATTTCTTCCCAAACAGAAGATCACACGGCATGTGTCCAAGGAACTACACGGCGTGTATCTTGGGTTTTTCCGACAGTAAGCCTCTGAAACTACTCTGGATCCCAGAAAATAATGAAAAAAAACACCTGAGTGCCATATTCCAACCTGTGAAGGAACATACACCAGGAGAATCAATTTTTGGAATCTTATACATGTTATAGATAAATGAACAAGTTAATGTTCCACCAAATTATTGTCATTGATGGACCATATTCCACAAAAACCTAAGTTTGGCATCCATTCTCTCACAAGACAAACACGAAAATACCCAATCCCATATCAGGTATTTATCAAAGTAGCTATCACAACAGAATGATTTTCTAAAACAACAACTATCACAACAACATACAATTTCTAATGTGGCAACATGACATGGAACTATCCATGGAATGTGATTTCTATCATGTGCCTAAATGATGCATGAGATGGAAAACCCTCATCTCATCGAGTTGCAACTAAATATAACCCATGAATAAAATATAAACATCACAATCACAAGTGGGTCACCCAATGGTGAAAATAGAATCAATTGTCAAATTTTCCAAATAAAAAATTTTCAATAACCGAGGTAGATGGGATTTTCCCTGTACATTGGTTAGCTACTGCCAAGCACAACTTATAACCAACTACCATTTTCATCCTATCCCTAACTAAGTCTACAAACAATAATTCAATGAAAAGAACCCCTCTTATACCATTTTGTAACATCCTAGATCAGGGTTTCACTCAACAGATTCCCCGAACCTGGTCGGTCACATGACCTCAAGCCCATTTCCACAAACGCCAGAGGCTGCCGACTAGCAGCGAGGGCGCTGGTATGATAGAGTGGAAACAATGACCTCATTTTTAAAAGTTTAGTGTAATGGAAAAGATAAAATATAAAAGCATACAATAGTAGTAGAAGTAAATGATATAGAAATTAAATGGACAATTGAAGTAAAGATAACTAATAATAATATAGATAATGATGCAACATGTCTCTAGTTCTAAGAAAATAGCCAAAACATGTTACACAACAATACTGTACAATACAATACAGTGTACAGAGTACAACAAAGCAAAACAAAACAGTAAAACAAGAACTTAGCAGCATTGCAAGCCTAATCGTGTTCCAATGCTCTCCTATTCCTCTGCAATAGTCAAGTACATGTATATGTACCTTTTCCTTTATCCACACCTACACCATCAAAGTCTTTTGGGCCGATGACTTGACCCAGATAGGGTGTGAGAAATTAATCCCCGTAGGCAGCCAACAAAGGCCCATCCCCAACTCTGTGAAAATATGCAACAACAGTGTGCAAATGTAAATGCAGTAAAATATTATGTAGTTAAAATAAACTATCACTACCAGTTTCTTTTCCTTTTTCATTTTAACCATTTAATTTAATATCATTCTTTGCTCATCAGAAACAATCCCTCAGGCCAATCAAATCTTTCCCTCAGGCTCATATAGTAAAACCATGCCCTCAGGATTTCCCTCAGGTTATCGAATATTGCCCTCAGGTGTATGAAGTGTCGCCCTCAGGAACAAAAATCCATTCCCATAGGTATAAGATGTTTTTCCCTCAGGCAGAATAGAATGTTTCGCTTAGGCTAAGTAGTATCATGTCTTCAGGCTAAACTAACCATTCCATTAGGATAAAAAGAACACTACCCTCAAGCGCAAGTAACCGGGCCAATCCCAAAGCATAAACATTCAATTTATAAAATATTTCTCTCAAGGAATAAGTAATGCACAATATAATCATGGAATACCCTCAGGTATCCTGGCCAAACTGCTAAACATAGGAACGCATCGCCAGGGTGGTCCTGGATCCAAGCATTGATCCCAATCAACTTTTCATTATCACATTTAATTACCTATACAATTATATGTATTTAAAACAGACATGGCCTCAGCCACACGACACCCCAACATGGGTTTGTAGCACAACGTCACACAAAAAAGCAAAAAAGTTGTAATTTAAACCCCAAGAAACCTACCTCGATCGCCCCGGATCGGTATACTTTAACTACGCTCCTCAAATCGTCCTTGAACGATGTAGATCTGAGGTAACAAAAATATCGTTCAGTTATAAATAATTTCCCCTCGAAAAAGAATTGATAATAACTTGACATGGATAGGGAAAGGCATACACGTACGGTTCTATCGAGATAAACCGAGGCGGAATCGGATTCCCGGTTCTTGATCAGGTGATCTCCAAAGCTCTGACCTTCCTCCCGAGCTCTCCTTCAGTTATAATCCAATTCTGTAAACATGGGAGGATATTTCCCATTTTAATAGATAAAAATAGACTACATGGCATACTATTGAGTACATGTCATGTAATTTTCATTTTTTAAGTGCTCGTTTGGTGGATTCATTCCACCGTATCACTCTTCATCAGTCAACATGAGTACACGACATGTATTCCTGATTACACGTCATGTACAGTCGATACTACTTCCACTGCTTAAATGTTCTCCTTCCACTAACTACACGGCATACAAATACAAACAACATGGCATGTAGTTGGATTTTACACCTTTCTTCACCAGCATGGGTACACACCCTTTGTAATCATCCCACACGGCCAACTTAACGGGTGTGTGGAAAAGTACATGTTGTGTACCCACAAAATTTTGGATTCTCCCCATCTTCCTTTTTTTTCTAAATGACATTTAAGGAAAAGAGAAAACAAGAAACTCGTACCTCATGAATACGAATTGGGTTCTTACATATGTGATTCACCATTGTCTCCATTTGGTTGTGGGTTCAAGTCTCACAGACTTACCGGACGTGACATGTTGTCTCCTAACCTATAGGTTGTCCTCTTTATGACAATAAAAAATAATATCAAGAAATGACATACCCCTAACAATAGTATCCAATGTCTAACTTAATCCATTCCGACCATTATAATCATCCAAAATACTTCTCTCCAAACTCACAGTCCAAAATTTATAAGGAAGGTAAGCACAATAAAGATCCTTTTTCGACGTAATAACATGTGAATACCTTCACCGTGTATTCTTTTAAAACATGGAAACAACCTGAATTGCAATAAAAATTTATTTATTACATTCATTCTTCATTATTTCTTATAGAATAGTGGATATTGTACTTCTATCCATAAATGTTGCAATTTCCAACGTTGATGGAATATACAAATCATTAATCGGTTTTTAGGTAGTCAAGAATAACCAATACAATTTTTCTAATTCAATCATATTTTAATCCAAAATCACTACCTTGGTATGAGATCCATACTGTGTTTTATCTTTTTCTCAACCATATGTTTTCCAAAAAAATTAACCTTCTATTGAGTCACATTTCATGGTTTTACACAATCTCAAGTACTTAATGAAATTCTAATGTATTACAATCCTTATATAATCTACAAATTCCTATAACATGTACATAATTAATAAAAAAACTCAAATTACACAATACATTAATAATGACATAAGAACTCTAATCATCCCTCTTCATCGTTGGTAGTATCATAGCATGATTATTATCCAATAATAGAATATGGGGTATTCTCTGATGATATGGATAGTGATTTTTGTTGTGTCCAAACACCTTCACTATGAAGCATTGTACATTTGAATCTTTTTTCTTACCCTTGAAGTCACATACATGGTGTCCTTTTTCTCCACGCATATATAAAAATACAATTCCATTCATGAATTTACCAATGTGATTTGTTCCAAAATTATCACATATGGGAAAGGTTTTCTTTCCCATCTTCTATTTATCCATCTTTCTATCTTCCATCCTTTTCTTCTCTTGTTTCCCTTCAAATCCATAGGACATAGAGAATTATTTACCTATCTTATTAAAACTTGATATTATTTCTTCATATGATGATAAAACAAGGTATATTATTACAATTTTAAATGTTTGATTAATTCCATAAATGATATGATCCTTCTTAATCATTAAATCAAGTGTATTTATGGAATTCTAATTCCATATACTAGGGCCATTTATAAACAATGGCATAAACTGGGTTAGTTTATGAATCACAATGCATAATTACGAAAACGTAAAATACCTAACATAAATTGAAATTATTATGCGTGTAATATATAATCAAAAAATGATTTCATTGTGGAATTATGTACTCCTAAATATATTATAATTACTTTTAATGAAAATTTAAATTATCCTAATCATATCCCCTGAAAGTGTAGTATCCCAGAGTGCAGCAAGGCTCGTTGTTTTGTACCAGGATACTGCAGTTCATGCCTGAAACTCCTTGTTGGAGTTTTCACTCTTTGGTACATCTGTTCAAGAGCAACCACTACCTAATCATATCCATACGAGGATGTATTTCATGTAAAATATAGAAAATATCTACATTAAAAATAATTTAGGATGTTTTGGTATACTAATCCTCAATGTATATGATTGGGTAATGTGATCTAATAAGAATTTATATAAATCTATTTTCGAAGGCTTCTACTAAGCCTTCACTGATACCAACAATAATTCCCTGACCCCAGTCACCTTTAGTTAGTGAAATATTTTAATAAATTTTCATTATTACAATGAATAATGTCCTGAAGGACCGTTCGGTTTAGCAGTCTTGGAAAATTGTATTACATACATGAACGTTACATTACATTATAAAATTAATAAAAACAACAATATTGTCTCCATTGAACACATTAATACCCCTTATTATATCCCAACAAGTATGTTAGAATATATTTCGTTGCATCTCGGAAAAATAAAACATAGAAAGTGGTGACCACAGATGCTCAGTTTTTATAAAAATATATCAAAAAATTCATAAATAAGCATAAAAATTTAAGGCAATGTATAAAACTAAAAAAAATACATTTAAATGTAATCTTCTGCATAATATAGAAAAGAAAAATCAAAAATTTCCCATTACTTATTAACATCGAAATTCTACTAGTTCAATAATCACAGATAATATCAATAGTTAATTTCCTAATGATAGAATACATAATGCCGGACTTCATAACTATATAGTCAAGGCCTTCTGCCAATACTACTAATATGATATTGTCAAAGATGTGTTCAAAGACAATAATTGGTCTCATGATACCTACTAAGGCATCGAGGAACTATAGTGGGCTCCACCTCAAACTTACTATGTCGAATATATTCCTCATTTGAAAAGTTTTAAACATAACAAAAACATTCATATTTAAAATATCATAATAAATGTCAAAACATTATATATAAACCAAGAATGGTATAAAAATAATACATCTACAATCAAACATATCATAAACCTTTCAATATAATATGGATTATTTTTACCATAATAAATCCACTTCTATAAATAATAAAATCCCATAAAGGAAGTTGATATGGTTGAAAGTGATGGGTAAAAATCATTGAGAGAAATATCACTTTTTCCTGATATCATTTAAAAGTAACATAATTTATAAATATTATAATTTAAAAGATAGTTTTCAATCAAATTGAAACATACCACATTGATACTTGTGAAATGAATAAACATTTTAAAACATTCTTCTCCATATATAAAAAATCCTTCAAACCATTTTGAAAACATGGACATTAATGAGAATGGTTTAGAATAATCAATCATTAAAAAATTTAAAATGGTATTTTAGTAAAATGTTCCTTAAAAATAATCCATTTGAAAACACTTTTATTAAACAATAACATGGATAATAAATATTCCTCAGTAGATACTTATGTAAAAACATCCTTAGATAATAAAGAGATTGTGTAATTAACTCTTAACTTTCACATTCCATTGGTCAAGGGTACGTTTACCCACATGTATAATGGAAATAGTATGTTATTAAATTATTCCATAACCATATTAATATTAATAATATAATACCTTATTCATTTATGACTTTATACTACCCATTTAATAATTATTTCCATGTTAAATTAACATTTTGGGTAATAGTCACGTTCTTTATCGTACGTTTTTAACTTATTATTCATGATTGTATCATTAATAACATGATATAAAAACAAAAAAAATATAGAACATGATTTATATTTCATATATATTTATAATATAAATATATGTATATATATATATATATATGAATTTTATGGAACTATTTATGGAGGCAGTAGGTCATACTTACGCATAAATGATGTTTCAATTTTCATATCATGTTGAACAGAAGTAAGTAAATAAGGTATTCGTGAGTAAATTACTATATATATATATATATCTAGTAGAATTATAATTTCATATATTACATACTTATTGATCATATATATTTTTATAATCATCATTGAATGATGAACGTGGGAACTAATCTCACCACGTCGTGGAGGCGGTAATCTGAACATACGGACGAATGACACAATCATTATAATGATGAATAAATAGTGTGTAATTGGATTTTATACCATATATAAACAATCCTTAAAATGATATTTTTTTATCTAAATAATTTATACTCATTATTAAACCCATCCAGATAATTATGTGTTTGAATAACAAATTACAACACGACGTGGTGACAGTAAGCCGTACAAACGCACATATGGTGACTTGAACATTTATTTGATGTAATGAAAATTTTATATTGTAGTAAGATATTTATAATAATATCATAGTATTAAGAAGGTACTGGAGTTATTATTTTGGTATGGAAACAACAAATAATGAGGATGTGGAAGAAGAAAAAAACATTAAAGATTGTGGTGAAATTATTACCTCTATTTCGAGTGTTTCGTTTTGAGTTGATCAAAAGGGCTCCATAGGGTCACTTTCTGGTCAAATTAATGGATCTAGGTTGATGTGAGGAATGTTGATAGAAGTGGAAGTTCCCTTTTATTAGAGGGGTGAGGTTCACTATAGGAATAAGATTAAAATATTAATTTATTATAGAATCATATTCGTTTTATAATGCCTCCAAATGAATTTATTTCGAGCCATAGGTGGTTATGGGATGAAATCCTTTAAAATGATATGTTTTAGTCAACTATTGATTACCATGTTGACCTTATAATTTTGATATAACTCCTAGTTATGTATTTTAACTTTTACCTTGTCTTCTTGTATACTTAAACTATATGGTTAATAAACATATTATAAATTTTATAGGAACCACAAGTGGTTCATTAATGACATGTATAATATTATTTAAGCTGTTTAGACGAAACATATATTTATTTCAATATTAAATCAACCAATAATATAATATTTGTTCTAAAAATAAATTTATGTCAATTTTGTCACTATTTGGTATTATGTTTTTTTGAAAGACAAATCAACATTATCACATAAAAGAAAATTTATCTAATAAACTCTTGCATGTCATATTAACCAAAAAAAATCGAGGATGGAATGAAATTGTTAATTTTTTTTAATATTTATAATATATTCTATTTTAATATTTCATTAAGACTGTAATTAGTACATCATCATTGGGTGAAAAATAAATTTATTTATTTAATCAATAAAAATTATAAATAAAATAAAAAAATGTTGGAATTATTTTTATCGTCCTAATAAATATCTATATTCAAATTTATAGTATGTATAACCTTTTAGTAAATATGGATTAGTTAATAAACTTTTAATTTAACAATTTTAACTCTTCTTTAAAAAAAATCATTAATTTTCTAATCTAATACATGTGGCCCTAAAGGATAAAATTATATTTCTAAGGTTGTATTGGGCCTAATTAATCATATCCAATATAATTAGGACATTTTTTAGCGAAATTATAATATCATTTTTACCTTTAATTACCCTATTAACATTTAACAGTGGTAAATAAAAATCAAAAGATGCTATTCATAAAAAATTATTTTCATCTTATAGAGTCACATTATACTTATTTATGTCAACTGTGTCTCTTGGATTTTTTAAATTCAACTCAAATAAGATGTAATATTATGTTTTATACAAAATTGCTAATGTTCCTAGTAGGTGGGTAAAAGAGGATAAATAGTTTAATAAAATGATATACATATATTTTTATTATAATATTACTCCAATGAATTAAATTGGACTTATATAAGTATTATACATATATTTTTACTTAAAATAAATAATTATTTAAAGGAAAAGTTAGTTATAAATAATAACGCAGTGTTCTTTAATATTCATCAAAAATTGAATGTTTTCAGAAAAAACAAAAAATTACCCCTAAGATAATTTTGAAGATCAGAATTGAAAATAAATTCTATTTTACCAAATTCAAAACACATATGATTCATTTATTAATTTAAAATTATTTCAAGTTGTTAAAACAAAAAATAAGGTTTTTAAAAAGTAAAAATTATCAAAAGATTCACATATGTTTATGTCAAATTCAAATGTGAAAATACTTATAATGATCTAACTTTTATTAAATGATAAAAATTTAATCATGTTATACATCAAAACCTTTCATATTCATAATTTAACACTACAAATTATTTCGATTATAAAAAGTGTTTTCAATTAAAACATATTATTTTTCACTATTTTTCATAATATGAAAGTTATCAGAAAGGTACCAAAAAAATTTATCCAAACTAAATTTTTATCTCCCAAATATATTTAAGAATTTAATTTCTTTTAATAGAATATATAAAATTGTCAAATATTTGTTTTAAAAGTCATTCTCTATTATAATGCGATATAATTTCATTTTGTTTAAAATTACTTATTTTATCTGAAAAAATGATTTTGTTCTTATATTATCCCTAAAAATGAATAATATGGATGTTAATATTATATTGAGTATATAAGATTGAAAATTCAGTTAATGATATTCATAACCACTTTTTGAATTAATAACATGGTAAGTTGTGGTGCGCTCGAACTTGGTGTTACGTGTAGTGGAAGCTATTGATTTACATTAATGAAATAATGTACTATGAAATCATGGGGTGTTACAAACTACATATATTAAGTGAAATTATCTAAAAATTTACTAATGAAGTTATCAAATGTAATCTCTTCATGATGTATGCAAACATTCCGACACAATATTTTTCGGCCATTGATTTCATTGAAAATATTTTCTTCTTTTAAATAAATGTTATATTGATAGTATTGTTAGGAATAAAAAATATAAATAAAAATGGTCTAATAATTATTTTAAATGTAATAGTAATTATCATTGAAAATAACTCATTTTACATGTTAGTTTGTTGATGGAATACAATATCTTTACTAAATTTTCAAATGTATTACCCAAAATAAATTCTATTATTTATTTAAATTTTCAAATATCATTTCCATTTATTTTACATTTTAAATCTAAATTTCACCTCTTCGCGGAGAACAATTGATTCCTTATTCCAAACACCAGTCTAATGATGCCATCCAATATCGATATTTATGTCTTGAGAGAATATATATATAATTTCCAAGAATCATAGTATTTTATGAGTTTATTAACGTAACATAGTGTATACCTTGTTAACAAATGGGAAATCCATGTGTTCCTATAATAATATTTCTTAAAAAATTCACCCTAAGACGAACTATCATTTACCATCCCATGAAACATAGCTTTGAAAATGAAATAATCATCTTTATAAGAATAAAACAACATAACAAATAATTCCAACATTATGTTGAAAATATTAATTAGTGCTTCCAAATAAATATCAACATCATTACACTTTATATTTCATATAATAGAAGATATAAAATATTTTATTTTTTCATCAAGATTATCAATGGTAGAATTTTTTAATATTTCATCATAATTATCCATATAATATAAGTACTAATTTGAAAACAAAAAGGTTCCAATCCTTTAGTGTATATAATATCATGAAGGTTTTATGAAACATTTTTCTATTTAGGATACTCTTTATGAATTTTATTTCAATAAATAGAGTATATTGGGTGAAATTCTTCCAGTATTAGTATATTTTATCCACTTTCTAAATCAATTTTTTTGTATTATACTTACTTTCGTATAGGTTCCAAAAACATAGATTGATTGAAAATTACCATAAAACATTCTATGGAATTGATTCATTATTATTTTATCAAGACTCACCATACATTGGGATTTATTAGGTGATTAATAATATTTTCAATATAGTGTATAATCATTTAAACTTTCATGTGTTCTTTCGTACATCAAACCCATTGACTGTAGAATTTTTTTTGTAATATATGTTTTTTGAGGAATCTAATTATTTTTTGTGATCATATAATTCACTAGAGAATGCAGTTTAGTAATGTTAGGGTCAATCCATATATTTATTAATTATAGACTATATTTTTTTATTATGGTTTAAAATAATGTGAATTTAGTAAATCTATTATACAATGGATTCTTTTCAGAACTCATTAACTTATAAAATATTTTTTTTGTGATCGCGACATTAATCATCAATTGTACTTTTCATTTTCCGCTATTTATATTCTCTATCATCATTACGTATAATCATATATTCAATTCATTAATTATCATTGTTCAAAAATAGAATCATAAGAAATTATCCATAAAACATAATGTTATCCCTATCACTAGCTATATTCATTTTTTACCTATGTTTTCTCACACATTTATAAAATTAATATATTTTATTTTTTACTGATGGAAATCATTAAAAAAGAAAATCTATGATATCTATAATGTTTCATATAATATGATTAATTTTTCATATATTGAAAAATAAATTAATCATGGATTGTTTTTATTGATTTTCTAGGTTTGAGTAACGAAATATGTTCGATTTTTTTTCATACATTTCTTCAAATTGTACAAGTAAATTATTATGGTGCTTCAATTATAAGATACATTGAGTCTAATTTTGACCTTTTATTAAATGATATAAAAAATTTTAGGGCCCATTAACCTAGCATTGAGAACCTTATATTTTATGCGACTCTTGATGTTTGATTGTTATAAAAAATAAATTTTTGGGTTTGTATCAATGGGATGAACCGATAAAGTTAACAGAAATCAAAAATTAAAAATGATAACAATAAAATTACAAATGTGATTAGAATTAATTCAGTTGGGCCATGAGAAAGTACAAATCAAAAATAAATACCCAATTAATTATTGGGGATTGAGTATGAGATGAATGTTTAAATAATATTCAATGAGGTCCACAAGGGGAATCAACTACTAGGAGTGAAAATATATTGAAATCATCCATTAAGGGAAAGAAATATAGGTAATGATAATCCCAATATTTGAATTCGTACTAGAACTCAAAATCATTTGGACGCATTCATTTTTGAAGGATGAGAAATTATTTATTATGTTGAACTAATATGTTCAAATTTCATTTCTAATTAATGATCATCATTTTAAAAAATGTCAATTTAATAATGGAATGTAGATAAAGAATTATTGGTTATATCAAACAAGGAAGAATGTCCTCCTACCAAACTGGAGGCTCTTCATACAAACCATACTAGGTAATAAAATGACGATCCCAATTTCCATCACTTTTAATAAATGAGATTGGACATGAAAATATGATGATGTCTTATTTTTAAAATTCTTATACCAATTTTTTATAACCATTTTTATAGGCCCAAAAAATATATGGAATATGAAATACCTATTATTTGTGTGTCCATTGGCTTGACATTCATTGTTATGGACCTATAAAAAGGGTTTTTGGGAAACCATGGGAATTGATGGGATATACCAATAGTTTACAAATTGACGTGATATGTAATATGAAATACCTATACTAATAGTTTGTAAAACCATTAATATAAGTAATTCCAAATACCCTTCCAGTTTTTAATCCTCATACCTTTGATTTATATATAAATCACATAATCAATAAAATAATATGTTTTCCAAAATCATAATATTATTAATATGTAAATTTATATTTACAAGTATTTTATAATTTAGTAAAGGTTTTTATAGATTAATTCATTAAAAATATGAATAAATTCAAGAAATATTTGTAAACCATTCGTATAGACATATATTATTGGTTATTTAAACCGTTTATATATGCATTTTTAATTTTGGGACATTTACGAGTGGTTTTGGAAAAACAATTGGTATACTGTCGTTTTATTGAAGACATTCCAATGATTTTTATATAACATTTTTTATAGTTATGCCCTATACAAATAGTTTTTCCATAAATATTGTTATAGGGTCATAAGATGGTTTGTATACCAATGGTTTTGGACAAACCATTGGTATATTTTCACCTTTCAGTTCCAATACCAACAGTTTCTCTAAAACTGATGATATAGGTCTAGATTCTAGTAGTGATGAAAATGGATCTAAACATCATAACCAATAGGTTGAATGGCTGTAGACCACACTATGATGAGTTAATACAATTAATACTGAAAATAAAGTCTCTTTCCATGATGAAAATTTCCCATCCTCTCTTAACATAGAAGTTCAATCTATTGAGTAATTCATCGGATTTAGCCTATAGTGGATATAAAAAAGAATTGATAGGAATCATTCATATTGTGATAATGAAACCCAGAAAATCTAGTAACAAAAGACCCAATTCAACAGAACCTATTTTTAATATATCTATATCCACATTAATATTAAAAACAATTAATGGTGGTGGCATGCACATTCTGAAGAGATAAGACATGAAGGGGTTATAAAGAAAACTCTCATTACAATTCTAAATTTCCTTCCAAGATAATGACATCATGATCTTAAATATTTCATCATTGGAAGTCATGGTAAAATCTAGGTCATGTATTTTCACCAATATAAACTATGATATAGTTTAACAGGGTTATTATATTTCTGTGGGGATTGAGGAATTCAACCTTGAGAGTGGAGACACAAAACCATTCAACCTCTCACAATCATATCCATATTTGGGTTCTATGCATGTCATACATTCTAATAACCATGATGGTAAAACAATGTATGATTTGGAGTCATAAAAATAACTTGTAGTACATTGATTACATGGGAATTTAATTTATTTAAATATTAATAATATTATTATATATTGCTCATTGTTCTTCATGACTATGATGTAATAATGTATTAGAGTATTTGTTGCATTAAAAAGGTCATGGAAGTTCCCTACTATGATGAGAACCTTGAAATGATATAACAAAATTCATTAATATACTTATATAGATGGATTAAATACTATGATGGGACACGTATAATGAAGAACACTAGGTTGACTACTTGTAAGTAGATGAAACATCCTCTCATGACGATCAAAGATGGTAATCTCATAGATATGAGATTGTTAGAACAGACCCTCTAGTAGAAATTATGCATGTTTTGGTATCTTCAGATATTTCTATCTGGGACCATGTGTAGTGATCCTTAGACATTAATATTGTGACGCCTCAGGTTTTATGAACTGGTTTATGTAAGAAGTGTTATGCCTTTAGTAATGTATCTTGTCTTGTTTATTTTGCTAATAAGGAATTAGAAATGAAATAAAGCATAAAGAATAAGGTAAGCTGACATTTATTAAAACATTACTTTACAACGAGACCCAACTAGTTGAGTGTACCATGCACAAGACCTATCACGGCCACCGCAAGACTACAAAGAACCACAACGCGGGCAATCGGATAGTCATCATCTTCAGGGTCCATCAGCGTGAAAAGTATAATCGCCAGGGCCATGGCACACATGCTCAACGCCAATGGTATGAGGAGAGCCATCCTTCTTGTTCAAGTGTTCTGTTTTAAAGGGTACCCCACATCCCTATATTTATATTAGTTCTATGAGTTTTGACCGTTATGTTTATATATATATATCCGTTGGGTTTTCAAAAAAACGACCGTTGTATTCCCACTAATAAAATTTACTTTAAAAGAGAACTAAGTTTAATTCCCTCATTCTTAGAAACATGCTTTCATAGATGATTTTTCATTTTTATTCTTGAAAGTAAATTTCATTGTTTTTACAAAATCCCGATGATTACCTAGGTAGTTGGAAACTTGGTATTACTTTATAGGTTTAGAGGAAATTCGTAATAACTATATCTTTTTATCTCTTGAACTATGAAAAATTTTGGGAAAAAACTTTTGGTCTTTAAAAGAATTTTAAAGAAACAAATGGTATTGTATTTTAAAAATACTAATGATTTTAATAGTATTGTACAAAAAGGTATATATTTAAAAAAATTAAATTAGCTCAAGAGCTAAAAATATTTTATCCAAACTTAAAATTGGTGCTAACATTTTGAGTTAAAACTATGTGTTTTACTAAATTCCTACATTTTACTATATTTTGAGCTAAGTACAAAAAAAAAATTTATAAAAAAAATTGAGTGGGTCCCGACCAGCCAAGGGCATCCTCAAGGGACAAGCCCTCAGGCCAAGGCCGAGACCCCAAAGGGGCTCGAGGTACCGCCATCGGGCTCCCCATGTGCGTGCGTGCGCGTTTCAGGAGCCAGCTAGGCTGGAGCTCGGGCAGGGCCGGCCGTGCATGGGTTACCCAGGTCGCGTGCGGGCCCGTGTATAAGGCCGTGGCTCGCGCTATGTGTGGTTGGGCCAAGGCCCGCGGGGGTGGGGAGGGACCCGTGTATAAGGCCCCGTGTGGGTGTGTGTTTGTGCTATTGTACCGCAAACCGCATCGCTTGTTATTTATACCACGCCTCAAAACGTCTCGGTTTCGATGTGGGACGCGCTCCGCGCGACCAGAGCCGTCCGATTGACATCTGCGTCGATCTCAGCCGCCCAGCTCTTTTTAACCACGCGATCGCCTCCGCCCGCATCCGTGGCCGTTCGATCTCCCCAAGACCAGATCCCGATCGTTGGTTCATTAAACCGATCACTCAAAATTTTCTTCCCGCGCCCTCCTCAACCGTTCGATCTTCCAGGGAACTAATCCCGGTCGTCCCTTTCCCCTCCCGCATCGACCCCATCATTTCCTCCTCGCTACCGCAGCCGACCCGTAGACCTGCACCAAGGACATCAGGCCCCCCTCCCTCGCACTACTCCTTGACTTCCGAGCACACCCCCTTCCTAGGTCCCTGTTCTCCAGTCTTTCCCACGTCGGTCTACACCTGGGTCGGGACACCAGCAAGGCACCAAGGCCTTTTTAAAACCCCCTGCTTCGTTGAAGCCGGAGGCAGCCCCTTCCTCTTCCTCCTCCTTCTTTCCCTCGGACACCCAGCAGCGGCTCCGAGTTCCCTCCTCAGGTACGGTAAGGGGTTTTTCTTGCATTCTTACCTTGTTTCGAAATAACCTCCATTTATATACTCACGGTATATATATATATACAGTTTATACATATATATATATATACTTAAACAACACCCCCTCGGGTTGCTCTTTCTTCAAAGACTTTTGCCTTTGTGTTTTTTTAGGTTGTATGTGTAAGGTTTCCTGCATTCTTATCATCCTTTAAAAGAAAAATTCGGTTTAAACACAACTCACATTTACCTATATACACTCGATATATAAATAACCCTCGGTTCTACCTTCAAGAAGTCGGCCTTCGGGTTTCCAGTGGTTGTATATGTGAGAGTGCGTATATACCTCGTTTTCCAGTTTTTCTTTCGAAACCGGTATATACTTCTCACATGTGTATATACAAGACCACCGGTTATTATACATTGTGTATATAAGGTTTCATATATATGTGAATAGTATATAAACCTTGTATAAGCACGTTTACAATTTCTCCAGGTTGTCTATTTTACGATTTTATATTTTTCTTTTCAATATATATATATATATATATATGTATATATATTCATATCTCAACCCCGTTTTTTAATGTATATGGTATGTATATATATATCTAGTTAGTGAATGTGTTCTCCCTACTTAACCCGATCTGTTTTAGGCATCAATATTTAGATGAAATTTTCAGATATGTTTGTAAACTATGCCCTTTTGGTTTAAGTGAAGATATGTTTGTAAAACCTTAATCTTCTTACACATGGTTACATTTATATCAAAACTTTTATGGATTTAGTTTCAACCATGTAATTGAATTATGATTGGAAACTTTGAGTTACTTAAGGGATTTAATAAACTTTTCCTTGAATTGTGTAAAACCCATATATGCACTTCGGCTATATATATGTGCACATGTGTATATGTTTATAAGATTATTTTCTTTTATAAATAGAAGGACATAAACTGTTCTTCGATGCTGGGATGATTTTATATGAATTGTGTGATTGCTAAACCAACATGTTTTAAAATACACACAAATGGACATGTTTTACCAATAAGTCTTATCTAACAATTCCCTGATGAGTTTTATGATAAAACTTGTATTTTGATCCAAGGGCCCGTTTACCACCGTAATTGATTTCATGTGTTTTTCTTAAGATTTTACCTTTTTCCAATGATTTATAATGACAAAGATTCATCATTTAGTATAATTCTGTTTATATGCCTTAGTGAAAAGGATGTTTTATTAAACTATGTATGTCATTAATTTGTCCTTGCCTTTTTCTTAGTGAGAACTGTCACATCATATAAAGTGTGTAATGATTTATTAATTATGTTAGTTATTATTTACATAATGCATTTTTATGACATATCACTAAATGGATTAAGAAATTGGATTACCCAAAGTGGTATGGGACACCTTGGGTAAAATTAAAATGAATGAGATGTTCAAGGTGGTATGGGACATCTTGAATTACGTACCATTTCAATAAAGCATGAACGATGTGACTCACATGATAATAAAGGAAAATTTAAGGGTGCGCCCTGATAGTGCTCCAATGCATTGGGTAATGATGTAACCACTAGAGATTACAATTTTCACGATACCTTGGTGAATAACCTTGGTAATTTTCAAATGACACCTTGGGGATGGACCTTGGTGAAACGAAACGATTGTCAATATTAAATGTTGATGCCACATAATTCAAGTCATATAACAAGTTTTCCGAGATGAAGTTCATTCATGACTGATGTCTTTAAAGTTTGTATAAAGTTAATAATTCCCTAGTTTTAAGCTTGAAGCATGCCTAGTGTTATCCCTTAATAGAATTGTAACCAGCATATGACCATTTAGTTGTTTCCTTGTGCGCAACTCTGATTATGCATTACTTTTAACTGTTTAAATTTATGCTCATGTAAATCACATGTAGTACTTGTTTATAACAACCATTATCACTCCTTCATGAATTGACGTATTCGTTTCATGTTTTTATTGAAAACATTGATTAAAGCATTGTTATGTTTGGTGTGTTAAAATATTTCTTAATTAAAATTATTTTAAAAGAATGTTTTCAAATGTTACAGTATTTTCAATTCCTTTTAAAACCCCCCTTACTGAGTATTTCAATGCTCACCCTACGTTTTGATTTAAAATTTTCAGGTATCAGCTTTTTAAAGATGGATGGTTTCAGAAGTTTCCGGTTTCCCAGAACCCGAACCGTACACGATCCTCTGTATGGGACATGACGTGTTGTTAACAATGTGTATTTATCTTAAAAATAACACATCATGTTCAGGAGGCACCGACTCCTATGGTTATCTGGGGTCGGGGTCTCTACAGTTGGTATCAGAGGTTCGGTTTGGATACCTCTGGAAAGATAGAAACTAAAACAAAAATATATATGTACATGTATTTCAATTTTATTAAAAACTGGGTTTTCTTAATTTTCAGATGTAAAATGAAGGCACAAATCTCTTATCTCTCCCCATAGAGGCCCTAGAGACCATTGTGTCTTTAGCAAGCCGTGAGGACTTTCTAAACTATGCCCATATCCGTATGACATGAAAATTCCTTTACGATGTATCCAACTCACCTCGAGTGCTTAGTCTGCACCAAGGGTTGGGATTGGACTACCTCCTTATGATAATAACCCAATTTCCCTCCTATGTACGTCGAGGAAGGTACTACGAGGGACTTTTCCGGATTTTCACGGCGGGTGAGAACTTTGGCACTATGCTTGATAATCCCTTTCAAGATGCTGCTGCTGACGGAGACCTCCGAGCGGGCTACCGTTGTCAGATTTTAAACTATGGCTTCTGGGGTCAGTTGTTGGACTTCAGAATGTTAGAAGACGAGTCCACCCGATTGTCTTACAGACGACAAGTGTATGGAGATGTCTCTCAACTTCACGTCCCCCATGCAAGACTCATAAGACGTCATAGGTTTCATCATGAGTTTTTCCCTGAATGCTCGGCCTGTGTTTGGTTCGAGGAGTTAGGGAGTTTTGCTTCTCTGTGTGGAGTTCGTTTAGTCAATGAGTAAGGGAAACTCAAGCACTAATAATAATGAACGTATGTTTATTGAAATGTTATCTTCCTCCTTTCCTTGTCCTTTCCTTGTTTTTGCCCTTGTATGATTTTCAAATAATGGAACTCCTGTCTTTAAACTTTCAGATGGAAGGACAAACCCACCTGTTATCTCTTCCCACTGAGATTTTGGAAATCATTGCGATCAAAACGTGTGAGGACGAGTATGACCCCTTCGCAAATTTGCGAAGAACGTGCAAGCAATGGTTTGAGATAACAAACGGTCCGAAGATTCTCCGCACCTGCCAGGGGAATGCCTCCATCTATTACCGCATTGGCTCTGCTCAGCTAGCCGGACGTGAACGACGAGGAAGTTACCACGAAGGGCTCTTTCTTTGTTTCACCCTAGGCCGAAACTTCACGGCCAGAGTGAAATTCCAGGAGGCTGCGTTAGAGGGAAATCAATATGCAGCTTATATGCTCCAACTTCTCAGCTTTAGCCTGTTTGACCATATCTATGGCTTCGATATCCTTGACCCAGACATAATTCGGAATGTTCTCCGTACATTGGTCTGCAAAGTCATGTCAGAACTTTGTACGGTTCGAGCTTCCCTTTGGAGGCCTGAAAGCCCGGAACATAAGTGTTACCCCTCCTGTCTTAGGTGTGCATGGGTTAGGGAGCTGGAAGAAGTGAGCTTCGCTACGGGGATCCCTCTAAATACACCTGTTGATCCTTTTCATTGGTGGAGGTGGTAGGAACGTTTATGGACCTTGTAGTGTCGTGAAATAAATTGCGAGGACACAATTTTCTAAAGTGGGGGATAATGTGACGCCCCAGGTTTTATGAACTGGTTTATGTAAGAAGTGTTATGCCTTTAGTAATGTATCTTGTCTTGTTTGTTTTGCTAATAAGGAATTAGAAATGAAATAAAGCATAAAGAATAAGGTAAGATGACATTTATTAAAACATTACTTTACAACGAGACCCAACTAGTTGAGTGTACCATGCACAAGACCTATCACGGCCACCACAAGACTATAAAGAACCACAACGCGGGCAATCGAATAGTCATCATCTTCAGGGTCGATCAGCGTGAAAAGTATAATCGCCAGGGCCACGGCACACATGCTCAACGCCAATGGTATGAGGAGAGACATCCTTCTTGTTCAAGTGTTCTGTTTTAAAGGGTACCCCACATCCCTGTATTTATATTAGTTCTTTGAGTTTTGACCGTTATGTTTATATATATATATCCGTTGGGTTTTCAAAAAAACGACCGTTGTATTCCAACTAATAAAATTTACTTTAAAAGAGAACTAAGTTTTATTCCCTCATTCTTTAAAACATGCTTTCATAGATGATTTTTCGTTTTTATTCTTGAATGTAAATTTCATTGTTTTTACAAAATCCCGATGATTACCTAGGTAGTTGGAAACTTGGTATTACTTTATAGGTTTAGAGGAAATTCTTAATAACTATATCTTTTTATCTCTTGAACCATGAAAAATTTTGGGAAAAAACTTTTGGTCATTAAAAGAATTTTATAGAAACAAATGGTATAGTATTTTAAAAATAGTAATGATTTTAATAGTATTGTACAAAAAGGTATTTCTTTAAAAAAAATTAAATTAGATCAAGAGCTAAAAATATTTTATCCAAACTTAAAATTGGTGCTAAAATTTTGAGTTAAAACTATGTGTTTTACTAAATTCCTCCATTTTACTATATTTTGAGCTAAGTACAAAAAAAAAATTTATAAAAAAATTGAGTGGGTCCCGGCCAGCCAAGGGCATCCTCAAGGGACAAGCCCTCAGGCCAAGGCTGAGACCCTATAGGGGCCTGAGGTACCGCCATCGGGCTCCCCATGTGCGTGCGTGCGCGTTTCAGGAGCCAGCGAGGCTGGAGCTCGGGCAGGACCGGCCGTTCATGGGTTACCCAGGTCGCGTGCGGGCCCGTGTATAAGGTCGCGGCTCGCGCTGCGTGTGGTTGGGCCAAGGCCCGCGGGGGTGGGGAGGGACCCGTGTATAAGGCCCCGTGTGGGTGTGTGTTTGTTCTATTGCACCGCTAACCGCATTGCTTGTTATTTATACCGTGCCTCAAAACGTCTCGGTTTCGATGTGGGACGCACTCCGCGCGACCAGAGCCATCCGATCGACATCCGCGTTGATCTCAGCCGCCCAGCTCTTTTTAACCACGCGATCGCCTCCACCCGCATCCGTGGTCGTTCGATCTCCCCGAGACCAGATCTCGATCGTTGGTTCATTAAACCGATCACTCAAAATTTTCTTCCCGCGCCCTCCTCAACCGTTCGATCTTCTAGGGAACTAATCCCGGCCGTCCCTTTCCCCTCCCGCGGCGACCCCATCATCTTCCTCCTCGCTACCGCAGCCGACCCGTAGACCTGCACCAAGGACACCAGGCCCCCCTCCCTCGCACCGCTCCTTGACTTCCGAGCACACCCCCTTCCTAGGTCCATGTTCGCCAGTCTTTCCCACGTCGGTCTACACCTGGGTCGGGACACCAGCAAGGCACCAAGGCCTTTTTAAAACCCCCTGCTTCGTTGAAGCCCGAGGAAGCCCCTTCCTCTTCCTCCTCCTTCTTTCCCTCGGACACCCAGCAGCGGCTCCGAGTTCCCTCCTCAGGCACGGTAAGGGGTTTTTCTTGCATTCTTACCTTGTTTCGAAATAACCTCCATTTATATACTCACGGTGTATATATATATATACATTTTATACATATATATATATATTTAAACAACACCCCCTCGGGTTGCACTTTCTTCAAAGACTTTTGCCTTTGTGTTTTTTTAGGTTGTATGTGTAAGGGTTCCTGCATGCTTATCATCCTTTAAAAGAAACATTCGGTTTATAAACAACTCACATTTACCTATATACACTCGATATATAAATAACCCTCGGTTCTGCCTTCAAGAAGTCGGCCTTCGGGTTTCCAGTGGTTGTATATGTGAGAGTGCGTATATACCTCGTTTTCCAGTTTTTCTTTCGAAACTTTTATATACTGCTCACATGTGTATATACAAGACCACCGGTTATTATACATTGTGTATATAAGGTTTCATATATATGTGAATAGTATATAAACCTTGTATAAGCACGTTTACAATTTCTCCAGGTTGTCTATTTTACGATTTTATATTTTGGTTTTAAAAAAAAAATATATGTATATGTATATATATTCATATCTCAACCCCGTTTTTTGATTTATATGGTATGTATATATATATCTAGTTAGTGAATGTGTTCTCCCTACTTAACCCGATCTGTTTTGGGCATCAATATTTAGATGAAATTTTTAGATATATTTGCAAACTATGCCCTTTTGGTTTAAGTGAAGATATGTTTGTAAAACCTTAATCTTCTTACACATGGTTACATTTATAAAAAAACTGTTATGGATTTAGTTTCAACCATGTAATTGAATTATGATTGGAAACTTTGAGTTACTTATGGGATTTAATATACTTTTCCTTGAATTGTGTAAAACCCATATATGCACTTCGGGTATATATATGTGCACGTGTGTATATGTTTATAATATTATTTTCTTTTATAAATAGAAGGACTTAAACTGTTCTTGGATGCTGGGATGATTTTATATGAATTGTGTGATTGCTAAACCAACATGTTTTAAAATACACACAAATGGACATGTTTTACCAAAAAGTCTTATCTAACAATTCCCTGATGAGTTTTATGATAAAACTTGTATTTTGATCCAAGGGCCCGTTTACAACCGTAATTGATTTCATGTGTTTTTCTTAAGATTTTACCTTTTTCCAATGATTTATAATGACAAAGATTCATCATTTAGTATAATTCTGTTTATATGCCTTAGTGAAAAGGATGTTTTATTAAACTATGTATGTCATTAATTTGTCCTTGCCTTTTTCTTAGTGAGAACTGTCACATCATATAAAGTGTGTAATGATTTATTAATTATGTTAGTTATTATTTACATAATTCATTTTTATGACATATCACTAAATGGATTAAGAAATTGGATTACCCAAAGTGGTATGGGACACTTTGGGTAAAATTAAAATGAATGAGATGTTCAAGGTGGTATGGGACATCTTGAATTACGTACCATTTCAATAAAGCATGAACGATGTGGCTCACATGATAATAAAGGAAAATTTAAGGGTGTGCCCTGATAGCGCTCCAATGCATTGGGTAATGATGTAACCACAAGAGATTACAATTTTCATGATACCTTGGTGAATAACCTTGGTAATTTTCAAATGACACCTTGGGGATGGACCTTGGTGAAACGAAACAATTGTCAATATTAAATGTTGATGCCACATAATTCAAGTCATATAACAAGTTTTCCGAGATGAAGTTCATTCATGACTGATGTCTTTAAAGTTTGTATAAAGTTAATAATTCCCTAGTTTTAAGCTTGAAGCATGCCTAGTGTTATCACATAATAGAATAGTAACCAGCATATGAACATTTAGTTGTTTCCTTGTGCGCAACTCTGATTATGCATTACTTTTAACTGTTTAAATTTATGCTCATGTAAATCACATGTATTACTTGTTTATAACAACCATTATCACTCCTTCATGAATTGACGTATTCGTTTCATGTTTTTCTTGAAAACTTTGATTAAAGCATTGTTATGTTTGGTGTGTTAAAATATTTCATAGTTCAAATTATTTTAAAATAATGTTTTCAAATGTTACAGTATTTTCAATTCCTTTTAAAACCCCCCTTACTGAGTATTTCAATGCTCACCCTACGTTTTGATTTAAAATTTTCAGGTATCAGCTTTTTAAAGATGGATGGTTTCAGAAGTTTCTGGTTTCCCAGAACTCGAACCCTACACGATCATCTGTATGGGACATGATGTGTTGTTAACAAAGTGTATTTATCTTAAAAATAACACATCATGTTCAGAAGGCACCGACTCCTATGGTTATCTGGGGTCGGGGTCTCTACAAATATTGTCATTAATACATGTCACGAGTCATGCATTTTTATTTACGGATGAAAACTGTAACATAGAATGTTGTTAGGATGTACAGAAAAATGGGTGCCTCATGAGTGGCATTTTATTAATGGATAACTCAATGAAGGATTTATAAACATCCAAAAAATGGAAGAGAAAATTCCTTCCTCGACATATACATTAATAGAATGCCACTCATTATGAACACAATGACCCTACCTCCCGCGAAATTTCTACATGATAGTTTTCATTAGTAAATCACAGTGCGTGAGTCATGACAAGTATTAAGGACTAAATTAATGGTTATGTATCATAACACATGAATGTATATAGGAATATCAAATGACACAAAAACATTCGTATTTCTTACTTGCCTGTATGTTCTCGTAATCTAATTTATTGGAGATAACCATCTGCAAACTTCATGATTTGAAGTATCATTTTCTTACTAGTACTCACATATAATGTCTTCCTGCTATGTGTCCCATCATTGTATGTCATCCCAACATATAAATTTATATAAGAATATTTTTATATCATTTCATGGTTCTAATCATATAGTGGAACTACCATGTCATTAACAATGCAACAAATACTCTAAAACATTATTACATAATAGTCATTCAGAAAAATGAAAAATATGTACTAATAATTTTAATAATTAAATACATTAAATGAACATGTAATCAATGTAAAACCATTTTTTTCAAGTACACCAACACTTAAAAACTCCAACTTGGACTACAGACAACTTCATACGTCATTCAGTACATTATACCTCACATGGTAACCATGTTTCTTCTTTGTCAATGCTTATTCCAAGGGGTCCACCCCATTGTTTTCTGGGGAAATACTTATCACTACAACTTCACCTCTCTCAAAAAAATTCCTTGAAGTGATGATAAATTATATGAATGTTCTTCTTCTGTTGATGTGACCTTGGCTCATTTTTGAGAGCCACCGTTGCATTGTTGTAACAGTAATGTGTGGTGGGATATTTACTACTATGTAACACATTCATCTACTGAATGAAGCTTCACATCAAAATTGATTCATTAGTTACCTCAGAATCTAGGATATACTCAGACTCTACTATAGAATCTATGAATACACTCTTCGTTGAGATCATCCAGTTCACTGCACATATAAACAAATTGAATATATATCATGTTTTCAAATTCATGTCATCGTGATCATTCTATAAAAAAACATTTGAATATCCTCTGATGACTACATTCGCAACTCTTCTATAAACCAAAAACATTTCCTTAGTAAAACTAAGATACATTAGGATAGTTTTAACCGTCATCCAATGGCGGTCACCTTGGTCATCTTTATATATTCCTACCACACTCAATGCATATCTGACATCCAAAATAGTACATTGCATTGAATACACGACTAACCGAATTGTTGATGTGTATGGAGTCTTATTCATTATGATTCTTTCATAATGTGTCTAAGAACACATTTTCATGGAAATATGGATTCCATGTGACTCTAGAAATGACCCCCTATTGAATTATTCTATTATAAATAACTTTAGTATATAATCATTGTATGTACATTGACATAGGACCAATAATATCACAGATCTATCACAATGGATCTTGATCTCAAGAATATATGTTTCCTCAACCTAGTCGTTCATGGAAAATGATTGATTCAACAATTCCTTGAGAGACTACATGACTAGTATCTTATTTCTAATAAGTAATATGACATCAACATATACTATTAGGAAAACGATTTCACTCCAACTAATCCATTTGTTTACACATGGATCACATTCATTCATGATAATAAAATCCTTAGGGATTAATCAAAACAAATGTTCCATGACCTTGATGGATCCATTAATCCATAAATGTATTTCTACATTTTTCACATCTTATTGGAAAACATTGGTGTCATAAACCCTTCAGGTTTTGTCATGTAGACATCTTCATAAAGGTTCCCATAAAGGAAGGCAATTTTGACATCCATATTCAAAATCTCATAATCATGGTATATTACATTGTCCAATTGAATTATGTTGGATTCCATAATTGAAACCTATCATAAGGTTTCATCATAGTCAATAATTTGATGTTGCTTGAACCCTTTTGAAAATGTGTGTGCCTTATAGATACCGACTTGTCTTTCCATGTCCAGTTTCTTTGTGAATACCTAGTTTCAACCCATTCACTTTACATCAACTAGAAAAACTATGAAAATAAAAATGTGGTTTTAGTACATGTAATCTATTTAATAATTAATGGATTCTTAACACATGGAAACATTTTCCCCACTCACTACATAATTTTTATTTATAGGATCATTATTATCAACTAATAATGAGTTCCCATCATCAGTAAATAGAAAACAATACCATTTTGGTTCTCTATCCTCTCTTATACACAGACACAACTCATAAGTCTCCGGAACAGTTCTTTCTTCTAGAGGGTTTTGTGGAATCTGTTCATGTCCCTTTTCTCTTTTACCTAGATAATCAACATCATCGAATTCTATCTCAATCCCACTACCTCATTCAGATATTTTCTCCCTCTAAAAGGATATGGAATGTATTTACACTATAACCTTTTTATGAGATTTTGTATAGGTTATATTACCTTGTTTCCTTGGTTTATCCTAGAATGGTACAAATTGTCCCTCGCCATGCAAGATTGTTAACTAAAGAGGAATTAACTAGCGCATCACTTCCCCACACATGTAAATTCAATAATATATATTTCACTCCACTCTGGAACTCATGTGAATTGCTATTTAATTATTGAGTTGGTACATGGTTTAGTATGCGCATTGCTGTTTGTAACGTATATCCCCAATAGGATAATAGAAGACTCACATGATACATCATTGATCTCACTGTGTCCATGAAGGTGTTGTTCCACCATTCACATACACAATTCCACTTGGCTGTGTATAGAGGAGTAAGTTGGGATAGGATCCCAAAATCACATATGTAATCAATGAAGTCTTCATTATGATATTATCCACCTTAGTGTAAGTGGAGTTTCTTAATTTTCTTACCAAGATGGTTCTACAATTCATTGTTTTTTTCATTTAACATATCAAATTAATTGGACGTATACCTCATTGTGTAGATATATCAATATCAAATAAAATAATCAGTAAAAGTAATGATGTATGTGTAAACTCCCCTTGAAACAATTGGAAATGGTCATCACTCATCGGTATGAAACAATTCAAGAAGTTCTTTAGTCCTTTCACCTTTCCCAATAAATGGGTCTTTTGTCATTTTTCTTTGTAATCAGGCATGACATAACCATGTGGTTCTTGATCAAATGAATATAAATATCAATTTTTATGTCACGTTGTCATGATCATATCATTTACATGAACTAGTAGGTGATTCCAATGTTGGGTGTGGTATGAGTCATGTGAAGTATCTTTTTTATCGATTTCAATTCCATGGATTGTGTTGTTTAACATGTAAAAACAATTGTATAAATGTTCCCATACAAAACAAATTTTCTCTTTGTAAAAGAAGAAACATTCATATAAAATCTTGAATACAAATCAATATTTGTCTAACATGGATACATAAATAATGTTTTTAGTTACACAATGCTCGTAACAACAACCCATTAACATCATGATCAACCTAGTTGGCAACGTGAGGTGGTTGTCATCAAATGCTACAACATCATGTCTATCATATCTGGATGCTCGTAGATCTACCTCTCGTTAGCCAATATTCCTAAATCTACTAGTTTCTTGTATTTTGATACATATTCAAGAACCAAAATATGTAACTGATACACAATTTGTATAAATTTATAGATTTCAATCGTTTAAAAATGCACCTAATTCTTACCCTTGTTTATTAGGTTGGGTGCAGTCTGTATTAAAGTGTCCCTTCTTGACATATTCGAAACAAAAAGCCTCCTCTTCCCTTTCATCCCCTTTGATCATCCATTTCGTTGAATGACATGAATTATATTTGGGCATAAATCTCTTCCCCTTCCAATTCCTCTTAGTCATTATACATACATAACGATTTTATCACTTCATATCATTGTCCACATGGAAAATGGGGGTAAGAATATCATATATTGATTTTTCAATGTTGTTCATATTTATAGTTAATACAAATTTAACGAATCCATGAGGGAGTGATGCGAGAATGAGATCGGTTCCCAGTTCTTCATGGTGTTTAAAATCTAGAAACATGAGCCGATGAATGTATCCAATTATCTTGACTACATGAGACCCAGTCGGGGAACCCTCTCAATGATTACTCTGAAAGAGTACATTTGAGATCTCAATCATTTATTTTATTGGTATCTCCTGGTAAATACCAAGGAGGTTCTCGATCGTGCTATAAGAATTCATGTTTTTATGAGACTTTATGAACACACTTGACATTTATGACAAATCAATCTTATAACATCGATCATGTTGTTCATATGTATCTCATAAGCAAGAAAATTCTCATAACTCAACACTTTATAAGGTGGATCATGTAATGTTGATTGTTGTATGTAAGACTTCCGTTAATGGTGTAGGATAAGCAGAAGGTGTCTAAACAATTCTTGGATGATATAACCTGTGAGGATGTTGTCATTATTCAGAACAGATCATATGGATTGTGTGGTGTATGAACTTCTTATTTTTATTCAAAAATTAAAAAATATTATCATTAATACTTTATTTTTAAAATTTAATTAGAAATAATATAAATTAATTAACTCTACCATTATATTATCAGGTCCCAATGGCCATCACCAATGAACATGGAATGTTTCATTTCCATGACATTATATTGGAAAGGATCCATATTCCCATTAGAATATCCCAAACAAGGGTTGGTCAAGCTATTATAAGGTATTTTGGTAGGAATGTCTATTCCAACTATGGGCTTCTAGCTCTTTGTCCTGTAAAGTGGACTCCCCAATCCTAAAATCATGACATTGGATTTCTCAACTCGTTCCTCAATTATTACACCATGTCTCGAAATGAATGCTCCTCTTGATGTAATATGGTTATGTATACCTGAAACCATTCATAAGGGCTTCATGAATAAAATTATGTGTCCTCAAACAAGTTGTTTAAACACATATTTTTATTGATTTTTTCCCTTAATCAAGTCACAACAGGCTTGATCTGTCAATATATTTTATTTGAGAGATTGTTATCTCTTATGTGTGAATTTCATATTATCATTATCACATGCATGTTAATATTAAGTAGAAATTAATGAAGTTAATAACCATGTCTTGTTAATATTTAGGCATAATTCTTGTCTATTTTAAATCCATATTTCATGCATGATTATTTACTTAATTATGTGATAGGGACAACACATTCATAATAAAAAACCATGAAACTAATCGATATGAAATAAAGAGAACAATCATGATATTTTCTAATGGATAGTTTAACTAGAGGTTGATAAACTATACCTGACCTATGAGAGAAATAACTTGAACTTATTGGGTTCTCTTTACATCATTTCACTTATCAACCTACGTATCCCCAGGGATTGGTTTTCTCTCAACTCCTGCTTGAATCGCCACAACTAGCATGGGATTTCCATCCATTGCATATTTCTTTTATTAACTCAAATGCAGGAGATGATTAGAATATAGGGATTATATAAAATAAAACATGGGCATATAGGATTTACATATTAATGACGGGAAGACTTGCATGCGAAAAAAATTAAATTAAATAAATTAATTAATAGAAACCATCCTCATACCATGGTCTTGGTATAGCTCATTATCATCCACTCATGTATGGATATTTATGCATAAAAAAACAAGCATTCAATATATTAATTGTTATTGTATAAGATATTTCATGCATGAATAAATTAATTATCATCATTTATTAATCAATTGTTTTATTTAAAACCATTTTCTAAATTTCATAGAGATTATCATCCATCATATTTTTTTAAAAAAATAAGTTCATTTAAAATTATCATTGTACATAACATTTACCGTTGAGATAACCAGTGGAATTAATATTCATAAATAAACATTGATTAGAAATAAAAATTAAACAATTTTTAAATTAAACACAAATATATATAAAACATCTATCACTCATTGTGCCTCAGATTTACTCCTACACAATGGTACACATCTCATGGGTTTTTATAATATAATAAGAAATTTTAATAAATCTGTATAATTTTGATGAGTACACAGTGTGTATATCCAACTAAATGGTGTTTATTTTTTTCTCCATATGATGTAAACACCAGAAGAAACGAGGTGTGATTGTACATGGGACATCTTTGGAGTACACTATGTGTCTAGTAGGCCACATTTTCTATAGTTCCACATTTAAGAGTCTCCATCTGGGGAAGCCATGTACGTGGTACATGGCTCCAAACTAACCTGGAGGGACTACACGTCTTGTACAGTGGGCCACATGGCGTGTAATCCAGATACCATGTGCCACCTGTTCCCGGTCTACAAATAGAGTCATTATGATTTAGATAAACTCCAATTAAACAGCTAGGTTTGGTGGACAAGACTTGGGGAATTGAACCCGGGATACACGATGTGTACTGATGAATATATGTCGTGTATTCTTGTGTTGTTGGTCTAGGATCCTTTGGATCTTCCATATTATATCCTCTATTTTATTTTAATAAAAATTAAAAGAAAAAGATCATTTCTGTAAGGTGAATGAGAAACAAAAGAGAAGGAACGGATCTTGAGATTTTGATTTTGTAAAAAGATTAACATGATTTGAAACAACTAAATTATTAATTTCATAAATAATCAAAAATATATTTAAATAATTATAAACTATGATGTGACCCCTTAGATACAAATGAAATATCTGGTCGCAGCAGAAGCATGGTTAGGACGAAACCATAAAACATTGCACGTATAGGAGTTTCTACATTACTAAGGATGAAGGTGTAAAATTATACAATTTAATAAGTTGTACCATTAGGATATACATTAAATTGAGTATTCCAATGAAATATTTAAATAATAATGTTTAGACATTGGGTGAGACTCCAATGGTCCATATGCGTTTACAGAAATATTCATTTTCTATTATTTGTATTTTCTGAGCCTGTGTAGGGTCCTGAAAAATCTGTGAAGGAGAATGAGAATCCCCTTAATTCAAGAGAGGATTCTACCCAATTTCATTCGAGGAATTGGTCAAAAATGTGAGTAATAGTCAATGGTTGGAAAAAGACAAACTTCCCCATGTACCGGTCAAATGTTGATGGTACGTGGTCAGTTCAGCAAGTCACCCCCTCCATGGACCGTTGTCATTCGTCGAACAAAGGCGGGGACCCTCCGTGGGCACGTAGCAAGATGGGCACCAGGATGGTCCACCATCACGAGCTTCCCCCCACTTCAGACCACTTTTGTTCATGTAATATATGTGGGGACCCTCCGTGGGTGCTAAGTCGGACGAGCACCAGGACGGTCCACCGACACAATCTGCCCCTGCAGCGAACCGCTTCAATCGGCCCGGACCACGTATGCCATTTTTCACGGAACAGAGGTGGAGACCTTCGCTATAGCAGAGCCCTCCCGGAACTAGTTTGGTTTCCATGGGAGGTACACTCAATGCCCACAAGAGTTGCGGATTGACCATGTCATTTATAAACCGGGTTTCCAGTCATGGGCCACCTCAAAAGTGCCTCATGACCACAAATAAATCTCTTTCACCACACTATAAAAAGAGATCGAGTGGGTGAAGAGGGGGATCGATCATATTTGGGTGGAAGGATTTTGAAGGAAGGGGCTTAGGATTTCAAAAACAACGAACTTCCTATTTGCGAACCAGAATATGTATGAAGCTGGAAATGAATTAAAATGAAACCGGAAAACTCATGACAAATTGTTCAACCACAAACTTATAATAAAAATAAAAAAATAAGACCATGAGCCATGGACCCTCCCCGGATGTACTCCCCACAGACTATGGAGTCCATGCCCATTTTTTGATCCGACACACCATGTAGCACCCTCCTATGTGGGCGAAGCCCTGACAAATGAACCCCCAATTAGCGTCGTCCATGGTCGTTGCTGCTTGTGTGGACTCCACCACATACCAACATGGTACGCAGGATGAACCCGAGGCCGTGTACCACCAATGTATGTGGGATGCCTCTTAGTCCACGTACCACCCTGGTACGCAGACAGCCTCTCCAACTACGTATCACCACCTATGTGGAAGGCGCCACTCCTCATACAACCATGTGGCCAGCCATCTCCTTCTGTGTTCACATTCCCCGAATCAGATAAAAATCTTCCAATCCGGACTGATCCTTCACACCCCCCTCATTGGCCTATTCTCCGGCCCCAAGCCAGTGCCTCTACCGAAGCCACCAGATCCATTTGATGAAATATCAAGGTACATTATCTCACTACTTTTAGTTCACATACCCACGATATATGAGATCAAATGGGTTTCTCCAACACTTGAGCGGGTTTTTGAAGTATTCCTGGAATCACATACCCACGGTAGTGTAGGGCCTGTGCCCGAGAGTCCCCTTTTTGCCTCTCCACATTCCAGGAGTTGGGGACCCCGCATGAATCCCATTTTGATTATATAAGTGAGTAATTTTCCCATCTTCTGAGTGTGATAGGGAAGCCTCCTTTGTGTAAACCATAGCCTTTCTTCAAGGAGGTGGCAACCATGCACCTCCGTATATCCCTGGTGCCATGAACCAAGAGGGATGATGGACAAAAGGGTACCCTTTCCCTCTCCCTCAGGGCTTCTTCAACATTGGGCCTCAATCCTGGAGTATGTTCCAATCACCATTTCTCTAGGCCGCTGCATGAGTAAGCCCCACTCTGCTTCCCACGGACGCACCTTTCATGAAAAGATCGACAGGTCTCTACTACCTATTGTTTATCACACCGAGCATGACTCACGTTGTCTTATTGGAAGCACTGAACCTTACCCCAACCTCATGTGAACTACGATGACTTTGATCCTTGTAAAGGAATGTAACGTAGGAAGACTCTTTGAGGTTCAAGCCCACCACTCAGCCATTCCAACCTCCTTCGTGTCGGTTCACTCTCATCCCACATGATGTTAAACTGTATCCCTAATCCATTCCGAATGACGATGACATTGTTCCATGTCATGGCATGGAATGTAGGAATCCTCCATGGGGTTATATCCCAACAAACCATTGGCCCCGACCACATTCGTGTCAGTGTTCCAAGCCCCACCATCTTGGGCCACCTCATAGTGTAAGCCCCATTCTTCATCCTATATGACGCTAAACTGCACCACCTAACTATCTGGATTCTAATTCCTCTAATGAGGATATGTAGGAAGCTCGTATTATGGGTTTGATCCAAAATCCCATGTCATTATCTTTCCCCCTGGATGAAAATAAACATTAGAGCACCCAGTTATAAGGCTTCAAACCAGTGTCGTCACAGTGAGTCCAAAGTCCTCAGAGTCATTAATCCAATGAGGGATGGTAAACCTCATTCCTAAATGATTCTAAATCCCTGCTTTCAGCTGACCATTTCCAACCAGGAGTAATCTGTGGATACTATTCATGGGTATAAACCAATGAATCATGAATATATGAACATGTATTAAATTTATTAGAGACTACTGTAACATGTATTAATTCCCCCCCCCCCAAGGGTGCGATGAGCTTGACTTCCCATCCTCTCGAACAATGTGCGTTCTTAAGCATTGATAGCCAAATCACCCGACAAATGCCTACCATTGGAATGCAGGTCCACATATCGTTGGATATGGAAGCATTGGGCGTTTCATAACAAAGACAGATATAACCGAACATAGAGATTAAGTGGAGCTAAGACCTATGTGAGATCGACAGTCGGGCGAGTCGGTTCACTCCATCGGATTCGTTGCGAAACAAAAATTGGTCAACCCAATGAGAATCTTTAAACAAGCAGGAAGATTTAACCTAATCCCTCTATGTTACCCTTTATACTCATAAGGGGGGCCAATCAACATCATTAATTACGCAAGGGATCATGAGATGCTGCATTGATGGGTTTGTTGTTTGTATTTTTTAAAATATTTTATAGGTACCAACCAGAACACCCTTCAATCCAGTGCCATCACAGATGAACTCATATACATGTACATCGAACAATGAAATGACATGACATCCTCACCAACGAAGGACCATGGAGCCTAGGCAACGTCTTCAACACTCGGACTCATATGTGCTGATCCGAGAGTATCACATGAACAGTACTCTCCCGAAGGATGACGCGGCCATGCACGCCCTCAATTCCGCAAATACTCGCAAGTCACCTGCCCAGCAGCGATGGGGAAATCAGATCCATATGGCTCTTATTGCCATCTCAAACCGTTTTGGGAGTCTATCTCCAGAACGAGACATCACGTAACTCCCTTATCATAGGGAGGCGGATGAGGTCAACACTGAGTACTTCATCCCCACTGAATGGGGGTTTCTCTCTAAGGACCCCACCAGAAGACATCATTGTAGTTACGCGACGAATCAATGTCCTCATGCTAAGTAGGATTTCTACCTGAGGAACCAAGCCCACGTTCCCCAAGCTACAACACCTCGAACCGCCCGATGAGGGAGACAAACAAACAAAAGGGGTTGGTCATAACACTTATACTTTGTAATTTACTGGGGTGTATTTTATCATCCACATCCATGTTTCCTCAATATGTAATTTAATTTCCATCCACCTACAATTGTTTAAATCCAATTTTACCCTACCGTGAGTTTTTAGTAAAAGATATTAAAGGAATATTTTGTCGTTTTTCGTACGTGGTACTTTTTGACATTCCCGACAAAAGTATGAGTAGAATGTATTTTTATCTTATACAGAATGAATGGATTTTTAAAACATTATTTCCAAGAAGATTCCTTTACAAGTTTTAAATTTTATTTTTAATCAACTTCTTTTAGTTTATAATTGTATGACATGTTAATAAAAGAGAAATTTTTTTGAAGTAGAAAGGATATTTTCCTCTAGAATGGAGTTCAAATGTTTTAACAAAATTATTTTCCATCTAAGATAATAATTGGTTCTGTTTCTATCCCTATTATTACATTGATTTGATGTATCGCAAGCAGGCAGATACAGCTTCCCAATCCTCCAAAGCCCGCCATCCAGATATGGAGCCATCATATGAGCAGCCGCGCATCCCCACCGATCCCCATCCTGCTCGTCGCTCACACATGACCGAACCTACTGTGTAGGCACCTCTCCCCGCCCTGGGTTGCGCTGCCCACCAACCAGATATGGTGGAGACCAAGCACAGGAAGGACCAGCTCCTAGAAGATGCTTCTGACGCCTACCATCCCGATGTTGTGGCGATCAACGAAGCCCACCATTCAGCTGTAGAGGAAATTGACAGGCAGTCACATCTCCCTACCAACAATGGCCACCAACTCGATACGGTGGGAATCCAATATATGGAGGGCCAGCTCCCTATGAATGCAAGTAATGTTTGCCATCCCAATGTGGTGGAAAACAAAGAGATAAACCGGAAAATCATTCCACAATGGTAGACTCGTTCATCTGCCCCGACACAAGAGAATTGCCAGTACCCTCTTACCATAGGAGGACTGGATCATGATATTCCTAATCCGATAAGAGAATGGGCCTTCATAAACTTTCAAGCCAAATATGTCTCACTGCATATCCTAGAAAAGATGGAGGAGATGGTATCGATTCCAGATCATATCTTGCAGACTTTCCAGAAAGTAATTGCATTAGTGGAAACAACAAGGAATCGGCCTCGTGAGCTCATCTACCCAATTGAGGTGAATCATCTATGAGATGAGATAGCTGCCTCGAAGAAGATATGCATCCTTGCTTTCTCCCAAGAGGGTCTTCATCCATATTCCACCACGCAAGGGCAACCAAATAGAGCAGCATCACTCATTCAAACTGGGACACACTCGTCCATCAAGGTGGATGCTCCAGAGCAGGCATATATCCCTTCTAAATTTGAAGATGTTCATCGAAATTTCATGACAGCATCGCAGTACCCAATTATAAAGGGACCCAATAGTGAAGGCCATTATCAATAGTAGATGGTCCCTTATTCCAACAATAAATCACCTCAAACACGACGAAGGCAACTAGAAAATAAAGAGGGTGTTCATGACATCACTATGCAAGAATCTGGGGTTCCATATGCAGCAATGCACATATTGAAGGCTCAAAAACCTACCCTCCCATTACAATATTATGGGAGTGGAAGTAGAAGTCGCGAAGGTCATCCCCACAATCTTACTACCAGCAACACTGAAGGTCCTCCCCAGAGCACCCGCAGGGGACTCCTCCATGGGCATATAATGATCGATCATGAGAGCTTCTCTTTCGATGCAAATAACGGATGCCTTCTGCATGACTAGAAGATCGAGCAGCAAGAAAGCCCTCCACTAGTTGGGGTCCACCCTGAAGGTCATCTACCGGGTATACACTACAAACATTCTACGTGCGGTGGTACCATAGATTATGATTGTAGTCCTCGCTATCATAGTCGCAACTACGAAGACCCTCCTCGCAGTGACGTCTCATCGTGACAAAAAGGCTCCCCACTTGTCGTGGTCTGCCTTGAAGGTACTCCCCCGGGCTTACGTTGCAACAACACTCAGTGAAGCGAGGTATCAGATCATGGTGGTAGTCTTCACCACTCTGATAACAGAAGTCCTCCCCGTAGAGACGTCAAGAAACGAGAAGGCCCTCCCCTCATTACAGTACATTCTGAAGGCCCTCCCCAGGGTGTATTCCGCAGACATTCTCCCTGCGGCAGCTGTGATGGTTGTTCACTCCACCACGACCGCCATTGTGAAGGTACTCCCCATGATGGCCCCAAGAAACAGGAAGGTCCTACCCTTATCGTAGTGTATCATGAAGGTCCGCCCCATGATACACATCAAACATCAAAGCATGATGGTCATCCTCACAATGATGGTAGTTGTTGTGAAGGCCCTCCCCATAATAATTATATGCAGAAAGAAGGTCTTCACCTCACTACGACATTCCTTGGAGGTCATCCCCAGGGTATGCACTGCAGAAGTCCACTATGCAGTGAGGCGTCCAACAGAAATGGTATCCCTCGCCGTTACAACACAGATAGTGGAGGCCCTCCCTGCCTAGATGTCCTTCATAGTGAAGGTACTCCTATAACGACACATACATTACATAGAATGTTAGTACATCAAAATTTAAGTACACTTGTTACAACATATAAAAAAATCACAAAAGGATCATATAGGTATAGTGTCTTTAGAAACATTGAAACATAAAAAACTGGTTCATAAAGAATCTACATTGTCTCCAATTTATTTCATCATATCTATAGTCCATATTGGCATATAATACTTAATAACCTTCTTCCTGACCTAGGGAAAGAAAACATACAAAAGGGTGAACTCAAATTTTAAGAAAGGGTAAACAAAAGAAATATCAATCACATCATATTCATAAGAACATAACATTTTGGAAATCATACCCTACAAAAGAGATCATAATTTCATAACATGGTATAAATCATGGCAGTGAAATGAAATCAAAATAATCATAACATAAAACATGAAGCTTTGTTGCATACACACATAATCATATAGAATCATTTCTTATTAGCCAGGACTCATTGCCAAGACTATCTTAGTGGACAAAGTCCATTTCTGAACTGAGTTTATTCCTCGTTTCAGTCATGTTTCACTGAACTGGTTTAACCTGCCGTTCCAGCCATGTTTATCTCGTGAGATATAAAATCTTTACCCAATGAATTGGATGGATATAGAGGTCCCACCTATCTTATAATGATACCATTCTTATGGGTGCCACAAAATCATCAACCATACATCATATCATAAACCATGTAATAAAAATGGGATTCTTAAACATCGTGAAATCATAAAACAATTCATATAAGATAAAGGAATTCATAAAAATAATTCCATAACAACATAATCAAATCAATGTAATAATAGGGATTGAAACAGAACCATTTATTATCTTAGATGGAAAATAATTTTGTTAAAACACTTGAACTCCATTCTAGAGGAAAATATCCTTTCTACTTCAAAAACATTTCTCTTTTATTAACATGTCATACAATTATAAACTAAAAGAAGTTGATTAAAAATAAAATTTAAAACTTGTAAAGGAATCTTCTTGGAAATAATGTGTTAAAAATCCATTCATTCTGTATAAGATAAAAATACATTCTAATCATACTTTTGTCGGGAATGTCAAAAAGTACCACGTACGAAAAACGACAAAATATTCCTTTAATATCTTTTACTAAAAACTCACGGTAGGGTAAAATTGGATTTAAACAATTGTAGGTGGATGGAAATAAAATTACATATTGAGGAAACATGGATGTGGATGATAAAATACACCCCAGTAAATAACAAAGTATAAACAATCTCGGATAAAAATGAGATTGTGATATTTTCCTTACCTTAGGTCTGATTTGCTTCCTCAGTGTCTGAACCTCATGTATAATGATATAAATAATGTAATTGAATTATTACATAATCATACTCATTGTTATGATATCATATATGGTCATATTTTTAGCTTATTATCAATAATATTTCATTGCTACTTGTTATTTGGGTGTTTATTACTTTTTGTTCTTATGCATGTTTTGTTGAATAAATTCTTATTCTTCTTTTTAGGTTATAGATACCTCGATTCCATAATGGTATTGGTGTTATATATATCATATTTATTCACTCAATTCATTTATGTAATCATTATTCAATTAAAATCATGTAGAAAGAGTCGCATCACATCATGGAGACGGTATTCCGTACGTATGCACGAGTGATGATATCATTACCATGATCGTGTAAATGTATTGGAGTGTATGTATACTATTTCAGAATCAATATCAAATTACAATAATCATATATATATTCATTATTTACACCATTATACCCATCGAAGTAAGGTGGTGGTGGAAAATAGATTACACCACGGCGTGGAGACGGTATTCCAAACGCACGCACGCGCGGTGATTTCGTTTTCCAGAGGATGGATAGATGGTGAAATAGGGTTGTTTCATTAATATAATAACATATCAGTATATAATTTATATTGAAGTTATAAATTCATAATTAAACAACTAAATAAGAATAAGTGGAAGAATAAATAAATTTGAAAGAATAGGTAACCGACATTACATCTTCTTTGAAGCGCTTCTCTGAGACCTCATTTTAGGGCTCCATAATTTGACTTTGAAGAAGAAAAGGACCTATAGGATGTTCTAGGGAAGTTTAGAGGATAAATTTTAAGGGGTTGGACGAGTTTGAAGGCTCAATGTGTTATGAGTAAGAGAGATAGGAGGTGCCCTTTTATAAGGGGGGAGAGGGGCTCCTTTGGAATATCTAAAAATATTATTTTATTATAAAGCCATATTCGGTTTTAAATAGCTCCAATTTGATTTATTTCGAAACTATGGTGGGGATGGGTCGAAATCCTCTCATCCAATAGAATTTGGACAAGTTTAGTTTATTATTTTAACCTTATCATTTAGATTAAACTTTAAGTTAGATAATTATACTTTTACCGTGTCTTTTTGTGTTCTAACACTAAAAGGTTAATAAGCTTACTATAACAAGCCAAAAGAACCCCAAGTTGTTTATTATTAATATATATAACCTTATCTAAGTCAATCTGCCAAACCTTAGATTTTTAGGAATAAAATAGCAATTAATAATATAATATTTTTTTAAAGACTATTTTATGTCAATTTTGACACTATTTAGTAATTGATTTTTGTGAAAATCATAACAGGATGATTAGTTCGAAAAAAGATAATTAAATAAATACTAACATGTAATGTTAACCTATAAAATTAGTGGAATTCATAAAAAGTCTCAAATTGCATTTATTTGGTTATTTATAATATCAATTATATCAATATTTTATTAATAAGATAATTACTGCATACTTTTATGTAATAAATAAATTAAATTATTTAATGTCTAAAAATTAAAAATAAAATACCATTATGTATTAAATCTCTTTATCATTCTAATGAATATTTATAGTCTAATTTATCTCATTTATAACCCTATATTAATAATTATTTACTTATTAAACATTGATTTTAACTATTTTAACCCTTCTTTAAATAAATTAATAATAAATGTCCTAATCTAATCCATGTGGGCATAAATGGTCATATTTTATTCCTAAGGTTGTTTTTGGTCTAATTACACTTATCCAATAGAATTAGGACATGTTTTAGGGTAATAATAATATCGATTTTATTCTTAATTACCCTATTTACTTTTAACCGTGGTAAATAAAAGTAATAAGTCACTATTCACCAAAATTTATTTTCACCTCATTGAACAAAATTTTACTTACTGACATCAACCGTGTCTCTCGGATTTTCGAAATTCCACTCACAGAAGCGGTAAAATTATGTTTTATGTAAATTTGCAAATTCTCCTAGGAGGTGGCTAAAAGACGGTGAAAAGATCAATAAAATTTTTATATATCTAAAATTATTATAAATTTACTTCAATGAAGTACATTGAACTTATATAAGTATTATGTATCAATTTTGACCAAAAATAAATTTAAATAAAATAAATAATTATTTAAATAAAAATTCAGTTTTTAAATAGTAACCTAGTGTTTTCATTATTCATCAAAAATTGAAAGTTTCCAGAAAAATACCAAAATTTCACCCTAAAAAAATTTCGATATTCCGAATCCAAAAATGAAGTCCATTTTGAAAAATAAAATTAAAAAAATTTCAAATAGTGGTTATTACTATTCATAATGACTAGTTTTAATAATATTTTAATAGCATATCGTTGTTTAGTGGAAATCAATATTGTGTATGATGCAAGCTATCAAGGAAGGTCGCGATTGAGTGTAAAGCATGAAAATATAGTGTTGTGTGTAGTGAAAGATTACTTTTATGAATTATTTATAATAAAAACAATATATTTCTTATAAAAGTCTTGGGTGTTACATTCTACCCCCCTTAAAATGAATTTTGCCCTCGAAATTCATCACTTGTAATAAACAGATGAGGATACCTCTCCCTCATCATATCCTAAAGCTCCCATATAGCTTATTCTAATTGGTGGTTATTACTTAAAACATTCACCAAGTGAGTGGTCTTGTTCTGTAGGACTTTTTCACTACGATCGAGAATCTCTATCGACTTTTCTTCATAAGAAAGATCTTGTTCCAGCGGTACAACTTCTGAGCTGAGTACATGTGAAGGATCAGGTATGTACTTTCTCAGGAGAGATACATGGAACACATCGTGAACTTCAGAGAGATTTGGGGGAACCGCTAATCAGTAAGCAACCTTCCCAACACGATCCAGTATTTCGAAACAACCAATATACCTAGGGCTCAACATTCCCTTCTTTCCAAATCTCATTACTCTCTTCCAAAGAGATATTCATAAGAACACTTTATCACCCACTTAATACTCTAAGTCTTTTATTCGGTTGTCGGCATGACTTTTTTGTCGACTCTGAGCTGCTCTTATGTGTTGTTGAATAGATCTAACATTTTCTGCCATCTCATCAACAAGAATAGGTTCTAATAGCTTTCTATCCCAAATGTCATCCCAGAATGTTAGAGTCCTACATTTCTTTCCATAGAGAGATTCATAAGGAGCTATCTGAATACTGTATTGAAAGCAATTATTATAAGAAAATTCAACCAAAGGTAAGTGTTGATCCCAACCACCTTTGAAATCTTTAGAGTATGCTCTCATCATATGTTCTGGAGTTTGAATTGTCCTCTCCGACTGACCGTCTGTCTGAGTATGATAAACAGTGGTGGAACTCAACTCTGTATCTAGAGTATGCTGATGAGTTCACCAGAACATTGAGGTAAACCTCAGATCCCAATCAAATATAATGGAAAGTGGTACTCCATGCAATCTTACCACTTCCTTTACATATATCCAGGCAAGCTGATCAATAGAAAAATCTTCTATAATAGCAATGAAGTGTGCAGACATTGTAAGACGATCAATTATGACCCAGCTAACAATATTGCCTTTGGATTTTTTAGAAATTCTTGCGACAAAGTCTATAGTGATGTTTTCCCATTTCCATTTAGGTATGGGTAGTGGTTGTTACAACCCATTAGACTTCTATATATCAGCTTTAACTTGCTGACAGAACAAGCATCGAGAGACATAATCAACAACATCTATTTTCATTCCATCCCACCAGAAGTACTATTTCAGGTCCCTATACATATTCATGCTTCCAAGATGAATAGAGAATGAAGAATTATGAGCCTCATCCAGCAGCTCCTTCTTTAATTTGGGGATGTGAGGAACACAAACCTGATTCCTGAAAATTATTATCCAATCACAATAAAGGTTGAATTCAGGAACATTTCTCACCTTCTTTTGTAACTCTACATCTTATTTCTATGCCTCTTTAATCATAACATGTATATATGGTTGAACATTCATTTGAGAAAGATAGTATTTTTCCCCTTCCATTATAATTCCAAGATCCATCCTTTGTAAATCCATAAATATTGTATATTTTTTTATCCTCATAATGGATAAACTGGCATGGTCTTGTCAACTTAATGCATCTGCCACCTTGTTTTCTTTCCCAGGGTTGTAATGAATTGAGATGTCATAATCATTAATCAGCTCTAACAATCTTCTTTGGTGCATATTAATCTCCTTTTGGGTGAAAATATACTTTAATCTTTTATGATCAGTATAAATGTCACACCATTCTTCATAAAGATAATGCCTCCAAATCTTTAATACAAAGATTACCGTAGCTAACTCCAAATCCAGAGTTGGCTAATTTTGCTCATGGATTTTGAACTATCGTTAGGCATAATCTATAACCATATCATTTTGAATAAGAACACACCCAAATCCCTTCATGGATGCATCACTGTAGATAACAAACCTTTATCCACTACAAGGCAGTGTGTGAACCGGTGCACTGGATAACCTTATTTTAAACTCCTTGAAAATCTTTTCACATTCTTCCATCCAAACAAACTTAACTCCTTTCCGAGTCAACCTGGTGAGTGGATTAGATAATCGTGAAAAATATTTCAAAAGACTTCGATAATATCCATCCAAACCAAGAAAACGTTGGATCTCAGTTACTGTTATTGGTCTCGACCATCTTTCCATAACCTCTATTTTTTCTGGATCAACAGATATCCCCACTTTTGAGATTATGAGAGCCAAAAATGAAACTTTTTGAAGCCAAAATTAACACTTGTTAAATTTGGCATAAATCTTCTCCTTTCTCAGGGACTTCAATATAATTCTCAAGTGATCTTCATGTTCATCCTTTCTCTTTGAATATACAAGAATATCATCTATAAATACTACCACAAATTGATCAAAATAGTCTCTAAAGACTATTAATCAGATCCATGAAGATAGAAGGGGAATTAGTAAGACCAAATGGCATCACTATAAATTCATAGTATCCATACCTTGTACAGAAAGTCTCCTTTGGTATATCCTCCATTTTGACCCATAATTGATGATACCCTGAACGAAGATCAATCTTGGAAATGTATTGAGGTCCGCGTAGTTGGTCAAATAAGTCATCAATGTGCGGGAGAGGATATTTTATCTTGATAGTGATCATGTTAGGTTCTCGATAATCAATGCAGAGTCTCATTGATCTATCTCTCTTCTTAACAAATAGAACAGGTGCTCCCCATGGTGACGCACTAGGGAATATGAACCCCTTATCAAGATTTTCTTGGAGTTGCTTCTTCAATTCCTGCAACTCGATTGGGGCCATTCTATAAGGTGTCTTTGAAATAGGTAAAGCACCCGGTATGAGTTATATTGAAAACTCAACTTCACAATTTGGTGGAAGACCCAAAAATTCATCTGGAAAGACATCATCAAAATCCAGTTCAATGGACATATTCTTAATTGTGATTTTATCACCAAACATTTGACATAACTAACCTTCATTTAGTGGAATCAAGACCCATATGATTTAAGAAATTTCCACTGGAAGGTTATGTTCATCCGTGCATCGATAGACAATCAAATATTGATCTGTAATATGAAATGTGACTTCCCTTCTTTGTAAATTGATATGAGATCCATATAGAGAACGCCAATACATGCCATGAATCACATCAAATTCCACTATAGGGAGGATCACAAGATTTGCAGGAAGCACTTTCCCACAAACTTCAATCGGAGAAGAATTATAAACTTTTGATGTGACTGATGTGCCATTAGGGGTTGTCACAGCTAACTCAACATCAAATTATTGAGGTAATATGGTGATACCCTTAGAAAATTCTTCAGAAATAAAGGAGTGGGTGGATCCAGAATCCAAAAAAAACATTTTATACTTTAGAGTGGATGGTATGTGTACCTTTCACCACTTCGTTTTCGTACTCCACAACACTGAAAGAGATTGCATGTGAATTTCCATTGTATTTAGCATAAAGAGTTTTTTGACGTCGACCATCATCATCAAACCTTGGATTAGGGCATTGATTGGAATAATTCCCCATCTCCTTTCATTTGAAACATTGATGTGTAGTAGGTTCATTTTGTGTATCCCTTCCTTTTTTTGCATCATTAGACATCTTCTTCCCATCATTGCGACATTCAAATGCCCGATGACCTTCCTTTCCACATTGGAACATTTGCATGTCCCATTAAGACAAGTCCCTCCCTGTTTCTTTCCACACATTGAGCATAAGGGAAAGCTCATCTTCTTTTCAGTGTGCTCTTTAGATTTTCCTTTCAATTCCATTTTCCTCTTCTTATCAAACCCATATGACTGATGGGTTACTCCAATCTCCATCAAAACATTGAGAGCACATCGAATGATTTCATCATATCTGTTGAAGTCCCTTATGGCTAACTCCCTTCGAAGACTTGGTTTTAAGCCACTAAAGAATCGATCGATCTTACAATTATGTTGGATAATAATACCTGAAGCATACCTTGAACGTCTTGTAAAATTTTATTCATAGGTACCTACATATTCATCATCCTTTTTCTTATGTTCAAAAAACTCCTTCTCCATCTTTGTATGGAGAATATTAGGGAAGTACTTATTGAAATATATGTCCTTCAACTGGTCCCTTTCCATGGACTCAATTTCATATCTTGGCCTTGTATTCTTGATAAGATTCTACCATTGATCAACATCACCTTTCAAACGATACACTGCTAAGATGACTTTATCATGTTCAGTACATTGATGAACTGAAAATATATTTTTAGTAGTACTGATCCATTGTTCATCAACTAATGGATCAGTAGACCCGCTGAATGAAGGTAGACGCTGTCTCATGAAGGATTCAACAAAATATTTCTCCTTATTTTGCACGTTTGGATGTTTGGCATGATTCATAGCTTGAGAAAGTTGTGTGAGCATGGATATAAGATTTTTCATTGCATCTCCCATAATATTTGGTTGCTCAGGGGGACAATCATTGCATTTCCCATCGCATTCAGCATTAACACGGTTCCTTCGGGTTCCATCCATTGACTAAAACCAAGAAGAATATTGTGAGAAACACTAATTATAATAGGAAAACCGCATAATCAATAATAAAATTTCACACTTAAGGTATTATCATAGGTTATTCATGGCCATTTCTAAAACACTAATATTGTGTTCTATGCTTAGACTTATCCTTAGGGTTCTTACTAAGGCTTTCACATCCTAGTTTCCAAAGGTTGACTATACATTTCCTATGATACAAACTATGATGACCCATACTTTACATACAATGTTAGTACATAAAAATTGAAGTACACTTATTACAACATATAACAAAACCACTAAAGGACCGTATAGGTACATTGTCTTTATAAACTGGGAATCATAAACAACTAGTTCATAAAGCGTCTACACTGTATCCCATTTATTTCATCATATCTATAGTCCCTTTTGGAATATCTAACTTAATAACCTTCTTCATGACCTGGGGAAAGAAAACCTACAAATGGGTGAGCTCAAATTCTGTGTAAGGTTAAACAAATGAAATATCAATCACATCATATTCATAATAACATAACATTTTGGAAACCGTAACCTGCAAAAGCGATAATAATTTCATAACATGGGATAAATCATGGAAGTTAAATGTAATCAAAACAATCATAACATAAAACATGAAGCATTGTGGCATACACACATAATAATAGAGAATCATTTCTTCTTAGTCAAGACTCATTTCCAAGAAAATCTTAGTGGACAAAGTCCATTTCTGAACCAATTTCATTCCTTGTTTCAGTTATGTTTCACTGAACTGGTTTAACCTTCTATTCCAGCCATTTCTATCTCATGAGATAAAAAATCTTTACCCAATGCATTGGAGGGAGATATAGGTCCCACCCATATCATAATGATACCATTCTTATGTGTGCCAAAAAATCTTAAACCATACACCATAGCATAAACCATATAATAAAAATGGGATTCTTAATCATCGTGACATCATAAAACAAGTCATATAAGATAAAGGAAATTATAAAAATAATTCCATCACAACATTATCATATCAATGTAATAATAGGGACAGAAACAGAACCCTTTATTATCTTAGATTGAAAATAATTTTGATAAAACACTTGAACTCCATTCATGAGGAAAATAGCGTTTCTACTTCAAAACACTTTTCCTTTCATATCATGTCATAAAATTCTAAACTACAAGAAGTTGATTAAAAATAAACATGAAAACTTGTAAAGGAAGCTTCTGGAAATAATATTTTAAAAATCCATTCATGCCATATAAGATAAAAAACAATTTTCTCGTACTTTTTTCGGGAATGTCAAAAAGTTCCTCATACGAAAAACAACAAAAGATTCCTTTCATATATTTTACTAAAATCTCACTGAAGGGTAAAATTGGATTCAAATAATTTTAGGTGGATGGAAATAATATTACATATTGATGAAACAAGGATGTGGATGGTAAAATACACCCTAATAAATACCAATGTATAAACAATCTCGGATAAAAATGAGATTGTGATATTTTCCTTACCTTAGGTCCGATTTGCTTCGTAAGTGTCCGAACCTCCTCTATAATGATTTAAATAATGTCATTGACTTATTACAGAATCATAATCATTGTTATTATATCATATATTGTCATACTCTTATCTTATTATTAGTAATATTTCATTGCTACTTGTTATTCGAGTGTTTCTTACTTTTTGTTCTTATGAGTGTTTTGTCGAATAAATTATTATTCTTTTTATTATGTTATAGATAACTCATTACCAGAATTTATTAGTGTAATATATATCTTATTTATTCACTTAGTTCATTTATTTAATCATTATGCAATGAAAATCGTGTAGAACGAGTCGCATCACATCGTGGAGACGATATTCCGCACGTACACACAAGGGATGATATCATTCCCATGACTGTGTAATTGTATTGGAGTGTATGTATACTATTTCAAAATCAATATCAAATTAAAATAATCATATATATATTCATTTTTTACACCATTATACCCATCCATGTAAGGTGGTGGTGGAAGATAGATTACACCATGGCGTGGAGATGGTATTCCATACGTACGAACGCGCGGTGATTTCGTTTTCCGTAGGATGGATAGATGGTGAAATAGGGTTGTTTCATACTTATAATAATATATCAGTATATGAGTGATACTTATGTCATTAATCCATAAAGAAACAACTAAATAGTAATATGTGGAAGAAGAAATAATGTTGAAAGAATCGGTAATGGACATTACCTCTTCTTTGAAGCGCTTCGTTGAGACCTCCTTCTGGGGCACTAAAATTGGTCTTTGAAGAAGAACATGACCTCCATGATGTTTCTAGGGACATGGAGAGGAGAAATTTTCAGGGTTTGGCCAAGCGTGAAGGATCAATGTGGTGTGAGGAAGAGAGGGAGGACGTGCCCTTTTATAAGGGGGGAGAGGGGCTTCTTTGGAAAAACAAAAAATATTATTTTATTATAAAGCCATATTCGGTTTTAAATAGCTCCAAATTGATTTATTTGGAAGATAATGTGGGGATGGGTCGAATTAATCTCATCCAATAGAATTTTGACAAGTTTAGTTTACTATTCTAACCATATCATTTAGATTTATCTTTAAGTTAGATAATTTTACTATTAACGTGTCATTTTGTGTTCTTACACTATAAGGTTAATAAACATACTATAACAAGCCAAAAAAAACACAAGTTGTTTATTATTAATATATATAACCTTATATATGTCATTTGGCCGAACCTTAGATTTTTAGGAATAAAATAACAATTAATAATATAATATTTGTTTTAAAAACTATTTTATGTCAATTTTGACACTATTTAGTAATTGATTTCTGTGAAAATAATAACAGAATTATTAGTTAGAAAAAAGTGAATTAAAGCAATTATAACATGTCATATTAACCTTAAAAATTAGTGTAATTCCTAAAAAGTATCAAATTACAATTATTTGGGTATTTATAACATCAATTATGTCAATATTTCATTAATAAGATAATTACTGCATCATCTTTGTGTCATAAATAAATTAAATTATATAATGTCTAAAAATAACAAATAAAATTCAATTATGTATGAAATCTATTTATCTTTCTAATTAATATTTAAACGTCGATTTTAACTATTTTAACCCTTATTTAAATAAATTATTAATAAATGTCCTAATCTAATCCAAGTGGGCCTAAATAGTCTTATTTTATTCATAAGGTTATTTTTGGTCGAATTACACTTATCAAATTGAATTAGGACATGTGTTAGGGTAAAAATAATATCAATTTTATTCTTAATTACCCTGTTTACTTTTAATTGTGGTAAATAAAAGTAAAAAGTTACTATTCCCCAAATATTATTTTCATCTCATTAAACCACATTGTACAAACTAACATCAACCGTGTCTCTCGGATTTTTGAAAAGCCACTCACAGAATTGGTAAAATTATGTTTTATATAAATTTTCAAATTCTCCTAGGAGGTGGGTAAAAGACGGTGAGAAGTTAAATAAAATTTTTATATATCTATAATTATTATAAAATTACTCGAATGAATTACATTGATCTTATATAGGTATTATGTATCAATTTTGACATAAAATAAATTTAGATAAAATAGATAATTATTTAAATAAAAATTCGGATTTGAAATAGTAACCTAGTGTTTTCACTATTTATCAAAAATTGAAATTTTCCCGAAAAATGACAAAATATCACCCTAGGATAATTTCGATATTCCGAATCCAAAAATGAATTTCATTTTCAAAAATAAAATTTTCAAAATTTCAAAAATGTGGTTATTACTATTCATAACGGTTAGTTTTAATAATATTTTAATAGCATATCGTTGTTTAGTAAACTCGGTATTGCGTATGACGAAAGCTATCAAGGAATGTCGTGATTGAGTATAAAGCAAGACAAGAAAGTTTTGTCTGTAGTGAAACATTCATTTGATGATTTATATAAAATAAAAAAATATATTTCTTATAAATTTCTCGGGTGTTACACCTCCCCTAGTTGCGGTACATTCTGAAGGCCCTCCCCAGGGTGTACCCAACAGGTTCTCTCCCTGCGGCAGCTGTAATGGTAGTCCTCACCATCACGACCGCCATTGTGAAGGTCCCCCCCCTCAATGACATATCATATCGAGAGGAAGGTCCTCCCCCTGTAAATTCAAGCATAGAAAAGCCCTCATTTGTCAAGGCAGTCAGTAGGAAAGGATCAAGTAGGTTTGATTCCCAGCTAGTCGCCAACGACACCCTTCTTCGATCAGGAGACGATCAAGGGACACTTTCATCTTCTGAACCACTTCAGAATCACCCACATAACAATTCAATACCAACTGGTCCCACTACCTCAGAATACACAATCAGTTAGTGTCTCAGTTGGGCTACCCAGGTAGAGGAATCGCTAGTGGAGGAGTATGTCGACATGTTTCAGCTGAGGAAACAACTGGCCAGAGATTATATAGCTGTAATGTTTTGGCCCACGAACACCTCTCAATTCGAAATATGTAGAATGTTGTTAGAAGAATGTGTGCGTGATATCTGCTCCAAAATATGGACAACCCTCTTCTAACTGAAATCATGCTTCATGACCTACGATGGGCAAGTAGACCATGTCAAGTCAATTGGAGACCTCCTCCATCACATCGACATGGAAGCCCTTCCTTCGGCATGACAACCGTGACACGAGAGGCATAAAGGAAACATGGAATTATCCTTCCTCCATGAACTACACCAGTTTCACCGCCTCATTGGTGATGCTCTAATGGGAGTGAATATCAGAGGATTGGGAGAACATGGTGCTCTGCATTTCACTACACTCCCAACCTTGAAGAACATGTTTGGCATTATATCTTGCAATGACATCACAACAAGACAAAGATCGAGTGGTATCCCTGTTCGTGAAAGGTGACACGCCCAGCAGGGACATGCCTTGAGTAAGTCACAGAAGCGTCAGGTCTAATGAGAATGATCTATTCACAATCTTATGAATAAGGAAACCAAAATCATACAAAATACCTCTCGCCTATGAGAGGCCAATCAGAAGTGGTCTCTTTCCTCCCTAGTGGGGATTCATTCACAAGTGAACTCATCATCAGATCATGTTCACCCCTGAATGGGGGCACACATGATCAGGTAAGTAGTGATATTAGCTGCCACGACTGAAATATAGGGTCAACCCCATCTTGCATGGATGGGGGAATTTTTAACCACAAATTCCCCCATAAGACCAATAAAAATGGGAAAAGACTCAACGTCTAGGGAACCGAGCTTGCCCCATCCCTCAGTGCTGAGTGCATTTCCAGCACCTCAAAAACAACCTTCCCCACGATAATCAGTATTTTTTCGGATAGGGAGGACAATTAGAAGAGGAGGTTACTAACCTTTCATTTCTTTTGAATCAACATCACATTCAAGAGGGAGTTGTATCGTACGGTCGCATCATGGAACTCTTCGCGTCACCCTTCATTAAGGAGTCTGAAACCAATTCAGGGATAGGAAGGGGTGGTCTGGTAAAAGGCGTAGGAGATCCTCTTCCTATTTGGATGATGACATCTCCTCCACTCCTCGATATGAATCCATCAACACAATAGAGGATAACCCCATGGGTGACACTGGAGATGATGCAAATTTGGATGGATCAGGAGATGATGGTTCCAGTCAGGCTATGACTCACAACAAACCATCAGGTATGCACACCCAGAACTAGGGGGCCGCCCTTCCAACTAACCCCCACTACATACCCTATGAGCTTCCAACAAGGATAAGAATAATGAACCGGTTACCCTTAACCATCCTCCTTCTCTTGACAAAAATGAGCCACATACGCTCGAAGAGAGATTAACTCAGCAGGAGGAGAAGATGAAAGAAATGAGGCGGTGTAACGTCGAGCTACTACGGAGGAACCATCTTGTTGAAAGCGCTGCCCATGATGAGCTACAACTTTCACTCCCACCATGTGCAACTCGAAAACCAAGGTTTTCCCCAAAAGATGATGCACGGTTCTAGCCCCCGCCCACTAAGACGCACGGTCCGTCCAACTACCTGAACATGGATTTGGGTGAATACTAAGACATCCCTCTACTAAAGAAGCAACCAGAGCGAGTACGCCTGAACCCTCTGAAGGTGTCACAAACAGAATAAGCACCCTTGGTGTCGACCTAGTCGGATCATGAGGCAATGCCTCAGGCTACACTATCCCATGATTGGGACCAAAAGGATGTAAACCTGTGACTCACCAACACCATCGAGGCATTGATAGCTCGATTAGATGCATTGGAAGGTGGACACGCTCTGATACAGCCAGTGAAAAAGACCTACACAGATTGGGTGAGAAACACGTCTCCTTCACCCAATTTTCGCAGCCTGATATTCCTTATATTCATTGGATTCAGAGATCCCAAAAAACATTTGATTCACTAAGCATCTTATTGAGAACCTATGATGGGAACTCTGAAACAACAAGAAGCATTGAAACTCATATGCTCCGTGCGGACCCTACAAGGATCTTCCTTATTCTGGTATACAAATCCACAAACACATTCAATAAAATGCTAGGATGTCAATCTACAGAAGTTCTTGTTATACTTCAGTTCAACACTAATCAAAACAAAGGTCAGCGACCTCATGAATTGAAAACATAGGGAGAACAAGAGGGTCTCAAATTTCATCGCCAGATGGAAGGGTCTGACCTACTCTCTGAATAGCCCAATGCCCAAAGATGAGATTTGGCCATATGCATCGATATCCTTAGAGATGAGCTACAAATACCACTCATACTAATGGAGTGAATCACTAGATTATGAAATCTCCCTAACATTGAGCATAGAATTGAAGAATCCATGCTGCGGAGAAATATGAAGTCCTAAATGGCCTCACATGCTCCTGAAAAGAGAACATTTAGAGCTGAAGCATCCTCTATCACGCTCAAGCCAGGCCCTGTGCCTGCTCCACTACCTACGCCTCCACCAAATTGTCAAGGTCCCCCTGTATATCAATGGATTCCTCCACCCAAGATGGAATATCTGAGAGAATCGAAGAAGAACCAGTTTGAGGAACGAAGACACAATGTATACTCGTTCTGAGGGGACCATGTCCATGACTACTTCATCATTCCATGAATTTTAATTTTCTCAACCTCCCATATCCATGGATGCCCGAATAATTCATAAGCAATGATAGGCCCAATTACTATCCCTACCATCGAATGTTAGGGAACTTTATCCATGAATGAATCTTCTTCAAATACCTCCTGTAAATGTTGATAGACTCTGGGAAGGTTGATCTAGGACCACCACCACCACATGTGACGTATGTTTCTACAAAATACTCCAACAAAGTGGAGGACTGGTAGGATGTAACCTGTAAGAAGGGGTAGGAATTTAATGACTTGATGACTCGGAAGACTGTCAACTGAGTTCAGGGCATACTCTGAGCTCAATTACAGCAGACGGTGTTGCCGCCAACAGCCCCTAATGTCATAGAACAGAAAATAATGGCTTCACTACCCCCCATGAGCTGGTCATCTAGGTGCAATAAAAAATGGAGGAGAAAATCGCAAGAGGAGCAGTCCGCAACAAGGCCAAAGTTAGCCCTGACACTGTTGGATTTTATGCACTCAATAGTGGTGCAAGAGGCACCGACCCACCAAACAGCCCCATCAGATGAAACGACCAGGTTGAGCTATCACATGATGATGAGCTAAACTTTGGTTACATAAACATAATACATCTAATGGAATCATTCACAGATGAAGGGTATGGTTATGAACCCGAGTTCCTGATGCATGGGGCCAGGATGAGGAATCGTAGAAGCATGGGATACAATGGGAGACACAATCGCGACTGAAACCAACCCTAAAGTTTTACCCTTGCCCGAACCGTTAATGTTGCAGAAACCCCTGGGAGATCCCTTAAACGTACTCAACAGGAGAACAGTTAACCTTCCACCTCCACAAGTGGCCACTCGAGCCCTGTGATTCGGTGGTACCCATTATAGAAGGAACATGTGTCTAGCTGCATAGTGCGCAGAAACAGACTAGCCAGCCTGAGTCCCCATAACCTGGGAACACCATCGACCCACAACCCCACGGTCGGTCCATCCACGTCACATACTCTAGCTCCCAAGATGACTGCTACAACTCTCCTTCCAGTAGAGAAGTGTCGGACGTTGCAGCAAAAATAAAATATCCTTAATCAGCTTGCATCAGTACCAACCAATCTATCGATCCTGGATGCCATGGGATTGTCATTAGATCTTAGGGTTGCACTTTTTGAAGCCTTTCATAACCCCATGAGTTTCAAGCCGAGGTACCTGAAGCCGAGATTTACCGGACGGAGACTGGCCCATCTAAATGCAATTCGGTGATTTCCTTCACCGATTAGGATGAAGATTCCCTCATAAAAGGACATATCAACCCACTATATGTGTCTGACACACTAAATGATATTGATATCTGTAAATTCTTTATTAAAACTGCTCTGGAGTTAACCGAATTCCCCTGCAAACACTCCCCATGATTGGCTACAGTGAGGATACCATAATCCCTATAGCCACAACTCAGATGGGACACGAGATGTTGGAACAGAATCCAATGTGGAAAATCAGGCTAAAAACCCATTTGGTGACCTTGTGACCTACTCGTAATTCTTGTGGTCTTGCAGAACACAACATTCACTGCATTCCATGGAATGTATTGGCTCTATAAGCCATGGTCTTTCCTTCTTCCTACCACCAATGTATCATGTAGTGCATCAATGGAAAATGTGGGATATTGCACATTGAAAAGGCCCCTTTTGAGATCTCTGAGTCACACAACATTGATGTTGGGTTTTATGAGAAAATGAAAATGAAGCCTTCACTCAATGGTATTGAATAAAACCCCACTCCAAATGGTATGTAAATGGTTCATGATGACCCCCTCAGGAATCTTGGTGGAGAGTACGTACTAACCATCAACCAAGTTTAGAGCAGGGGCTCAATCACGGACACCCACTCAACTATCCTCATGACTTCATCTATAAAAGCTGAGCGTGGAAATACAGAAACGACTGTTGACCCTCAATTTGGCGGCGTATACTTGAGCGAGAATGCCCACAATGCCTCACCTTCAGACTACTAAGAGCCCATGCTGAGAACTCTTACCCCATTAGATAGAGATGATTAGAATGTGGGGAAGAGGAGGTGGAAGATCTCAGGGATGCACCTCCTGCATTTGAGGAATGTATCTCGACCACTGTGGATGAGCACAAGGAAATAAAACTAGGTAATGAGGAAGACCTGAGGCCCACCCTCATTACTAAAACCATTTCTCTGGAAGATCTTGAGTTATATACCATTTTCTAAAGCAACATCGAGATGTTTTTTTCCTAGAATTACATGGAAATGTCAGGAATTGACCCAGAAGTAGAGACCCACCACATAGGTCTGCCAAAAGACCACATGGACTATAAACAAGCCACCAGAAGAACAAACCTCACACAATCTACCAAAAAAGATGCTGAAGTCGATAATCTTATTAAATCAGTTTTCATTTGGGAGGTTCAGTACCCCATTTGGTTGGCCAACATTGTCCCCTTCAAGAAAAAGAATGGAAAAATCTTCTTCTTCATCAATTTTAGAGATCTCAATCATCATTGTCCACAGAATTATATCCCGGTCCTGATTACCAAGTTATAAATTGATGCAACGACTAGGTATGAGGCTCTATCATTTATTGATGGTTATTCCGAGTTTAATAAACTCATGATGACCCGAGAAGACGAAGATTCCACTTCCTTCAGGGGCCCTCAAAGAATATTATGTTACAGGGTCATGCCCTTTGGTCACAAGAATGCTGGAACCACATATCAACGAACCACACATCGTATCTTTAAGCCATTCCTTGGGATATTTGTCGAATGTTACGTGGATGACATGGTGGTAAAATCAAGACCTCCCACATATCACCTGTCAGACCTTGAAACCATCTTCAAAAAACTTAGACATCATAGACTAAAGGATAATCCCTTGAAATGCACCTTTGAGGTTTCCTCAAGGAAATTACTTAGCTTCGTCGTATGACATCGTGGAAATGAAGTAGACCGTGAAAAGGGAAAGGCTACCATTGGACTTCAACCTCCCCCAATATCTCACTATGTTTAGAGGATTCCAAGGACACTTGGAATATATTAGGAAGTTCAATGAAAACCAGGAATGCAAATGTCTTCCCTTTACTAGGTTAATGAAAAAGGGGGTTTCATAAAAATGGACAGATGATTTCCAAGAGCCGTTAGACAGCATAAAGTAGTACATCTTGAGCCCTCCAATGAACATGCCTGCAGTTGAAGGAAAACATTTCATCTTATATGTGACGGCACTAGAGCAGTCATTGAGAGCCTTCATCATGTAGAAAAATGACACCGGCAGAGAAAACAATCTCTATTACCTCATATGAACCGTAATCAATGATGAAACTCAATACTCAAACATCGAGAAGAGTAGTTTGACCTTGGAATTTGCAGTTCAAAAATTTCCACATTATCTACAGCATCATGAAGTCCATATGGTCTCACGTAGTAACTTGCTCAAGTACATCCTCAGCCGCCCAATGCTAACCGGGAGACTATCCTGATGGGCAGTCATCCTACAATATTTTGACATCCAGTTTGGGCCTCAAAAGCCATTAAAGGAATGGAGTTTGTAGATTTTTTGAAGAGCACCCCTCTAATGGGACCACAATACCATACATAGAGTTACCTGATGAAGACATATTATAAGTTAAAGGGGTGATCCCAACTTGGGAAATGTACTTCGACCGCGCATCTCGAAGCCTGATAGTGAAAAGGATGAAGGATCGCAAATTTAGCAAGGTGGGTTTTGGGATAATAGTTATGTCCCCAGAAAAGTCAGTCTTTCCATATTCCTTCCTACTGTCAGAAGGATGTACAAACAATGGGGTAGAGTATCAAGCCCTCATTGAAGACCTGGATCTCACACTCGAGGCACACGTACAACATCTTAAGGTAATAGGTGACTCATATTTGGTCATCAAACATGTAAATGGTGACTATGATATCAAAAAGGGGTAGTTGATTCCCTTGTTTGACCATGTATGAGGGTTAATGGAAAAATTCTCCACAGAACCAACATTGACAAATATTCCCCAGACTCATAATGCCTAGGACGATGAATTATCTAATGAGGCCACAACCCTAGTTGACCCAGACTGGGATGAAACATTCATCATTATTGCTCTTAAACGAGTGGTTGTGTCGTATGTTAATACTTAGACGTAAAAAATCAATGAAGTCAGTCCGGTCCCTGAGCAATATGCTCCTACCACCGGCTAGAAAACCCCCATGGAAAACTACCTTAAAAGGGGAGAACTCCCATCAGACAGGGCTGAACAAAAGAAAATACAGAGAAGGACAATTTACATTATCCTATAAGGTGACAGGAGTCAACAAGAGGTCCTCTTTAAATGAGGCCTCGACAAAGTCCTCCTATGATGCATTGATGTAGAAGAATCTATTTTCGTCGTTACTGAAGTTAATGTCAGAATATATAGATCACACGAGTTAGGGTCTATTCTTTCCCATCAGGTTAGAAGGCTTGGGTACTATTGGCCCGCCGTGGCACGAGATTGTGATCAATTTACCGCAAAATGTCACTCATGCCAAATCCATGCCAACTTCATACACCAACCCCCAGAGTTACTTTGTTAGGATAAGTACTCATGGATATTTTTCATCTAGGGAATAAATGTCGTGGGACCTTATCCTCCCCCCGCGGCCAAACAACTGAGGTATAACCTCACAGAAACCGACTTATTTTCTAAATGGATAGAAGTTGTCCCGCTCAACGAATTCGGGGCAAGAAACATTGTCAGTTTTTTGGAGGCCAATAACATCAACAGATTTGGTGTCCCTCATACAATTTTGACGGATAATGGCACCAAATTTTTCTTTGCGTAATTGGAGAAACTATTCCATGAATATTGTATCATGGATAACAATTCATCCCGCTACCATGCAGCAGCCAACAGACAGATAGGGGATTTCAACAAGACCATGTCCAACATTCTCTAGAAAATGGTGGAAAAAGACAAGAAATCATGGTATGATAAACTTTTTCATGCGTTGTGGGATTATCGAACCACAATCTGCACCACTACTCGGGCTACTCCGTACTTATTAATATATGGAATAGAAGTGGTCCTTCCCATTGAGCTCTAATTTCCCTCACTCTATTTTTCCATTTATAATTAGTTATCCAATGATGAGCATTCAGAAAAATGGATTGGTGAATTGGAACAGCTATATGAGAAGTAGTTTCACACATTGGACCATATGGAAGTATATCAGAACTGGATCACATGAGCCATCTATTAGAAAGATCGTCTTCGGCCTTTCATGGAATGAGAATTGGTGTTGGTCCTCCAGACCCCAGGGATACACGGAATGAAGCCTCCATAGATGGAGCCCAAGTTGGAGGGACCATATTTTATAAAAAAGTTCTACTCTAGTTGAGCGTATACCCTAATCTCCATGGAAGGGTAGTTCACTACCGCTCCTACAGATGCAAGATTTCTGATGAAGTTTTTCACATAATCCAGAGTAGTTTTCGTCTGAGCTGCGTGACATTAAACTGCCAAGCACCAATGGTACAAACTCTCTAAAGATAAACTAAGAGTACTTCGTCCTCACCGTACGATGTTAAACTACACTGATTTTCAGATAACTATGTACGAATTGATTCCTACCCTTTCAGGATACATAGTGAGTCCGGGGTCCCCCATCCTGGCCCTACCACCCCGATTGATGATTTAAAAATTCCCTTTTCCACCCGTGTACAGACTACACCTGCACGGGGTGTATTATCTTCTAGGGAACTATGTACAGCTAGATTCCAGCCCTTGCAGGATATGTAGTGCACTAGGATCGCCCATAATCGCCCATCCATCCCCAAATAATGTTAAAAATGCCTCTTTCCCCCATGTACGGACTAACATGACATGGGGTGTATTGATCACCCCAACCGCACGACGTTAAACTGCATGGATAAGAAAGATTAAAAAGTCCCTCTACCTCCGTGTATGGACCAACCCCACACGAGGTGTATTATCTTCTAGAAAGCTACGTATAGCTTCATTCATGCCCTTGCAGGATACTTAGTGACGTCAGGATTCCCTATCCTTCCGAATCCAACCCCAAATAAAGCTAAAAATGCCTTTTCCTCCATGAACGGACTAACACTATATGGGGTATATTCCTCTTCATTACCGCACGATGTTAAAATGCATGGATAGGAAGTATTTGAAATGAAATATCCCCCCATGTACGAACCAAACCTGCACAGGGTGTATTATCTTATAGATAACTACATACGACTTGATTCCATCCCTTAAATGATACGTAGTGATGCCAGGATCCCCCATCCTAGCCCAACCATCCCCAAATAAAGTTAAAATTGTCTTTTCCCCCCATGTAGGTACCAACCCTTCACAATATGTATTCATCGCCCTAATCGCATGACGTTAAACTGCATGGATAAGAAGCATTAAAAAGGCCCTCTCCCCCCGTGTATGGACTAACTCCACATAGGGTGTACTATCTTCTATAAAACAACGGACGACTTGATTCCTGCCCTTGTAGGATACGTTGTGACGCTATGATTTTCCATCATGGCCCATCCATCCAAAAATGATGCTAAAAATACCCTCCTTTTCACCCAATGTAAGGACCAGACCTGCACGAGGTGTTCTCTTTGTCCTTTCCACACGAGGTTAAAATTCATAGATAAAAAATATATATATTCCCCCTTCCCCTCTTGTAAGGACCAGACCTGCACGGGGTGTACTCCAAAAAGAACTATGTGTGGATTGATTCCTGACCTCATAAGATACGTAGTGATGAGGAGATATTGTCTCCTATCCTAGTGGCTGATAAAAGGAAACACAGGTATATATACCACTCGTCCTTACATTATGATGTTAAACTGCACGAAATTCCCTTTTCATGTCAGTTCACCTTCGTCCTCACCGCACGCCATTAAACGCACTGACTATGTCCTCACTGCATGATGTTAAACTGCACAGGAATTTTCGCGACCCACCCATGGTATATGGTGAAACGAGATGGGAATACTCCTTGTGCATTTGGATGCATCCTCTTGATACATCAGACTCCACGACCCAGATAATTGTGTATCTTCATAACCATTCATGGCCATCAGAAGTGTATATTTATCGACCCATGGAAACCATTGCATGAATATGTATACTATACTCTCAGTGGTTCTACGTATTGATATCCCTTGGCCCATATACCAAAGGTAAGATTTCCTTAGGTGATACACTTCTTATCTTTATACGCTTAACGACCTCAGAGCCCCCATATCATACCTCCTGATAACAAAATTTATGGAGCAGTGGTTTACAAGTTCATTCCCCTCTCACATCCAAATGTGGCCAGGGTATCCCTACCTTGATAGCTTATCGATCCGCTCATTTTTCACATGATGATCTGCATTTACAATCATCAAGGAAGGGCTGAGCTACTTCGACAGGAAATTGTGGTAAATGTGTTTCATGTATGTTGGGATACCATTTTCCCCATATGCTTTACTTTGTACTGTGATTAATCTCAGATTTTCATAATAATCCATGGCCATCAAGAGTGGAATGTTATCGAATAGTGGAATCCTTTTTATGACTATTCATACCATACCATCTGCGGCTCTGCATATTGATTTCCCCTAGCTCGTCTACCAAAGGAATGATTTCGTCTGCTATTACTCTTCCAAGCCTCATATGTTTATCGGCCTTAGAGACCCCATGCCATACCACTTGATCTGGGAAACCCCATAGATACAGTTTACACCATTATTCCCTCACAGTTGTTAAAAGTATACTAGAGCCTCCTAACACAATTTCCTTCCGGGTAATTTTAGCAATAGTCACAGAATGGTTAGAAATCTACGATTGTTAAACTAAGAGTACATCATCCTTACTGCACAATGATAAACAGAATGGATTAATGATATACACCATGATCAAGATAAATTAGTGCAGTAAACTCTTCATGTTTGAACAGAAATCATGGAGGAACATCCCCAAGAAGCCTAGATATTTCCTTACCAAACAATAGACATCGTCTCTCAGACAATTGTAGATCCTCATAAACATTCATGGAATTCGATACAAGAATGTTATCGACCTGGGGACACCTTTGCATGACTATACATACCATGACCTCTTTAGATCTGCATATTGATAGCCCCTAGCTCGTCTACCAATGGAAATATTTCCTCAGGTGATACACTTCATAGCCCTGTATGCTTATTGTCCTCAGAGACCCATATCATCTCTCCTTATCCAAGAGGCCACAGAACCACATTTTACTCCATAATTTCCTATCCACATCTTAAACATGACGAGATGTTCAATCCCAGTTACATTCTGATAAAGTGTGTCATTTTCAACTACATCCTTACCGAGTTACAATTAAAACTGCACAGAGCATGTCTTTTTTTTGGATTGGCATGAAGCCGCAAAGACCAAGCATTAAGCATCTAGAGAAATTCCTCCAATTGCATGCATTTTCACGCATTTGAAAAATGTCCCCCATCCTCACTACATAATGTTAAACTGCACAGTATCATTAATAATGCTCCTTGTCTTTAATGCATGATGTTAAACTTCACGGATGTAGTTCTTACCACAGAACATTAAACTGCATGGTCGAACCAATCATGGGTTCAGTCAAGAATGGATGCTTTCCTATGTCCCTCAGTGCACCTACTAGGCCTAAAAAAACCACCGTCACACACCAGCGTGGGAGTGAATGACTTCACACATTCTTGAGAAGATTATCATAGATATTTCTACTATATCTACGTACCCTCTCCTCATAAATCACACATTGTTCCCGGAAGGATCCGACCCTTTTAAGCCACCCCCGGTGGTCGCGAATCTCAAATTCCCTGAAGTTGCTTCGCTATAGAAAGAAAACAATCGTTGACCAAATGACACCATTGAACGACTATTCATACCATTCCCTCAACAACTCTGCATATTGATAGCTCTTGGCTCTTCTAATAATGGAATGATTTACTTAGGAAATGCTTCTCTCCTTACGCATCTTGGCCTCTGATCCCCGTATCCATCCCAGGATTCAGAAACCATCTGAGCAGCAGTTTACCTTCCTCTTTCACAACCCATCCTGAATATGGTGGATTGTCTTTGACGAGATTACCGAGCACTAGTAGAAGTTGTTCCATTTTGAAGAATGTCCAAGCTACATGAATTTAAACTACATCAATCTCCAACTGTTCTTCACGCTAACTAAATGCATAGGAAAGTGGCCTCCTGACCACACTAATTATTAGTACACATGATCCCAAACACATTCAGACATCATACAACCTTTACGAACATCCCTTGGAAGTTTCCATAATTCTCCAAGACACCCATGGTGGTATTCCTAAGCTTGACTTCCATGAAGTCATGAGGCCATCAAGAGTGGACATTCATTACGATAAGGAATCCTTTTCATGACTATGCATAACATTCCCTATGCGGATTTACATATTGATCGCCCATAGCCCATCTACCAAAGGAAGTCTGCCTTAGTTAATGCTTTCCTACTTCTGTACGCCGATACGGTTCCCATGCCTTGAGACATTCCCTGCATGTTGTTCAATTCTAAACATGTTCCCCCTCATGTGCATATGAAAGGTATTGAGACATATTTAAATAACCCAAACCTTTTCAGGGCCCTGTCCACACCATATCTGGGAAAAAATGTTAATCCTAATGTATCAAAAATGAATGTATTGTCGGTGGGACTTTAAACCACTCAAAAAATGGGGTGCAATTACCATTAGTCTTAAAACCTAAAAAAGGATACCTATGAAAAGGTCTACCCACACCCACTGGGTTCACACAGTATGGGACTAGAAAAAAATAGGTTATTAATAGAAAAGGAAATTTTTTTTGAGGGTTTTTCTATAGAACCCTAGAAATGGTCAGACTATGCTCGCTAGATCCCATGGTCCAGGGATAAATAAGGGCTTGTTTCTATTTTATCAAATATTATGAACTCTAATTATTTTATGATCGGTGTATTATCATATATGGAAAAAATGTAAAATAATTTATATAATAGGAGATCACATGAGAAGATAACAAGAGAGTTATGGAGAAACATCTCATTGTTCCATAACAAAGTAGATGAGATGGGAATCAACTATCCAGAGCCTCATCTATCAAGAAAGGTCATTACAAGATATTTTCATAGGATTCACAAAGATGTATCAGGAACTGATGAAATCCTTGATTGCTTTATATAGATTCTGCAGTAAGGCTGTATCAGTTTCTGCACCAGCCCACAACGCTTCTTCCTCATATGCTGCCTTTGAGCTCGCCCTCATCTCCTCCTCCATCTGTCGCTCCCCTTCCTCAATCAGGGTTGTCAGATCAGTCTCCTCCTACTGCAGCCACTGCATGTCACTCCCCAACACCCCCAGTCGAGAACTCTAATTAATGACCTCTTCCTGATGTCTTGAGACCACCCCGACATGATCATGAGCATCCGTTAGGCAAAGAATCTAGGTCTCGGAAAGGTATGCTTCAGATTGAGCAGCTGAAAGGTGAGATTATAAAACACCAAACCACTCCCGATCAGGGACCAGCTGCTTAACTACATCATAAATACCAAGGCAGTCAAAGCCAAAAAATCCATGTAGCATAAACAGGTTGCACATCTTCATCAATTTATTTGGAATCTCAGATAGGGGAGTCTGAGAAATCAGCTTCCAATTTTTCTACCATGCCCTTTGTCGAGTAGGACGAGGACTCGAAAGGACTCATTTATTAGGATCATAATCACTTCCGCACGAAGATAAATACTCTGGGATGTATGTCACCAATGAGGGACCCAATGCGGCCTCACCCGAATGCTCCAACACTGCATCTACTTCGACCCTGGTGGCTGTGGTCACATTCGCGATTGGATCCGACGGCACATTCACAATCCCCAAAGGCTGTGGTCCTAAATAATTAAATTCGATCATAAAGTTAAGTATCCCTAATTATAAAAGGTAAGGTAAAGGAGTCACTGGAAAATGATTTAGAAACTTACCTCGATCATCATGGTGTCATTGCTATAAACCTCCATGTTGTCGTTGTATCTTGAGGAAGATGCTAAATATTCGATATACAAGGGAGTCCTAGGAACCCCCACATGTGTCCAAGACCTGAGGCCACACCCAAGGCCAGAAACTCCCAAATTTTTACCCATGCGGTCATCTACGTAGGTCATGCTCGGGGAAATTACTCCCCTGGTAAACTGAATGATGGCCCGCTCTGGGTTTCTGATGACTGGCCTGATAACAGGCTCTTAATCTATCTCCATGGGACCCATCAAGTGTGAGAAAGATAACCCCATCAAATCTCAGGAATCCTCGGTTATCACGGGCACCCCGTCATCCTCCTAATTTATAGAGGTTGTGTGATCAACTAGGGTCACATCTTCCAGTTGATCCTCCTGTAGAATATCTCTGATCGATGAATACAGATGGAAGTCATCCGCATCCTTAGCCCCTTCAGTAGGGCCCATCATCCCATCAGACTAAGGTATGGCTGCAGGTGGTCATTTATATAATGAGGGGAAGAAGGAACGACCACATGGTCATCCACAACAGGGTTTCCTATTGTCCTTACACCATAGCACCAAAATAATTAATAACTAGATAAATCATAACATATGAAGTGGTAATCATGGAAACGTGACTCGTGATTACATGACTTCCCTTATCTGAGCCGATTTGATAAACAAGGATGTCATCCAATTTCTCTGGATCTACCTAGGGGACAATTCTTCACTCATAACGTTGGGAGGAGATGGAGGAGGAAATACCTTATTTGGTTTTGCAATGGTCGCTTCCATGTGCTCAGCTTCACGAGGAGACACATCATCGATGACCCCCGTAGTCGAAGTCGCGTGTTCGACTGCTGTGGTACCAGGGGGAGTATACACCAGGGAAGGAATTGTCCAGTGGAACTCCTCGACACCCTGTACAAAGGGAGGAAACATTATAACTATAATAATAAAGGAGAAAGAATGCTGGAATAGACGAGCAGGGAAACCTCTTCTTCAAGATCCAAAAATTCAGGATGTTTTATCATTATAGACACCCTATTAGACATATAAATCCATTTTCAGAGTGAATGCACTTATGCATCCATCTCCTTAAATGAGGAGACAATGTTATTCAGATCCTCTTCCAATAGCATATGATGTAGAGCGACGATAGTCGCAATACCCGGATGCTCGAGAGATCTCGTTTAGAGTAACAGTCAAAACTATGAGTCTGAGCCACTGACCCTAAGGTCTACCAAAATCCTCCATGCATCTGTAAATGCAGCCGTAATAGGGAATCAAGCTTGGGGATCGATCTGGGAGGGTCGGGAAGCGGTAGGGGTTGGTGGGGGAGCCGATAGTCATGTCTGTTTTCTAAACCATGTGGCCGCCCTAGAACACTTAGGAGATACTTGTGGGTGGGACCTCTTGGGATGGGGGGAATTCCCTTGCCTAAGCCAAAATAGGGGAACTTGAAGAATATTCACCCCCTTAATAGTTATTTCTCTCTTCCTCCTCTTCATCATCCACCGATCGCAACATGGCCTAGACTCGTTGAGTCCACAACGCATAACCCGAGCATGCTTGAACTTAAGCCTCGATGTCTCGGAGATACCGATTGGCCCTTTCTGGGTCCACGTCATAAAGAATGTCAATATGATAAGATATGTTTCCCTACCCGTCGAAAGACATTTCTATGTTTTGAAGATGCAGCTACAAAGAACAGGGGTACTGGCTGCAAAAAGATGACTGACCCCTAAATTCATCCCATTGGCCTCAGGCCATCGGGAATGCAGCACCAGCAGGAATGGCTAACTCTCTCTAGATAGCTTCAAGGGAATGTGAGGAGACACCTATTTTCCATAAAACCATCCTTGGATGCATGAAACCTATAGGGTTACAGATGACCATTCCCGACTTGGTTGGGGAACTAACCCCCTTCTACTCCATAAATATCTTTGATGGCTTAGGAATCAAGATAGTGGGCACCTGCATCCATAACTCACCATTCGGGTACGATTGCACCCATGAGATATTATATATTTTGGATAATAATGGTATTGAGTCTGTGAGGGTAGGGGTCAATACCTTACAATCAGTATCCTCCTGGGTAATCATTAACCACAATTGTATGGCCACAATTAGCTAAAAGTTCCCACATGAGCCATTGAGTGTAGGAGGTCACAATGTCTGGACACAACCTAACTGACATCTTAATTGGCAATGCGCATATCCCTAGCGGATCAATTCCAAATGATATGAGCCACCAGAATACCCTCTCGAAGGGAAAAGAGGTAGACCCACTTTCTAAATTCCTCTTATATGGTGTCCGTGATCACACAAGTCATGGAGGGATATGGTCGGAAAATGAAATTAATGTAACTCAAGATCCATCTAGACAGAAGACGCATATTCTAAACCATCTATTTTTAATCCTTCTCTTGGGCCACACACTCATATTGAATTACCTCGCTGATCAGTTGCAAATATGGTCGGAATACTGTACCTGGATTCAGAAAAGTTTTGATGAAATTATAGAATTTCATAATAAGTGCTCCCAACCATCCCCAGTGAATTTGAAATGGACCAGCTACCCGGTTTGGCCGACTCCCCTCTGTAATATTTCCAAGAAACTGATAAATCCATGCCAGTACTGGGATATCTATGATGATGATGTTACTGGTGGCCAGCTGTGCTACCTTAACTAAATTAGAAGTCTTCACACCACCAGTATCACGTATGGGAAATAGCCAGCCACTTAATAACATGGCCAAAAAAGCCACCAGGCGGAGCAGTCGATCAACGTCCATCACCAGTTCCCAGCCCCAGCTGTTGAATAGGCCCTTCTCTAGGATCATCCTATAACTGGCCCTTTGCCTTCGGGACACAATTGTAGGATAGGTCATGGGCCTGCACGGAAGCTCCATGGACTTTTTGCTCTTTAAAAAGCCTTGACCCATCCATGATATGGGACAAGCTATTTCAGAGATGTATCTGCCGAATACTTCCAGGCCTGATCAATAAGCTACTTCACCAAGGGTGGAGTCCTCTCTTAGTTGTCTCACACAGAAGGGGGGGGGGGAAGAAATTAATCATACATGCCTCCAGGAATGGGGACCACTGAAATCTGGAAAACATCCAAAAGTCTGATACCCACCTCCCCGTGTACCAGATGTAATGTGTTGTTATTCAGGCTCTAAGGGCTCATAAACTGCTTGGAATGGTCGTGGGGCCGATGGGTATTGGTCTAGGACACCCATGTAGCTTTATATAACCCAACAACTCGCAATTCCACTTAATACTCTGCACATCTCTAGAAAACCCAGTAGGGCCACCCCCAATCCAATGATTTATATGCCTCTCCAGGACGGAGGTCCCGATCAGGTGTCCAACCATGTTTGTTGTTTACCATATAATTGCGGGAAATTCTTCGATAACAGTAGATTTCCCCATCCTACTGACGTTGATCTCCTGTCTGGGACACAGGAAGGTGATTCAGCACAGACCGGACCATTGTATCCCTTGGGGAAGGCCACCCACTTGCAGATAGCAAAACTTGTGGGATAGTACTAGTAAATATCCATGATGTATGATTTGTTTCAATGGATGGTACAATAATTGGTGTATCAGACAACAAACCGAACCCATAGACAGGAAGGCTATTGGAAAAGGGGTACTCCTGATGTGACTCTGAGAGAATGTTGGCAAGGAAGGGGTATAGTGGAGAGTGGTGGATTCCATCCTGACCAGAGTTGACCACTTCCTTTATGCGAAGATCACCAATTAGAAGAGGCTCGATAGCAGGACTGGGTGCAGGTCTAGGAAGAACCATATTTTTTACTACAATATAAAAACATGGAAAATGGTTATTCCAGAATTATAAAATATGGACAAAAAATACAAAGTATATTTCAAAGGACTCTGTCATGGAGCCTTAATGATGAGGTCCGTGATCATGCCTCAAAAGGTGGTTCATGATGGTTGCATCCCATGAACCAATCCTACGCAGAGGATGTCTGGGGTACTCTGGCCCGTAGAGTGTTTTCCAGAAAACCGTGAACCAGGTTGCTCTGCGGAATCTAAATCCATGATTTAAAATTTTATGTTCGGAAGACTTAATAAATTTTCAACGCCCTGATGAATTTAGTTCATGGACCATAAAATCCGTGTAGCGAGTTCCTAAACGGCCCGTTATAGCTTACTTTTTAATTGATTAAAAATTTTAATTCATAGGTGGGAGGTTGGTACATGGGTGAAGGCTGGCGCGAACAAGTATTGGTTCACAGAAATGGAAGTTGGTTCGCGGATGAGGTGTTATGTGAAGGAGAAATCACGTAGAGATGAAAGGAAAAAACTCCATGTTCGTGAGAAATATTATAAAAGAAAAAGGGTAGGGGACTCTGTATTTAAAGGTGTGGTCCCCAACCGGATCCACCCCTCGATCGCAAACCATCAACATTTCAGGACCACTCTACATCAGAATAGTCTCCTCTTTGTTCTGATCGGACCCCATTCTCATGGGGGCAATTTACAGGGTCCTAAAAAATCTGCCAAGGAGAATGGGAATCCCCTTATTTCAAAAGAGGAATCTACCCAATTTCATTCGAGGAATTGGGAAAAAATTTGAGGAATACTCAATGGTTGTCAGAAGAAAAACCGGTGTGTGTACCTGTCCAATGTTGATGGTACGCTGCCAGTTCAGCAAGCCTCCACCCTCCGCAGATCACTGTTGTTAGTAGAAGAAAGGCGGGGACCCTCCGCGGGCACGAAGCAAGAGGTGCGGCAGGCCGGTCCACCATCATGAGCCTCCCCACTCCGTGAACCACTGTTGTTCATTGAATAGATGTCGGGTCCCTCCGTGGGCGCCAGGCCGGTCCACCATCACAAATCGCCCCAGCCGCAAACCTCCTCAACCGGCCAGGACCGCATACGCCGTCATTCGTAGAATAGAGACGGGGCTCGGTGTGGCCTCAATGCACTCCCTGAACTTGTATGGTTCACGGGGATGGTTCATTCAATGCCCCCGCGTGTTTCAGATTGACCAAGTTATCCGTAAACTGGGTTTCCGGTGATGGGCCTCCGCAAAAGGTTCCTTATGAGAAAATATACATCTCTTTACTTACACAATAAAAGGTGATCATGTTGGAGAAGAGGGGGATCTATCAGCTTCTAGTGTAAGGATTCCAAATGAAGGGGCTTAGGATTTCGCAAACATTGAGGATCCAATTCGCGAACCAGAACAGTTATGATGATGGAAACAAATTTATAAGGAAATGAAGAACAAATTACAAATTAGTGAACCACAAACCTAAAATAAAAAGAAAAAAAGTATATTGTGAGACATGTCCCCTCCATCGGTGTTCTCCCTACAGACTAGGTAGTCTAGGCCCCTTTTTCGTTCCGACGCACCGCGTAGCACCCACCTAAATGGGGGAATCCCTGTCCAATAAACCGCCAATCGGTGTCACCCCTAGCTACCACTGCTCATGTAGAATCCACCACGTAACAACCTTGTACATGGGCCAAAACTGATGTTGTGTACCACCCTGGTACGCGGGATTCATCTCAGTCCATGTACCAACCTGTTATGCAAACGACCTCTTCAGCTGCGTAGCACTCACCTACACGGATGGCGTCACTCCTCAAAAACCCATATGGCATGCCAACTCCTTTGGTGTTCCCATTACCTAAGTTAGATAAAATCCTTCCAATTCGGCCTGTTCTTTTTCACCCCCCTCCTTGGCATATTCACTGACCCTGATCCAAGGCCTCTACCAATGACACATGATCTGTATGATGAAATCTCTAGGCGCATCAGCGTGCTTCTTTGTGCTCACATACCAACAATAGACGAGGGAAATGGGGTTTCTCTATCACTTGAGCGGGTTCCCGAAACATTATTGGGTTCAAATACCCACAGTAGTGCAGGAGTGGGGGACCCCGCTTTTGTCTCATTTCAACTCCAGGGGTACCCTTTCCCTCATCCTCTAGTCTTTTTCCCCATCGGGCCTCCATCCTAGAGTATGTCCCATTCCCCATTTCTCTGGGTTGCTCCTTGCATAACCCCCACTCCGCTTCCCATGGACACATCTTTCGTGACGTGATCGCCAGGTCTATGTTGCCTCTTGTTTCTAATATAGAGCATGACTCACGTGGGCTTAATGTAAGCGATGTCCCTGAACCCAACCTCATGGGAACTACGAGGACTTGGATCCATGTCAATGCATGGTATGTAGGAAGCCTCACAGATGTTCAAGACCACTACCCGGTCGTTCCGACCTCCTTCATGTCAGTTCACCCCTATCCTGCATGACATTAAACTGTATCCTTGATCCATTCGGAACTATGTGGACATTGATCCATGTCAAGGAATGGTTCGTAGGAATCCTCCTCGAGGTTCATGCCCAAACAACCATTGGGCCCGACTACCACCATGTCAGTGGTCCAAGCACCACCATCGTGGGCACCTCAGAGTTTAAGCACCATCCTCCGTCCTACATGACGCAAAACTACACTACCGAACTACGTGGATTCTGAATCCTTTCACGAGGATACGTAGGAAGCCCATATTACGGGTTCAATCTGAACTCTCAAGTGATTATCTGTCCTCCTTGGATGACAATAATCTCAAGAGATCCATGTTATGAGTCTTCAAACCAATGCCATCTCAGTGAGTCCAATGTCCTCAGAGTCATTAATCCAATGAGGGATAGTAAACATCAGTCATAAATTATTCTGAATCCATGCGTTCAGTTGACCATTTCAAACCAGGATTAATCCGTGGATACTATAATTGGGTATAAACCAAAGATTCAAGAACATATGAACATGTCTTAAATCTACAAAAGAGTCCCGGAACATGCAATAATACCCCCCCATCCACACAAATTGGTGTGATACGCCCGAATTCCTATCCTCTCGACCAATGTGAGTTCTTAGGTATCACTATCCAAATCACATGGTGAACGCATGCCATTGGAATGGAGGTGCAAGTATCGTCGGATATGGAACTATTGGGAGTTTCAAAAGTAAGATCGATATACCTGACCTTAGAGATTGAGCAGAGCTCAGCCATCCGTGAGATCAACAGTCAGGCGCATCGATCCACTCCATCTGATTCATTGCGAAACAGCCTAAAAAAATGTATAATTCACCACATAGAATCACAAACATTTTTTATTAGAACACAACCCTCCTGATATATATCTCTTATTCAAGGAATACATAGAATAACCCTCTTATTCAATTCATTTAACCATACTTATAGTTTATCCAAACACCATTCATTATTATTATTATTAAAACATGAGAAAATAGTGGAATTCCCCATATCCGAAACATCCAGGGATTTTTCATTCATCCCGTATTAATAAAAAATCCATGGGACCCTCTAGATAATGAATTTTCCTCATTCTATGGTCTGAAAAAAGAGTACCTATTTATAAAGAACTACCAATACCAAACATAATCTACAAAATAAAGCTAGGTTGGGGGAAATATGCTACATAAAAAATGATTATATGGGGTTAATATTTGGATAAAATGTTCTGAATGCATAGGAATCCATGGTTTTGAATAAGGATCGATCAATTATTTTCAAACAGAGAAATTGTGATCATGCAGATTTATTGATATTCAATACCACAATAAGGTTTAAAGATCAATAGAATATCCCATGCCACAAAATGACCTTTTCTTCATCATTCATAACTCACAAGAACATGGAATTGTTAGAGTAAATATGATCAATCAATTATTCATGTAGAATAAATAAATACATATTATTAATTGGAAATGGCTGAGCTAAAAAATTTACATGGTCTTCATTCCCTACATTAGAGACACTCTTATAATACCATATCAATTTTTTTCTAATAGTCCCATGATGCTCGAGAGAACAGATTTTTAGTTTGACCTAAAATCACTGTGACCCAATTATAATTATTAAATGTATTAACCTCAGAAATAATAGATTACAAACAAATATTATCCATTCTACAATCAGTCTCAATCGAGCTGATCGAAATATGAAATTTGGAATAATTACCAAAATATATGGATGATTTTTAATATTTTTTGAAAATATAGAAAACAATTATGCATTTTTTAAGAGTTTTGCATGAGAAAATAAAATCTAACATTGGAAATGAATAGATGATAAATAGGTTGTCATCATCTTGTATACCTTCCCCCCATAAAATAGGTTTTCATTAGATTACACAAGTATTAAATTATGAAAAACATCAGCAATCATGTCACAAATGAAAGGGGAATGTCTATACCCATATCTGATCCCCACAGTTTGGGAGAAGAATTGAGTGAGGGTATCATTGATATTGATCAAAAAAGATACTCAAGAATTTTTTTGAAGATGCATTAGTTTAATAATATTTTTATAATACTCTCTTTATATAAATAAAAAATATTTATCCACAATTTGGAATTTTATATATGTAAAAATTTTAATGAATTACACATTTTTAATTGTAGTTGAATGAATTTTATTTTGTATTATTGAAGCAGATTCATAGAGTATCATGTTATTGATTGTTCCTTGTAATAATATGCATGTGATTCTACTGGGAATGCATATGAGAACAATCAACAATAATCGAGGAAAAGTAAATCTTTTTTAAAAATGTTTTCATAATATATTAACATTATATACCATGTATAAATCATAGGTTAATGAATTGTAAAAGCCTTAACTTCTCACTAAGACAAATTTTGTTTTTGAAGCAATATATATAAACTTTACATGAAGTTTCAAGATATTAACTCACATACAATAGTTAATGAGAGGTTTTATTCATCTATAATGTACGAGGAGGAGTAGCAATAAAGGTTCACATCCACGAGAGAGCTTGAATGGGGAACAGAAAGAAGTCCACTAAGTGATGAATTTATATAAACAAAAAATTTTATATGCACTTTCCTCAAAATGTAGATATTTTTTAGTCTTATCAGTGTGAAAATAATAACCACTTAAAAAGGTAGGTATTGTCAATTATAAATTTTTCACTGGTAAAACCTAACTTTATTAGTGATCAAATTATATTAGATAAAATCTACATTTATCCGCATTATTATTATATATTTGATATATATTGGTTTTATGATCATTTTTTTCAAATATAGTGGATAAAAAATATTAAATAAAATTTAAAAAAAATTATGAAAATATATATTTAATTTTAATTAATTCATAATAAATTGCAATTTTTTAACCTTATTAATGAATATTCAATCTAAAATTGATGATTTATAAAATGAGTGTAATTGAATAATCAGATGTCATTATGGTTAAAAATATTAATACAATTGTAATTTTTTATTAGTTATAATAATTATTATATTAATACTATAATTGAATATATATTTAAATTAAGATGAATACATAGTGAAAATTTTTAAACACATTATAATATAATAAAATAATTTGAAAGAATAATTACATGAATTTTGAACACGTATAACGAATTGATGAAAATATTAAAAATTCATATAAATAAAATAATTATATTGATTTTATACTTTTAAAAAAAATTACCACTTAATAAAATATATTGAATGGGAATTTATACTATAAATATAAATCATGTTATTAATATTAAAACATTGTAAATAGTTATGTTATATTTGAAAGAGTAATTTAATTAATTGTAAACACATAAAAATGTAGACAATCTAAAAATATGCATTCAATTATATTAATTTTATTAATTTTATACATTTTAAGGTAATTTCATAATAATAAATGAAATTGAATAAAAATTAATCATATAAATAAATAACATTCATATAAAATTAAAACTAAGAAAAATATTTTGTATAAATAAATATTAGAAAATGAATAAATTCCAAAAAAAATAAATATATTTAAATATTAATAATTAATTATTAATATTCCATGAAATCATAATAAAAATAATTATATAAAAAGTAATAAGTTAAAATTTTAAAAAGTGGTTCTATAATATTAATTATATAAATTATAAACACATAATTACCTGGGTTCGAATCCTGGAATGAGCCTTGGGGGATTTATAGCCCATGTGGTTACTCAAGAATGAAGTGACATGGGTTGGATGAAGGAAAACGATGATGCAGGCATGAAGTAGGCCGGTGATGCAGACAGGAAGATGTAGGCATGAGGAAACACTGAGACATTAGGCTACTTTTTGAGATACTTGGCCACGAGCCTATGGGCTATGTAATAGATCTTCCTCAACCCAGTTAGAATGTGTCATTTTCTTTCATAAAAAAAATAAAAAACATATAGATAACAATGAAAAAATAAATAAAAAATTAAATATATATATAATATACTCGAGGATACAAATACACCAAAACACACACAAACCTCACCCACCGGCCAATTGGATGGCCATAACCCCCCCCCAGGGATATGAAACATATATTCAATTTTCTTATAGACCTCCATTTTAATTGAAATTGTCCCTATGACACATAAAACTATTCCGTAGAACACCATGTCCCATAGGAACCTGCATTATCATGCACCACTATAGTATTTTTGAAAACCGGTTGGGGCTCCCTCAAAACCAACAATCGACATGCCCCAACCACATATTTCACATCTATTATCACACATAACGTCAGAGAGGAATTTCATAGACGACAATCCAACCACCACCCCCACCGTCAACTATGTGTTTTCTGTTCCCAATCACCTGTCATCAAATCATAGAACACCATCAGCTCTCTAAGCATCACAAACATGTCATCTTTGCATTTAATATTATCACTTAACACCTTAAATGATGTAATCGTCACTGTGTGAGGTAGTCATCAGCAATATAGCTCCCCAGTCATCGTTCATTGGGACAGTGTCAAGGAATGCCACCAACCTTAGCAATGAAATTTTTTCTCCCATCCTACACCCCCAATCAAGTCATCCCATCCATTGGCCACTGCCCTTGAAACCTACTGCTAGAGACACATAGTGATCCTTCCACCAAGAACTCTATCCAAATGTCACCATTTCTGGAAGTCTTGCACTATCGAGACTACAAAACACAACCTTAAGTGACCCCATTCATCATTAAAAGTAATTTTGAATCACATCCCCTTTATTTTCATTAGTTTATATAACAACAAAAATGGTGTTAGGTATGGCTTACGATGACGTTGAATTTAATGGAAAATGGTGTGTGTTGGTGATGGTCTTATAGGAATCATTTATATAGATTTCAATCATATTAAAAATATATAAACATAAAAAAAATGAATAAATATTAATCATATAATTTAAAAACATATTTAAAATATTGATGATTATTAAATAAACACGTATAAATTTTTAAAACTGGTAAAATTTCAAAAATTTGGATAAAATATTTAATATCTAAAATGAGAAAAATAATAATGAAATAATATAAATATTGCAAAAATTAATTTGAAAAAATTATAGAAAATTTTAAAATAAACTCCAAATCATTAATTAAATGAATTTCAAACCTATAAAAATGAATAAAATTAAACAAATGTATATTATTATTACAGCTAATTATTGTATTATGCACTTTATAAATTTTATAGAGAGAATATTATAATGTATTAACCAATATAATTTTGTATAATTTTTAATTAATTATTATTTAATTAAATATATACATATTTAATAATGTATAAATAAATATAAAAAATTAATATATTTAAAAAATTATTATGTGATTATATTAAAAAATTGAATTTTTTATTGAATTTTTTTTGATATATTAAAAATAAATGAATAATATTAAATCAATAAACATATAAACATGTATTTATGTACAATCGTATATACATACATGTACACATACATACACAATATAACCATACAAATATTAGAAAACACATATACATACACATAAACATTGGCATAGGCATATAAACATACACATACATGTATGCACACAAAAACATACATATAATTACATACCCATGAATTAACATTCATAAATATCTATACATACGTATATATACATACTCATATATCCTTGACAATTTCACATACAAAAACAAATACACATGTAAATACACATGAAAATGTATATGCACACACATACACATGAATTTTCATATACATACACATACATACAATTATATACTTGTTTTTGAACATACATACACATATATAGATATGACTAAATACCCACATACAACATTAACATACTCATATACACATACGCATGCACATACAGGTGTACATAAACGTGACATCATACATTAACATATACATACATTGACACACACACAAACACATACATATATATATTTATATACATACACATTCTTGAACACATAAACATATGTATAACATACACATAAAATTACATACACAACTATACTCACAAAAACATACACACATACAAACCATAAACATACATAAACCGACACACACAAATATAACATGAATTTTTCTGTCACAAACAACACATACATTGACACACAATACAATCACAAAGAAACAAAGTCATATATATATATTAATAAATTTTATATAAACCATATATATATATATATTATATTTACATATATATACTAGTTGAAATATAAATATTGTATAATTATATGTATATATATATTTATATATATATATTAACATATTCAATGTATCATTTTGCAACAATAAACATTATGTTCTCATAATTATAGAACATTTATCAGTGATAGAAAAAATATTAGAGAAAGTAACAATTTTTTTAGTTCTTTTCATTCAGAAAAATTGAATGTTTTATAATATAAAGTAGTGTAACATGAATATAATGAATAGTGAATTTCTAATGGGTGAAATTTTTAATTTAATGGATTGATAAAATAAATTGATAATTTTCAATAAGAATTGTATTTATAATACAATTACTTATAACATGATTATGAAATACACAATATGACAATATGTAATATTTTTTAATTACTATGTGAAAAAATACATTAATTTCTATGGTATGGTTTTCATGAGAGATAACTCAACATCTGAAATTGATTGTCTGGTGGTGCGGGTTTGGAGGTATGGAGCTGTCGAAGCGTGCCCCTTTTATCATAAAATTCATCAATCATTTCAGATTTGGTCTCGTCCTATTATAATTTCGACATTACTGTGATACATCCTCAATAATGATGAATGATTTGTAGGTGATGAAAGAATCATTTGCAAACACCTCCATTTGAATTGGTTTCTTCATGTGAGGATATTTACAGAGGAGGAAACCGCCATATCCAACTTCCCCATCTCGCCTAGTTGGTGTTGTCAAAGGGGCATCATGGAAGATCATTTGAGAAAGGGCATTGGAGTTGGTATTAATAGTTTATTGGGAATCAGGGAAGATCATTTAAGAAATGGTAGTGATGGAGGGTTGTGACCATGGTAGGCATTGTCGATTTGGTGAAGTGGCGATGGTCTGAGAAATGGTGGTGACGTCGGTTGGGGTTGTCGATGTGGTGCCTCGGCAGGATTCCGTAGAAATGGAGGTTATAGACATATCCATCCGCCCCATTTCTGGCTAGGTAGGTTGTGTAGATGGGACACCAAGACAGGTCATGGTGGGGACTTTCGGTATAGGGGATATTATTGGTGTAGGATCCTGGTGTTGTGAAAATGAGGTTGGAAAAGGACCCATCATTGATTTTTACCGTGATCAATGATTATTTCAAGATCAATATGACAACAATCGTTACACTCCATGGAATATAATAAATGATTTTGTTAAAAAGGAATAGGATCAATACCATTATAGTTGATATTTCACATCTTATTTTTAATTAATTTTATTAACTTCACAGTGAAAATAATACCTGGATCTTCGTTATTTTCATCGTTGATGATTTTGAAATTCTGGAATGTCGTTTCTAAATTTTAATGTCGAGATTTCAAAGATCCAAACTATAATCCCTCAATAAGTGATCTACATGTGCTTTTATGGCCTACGATCAATTAATTTGTTCCAACATGTTAATTTATTCACTTGGGACGTCAATTACAATATTAAATTGGTTACTGGAAATTCAATACATTCAAAAATGATTCGAAACCCCAATGATTTTAATAATAATATCGTGCCATTATTTATCGTATTCCAACATGAACAAAATGGAATAAATAAATTTCCCCATCAAAAAACAATAGCATGGTTATTATTATATTAATTTGTGCCAACATGTAAAATATTAATTTAGTATCTTTCAAATAACTATTTTACTACTAGACTAGCCTTGGTCCTCTCAAACTCTACTTCCATTTATTGAAGACAGAAATAAAGAAATATTTAATTTATTCAAATAAATAAATATATTATTTACAAACTATAAAAAAATTATAAAATATTCAATTAAATAAATATATATATTTTACCCACAATCTTGTCAATATATATTTATTTATTTTGTGCAGTCATTTTAACATAAATAAAATTATTCCAATGTATTAAGAATAATAATTATCAATTAAATTCATATTGAATTTAACCATGACCCTCATAATCACATATTGTGTGACCAACTAGGATTCAATCACATTGGCATTATTCGGGATTGCCTAATGTCCATGAGTACAGTCTACCAACGGGTCACGAAACTCAAGAAAAAGAACATAATGTCACAACAACAACATTAACATAAGAATTATCACTTTGAAATATATTCTATTTGTCTCAATAACTCATCAATAAGGTTTCAAGATACTGTCATAATTTCTTGTTTTTTAAACTTCATTATTAGAAAACCAAATATAAACTCGTCATTACCCCATATACATGGAATTTCACACAATAGTTCTATTTCAATTAATGGGCCAATATATCAACATCCATAAAGGTAAGGAACAAATACTTCCTTGAATTATCCATTAAAAGAATGCCACTCATGATGCACCCATTATAGCCTATATCCATCCAACTACATGTTTGACGGTTTTCGTCCATATATCAATGTGTGTGAGTCGTGACATGTGTTAAGGATAATCATTAAATCTATGTATCATTACACAAACTCATGGACATAAATATCTGATGAAACCAAAACATGAGGAATTCCTACTAGTGGGACTATTTTCATTATCTCCTATATAGAAAATTAGCATGTGAAAACATTATAAGATGAAATCTCCTCTGTGTATAGGTACTCACACCTAAAAACCTTCATGCCATGTGTCCCATAAGTGTATGACATCAATCCATTTAACTATAGTTAGGAATATTGTTTTCTCATTATGAGGTTCCCATCATACTGGGGAACTGCCACAAACATATTAATGCAACAAATACTCTAGGAAAATATTTCATCATAGTCATTCATAAAAATTAATAATGTGTAATAAGCTGTTTAATATTTAAATAAATTAATTATCCATGTGATCAATGTATACCCAACTGGTTCTAAGAAACAAAATCTTACAAACTCAAACCTGGAATAAATCCAATTACCAACGACATTAAATATGATAGAACCCACATGGTGATTTTGTTACTAATGAATTTAGGCTTTTGTCAAGAGGTCTGCCACGTTGTCTTCCATGGAAATACATGTTATGGCCCATCCCCTAGGGCTCATGTTGTGACTACCCCATACCATCCTTCCATATTCCAGGGGTTGGCGACTAGCACAAAAAAAGAATTACTCTAAAATGGGATGCCCTTGTCTCAAAACCTATACAAACATAGATAGGGTACACTGCATCCATGTAAAACACAACAGAAGAAGAAAGGAGAAACCAAAACTAAAAACCACCCCAGAGTGTAAAATTAAGTACTAAATTAAATGGACCAGAACAGAATCCCAACTGAAATGGAATTATAGTAAAGATGAATAGAACAACTTCAATGTTCGTCCACAAAGCATCATATTTGAATGATATGTACATCTCATCACTATGTATCTCCACACCAGTAGTTCACCTCTATACATCATCAAGTCCTATCTCTGTTATACTCATTAAAAATTGTCTATTGTTTACACATCACACAACATGTTGTGGAAAAAGCTCATAAGAGGATGAATATAACAATACCCAGTAGGGACACCGCGACCCCCTATGGAATCTCAGGGTTCCCCAAAGTAAAATCCAAAATGATTGATCTCAATCACAATGCAAAAATAAAATGATATCTCACACCAGTTTTATCTTATATACAGAAGTACAGATCTTTAATCATAATGCTAGATCATCTTATTCTATCATGAGGCTCTATTATTTCCCAATAGAAGATGGCTCGGTGCGGAGCCACACATGATCTCCTAGTTATGACACTCAAAAGATCACTCGGTGTTGATCCACATAGGATCTCTCGGAGATGATCCCCACAAAATCACTCGGTGTTGATACACACAGGATCCCATAGTGTTGATCCACACATGATCGCACAATGATAATCCACACAAGATTAGTTAGTGTCGATCCGTAGAGTATCACTTGGTGCTGATGCACACAGGATCTCTATTAATTCTTCATGTCTCTTTCAGCCACTATATTCTTATACAAAGCACACTTGATTCTGTGAGGATCCGGTCCTCAAGCCGTCAGTCGAATTTCAACCCGAATGATGTCCCACGAAGAAGTAATGTAGTGAACCTCCATGTCAGAAGGGTTTGAACAAAACAAACAGTGAGTTAACCGGACACCCGTTCTGTGAGTTATAGAAATTTTAATGGCAAGGTCCCAATTCGATTCGGGGTCAATCCAACCCAGTTTTTCTCCAATTCTCTCCCAAACTCATGTGGATTATTACAAAATATTTTCTCATTCCTATGGGTTCTTGAGCCATATGAGATTTTTCAAATGGATGTTTTTATTATTAGTTCCTCTCATTTAAGAAGAACTGGGAAGAAAAGGGTTTCGGTTTCGTCTATCCCAGTTTGAATGCCCCAGGTCAGACTTATTGGGCTATGGGTTAGGCCCTTCCCACCCGGTTGGACATTGTTCATCGGGCCGCAGAACCACCTGACCCATTGTCCGAGTGCGGAATTATGCTCCCCTTCGTGAATAGATGAGATCTTTGGACTTTTAATGTGGTGGTGTCAGACAGAACATCACAACATGTTCGGTCCGCTCAGATAGGTCACCCACAGGACCCCCATGGGCCCAGGTCAATGCTTCATCGAGGCTCGAACCCGCGGTCTACCTCCGTGATGTGCTGTCGTGTCATGCTGCCAGGTGACAACGTAGCCAGTGAGGGTCAGTTGCCCCTTCCATCTGCTAAGGCTAGGAGATGCGGGCCTCCTCCATGGAACGCTGCCATGAAAATCCTCCATTATCAATGGTGTTGGAGTTGTCTAGCCACCCTTGTGCACCACGACTCATTCATGTGTCACCTCTTCTTCACAACAGTTAGGTGTTGGCCACCGCCTTCTCCTGTCATCGGTGCCTCCACACCATTGAAGCATCTGCGAGACTCAGGGGATGCTCTGTTGGTATGTTTCCTCTACCGACTGTGCCTATGGGCCACCCGAGATGCTTCCATCTCTATGTGGCTCCCGGTTTTTCCTTGTCACATTTTTCCTCGGTCAGCCAAGATTAAACACAACCATACCAGGAATGGAAGATGTTCTCAAAAATGCTTATATTTTAAAATATCCCCAATTGTTCTTATCTAGAGTTATATATTTTCATTGATATGGCTAAATAATTATTTTAAGTAGATGATATTATTCTATTCATGTCAAAAATGGATCACAATATTTTCCATAATCCTACTAAAGTACACAGTTTGATGATCAATTATTGTAATATCCTACTTGAGGCCCCAAAAAAGGGATATATATGCATTATATTTTGAATGATGTTACTAAAATATTTGAATCCTCATTTGACAAAATGTAATTTTATGGTGTTTATTAATTATATATTATATTATTTTTCATGATGCAGGTTGAATTATTAGTGTCTTTAATGTCCATAACATCTGTGTGGTATTTCGAAAAATCATTATTTGGAGCTTCTAATCATAAATTCAGTGAATAAGAGTTCATAATTTCAAGAATAACATGATATGAAACACACCCCAGATAATATAATATAATATAAATTAGATAATTTGATTCTGTAGCCCAAATGAAGATGTGTTGTAAGTGGGTGATATTTGTTTGTTTTCAGCTTAATAACCATCATTTATCTCATTGATGACTGATTGGAAAAAATAATACATGTATGTATCCAAAAGTAATTTCTTTTAAAACATAATAACATGAAGAAATTTGTTTACTATCATAAAAGAATTTGATATTGAATTGTCTCAAATACATTGTTAGAGTTTCTAATTATAATTTCTTCTAGTATTATGATGATATTATAGGTAAAATACATTATATGGATCTGAAACCATATCTTATATGTACACTCTATTTGTTTATCATTCATGCACGATGGTATTTTAGACTAAACACAGTATTTGAAACTTTTTTAATAAATTATTATTGTGTATGTTCACAAAATGATAATATTAAAGGATAGAGATTCTTTTTCTTGGATAGGATGTAATGTGTAATGAATCATTTTTAGTTTTTTCCATGGGTGATGTGGGAATTCATGGAATGAATAAAACATTAATAACAACCTAATAATATTTGATTATTGAAAACAATGGTGGGATATGTGTTATTTTTAATTTAAAAGTATTTTGGGTATTTAGATATTCTTATTATCCATCTACATGATGGTAGAATTCTATGAGTTTTTTATAAAATAATAATGTTAAATTGGTCAGTTATTTTGGGATAGATTTATATGATAAAATATCAGGATTGAAGACTTGTTTTTATCTTTTTTAAAGGCGGGTAAATGGTTCTAGGTTTATTTGAAAAAACACCCACAAACAAGAATCAATAAAAAACATACCTATGTTATTAAAAATGGGGGGGGGTTTAATTTATGGATCTATTATTGGTGGATAATGAAAGGTAGTTGATATCCTTCTATATCACATTGATTGGTAACTTTTGGATGCTCTAGTAGCATAGAAATTATGGGAGGTTGGCTAAGCTCTGCTTGATCTAAATCATAAAATCAGGATTAAATGTGATAAATTTTGATTTTTGATCAATAATTAAATGGGGAAAGTGGTAAAATTATCTTTACAGATTCAAAAAAAGACCATATTTGTAGCAAACATAATTTAACGTTGGGTTAGAGGGGTATTATATTATTTTGGTTAAAATATGATCTTGGATGGATCTTTCTGAATTTTTAGATGATAGGGGTTTGTTTTCTCATATACACATTGGGATTGGTCCTTATTTATTTTATATATTATTATGATTTAGGAAATTATAGGAGTTCATAGGTTAATTCTCTACACACATGCCTCATGTTATGCAAGAATAATGATTTATGGATTTATATTATTGAGAGGGATTCTAAGGTGTTTGTTTGTATTTTTCAACGTAATTTGGATCCCCTGAGGAATTTCGTCTACAATATTCATATCTACCTTAGAGGGACTCATGATAGGATGATTGACCATCATGTTTGGAGAGAATACAATTTTGTATCTGATGCTGTATCTCTTATAGGAAGGGTAGATGATATTCTTATCATCTAGAAAAATTTAGACTCTGTTCTTTATGAAATTATGTCATTTTATCCAGTGGATACCTTTAAAAATTTAAAACTTTAGAACCCCTGGAGCCTTATTGGCTTCTTCTCTGATGGGTTTTTTTCTGCATCGTTAACTTCCTTATAAGTAATCAATTATTCTTCCACCCGTTGAGGGATTCTGTGATACTATAATCCTTTGTGAAAAAATTTTCTACTTGAAATTAAATTTTTTCATGCATTTAGATATACATATAAGTTTTTTAGAACATATTATGAAAATGGATACCTCCTATTTCATAACAATGTCATGTTTCAATTCAAAACATAAAAATTAATACTCGATGATAACCGTATGCGGATACAAATCCCCAAAAGCATTTGCACATTTGGATCAGGACTTGAGAAAAGCCAAAAAAATCAATGAAGTTCTTATATTGATTAAAATTACAATATAATATAATTTTATTCATATCTAGATGAAAACACGTTTCTTTGTGTTGTATTGGGAATTTTTCAAAACTAACATCTAGTAATAGATTATTTCAAATCAAAACCTTAAAAAAACATTTTTCATCAAAATAATTTTCTTTATTTCTAAGTGAATTGAAAAATACGGGATGTCTAACTAGAAGTTTATGGTGATGAAAAATAATAAATTATTAAATATGAAATATGGATATTGTTTCCTAGTTGAATGTTTTTTATTTTATCATGAATAGCCCCACCCTTTGTAGATGTTTTAGTGTTTTCAAATTGTATATGAGTGGTTATATTTGAACCTCTTAGTGTCGTTATAAAATTACTTGATGATAAATATTCAGATAATAGATTTATAATTATAAATTATTTTATGCATGGCCTATGATTTTGGGTATATAGACCTTCGAGTAAAACTATTCATAAAGTGCATTAGATTGATGTGAAATAGATTTAAACAACATCAAGAATATCTTATAGATCATTGTCCAAAAAAGACATTAAACTACGAGTGTTTTTTATATTTTTTAGTGATTGATAAATTATTTTAACTACAATTTCCTTTCTAAACAAAAATAACATACATTAAATCATACTGATTTCTTATTGTATTTGGATGATGTCAATCAATTTTCTAAACATCACAAATGGCTTATTCAAAATTTTCATAATGTGTTTAGAAAATATATGAATTTTTAATTTTTTTTTTTCATGATTGACACATCATTATAACTTAAATATAAATTTTAAATAGAAAAAACACATTTTAAGTCACAATGGTCAAAAAATTTATAATATTAATGTATAGATTATTATAACATGTCACAAATGACATATGTGTCAATTTTCTATAGTACAATAATAATTTGAATGTGTTTCCACAATTTTAGTTATATAAAATTTCTTCATTAATAGAAATATCATTTTAAAATGAAAAAAATCATCGTGCCTTTTATAAATTGAATGCACAAACATCTGAACATTAAAATGTCAAATAAATAAGATATACCATTCGGAAGTGAAAAAATATTACATTAGTTAGTTATCCTTATTATAGACATTGTTGATAATTTTTCTCAACATTTATTTATTTATATCATATTGAAAAATATGGTTAAATTAAAAACAATTATCAATGAAGTTATTTAATTATGATATTTTTTACAATTGACTACATATGTATGAGTTAAAATTGATTAGGATATTAGTTACAAGAAAATAAATATAATGATTTTAAAATTTACTAAATATGATGTATAATTCCACATCTTCATGATATCATCATACAACCTAACAAATGTATTTATTTCCATTAATTTTTTAAAATATCAATGTACTCATTTAAATAAATTTTATATTAATTGTCTCTGTAGTAAAGAAAAAATATACACAAATAGATTAATAATTCTGTTAATTGAAATTGTAATTATCAAAAAAAATACCTCACTAGGGATGATAGTATGTTGACGAAAGACTAAATAATTCATAAATATTCATATATAATAACATAAATTATTTTTATTAGTTTTTTAAATTCTAAAAATCCATTTTAATATATTTTACACCCTCATATAAAAGTCCACCAATTATTGGAGAATGTGTTATAAATTATTCAAAACTCCATCGAATGACGACATCCAATTTCAGTATTTATTAATTTGAGGTAGAAAGATATGATGTCCTGGAGACACAGTCATTGATGAATTATTTAACATAACCAAGTGCGTATATTGTCCACCAAAGGGGAAACAGTGAGTTCCTCTAATACTATAGTGTAAAAAATTAAGATAAGAAGAAAAATCATTTCTTATACTATAAATCAAATCTTTTAAAAAGAAATATTCATTTATGTAAGAATAATTATAAATAACAACCAATTCCCAAATTAATTTAAAACATTCAATAAATGGATCCAAATAAATTTAAATGTCAAGACTCATTTGTTTTCCATATATACGATTGTAAAACATATTGTATTTTCTCGTCATGATTAAAAATGGTGGAGTGATATAATGTTGAAACCTTACTATCCATATATTGTGATTACTTCCATGAAAACAGAAGAAGGATTTAATCAATCAGTATATAGAATAATATGAAGGTTTCTTGGTAATTTTCAAAATTCATGATACTTATGAACAATTTTATTTCACTGAAGATAGTATTTTGAGTGAATTTTTTTCCAATATTTATAAATATTATCTATATGCATCATTAATTTTCATAAATTATCCTCACATTTTTATTGGTACCTAAACCTTGAATTTATTTGGAAGTATCATGAAACAGCCAAATGAAATAATTCATCATTTCAGTATCTAGATGGACCATAATTTAGGAATTTTTTAAGAGATTCGTAAATTTTATAAAATTGTATATAATTTTTTAGATGGTAATGTATTCAATCATAGATCATACCAATTGAATGTATATTTTGATTAGTGAAATATTTTTTTTAAGAATCATAATATATTCATAGGTCATATCATTCAGTAGATAAAGTAGATCAGTAAATCTAGTATCAATCCATACTTTCCCAAACATTAATCTATACAACATTAGTATTGTTTAAAATGATGTATATATAGTACTACAAGTATACATAGGTGTTTTTTCGAAACTCTTTAACTTCTTAAATAGTTTTGGGTGATCATGATGTTAAAATTCAACTTTAATTTTACTTTCCCCAATATGTTATTTTACATAGTCACCCCTATAATCATATATTCAATACATTCATCGTCATAGTTTGATCTTCTAATCATATCATGTAATATATAAAACAAAATATTATCTATAACATGAGATATTTTCAATTTTTACCAATGTTTACTCTCCCATTTATAAAATTTATTAATTTCATGGAATGTCAAGTCTTCTTCTGACTCCTATTGAAAATTTATCCATAAATTTTAATAGTGAAAACATAGAATAAGTATTTGAGAAGTGGTATTTCCATGATCTTTTTCAAGTGTGTTGAACCCATCATCATACTCTTTTATCATTTGATTTTCATCTATACAATTTTCATTCATATTAATCATTTTTTATTCAAAAATAAAAATATTTTATAAAATAAATAAATACATATAAAATTTTAACTTATAAAACTTAACATTTATTATTATGGAGTTATTTATGATACTTAAAACTATTTTTGTATGATAATTAAGGATAAATGATGTATATTTTGATTGTTTTGTAATGTTGTAAATCATTAAAAATGAAATGTGTGATATAAAAATTTTTACAAATAATTTAACTAAATATTTAGCTATTGAAAAACAATGAGTTCAATGATGGGTTTTAAAGATTCTCTATGTGGGGGTAATGAAATAGGAAGGTAGTGATGTTAATGCATTTCATCACATTGTATATAGGATACAATGTGATTTTTCAGTAATAAAATTCAAATTATAAAAATTTAGTCGTTTATCATATTATGAATGCAATGATAGGTTCCAATCACCTATCTTTGGGAGCCCAAAATTTAATGAGGCTCCTGAAATAAATTTGTTGTAACTAATAAAATTTTGGGGTTTTTTCAAAGGGATGAACTGATAATGTATACTAAAAAAATTTCATATTGATGACATAAAATTACAATAGAATTTAGAAAGAAATCTACATGGCCTAGAGAATGAACACATTAAAAATTAAGGACCCAATTAATAATTATATATTAAGATGAGATGAAAGTGGAAGGAATCGACTATGGGGTCAGTAAGGGGATGACACTACTAAAATAGAAATTTTACTGACCTCTTCCTATGAGGGAACGAAATTTAGTTGATGATAATCCCATAATAGCAATTCATTGTACATCTTGAATATTTTTGAAGCATTAGTTTCAGTGTAAAACTACATTATTTATTATGTAGAACTAGTATGTTCACATAACATTTCTAAGTCATTATTTTTTTTCAAAAATGGAATTTTAATAAAGGAACATTAGTATAGAATCAAAGGTGATATCAAAAAAGGAGGGATGTCCTCCTACCAATCAAGAGGCTCTTCATATAGACCAAAAGTGGTAATCCAATGAGCCATACTATTACTATTTCATTTCTAATCTAGAATGAATAAGAAAATAATTATATGAGCTATTGTATAAAATCCTATAAAAATTGTTTGGAACTATTGGTACATGCCCCAAAAACATTGGTATAGGTTATAGGAATGGTATGGGGGGGGGGGCATTGGCCTTTCCATCATTAGTATAGACCTATACAAATTGTATTGAGAAACTTTAGGTATTGTTGGGCTATAACAAAATTTTACAAATAGTTGGTATATGTAATATGATATAACTATAAAAACTTTTTTCAAAAGCGTTGATATAGGTAAATCAAAAATTCCCCTATAGGGTTTGATCGCCACCATTCCAATTTATATATAAAACACTTAACCATTATGCTATATTTTATTTGAAAAAATAATACGATATATATGTATATGGATTGGTTTTATCAATGATAAATATTGCGTTGATAAAACCAGTCATTATCAGCTCTAAAATTATGACGAATAAAACCTATATTAATTTTCATTAATATTAATGCATTGATACATATTAGATTGATGATAAATTTTTATTTTAGAGATGATAAAAACTATTTAAATTATTATATTTAAAAAAAATATTTATTAAAATAATAAATAAAATTAACGTTATTATTTAATACACATTCTTAAATGAATTATTTAAAAAAATGACTGTAATTGGATACTTAATAATGAATTGACTCAACAAGTATTAAAAAATGGTTATGTTTTTTTAATATTTTAAATTATTTAAAAGAATATTTAAATTAAATATATATTAAAATGATGATGTATACAAAAAGAAAATAATTAAATAAAATAAATACAATAATGAATTTTATGATTAATTACATGAAAAAAAATCACGTAAAAATTATTGATGAAAATATTATAAAATACAATAAAATAATTTATTAATGTATATTTAAAAAAATATAAAAATATTACAACTTAATAAATAAAATTGAATGATAATTAATAATATAAATAAATAAGCAGTTAATAATATTAAAAGAGAAAATAATTATTTAAAATTTGAATGAATAATGGATGTAATTGTACACACAAAAATAAAATTTTGAGAATATTAAAATTGCATTTAAATAAATTAATTATTTAACATTCAAACATTTTAATGGCATTAGACCATAATAATTGAAATTAAGTAAATATAAATAAAAACAATTTAAATAATTTTAAAATTTTTATACATAGTAAATATTTTTGTAAAAATAAATTTTTAAAAATGAATAAATTCCAAATATATTAAAAAATATTAAATATTACTAAATAATAATTAATATTAAATTAAATTATATTAAAAATGAATAATCAAATTGAATAATTCTAAAAATATTTAATTAGAATTTGTAAGAATAGTTACATCGATTACATACCTATAAAAACTGGGGTTTGAATATTGAAATAACCCTTTGTGGATTTATGTCACATGTAGTGACCTAGGAAGGTGGTGACATGAGCATGATACGAGCATGTGGTGATGTAGTCATGATGGAGGCCTGGTGACATAGATTGGATGATTTAGGCACGATGTTGCACTAACCCATCGAAAAATGTTCTTGGGACCCTTGGCCTTAGAACTATGGGCTATGTAATTGAACTTTATCTACCCATATAGAAAGAGGAATTTACATTCATTTAAAACGAAAAAAACCAGACACAAAAAACGCTAAAAAAAATAATAAACTGATTATATATTTATATTAGGTACTATATTGTACGAATACACCAAAACACACATAGACACCTCACCATCTTGACAATGCTATGGCCTAATCCCCAACTAGGGATAACCCACCAAAATTCAATTTCCCCATAGACATCTTTTTTATTGATATCGGTCAAAAGACACTTACAACTTATTCCTAGACAACCATGACCCATAGTCCCCCACATTTTCATGCATCTCTATTCGATTTATCATAATATATTGGTCCTCCCCTATAGAATAATGATTCATAGGACCCAACCATTCATTGTTCTACTGTTATCTCACTGATTGTCAGGGCTAATTTCTATAAATGACTATTAGACCACCACACTCACTAACAATTGTGTGTGTGCTGATCTCAATCACTTGTCAACAATTTCAACCACAATATCAGCACTCCGAGCTTTATAGGCATGTCTACGTTGCATCGACAGCTATCTCTCGACTCTAGTAACATTGACACTATCACCGCATGAATCCATCACTAGAATTTATTAGATGGATTTATGTATAATTAAAAAAACTAAGTATTTTATTCAGACTATTTTAATTAAAAATAATAAATGAAATTATGTTTTTTAGTTAGTTATATTATAAGTTAATGACATTACTTATTATTAATTCTAGCATTTATTTATAGTTTTCTAATTAATATTCTATATAAAAATATGGTTTTTCTTTTTTTAACGAATTTTTTTATATAAATTTATTTATTTAATATTTTTGTATATATTTTTTTTTATTATAATAGAAATTAAGGGTAAAATATTGATATAGAAAAATAAAATTATTGTTAATAAAATATATTTTTTAAATCAATATTTTACCATTAAAAAAATTTTAATTAAAAAACATAATTTCATTTAATATTTTTAATGAAAATAGTCTGAATAATATTCTTAGTTTTTTTAATTATAAATATATCCATATAATAAACTTTTTTTACAATAAAACAATGTTTTGAATATCTTCATATTTAAATTATTCCCCCTCAAATGAAATGTGGCCTCACCATTTTTTGGGCGCATATGGAAAAATATTTTATAGAGGAGGATTATTTGAAATTATTAAATTTGATCACATTTTCCAAAATTATCTAGACCATAGCTCTCATGTCATATATAACAACCCAATCCCACATCTCTATATTAGCCCAAATAAATCTAAGAATATATTTGGTATATATAGGTAATAGAAAATATATACATTTATTTCATTCAAGGAACATTAACAAGTAAAGGTTTTGGGAATAAAATATTTAAAAAAATAAATGCATATCATATAAGGTAAAAGTCTATACTACGTAATGTCACGGGGAAAAAATTTGAAACACTATAAATGCTTTTTATATAGTATCTTCTGTAATTATTTTTATTTACCATGGTAAAAGTATATATCAGGTGATTATGATTAAAAAATAGTATTTTACTCATATAAAACTACCATAACACTTGTATTAATCATATTGGATGATATTCGTCTGACCATGGGAATCATTGGGTATATTTGGGACCTCACGGATCCGCTTAAGTGTGATAATGATATGTTATATGAATTAATTTATAATAAAGATAAATATAACATAAACAAGAATATTTTACTAAAAAAATTTTAATATAGGGTTATATAAATGATTAATTTGACTATAAATATTAATTATAAATAAAAAATTTTTCATTCATCATTTTATTTTATTTAATATTTTTATACATTTAATAATTTAATTTAATTATGGAAAAATAATGATGTAGTTTATTCCTTATTAATGAATGAATCAAAAAATTGATATTATTAGTATTAAAATAAATATAATTTCAATTTTTTTATTCCATGGACAGTTTTTGAAACGATTATCGTATATATTAATTGAGTTAATTCTATTGGTTCAACGGTATCATCTTTTTATGACATTAAAAAAATCAATTACTAAATAGTATCCAAATTGACAGAAATGGGTTTTTTTAAAAAAAAAATTATTATATGATTTAATAGTACAAAATATATTGTTCATAAAAATGACTTATATAATGTAACAAATTTCATTACTGATCCCCTTTTAGTTCTCTTGTCAACTAATAGTAACTATATTAACCATTTGGTGTCAAAATATAAGAAGACAGAGTAAGAGTTAAACAATTTAACTATGGGTTAAATAAAAAAGATAATCTTAATATTATGATATAACATTTGTAAAACCTATTACATGAGAGTATTTATACCCATCCTCATCATATCCTACTAATTAAATAACATTGACAATTATAAACCGAAAATAATTTTATTATAAATTAATTTTACATGATTTTTCCTAAAGTTACCCTCACCTAAATTATTAAAGTGAACCTAACATATATTTAACTCACACCCATAAAGCCTTTTGGATCGTCAAATGCAAGAAAATTCGTCCTCCAAACCACCGTCAATTTATCCAAGAGGCATAACCTTGGAATTAAACCCATCCTATGGAGTGTTTTTGGGAAAATTGAAATGTGACACCTGAAAAGAGGTGATTATTTTATCACCTCTTTCAAAGTTATTTTTTTCTTACTCTTCCTCTTTTTCATTTGTTCCCATAATAGAATTATAACTCCAGTAAATTCCACATGAATAAATGCTATTTTAATTATGGTAAAACTATATTCTGTATTTTAGCCATCCTACAAAAAAAGAATATGACTATGTGTACGTACGACATACCACCTATACATCCTAGGATACGATGATTTTCATGTACACATTATTTATAGGGGTATAAAATTGAATATATTGGATGAAAATAATAATTATAACATGATATTGTTTTTATAATGTTCATGTTGCTTACAATTCCTTACAATTTGACCACTAATGAAATTAAATTGTCTCTCGTGCGTACATACGATTTACCATCTTCACGACGCGATGAGACTCATATTCCATGCTCATCATCCAACAATGATTATAATACTAAATATTATAATTATGTTATAAATATATGATATAATAAGTCTACTGGAATGATACACACACAAAAACATATTTCATTCACCTTCATACATTAAATAAGGTGTGGAAATAGAATCAACGTTCATGCATACGTATGACATACCATCTCCATGAACGGTGTGTTACATTTTATTTATCTATCTATTATATATATCTATGTAAAAAATATATATGATATAGAATGATCATTTACATTCTGGAAGTATTGAATTGTGATCTATGTAATATGATCATGAATAACAAGTCAACCACATACTATAAAAACAGATTAATACCTGAAATGTGATATTTTATTGGAATTGTTAAGAAATGTGTAATATAAAATCATAAAAGAGTCATGTATGATACCATAAATGTTATTAATATTCTAATATAAGTTTCTAATATGTTTAAAAACATTATACCGGAGTTTTGGAGATGTACGGAGAGTATCAAACCTAATGTAAAGGTAAATATCACAATTACATTATTATTCATAGTTGTTTCTGTATAAGTATCTTCATGGACATCATTATCATCAATGTCCATGTTACTAAAAATGTTTTATTAAAATGTTATACTATTATCTTGTGGATTTCCAATGTCATTTTACATATGTTTAAAATTTTATGAAATGTTTTTGAAATATATCTATCGGTCTTTTTCCAAACAAGGCACTTTATGCCTTTTCAAAAAATTAAAGAATGAATTACTTTTTAAATTTTATAGAAAAATCATCTATCTTCAACAATTATTTATTCTTACCATTTTTATTTTTCTTTTAAGAACCCAGACCTTTTGTTTCTGGTATGTTTTTCCTTTTCTAGTCATTTTTGAGAAAAGGAGGAAATTTAGAGTATTTTCTAAGTACACACCATGTACATTATGAGTGCATGCCATGTATATCATTTCTGTAGCAGTACATGTGATGGCTATGTAGTAGCCACACACACAACTATATGTGAGTTACTTGGTGGACACATAAAGCAGAGTACATAAAAGGTGAGTACATGCCATGTACTTCAAAAGTACACATCGTGTACTTTATGTTTTTTATTTAATGCACCGGGGTCGCATCTGACAGAAAATACACCTCTCTTCTAGGTCTCATTCGTCTAAGATAATCTGTACGAAAACCGATTTTCAATGAACCCCCGAACCTCTGTACATCCTCTTATTTTAATATCATTGGTTGCATTGGAATCTCATTAGTGAGTTCACTCTTCTTCTTGAGTCTCGCTTCATGATTCCTCTTTATTTCCATTTTTTTTGGGTCGAATGTTTTATACATTTTCATAGAACTAAGACGTTCTAAGGAGATTCAAGATTCAATTTTCACATATAGAGATCTCATAACCCCGAGGTAGGTAGTATGTTCATTCTCGTACAACGTCTTTGAGTATTAAGTGAAAATTCCCACAATACCCTTGAATGGGATATTGCGTGTTTACTTTTTTAACCTTGTTGTTTTCATGTCATGATTGTATGCCTATGTATAGGTAATTAGTATATGAATAGTTATAATTTATATGATTTGGATGTATTTCCATTACATGTCCTCTTACAACTATTAGGTCTTGTTCATCTAGTTTGGCTGCCTTGCCTATTATCCATGCATGTTGATGTAGGATATAGAGTTTGTATTCCGACTTTCTTGTTATGTTATAGACTGTTTAGGCATGTAGTTCATCAGGTTTACTTTGGCCCTATTGCACTACTATGCTCGTTGACCTACACATGGCTGTGAGAACCTGGTGTAGTATACTATAAGAGGAAATGACCAAGTGATCTTCCAAATGGAGTCTTTGTGCACATTAGGCTATAAGGGTGATTGACATAGTGAGCATCCTTAGAGATCCATGAACTACATGGTGCTATAAGTGGAATTGGCTGAGTGAGCTTCTATGAAATTTAATAAAATGGAATATAAGGGGAATTAACTGAGTGAGTTTCCTATGAGAGTCACAGACCACTGGGCTCTAAGGGGAATTTACAGTGTGAGCTTCCTAGAGAGTCCTTGAATATCATAGACTATATTTGGAATTGACTCTCTGAGATTCCTCAGAGAGTTTTGATTTACCTTTTACTATAAGGGGAATTGACTGTGAGCGCTTCCTCTGAGAGTTATATTATAATCTTTTGACTAAACATGAGGGGATATGATGAGTGCACTGCACAAAGAGTTTATTGTACCAATTATGATGGAAAGGAGGGGATGGCTATGAGTAAATCCTAGAGGGTTACCTATTTGAGGATTAGCTTTTTGTTTCATTGTTGCTTTATATTGAAACTGTTTATTGTTAACTGCTGAGCACATTCATGTTTACAGTTTTCTTGTACCTTTATTTTCCTTATATTCACTAACTATTTGGCATAGATCATTGGGTGGTTTCCTAATGGTATTTTGTCTCACAACCTGCTTGGGCAAGTATTTTGGTCCCAAATAGATTATATTGTTGCTGGTATAGCTAAGATAAAGTCCCCTTCAACATCAGTTACTTGATTGGTTGTGGAGATGGAGAGCATGGGACCAAGATATGGATTGAGATTCCGAGGAGTTTATCAGCATTATTTTTCATTTTGGATTAGAACTATTGTATTCCAGCATTGTGACTTGTTTGGATATTTTTCTAGACATATTTATGATGCACCATTTTATATATATGGTCTCCAGTTTATACTTTTAGTTTTTTTACTTTTTCTACTATATGTCTTTATTTATTCTTTGGATCTTGTATGTATTTGTTTACATCCACTGTGTACTCTGCCAAAGAGGGAATTGTTTCCCCACTATCACACCCAAATCCCTCGCTGCTAGTCGGCAGGCTCTTGAGTTCAATGAAATATGCTTGAGACCAAGTGACAACAAGGTATGGGGTGCCTCTAGGTAGCTTCCAGAACTAGGATGTTACAAAGTGGTATCAGAGGATACTTTCTCATGACATAATATTTTTAGCCTTACCCAAGTAGAGGATGGAATATGTACTTTGTAATATGCTATGCCCAAGAGTAGCTAACCCGTGTACAGGGAAAAGCCAATGTACATTGTATAAATTGAAATTTTTCTGGATTTTCAATTATTACAATTGATATAATTTCACCTTGAGTGATTATCATAATTTGTGATATTATATTTGATGTTATTGATGTTCTATTTCTTTTGCAACCTAATGATTTGGGGGTATTCCATCTCTTGCATCAAATAGGCACTTTATAGAAATTACATGTCATGCATTTTTGCAATTCCATCTAAGATGCATTAATGATTGCATGTTGTTGGGATAGATTATGTGTAAAATATGCATGATGTTGTGATAGTTTATTTGATTAAAATTCCTTCTGTTTGATAAGGTACTATTTTGGGTAGTGATTTTCATGATTAGATGTCAAACTCTTGATCATGGGGTGTTATGGGCCCCCATGGACCATAATTTGGTGCATCATTGCCTTGGTTGCCATGTTATAATTTGTATAATATGTCAAATATTGAATCACGGGGAATATGGGCCCTCTCATATCAGAATTTGGCACTTTCAATGATTGTTTTAGTGTTTTTGGGTTACATAGTATTATCTGAGGGTTACTATAAGGAGAAACCTAGAATACATGACATGTGATGTTAGGTACACCATGTTTGTTCTTCTGTTCATGATGAAACTGTTATTAATTAGTACACACCATGTACTTTAGGCACACGCTGTGTAGTCTCTACATGTGTCATAGGCCGTGTGGGAAATGACAAGGGATGGGGAACGACTGGTGGGAACATGCCCTGTAGTGTTGACCATGTGTCCGCCCATGTATCAAACAAGACATATGGATAAAACATTAAGAAATACATGTCGTGTCTGGTTTGAACACGCTATGTAGGAAAACCCAGGTACCTGGCCGTGTCATGAACAATACGAGATGGGTTTACAGTTTCTCTTACACTCTGTGTCCGCCATGAACATGTCGTGTAGTCTGACCCTGGTACTCAGCCATGTCACTGTCAAAATGGGTCACAGTTATCCATTCACGTACACACCATTTCAATCCAGAACACGCCATTTAGTGTGATACATGTGTTAGGCTATGTCACTAACAACATGGGCCATGTGAAGCTAGTCTATTACACGCCATGTCTATGTTGAACATGATGTGTTGTCTTGTTTTAGGAAAGTCATGTGGCTTAATTGTGTAGAAGGACTCATGTAGGGAAAGAGGATTCATATACACGATGTTAGTTAAGACAAAATGTCATGTGTTACACAACCAATTTATGTTGGATTACATGCCCATGTAATTGGCCTTAGGGAATATTCCGTGTAGGAAACTTACATGTCATATGGTCATGTTTTGTAAAACAAGAGCGCTTTATTTCACTTGTTCCCTTATTTCAATACTTGTCTTCAGTCCTTGATAATCATGATCAAAGGTGTTCGCATGACCTTGGAGAGTCATTCCACTGAGACATCCTCATTTTGTGCTAGTTATGGAACTAACAGTCAGTCCACACACAAGTGTTGATGCACAGTTCTGGGAGGATTTTATAAGGTTCATGAAAAACATCCAAGGAGGTGGTATGCATCTTCCGTTAGCCAGGTAATGAGCTACATGTGTGGGAATAGAGGCCATACAAGGACATGATTCCCAAGAGACCCAGTGGAGTGTCTATATTTCAACATGATGGGTCACCATTTGCACTTATTTCAGTTATTCTTACCATAATGTGGTGACATGGGTTCTTCTACGACTCCTCATTCAAGAGAAGTGCCATTAGTTTCTCAGTAGTCGTGGAACTGGAGTTCTTCTGGCCATTCATGCTGAGGTGGAGTTTATATTCGTGGAAGCCAGTCCCCCAGTATTCAGCTACATCAGGGTGGATCGGCCCAGAGTGGTTTGGCAGTGTCAAAGTTTCATGGTACATGCTATAATATTTCTATGGAGCAGACCAAGAAGGAGAAGGATCCTAGACCATCTACCGTTCGAGGTACGATCGTAGTATCCTTAGTTTTAGCTTCTGCTCTTTTTGAAACATGGACATCCCATTACATTATATTTTTTTCTATCATGAAGATCCCTTGGCTCATCATCTTTTCTTCTAATACTATCTTGATGCTGGCTACTACATTGGTGACTAGAACGGTTAGTTTACATCTGTGCAGAGAGTTCCCTCTACATGTTGGTGGATGTCACCTTATATTGGACATTTATGTCCTAGAGATGGAAGGATATGATTTCATTCTCAGAATGGAATTTGTAGTTCCCTTCCAGGTAGTGTTCGACTATTATTTCCGCAATTTGAGTTTCATATAACTAGAGGGTGGATATTTTCTTTATAGGGGTGAATGGGATGTCCAAGAGAGTAGAGTGTGACCCAAGCATCTTGGGTTCGGTGGAGTTACCACCTTGTTTCTGGTCTATATCTGGATGACCAGGGACTTCACAGTTAGAAATTCCTTAAGTGATGGATCATTTCAGAGATGTCTTTCAGGAGGAAATTTCATGTTTCCCTCCATATCGTGAGGTAGAAATTTCAATTAAGCTTGTGCAAGGAGCGTTACTGATATTCATTCCTCTTAATTGTATTGCTACACATGAGTTTTAGGGGTTCATGAAACAGTAGTAGGAGATTCATGAAAATGGTTTCATTCGACCCAATACTTATATATGGGGTTCACATGTCCTGTTTTCGAAGTGGGCTGATGGAACCCTTAGGATTTGTGTGGATTATCGGAAGATGAACCAGTTGATGGTCAAGAACCGGTATCCCATGTTGAGGATTGGTGATCTAATTGAATAGCTTCATGGATCTAGGGTGTTCTCGATGATTGATATGAGGTCTGTTTACCTTCAGTTGCACGTTAGACAATAAGATATACCACTTATAGCATTCCGGGGTAGGTACGTTCTATATGAGTATATGGTTTTGTTGTTCCGTATATCAATAATGTGTGTTGTTCGCATGGAACTGATGGACCGAGTGTTCCATCCATACATGTATTCTTTCATGGTGGTCTTTGTGGACAACATCATGGTGTATTCTCACACTCGAGATGACCATGCAATACATCTTGAGATCAATTTGAGTAAACTGAGGAAGAATCAATTATATGTTATGATTTGAAATTTCCACATTTGGATGGATCATATTCACATCTATTGTCAGATTATCCTATAGGAAAGATTATATATAGACCTATAGAATGTAAGAGCTATAGTTTCTTAGGAGTAGCCGAAGACCATCTTTGAGGTGCTGAGTTTTCTAGGGCTAGCAAGATATAAAAATGTTTCATAAAAGGACATTTCATACTTATTAGATACACTGACAGGTCTAACCAAGAAGTTTGAGATGATAATGTTAATAGATTCTTGTGATTCATCCTTTCAAGAGTTGAAAATGATGTTGACATCAGCACCCATAGAAACCTTTCCAGAGTCGAGAAATAGTTATACTGTTTACTATGATGCATTATGTATCAGGCTGGGAGTTGTTCTTATGTAGAGATATGTAGTATTTGCGTACAGGTATCTGCAGTTGAGGCCCCATCAGAGGAATCTATCGACCCATGATCTCGAATTAGCATACATTGTTCATGCACTACGTTATTGGAGACATTATTTTTTGGGATAGAATTTTGTTTTTTCACCAACCACAAAAGTCTCAAATACATATTCACTCTGTGTGATCTGAATTTCAGACTGCATAGGTGGGTTGAGTACCTAAAATCCTTTCACATTTATCTTTCCTATACATCTGGAAAAGGCAACGTAGTGGCTATCGTGTTGAGTATGAAGACTTTGATACAGGCAGTTCAAGACGCCAGCAGTGAGTGGCTTCTTATGGCCCAATTATTTGAGATGAATTTGGAAGTTCTCAACAGATAGGGGAAGAATTTTCTATCTTATGCAGCACTTACCTCTAATCTTATTGATTGTGTTCCAATAAAGAAGCTATCAGATTATGAAGGCCTAGTCATAAGGGTGAGTGTGTTGTAAGATAACCCTATTCCTAGATGGACCGTAGGCGAGGATGATCTGTTTCATTTCCAGGGGCGCGCATGGGTGCCATCAGATATAAGTTAAGAGTTGATGCAGGACAATCTTTCCTAAGATTGGGCAGTTTAACCTAGAATTAACAATATGAATTGTTATCTACACCGCCAGTATTGTTGGACTTGTATTAACAAGGACGTTACTGGTTTCTTCATTAGATGTTCCACTTTTCAGCATGTGAGGGAATATCATCAGTGTCCTGTAGGGATTTTACTACAATTACCCATTCTCGAGTGGAAGTGGAATGATGTCACGATGGACTTTGTTACTAGTTTTTCAAGGTCTCCTTGATAGAATTACACTGTTCAAGTTGTCATTGATAGACTCATGAAGGTTTCAAACTTATTACTGATCAAGTAGACCTTCAGTGTTAATGAGTTGGGATAGTTGTACTTCCGGGAGATTGTACATCTATATGGACTTCCACACTCCAACATTTCAGATATGGATGCACGTTTTAATTAAATTCTTTGGAAGGGGCCTTATAAGTCTTTGGGTACCTAGGTACTTTTGAGTAAAATAATATTATTCAAGAATGTATTCATATGGAAAATTATGTGGATTTGTATGGTAGGCCATGCTGATCACCCTTATATTGGCTGGAGACATGAGAGGAAGCATTGTTATGAACACGTCTTGTTCAGGAAACCATGGAGCAGAAACAGTTGATTTGGAATAGGATGGATAATGCAGAGTCTCGATAGAAGTCTAATGCTAATCAGTAAGGACAACCATTGGAGTTTGAGGTCAGGTATTTGGTTTTATGCATATCACATCGTGTTTGGGACAAAAGAGGATTAAGAGACATGGTAAACTTTCGTCGAGGTACGTCATGTCATTTGTAGTGTTGTAGAGAGTTGGGCTAGTTTCCTATCGGTTGCTGTTACCGTAGAGGTATCGATTTTCCACAACATCTTCCATGTTTCTCAGCTTCGACCTTAATTTTAAGGTTTGTCTCATGTCTTCCAACCCATGGAGGTTGAGCTTGATGTATATGTGTCATTTGTGGAGCATCCAATACAGATTTTGGATCGATGTATTATGGTTCTCCATGGTAGGTATGTTCCACTGGTACTAGTGGTATGGAAGCATAGGTGGGTGAAGGATGAAACATGGGAGAGGGAGGATGATGTATGAGAATAGTTTCTGGAACTATTCACGGTTTCTTCTTCGATTCAGTGACAGTGAAATTCGAGGAAGAATTTTTTTAAGTGGTAATGATTTTAAGAACCCATACCTTATTTTCAGGCATGTTTTTTCATTTTTGGTCTTTTTTTTTTGAAAAAAGACGAAATTCTGGAAATTTTATAAGTAAACGCCTTGTATATAATGACTACACATCTTGTACATCCTTTCCACAAGAGGCCTTGGGCTAGACATGTAGTAGACACACACACATCCGTGTGGGTGTGACTTAAAGGCTGATTAAAACGGAGTACAAAAAAGGCGTGTACATGTCGTGTACTTCAAAAGTACATGCCATGTACTCTATTTTTTTATTAAATGAACCTGGGTCACATTTGACGGACATAACACCCTCATTCAAGGTCTAGTTCGTCCTAGAGAATTCGTATGACCATAGATCTTCGACCAACCCCCGATCCTTTGTATGTCCTCCGAATCGAACATGGTCAGTTGCATTGGAATCGCATCAGTCAGTTTTCTATTCATCTTTAGTCGTGTTTCATGATTCCACTTCATTTCCAATTTATCATGGGTTTATCATTTTATCTGTTTTATTAGATGTAAAAATTTCTAATGTGATTCAAGCTTCATGGTTCACACAGAGAGACCTAATTACCCCGAGGTTGGTGGTTTGTGACTTTCATTAAATGTCTTAGAGTATTATGTGAAATTTCACAAATACCCTTGAACGAGATATCTAGTGTTTACCACTTTACCCATATTGTTTTAATAGGGATAATTGCTATTAATTGGATATATTTCCCCTTCATATTCTAGTATGACCAATTGGTCATGTTTAGCCATTTTGGATGCCTTTCCAGTTTTCCATGCATGTTGTTTTAGGATAGAGTGATTGTATTCTGTCATTATTGCTATGCTGTATACTGTATAGAAAAGTAGTCTTGTAGGTTTAATTTGGGAATATTGCACAGTTATGCTTGTTGACCTACAAAGGGCCGTGAGAACCTGATGTAGAAGTCTCTAAGGGGAATTGACTAAATGAGATTCCTCAGAGAGTCTTTGAGTATATTAGGCTAAAATGGGGATTGACCGAGATATCATCCTCAAAGATATTAGAACTACATGGGGATATAATGGGAATTGACTGAGTGAGCTTCCGTAATGTGCCCTTGATTTCTTTAGCCGATAAGGGGAATTGACCTAGTGATATTCGTCAACGTGTCTTTGTTTTACTTGATTGACCTGGCTTATAAGGGGAATTGACTGAATGAAATTTCTTAGAGTCCTAGACCATGGGGATATAAGGGGAACTGACAGTGTGATCTTCCTCAAAGAGTCATTGAAAACCATAGACTATAAATGGAATTGACTTTGTGACCTTCCTCAGAGAGTCATGCTTTACCCTTGACTATATTGGGAGTTGACTATGAGCGCTTCCTCAGAGTGCCTTATTATATTCTTATAACTGAACCAGAGGGGTTAGAAAAAGTGCACTACATAGAGGGTTTATTGTAATTAATAGGTAGGACCATAGTGGATGGATGTGAGTACATACCATAGAGTTGCTAGTTTGAGGTTTAGATGTTTGTTTTAATATTGATTGATGTTGAAACTGTGGATTATTTACTGCTGAGCGCATTCTTGTTTACTGTTTTCTGTACCATTACCTTCCATATATTCACTAACTGTTAGGCACAGATCTTCGAGTGGTTGCCTAATGTGATTTAGTCACACACCCTATTTAAGTAGTGCTTTTGGGCCCAAAAATATTATACTGTTGCAGGGGTATATAAGGGAAAGGGATCTTCTACATTAGGTACATGATTTTCTGTGGAGATGGAGAGCATGGAACCAAGCTGTGGCTTGCGATGCTGAGAAGTTTGTCTGCTTTCTTTTGCACTTTGGTTTAGCACTGTTGTATTCTTACATTGTGACTTGTATGGCTATTTTTCTAGACATTAGTATCTTGATTCATTTAATATAAATGTTCCACAGTTTATACATTCATTCTTCTATTGTTAATGTTTTATGTCATTATTTCTTCTTCCGCTCTTGTATATATATTTTTTCTTCTGTTGTGTTCTCTGCCAATATGGGAATAGTGTCCCCACTATCACAACCAATTCCCTCACTGCTAGTCAAAAGCCTCTAGCATTCGGGGAAATGAACTTGAGACCATGTGGCCAACCTGGTACGGGGCACCTCTGGGCGTCTTCCGGAATCGAGACATTACAATTCCAATTACAAGAATAAAAAGATATTTTAAAAATAGATAGTTTATTTTAAAATTCATAATTTTTTAATGATTTAACAAAAAATATTATATTTCCATCAAAGAGTTTTCAATAAATTTATTAAATTAATCTCATCGAGGTAATCATCCTATATTTTATTTTAAACTTGTTTGATGATGATTTATTATGATTCAATCATCCTTATTGTATTAAAAATATTTTCATATAATTGATTATTGATGTTCTATTTTTATTCCATTCATTGTTTGTGGTTAAAGTATTAACTTTTTCATATGCTAGTTTTCATTCAAATGATTATGTCATGTTATAACCTTTTTCTTAAATGGAATCTATTGGAGATAGAATGTGATGAGCGGTGCCATCTATAGACACTCCATGAATAGGTAGGTATCATGGGAAAAAAGTGTCTTGGAATAAGGTCATGACATAATATTTGTGTATGGTCTAGGCACAAGGCCTTGATGTAGTGGCTATGATGTCCGACATTATATATAACCTCATTATGAGATTAGTTGTTGATTTTACATGTGAATATTAGACTAGTATTATTTCTCTATGACTGTTTAAATTGAATTATTTGTTTTATTGTTTCCATATAATGTTGAATACAATGTTTTAAAAGACTTGTGTGGTAGTTCTGTATATTGGCAGAAATGATTATTCTTATTTTTGATTGCATTCTCTATATTGTATATCTTTATTGAGCTTCTGAGACCACCCCTTTCTTATGATTTATTTTCCCAGGATTCCAAGTAGTGTTTTATGATTGATATTCAGGCTTATTCTAGGGGAATAATGGTGTTATAAAATTGTTATATATTTTTATTTTATGTTTAAAATTGTAATTTAACATTAATATATTCAATATATTTTCCATGACTGCTAAAATGATTAGTCCCTTGGGACTTGAGTCCTTGTAATAATTACAGTATATAAAAATAATGCACTGACTCTGAGCAATAGGTTTTCGGGCATTACTGTTTGTATTGGTTGAAGTTTAGTTACAACCTCAGAAATAGATTTGGATATCATATATTAGGGGTCATAACACAAAGAAATATATTATGGATAAGTATATAAGAACTCCCTATAATTTTTGGAACGATAATGGATAACAAATTATTAAACCTAATATGTTTTATATTGAATGTACCATTCGTTGATTATGTGATTTTCTTCAATGAGATGTATTTTTTCCCATGTACTTTCTAGTATTAGTTAATGGAGGAAACCAAAGGGTATTGGATTAAAATTGTTTTTGATAGAAAATATGGTGCTTTTGAGCAAAAAAATAAATTTATGAATAGAGATATTGATATAGGGATTATTCCTAATTTGGTATCTTTTTATATGATTATCAATGTTATATTTGATGACTTTCCTAGAAAATTTTGTTAGATGATGATAAATGTTTAAAAATGATTTCATTTTAAGAAGAATATATTAAATATGATTAGGTTTCGTACATGTCATTAAGAAGGAAATAAGAAACATGAGGACTAGTTCAAAAGGATTGGAATATGTTATCTCTATGGGAAAAAGGGTCATAGATTGACCAATTGTGATGGAGTTTAATGATTCATCTGTGGAAGTCATGTGAAATACCAAACACAATGCCCAGACATAAGAATCTACATCCAATACATGGAAGAACCTATTCCATGCCAACCATTAAATTGGAAGGATTATAGTATTTATGTATTAGGATACAAGAATTATGACGATGTTATTTATACAAGGATTATTCAGTTAATTTATTTTCTTTGGACATTCCAAAATATGTAGATTAGCTAAAATAGACAACTAAATTGATTTAAGGGTAATATTATATTTGGATAACATATGATTATTGTAAATTTAACCCATAATATTTTTCTTATGTTATGATAATAATATTTGAATAATGATACATTGTATTTGAATAATTATATTGGATGATGCTAGTTTCTTGAGAACCTTTTTTGGATTTTTTGCTAATAGATTTATGTTGACATGGATGAATTGTAATTTTTTTGGACCTCTTAAATAATACACTATGTTTTGGAATATTGAAACTATATTTTTTTCAATATGTATATCTGATAATTTAGGTTGAAACCATGAATTAAGAGAATAAATGAAGAAGGTGTTCACATGATTGGAATGTTACAACCAAGAAAATCACTATGAGATACGGGTGATAAATGTAAAACGGATTTGGTTCACCACTTTATAAATTTGTATATTTTCAGTTTCCATAAGGATTATAAGGTTATCAGTTTATGGATTGTATATATTTTATTTATATTGAATTATATTTGATTAATTTAATATATCAATATATTCAGACTTATACATATGTGATAACTCATGAATATTTTTGAGATAGTTTCAATGACCTATAATTATATTTATAGATCACATTAAATTCCTACCCTTCTAAAATAAAAATTCAACCCAATTTTCTTGAATAAGAGATGATGTTGAAATTTATCAATGCATTACCAATGTTTATATGTTATTGAAATAATGTATTATTATTTCCTCATGTTCTTATAATTTTAGTTATGGGGATTGAAGACCAAAAAATTTTTCCTGGTAGTTTTGTTTATGATATAACAAAGTGTCCTTTGTATCGTCACATATTTATAAATTTTATATTGTAAACATTATCCTAATAATATTCTATACCACACTCCATCAGAACATGGTGGTTAGATTTTAGTTTTATATCGTTGTTTATTTACAGGGAACCATAGTCTGTGTTATTTTTGGTATCAATCATTGTTACCATTCATTGTTTTAAAAAAGAGTTCCCAATAATCTATCTTTTGATGCGGGATTTCAAAAAAGATAGTTTGAAATATCATAACCCATGTTTTCAATAATGAGATTAATTTTTAAGGACGTAATATTTAAAGGAGGTAATAATGTAACACCAAAAGATTATATGGTACACATTTTTTTAAATAATTCAATAGCATGTGATAAATATAACACCGGGTAAAAGAACACCACGACCTATCAAACTAGTTTTTTAAAAAGTGGTTAGGAATAGTATTAAAAACATTTTTAAATTTTATTAATTTTAATTTTTTTAAATATAATTCATTTTTTAATCCTTAATATCAATATTAGAATAGGATAAATTTAGGTTATTTTTATTTAAACATTTTATTTTTGATGAGAAGTGTATACTATGCATTTTTATTCAAAATAACATTTTCATCTAATTTACATGTATAAGTAGATTGTCTTTTTATATGGTTTTAAAGTGTAATTGGATTATTATTTTATAATTTGATATAATTATAGAAATTGAATGTTATTTCTCATTTAAATTTTATTTTAACAAATGTCAATTTTTGAATTTTTGTTTATCATAAAAACCCACTTTCTGGTATTGACAATGAGAAATAAATTTAAATTAATCTCTAAAAATTATGTTTTTTGAATTTGGAATAATGAATTCCATATTTGGAATTAAAAGGTAAATATTTTTAAATATTAACATTTATTTTTTGGTCATTATGAATATTACAACTTGTAATTATTTTTATTTTCCATGGTGTAATTGTAAATCGGTTAAATAAGGGTAAAAATAATGTTATAATAATATAAAACTAACTTAACTCATGTGTTAATACTATTGGATGACATATATACGACCATGGTAATCCTTGGGACTATTTTGGGACCTCATTGATTCACATCGGTATGATAATGACATGTTATAAGAATAAATTTAAAATAAACAGAAATATAACAAAAACTAGTATTTTTTACAAAATGAATTTAAATATAGGGATTTAAAATTTATAAATTTGAATATAAATATTAATTAGGAATATAAATATATTTAATACATCATGGTATTTTATTTATAATTTTTATACAGTAAAAATGAATTCATTTATTTCATAATAACAATATAGTGTTTGTCTTATTAATGATAGAATCAAATAAATGATATTATTAATATTAAAATAAATGTTATTTAGAAATTTTAATGACATGAACGAATTTTATGGTTTATTATATTGTATTATCTTTTATTTAATTTATTTTTTTTGAAGAAATCTACATTTTATGGCTTCAAAAAATTACTAAATAGTGTCAAAATTGACATAAATGATTTTAAAAAAATTAATATTTTATTAAATGATTTAATATTCACAAAAATATTTGATTATGACCAATGAAATATATAATGTTTCAAATGAAATTAATTATCCACTTTTTATTTCACTTTTAATTTTATGGAAACTATATTAACCATATAGAGTAAAAAAATTTAAAGACATGGTAAGAGATAAACTATTTCAGTAAAGGATAAGTTGAAATGATAAGGTTAATTTTAAGCCCTAGACATGTATAAAATCCATTTTTTAAATTTATTTAGACCCATAATCATATTATACTCAAAATTAATGAATTTTTATATATGATAAAATGAATATCATTTTATATGAAATTAAAATATATCATTTTTTTCAAATGTTTCCCTCAACTATATTATAAAAGAGAACCTCACATTCTCTTTAACTAACCCCTATAAAGCATTTTTATTTGGCCAAACCCTACCCATTACTCCATTAATCATACATAAATTCATCCTAGAGGCCTATATTTTGGACGAAATACATTTTTAATGTCGTTTTGTGCAAATCTAATAGAGACACCCAAAAAGAGGATATTGTTTTTTTCACCTATTTCATTGTTATTTTATTATTATACATCCACTTTATATGTTTTTTCCATACTTACATAATAAATATTGTAACATAAACATGAGGAGATGCTATTAAAATTATGGGTCAATAATATTCATCATTTTAGCTATCCTTCAATAAACAATATCACCACGCATAGGTACAACTTACGTCTCGACGCCATGGTGTAATTTTTTTTTCTCGTACACATTATTTCAATGCTTATAACGATGAATATAATTGATTAAAATAATAAATATAAAATAATATAGTTCCATTAGAATTCATATTCAATCAAATATCTTACCATTTGTCCATTATTGAAAATGATATCATTTCTCGTACGTATGTTCATCTTACTATCTCCATGACGCGATGAGACTCATCTTCCATGTTCACCATCCAAGAATGATTATAAGAATAAATGTTATTAGAAAGTAAGAAATATATGATATAATAATTATACTGGGATGTTATATATTTATATAAACTTATATTTCATTCACTTACATCCATTCAATATGATATGAAAATAGAAACAACGTTCATGGGTACATACTGCCTATTGTCTCCATAGTCAATGTGATCCCTTTTACATATCTATATATTATATATAATAATATACTAAATATTTACGATATAAAAATCATTTTTTACATTTTATATGTATATAAAATATAATCTATATATAATGATCAAGAATAACATGTCAAAACACGTATGATAAACAAATAGATTATTACATGAAATGTTGCAATAACATGGAATTTTTACTAAATGGGTAATATAAAATCATAAAATAACCATATTTGATATCATAAATATTATTATGAATCTTATATAATATAGTAATATTATAACAAACAATGTACATGAGTTTAAAAAAATTATGGAGAGTATCAGACCTATGGTTTGTCTTAATTTTGTAATCCGTTTATTATTTGAGGTTGTTGATATGCATGTATCTAATAGGGGCATCTTTATCATCTAGGACCATGTTTCAAAAAATGTTTCATAAAATGTTTTAATATTTTTATATGGATGTATAAATTCATTTTACCCCTATTTTAAATATTATAATTTTTTTGGAAGGAATCATTGGATCATTTTCCAAATGTTGTACATTTTGAAATTTTCAAAAAATTAAGTAAAGAATGTTTTTTAATAATATGAAGCATGATGATATTTTCAACTGCTATGTTGCCATATTATTTATATGTTTCACTTAAAATCATATAAGGATATTTTCTAAATAAATTATTTATTTTATAATTTAATGAATTTTAAATTATATAATTCAAAATGGATATATCCCACATAGTGATATTAATGAATATATTAAGTTATTTTAATCTATTTCATAATAAATTATTAGAATTTATGCTTGTTTGAAGTTGATTTATTGTGATACAATCGTCAATAATGTATTTAAGTTTTTTCATATGTTTTATTCTAGATGCTCTATTTTAATATCATTTACGGTTTAGGTATAATCTATTATCATTTCATATGTTAGTTTTGAAACAAATGATTATTTTTTGTTTCAACCATTTCATATGTGGAATTTATTGGACTTAGTATGTTATGGGTGGGGCCTATTATATCCAATCAAATAATCTCTAGGTTTCATGAGATGAACTATAGTCTTGGTATAAGGCCTTGATAGAATATATTTCTATGGTATGGAAAAAATATCTTGAAGTAGTGTTTATAATGTCCGAAATTATGAATTCCCTCATTATGGATTTGTTATTGATTATACATGATACTATTAATCTTGTAGAATATACCATTAATTTATTAAATTGAATTATATGATTTATTATTTCCATATCATGATGAATATAACTTTTTATATGTCTTGTGTTTTAATTTTTTATCATTCCGTAAATGTTTATGCTTATTTATGACATATTTTTTCTATACTGTTTATCCTTATTGAGCATCTGATCACACCCGTTTCTTAGGTTTTATTTTCCCAGGATGCCAAAAAGTGTTTTATGATTGATAGGTAGGATTATGCTAGGTGAATAAAGGATTTCTAAAATGATTATATATGCTATATTTTATGTAAAAAATAGTAATTTTATGTTCACTATGTAATATAATTTCTAATACTACTAAACTGATTCGTCCTTTAGGACATGATTTCTTGTAAACATGTCAATGAATTAAAATAATGCACCATCACTAGGCAACTAAGATTGATGAGTTATACAAATAAATCCCCATAAACCCATATACAAATCATAAAATAATTATTATTGTCCAAATTTTTTAATTGTGATGATTTGTTTGAAACATAACAAGGATATTCGAGGAATAGATATTGTTCTTCAAAAAACAAAATTATACTATTAAATAAACTGTATCTATAATTTATTATTAAACACATATGTTTTAAAAAACCACTATATTTCATATAATAAACTTTTTTTATAATAATGGAATTACCTAAAAATAAAACCACCTAAATCAAATAGAATAAGAAATCATCGCATGTGTGTATGGTGAACTACCTTTCTCATTAACCGATGTCATTCATTTTAATATTACCACCTCTCACAGTTGTTTATTATGAAGTATATAATGTAAATATATGATATTTACATGATATTTTACATATATAATATTTATATCATATATATACATATGTTATTACTTTACTAAGAATATGATATAAGATAAAATCACTCATTTGTACAACAAAAAAGCACCTCATGAAGCGTCGTGGTATATAATTCACTAACTCTTATTAAAGATGATGATAAAGATAATTTTATTTATTTTAGGTTATATAAAATACATATATATATGTTAATTTTGAAATATGTATTGTTTTTTAATTATAATATATAATTTTATTTCTTCTTTTTTCACTCACATATAGTTGATCAAATCCTTTGTGTACTTGTTGACTACCACCATCACAAGACAATGTGAGTTATTTTTCATCACCACAAAACAACGATGATAAATATAATTAAATAATATTTAAAATATGATATTATGATCATTATAGAAATATTATATGTTAATTTAATTCTTTCTATAGTGATCACTGAAAAATGGAAATGTTACACATTCATACGTATGAACTATTATTTCAATGATTATAAAATTATTCAGTTTTCATTAACACATATCTCGATTGGTTTTAAAAATATAATTAAGGTAATAATATGTTAATCATGTCGTGATTATTATATATTAGATGATTAAACATGGTAATATGTGTACGAATTGGAACTTTAATGAAAGAAAGGCATAATAAAAATAAATATTAATACCCAAAACAATTAATAAATTGAATGATTATTAATGAAAAACTTATAAGATCTTATTAATGGATTACATATGATATTATAAATAGTTATATAATTATGGTTTAGGACAATTTTTTTTATATCCACTATAAATGATAATTAATAATTTTAAATCATCTGGATGTGTGAGGTAAGGGATTTCATAACATAATTTCCATTTATTGGGTAAATGTTCATTTTAATAGATTTATTACATTCAATGATTACTGGAATAGTGAAATTTAATTTATTTAAATTTAAATTGTATTGTGTTGATTTCAATTTTAAATACATAATTGTTTTATGGAATAAATTCTTAATTAAATGTTATGATCGCTATATGTGTTTACTTCATAAAATCATTTTTACTATGAATTTTTTTATTGAATTTCTGTAGAAGGAAATTATTTGAAAATTTCATAATAAAAGACTTTAATTATGTTAAAATATTTTTTTTCATTATATTATAAATATATAATATCAGTTTCTAATATTTATTACGAATATTAATTAATGATATGTTTATAAGAAATTATTAATTCAATTATCTTTTAATGCAAAAATCCATCTTCTTCCAATAAATTTTTTTCTAAAAAATAATTGACATTTTTTTAACTATTATAAAAAATAATATTATTTTTATAATTAAGTATTTTCACTTATTAAAAATTGTTTATAGATTTTTTTTAAACATCGCTTTTGGGTTTTTAAAAAATAAATAAATGAATTTTCATACCTTTTTCTGAACTAGGAACATTCCTATACTTTTTATAGTGAGAAAGAAATTCTCTTTTTTCTGTTAGTTGAATGTATCAAATTTCTAATTGTCATGAATGTAATTTTATTAAAGATATTTTTACAAAATTATAATTATTGTTTTATTGAAAATTATTTTTCTAATATTTTAAAATTTTATTCTTCATTAAAATTCATTTTCCAATGATAGCATTTTCAAACATTTTTTAAATCTTCAGAATAAAAACAATATTTTCTCCAAAACATTTTTAATTTAATTCTTATGGTATTCCCATTCATCAATTACCCTAACTCATAAATGTAATTATGACAAAATAAGAACATGATCTACTGATATCTTCTGTATTTTATCAATAGATGGATTATGATTAGATTAATTGTCGATGTTTTATTTTTATTACATTCAACATATTACTCTAGATGGTTTAGGATTTTATTAATTTGATTTGAATAATTATTATAAATTAATATTTCAGTTATTAATATGAATATTTATTACGGAATTATTTCACCCCTATAATAAAAGGAATACATAAAAATGATATGTTTTTTAAAGGGTCATATATAGATAGATCCACAATGTATCAATATGTATCGAGATAATAAATTAGTTTTCAACACCCTAGGAGTTTGTACCCCAAATTTTTATGTTGTATCATGAATGGTTTTGATTGTATGTGTCTTGTTAATGATCATTAATAAAATAATGTGAAAAAACATGATGGGTTTGAAATTAATAAATTAAAAAATTCTTGTGAATGGTATTATGTGTAACAATCCTGTAAAATGTCTTTATAGTATAACTATGATGTTAGTAATTATTCATTCCTACATTATGAATAACATTATTTAAATTATATATATTTATTCAATTAGTTGTAATATCAATGGTTATGTGAATATTAATTAGAAAGTCTTTAGAAATCATGTATTCCTACCATAATGTGCAGAAGTCAATTATTAGATGGAAATTGTTTGGGTTATTTACCATTCCATATTGATTACTCCATTCTAATTCATATATTTTAATGTATTATAACCATTAATGAAATTTTTTTCTCTCCCTATTACTATGTTTTATTTTTTCAGGATAACATGGATTATTTAATGGCTGATATATAATGATATTCTAGAGGGAACCATTAAAATCTAAAAATAAAATTATGTTACAGAGAATTGACTCAAATTTAATATGGGAATTATATATGTATCTCAGATACCAATTCTATTATTCTATTTATTCTATCAAGATGTTATTACTTGTATTCAATATCATGGAAATAACATAAAAGTTGGATCCATTTTTATAGTATCTTGGTCATTATAGAAGAAGATAATACTTCACTCATCCTACTTAAGAATGTATGAGTTTGAAAGAAGATGAAATCCATTGGAAATAAATTATTTTTCATCATATGTTTATAAATTGATGTAAATTACAATGAGTAAGAAGGAAATAAATTTTAATGTTATTTTGACTTTACATGTTGCAGAATCATAAATCTTTAAGAAATAATTCATACGATCATTTGATATTTTTTCATGTTATTAAAATATCATGATAGATTAATTATATAAGATGATATTTGTAGAAGGAATCATATGATTGGGCTCTGGGAAATTTTATTTATTTTATTTCTTAGAAGAAAATCATTATATCTAAATGATATAGATGTATATGTTGATAGAATATTTTAGGTATGATGTATATGAAGTTTATGATATTTAAAATTTGTTGATCGAACAAGATGATGACACTATTCTAGATGATGAGTTTATGACACTGAACCTTCAGATGATTTATTGATATCAATCATTAATTTGACACACATAAGTCCTCAAATAAAGACCTATATTAGACATATCTTGATAATATAATGATATTTTTTGAGAAATTAGGAATATATAATTAAATGAGGTATCATAATTAAGAATATGAAAATATTATAGTGGTTGAAGTTGTAACTAGATAATCATTTAATGTAATTGATGTATTTAGAAGTGGTAAAAATATATGGAAACAATTTAATTTAACTATGATATTCACAGTTATAAATGTAATTTTATTTCAATTGATCAATTTCATAATAAGTTTGTTAATTAAATTGGATAAAAAGAATAATAATGCTAAACATGTTAAATATTGATATGATCTAAAATTAAAATTGTTGGATAGAGAATTTAAAAACTTATAGCAACTAAATGATAGGTATTATTTTCTTGTTGGTCTAGTGGTCTCAAATAATGAATAGTTTTTCAATTAAAATATTATATATTTATGATTTGTTATATCAAAATTGATTTGGATATTGTTAAATGAATCAAAATTTGATAATTTTAGTGATGATTCAAGAATATTCTAGATTATATCATAAGAGTTAAAGAATATTGGTATTGGTCAACGATGGAGCTGAAATGATCATGAATTTTTGGTTTTCTAATACTTTTTACTATGAAATGTCATTGGTTTTTCAACTTTTTCATAAATGGATCGCCAATAAATAGATGTTCATAGTAAATCATACCAAATTACTATTCTAAATCAGAAAAAAAGAATTAATATTCGAATTTTTAGTGTTAGAAGATTTTCATGAATAGAAATATATGTCAAAAGTGGTTTTTTCAAACAATTTTGTTATATGTGGAATATGAGTTCATTGGAAGAGGGTTCATATCAAAAAATTAGATAGTAGATAATTCATAATAATAGGAATTGGAGTTATAGTTAATTGAATCATTCAGAGCATGATGAGTTTTTTATGATTCATAGATTTGTTATACATGTTGGTCAGAATGGATAGACTTTTATAGATTGAAAATTGTTCCATTATGTTGAGAATATCAGACTTGAGTCATAAGACACTATAAAATCATACAGAATTGGATTAGAAATATATTTTAAATATACCATTTGTTGATTACATAGAACAAGTTAGATACATTTTTCGATCGTTCATTAATAATATTTTTTAAAACTAAGTGGATTTCGAATAATAATTCCTTTATAGAGAAATAATATGTCTAATTGGATTTTACATATTTTTTATTAAGATCATTATAATATTTAATTTCAATTACCCATAGATGTTATTATAGAATGGTTGTAGGATCTCAAAATAAGGATGAACTTTATAAATAATGAGTTTCATGGTTACATCTCAATATCTCCAACTAATTTATTTAACTAAACTTTGATATGTATGGAACTCTAAATGATTAAGTTTATATGTTTCATTATGTTAAAATTTCTTAAATGGATTCAACTTATTCAACCCTCCATCTAAATTGTTCTTCAATATATTAGAACAAGAATTCGTAAGAGATCTATGTTCCACTTTTGATCATTCATGTGACTATTAGGTGAGTAGAATAACCATTTAAATGATTAAGTTGAATAATATGATTTGTTATTGCCATATCCTGCTGAATAAAATAATTTAAAAGGCTTTTGTTTTAAGTTTTTAACTTTTAATTAAATTTTTATGAATTTCATGAAATATTTTTCTAGATTGATTATACTTAATGGGCATCTGATATCACCTCTTTCATATGTTTTATTTTCCCAGGATGCCAAAATGTGTTTTATGATTGATACGCAGTGTTATTATAGGTGAATAATGTCTTTCTAAAAGGATTATTTATGCTGTATTTAATGTCAAAAATAGTAATGTAATGTTCAAAATTTAATTTATTTTTGGATTCAGCCAAACGGATCGGTCATTCGGGACATGATTCCTTGTAATCATGTCAATGTATTAAAATAATAAACCATCACTGGGCAACTATTTTTGGTTACTTAAACATATAAAGTCTTATAAACCTGTATTCTAATCATAAAATAATTTTTTCTGTATATATTATATCATAGGGATGATTTGGTTCAAACATAACTAGGATAGATGGGGATTAGATAATGTTCATCAATAAATAATATTATATTATTAAATATGCATCCTGTTTAAATTATTATCAAATCTAGATGTTTTAACAAAACCATTATATTTCATACAATATAATTTTTTTATAATAACAGAATTACCTACATCAAAAACCATGGACATCAAATGGAATACGAAATCATCATTTGTGTGTATGGTGATCTACCTTTTCATTAACTGGTGTCATTCATTTATATATTACCACCTCTCACAGTTTGGTATTAGGAATAATATAATGTAAATATATGATATTTATAACCTATTTTAACTAATATAATAATTATATCACACACAAACACATATAATATTACTTTACCTAGAATATGATATAAGATAACATCACTCATTTGTACGACAGACAATCGCCTCATCAGGCATCGTGCTTCATAATTTACTAACTCTTCTTATGGATGTTGATAATGATAATTATATTTCTTTTAGGTTTTATAAAATAAATATATATATATATATGATAATTTTGAAATATTTATAATTTTTTTAATAATAATATATCATTTTATTTCTTATAATTTCACTCACATATAGTTGATCAAATCATTTGTGTACTTGTGTACTACCACCGTCACAATGTGATGTGAGTCATTTTTTATCACCATAATACAAAGATGATATATATAATTAAATAATATGTAATATATGTTATTATGATCATTATAGAAATATTATATGTGAAATTAATTCAGTCCATAATGATCATTGAGAAATGGAAACGTTACTCATGCATACGTATGAACTATTGTTTCCATGATTGTAATATTTTTCAATTTTCATAAATACATTTCTTGATTGGTTTTAAAAATAAAATTATGTTAATAATATGTTGATGATGTCATGATTATTATTCATTTAATTATTAACCTAAAGAATATTTGTAAGAATTAGAACATAATAGAAAGAAAGGCATAATAAAAATAATAATTATCAACCAATATAATTAATATATTGAATGATTATTAATGAACAACTTATAAGATCTATTTAATGTATTACATATGATATTATAAATAGTAATAAAATTATGCTTCTAACCAAGACATTTTTTATTTTCACTATAAATTAGGTTTAATAGTTTTAAGTCATTGGGATTTGTCAGGTAAGGGATTTCATAACATAGTTTCCATTTATTGGGATAATATTATTATTAATTTATTTTTTCCATTCTATGATTTTCAGTATATTGAAATTTAATTACCTAATAATTAAAATTATATTATGTTTATTTAAATTTTAAAAACATAATTTTTTTTAATATATTCTTACTTAAATGTAATTATCACTATATGGGTTTACTTAATAAAATCCTTTTAACTATTATTTTTTAATTTTGAATTTCTCTAGAATGTAATTATTCGAAAATTTAAAAATAAAACCCTTTATTTATGTTAAAATTTTTTTATTCATTATATTTTTAATATATAATATAATTTTCTACTATTTAGTACTTAAATTAGTTAATGATATGTTTATAATAAATTATGACTTCATTTCTCTCTTCATACGAAAATCCATCTTCTTCCAATACATTGTTTCCTAAAAAAATATGTTATAAATTATTTAACTTTTTTTTAAAAAATATTTATTTTATTTTTACGTATTATCACATTATAAAATTTGTTTTTAGAGTATTTTTTAAAAATATTCCATTATGGTTTTTACGAAAACAATTTAACGAATTTCCATACATTTATCTGAACAAGGAACTTTCCCATACTTTTTATAGTGAGAATGAGATTCTCTTTCTTCCATTATGGAAATGTATAAAATTTCTAATTGCCATGAATGCAATTTTAATGATGTTTCATATACTAAATTATAATTACTGTTTTATTGAAAATTATTTCTCTAATATCTTAAAAATTTATACATTATTGATATTTATTTTCCAATGATAGTATTTTCAAACGTTATTGTAATTTTAAAAATAAAAAGAATATTTTAATGCCAAAATTTTTTAAAGTAATTATTACTGTAATTTTATTCATTAATTACCATAACTATTAAATGTACTTATGATAAAATAAGGATATGATCTATTGATATCTCCTATTTTAGAACAACAAATGGATTATGATCAATTTAATTGTGGATGTTTAATTTTTATAACATTCACCATATTACTCGAGAAGGTTTAATATTTTTTTAATTTGATTGGATTAATAATTAACAATTAATATGTTAGGTCATAAAATGAATATTTATAAAGGAATTTTATCACCCCTATAATACAATGAAGACATTATAATTTCTATGTTTTTTAAAGGGACCTATGTAGATAGATCCACAATGCATCAATGTGTATCATGTTAAAAAATCAGTTTTCAACACCCTATGAGTTTTTACCCCATTTTTTTATTTTTTCTCATCAATGGTCTTGATAGTATTATTCTTGTAAATGGTCATTAAAAAATGACTGGTCCAAACATGATGGGTTTGCAACAAGTAAATTAAAAAAATATTATAAATGTTATTATAAGTAACAATCATGTAAAAGGTCTTTATAGTATAACTATGATGTCAATCATCATTCATTCCTACATTAGGAATACAACTATTGAAATTCCATGTGATTATTAAATTAGTTATAATATCAATGTTTATATGGATTTTAATTAGAAAGAGTTTATAAATCTAGTATTCCTACCATAATATGCAAAATTTATTTATAAAATTGAAATTATATTGGTTATTTTCAGTTCAATATTGATTACTCCATGATTTTTCATATATTATAATGTATTCTAACAATTTTTGAAAAACATTTCTCTCCCCATTGATATGTTTTATTTTTTCAAGGATACCATGGAATATTTTATTGTATATATATATATAGATATTTTAGAGGGAATCATTAAAATCCAAAAAAATTAATAAGTTATAGATTATTGATTCAAATTTAATATGGGAATTATATATGTCTCTCAGATACCAATTATAATATAATATTTATTCCATCAAGATGTTAATACTTGTATTCAATACCATGATAATAATGTAAAAATTGGATCCATTTTTCTAGTGTCTTGGTCATTATAGAACAATATATGACTACACTCATCCAAATTTAGAATGTAGCAGTTTGAATGTAGATGAAATACAATGGAAATAAATGATTTTTAGTCATTTGTTTCAAAATTTATGAAATTTATAATGAGTTGGAATGAAATTAAATTTAATGTTTTTGGACTTTATATGTTTGGGAGTCTTATATCATTAAGAAACAATTCAGATGATCATTTGATTTTTTTTTCATGTTCTTAATAATTCATGTTATATTAATGATGTAAGATGATGTTTGTAGAAGGAATCATATGTTTGAGCATTGAGAATTTTTATTTATCTTATTTTTCGGATGCTGATCATCAGATCAAAAAGTCGTAGTTGTTGATGTTGTTAGAATATTATAAGTATGATGTTGATGAAGTATTAGATATTTAATTTTTTTTGATCGAATGAGATTTAGGAACCTTTCCAAAAGATGAGTTTTTGACACTGATCCATAAGATGACTTATTAATATCACTCATCAATTTGAAAATAATAAGTCATCAAATAATTACCTATATTGGACATATTTTCATAAGATAACAAAAGTTGATTTGAATTTAGGAATAATTAATTAAAATAGTATTCATTATTAAGATTACGAAAATATTTCAGTGGTTGATGTTGTAACTAGATAATAATTTTATGTATATGAAGTATTTAGAAGTGGAACTAATGTATGGAACCAGTTTCATTAAACTATTTGAATCACTTTTATAAATGTAATGTTTTGTTTTCAATTGATAAAGGACAAAATAATTTTTTTATTTAAATTGGATCAAGAGAATAAGAATGTTAAACATGATTAATATTGAGACAATCTTGAAATAAATTTGCTGGATAGAGAATTTAAAAATTGATAGCTACTAATTGATAGGTATTAATATATTGTGGCTATAGAGTTATTAACTAATGAATACTTTTTTCATATAAAATCTTCCAAATTGATGACTTGTTATATCAAAATTCATTGGAATATTTTTTGAGGATTCAAAATTTGAGAATTGTTATAATGATTCAATAATATTGCGGAGTTTATCAGAAGAGGTGAAGAATAATGGTAATGGTCATTAATGGAGCTCAAATGAAAATGAATTTTATAGGTTTGAAATATTATTTACCATGAAAAGAAATTGGGTTTTCACATTTCTCAAAAATGGATCACCTATAAATAGAAGTTAATAGTACATAATACCAATTTACTATAATGGCTCAGATAAAAAGGATGAAGCGTCAAATTTGATGTGATTGAAGATTTTCATGAATTGAAATATATGTCGGAAGTGATTTTTAAAACAATTTTGTTTCATGAGGAAGATGAGTTCCTTGGAAGAGGGTTCTGATCATGAAATCAGAAAAGATAGAATTCATTATACTTGGAAAAGGGATTCTAGTTAATGGAATCATTCGGGGTATGAAGATTTTTTTGAAGCATAAATTTATTATACTTGTAGGTCTGAATGGATAGACTAATATAGATTGAAAATTGTACCATTAAATCGAGGATATCATACTACAATCATAAGAATCTAAATAACATACAGATATGGCTTAGACCGATATTCAAAATAGGCCACTTATTGAGTAGTTAGAAAAAGTTAAATATACTTTTAAATCAATAATTTATAATATTTTTTAAAAATAAGATAATTTAGTATAATAATTCTTTTATTGATATAGAATACGTCTAATGGAATTTTTCAAAAGATGTATTTACATCATCATAAAATTTAATTTCAATTAACCAATAGATGTTGTTATATAATGGTTATAGGATCTCAAAATAATGATGAACCTTATAAATCATGTGTTTCCTGGTTACATCTCAATATCTCCAATGATTTTATTTAACTAAATGTTGATTAGTATGGAACTATTATATTTTAAATGTATATGATTCATAAAGTAAAAATATTGGAAATGGAAACAACTGATTGAACCCTCCCATATAGATTGATCTTCAACATATTTGTATCATTAATTATTAAGATATCCATGAAACCATTTTGAATCAATATAATTGATAATATCCATTTTGTTAGTAGTATCAAAATTCCAAAATTGTATGAAAAAATTTTCTGGATATGAATTATAAGATTCATTCATATCTCATATATTTTGACCTATAAGTTGTTGATAATGGTAAAATTCATATTCCATCAATTAAAAAATATTAAGCTAAGTTTTTTATTAATAAGAGAAATAATATATATAAGGAAAATATATAAATGTTATTCTTATATCGCTTTGATAAAATTTATATATGAAATTGATGTTTCATAATAAATGGCCTAAATAGGAGAATATCAATTTTTTAAGAGAATACTAATGTGGTGAAATATAATCTATAGATATCTCATAGAATGTTAGATTTTATTTGATTCATATTTTATGTAACTATTATTGATTAACTGACCAATGTAAATCAATTTTTCTACAACATCATAGGTTTTTAATATTTCATATAAGATGATATAAATTTTTAGAATCTCATGCCATGTTTTCTGAATGTATTTGATTATAAAATTCTATATTTAGAAGATACTGGTGATTTATCATTTGATGTACTGCATAACAATCTTATTTCTTGTGAATGTAGAAAATCACTAGTGTTAAAAAAAGATGCTAGATGAAAATGATTTTGATCATTTGATAATGATCAACATTCAATATGTTTATGATGTTGATCTATGTTATTCCAATGTATTACATGATGATTATTGGATTGAAAAAATCGTGTATCATTTCTTAATTAATTATTATTAAATATATATATATGTCTTGATGATAAAACCATCTCAAATATTTTTAGTTTGTTGGAATTAAACATTTGTCAATAATATTCCCGTAATATATATTTCATGAATTTGAATATTATTCTGAAACAAATCCTTAGTGTAAGAAGTTGGACACATTATCTATGAAATATGATATGTAGTTTGATTTAATGATGAATATCAAATTAAAAAAAAGAAGTATTCTGAGTTATAATGATGGATCAGACTCAAATGAAAATAATTAATTAAAATATTAATTTTAATAATTGTTTAAAAAATTCATTTTAAATTGAGAAAACAAAAATATTCACATATAGTGATAAATCATAAGAAGTAAGTGAAGAATATTATTGAAAGAATCAGCTCAAAAAAATCATGTCTCGACAAGAATATATGTCTCAAATATGAATTTTGAATTTTTTTTAATGACAGATTAAAATTTTATGAATGAATCACATATTTTATTAATGTAACAATTAGAATACATTTAGGAGATAATAGGATGCACACTAAGATTTTGGAAAAATGGAATGATAATTAAAGGTCATAGTATTAAGTCAGAATCAAATGAAGATTTTTTTAAAAATCATCATAAAATTTTATAGAGCCCAAGATTATATTACGAAATATGAATGAAAACATTAGTATGGATTCAAATGTTAAATCATAATAATATAAATCCAATGAAAAACCAAAGTCAATAAATGATGTTAAATTCAAACCCACATAATTAAAAATATTAAATTTTTTTTTTATAATTTTAGGTTTGAAGAATTGTGTTTGTAAATATTTTGTTGATTAGGGATGTGAAAACTTAGTTACATCTATAATAGATTTAAACTACTCCCATAGGAAAGTTGTCACACACAAAGAGGTAACTAAAGAATAAAGATGTCACGATCCTTTATAATCATAATATAGGAAATTATCATTCATTAATAAAAAATATTTTATGTGTTCTGTTGTTGTTGTGAAATATTTAGACAATTATATTAAAATTATCAATGTAACATGTCTTATCAATGAGACTGGTTTGATAAATTTTAAAGAAAAGGTAGAAGGTGAATGATTACAAAGAAAAATTCACAAGAATAAATGGAGAAATAACATAATGCTAAAAATATTCCAAAAAAATATATTTCAGATTACTTAAAGGTAATATGATTATGATGTTAACAATGAGGTTTTATTTTTGGAAACATTAATATAATCCTTCCACAATAATTTACATAATTTACAAAAGAATTGGGATAGTAAAATATGGTTGTCAAGGAATGATACATTGCTATTGAGATATATTTAAAATCATGTGAAAATTAAAAATTATTAATACTTGATTGTCGTTATTCATCACACATTGTAGGGTATAAAAGCATCATTTAAAATTTAGATATTCATGATGAGGAAGAAGATACATTTGGAAATTATTACTCCTTGAAACAAAGAGGAATATTGGTTTCAAATATAGAATCACAAATTCTAATTTCATTATATGTTAAATATGTTTATGATATTAGACATAGAATATTTAGTGTGGTTCAATATTATGATTATGGATAGCAGGGTTGTTTTCAAAATAGATTCTTGTATAATCAAATTTGTAAAAGGAAGAATATTTTTACCTAGAGAGATATAACCAATGAAAATATATTTCCTATAAGAAATTGTATATTCTAAATTTACATGATTATTTAAGTTGAATATATTATAATACAATAAAGACATTGGAATCATGTAAATAAAATCATGATCAAACATTCCAATTTTGATGCAGTTGGAAAATGTACATAATTTAAATTTAAATAAGAAGATGATTGTGTAACATGTTTGAAAGTTAAAATGAATTATAAAAGACATATGATTGTTGATATTCAGTCTACGATACATCATGAATATATTCAATTTTATTTATCTTTAATGATGAGATACCAATCAAAATAAATGGAAATTTGGATTCAATTAATTTTATTGATGATTTCACTTTGATAAACGACATCATGTTTAGGATACAGAAACTAGAGGTTGTAGAAATTTTTATATTTCACTAAAAATATGTTGTTAGGGAAAAGTGAGTTTATAAAATATAGATGAGAATAGATAATTTATCATAATTTACAAGAAATGATTTTTCATTATATTGGTGAGAGTATGTAATCTAAAATCAATATAGTAATCACTATACCATACAGGAAAATGGTGTAGAAGAACATAATAATAGATGATAAGTTTATATAGGATTAATATTTATAACAAATTTCAAATGTTAAATGTTCTACTAGAGCGATACTGTTAGAACTGTTGTACATGATTAAAGAATATATTTTAAGATAATGGAACCAAACATTACTTTATATGAAATACAATAAACCAAATAAACTCCAACAATGCACATCATTTTATTTCAATTACATGTTTACTACAAATAAATAATCAATATCTTGTTAAATTTTATGAGAAAAATTAGATTTATTTTTTTAGAGAATCACCTAATGTATGATTCTAAAAATTTTATAAAAATGATTACAATAATTAATGTATTTATATGATTTTATTTTATTTTCAATAAAAATTTCTTAAGAATTTGTGATATGAATTTTATGGTTGAAAAACAGATGACTTCCAATCAAAATGTATTTGAGGTAAAATATAATTCTCAAGAATATGAAGATTTATTTAATGATGTGGTTGAGGAGGGAATACAAACATTGAATGTTACTACTTTTTTGAAATAATATGAATCTAATGATATTAATGGGAATTATAATACCCATGTTCATGAAAGAAAAAAATGGGAATAGAATTTCAAATATCACTGATTTGAAATAATGAACCGAAATCAGTTTTAGAATGAAATGTACTAAATGAACGGATTGATGATATGTATGAAAAGCTATTTCATATTGGGAAAAAGAACACTTGGGAAATTATTCCAAAACTAGTATGTAGAAAAATTATTGGAAAAAATGAGTGTATAGAAACATATTGAATCAAAATAAGGGGTTTTTTAATAAACAATAAATAGATTATTTCTAAATGTTGTGTATATGTTAAAGGTGATGATTTTGAAGAGTCATTTTCCTCAATTTGATGAATAGAAACAATCAGAATTTTCCTCGTAGTTTTTTTACATAAAAATTACTATGATTATTAGACTAGTGAAATTTAATTATTTATTAATAGTGTATGTATCATCCCCGGAACTTATAATTTTTTTTATTTAATTAAAAATATAAAATTAAATATAATCAAATAATTAAATAAGTTTCATTTTATTAAATCTATACTAATACAATAGTAACTTGATTTTAGGAATAGTGACATGAAAATTTATAATAGTAATCTGGCCAATAGAAAATTAACCTCACCGATATGATTATAGGTAAAATTCATTAACTATAAAAGTGAAAATATGATATATTTTTTTCATGGGATAATTATTTAAATGTATTGAATATGATAAACATACTGTAGGTTTTTTTAAAATAAAAATTGTTTATTTATAGCTTTTTAATAAATTTATTTATTTTAAATAATTTCTGTATTCATAATTTAGATTTATAAATTAATATTTTATTTTATCACGATTAACAGATATTTTCATGTCACTGTTATTATGTTTTCAAATTTTTATAAAATCTATTATAGTTTTAAACATAGAATGTTTTGAATGAAATATTATATTAATTATAATGTAAATATATCGTAATTTGAAAGTGATATTCATAAAATCTTGGTCATTTTTCAATTCTACATATTGGGAAATGGTAATAGTGAATTTTTTTGATTTTTCTAAAATAGTGAACATTTGGTGAATAATGAAATAAGGTAATTTATTATATTTAAATAACAATCCAAATACATGAACTAAAATAACCATCCATGATTTAAGATCTATAATCATGAACTCACATTCATTATTTCAATATAATTTTTCATAATTCTCATACTATTCATATTCTTGAACCAAAATAATAAACTGATGAATTAAATATTAAAAAAACTCTTCTCTACTCCAAAATAAATACAACCCCTCAACACTTATTCTCCTGAAATATAATTTCATTTTAGATAGTTTTATTTAATCCCTATTCTATCATGTATAATTTTCCTCACATATAATACATGTTCTTCAAACAAATAAATCCACAACCAAGGACCTTAAAGAGGTTCTCAAGGAGAAGAATTCATGATTTAAAATCCTAAATCATTATCTATTTTTTTTAATTTCATTTCATTAAATAATAATTATTTTCCTCCAATTGATTTATTGTCCTGAAAACTATAGTATCATTTATATTTATGAATTTATTCACCTTTATGGAAAAATTCATCATCAAACTCATTATCCTCTAACTATCATTCTCAAAACATGAACATCATCTATGATGTGTCGATTTACCACCCTCCATGATGATACACATTAATTTTCCATTAAGCTCCTATAGGATTGTAATAAAACTATTATTGTTGCCTAATAAAGTTGAATTATATAACATAGAAGTTTTATAATGTTCAAAAACCATTATATTAATATTATATTAAATAAAATGATATATGTTCATGATGGTCATAAAACCCCCCAAAATAAAACTAAATCATGTTCAATAATTTTTCATCATGGGATTCATCCACATATTATAAAAAATTATATTTATGATAATTAATAATTATTATATTGTATTAATAACATTTTATTCCACTTATAGGGTTCTTCGTTCCTTCTATAAATAATTCATAACAAACCAACCATGAAAATTGTGAAATAAAAGCACCGAAAACAATTAAACTAAAAAACTAATTAATAAATTGGTTAAATGTTATTATTAAATGATAATATAAGTTATTAAAATAAATAATCACGTTATATAAAAATAAATATAAAATCATTAAACAAAAATACAAGAGGTTTGAACACTTTTGATGGAATTCGAAACCATGGTAAGGGAGTTCATAATGCAATTTATGTTACTTGGGTTAATCTTCTACTTCATTGATTTTTATCATGCAAAGATTATTTGTAAAATTATTATTATTTATATATCATTATATTACATGTAATATTAGTGCATACACATAATAATTTATTTTTTTACTATATCCAATGAAATAATATTTTTCGCGGACTTGTTTTTAAAAAATCATATTTTTATTTTGTATTTTAATTGAAAACGAGATATTCCAATGATTAATGTATTCAGGATATATGACTATGTTTTGGTTCATGGGAATTATTTATGATTATTGGTGGGTCCAATATATTCCTTTAGTTCATCGGATATGTTTATGTTGGAGGTTGATTGTATGTTTAGACCATGTTTAACGTCAATGGTTTCACCATAAGGTAATAATAAGGGTTAAATTACAACATATCCATGAGGGATACAAAAAATATTGTAGTCACAATGGTTAATATAATATTTATGTTATTCCCCAACTCATTATTATGAATTTATTTACGATTCCTATGTTTTATGGAAATTTCATTGTTCAGAATGAATTTCTCTGATCATTTAAGGGTGACAAAATATATTTTTTGGTAATGATTTCATATGTTTTTCTGTTCTCACTGGCTAATACATCATTTGTTTTTATGTCATATATTAATATTTTGTACTCATCCCATGTTTTAAAATGTTTTCCATAGGTTTTAAATTTGTTTTATAATAAATAAGAAGATAATATGATTTTTTTAAGAATTCATGTTTTATTAAAAAAAATTAATTTTGGAATAAATTGTTATTATTTTAGTGGTATCAACATATTATTCCATTTGGTTAATATTTTTGTGCAATTACCCAATTCTATAGTGTGCATCCTTATATTTGAATTGATGATGTTGATTACATTGATAACCCATACATTTTTATACACGATAAAGATGAAAGAAATTTTTTAAAATTGAATAATTACTAGTATGTTATGAAACATGCCCCACATTCTGATTATCCTATAATTGATAAATATTTTAAAATATTTAATTTTGCTAAATGATATTTTTATAACAATAAATATGTTATGGATGATAACTCCAAACACCTAATTGTATTTTATTAGGAGGATGAAATATTTTTTTATGGGGATAAGTAAATTTTTTTGATGAATTTTATATGAAATTTAATAAAACTGGGAGATGTTATTATTTAGATAATTAACATTTGTTTGTTTTATTTGAATTTAAAAAAATGAGTAAATACATTTTCATAATCCATACCTGTATTCCATGGAAATTATAAAGTGGTTTTGTATGACATAATACAAAGATGATTCAACTTATATTTTATTTTGAAAAATGTTATTTAAACATAAAACCATATATGGTTTGTTAAAAAAATATGTTGCTGATTGGGTGATTTAATTATATCACAACCCTAAGGCTTGATATTTATTATGTCAATATAGTTTTTTCAAAATAATAGTGTTATCCAAAATAATATTATTTGTCGATAGAAAATGTAATTTAAGATATTTTAATCCAATATCCACAAATTGGATTTGATACAAAATATGTTCTGAGATGAAATTTTTTGGTTATAATGATTTCGATTGGTCAAACGATTAAAATGACGTAAAAGAAACATGAGGATAAAAATTTTACTTCATAGAATGTTTTGTGTGTTGGAAGAGAAAGAAATATATTCTGTTAACCTTTGGCATAACAAAATAAAAATATATTACCACTATATAGACCTGTAATCAAATATTGTGGATGGAACATCAATTGAAAGATATGAAATTTAAATATTGAAAACCATTGCGAATAAATTATGAAAATAATAGTGAAATTTATTATTATAAAAATAATATCCATCACTCAGCAGCTTGATATATTTATATCATTATTCACTATATAAAAGAATAATTTTCTAGTGGATATGTTTTTCAGGACTACATTTCAATGAAATATAAAATTTATGATATTTCACAAAACCTATGATCAATGAAATATTCATTGGATTGAGGAAAAAATATCATTATATTCCTCTACTAACAATTTCAATAACATCAAAAGGATCACCCCCACTATGCTCTAGAATAGATATTTATTGGGAGGATAAATTATACAAATTTATCATTTAAGTGAAATTGATATAAAATATATTTATAAAATGAAGCTAATGGGGAATTTATCATTAAATGCGATAGTGAATGAAAGGTGAGTAAAATATATAAAATAATGGGTGTGTATATATTCTATCATGGACTCAATTTGTGTGGTCTGTGTAGGATGAAATTTCTTCAAAAAAATTATTTATCCAATAGTGTGGTCTCAGGATAATCCGTTTTGAGAAATATTATATTTTGCTAAATGTAAAGAATTTGTTGTATTTTTTTAAAAAAATTACAAATGATTAGTTTAAAATGATATTGGAAAGATTTTGAAAAAATACAACTGGGGCGATGAAATTTATTATGACTTATATTATCAATAAATTTTAAAAAAACTTATTTCTTATAAATTAATTTTTTGCATCTTGGGTGAAAGATGTGTAGTTGTATGTCTATAAATCTATTATTTGGATATTTATAAAAAATATGATAATGAATGTTTATTCAAAAAGCATTCCAACATACATATAACATAGGAAATAGCTCATTGGACATGAAAATGTATTATTTTTTTACACAAATTATGATATTTATATAGTAAATATGTTGAAATAATAATCATTAAAATTAATAAAAGTATAACTTTTAGAAAATAAATCAGATTACATGTTGTTTGGGTTTGAATATATGTGATGTCGTAGAACATTTCAAATTACATAAGATGACTATTTGGTATTAATACATTTTCCATAGAAATTATTGATGATTCATGATTCATAAAGATGTTGTTGGAAGGAAGGGGATGTTATAGTTCTTGTAATTACCATTTTTGTTTTTTTGATACATATAATTTGAGCTAGAACCTCCGAATACAAATTTCATCAATTTAATTGATGTATGATGTTAAAGATGTTCGAATATTTTAAAATATTTATATCGATTAAGATATTTACAATGATCCAAAAAATGATAGTTGGACACAAATCCATAAACAAAGTTGTTGATACCAATCGAGAATTTGACACAGATAAATCGCTAAATGTATAGTTTCATTTCACAAAGTTTAACTAGATTATGAGAGATTCAAAAGAATTTTAAATTATTAATTATAAGAGATTAATTTCTCCATAATAAGAAAATATTACAATGTATTAAATTGTTTTAAGAAATTTTTTGATGGATTATAATGTCTTCAAATAATGAAATAATGTATTTATCCATTTTCAATTCATGCTGAAAATCAGAGTGATAAATATATTTTCTAGAATGAATCAAAGGAAAATTATGTTCAATATTTTGATTGGGTTATATTAAATGGAATGAAACAAATATTTATACATGGATGTTCTATAATTATAAATTATGGGATGAGAATTTAAAAAGTGTTTGATAATTATTGAGAGTATGGTATTTCATGTGGGTCATGAGGGATAAGTTGATTAATTGTTTTCAGAATCCCCCTTTTGAAACTTATTTTTTTCTCATTCAAAACATTTTTTTTATTTACCAAAAGCTATTTTGATAATATTTGAAACATTTCATAAGGATTTTAGAATTCATCATAATGGTTTATATGATTTTTCATTGTCAATGTTGATGATTAGATGAAGTTGAATTTTTTTAGTTTTGGAATTTGAGTGTGTGGAAATAGAAATTTGTTCCGAACTATTATCTCATTTGGATAATGAATAAATAAATGGTCATAGTAAATTTTCTGATTTTTTATTTAAAAATTGAGTCAAAAATTTTGATCGGATTAAAATATAATATTTGTATTATTATTACAATCTGCGAATAGAAAATATTTACAATGATTTTATGAAATTTAAAATCAATTATTCATAATAATGAATATACGTTCATCCATAGGATTTTCTATGTATATATTTTAGGTTCTCATTCTATGTCTCAACCATATAAATCATAAGTCACATATTTACATTTCCCTTTATACATGTATTTTATTTTACTAAATTTTGATAAAAAATAAACACTAATAAAGATGAAAGGATTATGATTCAAGAACATGAAATTTTTAAATAATAAAAAACAAATTCAACCAATAAAATAAAGTATTCATCGATATATTGCATGTTATGTGATGTTGGGAATCCAATCAATTGAAAAAAGAAATTAAATTTTTTATCCAAATATATTACAATGAAAAAATATATTTATCCTAAAAAATGAATAAGTAATGAAGTGAATAAATATATATCTATTATATATTATTAAATTTTATTTTTTTACCGCAACATTGTATGCATTTAGGATTTTTTTTCATTTGTAATTTTTTTTCAAACATTCAATCCCTTTTTTACACTTATTCTAAATATTCCACTTTATTAAAATAGATTTTTTATGTTAATGTGATGTGAAGACTAATGATCAAAATATATATTCATTGAGGCCTCTGATAGAATATTATGGATATATATTGCTAAAAATATCAATATAATTTTAACATAATTAAAATATATTATTAAATATTGAAATAAAAATTATGAACACACAACTGAGGTAAACATTTAAAACTATGAGCCTTAGAAGTTCCTAAATGGTGTTTCATCCATATTCTCATGATCATGAATGTATTCATTGGCCTCTATGTAAATTAGTTATTGAAAATCAATGATGTTCCTATCAATATTTTTAAATGTGGCATTAACATGATATTTCAAGGTTAATAAATAATGAATTTGAACACATATGGTAAATTTACATTCTAGAGGACTCTTTTCTTAGTTAGTTTATCCTTTTTATTAATTTAATTCAAATCAAATTTTCAACCCAAACCATTCTACATACTTAATTTCCACTAATAGTATTCATTTATTGGTTTAATAATATGATGATCCACAATTCTAAATTATATATATCTTATAGAAAAATATATAATCGTTTATATGGAATACCTATTTAGACGAGGACATGTTTATTTATTGTCATACGTTCTCTAGTATAACAAACATTATTTTACCCTATTCTGACTTTATGGTATGGGAATAATTGTCTTGCAACATTTATCTTATTTTAATAACTCATTCATTGTTTCCAAAATTGATAAATAAAAATAATTCTTATTAATAATTTGTTGTCTAATAATTTATTATAAATGAAAATATACCTTAAAATATTTCTACTCACCAATATTAATTAATTAAGTCCATATTTCATGTTTTAAAATGTGTGGATACAGTTTTTGTTGATGTTGATTTAAATTCCATTCAAAATCCATGAGATGATACTTCTTAAGAATTTTCAAAAATCCCCTTGGTTCCATTACCTTACGCATTAAAGAAAATCTCATTCTGGTATCATCTTGAAAAATTAAATCTAAATGTTATAATGAATATAAAGTCAAAATTTCATTATTATAAAATTATTAAATTAATAAAATTACATAATCACAATTCTATAATGTATTCTGAAATTATTGTCCCATGTTAAAATAAAATATTTCAACACATATACATCGGCTAGAATGTGAATTCGATGGTTGATCCCAATGTCGCTAATGAAAATTGGTTTATTATTCTTAGTAATCTGGTCACATTCATTCCATCCAACCTAAAATTTGAATTCTAGACTTCCTACAATAATATTATTTTTTAACACCATTTTTGTATGATGATTCTATTTTTAGGGTCATAATATTTCAAACATTTATTATTTCATCAGCTTCAACATCATTCTTCTGTAATTACACAAGATTGGTATGTTTTGTATGTGAAGAAAAATATTGTTACTGTATAATAGAAGAATTTTCATATTGGAAATCCTAAGGATCATCATGATTTATTCATCAACATATTCGTAAACTTATTATTCCTAACCAATGGAATCATCAACATATTGATAACCTTATTGTTTAACAAGACTAAGAGCATCGTCATGTGAGGAAATTTTTTTAACAAAATGATTTAACATTTATTTATTTGTTTGTAATTTCATTAGTGAATACATAATAATAAAAGGTTACTCAATAAAATATTACAAAAAATATATATAACATTAATATTGAACACCCTCTTTTCAATTAGGTTTAAAATCTATTTCAACCCTTTATTGAGGATCTAAATCCCATCATTTTGGTCTTTTATGATATATAAGGGCCCATATGAATTCAGATTGACACAAAATGTTTATGACTTCTTAATAAACGATACTTCTATTGATTAATTTACATATGAACCTTCACTAGTTTTAGTTGTTAATAGACCAATTTAACACTTTTTATTTATTGGTATTTGAAAAATAAAATATATTTATTATATATGATGTTATTATAAATAGTCATTCTATCTACCCATCCTTATTGATATAATCATCCTTGATTTAGAAATCATAAATTTTAATAGAACTCATGTTTTATACACACATACACTAAAATATCATCACATTGAATTTAATTTAATGCAATGACCAAGCATCATTGATTAGAAAAAATAGGGCATATTCACATATATTGGATTTATTCCCATGCTACCATATATACCTATAACTAAATCCACAAGTGAAACACCATTATTTTACATAGTAATTAATTCAATATGTTCCCTTAAATAGAAATTATCACCAATAAATTCAAAACCATTATCGAATAATACCTGACGACATGGTCATCTGGCTATACATCGAGGTATTTATAAAATATATTTCTTTTTATTATATAGATCCTAAAAAATATGGTTTCAAAACAATACTATAATCTAATTATAATGTGTATTTGTTACCCATTATTCATTGCTTGATCTTTTTAAATCACAAGTGATTACATTGTGTAATTCAACATATCATGAATCATATATGTTGTTATAAAAAACCCAAAGGTGAACTTCTATTACATTATAATGAAAATTGTGACCAAAAATATTCAAAAAATTCCATTACTAACAAGATTCTCAATGCGATGAGGTTTTGGTAGACTAATGTTTTCCATATAAGATAGTTTTGTTATATAAGGTTCAATGGATATCTCAATAATATATCTCACTTTAATAAAACGTTTTGGATGACTTTAATTTAAAAAAATGCTTCCAGAATCATAATATTCCATTCAATTGGCTTCATATATTTATAATTTTTTGTACCACAATAAAGAATCTATCTAACCATGAGAACCAAGAAGTAAACCATCATATATATGAATGATAGGGGTATGAACATCACTGATTTATATAACTAAAATTTTTGTTTCCACAGTTGGTAATTCAAACATCCCTATTAATTTTTTATATATTGAATTGAAGAAGAAACAAATATTAATTAATATATGAAGAGAATTATTATGTAAAATTCAACCGAAATCTACTTGCATTAGATCATGCACCAAAATGAGATCTTCATTTAATGTTTTGACCTTTAACAATAATCTAGTCATTGTCATGATATTAGTTATATTTAATGATTACCCCTATTGAACCTTTGGATCATTCAAGATGTTTTGAAACTGAAATCTCTCACACATGGAAATATTTTAAGTGGGTAGAATATTAGAATTATGTCAATCACCTTACACATGAACTAAATCCTCTTGTATTTTCTTTTCAATAATTTATAACCATGAAAAATTTATATCCTTAATTTTTATGGGTTAATTTTGTTTGGAAATAATTAAACTACTTCATACATTTTTTTCACATGCATGGAATCCAAAAAATGTATAAAACAGAAACAGTTGCATTATCATCATTCAAAAAAATATTCTCTCTTTTTATAATACGTTTTCCAAAAACATATTTGATTAAAATTAACCAAAGTTAGTATCAATATAATTAACATTCTAAAAAATTCATTAATTTGTTATTGTAGATGGTTGTGTACCTCCTTTCTAACACAAAATTGAATGATGTTGTAAATGAATGATATTTAATTATATGTAGTAGAAAAATATATAGTTCATGAAACAAAGTCATAAATGAATGTTTTGACTTAATAATACCAATTTATTAATATGTCTAAATTTTGGATCGTTATGTTAAACATCGGAATTATTAAATTCTATGGATATTGAGTGTTTGGAATTTTGGACTATGAATTTTCTGAAATTAAGAATCCAAATTCACTGAAATTCAAATTATGAATTCCATACAATCCAGACTCTGAATTCCTCATAATTCATAAAACGAATTACTTATTATTTCAGATGCTGAATTTTTCATAATATAGACACATAATTCCACAAATATTAGACTCTAAATTCATTGTCATTCAGACTTTGGAATCTATTTAATTATGATTCTGAATTCATTATGAAAACTTAATCTGAATATCCATTTCTTAGAGTCCTTGAATGATTTTTTTAGTAGACACAGAAATTTTTTAAGACTCATAAAAATATATTTGGTTAATCAATGTAATTTTCCTTTAAAATTATATTTTTATGAAATGATGTTGTGCAATATGTTTCTAAATAACTATTGGTTGAGTGAGACATGTATATGTCCCTCCAAAATTCAATGAAAAATGTGACCTTTGGAGGATAGTGCTAACCATAGAAGTTGGTCCTATATATAATAAGTCATTTTAATGAGCACACTACTATAACATAGATATAGAGATTACATGTTGTAGATTTTATTTCATGAGATTGCGACTCTCATGCACTATGTGTACTGAACGTCTTTTATATCTCTCTTCATGTGACTCGGATTGTTGTTGTGTAAAATCAAGGTCTTCTGGTGATAGGATGATAGAGGTGCTGAAAATATTATTTTTTGAGGGAATCTGAGGATATAATTATAGAGGTTCCTACTACCTAAATGATCGAGGGATTTCGGGGTTGGAAGGAACGATTATGGTATTTCGATCAAGGGCTCACCTTAGGGTGGGTAAGGAAGACATTAATGAAATGATTAATCAAGATAATTTTATCCAATGTTGATGGATTCCTGTATCTTTGAGTGAAAATATTTCATACTTGTTACTTGTTTTGTTTCAATTTTATTTCCAATTTATTTGATAAATAAATAATGTATAACTTTCATATACTTTTTTGCACATTTTCATACTCTGATAAGTGAGATTATATAAAAATTAAGGTAGAATTATTTCCTTGTATAATTTGTATAAGATTAATTTCCCTAACCATATTTATGGATCCTAGAATTATTGTTTATTAGAACTACAAGTGGTATTTTGAAATTATATTGTTTAAATTTTTTTAACATAGTTTTCTATAAGGAAAAAATGAATGATTTAAAGCATAAAATTCATGCCTTTGGTAATTGACAAACAACATCATTATTTAGATCCTACCATTGGTATCCGAGATGGTCTCTGAAATACTAATATTCACATATATGTTTTTTTGTTTACATTTTTATTGTTCTAAATTTTATTTCTTAATTTTATGTTTGAAATTTTTATCTTTGTTTATATTACATTACTATTAACATGTTTTGGGGAATGATATTTTCTGATTGAATGTGATGAACATATGTTTGCTCAATTGACTATCTAATTCCTTATAGAAAACCAATTTTTGATGGTAATGATTTTGAGTACCGGGGTGATAGATTGAAATGCATTATCATTAATACTTGAGTAGACTCTTTTTTCATGCTTATTGGAGATTATAAAATTCTAGACAAGGATGTCAGAACATTTACCAACCATGAAAATTTAGAATATCAAATAAATTTCAATGTACATAATACATTGTTGTGTTCTATTTTCTGGAATATATATTCTCAATTTTTTTCAAGGGATGTTCTTAACTACATTTGGATGAATATTGAGGTTAGTTAGTTTTTTACATCAAATGTTATATAAACCAGAAGAAAAATGATAAGAGCTAAAAATCATGGATTTCTATTTCCCTATAAAGAACATGTTTTGATAGTGTAATAATGAATTTTTAAAATAGTAAATAATAAAAAATCTATGGGAGAAAATGTGGTAGATGATGAATCTGTAGTGGATATGATTATATAAATTATACCTAATGAGATGGAGTCAAAATTAATAGATATTGATGTGAATAGGAAAGTGTATAAGAATAATCTTAATGAGATGTTTGGAACTCTCCATCAACAAGAGTCATGAATGAAAATTGATGATGATATGAATAATAAGAATAATTGAAATGGAAATGTATATTTTACTACTACTAAAACTGAGACACCTGAAAGAGTTACAAGATCTAAGTATATGAAATTCATTATTCTATCGGAATCTATAGAATGTGAACATTCTAAAAATGAGCTAGCTAATCATGCTCTATTAATTAACTAGATAATGGGAGAGAATAAATTTCATTATATATATATATGAAGAAATAATTAAAGGACATGAAAGCCTCGAAATTCACATTCTATGAGTGAAAAATCGTATGGCATATAAGTCATGATTGTTCGGTGATTAAAATAAAATTAAAAAAGAAACGTATTTCTAAATGAAATATAATGAATAATTATCTGAATAAGGATATTAATTACAGTATGGAAAATTACACATGGATTTCAAGTGTTGGTGACTCTTTGGATGAATATTCATAATTTCATTCTTTGGATTAGAAGAATCCTTGTCTTCTAGATAAAATTCCAATTGAAAATCATTGTCTAATGGATAATGTAAAAAAATCAGAATATTCTAGTAATGTATCATTGAATTCAAATTATACTAACTATAAATATTATGGATCTTCAGAAGAAGAATCTTCCTCATCAGAAGATAATATTTTAACTTCATTTGTACAAGTGTCATGGTTTGATAAACATCATGAGAATAAATATTCTAAACTCACAAAAAATATTGATAATGAATATTCTATATTATATGTTTTAACTACAGAAGTATTAGATCATTCTCATGATCCTCATCAGATTTTTTTATTTTATAAGTATTTCAATAATCTATGATGATTTTATTTTTGAAAATGGTAACCTCTCTATTGATTATGAATAAGTAATTTCTATGGAATATATTTTAGTGGATAAATCTTGTTCTAAGACTAATATTTTTGAGGATGAAAACATGGATATTAGGTTAAATTCAGAATTAGTTTCCTCAATGAAAAGACTATAAAACATTACCATTAGTGCAAATTTTTTTGACAAGGTGTATTCCCAAATTCGTCCTTTAATGAATCGTTCAGGATTTGGTTAAACTTATTCTAAAACAATTTTCTTAATAAATTTTTTGTTACCCAATGTTCTCTATTATGTACTAAATATCAGTGTGGTTTAAATTGAACGATATATTTTTCTTAAAATAAATCATAATCCTTAGGTTTTCATGAATCTTATTTTTCTAAGAATATGAGGATTCCTAAAATCTTACTTTATGACATATCGGGATCAAAAAATATTTTGATTCGGATATTATAACTATATTATTTTTTGGAAAATAAAAAATGTACCAAAAAATATTCATGGTACATGGATAGTGGATTTTCACATCATATAATGGGTAACATAAAAATCTTTGAAAATATTATCGAGATGAATGGAGGAAAAGAATCTTTCGTAGATAATGCATAGAAAGAAATAGTTGGTATAGGTAACATTGTTCTTCATGGAAAAACATTGATTGAACTTGTTTTATTTGTTAAAGGTATTAGTCTAAAACACATTTTCATAATTCAATTATGTGATGATTGTTACCTAGTGAATTTAAGAAATTATATTTTCTTAGAACACAATTATAATGAAGATTTTATTCATTCAGGTCATTTGAAAGAGAATGTTAACACATTCTACCTATAAGTCCTCCAAATGAAGATCTACATTTCATTAGATAAATGAATGATTAATCCTTGTTATGGAATAGATGGTTAGGACACTATAACCATAGGAATCTATTGAAACTCTCAATTAAATGATTCGTTATGTATTCCCAGAGCATCAATTTTATTTTTCATAAGTATGAGAGCCATGTCAATATGTAAAGAAACATAAATAATATTTTAAATCAAACATTAATGTCTCATATTCTGATGCATTATAGTTAGTTCATATGGATCTTTTTGGTCCCACACAAACTAGACGCTTTGGAGGAAAATATTTTGTATTTGACATAGTAGATGATTACACAAGATATAAAATGGTATATTTTCAATGAAAAAAGTATAATGCTTTACCCTATTAAAAAAATTTAGATCCCAAGATAAAAATGAAGAAAATTCTACCATTGATAACCTTTCATAGTGTTTGTAGAGGAGAATTTCAAAATTCATATTTTTATACTTTCTGAAATAGAAAATTAATTACATAGAACATCTCATATCCAATAACTCATCAATGGAATGGTGTTGTTGAAATTATCCTAAAAAACCCCTTATGAATTGTGTAATGGTAGAAAACCTAGACTTTCCTACTTTGATGTATATGGTTAGAAATTATTCACTCTTAAAACTAAAGATAATTTACATAAATTTGATCCAAATATAGTAAAGGAATTTTCTTAGGCTAATATGCAACTTCTATATCTTATCAGTTTTTTAAAAAATTTATTCTACTGTTGATGAGATGATACATGTTATATTTGAGAAAAATGATCCATTTGTTATTAGAAAACTGAAACTCACATCATTAGCTGTGTTTTCAAAAACAGATTATCAACCCATGAGAGAAGATCCTTTTGATAAGGGAAATTTTCAAGAGAATATTTTTGAAGCGATTGCTCCATAGAATTTCCATCTAGATGGTTATGAACATGTTTTACAAAACACAAATAAGTTGTTTCACAAGAATCATCATAGTGATGATATCCTGGGTGATGTAAATCAACCTGTAAAGACTATAAGATCATTATGAAATGAAGTATAACATCATGCATTCCATTCCCAATTAGAAAAAAAAACCACTAATTATTATTTAGGTGATGTTGATTAGATTAAATCCAAAAAAGATGAGATAAATTAATTAGAAAGGAAAAAAGTCATAACATTAGAAGAAATACCGGAGGAAACTTTTTTAAATGTATTATATTGGGTCATTAGAATTTAATATAATGAAAATGGAATCATAGTACGAAATAAATCTACATTAGTTTAAAAAGGGATTAATCAACAAGAAGGAATAGAATATTATGAAACCTATGATTCAGTATATAGACTTGAATCTATTCACATTTTACATGCCTTTGCGGCATTCATTAATTTCAATGTTTTTCAAATGGATGAATGTTGTTCTTTACTTAATGTATTTGTTCATGAGGATGTTTTTATTTAAAAATATCTCCGTTTTGCTGAAAAAAAAATCTTGAAATTGATTTTAAAATTTTAAATTTTTTTATGGAGTAAATGAAGCTCATAGAGCCAGTCATGATAGACTAACATTATTTTTGATAAAAAAATTTATGTTAAGGGAACACTGATCCTAATATTTTCATAAATAAATATAAAAAAAATTTATTGATTGTTCAAATTTAATTTGATGAAAATATATTTTGTTCAACACATCATTCATTAAGTGACTCATCTGTGAATCTAATGAAATATGAATTTTAAATGAGTATGATTTGTGGGTTAAAAATTTTCTATGATTTTTCATATTTCTAATAAAACATTAAAAATTTATATATCTCAACATATATATATTAAATATACTCTGAAAAGTATGTGTATGACAACACTAAAAGCATTGGTACTCCAATAAGTACCTCAAATTCTCTTTTTCTTTATGAAGCTAGGAAACTAGTAGATAAATCATCGTTTAGAGTTATGATAGGATTTTTATTATACATGACAACTTGTGGTCCCAACATAATGTTTTCAGTATTCTTATGTGAATGATATTAATATATTTATAAGGAATCTCATTTAAAATAAGTGAAAATAATTTTTCTCTCTTTAATGGGATCCATGGATTTTGGACTAATTTATAATTCTAGAAATGAATTTTTAAAACAATTTTCATATGTTAATTTTGGTGGATATAAAATTTAAAGGAAATGTACATTCTGAACATGATATTTATGAGAAGATTCATTACTTTCAGGTTCATACAAAATGCAACAATCAGTAGCTCTTTCCACCACTAAAGCTGAATATATAGCATCTGGTAGTTGTTGTGCTCATGTATTGTGGATGAAATACACACTCACAGACTATGTCAAGAGTTTTACCAAAACAAAAATATTGTGTGATAATTCTAGTGCCATTTCCCAATGAAATACCATGCACATCACTCCCATGCTAAACAGATAGAAAGTATCCATCACATTCTTAGGTATCACACACAAAAAGGATATATCATTCTCCAGTTTATCAAAACGCTTGAAAAACATGATGATATTTTTACAAAATATTTACCCTCTGATAAATTTGTATATATTAATCAAATGTTAAGAATAATTAGTATAAGGTAATCATCCATTTTAAATATTTTTTTCAAATTATATCCTTACCTAAAAGAACTCCTTCTCCAAGGGGGAGTACATTTTCCCAGTATTTAAATTTATTCGTAGTCAAAAAATTTCATAGTTAATATTTTTCAAATAATTTATTTAATGATAATTTTTTTCATAGCTAAATTTTATCATAGTAAAATTTTTGCATAGTTTAGATTTTTCCATACATTAAAATATTCAAAATAGTTTTTTTTGTAATATAAAATTTCTGGATTTAAAAAATTTCATATCATTAATAAAATTTTCTTTAATGTAATGTTCTTCAAGAATAATATTCATAATTACTTATAATATTTCTAGAAATAAGGATGATATGTTTCCTTAAATAGATTATCGTAATCAAATTTTACTTGTTGGTATTTTCATTTTGTTTTAAGAAAATGTTTTAGATGACCTTTCGTAAATCCGAACTGTCTTAGAAATACCCCAAATGATTGGAACCTACCAAAGCCCTTATTCGGATTTTATCTCAATCCTCAGATCATATCACACGTTCTTCAACCATTGATCAATCCAGGAATATGAACCTTCACCTCAATGACCATATAATGTCCCCCCTAATGGGTGTCCCGCATCAGTTTTCAAGATCTAGCATGTCAATGATCTGCCACTCTACTTATGTGTCAATCCGTATTTCTTATTTTCCCGACTACGAATGTCTTTGTAAGAATCCCCACATAAGTAAATTTCAGCATCTATAGAAATTTATAAATGTCATATATTAAAAGAAATTATAGTGTATCTGACATTTTTTCCAATGATTAATTTTCTTATTTATTGGAATATCAAGTTGAATGGATGTGAATGTTTGTGTGTAGCCAAACCAAAGGATATGATCTAGTTTATCTGGAGATTCCTGTAGATTTCTATGAATTTTTATGTTTTTTAATGATGGAGGGAGAGACAAATTCTCATTCAATGTTTATTGGAAAAATTCTTCTCATTCCATCCGCAAGGTAGTTTGTATCATTGGAATAACTTATGATGGTGCATCCGTTATCATCACCAACAAAATACTGGACTAAGAAATTATTTTTGATAAAGAAAAATAAATAGAGTTTCCCAGACTCAAAAAAGTGAAAATTCAAATGATCAACCATATCTCTACTAAATTTAAAATTTTGGCTTCTTTGGTTCAAGTAATTCTCATTCTGGGAAAAGGAGACAATGAATCCTTAAGGAAAAGTGAAATATATGTTTTGTATTTTGTGGACAACTTGATAAATATTAACTTAGTGGATTATATCTTGTTGAAAAACAAAAATATCAAAAAATAGTACCCTAAATTTGAAAAGAATTATGTATCCAATAATACTATCAAAGATCAATATCTTATGCCTAGAATCGTTCATAATCCCTTGTAGTTCAAAACCCAAATCTGTCAATGTTATTTTTCTCAGTGATGATAAATTTAGAAGGATGAAGGTAGGTTTCCATGGAAAATCATTATAACATGACGAATTGTCTGAATGAGAGATTGAAGCTTATCCAAAAAGCCTGAAGTGGCTGAGACATCCAAGAAGGGTACCAAGAAGAGAAAGGTGAAGGAACCAGATGTAAATGAAAAAACACATACAGATCAAGAAACCCAATATGTACATCATGTATCAAAGAATCCAATGACATATCCAAATGATGTTTTTGTTATGTGGATAGAAGATTAGATGAATATGAAGGACAGAGAACCTATATTTTGTATGGATACAAGAATAGAGAAAAATATACAGAATAAGGCTACTGAGGATTAGGAGAATTATGAAAAATAGAAGAATAAAAATAAAAATATGTATGAGGATGTTGTAGTATAAAATATTATCATGGTTTATGAGAAATATATTGATCATTTCTCTGTACCAGAATCATATTTAGAAGAATCCCTACAAGTTACTCTCAGAAATAAAATGTTCAATCAATATCTTAATGAAGTGTAAAAGGTAGTTCCTAAAGAGGAAGTGGATGGATAAGAAGAAGAATAAGGGGATACCACTGATTATATCATTAGGAATGTTGATTAATATCAAGAGAAAGAATTTTCCAATAAAAAATTTATCATTACAGACTTCTCAAGATGAATCAACTTAAATTATTTTAGAAGGAATGAAGGAGGAAGATCATGAAGAGGTTAATAAACATTATACTGATGAAAGTAGCAATCATGAAATTATTAAACATGATGACCATAATGTATATGCGGAGAAGGAAAGGGACGATGAAGACAAAATCATTAAACTATCAAATAGTGAGCATGAATCACTAAAGGATACTGAGATTATCCTAAGAGTTGTTAAAGGAAAAAAGGTGTTAGTTGTTAGACCTATGAAAGTCATTGTGTCTATGAAATATGTTGGTTTATTTTCAATGAGAAAGGCTATGGTGATAGAGAAATAATCCTCACCAGCATGGGAATGAGATTCAGATTCATCATCAATGGGTCATGACTTTTTAGTTGGGTTCTTGATGAAATTGGTTGATACAATTCCATTTTTCCTTGTATTGATTTGTGGTGTCAGATGCTTTAGCATTCATTTAATTGGAAATATGATTATGTATCCATACATATGTACATATTCATCATGTTTGAGTAAATTTTAAATCCTTCTACATCATGTATGATGCACACAGGAGGTCATATAATGTAATCACTGTGATGTCTAAGGATAATAATAAAAAGCTGAGAAACATTGTCGACATTGAAGATAACATGAAGGATTTTTTTTATAACAAAAATAACAAGAAAAAAAATCACACAATAAGTTTAAATGAGAATATCAATCGCTAACAATCATCTTAGATGTATGAGGTCAAGGATTTAAATGGAAAACATAATTCAATAGCTTTGAATTTGTAAAGGTAAAGGGATCTCAAAATTGATTTCGAAGAAAATATCAGTATGAAAGAAGAGCTTTTGAAGGCTTAGGTAGAAATTCTTAAGTCTCAAGAAGAAATGATCAATGTTATAAAGAAGAAAAATACTGATTCATATCATCTTATAAATTTTTTGAAGATGATCAAAAGGATAATAAAAGGCTGAATACAAATATTGAAGAACCATATGCCGAAGAAAAATAAGTATGATTTTTTTTTAACTACTATCTTTTGTTTTATTAAATTCCATGTACAAATTTTTCACATTTTATTGATTTTTTTTTGTTATTTTTAATGTTTTTTTGTTTTATAACAGTTCTATTTTATGTACCATTTTGTTACATTCCCTTTATTCCTTTTTGAAAATCCCAAAGGGGTAGAATGGAATGATAAAATTAATACTATGTAATGGGGAGTCTATCTATGGGGGTGTTTTATCAAATATGATTTCCTTATAACGGATAAAAGAAATATTTCATTATGGATTTCATGAATACGATACATCATTATTTGAAAATCAATGGGGGTTGTAGTCATATTCACAATGATCTATAAGTAATAGGTGATATGTTTTTCCTTGATATTCATAAAAGAAAAAATCTATGTCCTAATATTATTTTTCATAATGATATATGTGCATTCCAAAAAGGGGTATATTTTTTAGTTAATAAGGATTCCTTATGTCTTTTTTCATTCCTCTATGTTTTGAGAATCATAGAAAATTTCTTTTCACAACGAAAAATTTTCTTTATTAAGGAAATTTTTATCCCCAGTATTTTGATTGTATCTTTTTACAAACTCTATAAATAGAACCCACTTTATTACAATTTCTAAAATTCACATCCTTATGTAAAACCTCTAAACCATATAATTCATTTGATATAGTGTGTTCTGAAATTCAGACTCTAAATTCTCTAAAAATCCAAACCCCAAAATCTATGTAATTCAGACACTGAATTCCTCAGAATTCAGACTCCGATTTCATTAAAATTAAGACTCCGAATTCTACAGAATTCAGACACTTAATTTCTCAGAATTTATACTCTGAATTCCTCAGTATTCAAATTGAAAATTCATTGGAATTTAGAAAAATAATTATATTGAGCTATGATTCTGAATTATTTGTAAAAGAGAATCTGATTATCTATCTCTTGAAGACCCTGAATGATTATTTATATAGACTCCATTTTTTTAGACTATGATAACTATATTTGATTAATCAAATAAATTTTCCTTAAACAATATATTTTTATTTATTGATTTTGTGTAATTTGTTTCAAACTAACAGTTGATTGTGTGACACGTTTACAGGTCCCCCCAAATTTTAATGAAAAATATGACTGTTGGAGGAGGGAGCCACCATTGAACTTGTGCCTATAAATAGGATCTCATTTAAACGATATCATAACTGATCCATCAATCAAGATAGTACAATTTTTTGAATTGATTTCCAGATAGAAATAGAGAATACTATTCTATTTTCATACTGATCATCTTGTTTATAATTCATTGTGTGACTCTCATAATTTTTGTGAACAATCAAGGGCTTCGAGGGATAGGAAGACAGAGGTGCTAACTACAACAAATATCATTGGTCTGCAGGGATACTAAGGCAGATTCTCATATTCCTATCAAGGTCATACCCTAGTGTGTGTGAGATAGATTTTTTTGATAGTATAAATAAAGGGACCTTTATCCAAGTTGGTTGGATACCCTACTCTTTGTGTTAAAAGATTTCAATCTTGTTACTTATTTTTTTCGAGTTTAATTCCACTGCATTATGCTAATGAATGATAATATAACATTTTTATATTTTAATATAATTTTTAATATTCTAATAATTAAAATTTTCTATGATTTAAGCTTTAATATTTTCCTTGTAAACATCCCATATGTTTAATTTCTAGAACTATATTTCTAAAACATAAAAAAATTTTGTATAACTATAAATGGTCTTGAGAATTTACCTTGTTTAACATGGTAAAACATAGTTTTCCCTGTGTTAAAAAAAGAATTTTTTTAAACATAAAATTCTCCCCTATTTTAATTGATCATCTACATCATTATGTTGATCCTACATAACCCTTGAGTTCCGTTGATTATATATCTTTAAAAAATTTCATTAGTAGTGACATCAATTATCAACCCATTCAACATGGTTCTCCATATAAAATATTCATTTATATAAGAATCAAAAAATTTAACATATCAATCCTAAATAAATTCCTAATGTTTGATCACTGTAGCCAAAAAATATATATATCTATATACAATTATTTATTTATTATATTGTAAGAGTTAAAAAATATTTTTTTCAACCTTAATCACCTCAATTGAAGGTATTAATATAGAAAAATTACAATCAATTTACAATGAGTACTGCATTGAAAACAAAAAGGTTTTACTTGTTTGAAAAATAAAAAAGAGGATGGTTTCTCAACTCATTTCCTAGTCAATGAAAAACATTATTTTTTTTATTCGATAGATAATAGTCTACATAGAGATAAATATACCAAAATTTATTTGTTATTCTAGGTGACACATAATTTTTCTTTTAGAATCCCCAATACCATATTGGTGTCTAAAAATTTTGTTGATTTGAAAGTACCAATAATCTTTCAATGTACTTGATTTATCTATCATGTATAGATATCCACCAAGTAATTTCAAATTTTTATGTGATTACATGCCCAAGTAAAAATAGAATTCAGTCTTTTATAATGGAATCTATTATTTAATAGATAATTATTATTAAATTTTGACATCCATTAGTGATATAATTTTTCTATGGATTCTTATTATATTTTTGGAGAATATCATTCAATAGAGGAAAATTCATTGTAAATAATGTTTCCCTCTATCATTTATAATTTTTTAAATTATATTTCATTAGTATTATTGACAATGATGTATATTCAGTACAACAAGTTCACATTGGAATATTTATGAAATTCTTTTATCATTTAAAATATTTTTTTAAAACCATTAATTTTATATTAAATTGTCAATGTCATTTACACAATAAGATATTTATCACCATTCACACAAATGGTCATATCCATGGTTGGGTAATCATCATTAGTCACAATTGTAGTAATATAAAATCATCTATAAAAAAATGTTATCACATTCACAAATGATATTTAGATTTCCCCTATGGTTTTTCTAATATTTAGTACATTGAACTATTACAGGACAGATTAATTGTTCCTACATACCCTCTTGACTAATTATTCTTAAATTATAACAATTTGAACACATACATTGTTTTTGAGAAATGTCATATGAATGAACATTAAAAAATTATATGAACATCATCCCCATAATCCATATTAAAATTATTAGAATCTATCCATTATTTTTTTATATACATCATATTATATGAAGTAATATTAATATATTATAAAATATAAAAATAAATATAAAGTACAAACATATAACCCTAAATTGTCATTCTTGATGAATTATTTACGTAACATGATTCAATTTATCTTTAATAATACTTGTCTAATGTTGTGTATTGATGTTTTTTTATGGGGGATATCATTTATGGAAGAAAATATGTGATTTCAATATTGTTAAAAGAAATATATGTATATTTTCATATATTAAATGACAAATATATAGAAAACTATGTCTGTAACTATATAATGTTGGATAAAAACTAGAGTGAGGTGTTGATTTTTTTTCATTTATTCACTTGGTGAATGCTAGTATATGTGGTGTAACAGGGAAATTATATGTAAAAGCTAATTTGATTCTTTTTTCAAATGAATAAATAGTTGATTATGCACATTTCACATTCATGAGAAATGTACATTTTATAAAACTCTTGATTTCAATAGGAGTTTGAAGAATAAAATTATGGATCATTCTTGATCGGATGAACCATTAATGATAACTGGAAAAAATATAAAACTATTGACTAATGTAAATTAAATGGTGATCATAATGAATGCATGTCAGGCCATGAACAAAAAATCATTAAAAAAAATTCCATATACTAATTGGAGCATATGATGTAATGAATGTTGAAAGAATACTTAATCGTTCTTGAAGGGGGAAGAAACCACAAAGTCAGAAATTTTGAATGCCTTTAATTATATTGGTAATGAATTTATGTGATGATAATCGTATACTTTCCATATATAAAACAAATCTATTTTTTTTTAAACATCAGTTTTATAGGAACAAGACATTATTTTTATGTTGAACTAGTATGTTAAATTTTAATTTCAAATTCAAGAACATTTTTCATAAAAAAAAATAATTTCCAAAAATTTCGAGAGATTGGAAATTAATTGTGATATCAACAAAGTAGGGAGGTCCTCCAACCAAACAAGAAACACTCTCGAGATATCATGAGAAGAAATAAAATGATTTTAATTCCCCAGTTCTAGGAGTTTCCCAGAGGTGCCCCATACCCAGTTGGTCACATGGCCTCATGCTCATTTCCCCGAACACCAGATTCTACCGACTATCAATGTGGGACTTTGGTGTGATAGTAGAGAAACTATTCCCTCGTTGGCATAGTAACAAAACAGAAATAAAACCGAAAACAATTGGAAAATGAAATAAAAATACCGAGAAAAAGTAAATAGCTGGTGACTGGATGAAATAAACTAGAGCACATATATAAATTATGCATGATACATATATCTTGAAAAGTATCCAAATAAATAAAAATGATGGAATACAGTACTAAACCATTTTACAAAATAAAATCATGTAAAAATCTCCTCATCATCGCAATACTCATCTTGATCCCATGCTTTCCAACTCCAAAAATATCATGTACCTAAATTAGAATGGCGCCATCCCTAATCTAGACTTCAATAATATAATCAATTTGGGCCCAAAAGCTTAACCCAAACAGGGTGTGAGGAAAATCCCAATAGGTAACCACCCAATGATCTGTTCTTAATATTAAGTGAATATATGTGGCGGGCAATAACAAAATGGAGTAGTAAACAAGGATGTACACATAGTAATAATCCTACATATTCAATTTCATTCATTTAAAAAATATCTTGTAAGAAGTTAATAAAATGAAAGTATCCCTATGGTTAGTACTCATAGCCAAACCCCTATAGTTAAATCATACAATTACAAGATACCCTGATGGATATACATACAGTCTAATCCATATGGTTCAGCTTTAGCAAAGACATATTGAGGAAGCACCCACCTTCAATCCCCCATGCGGTCTCGTATCAGAAACTAATAGGAACTCTAAGGAACCAATAAATTTATAATTTCCCATGTGTCCCAAATCATGGAAAGTACAGACACTCTATGGAAACACTTACGTCCATTCCACTATGGACTCACAACATAAAAGTAAACATGCTCTTTGGAGAAGCATCCAATAACAATTCTCCATATGGTCTACTAGAATAGGATCCCACTGCCATGTGTAAGTCTATTGTGCACAAGGATTTAATGGAATCCAATGTAAACCATATTAAATACATGGAAAAATAATCTAAATAATATCATAGAATGTTTTAAAATAATCACTCCATCCTAACAATACTAGGTATGGAAAGGAAATAGCCTAACTATAAAACTAGACCAGACACTCAAAAAAAACATGGACAAAACATCCATATCATGGAAATGTTAACCATATTCACAAACAATCCACCACTATCCAATCAATCAAGGCATTGTGGGCAGTAACTGGGAAAATAACTATAAACATGCAATACCCCATTTTTGGGTAATGTGAACTTTTGCACATAAGATTCAAATACTATCTTCATAAAGGAACAAACCACCTACCTCAGTGTTGTGAGATCAATATAAGTGATCCCCAAGACATTAATCTCCCTAAAATTTCGTAGATGTAAATAACACTAAAAATTCAACTCAAGATAACTCTTAGGAGATGAAAAATCAAAAGATTTTTCTCTAGATAAAGGAATAAATCACCTATTCTATTTCAAAGATACCAAATGATGTATAATTAGTGAAATGATGGTGATTCGGGGGCTCAGAGATGATCTATCGGTGAACGGACACTCTGTGACAAAATATGTCGATATGAAGGACATTTTTTCCATTAAAAGCTACCCCAATCAATTTAAAATAATGGAAAGAAATTACACAACATGTTTTTTAAAAGTACACGACATGTACTTAATATATTCCGACCACCACTATAGGCGGTCTCCAGGTCACCACACATGACCATGTACTCGACCATTACTCGGCCAGTACATAGTCAACCATGACAACAGAGTATATAGTGTGTACTTATAAGTACACGACTAGTACTTATAAGTACATGACATGTACACCTGGATTTTCCATAAACTCCTCTTTTCCTAAACAACAACCAGAAAAGAATGACGTACCAAAAAATAATTTCCAGGTTCCTACAATCTTTAACCCTTAGAGAAATTTGTCCCTTCAATTTCCTAGAAAGGCGGTATAGAAGAAGATTCCTCGAACAACTATAGCCAATAATTTTGTACAATTAACTCACTCTCCCATGTATCATCCTGTACTCACATGTGCTGCAATTTCACTCAAACTAGAGGAAGATACCAGCCACGATGAACCTTCTCAATACGATCAACAATTAAGATAGGATACTCCTCGAACAAGGCATCCACCCCTGAACTAAACCTCCTGGGGTTGAAACACATGAGTTGGGTATGGGAAGTAACATCGAATCTACGAAACGTGGAATAAATCGTGCATATCCTGGTACCTATGAGGTAATATTATCTTATAGGCTACTGACCCAACTCTCCCCAAAACCTCAAATGTCCTGACATACCAGAGAAAATTATTACCCAATCTCCTAGTCCACATATGTACCAACCACTGTGTGAACCTCATGAAAACATTATCGTTGACATTGAACTCTAGAATTCATTTCCATGGATCAGTATAAATTTTCTTTCATGACTGTGAAATAGCCATCCTCTTCTGAATCAACTCTATTTACTATGTGGTCTTCAAGAAAAGATAATGTCCCAATATAAATTCCTCGACTACCACCCTCCAATATAAGGGTTATCTTTAGGTTCTACTGTACAAGGCCTCGAAATTTGTCATTTTAAAAGTTGTTTGAAAAAAAATATTGCAGGAAAACTCCACAATGTATATGTGCTTATTCCAAAAACCTCCAAAGTTTAGAATGCATGTTTGAAGCATTTCCCCAATAACGTGAATTGTATGATGGGATTGTAAATCTATCTGGTGATTTTAAATTGTAATTAGAAGATCTTGTGTATCCAAATCCCCCTAATGTCCCTTCCTAACCCAATAACGAAAACGTGTATCCCTATCTGAAAGAATGGAGTGTGGAACTCAATGTAAAAATTCAATCTCTAAGATATACAACGATCCCAGATCATTGACATTGAATGTATCCTTGATCAAAAAGAAGTGAAACCCATCATAATTATGTCAATGAAAACCCAAAATGTATTATTTTTGTGAGGAAACCTCGACACACCACTCACAAAGTCCATCACTACATCATTCCACTTCTACTCGGGAATGGGTAACTTCTACAAAAGACATGATGGTCTCTGATGCTCCGCCTTCTCCTGCGAACTGGTGAAACACCTCATGGAGAAACTAGAATCATCTCACTTAAATTTTGGCCAACAATACTGATGGTGTATATCTTAATACATTTTGGTGGAAGAGGGATGTACTACCCCAACAATGGAACAAATGTCCCACATCAGCTCAACATGCATGTCTGGTAACATCTATACCCACCCATGAAAATGGAAGATCATATCCTTTCCTATGGTCTATTCAAGAATAGGGTCCTGTTCAAACACACTCTCCCATATTAATTGGCCTTATGAATATATTATATTCCTCATTAGCACTGGATCAAGAAGAGTATAGGTAACAACTTTATATGAATGAAACATATTCCCCTGTCTGTTGTGCAACTCCAAATGCATCTCAATAAATAGATCCATAAGGTTCCACTCAATACTAGCCTACAAAAATTTATGTATCTAATTCCTCCTGCTCAAATCATCATCCACAACGTTTACTTTCCACGACGTATAGGCATGAACAATGTCAAATGACTGAAAGTACTCAACCCACCTTCGATGTCTCAAATTCAGATAATGTGGAGTGAAGATATACTTTAAAATATTGTGGTCGGTGAAAACCACAAAATGATCTCCCAATATCTATCATATACCACACCATAAATCATGAACAAAAACAGCCAACTCGATATCATTTTTTTAAGTTCCTCTCATGTGACCTCATCTATCGAGAACCATACCCAACAACTCTTTCCCATTGCATATGCACAGCTCCTAGTCTGACTCCCGATGCATCACAGTAAAGAGAATAGCTCTTGGCCAGCAATGGAAATTCCAGTGTCTGTGCTTATGTCAACCTCCCTTTCATCTCATGAACGAATGGCTTTCAAATATATGACCATCGGTACTTTTCAACCATTTTGGTCAGACATGTCAGTGGTGCTTCTATGCATGAAAATTACTATATGAAAGATATGTAGTAACCATGTTGGCCTAGAAAACACTGTTCCTCAAAGATGTTGTTTGGATTCCCCCAGGAAACTAATTCTCTCACATTCTCCAGGTCTACTGATACACCTGGTATTGAGATAACATGACCCGATACGTGAATTTGGTCCATTCAAAAGTGGCATTTTGAGAGCATTGAATATAAATAATGCTCTACCAGTTTTCTCAAAACGATATTAATATTAGTATCATGGTCGTTGTGACTATGATAGTACACCAAGATATAGTCCACGAAGACCACAATGAATGAATCCAAGAATGGATGGAACACTCGGTTAATCAGCACAATGAAAATTGATGGCACATTCTTGAGAACAAATGGCTTAACCACATACTTGTATAGACTATACCTGCTCCAAAATGTTGTAAGAGATATATCAAATGGACTAACACACAAGTTATGGTTACCTAACATCAATTTAATCTTCGAGAACATCCATAATCCTCCAAGCGGATCAAAGATATCATAAATCCCCTACTAGTTTAGCTTCCAATAATCCAAGGAACGTCTGCGGGTATCGTCTGCCTTCATCGCAAACATGACTGGTGAATTCCAAGGAGAATTACTAGTTTGGATAAAACCCATTTCTAGAAACAATTCTATCTCCCTCTTGATCTTCTACAACACTTTTATAGCCAGCTTATAACGAGTAATGGACACTATTTCCTCTCTTGGAATAAGATCAATAGAAAATTACACCTCTCACTCCAGAGGAAAACATGAAAATTCCTCTGAATGACATCCAAGAAATGATCCACCACTAGAGGAATTTAAAAAAATGAAGTGCCCAGGTAATCTAGATATAATCTAGATATCTGGGATGTAACTCCTCTAAATCCATCATTCCCTGGCCCTCCTCTGCTCACATGGACATCACATTCTCCCTTATTTGAAAAGGATCAACCTTCTGGTGTCGTGAAACTCACCCTACAGAAATAGCAATCGATAACATCCTAAAAGTGAAGTAACTAGTCCATTTCGAGAATGACATCATAGAACGTCATATCTGGGACATAGAGGTCCCATAAAAAGTGACACCCACCATCCTCTAGAGATATCTTTTTAAACAGATGAACACTAGTAGTTCTAGTCCCCAACAGAGTGTCTAATATTAAGATATCCGTAGAAGAAAATATACAGAGCCCAATGATCCCCATAACCACAATAGATATAAATCTAATAGAATCCCCTATATCAAAAATAGACGAAGCTAAAACATAGGCATCTGGGATCGTACCTCAAACAATAGAGGGTCCTGGATCTTGCCACTGCTGGGTCTTCTCCACTGAAAAAATCTGACATACACCAGGGACATGTGACCTTTCCTGACTACCCTGATCTGATACAACTTTTATTCAATGAATTCCTAGCATCCGGTTACCAAGGAAAGGAACTCAAACTCAGCATTAATGGCAGGAAGAACTCCAATTCCTTGAATGATGTGAAACTTGTGGTTCTTTTCAGGGACAAGGAGTCATAGAAGAACCCTTGTCAACAGAAACTAGTGAGAAGAACTAATATAAACATTGTATGTGACACTTCATTCCACATTATCAGCACTCCACAAGGTCTCTCGGGAAACGTGGCCTTATATGCCCACTATTCTTCCACTGGTAGCACAACACCCGACTACCAAAAAATGTCAATTTCCTCCTCGTATTTCTATGTGTAGACTCTCTACGACGTTTTCAGATGTTAGTAGGAGGGATACCAACTGTTGATGTCGAACCGACCTGGCTTACTACTCCAGAACCCATTTGATTTCTCTTTGTGATAAGATCCTTGTTGATTATAAAATTGATGGAAGTCAGCCTGATGTTGTTCACCTAAGATCAGATGTATTGCCTGAGACAATCCTAGAACTTCTTTTCCAATAATAACTCATCACCCCTTGGTATGGGAGTGAAGCACTATAGATCTGTGAATAGAAATGAATAATCAATAAAAAAGAGTACCCTACTATAGGCTCATGAACTCTCATGCTTGATTGGACACCAATGTCTCATTGTATAAGTAGTCATAGATGGCATGTGGGAAATCATCCCAGTCCATTACCTGCTAGCATACCTCCTGAGAGATCACATCCCACCATATCACTGTGGAATCTTGTATCATATATGTATTGAGCTTCACCCTCAACTCTGGAGGTGAATCCATATGCTCGATGATAGAATGAATGGTTTCAAACCAACGCTCTTCCACCTGAGGTCCTCCTTACAATGTGAATGTGGTAGGACGTTGCAGTTGGATAACCAATGTCCACTCTACCATACAGGGGGCAGGATGTGGTACTCCCTAGAAGGTATGCATAAAACTCAAGAAACTCGCTCAAGACTATGTGTCAGCACCTGTGTCTGTGATTATAGAAGGTTCCAAGACTGGCACAACTGGAGGATCAACTAGTGTTCCTTGACTGTCCATGTCTGTTATTTGAACACTACCCTGTAACTAGAAGACAACCAGAGGACTTCTCGATGTCATGACTCTGTATGGTCAAGAGAACACCTCAGATCATGATTAATAGGGACTAAAAATAGATGTCTAATAAGTTAACAAGAGAAAGAATGTTTTCATGTTTTTCAAAACATTTATATACAACGTGTATAATACCTACACTATGTATTCCTTTATGCCTTCAAATGTGCATGTAAATCTACCAAAACTATCTGGGTTACACCCCATACAGAAAAAGTTTTTTCATAACACATGGAATGTACTTGAATCATCTCCCTTGACTGAATTGTTTTACTTAGCTAAGCCACACAGTTCTCCTATAACAATACTACAGTGTGGGTTAGTGACCAAAACAACATTCACTTGAAGGATTCCACCTCCCTGTGTTGTTCGTTACATGGCTGGAAAAAATGGTTACACAACACGTCATGTTATTGCTTTCATGGAATGTATAACCTATGTTTTATCCATCTGTCTCATTAGTCCAATGGGTGGGCACAAAGACTACACAACACAGTGAGTACAACCTATACACAATGTGTTACCCCAATGATTTACCAACCATGTTCCTCTGCCCACAAAACTAGTGACATGGTTATAGACGACACAATGTCTATATACAGTACACAATGTGTACTTATGAAAAATAGTTCCTTCCTAGACATAAGGACACAAGGTGTGTATTCTTTGTTTTTCTGGATAGTAATCCTCTAAAACTTCTCCATAATCTCAAAATACATCAAAACAAAAATTATGGTGTCGAATTCTGACCCGCGAGGGACCATAGTCCCCATGAATAAATGATTGAAATCTTATAAATGGAATATACAATAAAAAAGGTAATTAAACCCCAAATTCATGTCCATAAGGGACCATACAACCTCAAGAACCATTGTTTAGAGTTCGTTCAAACAAACCATATGCAAATCAATACCCTAAAAAAAGCATGTATTCTATCAACGAATTGATAACAATAACATGCATATATAACAACAAATTATCACAAAAACATGCAATCACTAATACACCTTAATGGGATAGAAATAAAGCATGACATGTTATTCATAGAAAGTGCCTATATAATTAATGAGATGGTATAACCACATATCATCTGGTTGTGACAAAAATAGATCCTCAATAATATCCACCATAACAGAAAATACATGTCAATCACCTAATGGTGAAATCAAATCCACTATAAAATTGAAAAACAGAAAAATATTCAATATAAGAGGCAAATTGGCTTTTCCCTAAACATGGGTTGGGTACTCCTGACCACAGCTTATTACCAAGTACCTATTCCTTCCTATCCCTAGATATAAGCTCCAAACTGTAAGTAACGAAGAAAAGAATCCCTCTGATTCCACTATATAATGCCCTTGTTCTGGGATCCTCCTAGGGATTCCTTGTACCCAGTTGGTCAATTGTCCTCAAGCACATTTCCTCGAATGCCTTTGGGTTTCGACTAGCATTGAGGTCCTTGGGTGTGATAGTGGGGAAACTATTCCCTCATTTGATGAGTAACACAGTCATAGTGAAATCGATAACAAATACTAGAAGCAATACTAATACAATTGAAAAGTAAAAAAGCATATGAATGGAAGAAATAAACTGGAGATCAAATATAGTTGATACATGATACATATGTCTAGGAAAGCATCCAAACAAATCACAATGAATGAATACAGTAACAATCCAATGTGAAAATGAAAAGAAATAAACAGCTCATCAGCATCGCAAACCTCAGCTTGGTCCCATGCTACATAGATCCAAAGCAATCATATACCTCGCGTATAAGGGAAGATGCCCTTATCTAGACCTGAAACAATATAATCTATTTGGGTCCAAAAGCATGACCCAAATAGGGTTTAAGATGAATACTTGTAGGAATCCATCAAAAACATTGTGCCTAACAGTAAGAGAATATATATGGAAGGCAATAAAAAATGATGATGTAAACAAGGAAATAGATAAAATAACAAGCCTACAAATTTAATTCCAATAATATCATAATATCATGCAAGTAGATAATCAAATGTAAGTAACCATCTAGGTAGTACTCACAACCTAACCCCTCTGGTTCAACCAATAAAACACCAGCAACAATCAAGGATGTACATACTGCCTAACCCCACTGGTTCAACTTTAGCAAAGATAGTCGGAGGAAGCACTCACCATCAATTCCCCCCTGTTGTCTGGTATCAGTAACTAATAAGCACTACGAGGAAGCACTAAAAGTCCAATTATCATTATGGCATGAATCTAGGAAACTACAGACACTCATAGGGAGAACATACATCCATATCCCCTATAGTCTCAAAACATTAAAGTAAACAGGCACTGTAGAGAATCTCTCAACATCAATTCTCCCTATGGTCTACTACACCAGGTTACCACAACCCTGTGAATGTCAATCATGCACAATGGTACAATTTCAGCCAATGTAAACCCTAAGAAATACCTGGCTAAACAATATACAACATATCATAGAATTTAAAATAATAATCACTCCATCCCAACAATACTAGGCATGGAAAGGAAACTAACAAACATGCAAACTAGACCAAATGGTCAAAACATGAAAACATGAGAAAAACATCCCTAGAATTGAATATTTATCCCTATTCTCATAAAATCCACCTATATCCAATCAAAATAGGCATAGTAGGCAGTAACATGGCTATAAATCATAAACACTCAATACCACGTTTTTGGGTATTGGGAAAATTGGCACATAATATTCAAAGACTATCAATGGAAAGTCTCAATACACCTACCTCGGTGTTGTGAGATATATATAATTGATACTCAAGCATAGAATCACCCTATAACGTTGTAGATCTAAAAAATTCAAAAAAAATCTAATATAACAAGTTAGAGGGTAAAAATCAATAGATAAAGCTCTAGGAGAATGAATAACTCACCAATGCAATTCCAGCCCAACCGAAAATGGTAGAATCAGAGGACATATAGTGAGTCGGGGACTCGGAGAAAATTTTTGGCCGTAAAAACACTCCTAGATGAAATAAGTTGAGAAGAAGGATGTTATGTCAATTAGACACAACCCCAATATGTTTAAAGAACATAAAATATTATACAGGGCATGTATTTTAAATGTACATGGCATGTACTTACCTTTTCTGACCTCCACATTAGGGGTCTCAAGGTCACCACACACGACCTTGTACTCTGCCTCTACCCAACCAGTACTGTAACATACTTGGTAAATAATGAGTAATTCATTTTCATATTTATTAATATTGTAAATTAAATATTAATTTTACTTTAAAGTGGACACTATTATTTGATGGAATTCCCGATACGAATCAATGGGGTTCTGTGATATCTTATGATACACACAATGTTGATTCATACTGAAAAATAATAATATAAAATTATAATATTAAATGGCTATTAAATCCTAGACATTTTATTATAATAAATGACCAAAACTAACTACAATATGATTATAAATATTTTATAAAAGTATTTACTTTTATCCAGTAAATGTCAATGTCTTAAAATGTGAATGAATCTAATTTTAAGAATTATTTATATTAAAAGGAAAATTTACTGCCTTTTAATAGAGAACCCTCTTTAAATATAGTTTTGGTCACTTTAATACATTCTATTTGATAGAAAAAACCCTTCTTTAGAATGGGGACATAAAAATTTATTATGTGTAAAATTTTGAAAATTTTCCGATAGAGTTCAATTTTTAATGAATAGTAAAAAATAATTTATTTTAATTCAAAATTGTGTTTTAATGTAATTTATTTGTATGGTTAGATTGTCTTTTTAATTGTTTTTAAATTTTATTTACAATATATTTTTTCCATTTAATCCAATTTCGGTCATTGGAAATAATTTAACTTTGAATTTGGACATAAACATGTGTCAATCTTTTGATAGTAATTCTTTCTTAAAAACACGCTATTTGTTTTAACAACGGTAATTAGTTATAAAATTAATAAATATAACTTCTATGTTTGGAATTTATTAAAATAGAGATCTTTTTTTATTCAGAATATTAAATTTATCTTAGTGTGAATTTTTGGTATTTTCTCAAAAAACTTCAATTTTTAATGAACAGTGAAACCACTTAGTAGTAGTTAAAAAAACTAAATTTTTCATTTAAATGAAATTTTACAGCTGCTATGAATTGAATTTCGAAAACATTACATACATGGTTGTTATTATTAAGTAAAATTTGGTTCAATATGATGAAAATAATTTTGGGTGAATAGTAACTTTTTAGTTTTATTTATAGCGGTTAAAGGTAAATATGGTAATTCATTGTAAAAAGGACAATATAATTATTCAAAATTTCCATAACACTTGTCATAACCTTATTGGATGAGTCATGGACATCCATGGGCATCCCTGTGTCTAATTTCATACCCCATGTAGCCACTTATAAATGATAATGACACTTTAGATTAATTAATTTAACCTGAAGGTAAAAACGACATAATAAAAAATCTTTTAGTAAATTAACCTTTATACGTTGTTATGTAAGTAATATTTTTGACTCTAAATATTCATTGGAAATATAAAAAGATTTACTCCACCATGTTATTTTTATTATAATTTTTAAACATCGAATAAATTATATTATTTATGACACAATATTTCTATAGTGTTTACCTCATTAATAAATCATTTAAATAAATAATATTATAAATATTAAAATAAAATCCAAAACATGTCAAATTATTATTGGATGATTTTATTTGAACCATGAGTCATATTATCTTCTACTATAAAGATATTTGGATCTTTACAAACCAAATATCATTATATAATAAAATAATATTTTCACACTTTCCTAAAGAGACCCTCCTCCCCCATATAAAAGGAGAGAATTTATAACCAATACTGTCACGACCCATCCTTAGGACCTGTGCCATGACTACCCCAAGCTCGCCTCCCATTGGGGCAGGGGATGGCGACTAGCACCAAAGGAGTAAATCCCGAAAAAATGGGAAGGCATTGCCTTATAAATTAAACAAACACAACAGAGTAAGCCAGGAGAAGTAAACACTATGTAAAACTGGGTACAATAGTAAGTGTAGAAAGTAAATGAGCTAGAATACAAACCCAAACTGAAAGTAAAGTACAACTGGAATGAAAGTACAACAACTAAAAGTAAAGCAGCAACACAGACTACTCTGTGTATGTCTCGCCCATTGGTCCGCCTCCAGGTATGGACTTTCCCTACAAGCCACAACCACGATCAGCGCTTTCTGTCGTCTGCATCCAACACAATGTAGTGCGGGCATAGCCCGTGCAGGGGTGAGTATACGCTACTTAGTAGGGACCCCGAGACCCCCAAAGGTCTCCCAGAATCCACAAAGGATAATACCCAATAGAAAGATACAATCAAGAAGTAACATCCAACACTACTTAGGTATATTCCCATACATATACCTAAGTCATCAATTTCAGTTCAGCTCCAACATTCGAGCCCAAGTTCGATCACGTCCACACAGGATAGTACAACCCAATCCACACAGGATAAAATTACTAAATCCACATAGGAAAGCTTGTAAATCATATCAAAGATAATGATTGGAAATCAAGACTCAGCTCACACAGGTATACTTCTTCATAAGGTGATAGAGATGATCTGATATATCCACTGATTCATCAGGCTGGGACCCACGTAGGATACTAAACCATCTAAGATGTCAGACCCACATAGGATACAGATGAGCTGCTCTGCCAGACCCACGTAGGATAGTAAGAATAGAATCAAACACCGCCAGACCCACGTAGGATACAAGAATAGTAGTAATCGCAGTCGAACCAATGAAGGATTTCAGTACGGTCTTCATCGATGCCGAACACACAGAGGATTTCTGTGCAGTCTTCATCACCATTGAACCCACATGGGATTTCAGTACAGCTTCATCGCTGCTGAACCCACAGAGGATTCCAGTGTAGTCTTCATCGCTGCCGAACCCACGGAGGATTTCAATGCAGTCGTCGCAGTCGCAGCCAGCTCTAGGGTTCCTGTACACAGCATTCTCGATTCCTGGAGGGTCCGCTCCACGATCCAAGGGGACGATACATCAACTGAAACGTATTCCGGAGTTGATGTATTGAAAATATCTGTCTCGATAAGAGGAACTGAACATGACAGATGGCGCGTCAATCGGACGCCTTGTCATAGAGTTTTTGGCTTTTTTGTTCCTGGGGCCCAGTTGGTTTTTAATTCAAAACCAACCCGACCACACTCTAACTGCATCAAACCTCAAGCGGAGTAATACAAAAGGTCCATCAGACTATGAAGAATCCAACAAAGTTGATGGCATGTCAATTGGACATCTGGAGCTCAAGTTATCAGTGTTTCTGCTCCGAGGGCCCGGTTAGTTTCGTGTTCGAACAAACCAGGACGTACCCAAAGTTATTTGATACCATGCGTGTAATATACCGAAACGACCGTCTCAATCCAAGGATCTCATAACAACTAACGGTTCATCGATCGGAGGACTGTATCCCATGATACGATCATATAAACGGAAATGAATGAAAATAGGGGGTTTTGGGCCCGGACCGACCCAGCCCAAGACCCCCTTGGTCGGCCCAAACCGAGTCGACCCGACCCAGGTCCAGGTCCGACCCCTTATGGTTTGGCCCGGCGGGCGAGGCCCGCCACATCCTGGCACAGCATGGCCCCGCCAGTGCGGCACGCCCCGGCCTGGCCTGGGCGGCCGGTTGGCCTGGCCCGGGCACGACCCGAATGGCCAGCTCGGCGCTAGAGGAGCCGCCGTGGAGGGGGGGGGGTGCTTCCCCTGTGATTGAAATCGCGGCCCCCACTTGGGGTCGTACCCTTTTCCAGACGGGGTTACGAACCCCGGTTTTTGGATCTGGCCGGCCGAAATGGCCGACCAAGGAGTCACACGGTACGAGCCGGTCACGCCCACTGTGCATCGGCGACCGGCAGCTCTGACGACCTCTGTTGCTCCGCCGCGGAAAAAGGTCGCGCCCTTGGTCTGACTGGCACAGCGCGGCGGCACCGTGCCCCTCCGTCGCGGCCCATCCTGACCGCGGCCTTTCGTGGTTCTCCGACACTGCGTGACGACACCACGCCCCTTTGCTGTGGTCCTCCTTCGGCCACAGATTCATTCGGTCTCAACGGCGCGGCGCGAAGGCACCGCACTTGTTCGACGCATTCCACTATGTTTTCGTGAGATGTCGTTGCACTATGCGACCTTCTTTCGAGCTACAACATAAAACATCAAGGGGGAAGGAGGGTTGGCCATGTTCATGCGGTCAGACTTGCTTGCATTAAAATGATAACAGGCAGCCCAAAATAAAAGACGAAGAATGGCTACAATAATCATGAAAAAAATTTCAAACCCCTACCATGATGAATTCGTCGAACCAGGTTCATAACAGGAAAAGGACGTTGCGGATGACGACGTTGCGGATGACGGCTTTGCGGAAGACGGCGTCGTGGATCGATGATCCATAAGTGTCATTGGCATTCACCCGAAGATCGATGTGGCACGTCGTCATTCTCCGACGAAGGTGACTCTCTTCGGCTGCAGAGAAGAGAGGAGTTGGCAAGACGATTCCCCTGTGGTGTTGTATTTCTTCATCGAAGACTCGGCGTTCTTCGCGTTCTTCGATGAGGATGGCGATATTTCTCACAAGCACAATAGTACTCTCGTTTCCTCACAATGAAACAACAACCCAATAAAATAATTCATTGTATTATTTTATTAACACATGCAAGCCATTAATTTGAAATTCAAACATTCTCATTAAATTTATTGTCTTATTCAGGAGTTTTATAAATTTAAATTAATTTTAGGGTTTACATTCCATTAAAAAGGGGTTGCGGGTGAGTTACAAAATTAAATGCACGTGGGAGGTTAAAAAGAAATAAGGGGGTGGGCATCGTGTGCGCCCCACATCACTAGTATCCTACCTAGTTGAGTTAGGATATTAGTGGGTCCCACTCCAACAACCATGCCTAGGTTATCACTACTTATAATAGAAATAAAATTTTTAGCACAATATTTTATTTTATTCTTTAGTTAACCCATTTAATTAATAACCTCACCCGAGCAAACACGACTCCGGATAGGGTGTTCTTAAGAAATTATCGGCTCTACGGTTTCATCGGTGTCCTCAGATTTTTATTCCGAGCACCAGTTCAAAAGATAGGAAAACCCGCTTGTTCGCTCACTAATCGTACCTGAGCTAAATTTCGGAACATGATTCCGGGAACACCGGGCCTTGGAATCAAGTGCCGTCAGAAACTGCGTACTCGTAAAATCCCAGATAAAATTAAGAAAAATTTCCCTTGAAATTTACAGGACTTTACAAATTCCTCTCTCCTCTCAAGAATTTTGGCTCGACCAAACTATTTTAAATTTCAACATAGAAGCCTTACATTAGGAAGATGGAATTCAACAACCCTTTTTTGTTCAATCCAATTGGAGTTACACAAAATAAAGGTAAAAATTTATCTTAAATTCTTTTTTATTTTTTTTCTCCATCCCATAAACTCTTTTTTACATTATATTATAACAACACTAGTATCTTCAATATACTATGATGTTTTTATGAGAATGATTCAAACTCTATATACACACACCACCATCTAATGGTTAAAGAACATAATGTTTCTGTGGATGGAAAACTAACGCCTCACGAAATGATGATTGATAAATTACCTCCTATGGCATATCATGGAGACCATTATGATGGAACTATATTTATATACGATATATATTTTATGTTTATTTTTTATTTATTTTTCTATATTTTTCATTTACATCATACCATTATGGTTTCCATTATGGGTAAATGCGATAACTTCTTTTAAGGAAGTGCGGACTACCGCCCCCTCATAGTGATATGACTCATTAATTCTTTATGTGGGATGTATAAATAATGGATTTAATGATATCATATATGATATTATTACAATATGTTATTATATATCTGTATTGATGAAAATTTTATTTCCATGTGATGAGTTACCCTTTTATCTCCTCAACTCATGTTCTAAATTTTGATGTGATGGTGTTAGGCTTTCGAATATATGTAATGGAACATCTAAGCACAATTTCAATTCATTGGGATAAACAAGTCATTCATGAATATGTCGTACAAGGAATATGTGTTAATGACCTCTAATTGTTTTACACATAATATCCAATTATATTGGGGGTAATTATATTTGTCACAGATAATTATTTGATTGATTGATCCTTAATTTAAGGAAACCATATTTATAAGGGATTTCATCTCAATTTTCATTTCCATTGAGACTTAATTGTTTTTATGCACCAATTCTCTCTTATATGGTGTATATACTATCCATTTTAATATTATATCATTAATACATTTATTCTCATGAAATTATAATGTTCTGATGAAATTTTATTCATCAATTTTTGTATTCAGTAGTCTCTCATTTTGTTAAAAAACACATTAAATAAAATATCATTTTAAATGTTTTGAAGATTTATTATTCTAAATATATATCATCAATTTTAACGTATAAATAATGTTTTTGAGTATTTATTTATATGGAAATTAATATTTTAAAATTATAATTCTATTTGAATCTTCAATGTTGTATGGGACACATTGATTTAAAAATCTATTTTTAAATGGTGCATGAAAATTGAATGATTATTTCAATATCATGAAATAACATGTTTTGGTTACAAAATTGTATGTATTGATATTTTATTTAGTGAATAGTATTTACTACTTATTAAAGGTGAAAAGTATTTATTATGATAGACTATTCATGGTTTACATGTTTTTTAGATAAACAAAAAGTTTTCCTTCTTTGTGTTTCCCTTACTGAGCTTTTTATGCTCATCAAGTGTTCTGAACTGTTTTTCACAGAACATAATGTAGAATAGGGTCATGGATGGGATCATGTAAAATACATGCTATATTAAACATGGAACTAGACATGACTCTTTTTTATGATTTATTGTTTTGTGAAAAACATTGAAACTGAGTATAAGTTTCTACGTTGTAATTTTTGAATTGAATTGTAATATTTATGACCTAATCCTCTAAAAACTAATCCTGAAAATATCCTCAATGTGAATTATTGATTTATTTCAAGATTATACAATGTTTAAGGTCGAATCTATATAGTTTGTATCATAGGTCAGTTTAGATATCTTTATAGGTTAGGGAGTTCATAAATAATTAGTGACATTGACATAATCGTTTGGATTTTAGAAAGAGACAAAGTTATTTTAGATAATGTGAATGAGTTTAAGATAACATGAATAAGTATATCTCTGTATTTACCTTCCTCTTAAGATATTATATGATGATTTTTCTGATATAATCACACTGAGATTATTTTACTAAATGGAAGGATCTGGTAGGCACCAACTTAAATGTGGATGTGAAGAAAACTATGATGGCTTTCTGAATTAGCAACTGAATGAAATCGGAGTTGCAATGAGGACCATTGTGGTTCTTCTGAACCAACTATCTATAGTCATGAATGAGCACCAACACATTGGTGATTTTTTATAAGTCATTATATATAGGATAAACAAATCACTATGGTTGTTCGGGTAATAATAATAAAGGTACCTATGTACAAAAACCAATGTGTCAAGGATGTGGAAATTAACATCTAGGAAAACACATCCATGGTATGGGAAGATGTAATAGATGTGGGAATGATGGTCATAAATCAAAAAACTTCCATGGAAAATAGAAGCATCCAGTTTACTCTATGAAAGGGACTGAAGTTATTTCTGAGGGATCAATTGAATGTTTTAAATGTGGTATGCATGATCATTATACAAACATATTTCCTACGAAGATGTTTCTAGAATGGGATCACTTGGATCGTAAGAGTATATTTTTAGCAATACCTAAATCCATTCTAATTGAGGATGATGAAACCGAAAATTACCATTAAAATGTATGGATTATTTCCTAACATATGTTTTGACAATATTGAATTATAGGATATGTTTCATGATTTTGATTGTAGAAAATATGTCTTTCAGAATAAGTTGGAAAAGAATGGTTAATAGATCATGAATAACATTGAATGAGTATGAAGTTAAAATATATGGGATTCAAGTGTTAAGGTAGATTTTATGATGATGGAATAATTAAAATTATTAAGTCTCTTTTGATGATAGGATTTTATTGGAGGAATTTTTATAATATGTGTAACCCTGAAGATTGATATATTAAAATGTTATTCAATGAATAATTATCTTTTTGTTTGATGAGTAACAATGGAATTTTATTTTTAGAGAATATTTGTTTTTATTATGGACATATGGTGAATTAGTTGTTTTGGGAAATTATTAACCCATCATATAGAATATGTGATTTGGTTAATTACACTTCAGTATGAAATTATAAGACTAGTTGATTTTTATTTGAAGATAAATGTTAAGATTTACAGTGGATGACTATGTGTCTAAATAATTATGAGTTTTTGGGTTACAATCATAATTTGGGATATTTGTAATAATTTTAAGTACATTGGTATATTGAATGGTCTTTATTGAACATTGTGTTCATTTTGTTGAATTTTAGAGATTAAGAGTAGAATTTCTTTTTATAAAGTATTTTTTTGGGATTATATGATCTTGTACTAACCATATTTCATTTTTGTTATTGTCTAATGGAAGGGAAAATATATAGATTTTTTGTGGATTATGTGATTCTCTATGATTTTATTCTTGTTATTTTGATGTTACCAATTCAATTTGAATACTAATAATTTGGAGAAAATTTGAGTTTTTGTTAGAAATCTAGTAAATGATGAATGTCTACATGACAAGTCTGTATGTTTCATTATGTTTTTAGTTAAGATCATAAATAAATTACTCAACCTTATGAAAAGTTATTTAAAACAAAAACATTAACTGATAACTTTTCATACTAGGGAATCACATATTGTTTAACCCGTCACAAGTTTGGGATTTTATGGTGATTAACGTTGTCGTAACCATGTTTTCTATCACACTCAATCAAAAATGGATTGTATATTGTATCTTCCATATCCATGTTTTCCTACATGGAATCCTAATATGGGATTATCTAAGTTGACTTTTTTACTTCTATTTCTTTCTTTTAATGTAATATATTTAATAATTCTTTTTCTGATGTGGAACTATCAATTACGTTCGTGAAAGCAGTTCTAAAATTGCAAGGACACAATTTTCTAAAGGGGGAAGGATGTAACATCATAGATAAATAATGAGTAATAATTTTTCATATTTATTAATATTTTTAAATTAGATATTAATTTTACATTAAAGGTAATGTTATGATTTGATGGCATACCCAATACAAAGCAATGGGTATTTTGAAATCATACGTTGCACACATTGCTGAGTCATACTGAAAAATAATATTATAATATTATTATTTTAAATTTTAGTCACCTCCTAGTCGTTGTATTGGCAGGAATGAACAATGCATACAACAATATGATTATTCATGTTTTTAAAATGTATTTAATTTGATCCAATAAAATTTAATGTCTTAAAATGTTATTGAATCTAATTTTAAGCATTATTCAAATTAAAAGGTTGATTTTCCACATTTTAATGGGGAACCCTAAAAAAATATATATTTTTTCACATTAATTCCTTCTATTTGACGAAAAAAATCTCTCTTTATAATCGGGACATCAAAATTAACTTTGTGTAAATTTTTGGAATTTTTCAAAAAAGTACATATTTTAATCAATAGTGAAAAATATTGGCTTTTAATTCAAAATTTTGTTTTAATATAAATTATTTATATTGTTTTATTTTCATTTTAATTGGTTTTAATGTCTAATTAGAATATATTTTCACCATTTAAGCACTTTTGGCCGTTGGAATTAATTTCCCTTTGAATTTGGACAAAAAGAAGAGTCAATCTTTTGATATTGATTGTTTCTTAATCAAACTCTATTTATTTTAACAAGGATAATTAATTATAAAAGTAATTAATAAAACATCTATGTTTATAAATTTTTTAAAATAGATATCATTTTTGAAATCGAAATACCCAATTTAGCTAAGGGTGAATTTTTATATATTTCTGAATAACGTCAATTTATGGTTAATAGTGAAACCACATAGTAGCAGTTAAAAAACTGACATTGTCATCTAAATGAAAATTTTCCACTTCTATGAATTGAATTTCTAAAATCCAACATACATGGTTGTTATTAGTAAGTTAAATTTGGTTCAAAAAGATGAACATGGTTTTTTGTAAATAGTACCTTTTTACTTTTATTTACCTCATTTAAAGGTAAACATGGTAATTAAAGGTAAAAAGGGTAATATAAATATTCTAAATTAACATAACACTTGTCCTAACCATATTTTATGAGTCATTGACGACCATGTTCATATTTGGGTCGATTTTCGGACCCCTTGGAGCCACTTATGAATGATAATGACAAATTAGATTAATAATTTTAAAGGAAAGTCCAAAATCACATAAAAAAATATTTTGGTAAATTAATTTTTATATTGGGATATATAAGTAAAATTTTTGACTATAAGTTTTCATTGACAATCTAAAAAGATATACTACATAATTGTATTTTTTTATAATTTTTAAACATCTAATAATTTTAATTATATATGACACAATAATGATGTAGTGTTTACCTCATTAATGATTCATTTAAATAAATAAGATTATAAATATTAAAATAACATCTAAAACCTATCCAATTTTTATTGGATGACTTTATTTCGACAATTAATCATCTTATATTTGAATACAGTGATTTATGGTCCTTTATAAACATAAAATAAATTTATAATTAAATAATATGTTCACACTTTCCAAAAGAGCCCCCCCACCTTATAAAAGGATACCATTTATAACCAATTCCTCACACCTCAAAATCATTATAGGTCACCCAAAATCTGACCAATTAGGCTCCCTAAATCCCTCCCTATCACTTATAGTCCTTACCTTAGGAATAAGGCACTTAAAAAAAATTCATTGGTTCAAACCAAAGAGAGTTAAAAAAATTTAATGTAACAATTTCTCTTAAATTATTTTTCATTTATTTTACTTATCCAACACATAATCTCTTTTTAATAACTTATTTTATAACAACATAAGTATCCTCATTATACTATTATGTTGTTATGAGATGTATTCAAACTAAACATACACACACCTCCATCTAATGGGCGATGAACATAATGTTTTTATGGATGTTAAAACTAACGCGTCACAAAATGATGATTGTTCAATTACCTCCTATAGCCTCTCATGGTGGAAATTGTGATGGAACTGTATTTATATATGATATTTTTTTTTGATGTTGTATTTTCTATTTATATCATACCTTTAGGGTTTCCATTATAGATAAACACTGATATTTCATTTGAGGAAGTGCGGACTATCGGCCCCTCAATGTGATAGGACTCGTTAATTCCATTATTGGGATGTATAAAGGATTGAGTTAATGAAATAATATATGATATTATACGTGAATTATAATATTACTATGTATATTTATTTTTGAATTCCATTAAAATATGAAATATAATTGAAAGTTGTGTTAATTCGTACGTACGGATTACCGTCTCCATGAACGGTGAATTTCATTTCATAGTTCCAAATGATATGTATTGTTTTAAATATATATATATATATAATGGATATTTTTGATATATATGATATCAAAATAATGAATATAATTCTGGATATGATGAACTATTGACAACATGGACAACCAGTAAATATAAGTTGTTCATTTTTGACTCGAGTACCAAATATCTACAAAACAAACGTTATTAACATAATTTATTAAATAATATCTATAACAATGTAATAAGTGATATAAAATGAATAAAAAACTTGAAAAAAGTTCTTAAGAAAGTATAAATTATCTTTATTTTGTTATTATAGAGATTAAAAAACGAACAGTTCAATTCGGACGATGAGGTAAGGGGTTTCTTATCCCACTTTTAATTCTATGAGATTTCCATTGTTCGCCACTAATTTATTGGATGTGGTGTATTTTGTACTGCCATTTTAAATATATTATTATGATTATATTTGTATTCATGATATTCTATGATTCATTTGGTGATTATTAACTGTTGGTCATATGATTAGATTGATTACAACGAGGTATGGGGTTTCATATCAGTTCTTATTCCCGTGAGATTCATGATATATCTACCACTATTTCCTTTGATTGGTGTACATAATGACCATGATTATACTCATTGTGTAATATAAATTCGTTAATGGTTATTCAAATTTACATTTTATGGTCCTTCATTCATGTGTCATATGTTTTGTACGTTTCCAAATCGGTAAGGAAACCAATCACCCTCTTCTTTTTAAAAGACATATTTTTGTTATGTCATTAAATATACATCTTATTATTTGAGGATATGTTATTATATATCCTTATTGATATAAATTTTATGTCCATGTGATTAGATACCATTTTTATCTCTTCAACTCAATTTCTGAATTTTGAAGTGACCCCGTTAGGCTTTTGTGTTTTTAAAAGGTAACTTCTTAAGCCAATTTTAATTATTTGGTTTAAACTTGTATTTCTGGAATATTATGTCCTAAGAATATGTTTTAATGAAATCAATTTGTTTTACACTTAATATCCACTTATATTGGGTGTATTTATATTTTTCACACATAATTATGTGATTGATTTATCCTTAATTTAAGGCTACCATCTTTATTTGTGATTTCATCTCAATTTACATTTCTATTGAGACTTCATTGTTGTTATTCTACAATTCACTCTTATATAGTCTATATACTGTACCATTCCATAATATTTATGAATATATTTATTCTCATGATATTATAATGTTCTAATTAAATGTTATTCTTCAATTATTTGTATTCAAGAGTCTCTCATTTTTTTAAACAACACTTTAACTAAAATATCTTTTTAAATGTTTTAATGGTTTATTTTTAAAAATATTTATAATTAATGTCGTTGTTTAAAAAATGGTTTTTATTATTTATTTATATGTACATTAATGTTTTAAAATTATAATTACATTAAAATATTCAAATTGGTATGGGACACATTGATTCAAAAATTCATTTTTAAATGGTTTATCAAAATGGAATGAATATTTCAATATCATGAAATTACATCTTGTGATTGAAAGTGAAATTTTATTATAGAAATGTTTATATTTGCAATATTTTATGTGTTATGATGGTACTTGGACATTTTATGGGTGGTTTCATGATAAACCATATGAAAGGTGGTTCCCTAATAATTCACGATGGGTGGTAAGTTATAACCTCCAATCCATTGGGAATCGAAGTCAGTCGTATGGCTATTCCAGTTAGTTATAAGTGTTGGAGTTTAATGTGTGGATATTACAATTAAGTAAGTTTATTTCCTAAGTTACCTTTATATGTTATATGTTCTATATATAGGTTTTATGGTAATCATTTGGTTACATAATGGTATGTATTTATCTTTTATTCAATGAATAGTATTTACTACTTATTAAAGGTAAAAAGTATTACTTATGGAAAAGTATTCGTGGTTTACTTGTTTTTTTGAAAAAATAATAGTTTTCCTTTTTTTGTATCCCTTATAGATATTTTTATTCATAACCTATGTTTTGAAATGTTTTTCATAGGACTTATGGAAGAATAGGGTCATGTATTGGATCCAGGAAAATTCACGCTATCTTAAACATGGAACTAAACTTGAAACTTTTTTTCAGAGTTTTTGTTTTTTGAAAAAAATGAAAACTGAGTATAATATTCTACATTGTAATTATTGAAAAGAAATGTAATAGTTATGAACTAATTATATAAAACTCTAAACCTTAAATGATTTTCAATGTGAATTATTAATTTAATTCAATATTATGCAATGTTTAAGGTTGTGTCCTTACTATTGGTATAATAGGTCAGTTTACATAACATTAGAGGTTAGGGAGTTCATTAATCATAAGTGACGTTAACATAATGGTTAGGATTTTAGAAGTGAAAAAGTTATTTTAGATAATGTGAATGATTTTAAGATAACATGAAAAATTATATCATTGTATTTACCATCATAATAAGATATTATATGATCATTTTACTGATATAGTCATACTGAGCGTTTTTTTACCAAATGATAGGATCTAGAACGCACCAAAGTAACAATGGATGTGAAGAAAACTGTTAATGTTTTATGAATGTGAAACTAAATGAAATTGGAACTGCAATGTTGTCTGTTGTGGTTCTTCTGAACCAAATATCTGGAGTCATGATTTACCACCTAAACCATGGTGATTTTTATAAGGCATCGTATATACGATAAAAAAATCCCTACAGATGTTTAGGTAATAATCGTAAAGGAATGTATGTAAAAAAAACAATGTGTCATGGATGTGGAATGAAAAGCCTAGGAAAATGATTTAAAGGGATAAAAAGATTCTATAGGTGTTGGAATGAAGGTCATTAAGCATGAACCTGCCATGGAAAAAAATAATCTAGCTTAATCTAGGAAAGTAAAAGAAGTTCATTCTGAGGGACCAATTTAATGTTTTAAATTTGGGGTTGATGGTCATTATAAAAACAGATGTCCTACGATTATGATTCGAGAATGGGATCACCAGGATCATTAAAGAATATGTTTACCAATACTTAATGTAATTACACTTGAAGATAAAGAAATTGAAAATGGCCAATAAAATGTATGGATTATTTCATAACATATGTTTTGATATTATTGAATATTAGGATATGTTTCATGATTATTTTGTAGGAAATAAGTATTTCAGAATAAGTTGGAAAATAATGGTTAATGGGTCATTAAGAATGTTTAATGATTATGATGTTGACATATAAGGGATTCAATTATAATGGTATATTTTAAAATGATGAAATACTTAAATGTATTATGTCTCATTTTATGATGGGATTATATTGGAATACATTTTATAGTCTGTGTAACCCTGATGTTTGATATATGAAAATGTTATTCAATGAATAATTTTCTTTTTGTTGATGAGTAAGGGTGGAATTTTATTTTTTGTCAATCATTGTTTTTATTATGGACATATGGTGGTTTGATTATTTATGGAAATTATTAACCTATAATAGTGAATATGTGATTTGGTTAATTACACCTAAGTACGAGACTTTAAGAGTTGTTGATTTTTATTTAGAGATAAATGTTAAGATTTACAGTGGAAGAATATGTGACTATATCATTCGGAGAATTTTGTTACAATATTATTTTGGGTTATTTTTATGAATTTTAATCATGTGGGTATATTTAATGGTTTTTATTGATCTTTGGGTTCTTTTTGTTGAGGTTTTAAGATTAAGAGTAGTATTTCTTTTTATAATGTATTATGTTTTTTGGGGATTATATGATCTCGTACTAAGCATATTTGGTTTTGGTTAATGTCTAATGATAGGGGAAATATATATATATATATTTATAGGATTATGGGATTCTCTAGAAGTTGATTCTTTTTCTTTTGATGTGACCAAGTCAGATGGAATACTCATCGTTTGGAGAAAATATGAGTTTGTGTTAGAAAGGTAGTAAATGATGAATGTCTACATTACATGTAAGTATGTTTCCTTCTATTTTTAGATAATCTCATAAATAAATTCCTCAACATTATGAAAAGTAATTTAAAACAAAAACATTAAATGATAACTTTTCCTATTGGGGAATCAAAATATGTTTAACACATCACATGTTTTTGGATTTCGGGTGGTGAACTTTCTCATAACTATGTTTTCTATCACACTACATCAGAACTGGATGGTTTATTTTCTCATCCATATCCATGTTTTCCTACATGGAATCCTAGTATGGGATTTTCTCACGTGACCTTTTTACTTCTATTTATTTATTTTAATGTGATATATTTATTGTCTATTTTTCCGATGCGTGGCTTTCAATTATGATTTCAAGCCCAGTTTTAAAATTGTGAGGACGCAATTTCCAAAAGGGTGGAAGAATGTAACATCACAGATAAATAATAAAGAAGACATTTTCATATTTATTAATAATATTAAATTAAATATTAATTTTACTTTAAAGTGTACGCTACGATTAGATGGAATACTCGATACGCAGTAATGGGTTTTTTGAAGTCTTGTGTTGCACCCAATACTGAGTCATACTGAAAAATAATATTATAAGATTATTATTTTAAATGGTAGTTAACTCCAACCCATTTTATTGGCGGTAATGAACGAAACTAACTATAATATGATTTTACATGTTTGTAAAATGTATTTACTTTTATCCAATAAATGTTAAAGGCTTAAAATGTGAATTAATATAATTTTAAGAATAATTTACATTAAAATATTGATTTACCACATTTTAATGGAGAACCCCATTAAATTTAGTTTTTGTCAAATTAATACATTCTATTTTTCCATGAAATTTCATTCTTTATAATGGGGACATCAATATTTACATTGTGTAAATTTTTGGGATTTTTTCGATAAAGTTCATTTTTTAATGAATAGTGAAACATATTGTATTTTAATTCAAAATTGTGATTTAATATAATTGATTTATATGGTTGGTTTATCTTATTAATTGGTATGAAAGTGTAATTAGAATATTTTTTACCATTTAATCAATTTTTGTCATTTTAATTAATTTCACTTTGAATTTGAATGTAAAAAAGTGTCAATCTTTTGATATTATTGTCTCTTAAAAATATTCTATTTGTTTTATCAACAAGAATTAATTATAAAATTAATTAATACCACTTCTATTATTTGTAATTTGTTATAATATAAATCATTTTGTAATTTGGAATATCAAATTTAGCTTAGAGATAATTTTTGGTATTTGTTTTGAAAAAAATTAGTTTATCATTAATGGTTAAACCACTTAGTAGTAGTTAAAAACCTGAAATTTTCATTTAAATGAAATTATATCTCTTCTATGAATGGAATTTAAAAAATTAGACATACATGGATGTTATTAGTAAGTGAATTTTTTTTAAATAAGATGAAACTAATTTTAGGTGATTAGTAACTATATACTTTTATTTACGGCGGTTAAATGTACATAGTGTAATTAAATGTAAAAATGTTAATATAATTATTATAATTACATTAATACTTGTCCTAAACTTATTGGATGAGCCATGGTAGTCCATGGTAATCATTGGGACGACTTTGGAACCCCATTTATCCAATTATGAATGATAATGACAATTTAGATTAATTAATTTATAGTGAAGGCCGAAATGACATAAACAAAAATCTTTCAGTAAATTAATTTTAATATGGTGTTATATAAGTCATATTTTTGACTATAAATATTCTTCTAAATGATAAATATATATCCTAAATCATGTTATTTTTTGTACTTTTTAATCATCATATAAATTAAATTATATATGACACAATAATGATGCAGTGTTTACCTCATTAATAAATCATTTTAATAAATAAGATTATAAATATTAAAATAACATTTCAACCTATCCAATTCTTATTGGATGATTTTATTTCGACCATGAGTCATTTTATCTTTGACTTTAATTTTTTTTCTACATTTAGTAACCACATATCATTATATAATAAAATAATAGTTTCACACATTCTTAAAGAGCTCCCCCACCTTATAAAAGTATTCCATTTCTAAGAAATTCCTCAAACCTATCAAGCCTTTTTTTCTCCCACAAAATTATACCAGATAATCTCCTTACATCCATGTCTTAATACTTAGATTTCTTACCTTAGGCCTAAGTCTCTTCAAAAAACAATTTTAGTTCAATCCAAAGGGAGTTACCCAAATTAAATGTAACACATTCTCTTAACTTCTTTTCTTCTATATTACTTATCGATCCCATAAACTATTTTTATTCGCTTATTTTATAACAAAATCAGTGTCCTATATATACTAGGATGTATTTATGATATGTATTTAAACTAAAATTACACATACCTCCATCTAATGGGTGAAGAACATAATGTTTCTATGGATGGAAAACTAACACCTCACAAAACAACGATTGATTAATTACCTTCTACCACCTCTCATGGTGGAAATTATGATGGAAGTGAATTTATATATGATATATATTATGTTTATGTTTTTTATGTCTCTTTATTTTCCATTTATATCATACCTTTATGGTTTCCATTATGGATAAACCAGACAATTTCATTTGAGGAAGTGCGGACTACCGCCCCCTCAAAAGGATATGACTCATTAATTCTTTATGTGGTATCTATAAAAGATGGATTTAATGATATAATATTTGATATAATACTGTAAATATAATTTAACTATATATCATTATTATTTAATTACATTAAAATAAGAAATAGAAATGAATGTAGCTTTCATGTGTATGTACGGATTACCGTCTCCAGAAACGATGCATTTCATTTCTTACTTCCAAATGATATGTAGTGTTAGAAATATATATATAAATATACTATATATATATTAATTATATGATATCTTGATAATTAATATTTTTTTTATATAATTAACTATTGAAAACATGGACAACTTCTAAATATAAAGGGTTCATATTTTACTCAAGTACAAAATATCTACAAAAATAACATTATTAACATTAAGGATTACATAATTTTTATAACATGGTGATAAGTGGTATAAAAGGAATAATAAAAATGAAAAAATTTCTTAATAAATTATAAATTAACTTTAGTTTATTATTCTGGAGATTAAATAATGAACGGTTCTATTCGGACAACGAGGTAAGGGGTTTCTTATATCACTTTTAATTCTGTGAGAATTCCATTGTTCATCACTTATTTATTGGATGTGGTTTATTTCTTACTAACATTTGATATATATTATCATTATTCTAATTATATTAATGATATTATATGATTAATTTTGGGGTCATTAACTTTTGGTCATACGATTCGATTGATTACAACGAGGTGAGAGGTATTATCTCAATTTTTCCCCATGAGATTCATGCTATATTTTCACTATTTCCTTTGAGTGTTGTTTGAAATGTGTATGATTTTACTCTTTTTTTAATATAAATTCATTTATGTGTATTTACATCAAAATTATATTGTTCTTATTTGATTTTTTGTATGCCTTGTATGTTACCAAATCTGTAAGGAAACATTTCGCCCTCCTCTTTTTGAAAGATTTCTTTTTGTAATGGCTTTTAATTTACATCTTAGTATTTTTGGATATGTTATTATATATCCTTATTTAGGTAAATTTTATTTCCATGTGATTATATACACTTGTTATCTTGTCAACCCATTTTATGATATTTGAACTGACGTCGTTAGGCTTTCGAATATTTAAAAGGGAACTTCTTATCCCAATTTCAATTATTTGGGTTAAACTTGTACTTCTTGAATATGTGGTCCTACAAATATGTGTGGATGACCTCTAATTGTTTTAGACATAATATCCACTTATATCGGGAGTATTTATATTTGTATCAAATAATTATGTGATTGATTTATCCTTAATTTAAGGATACCGCCTTTATAATGGATTTCATCTGAATTTACATTTCCATTGAGACTTCATTGTTGTTATGCACCAATTCACTCTTATGTGGTGTATATAATGTCTTTTTTAATATTATATCCTGAATCCCATTAATCTCATGATATTATAATGTTATAATTAAATGTTATTCCTCAATTATTTTTATTCAAGTGTCTCTCATTTTTTTTAAAAACACATTAAATAAAATATCATTTTAAATGATTTAAATATTTATTATTCTAAATCATTAACTGTAACATCCAGGTTTAATTTTTTTTAGTATTTATTTATATGGACATTAATGTTTTAAAAAAATAATTCAATTAGAGGATTCAAATTGGTATGGGACTCTTTGATTATAAAATCTATTATTAAATGGTTTATTAAAATGGATTGATTATTTCAATATATTGAATGTACTTCTTATAATTGAAAATGAAATGTTAAGACTGAGATGTTTATATTGGAAATATATAATGTGTTATTATGGTACATGGAAAATTAACGGGTGGTTGCATGATAAACCATATGATGAGTGCTGCCGTGATAATTCAGGATGGACTGTAACATTATAACCTCCAATGAATTAGGTATGGAAGTCAGTCGTATGGCTATTTCATTTAGTTATAAGTGTGGAAGTTGACCGTATGGTTATCCAAATTATGTATGTTTATGTCCTAAGTTAACATTATATGTTATTTGTTCTTTATATGGGTTTTATGGTAATTATTTGGTTACAAAATTGTATGTATTGATATTTCATTCAATGAAGAGTATTTAATAATTATTAAAGGTAATAATTATTACTTATGATAATGTATTCATGGATTACTTTTTGTTTTGAAAAACTAATTATTTTCCTTCGTTGTGTATAACTTGTTGAGATTTTTATTCTAATCTCATATTTTGAAATGTTTTTCACTGGACATAATGAATTATAGGGTCAAGGATGGGATCAAGGAAAAGTCATTCTATCTTAAATATAGAACTAGACATGACACTTTTTTAGTGTTTTTATTTTTTTATAAAAATGGAAACTAAGTGGAAGATTCTACACTGTAATTTTTGAAAAGAAATGTAATATTTATTTCTTAAATCTATATAACTCTTATCCTGAAAATATCCTCACTGTGATTTTTTCATATATTTCAAGATTATGCCATGTTTACGTTCATATCCTTACAAGTACATAGTCACTCGCGACAACAAAATACATGACGTATACTTATAATTACATGATGTGTAATCCTAAAGAATCCAGAAACTCCTATATTCCTAAAAAACATCCATAGATAAAATACATACCTAAAAAACATCTGTGGTCTTACAAAGAGAGATATTATTAAACGTTATGTTAATAAATGATAATGAACATGTTGACATGAGTAGTTAAATTGATTAAATCTTCATAAAAACTATGTCAATTAATTTGAGACCAAAATCAAGTACACTAACAACACTTATAATGTATGACTTCCCGATTTGCGGATGGAATATTATATATTCTATAATTCATGAACATCAATCTAGTGAAAAATACATTACATTCAGCCATTGGTGGATCCAAAAAATCATGGACTGAACTATTGATAACTGGTATATTAAGATCCAAAGATCATGTACCACATGACCTTGACCAATATATCATATTCATAAGATACTTGAAACCATAGTAATTATAAAAAATTGTTTGGTGGGAAGATCCACGTAAGGAAGAAAGATGTTAAGAATGGGTCATCAAGATGCATCTTTTTAGGCTTCTAAATCTCAATCCATGATATAGCCCCCTCTATCTAAAAAGATTCAGACATAGAAATTTTGGTAATATTATGGTCCTTCATTCAAACCCATATAATCTAGGACATGGTTTTGATGGAGTCAAACATTTCTTGGGGGCGTGGGGGGAATAAGTCCACTAACATAACAAATGAATCTAGATGATTATCCATTTTAATAAGAAAATTTGTTTTTTTGTTCCATTAATGTCAGATATTCCTAGACCCTTGACTGTAGTAGATCACATGAATATGAGTTTACACTTCTATTGTAGAAGGGTATGAATTTTATTTATTAATATGATGTATCATTTGGAACACATTTTAGGGGTGTAATTCCAGTAATGATTTATACTAAAAATATCAATCCCTTCATGGGACAGATACATGACACATGTGATTCCAAAAAACACCATTATATATGATCTACATTATAATGGATAATATATACCCATAATACATTATGTGGGTTAACAAAAATTTATTATTATAATATAGTTTTTACTTTTCATTATATTTCTTGAAATTGATACTAAGAATAACCTTCTTATATCTTTGCGTAAACCATTCATCCTATTTATCATAACAACCACCATTTCGATCATCATTAATAATTGATTGATCTATGGAATCCTATGAGTCATTAAATGATAGATATATCGATATAATCCCACACTTTTTATCAATACACAAGTTCCTCCAATTCAAAACCATTTCACTTTATCTGATCACTTACAAAATTCAACTTCACTGAAGATCACCCAAACCACATAATCATCTCCACAAAATGGTACAGTGGGGGCTAGGAGCTGCATAATAAACTCTTGTATGAGGGTAATATTTGGATATAATGAACCAATTTCATAGGTAACATGGAATATGAATGCATCATAGTCATCTCATTTAAAAATTATCCGTGATGAAATTGTGAATATCATGAAAGGCCATACCACAACAGGATTTTGGGATTCACAGCTTATCACCATCCAACCAATGAAAATTGTTTTTTCAATCATTCATACTGCTAAAAAATTTATATTGCATGACATGACTTAAGAAATTCACAATGCCAGGTTGCTTAAATAAATATATAATATAGGTTTTAATTGATTGAACTACTTCCTTTATTATTTTTTCCTCCTTCAATTAAAACCACTCTAGAAATTACAACCATAAATTTGATTTTATAACTTTTAAAAGATACTTTTGAAAACCACTATTTTAGACTAAACAAAAATATGAGGAAGATAATTAAATTTAATATCATAATAAACTATTTAAATACCTAGAGTTCTGGAATTTTCATTATTTTTATAAGTAGTCACCCTGGTGCTAATATAGATAACATATTTTGAATAATTAACAAACGGTCTATATATTTTATCATATTTTTCGATAAACTGGATAATAGAGATTCATTATTTATGTGTGTCTCTCTTGAAATGTATGATATCATCTGAATATTAGAGATGACAAATAAATGTATTATATTTTAAAACGTTTTCCAACTATTTTTTTTTCATCCACTAAAATCCACAAATAAATAAATCATCTAGTAAAATAAATAATTTAATGGGAATGTGGATCCCCCTATTGGAGCCCCCTGGTAGGGGTAATGCATTGAAAGATATTTCTATTTATATTGAAATCCAATGAGACATATTAATTTATTGATGTTTCATTTGAATAATAATATTTTTAAAATTCTTGGATGATTTTAAATAAAAATTTATACAATAACAATTTTTAATATTTTATTTCTGAAGATTGTATTAAAACTAAAATGTTTCATTGTAGATGATTATATATTAATTTGACATATATATATATATATATTGGAAAATATTATTTTTATATACTTTTAATTGTTAGGGAATACATGTGATTCATCTATGCTCAAGTGTATGTACATTCAGAAATACTCAAGTAAGAGTAAATCATTTTAATAATTGCTTGCAGAGGAAATTACATTGATAAAAAACATGTGAATCATGGAGTATGGAATTTATTATTCTTAAAGTGATTGTGGAAGATAAAGATTGTTTTGAATACATAATAAATTATAATAACATACATTTTTATTAGAATAGGTCATGTATCATATGTTTTGAGATGTTATATTCATCTTGAGTTGTTTGTTGGTTTGTTCTGATCATGGTTGAACCCTAGGAGAGAACATATATGGTGATTAGTAGTGATGTTCACTTTTATTGAGATTTATGATCAAGAAGTTTTTTATCACTTCCTTCAATAAAGTGTTAATAAATATGAGTTTTATCAGTGTTACAATAATAACCACTAAATAATATATATTTTCAAAACACTAAATTTATCACTGATTAAACCTATCATTTTGCACTAAAATTAATGATCGTAAAACATAACATCATTAGTGCTAGAATTATAGTGCTGAAATTTGTAGGTTGTATCAGTAGGTTTTGTATTAGGACTCATATAAAATATTTTAAATACAATGAAAACATATGAAATGAATAAATATTAAAAATTAATTATTTCATTAAAATTAAAAAACGGTTAATCATATCATTTTATATACAATATTAATAGCATGATATAAAAATTTAGTGAAATTGAGTAATTAATTTTTTATATTCACTAAAATTTTTAAAAAATTACATATTTGATTATTTTTTTAAATTATTAGAAATATAGTAATTAAATATATATATTGATATAGATGAATAAAATGGGAAAATATTAATACGTAGTATTAATGTACAAAAAATGAATTATTAAAAATAATTACATGATTTGATTACACATAATATAAAAATTAAGAATATTAATAAATGAATAAAATAATTTATTATATAGAATTAAAAAAATTTAAAAACATTACAAAAAAAATATAAAAAAAAGAAGATCAATGATATAAATTAAAAAAATATTAATTATATGAACATATATTGAATAATTTTAGATATTCTGTAATATTAATTGAATTTACAATAAACAAATATTAAATATATAGAATGTAATAAAATTAATTTAAATATTTCAACTATATAAATTTAATGAATTTTAAAACCATTACAAACTAATAAATTAAATGGAGTAAAAAATAATCATATAAATAAAAAATTATTAGAATATAGATCCATAGTTTTTTATTAGGAAATAAATATAGAAAACGAAAATATTCCAAATATTCAGGTAATAAATAATTATTAAAAATTAATAATGAATATAAAAGAAATAATTTTAAAAATGAATAAATAAAGTTGAATATATTAAAGAAACCTAAACAAAGAGTTTATAAGAAAAATGAAAAGAATTAATAAGACATAAAAATGATTTTAAACTATTGAATATATAATTTCAATTATCTATATTAAATTCTATAATTTTACATTTACATGTAATATCTACAACCTTCCACATTACATGGACTCCTCTCAATGCTTCTGTATTTTTGTAAACTGTTTTTAATCCCTCCACGATAATGAATCAATCTCCACAACCGACACATAATCCACTATATTCACCTCCAACTTCTTCTCCAAATCTAACAACATCTCCACCTATGACTATAAATACATATCTTCCATGATCTCCTTATCCTATTGAATTTCCTCCAAAGACTTTGAACATGACACTCCATCTTACCCACTCTCTGCCTCCTCAACCATTAACTACAACTCTCCCTCTAACCAAGACCTTCTCAGACTCAGTCTATGCCTCCCCCTCGTCGTTGGTCGCCACCTACAACTCCACCTCCGCATCAACATATAATTTATATTTTCATGTATGTTTTCATTAATTTCATACTCTTCATTTATGCAAATCTTTTACTATTAACATTTCAATCATATAATCTTACGAATAAGTTGTATCATATATTTTTATCATCTGGATCTTTTATATTTGGATACTGACTATGAAAAATAAAACTTCCTCTTTAAAATTAATTATTTTCCCAAGAATCACCATATATTCATCATCAGTATACATTAATATAGGGGTAAAGCAACTCGGAATACTACCTCTTCTCACCATAAAATGGTCTTTTTTATTCATTTTTCTAGAATTTCAATGTCAACAAATAATATTATGAATTCACATGAGATCATATTATCGGAGATTTTATGGGACACTTATATTATTATTATTTTTACACATAGTGTATTTGATACTTTAATAAAACATATTTTAATTATATTCATTCGAAAACTCAACTGATTTGTTATTCCAACTCAATTAAAAATTGAGTCATGTTCTTCCAGTCTAGCCTACTAATCTATGTTCCCATTCACCAGTAAACAATTAATTTTGGCCACATAAATTTATTTATTCTATATCCTATATGGAATAATTTAATTATTCAATAAACATTTTATATACACTCTATCCATAAAATTAATTCGTTGAATATTCATTTACACTATTACACAGAAAAACATATTCTTCTTATTTGGCATTCTATGGAAAGATAACATTAATCACTGATTAAGTAATTATGTCATTTGGAATAACTATGTTATATATTAATTTTCCTTATAATCTTATTACATATTCACTGATCATACCATACTATCATATTCTGTATACCCACTTATCATAGAATCATGTATTATCATCATATTCATTGTCTTGGTCTTCTATATCTGGCTCCTGAATAATAAAATTACAACACCCCTTACATATTATTTTTTATTACTAGTACCCCCAAATCCTTATTATTGAAATACATACATCCTAGGGTGACTCATCATTGAATATTTCCTCTTCTCTTCATCAAATGATCAATTTCCACCCTTCAATTTTTATTTTTATGTAAATATAGCATATCATTCATGGGTCTCAACTTTTTTAATTTTGACTTTTCATTGACACTTTTCTATTATTTATTTAAAAATGTGTTTTTTTGTAATGTTATAATCCAAATTTTATATTATATTCATTAATAAACTCAATGGATTCAATATTAAGAGTCTATTACACAAAAAACATGTTCCTTCAATATGGCCAGATGACGTATGTTCTTTTATATTACTGAACTAGTAATTATGTCATTTTACTTATAATGATTTTGTATGTATTTTCTATATAATATTTTTATTCAATTTTAATTTTATATTGTATTTATTCAGAAACATAATTAATTTGATATTCATTGAATTTAACATACATTCCCCTTTTTATGGTGTTTTCACTCATATTTGTGGCCTTTATTTCACTAGTATTCCCCATAGGACACCCATGAAATTAACGTTAAGTGGCACATTTTTTGTTGTCCATACTAGGCTGCATGGTTAATGTGAATAGTTTACCAAACCATGAATCCATATCGATTTTAGCATTTTTTTGTAATGATCATTTTACATTCTTTAATAATCACATATCTACCCATTTATTCTTTATTTCGTTCCTAACATCCGTGGAAAAATTCTATGTTCTCAATAGCCTCCTTGGAACAAAATTTTGAAGTGGGAAGTGGGATTGGTTGGGGAAACATCAAACAGTCTCAATTATTTGATTTTCCTTCATAGTTCCTTCCATTTCCTTAGTGGTTGTCCCACTTTTCTTGAAGCTCCAATTGTCCCGAAGATTGTGATTCGTACCTAGGATTTTATTTTAGTTTCTTGGTCCATTGTTGAGGATTTATGATACATTTCACTCAATTTTGGAACAGTGGTGGTTCAGTTTATGTATCACATGATGATATGTGTTTTTGACACATTTGGTAGGGGATTCTATATGTAATCATTATAGAATGAGTTTTCATTTTGGAATTATATTTTTATCATGTACCTCCTTCTTTTTTTTGGTATGAAATCTATTTTTTCGTTGCATCTATTAATCAATTGATTTTTATTTTCCGAAATTGTGTGAATGTGGGAGGATTTCATGTTCAATACTTTTTTTTACAATATGGAGTTATTTAATAATTCCTGGAATGGTTTAATTAATTTTTTACTACTTCAAATTCTTATTTTGTGTACTAGTATTAAAGTGATACGGAGTGGGTTTTTCCCAGTTTCACAAAGAATGACTGACAATGAATAATATAAAAAATGAAATTACAATGATTGGGGAACACTAGGTTATAGGTATGGTCCCTCGTAGTTTATCATGCACGATAATGAATAATTATTATGGTTACATTTACACCACGATATGAGGCACCCTGGGGCCCTAGAGAGCCAGTGCCTAGGGGTGGTACCATGACAAGTGCTCATAGAAAATTTGGAATTATACATTACCTTGTGTTGTGTTAAGATAGAAAAATCAAATAGAATACAATTTTTCCATTATTCATTTTTTTAATGATATCCCTTGAAAACTATTTTCCATTAAAAATTATATTTTAGAAATTGTTGTTACATGTTATGGTTTTTTAAAACATTCATGGTTTTTATATTTAAATTCTTATCACATGAAATATTTTAATTGTATCATATTGGTTGAGGATTAATCAATTATTAATCATTTTGGTGTAAGTAGAAATGAATATTTTTGAAACATGTAAGGGTACGGTCCTCAGAAACAGTGGATCAGGTTGTAAGTTTCCTTCCATTGTGTGGTGTTGTGGAGATGGATTAGGGCTGATAACCCCTATCGTGTGATTGTACGTGGGATGATTCGGATTATAATTTTTTATTTTAGGATATCATGAGACATATATGAATCCTTGTTTTTATTTCTTATATTATATTTAATGCTTTTTTGTATTGTAATTTTCATATTTAGTTAATTTATTGTTTTTGGATGTTTAATGCATCTAAAATAGGAAAACCCATTAAGAAAAACATTATTTATCATACCTGGGAACTTGTTACCACCCATGGTGGTTAGGAATTATTTTTAGGCCTTGCCATGCCCCATATTTTTGTCCAGTTATAATGGTGAGAAGATCTAGTTCCTGATAGAACACTTTCAAATGATAGTTTAATCATTTAAGAGTCATATCGTTATTTTGGGATGATTTTGGTTAGATAAGAACTTGGACTATAAATTTTTAGTGTTTTTGTTAAAAGTATTAATCCTAGATAGTACCTCTCTTGAGAAACCTCTAGTAGTAATGTTATATTGGGATATGTTTGTTTGAATTCTTGTCCTCGTGGGATGTGCTACTGCAAACTGCACTGAGGCATTGGGTGGAAGTGAAGTTGTCAAATATTTCATTATTGTGATGTTTTTTACTTGTTTTTATACAATTTAATATCTGAAATGGTTCTAAAATTGTGGTACTGGTTATTTCTTTTGTGACTATTTCCTTCTGTAGAAACATGCCTACCTGGAGATCTTTCATTCACCAGTGGGAGGATGCCTTAAAGAGTTCTTCCTCACCGATTGATCAACGGATGGTGGAACATGTGTTAATGGATATACAAGACCTAGGAAAGGGAGTATCTCCCGCTCCAACTTCAGCTACAGAAGATGATTCTGGTTATAGGATGTAAAAATCAATGAGTTCCAAATGAATATGCCTCCTACATTCAGAGGTACACATAACCCCATGATGTAGAGGAGCATATTGAGATTATTGAGAACATTTTGTAGTTCCTTGACACATTTGAGGTTGTTATGGTGATGTGTACATCTTGTTTATTAATGGATCCTAGCCACATGTGGTCACAATCAGTGCATTATGCTGGGAAGCAAGAACTTATAAGATGGAAGAAATTCAAGGTTATCTTCAATGAAGTGTACTTACCTGATTTCATGGGACAAGCTAGATTTCAGGAGATTATAGAGCTTGATTATGAGGATCATTCGATGATGGAGTATTAGAAACATTTTTTTTGATTTGATATAGTGTGCTCCAGATATGTTCTCCAAATGAAGATGATGGCCCAAACATTTGAGAGGGGTTTGTGGCCAGAGATCAATTCTCATGTCTTATTTCTAATGTTGAACAATTATTTAAAAGTTGTTGATTAGGGTTGTATGGAAAATATAGATAATACATTTGATGTATGGTTTCTCTGTGGTAGTGTTAGTGATGAGAGTTGGTAGTTCTTCTTAGAAGAAAAGGACGTTAGAGGACAATGGGATGAAGGGAGTTGGTAGATTAGTCCAACCATCCCGAAAAAAATATTTAGTACCTTATCATTTAATGTTTTTTGTCTGCCACTATAGTAGGAGGCCATGGAACACCTGAAGAACATGTAGATCTCATTTAATTCATTGTTATCAATGTGGAGACATGGGACACATTCTATTTATTTTTATGTTGGAATGTCCACCTCATCATAGGAATGTTTCTGCGACCTCCAAGGGAGACCCAACATATTCAATCCAATCGAGGATGGGGGGATATCGGTTCAGTTGTCATGGATGGTGGGCCTTATCATTTATTGGGAAGATATAGTTTAGGGAAGATCTTTGGTCGAGTGACCAATCTCATGCATAGTTTTGGAACCATTATGTTGTAGAGGAGGCACCAACGGTAAGAACATTGAGTTCATTGATAGTACGATGTTCCATCTTGATTGTATCTTGTATAGATGATTCTAGTTTCTATATTATTTATTCAATTTCAATTATATCTATCATTTTTATGGGATCTCTAAATATTTAAAATAAGTTGTTATTTGTTACGGTTGAGTTGGTTACACTATTAGGTAAAAAGATATAGTAAGGTTTTAAGTTCCAAAAGAATTAACATACCATGTCTGGGGTTGAGATTGAGTGGGACCTCTTGGTCTTTGATATGGTCATTTTTATCATAATCCATGAAAATTATTGTTTGGGGAACTTATGTATCACACATTTTTATGTGGATCATTATAAAAGATACACAATATAGTGAGTAAGTAAATAAATTCATTTTATCATAAGGTATTATAAACAAAATTTATTTTAATCTTTACATCAACACTGGATGAGAAAATCATTGAAAAATTTAAAAAATCAATAAAGACATCAATGTGATCCAGGTAGTAGCCGCACAAGAATATGAGAATCATCATAAAATATTTAAGAACATGACATACATAATAATATTTTTCCAATAAGGTAGATAAAAACATTATTAGACATGATCTTATACTCAAAATACAATGAAAATTATAAAATATGACGTCAACAAGTATCTAGACAAATCCAAAACTCCATAACAAAAGGCATTTGAACTGACTTGAAAAAATATGTAGTCCTCAAACGTTGGTAAGAAAATTCATTACCATTGAATGTATAAAAAATTAAATTCAGGGTTTTTAATATGGTTCTCTACCAACATGAGGATCATTAAATTTTTTATTGACAGGTATAACACATTGTAAAAAACATAAAATAAAAAAATAGAAAATAATTCATCAAATCAGTGTGAGTTGAAATACTAGAATTTTGGACAACATAACTCAATTCTTCATGTGAAATGCTAAAATTAATGAACTTGTGTTGTGTGTTTTCAATATCATTCTAAAATAAAATGAATTCTGAAACAGTGTATTTCCAAACTCCACATATTTGGTCATGTGATGTTAGCCTATTTTTCTATATTCTCCACGAAAATAGAAAATTTGAAGTTTTAATTAGAAAATAATTTATCATCATCAACCATTATTTATGTGATATAGAGGCATAAAAAACATTTTATAGAACATACTGACATTGAAATTACCACATTTAATGGACCTCCATATAGGGTGTCAACGTCCATTAAGTGGAAATTCGTGGAGAAGAAATAAAAACAACCATATAAAGGGACCCCTTAGATGTAGGTGGCATAATGTTTCTAATGAATATACTCTGTGCACATACAAAACTATATATAAATCCAAGATGAAATCATTGAAACTAAGACAGCTAAAAAATTGGCCTAATCATAAATAAAATATTAAATTATCCAACACATATGCTTCCATTAGAAGGATACAAGATGAACTATTTTCCACATATATTTTGGAGATTAATAAAAAAATAAATGAAAAACATCACATCAGAATCCTGCCACGAACCTACCCCTCCTGTGTATATCATCAGCTGCAGAAACCATGCGGGGTCCAACAACAGTGACTGAACCTTTTATTACATTATTATTACATCATTATAATGTGAAGAAATATAATATTATTACACCTTGATGATATATATATGTTTACTATCTTCGGAATACTATGACTAAAACACAACATTTACAAAATCAAACTTGAACATTTATTTAATTCTTTCTTCTCTAGATTCTTATTGGATCATGACATATACTTATTATATGTAGTAACCTAAGGATATACAGAAAAAACTAGTGATCTAAAAGTAAAATAACATGATAGATAAGAAAGATATTTCATTGGGTCATCAAAACAAAAACATCATCAAAAAATCAATAGATTTAATGTTAATTAAATAAATGAAATGCAGCTATGCATAAAAATGAATCATCATGTCTTAGTTCTATTCTACATCAAATAGTTGGGAATAATTCTAGCATCATGTTCATGAATAATTAATGATTTTATCATGAGATTAATTTTTTTACCCAATTCTTTCGAGCACTGAATAATTCTTGGCGTTGCTTCAACAACATAACATTCATTTTTCATTATATAATTCATAGCGCACCCTTCACATAATATCATTACCATTATCATTCATTCCACAAAGACCATATTTCAATAAATGTCTATAAATAATCCATTTAAATCAATGGATTTCATCTCATAATAAAAAATTCATTACCATTGGTTTCCAATATTAATGTGGGAATAACATACGTGATACAAGAACAATCAACTTTGAGTGAGAAGTAAAAGGATTGTTATTGAAAGAAGGGTTATTTTGGAAAATTTTTGACTGAGATAATAACTATTGGAAAATATTTATATCCCAAAAATGTTAAGGTAATGATGAAAAAATGATTTTCTATTGATGGACCATAACAAAAAATGGAGTGTAAGAGGGAGATCCTAAAGAATGAAGGATGGGTTCGATAATTTCCCCTCACCTTGTATCTTAATTCTTTCTCCACATTAATGTCATGTATAATGAAATTATATTCATTAATTACAAAATTTATAACCTTTTTTACATTTATATGGTTTATTTTTGTTTCTTTAAGTTATTTTATGGGCCTTTGGATGTTTTATATAGTTTATATACATTGTTTGGGAATGTTTATTTTTAAATCTTTTTGAGCATTTTAGTTGTATTCATAAATGAAAGTTCATGTAGAACATGAATAAAAATATAAAACTTGTATATCATGTTATTAATGATATTACATGAGTTTAAATGGTGTTTTAATGAATTATTTTTTATTCCATGATGATGAATCATTAGATAATAATTAATTGATGATTGTTTATGATAATTCGGGCAGGTCTTAAACAACTACAAACATGATTTGTTTTATAAATTATTAATATGCACATAATAAAGATCCATAACATTAAATATGATAAAATAAATATATAATATTCTCATTCAACGATAAAATTGGTTTAATGACCAGATCTTATGTCAGTAATGGAAAATGAAAACATTTCCTTCTTGTAGGTGATAAATTAACACCCCACGAACAACAAATTCCCTTTCTAAAATAAATAAAAAATAGTATAAGGGGGTTGAATTATATATTATCAAATTAGTATAATAAAATTATTGTATATTACATATACTATAGTTACCATATAATTTGAAGGCGGATTGGTTTGGAGTGATTAATAAAATAACATGAAATTGAAAGTAAACTATAGGAAAAGGGAGAGGGGAATTACATCTTGATTACTTCTCTTGAGAGCCTCCTTAAGAAACCGTGATGTGGTATTTTGATGATTCCAAAATCTCTTGGTCATGGAATAAGGGATATGGTATTTTTATATTGATTTTATAGTTGTCTTGACGATTGAGAGGTGTATGTAAATGATGGTGTGAAGGCTGGAATTTAAATTAGAGTGGAGAGGTGTTTTCTCGATATTTTATTCACTAATTTATTATTTCCCCACAAGAAAAGGAATAGATAGTATTTGATGACTAAATAAATTAAATTTATAATGTGAATCCGAATCTTAAATCATTACATTAGCATAATATCTCCCAGGACGATATAATCCATGAATATAACTAATTTTTTAAGTTATTGTATTTCATTATTCATAAAAAATTCATGTATTTCAAAAATACAACAAAAAATCATTGTATCCATTTTTTCGACGTGTAGAATCCAAAAATTAAGTCCATATTTCAGAAATAATTTTATAAATACAATAAATTAGGTTTTTAGTTAGAATCACAATCTACTTGAAAATTAGATATTTTACAATTAAAAATGATTTCATAATGCATTCAAAAATAACAGAAGTTCTTATAAAAATAATAGAAGAAATAGAATTCATAATTTATTAATAAATTTTAGTAGAATTTATTTTATATTAAATTATTTATTTTATTTTAATTAATTATTCATCACTTACAAAAATACCAAAATGCAACAATGACTATTTTATCGCCTATAATATGCCTATATATTATTTAAACATTAATTGGGGAGGTTACTATTATTTTGGATGATTTAATACTCATAAGTGACATGTCACTATTAAAATGGGAGTTTATTATTAATAAACGTATGTTACTGTTTACAAACAATTAATTTTGTCCTATCAGACTCCAAACATCTTACTGATCACAACCATGAATGTCTGATTATCAAACTTCCAAACAAAAAAGTGTCTAAATAATTATAAAATATCACATAGTAGTTAATTTTGGAATGATGTGTAATTTTGTATCCTAATATGATTATAATTTATGAAATGATAATAATAAGGGAATTCCATTGGTAAAACTTTGGGTTATTACATTCTTCTCCATTATGAAATTTCCCCCTCGAAATTATGTTTTACATAAACAAGTGAGGGTACTTATCCAAAATCACATCCTCCAATTACCATGTTGCTTCTTCAAACATATAGTTCCTCCAAAACACATCAACATGGTGCGTTTTATTTTTTTGAAGAACGTTATCTCTCCTATCCAGAATCCACACTAGCTTCTCCTAATAAGAGATGGCTTCTTCTAGCAATACCACCTCTATGTTCAGTACATGTGAGTGATCTAGTATGTAGTCACTTAGGAGCTGCATGTGAAACACAACATGAACTAGAGCCATATTTGGAGGAAGTTCAAGATGATTTTCCAAAACTATTATATTGTGAAGGATATAAATGAGGACAATGTTTCTTGGGCTTATCATAACTGTCATTCAAAACCACACGACTCTCTTCTTTGGTGATATTAGAAGGAATAATTTATCTCCAAAGTCGAAATCCAAGTCCTTTTTCAGTTGTTAGTGTAGCTCTTTCACCGACACTGAGCAGCTCAGATTTGTTTCTTTACATCTTCATCCTTCTCAGTCATCTCTTTCACATCATCTGGTATATGTAGGTTTCATTCTCTAACTTCATCCAAACAGTTTGGATTTCTACATCTCCTTCCATAAAAATCATCATATGGATATATATGGATACTCATTTGGATGCTATTGCTGATTGTGAACTCAACCACTAGGAAATTTTGATCCCATCAACATTTGAATTCTAGATAAAAATATCTTATCTTGTATTAATGTGTCTGATTAGTCCATTTATTTTTTCCATCAAGTTGGGTGTGATAGGGCGTGTTAATATTTAATTCACTGCTCGAAGCATGATGAATACTACTCCAAAATATAGATCTGTCACATGGATCATGATCTGAGAAAATTCATAGAAGAACACCATGCAGTCTCACCAAATCCATCATGTATATCATTGAATGTGGTTCAAGTTATTTTTCATCTCTAATTTCAATAAAATGGGTAGTCTTGATGAGTCGCTCAAGTAAAAACCATACCACATTATTTCCATTTGACATATTTAGGAGACCAGTGACAAAGTCCATAGTAACAATCTCCCATTTCAAAATTCATATATGAAAAATTTTTCATTATCCCATTGGACTTTTTTCTCTCTCCGTTAACTTGAAGACATTCTGAGAACCTTGATATATATTCTACAATCCCAGACATCATGTTATCACACTCGAAGTGTTCATGGAGATCTTGGTACATCTTGGTGCTACATGGATGGATAATGAATGTTGATATATGTGAATTATCCAGTAGATCCTTCTTTATATATTGTAATTAAGGTACAAAAATCCATTTTCCAAACTGAATCACACCATCACCATCGATATGGAGCTCTTGCAGCTTCTCTTCCATTACTACATTCACCTTCTTTTTAAACTCCATATCATCCATTTGTGCCTCCTTAGTCATATCTTGAATAGATAATTGCATAATAATTTGGGAAAGTTATATGTATCCCATGATAGTAAGATTTCAAAATATATCCTTTTCATATACTAGAATATTGGTTTTTTCTCAATCCACAACATGGTTAGAGTACTAGGTTCTTTTCGTCTTTGAGCATCAGTAAAATTGTCTGCCTTCCAAGATGGTAGTGAATAGAGAAATCGTAATCCTTTATTAGCTTTAATCAGTCCCTTTGATTCATGTTGAGCTCCTTTTATGTAAATATATACATTAGGCTCTTGTTGTCATTTTATATGTCACACATCATAACATAAATGTAGTGCCACTAGATTTTGAAGGAATAAATCATGGTTTACAACTCTTGATCTTGTTCGGGTGGTTCTGCTAATGGAATCTCAACTTCCATGATGTGTAGGCTATCAAATTATCATTTTTCATGAGCCCGGATCCCAATCCATCCATTCAACCATCGTTTTATATCATAAAATATTCTTCACTTTTCATTAGTGTGAGTAATATTTTAGTGATCAACCTTCTCTATAGCTCCGTGAAAATTACCTCACATTCTTATGTCCAATAATACTTTACTCCTTTCCTTGTTAACATAGTTAGATGGCATTACAATCAAGTTAAATTTCTCAAAAAAAACATTGGTAGTACCCATATAATCACCAAAATCTACAAATTTTTGTGACCAATGACGGTCTGGGCCATTCTTCAATATCCATTTTTTTAAAGGGTCAACAAAAATCCACTCACTTGTGTTCACATGTCACATTAGCATGAATTGATTTATCCAAATGATACACTTTCTGAACATGGCATAAAACGTATCCTTTATCAATGTCGCCAACACAAGTCATAGATGTTCTTCAGGATCCCCCTTGAACCTGGAGTAGAAGAGAATATCATCTATAAAACATACCAAATATTTTTTTATGTAATGTCTAAAGACTATATTTATCAAATAAATGAATATTTCAGGGGCCTTAGTATGTCTGAAGAGAATCACAGGAAAATAATTGTGCTCATACCTCATATTGATGGTAGTTTTCTAAATATCTTCATTCTTCCCCCTTAGCTGAGGATATCTAGATTGAAGACCCACCTTTTAGAATTATTGCGCTCCTCTTAAAATATCAGTAAATTTGTTAATCCATGGAAGTATATAGATGTTCTTTATGGTGATATTGTATAGTTCATGACAATCGATACACAAATTCATTGTACCATCCTTCGTCTTCCTAAAGATCACTAGCGCACCCCAAATGTGACGCACTAGGGAATATGAACCCTTCGCAAAAATTCACATGCATCTGCTTCATTATAACATCCAGTTCAATAAAATACAACCTATTGGGACACATTGATATTGAATCATCATTGGGAATGAGTTCTATAGTGAACTCTACCTCAGGATCTGTGGGATGTTTGGGTATCTCATCAGGTAACACATCAGTGTATTCCCTCACGATGGGCATTTATACAATGTTGGAAAATTAAATTTACTCCACCATTTAGGAGAGGTATTATTCTTAAATGGGTATCAACAAAAACACTATTGATGGATATTTAAAATTATATTCGTGATCTTTTTTTCATTTATATAGGAGCATCAGATGGTTAGGAATATGAAAATATATTTCATTTTCCTAACAGTTGATATGTGCTCTATATAATGAGAGCCAATCTATTCCCATTATAATGTTGAATTCCAAAAAGGTAAGTATTACAAGATTTTGTAGAATAATCTTCCCACATACACCAACAAGAGAAGATTCAGACACTTGGTTTGCAATGATTACACCACATGATGTTTTTACTGATTTCTAGACTTCATGGTTTCTAGGATTCGATTATATAGTTATAGAAAACATAAATATATAATGGAATGAGTATTACAATAAAAAAATAAGAGGTTTTATATTCATGAGTGAATAGGATGTTTATATTTTAATACATCACTATGTTGATTCACATCTATAGTAATGATGGCATAATCTTTCTATTAATCATTTGGATTATGTGGATGCTGATGCTAGTTACCCACAAGTAAATGAGGTTTAGTGTACTGGATTTTATATTTCTCTATCTCCTTACAGTTATAGCATTGATCCATGTATAGTTTCTCATTTATTACACAACATACTCCTTCCTCATCATATCTTTTCCTCACTCTTGATCATGGTGTCCATCTATCCCACAGATGAAGCATTTCCCCGTCCCTTTTAAGTAGTTACCATGATGCATCTTCTCATATTTTCGGAATGTGGTTCATTGTGTTTTCATCCCACCTTTATCATTTTATCATATAGATTGAAACACAATCTTATGTTTCCTATCATCATAGCCATTAGACAATTATCCAAAAATTATCTCTACTTTGAGAGGACATAGAACAACTTATTTACAACTCCAAAATTTTGTAATTTAAAGATCCTTTCAATGATTCCATTTTAAACCACTAAATAATCTATCATTTTTTCAATTATTAATGATAAAAAACCAAAATAATATCATTAATGCCTTGAATAATTTATTTTAGGTTGTGATATATTATCATTCCATTTTCTAGAGCTCTATGGATTATATCATCATCATTGTACGAATGGTTCGTGGGAAATACATGTTAAGAAACATGATATTAAATTCATCACATTCAATCTCATCAATTTAGTCTCATGGCTTGGAGTTCTTAATCAATGGCCACCATTTATCATCCTAACCATGTAGATGATAAAATACTATTTTCACCTTGTCGGTCTCATGATTTTGAAGCACAAAAAAGATATTATCTATGGGTTTGACCCACTATTCCTGAACTAGTTGACCAGAATGTCCACTATAAGTCGGCGGTCATTGCCTCATAAAACACTTGATATCCAGTTTTTCCATCTATGGTGAAGGATGTTGACCCCCATTATTCATTGTATTGTTCATAACCACTTATAGTTTCATAATAATAACCATGATGTTTTTAACTCCACCTCCCAAATCCTTAGGGATGTCATTCAGGAAATCATAGCATTGGTCATTGCATGTGTTGTTGGCCTATTAACTCATGGATCCAACCATTTAAAAAAATATAAAAAGTTTGAACAAAACATAAGTCAACAAGTAATGAATAAATTATTCATTTTTATGATTTACTCTAAAATCATAACATAAGGGTTCTATATGTAAAACGTCTTTTTATTAATATTTTTACTTAGATTCCTGGAATAGGTTTTCTTTAAAATTTGCAAATCATAGTTCCCAAATTAAATAAACCTTTCCTATGATACAAACAATATTGAATCAACCATTTCCTATGTTACTATTACATTATTATAAAAATAAACAACATAATCGTAGTAAACCAGGAGGATAAAGAGGTTTAGTGTCTTGGGAAATCTAGGACAAAACTTAACATTTACAACATCATGAATAAAAATTTATTTAATTCTTTATTCTCTAACTTCTTATTGGCACTTGACCTATCTTTAGTACTAGTAGTCACCCAAGGATATACATCAAAAAGGGGTGAGGTATAATCCCAATAAGAGGATAAATAAGAACAATATAGCATGGGGTGAGCATAATCAAAACATGATCATCAAAATCATAAGAGGAAACATTAATGAAATACTTGAAATGACGCAATGTATTAAAATGAAACATCATGTCTTAGTGGAAATCATACATACAATGATGTAAAAATTTATAGCATCATGTTCACACATAATTTCCCATTTAATCATGATATACATCACTTTACCCAATGAGATAGAGCACTTTATAAATTTCGGGGCCCCATTCAAATCATACCATTCATTTTGTTCTATATAATTCAAGGTGCACCTGTAAAATCATAACATTATCCATATTTTGTATTAAACATAGATATTTTATAATAAATGAACATAAAACCCCCCTAAAAGGGAATGGGTTTCATCTCAAAAGAACACAATCATCATATTTTGGATCCCAAATTAATGAGAGAATAAAATTCTTTATACGAGAACCATAAACCTTGAATGTGAAGTAAAAAACTGTGTTTTTTGAAAGAATGGTTATTTTAGAAAACATTTGATTAACATAAAATACATTAGAAGAAATGTGTATCCTAGAAACAATAGTATTTTTATTTAAAAATTAATTTTACACAGTGAACATACCAATAAATGGAGTGGAAGACGGATAACCCAAAGAAAGAAAGTTTGGTTCGAGAATTTCCCCTTACCCTGTTTATGAACACATTATTCACATTAATTTCATGTATAATGACACAATATTCATTAATTAATATATTCAGAGGCTTTTATAAATTAAAATGGGTTATTATGGCTCATTATGTTATTTTATGGGTCTTTATATGAGTTATAGAGTTAAAATACAATGTTCGAGAATGTTCATTTTTATGGTTTTCTAGTGTTGTTCACTAGTATTCATAAATACATGTTCATCTCATTAACAATGTATTATTTTCTAAAATAAAAAGAAGAGGATAAGGGGGTGAAATGACATATTATCCAATTATTATCATAAAATTATAGTATATTTGCGAAAATATAGTTAAATATCCATTTTAATTAGGATATTTTTGGTGATATTAATAAAATAACGTAAAACTGAACAGAAGATGAAGGAAAATAGAGAAGGGGAATTACCTCATGAATCCTTCTCTTGGGATCCACCTTAAAGAACCTAATCTCAGCCTTTTGATGACTCAATAACATTTTAGGCGTGCGAGAGGAGGTATGGAATATTTTTTTACAGGGTCTTCGCATGGTATGAAGCTTGAGAGGTGTGAGGAAATGAGGTAGTGGACGGTGGTATTTATAGTGGAGGGGACTAGGGTTCTGTCAATATTATTTTCATTAATTAATTATTTCTCCAATAGACAATGAATAGTAATTCTTATATTACTAAATAGAGTAATTTTTCATGATAATATGAAACATTTCACACTACATTAGAAGAAAATCACCCATTACTATATAATTAATGAATCTTAATTATTTTTGTTAATTATGGTATATCAAGTTTCATCATAAATTCAAGTATTTCTAAAAAATCCCAAATAATCACCCTAATTTTTTTTTGAAATGTGGAATCCATAAATAAATTTCATTTTTCAAAAATAATTTTCTATTTATGAATTATTTATTTTTAATTAAAATATTAATTTACTTGAAAAATAAAGATTTTAAAATTAAAATTGATATTATAATACTTAAAAAAATTACATAACTTCTAATAAAGATACCGGAAGACATCGTATGGATACTTTATGAACACATTTAAGAAAATATCTTTTTATATTTTATTAAATAATTAATAATAATTATTTATTTATTACTTATGAAAATAAAAATACTTTAATATGGCCATATTATCACATATAAGATGTCTAAATATTATATAAATATTCATGTGTGGGGTTACTATTATTTTGGATGATTTAGTATTAATAAGTGTCATATTAATATCCATAATGTTTGTTACTATTCATAAGGTAAGGTTTCGATTCTCATAAAATTATGTTTTTCCTATCAAATTCCAAACATCTTAATGACATCAAGCATGTATGTCAAATTTTCAAAATTATAAACCCCAAAGTGTAAAATTTATGATAATGGTCAAATTGTAGTTAATTTGAGATTTATGGGGAATTGAGTTTCCTAGTTTTATTACACATTATAGAATGATTATAAGAAGATAATTCCATTGATAAAACATCTTGTCATTACACCTACCATGACTCTTCAAGGCATACATAACATCTATGTTGGTAACAGTCTTCCTATAGGTGTGTTCTGTGCACATCAAGGAATCCACGATAATGTTATCACTGAAGATCTTCAGGAAAAGCTGAGTCATAATGTATACTAGAAGACTGATCATCATGATGCCTCTTGTCCAGGCCATCCACCAATTTTTAAGCTTCACGGTACCCTTTATGTTAATTGGTAACTCCATCTTATGTTTCTTGGACTTTCAATTTCCCAATCCCTTGTGTAACACCCCAACAATCCACGGTGTGCTTCTCTTTGAATAATAAAGTACCGTGTGATGTATGAAACTTCGTGCTCTAACACACACCACAACCAATCAAACTTGCTGTTATTAATAGTAATTCCCACTTTATTAAATTTTATAAATTTTATCTTTCTAAATGGACTTCATTTTTGGATTTATAATATCAAAATTATCTTAGGGAGAATTTTTTGTAATTTTTTGAAGACATTCAATTTTTGATGAATAGTGAAAAAACACTAAGTAATAGTATAAAAAGATATTTTTATATAAATAATTATTTGTTTTATTTAAATTTAATTATGTTCAAAATAGATACATAATACCTATATATGATCAATTTATTTCATTGGGGTTAGTATAGAATAATTTTAGATATTTAAAAATTTTATTGAACTTTTCATTGTATATTACCCATCTCCTAAGAGAATTTGGAAATTCCAATAAATCATAATTTTACCACTATTGTGAGTTTAATTTAAAAAATCTGAGTGAAAAGGTTAATATGAAGGAATAATATATGGTTCAATAAGATAAAAATAATTTTTGTCAATAGTAAGTTTTTACTTTTATTTACCTCGGTTAAAAGTAAATAGGGTAATTAAGGGTAAAAATGATACTAATATAACTATAACAAAAGTCCTAATTCTATTGGAAAATTGTATCTTTTCCAAAAAAAACCTTAGGAATAAAATATTATCATTTAGGTACACTTGGATTAGATTAGGACATTTATTATTTTTTAATTCAACGAAGAGTTAAAAAAATTAAACTCAATGTTTAATAACTGAAGCATTTTTAACAATGGGTTATGCATAAGATACATTTGATTATAAATATTCATTAGATAGATGAAAATATATCCTAAATAATGATATTATATTTATAATTTTTAGACATTATATAATTTAATTTATTTTGGACACAATGATGTTGTAGTAATTACATTATTACTGAAATATTAAAATAATTGATATTATAAATACAGAAATAAATATAGTTTGAGACTTTTAGTAAATTACCCGAATTTTATAGGTTCATATGAAAATTTATGGTTGATTATATGAATTAGGTTCTATGTAATAATTCTTTTATGAATTTAGCAATTACAAAATACAAAATATTGTCCAAATTGACATAAAAGTGTTTTTAAAACCAATATTATATTATTAATTGTTATTCTTTTCTTAAAAATCCAAGGATCGGACAAAGGACATATATAATTATAGTTGTATAATTTATGGACCACTTGGGGGCCTCTTAGAGGTATATAGTAATTTTATTAACTCTATAATATAATAATACAAAGAGGCACGGTAAATGTCAAACTATTTAACTAAGAGTAAAATATGAATGATAAGGTTAATATAGTGAAACAAACCTGTATAAAATCTATTAGTTGAAATGATTTAGTACCATCCCCACCTTAAATTTTAAATAATCCACATTGGAGCAATCTGAAATCTAATATAAATTTATTATAAAATAATATTTTATGTTTTTCCTAAGGTGCCCCTCACCCCTCTTATAAAAGGGCACAACCCATCTCTCTAATTCTCATTGTCAAAATCTTTTTTCTCAACCAAACCCAGCCCAAATATTCTCTCATTTTAAATTAATTAAACATTTATTCCTTATAATGATTATAAATCCAACCTATGGAGCCCTCTTGATCAAATCAAAAGGAAGAACACGAAGAAGAGGTAATTTTTCACCACTCTCTTTCAAGTTCCATTCTTCTTCATCTTCTTCGTTCATTGTTATTTCCATTCTAAAATAATAACTCCAGTATCTTTTATATTTTGTGATATTATTATAAATATAGTACAACCATATACAATATTCTATCCATCCTTTGAATGCCATTTCACTGTACGTGCGTACGTAAGGTTTACAGTATCCACGTCGTGGTGTAATTGTTATTCAAAACATTATTATTTTGATGGGTATGATAATGATATGTAATTGAAGTAAATAATAAATATAACATTATAATGATTCTGTATATATGATATATCATCCAATTATGTATTATTTTAATATCAAAAATATGATATTGTCGCTCGTGTGTACGTACGGACTACCGTCTCCACGAATGCGATGTGATTCATTCCCCATCGTATCAATTCAAGTCTAATTCTCATATTATTATTAAAAATAATGATTAATTACGTGATAAAATTAAGTATATTAATAAGATACAACCTATCCAAATCATTCACAACTTATGTAACAAAACATATAAAAGAAAACGAATAAGTTAACAGCCGAAATGACGATAATACTAAGATATTATTAATAATGCAATGATAAAAGATCATATATGCTATCATATTAATGTATATGATTATTTTATAATTTAATCACAATAATTTCACCATTATATAGGAGTTTAACCAACCCTAAACCAAGGAAAAGTACATGTTAAGTTTTTATTTCGCAATCTCTTCATTATCCCAGGTTGTTTATACATAATTATATACTCGGACCTCTTTATCATATTAATCCATGTTTCATAAAAATGAAATTCAAAACATTCTTACTATTTTATATACTATGGTTTAAAGTCATTTATACCCTTCATTGACTTTAATAAAGGTGTTTATAACAAAATCTATCCATCATTTTCCAAACAAGGTCATTTTTAACCAAATTGACAAAATTAAGTTAAGAATGTATTTTTTTCACTTATAAAATGGGTGCGGTTATTTTTCGACGTTATAACATCATCAAATCATCCCTTAGGAGCTTATAATATTATTTTAAAAATATTTGTTTTCATTATTTTCATCTTAAACTATTTCATAATATAAAAAGATATGTCTCTAAAAAGGGTTTGATTTCATCTATGTCAACATCATTTGATGTATTTTACATTTATTTGAAGTTGATTTATTATGATACAAACCATATATTTTTTTTTTGAAGGTTTTGTGATATGTTTTACCGTGGATGTGATATTTTTATACCATTCATGGTTTATGGTAATATTATTGACATTTCATATGCTAGTTTTAATACAAAAGTTTATGTTATATTATCAACCTTTTCATATGAGGAATGTATTGGACTTAGTATGTGACGGGTGGAGCCAGTTATAGCTCCTCAATGCATATGTAAGACTCACGAGACATCTAGACATGGAATTGGCCTAGGCCATTCCCAATTTGATATATGATTTTGGACGAGACCTTAATAATTTTTAGACTTCATGGTCGAGGCTTGAGAAAATGTTTCTGAATCCCTGTCATTATACATTCCCTCATTATTAAAATAATATTAATGGTTCATGTGGTCATTCAATAAGTAGAATACCCATGATTATGTTTTATTATAGAATTATTTAATATTCTCATCATCCTTCCAAAAAATTATTCATTTTTTTATTGGTAAAGGAATGTTGTTTCAATGATTCACCATGCTTGATATTTATGTCATTTTCCGCTGTATTACTTACCCTTTTGGAGCATTTGAGCTCACCCCATTCTTATGTTTCATTTTCCTAGGATATGAAGAAGTTAGTTATGAGTGACCTGAAGGAATAATCATGGAGGCTTGGATGTTTCTAATTAAATATATGTGTGTTTTATTTCATTTCAAGATGTAATGTTGAACTTATATATGAATCTGGTTTCCAAAAATAATAAAATTATTGGTCTTTCAAGACATGATTTCCTTGTTATCATGACAATGTTCTGTAATAATGCCCCGACTCTGGGTAACTAGGGTCAGGGAGTTACGATTGGTATAAGAGGAAGTTTAGTAAAAACCATGGAATCCAGATTTAGATAAACCCTGATTAAGGGATGTTGACCTAAGATGGACATTGACTATTAGTATTGAAGAACATCCTATAATTTTGGTATTGTAGAGTTTTTTTTAGTTTTCCGAGCAATAATTCCCTGTCTGGATATGGGTAGGTAGAGGCAGCTCAGGGATAGTTTTACTGAGGGGTAATACCCGAAAATACTAATTTGAGCTAGACTCGAACTGGAACTGATGCACGATAACGGGCCTTGCTGCACTCTTGGATACGACACTCCCAGGGGATATTCATAAGAAATTTCTCATTTTCATTACAAACTGTTCTGAAGGATTTATGATAATATAGTTCCTCAATGAATTTTTTTACTGATTATGGATTATATCTATAAATAGTTCAATTCATGTTATGTGTTTTAGAAGTTTGGAATTATATATTTCAATTCATAATCTAATCTATATTATTCGATTATTTAGAAATTACTCTTACTGGAAGGAATGTAAACTGTATCAATGCATGCACTCGATGAAGGTATTGCCCTCTTTCTTAAGATAATTATAGTGGAGTGGGTGACACAACTGGTGTTGATCATCTTATCACCATAGTAGGACAACTCACTCAGGTTATTATTAATAACCATACCAGTATGGAGTAGCCAGATCCACAGCGTGGAGGATCATTGTTAGAAACCTTCACAAGGCAACAACCACCGACATTAAAAGGTAGTAAAAATACACTAGTATTAGAAAAATGGATACATTCCTTAGAGAAAATATTCCATGCCTTGGGGAGTATTGAAAGGGAAAAATTTATCACGACTGTTTACAGCCTCACTAGAGATGCAGTTCAATGGTGGTCATTGATTCAAAACCCAAAGGAAGATGATAAATTATCAAATATGGAATGTGGGGAATTCAAAGAGCTTTTCATCGAAAAATACTTTCCCTGTGATCATTTAGCACATATGGAAAGGTAATTTATAAATCCGAGCCAAAATGAGGATAAGAATGTCGCAAAGTATGTGTCTAACATTACAAGGTTAGGGAAGAATGCTGCAGATTATATATGTAACCCATGAAATAATATTGATTGTTTCTTTGATGGGTTAAAACCATTTCTCCATCGAGCATTAGTATCCCAATCCTTCTCATAATACAATGATATTGTCTCATGTGCTATCAATAAAGAAAAGTAATTCTTTATGTCTTATGATATAAAATAAAATAAAGAGAAGAAGAGATCTTCTGAACACTTTGGGAATTGAAAAAAGGAAACAGGGAAGAAGGGAAGAATTGAATTTCCACCATGTGATAATTGTGGAAGGAAGCATCATGTTTCATTTCTACATGGAAAAGGAGTATGCGACAAAAATAGAATAAAACACCATCATCCTATTGATTGTTAATAAACGAAAGATGCTACCGATATTCAATGCTACAATTTCATGGAGATGGGAAATTATGAAAATAAATGTCCTAAGCATCAGGGGATCTTACATCAGAAAAGGCCAAGGGATCAAGGCTTAGCTTATGTTATCACTAATTTTGAGGTAGATGCTCCAAAATACGTGGTGGCAGGTAGTTTAATGGTTTCCTCATGTTTAGAGAATGCTTTATTTGATTCTGGATAATCACATTGTTTCATATCATACCAGTTTGCAAAAAAATTATATTTTTCCAATTTGATTTAACAAGGGAGTTGTTAGTTAAAACACTTTAGGGAAGTATCATCGCAATAATGTTTTGTGAATCCGTTCCCATTAGAGAATATAAATTTTTTTATATACTGATATCATCGTTATTCCTATGGTTGAGTTTGATATAATCCTCTGTATTGATTGGGTTTTGGACAATGATGCGGAGATTTATTGTATGAAGAACGAGGTTACAATTTTTTAGGATGATGATAAGGAACACCTTATATTCAGAGGAGAATCATCAGCACATGATTCTTATTTAGATCCACCCCCAGTAGCTCAACTAAATTCAATTATCAGGGAGGAAGATATTGAAATAAATGTGGGTGAGGAATGTGATGTTTAAATAGAGGATGTACCTATTGGGAATGAATATGTAGATTTGTTTTTGGAATATTTTCCTGGAAATCCTCCAGAATGTAAAATTGAGTTTTACATTGACATAATTCCTTGTTCAAGGACCATAACGATCACCCCTTATAGAATGGCCAATGTGTAATTAGTTGAAATAATCAAACAACTAGAGGAATTGAGTAATAAAGAATTTATTCACCATAGTGTTTCTCAATGGGGGGCCCCTATCCTATTTGTTAATAAGAAAGATGGATGTATGAGGTTATGTATAAACTACAGGGAAATAGATGCTATAACAATAAATAACATGTATCCCCTACCTCACATTGATTATTTTTCGACCAACTCCATGGAGCTCAATAATTTTCAAAGATTGACCTTCGATCTGCATACCATTAGTTGTGTGTGAAGAAGGAAGACATTCCAAAGACAACATTTTGAACTAGGTACGAGCATTATGAGATTAAAGTAATCCCTTTTGAATTGACTAATTAACCCTCTGTATTCCTGGATCTAATGAACATAGTTTTAATGGAATATATAGATGATTTTGTAGTGGTATTTGTTGATGATATCTTGGTATAATCCAAATGACACGAAGATCATGAAAATCCCTTGGGCATTATCCTGAAGACACTTAAAAGACATGAATTATATCAGATGTTTATAAACTGTGAATTCTGGCTTCATGAGATTTCTTTTCAAGACCATATTGTCTCTAAGGATGGAATCTCTTGCGATCCTTCTATGAAAAGTGAAATCCAAGAATGGCCAGCACCAACGAGTATACCAGAGGTACACAGGTTTATTGGTTTAGCAGGTTATTATCGACGTTTCATCCAGAATTTTCCTGATTGGATAACTCATTAATGAAGCTAACACGTAAAGGGGTTAAATTTGTTTGGACAAATGAGTGTGAAGAATGTTTCGAGGAACTGAAGATAAGATTATTCAATTCTCCTATATTGAATCTACAATCAAATAATGATAGGGTTTGTTATTTATAGTGAGGCATCGAAGAAAGGAATTGGTAATTTTGTTATGCAGAATGATAGAGTTATTGCATATGCATCACGACAATTGAAAATTCCTACGCAAAACAATCCTAATCATGATATTGTGTTAACTACTGTAATCATTTCTTTGAGGATATGGAGACATTATATCTATGATGAAAAATGTGATATATATTCCGATCACAAGAGTTTAATGTTTATTTTCTCATATAAAGAACTCAACATGAGGCAAAGGAGATGGATTGTAATAATCAAGGATTGTGATTGCACGATACACTACCACCTGGGGAAGGAAAATAAGGTGGAAAATGTGTTGAGTAGAAAATATCATGTAATTTTGAACAAGATGATAGTTGAAAGGGATTCTATTTTCATTGATATAGTGAAGATGGATATGATAATTTCCATGGTAGGTGAAACATCGATACTCATTCAAATGGTTTCCAAACCATCATTACTAGAAATCATAATGGGTTCTCAGACCGATGATGAAGAATTTCACAAGAAGATTAAAGTGGGGAATGATGGGAGATTGAGTGACATTGTGTATGAAGATGGAATTTTGAAATTTTGGAAGAGGCATTGTGTTCCCGATATACCAGATCTAAAAATAGAATTGTTGGATGATGCCCATAGTTCCATTTTCTCTATACACACTGGGAGCACCAAAATGTATAGGGATATGAAGGAATAATTTTTGTTGGACCACATAAAGGGGGAGATTTATAATTTTTTATCAAGTTGAATGGTTTACCAACAAGTGAAAGCTAGAAGGAAACAACATGAAGGAGTGATGAAACCTCTTCCCATACCTTAGTGGAAATGGGATGATATCATGATGGGCTTGGTAATGGGGATACCAAATACTCCTAGAAAGAACGATGTAATATTGGTCATTTTTTATCGTCTTACCAAATCAACACATTTTCATACTATAATAGATGATATACCACATGAAATTATATCAAGTCTATATATTAATGATTTTTTTAGACATCATGGAGTACCCCTATCAATTTTTTCTGATCATGATCCATGATTTACCTAAAAATTCATGAATATTCTTCAAAAGGCCTTGGATACTGAAGATCATTTGAGCACTGCTTACCACCCCCAAAATGATGGACAATGAGAATAGACTATTGAAACCTTAGAAGACATGTTAAGATCTTTCTCACTTGTCTTTCAGGGTACATGGGATAAATATTTCCTATGGTAGAATTTTCTTATAACAATTGCTTCCATTAAAATATCTGTATGACACCATATGAAGCGTTATATGAAATCAGAAGTCGCAAACCAAACTGTTGGGATGAAGTTGGTGAAGGAAAACTTGTAGGCCCAAAAATGGTGGAGGAAATGATGGAAAAGATAAAGGTAATACAAACCACATCAAAGCATCTCAAGGTAAGGAAAATAGATATGATGATGACTAAAGGAAGGATTAGGAATTTTAGGTAGGAGATCCTGTTTTCTTGAAGGTATCTCCATGGAAGGGAGTTATATGTTTGGGTAAGAAAGGTAAATTGAGTCCCAGGTACATCGGACCTTTCGAAATTCTAGAAAGAATTTGGTATGTAGCTTACCATTTGTAAATGCCTCCAAATCTCTCCAAAGTTCACGATATGATCCATGTATCACTATTGAGAAAATACGTGCATGACCAAATGCATGTTTTCACATACAAGGAATTATAACTGGAACCTGATATGTCTTATTGCGAATCACCCATCACGATTCTTGATAACAGTGAACATGTTCGGTGAAACCGGACGACTTGTCCAGTAATAGTTTTATGGAAGAACCATAAATTGAAAGCCGCAACATGGGAACCCAAGGAACATATGATGAATAATCACATGAATATTTTCATGGAGTAGTATTCTAGAAATTTCGAGAAGGAAATTGTTTGATGGAGGGGAAAATGTAACACCCCATGCTTCCACGGAATGCTTCTCATTGAATAATACATTACGTGTGATGTACGCAACTTCAGGCTCTAACACACACCACAACCAATCAAACAAGTCGTTATGAATAGTAAAACCCCTTTTTGAAGTTATATAAAAATTTCCTTTCCAAATGGACTTCGTTTTTTGATTTGGAATATCAAAATTATCTAAGGGTGAATTTTTGATATTTTTCTGAATACATTCAATTTTTTGATGAATAGTGAAAAAAATGCGTTATAGTATAATTTTTTTTATTTGAGTAATTATTTATATTATTAAAATTTAATTAATGTAAATATGGATACATAATACCTATATAATTTCAATGTAATTCATTTGAGTTAGTTTAGAATAAATTTAGATATATAAAAATATTATGGATCTTTTTACCGTCTTTTACCCATCTCCTAGAAGAATTTGGAAATTCAAATAAAAAAATGTTACCACTTCTATGAGTGGAATTTTGAAAATACTAGAGACATGGTTAATATCACAGAGTAAATTTTGGTTCAATATTGTAAAAATAATTTTTGGTGAATAGTGACTTTTTACTTTTATTTACGACAGTTAAAAGTAAATAGGGTCATTAAGGGTAAAAATTATTTTAATATTACCACGAAACATGTACTAATTCTATTGTAAAAGTGTATATCGACCAAAAAAACCTTATTAATAAAATAATATCATTTGGGTCCACTTGGATTAGATTCAGAAATTTATTTTTATTTAATTCAAAGATGAGTTAAAAAAATAAAAATCAAAGTTTAATAACTAAAACATTTTTAATATAGGGTCATACATAAGATAAATTTGCTTATAAATATTCATTAGAAATCTAATGATATTTCATACATAATTATATTTTATTTATAATAACTATACATTAAATAATTTATTTTATTTATGATACAATGATGATGTAGTAATTACCTTATTAGTGAAATATTAAAATAATTGATATTATAAATACCTAAATAAATATAATATGACACATTTATTGAATTAAAAGTATTTTATAGGTTAATATGACATGTATGGGTTGATTAAATGAATTATTTTCTAAGTAACAATTTTTTTATGGTGTTAGAAAAAACAAAATACAAAATTCTGTCATGATTGACATAAAAGGGTTTTTAAAACAAATATTATATTATTAATTGATATTCAATTCCTAAAAATCCATAGATCGGCCAAAGGACATGTAATATTATATGTGTATCATTAGTGGACCACTTGGTGGTATCTTGGAGGTATATAGTATTTTTATTAACAATATAATATAAAAATACAAAGAGGCATGGTAAATGTCAAACTAGTTAACTTAGATATAAATATAATTGATATGGCTAATATAGTGAACCAATCCTATCTAAAATATATTGGTTGAAATGATTTCAACCCATAACCACATTATCCTATAAATAATACACTTTGGAGCGATTAGAAACTGAATATGTATTTATTATAAAACAGTATTTTAAGTTTTTCCTAAAGTTCCCCTCACCCCGCATATAAAAGGGAACTCCCCTTTCTCTCTAATTCACACCTTCAAAGCCTTTTGGCTCAGAAAAACCCTACCCAAATATTTTATCAATTTCCATCACTTCGTCATAGAATCCTTAGTTTGATCATAAATCCCACATAATTAGACCTTTTGATCTAATCAAAAGGAAGAACCCGAAAAAGAGGTAAGGTTTAAACCACAATCTTTCAAGTTCTTTTCTTCTTCAACTTCTTCGTTCATTGTAATTTCCATTCTAAATTAATATCCCCAGTATCTTCTATATACTATGATGTTATTATAAATATGGTACAACAATAATCATTATTATATCCATCCTTTGAATGGCATGTCACCATACATGTGTATGTACGGCTTACCATCTCCACGTCGTTGTGTAATTGGTATTCAAAACATTATTATTTGGATGGGTATCATAATGATGTGTAATTGAAGTAAATAATAAATATAATATTATAATGATTGTGTATATATTTTATACTATCCAATTATATATTATTTTAATATCAAAAGAATGATATTGTCACTCATCCGTACGAACATACTATCTTCTCTAGGAACGCGTTTAGATTCATTCCCCATCATATCAATTCATGTCTAATTCTCAATTGATGATTAAAAAAATGTTTCAGGTCTTGAAATCATTCAGTATATGAATAAGATACAACCTATACATAAAAAAACGACTTATGTAACAGAACATATAAAAGAAAACTAGTAAGTTAACATCTGAAACGACGATAATACTATGATATTATTAACAAAGAAATGTTAAAAGATCATATATGAAATAATATTAATGTATATGATTCATGGATATTTTAATAAGAATTATTTCTCCATTATAAAAGAGGTTAACCACCCTCAACCACGGAATGTGCAAGGTAAGTGTTTATTTTACAATCTCATAATTATCCGAGGTTGTTTATATGTAATAATCTATTAGGACCTATTTATCATCCACATCAATGATTCATAAATATGTATTTCAAAACATTATTATTATTTTATATAATATGGGTTAAAGTCTTTTATACCCTTGTTTGAATATTTATAAGAAGTTCATAAAGGAATTATTGTGTCGTTGTCTAATAAAGGTCCTTTTTAACCATTTCGACAAAATTAAGGTAAGAATGTATTTTTTTTAACTTATGTGACTCTTAAATGATTTAAAAATAAAAAGATATATGTCTCTAAAAAAGGATTTGATTTCTTCTATGTGAACATCCTTTGATGTATGTTATGTTTATAAGAAGTTGATTTATTATGATACAAAAAATCCATATTATATTGAATATTTTGTGATATGTTTGACTGTGGATGTGCTATTATTATACTATTCTTGGTTAGTGGTTAAATTATTGACATTTCATATTGTAGTTTGAATACGAATGTTTATGTTATATTTCAACCTTTTCATATGAGGATTGTATTGGACTTGGTAAGTGATGGGTGGAGCCCGCTATTTTTCCTTGATGCATTGGTGGGTCTAATGAGACAACTAGACGTGGAATTGGCTGAGCCCTTTCCCAATTTGATAGTTGTTTTTTGCCGAGGCCTTAATCATTTTTAGACATCTTGGATGAGGCCTTGAAAAAATGTTTCAGAATGTCCAACATTATGCATTCCCTCATTATGAAAATAATATTTATGGTTTATGTGGTCATTCAACAATTGAATACCTGTGATTATGTTTTGTTATGGAATTATTTACTAATATCATATTCCTACAATAAAATAATCATGTTTATTATTAGTGAAGGCATGTGGTATCAATTATTCTCAATGCTTAATATTTATGTCATTTTTTTCTGTATTACATACACTTAAGGACCATTTGTGGTCACCCCTTTCTTATGTTTCATTTTCCCAGGATATGAAGAATTTAGTTATGAGTGACCAGCAGTAATTATCTAAGAGGATTGATTTTTTCTAATAAAATATATATGTGTTGTATTTATTTTCAAGTTGTAATGTGGAACTTGTGTATGAATCTTGTTTCCAATAATAATTAATTGATCTGTCTTTCGATGCATGATTTCCTTATGATCATGCCAATGTTATGTAATAATTCATCCCCTATGGGTAACTAGGGTCGGGGAATTACACCTTGCCCCCCATCCAACGACCATACCATCATCTATATAATATTTTAAATAGATATACTCATAAAATAATATCATTAAAAAAATTCCACACATTTTCTTGCAGAAGAAATATATAACCCTGAAATTCAAATTTATTAATATATAATTAATGTACATGTAACCATTAATGTTATATATGTAAAATAAATCTTCCAATTCTGTTTTCGAATTTTCTATTTTTTTTGAAATTCTCTTCCAATTAAATACACTATTATATATAATAATATTTTTATATGTAATTTTTTATAATATACAATACATTTTATGAAATTTCATGTCTCAAATGACTTTATGTAATATATTTATAATAAATAAACATTTTCAAATAAATATTCCCCTCTTTAATTTTTCCTTGGAGTATTCTAGTTAAAGATAATCAAGGAATAACAAGTATAATGTAAATCTAAAAGACTCTTTATTATAAACTAGAATTGATATAACGAAATAATCAACAATTTTCCTCATTTTCAAGTTTTCTAATTACTCATATTCATTTAATCAATATAATGTGTATGTATAATCTACAATATGTAGCATGCCCATGCCCTGTATACACATACAGTACCACAAATGATATTATTAAAAAGAATATGTAATACTCTTTAATATTTCATTGAATTAATCATTCATTATCATATGAAATTCATAATATTCTGAAAATGGAAAATTCATAATTTACATAAAACCATTGCAGACTTAATATTCACAATAACATTGTATACACACCATATATTGAAATAATTTATATTCATCATCTTTCCAATGATGAATTTGGTAAAATTGTTAAATATATAATGAAATGGTCGTAAAATCTTTCAAGAATATTTTTGATGTTGCTTCAGGGATCTACATGTCCATATTTCTTTTATATATAGATTCAAATTTTATTGACTTATTAATATCAATTCATATTTTTTATGTGGAATATGTAATTCTAAATTTAAAACAATATATTTTTTTTAAAAAAAAATTTATATATTATGTAGATTTGAAAACTTTCATGCATAATTTCAATAACATGTGTGTTGAATAGGAAAATTCAATAATCCTTAGATCATAAAAAAAATATTTTGTTTGGTAACTATGTTGTTTTACAATAATTTATTACATAAATATAGATATTATACATTGAATAATTTTAATTGGATGTGGGATTTAATAACCTATTGAATATTGTAATTTAAGTGCTATAATTAATATTCTATCTGATATCATTTCTTTAACCTTCATTTTCTTATCAACATATTGTATATATTTCATCATTGGATATGATAAATAGAGAGGGTGTAATTTATTTTGTTATTTCAATATGAAGACATAAAATTAATAATGATTTCAAGTAACCTTGTAAAGACCCGTAAAATTCAAGGAAAATTTTTTCTTAATTTTCTTTAGAATTTTACAAGAGCGCGGTTTCAGACGGCACCTGATTCCGAGGCCCGGAGTGCCCGGAATTAATTTCCGAAGTTTGGCTCGGGTACGTTCAGTGAACGAACGAGCGGGAATTCCTAACTTTTGATCCGGTGCTCGGAATTGAAATCCGAGGGCACCGATGAACTCGCAGCGCCGATATTCGCTTAAAGAGACCTTTTCGAGAGTTGCGTTTGTTGCGGGTTGAAAGTTAATTTTTGAGGGTTTAGGTTGAGTTAAATAAAATTTGAGTAGAACAAATTTTATTTTAACTTCTTAAAACCTCTCTAAGGTGGTTGGGAGTGGGACCCACACCCACTTAACCTCCCTTGGGAGGATTAAGTGTGGTGGGGCCCACACGAACCCCCCACCTTTTCAACTCCCCACTCTCCCTCTTAATGGCTTGGTAACTTAACTTCTTATTAATTATACAACTCTTGTATATTAAATAAGTGAGTTAATTTTGGGAGTTAACTCTTTTGAATTTCAAACTTTTGAAATCCTTTTGAGTTGTGTGTTAATAAAATAAGTGGTATTCTTATTTTATTAAGAGTTCTTTGTTTGTCTTTGGAGAGCTTTCCCTTCATCTCCAAGCTTTGACGAAGAACCTTCGAAGAACGAAGAACGCGAAGAACGTCGTTCTTCAACGAAGAACTTCTCCGCCGAAGAACACGATCCATCCGCGACGCCGTATCCGCGACGCGACGTACTTCTTCCGCGTCATCCCTTCCGCGTCGGTTTTCCGCGACGAACGCCTTCGATAACAACTCTTCCTCCGACGTCAAAGGAATCGACACCAATATTCCACGACTCCGCCAACGTGTGATTATCGAGGTAGAGATTCTTGAGATCGTTGCTTTCTTTATATCTTGACTTTCCTCGAGACTTGACGAGGAACGCTCTCTTTTCCGACGAAGAACGCCGCAACTCCTTTCTTCGTTCACCGTGACAACGAAGGGGACGCCATCTCATCTTCGGACAACCTTCGTCGGCAAACGAAGATCCGCCAACGTCGTGTCTCTTCGGGCATAGCACTTCGTCAACGGATTTGACGAACGACGACCGCGACGCCCGACCTCCGCGACGCCGTCTTCCGCGGATCGTAGACGATTCTTCGAATCTTAAAACCGAGGTAGGGGTTTTTGTTTTCTTTTGGATTCCTCATTTATTCTTGATCGTGCTTTTATCAAGATTAACGTGTGACATGTTTTTCTTTAAGTTGCGTTATTATTATTAACGCGAGGGGGGCCGGATCGCACGAACACGGCCGAACCCCCTCCAACGTTTTTGTTGATTTTTATCTTGCGGGAGGAAGCAAGTGGCGTGGTGCCGTCGCACCACGCGGATGAACGTGCAAATATCATCGCGATACCGTCGCACGCACCTTTGAAGAAACAACAAGAACACGACGCCGTCGCGCCGCGTTGAATATTATCAAAGCACGGCGAAGGGACGCGGTGCCGTCGCACCGTGCCGGATGACGAACGCCGCGGCCGGTTCCGGGCCGCGGCGGGACGAGAAGACCGCGGCCGGTTCCGGGCCGCGGTGGGACGAGGAGACCGCGGCCGGTTCCGGGCCGCGGCGGAAGATAAGACCGGCGGCCGGGCCGCCGGCGTCGGAAGCCGAAGAGGGGACCGGATTTTCCGGTCCCGTTGGAGAAAACCGGCCGGCCGGCTGGCCGGCCGGAACCGGGGAATTAATTCCCCGGCCATCTGGCAAAACCCCCCTCTTAATGAGGGGGGGCGGTTTTATTTTAAAGGGAGGGGGCCGGCTGCCCCCTCGGACCGGCTCAAGCAGGCCCCCCTCATGTGAGGGGGGGCGGTTTAATAAAATCGGCGCGGCATAGCCGCGCCGCCACCCTGAGGAAGCGGGGGTTTAACCCCCCGCGTGCGGCACCCCGTGCGGCACCCGCTGCCGCCGCCAGCGTGGCCCGCCGCCGCCGCCCGCGCGGCCCGCCGCCGCCGCCCGCGCGGCCCGCCGCCGCCGCCACCGCGGCCCGCCGCGCCGCCGCTCGCCGCCGCCGCGCCGCCGCCGCGCCGCCGCTCGCCGCCGCCGCGCGCCGCCGCCGTCCACCGCGCCGCCGCGCGCCGCCGCCGGCCACCGCGCCGCCGCCGTCCGCCGCCACCGGCCGCCGCCGCCGGCCACCGCGCCGCCCGGGGGGGGGTCGGGCCGGGTCGGCCCGGACCCGGACCCCCCCGTTTCGAACCTGTTTTGGTTTTTGGCTCATAACTTGAGCCTCGGAACTCCGAATGACGAACCGTCTGCGGCAACGCGATCCTTGGATCGAGACGGTCGTTTCGGTATATCGCACTCAAGGTTTCGGGTTACTTTGAGTTCGGCCGGGTTGGTTCGTTCACGAAACCAACCGGGCCTTCGGAGCGGAAACACTCATATCTTGAGCCACGAACGTCCGATTGACGCACCGTCAGTCGCGTTGTGTTCCTCTTAGTGAATCGGATCTTTTGGCATACTCCGCCCGAGGTTTGGACGCAGGTGGAGTACGGTCGGGTTGGTTTTTCCTTAAAAACCAACCGGGCCCCGGAGACGAAAATGCCAATAACTCACAGACCGGGCGTCCGATTGACGCGCCGTCTGTTTCGTTGACTTCCTCTTGATGAGACGGAACTTTTGACATACTCCGCCCGAGTTTTGGATGCAGTCGGAGTATGGCCGGGTTGGATTGTTCCCGAAATCCAACCGGGCCCCTGGAACGGGAAAAGCTGTTATCTTTCAGACAGGACGTCCGTCTGACGAACCGTCAGCGGCGTTGATGATCACGATGAGAAACGGTCCCTATGAGTATACCCTATGAGAGTTCGGGGTACAGTTGAGATACGGCCGGGTTTGGTTCGCTCACGAAACCAACCGGGCCCCTGGGACGAAAAGGCTAATAACTCACAGACCGGGCGTCCGATCGACGCGCCGTCTGCTGCGTTGAGACCCCTGTGACGAGACGGACCTTTGAGACACTTCTTCGTGGGTTTTTTTTTTGTGATACTTGGAGTATCGGCCAGTAGCTCGTGGAGCGGACCCTCCCGAAGACGAGCGTGCAGAGTACGGAGACCGTGTAACTAGCTGAGACCTGACGACTGCTTGACCGACTCGACTTGGAGTGAGTCGACTAGCCCAGTGGACGGAGCACTACTTTCTGAGGTGCAGACCCATGGCGGACGGAGTACGTGTGTGACAGTGCAGACCCGCGGTACTCGTCCGGAGAGTACCTCAGCAGGCTATCTGGGTGGCGCCCGGTATTTGGCGACAGACCCTCAGCGGACGGAGCGCCAGGTAGTTGGCCGCAAACCCGCAGTACTCGACAGGAGGAGTACTTCAGCAGTCCTAGGTTAGTGAGCGGCAGCCTCGGAGTCGTGACAGGACCACTGTACACTCTAGAGACGGAGCTCTTCAGTAGTTACGGTTTCGATAATGAAAATCCTGGTTTGAGCTGAGACTTTTGACCCTGTGTTACTTTATGATTGAGATGGGTCACTTGCTAACTTTGGTATATGTATGGGCATATACCCGGGTAGTGGTTATCCGTCGATTTCACAATTCTTGTGTTTCCTCATGATTGAGATGGGTTACTTGATAACTTAGGTATATGTATGGGCATATACCTAAGTAGAGTTTATCTGTTGAGATCTTCTTGTGTTTAACCTTGATGGTTTTTGTGAGACCTTGAGGGTCTCGGGGTCCCTACTGAGTATCGTTATACTCACCCCTGCACGGGCTATGCCCGCACCTCGTTGTGTTGGTTGCAGACGACGGACAGTGCTGACAGAAGCCGAAGGTTCGAGGACTGGACGATACCTGGAGGTGGACTATACGACGAGGCGGTACCCGGAGGAGGACCACTGGGCGGGACATACTCGGAGCGGATGGCGGGACCCGAGGAGCAGAGGAGCTATCTGTACCCACCCTTCAGGTGGGATTTCCAGTGGACATCTCAGCGTAGCAGCTTTACTTTTCAGTCGCTGTTTTTCCCTTTCGAGTTGTACTTTACAGCTGGGCTTGTATTTCCGGCCCCTTTTTACTTTTCAGTTCTTCTTTTTGTTCATAGTGTTTACTTCCGCTTGTACTCTGTGGTGCTTGTTTTCTTTATAAAGGCAATGCCTTCCCAGTTATCGGGATTTTACGCCTTTGGTGCTAGTCGCCAGCCCCTGGCCTATGGAAGGCGGGCTTGGGGTAGTCACGGCACGGGCCCCGAGGACGGGTCGTGACAAATTGGTATCAGAGGAGTTCGGTTCTACCGCAGAACTTATAACTCTGATGTTTCTTTCTGTGAAGCAATAGTGTTAAGAGTACCGAGTGTGGTTTTCAGTTCAGGGAGTCCAGTGTTGGTGCGGGCGGCCGACGTATCCATACACCAGGACCCTGACAACTGATTTCCGACTTTGTGCACAAAAACACTGATTGCGTGTGTGTTTTCAAAGGTTTTTCCCCTTAAAACAGCTCAAACCAGGTCAGCTCACCAGGTATAATCGTTTGATCGTGTTACGTTGTTTCTTTCAGGATGGCCCCACGACGACAGCCAGCTAGAGCCCGGAGGGATGAGCGTACTGACAGTCTGTCGAGCGACGAGGCTTCGGTACAGGGCCCTCTTGCAGTTGGGCCACCGATGCCACCAGCCCCAGCAGTAGGCGATGCACGACGCTTGAGCGCGCTGCACGAGTTCCAGCGCCAGAGGCCACCCAGGTTCCGGGGAGAGACGGACCCGCAGGCGGCTGAGGTTTGGCTGGAGGCTGTGGTGAGAGTCTTCAGGCTAGTGGGGACGCCGGCAGACTTCATGGTGATCTTTGCTACCAGCCTCTTTCAGGCAGCAGCAGGTAGGTGGTGGAGCCACTTGTTTCAGTTTTGCGATGAGATGAACTTCGCATGGGAAGACTTCGAGACCTTCTTCAGGGTGGAGTTTGTGCCAGTATCTCTACACCCCGAGCGTGTACAGGAGATTCTGCCTTTGCCGCGTGTTTTTCGATCAGAAGCCGAGTCATCTGTGGGCAGTAGACAGATGATGCAGAGGTCCAGGAGGACCAGACGAGCAGTTGGGCGATCTCGGGTTTTAGGACCGGTGGTGCGGGGCACCCGAGGTGGGGTCAGAGCCAGGCGTGCCAGAAACGGACATTGTTACTCGTGCGGTGGAAAGGGGCACCTGGCACGTGACTGTCCGACTCCTCGTACAGTTGATCCATAGGCTTTTGAGGAGCCACCGAGGTTGAGGCAGCGACAAATGCTGGAGCTCTGGGAGCAGGTGGACAGGGGAGGAACTTGTGGTTACGTCTTTTGTACTTCTAGTTCCATGTTGTTGTTGCTTTTATGTAGCGTCTTGTATTATGAGCTGCAATAATAAAAAGACGCATTCTTTTGTGATGTTTTCTTTCCTGTCCTCTTTTGTGATGTTACTAAGAGGTTCCAGTTGACTGTTGACTTGACCCTCACTTGTGAGACATCTACTGGAGGAGACCAGTTACCACACACTGATGCCGACAGTGTGACTCAACCCTTGGAGGCGAGAGTAACGGTTGGATCTCTTAGTAGTAGCGTCGAGGCCTTACGACGTCATCCTTGGTATGGATTAATATCATCCATGTTAGGATTGACTGTTTTAGGCAAAGAATGTGGTTCATCCAGGGGATGAGACCAGGTTTCTCTTTTCGGCAAAGAAGAAATCTTGCAGCTCTTGTGGGACCAGAGATGGTCCGGGCCACGTCAAAAGAGGTCCATGTCATCCAGGAGCGGGTCCTACATGGACGATCGATTCCTCTTGTGCGCAACAGATGGCGGCACGGGAATCTCCAGGAGAGCACATGGGAGCGGGAGGCTCAAATGCGTGCTCAGTGTCCTCTTTTCGTTTCCCTAGTTTTTGATGTAGCTTTACGGGGACGTAAAGCCCTGAGGTGGGAGTAGTGTAAAGACCCGTAAAATTCAAGGAAAATTTTTTCTTAATTTTCTTTAGAATTTTACAAGAGCGCGGTTTCAGACGGCACCTGATTCCGAGGCCCGGAGTGCCCGGAATTAATTTCCGAAGTTTGGCTCGGGTACGTTCAGTGAACGAACGAGCGGGAATTCCTAACTTTTGATCCGGTGCTCGGAATTGAAATCCGAGGGCACCGATGAACTCGCAGCGCCGATATTCGCTTAAAGAGACCTTTTCGAGAGTTGCGTTTGTTGCGGGTTGAAAGTTAATTTTTGAGGGTTTAGGTTGAGTTAAATAAAATTTGAGTAGAACAAATTTTATTTTAACTTCTTAAAACCTCTCTAAGGTGGTTGGGAGTGGGACCCACACCCACTTAACCTCCCTTGGGAGGATTAAGTGTGGTGGGGCCCACACGAACCCCCCACCTTTTCAACTCCCCACTCTCCCTCTTAATGGCTTGGTAACTTAACTTCTTATTAATTATACAACTCTTGTATATTAAATAAGTGAGTTAATTTTGGGAGTTAACTCTTTTGAATTTCAAACTTTTGAAATCCTTTTGAGTTGTGTGTTAATAAAATAAGTGGTATTCTTATTTTATTAAGAGTTCTTTGTTTGTCTTTGGAGAGCTTTCCCTTCATCTCCAAGCTTTGACGAAGAACCTTCGAAGAACGAAGAACGCGAAGAACGTCGTTCTTCAACGAAGAACTTCTCCGCCGAAGAACACGATCCATCCGCGACGCCGTATCCGCGACGCGACGTACTTCTTCCGCGTCATCCCTTCCGCGTCGGTTTTCCGCGACGAACGCCTTCGATAACAACTCTTCCTCCGACGTCAAAGGAATCGACACCAATATTCCACGACTCCGCCAACGTGTGATTATCGAGGTAGAGATTCTTGAGATCGTTGCTTTCTTTATATCTTGACTTTCCTCGAGACTTGACGAGGAACGCTCTCTTTTCCGACGAAGAACGCCGCAACTCCTTTCTTCGTTCACCGTGACAACGAAGGGGACGCCATCTCATCTTCGGACAACCTTCGTCGGCAAACGAAGATCCGCCAACGTCGTGTCTCTTCGGGCATAGCACTTCGTCAACGGATTTGACGAACGACGACCGCGACGCCCGACCTCCGCGACGCCGTCTTCCGCGGATCGTAGACGATTCTTCGAATCTTAAAACCGAGGTAGGGGTTTTTGTTTTCTTTTGGATTCCTCATTTATTCTTGATCGTGCTTTTATCAAGATTAACGTGTGACATGTTTTTCTTTAAGTTGCGTTATTATTATTAACGCGAGGGGGGCCGGATCGCACGAACACGGCCGAACCCCCTCCAACGTTTTTGTTGATTTTTATCTTGCGGGAGGAAGCAAGTGGCGTGGTGCCGTCGCACCACGCGGATGAACGTGCAAATATCATCGCGATACCGTCGCACGCACCTTTGAAGAAACAACAAGAACACGACGCCGTCGCGCCGCGTTGAATATTATCAAAGCACGGCGAAGGGACGCGGTGCCGTCGCACCGTGCCGGATGACGAACGCCGCGGCCGGTTCCGGGCCGCGGCGGGACGAGAAGACCGCGGCCGGTTCCGGGCCGCGGTGGGACGAGGAGACCGCGGCCGGTTCCGGGCCGCGGCGGAAGATAAGACCGGCGGCCGGGCCGCCGGCGTCGGAAGCCGAAGAGGGGACCGGATTTTCCGGTCCCGTTGGAGAAAACCGGCCGGCCGGCTGGCCGGCCGGAACCGGGGAATTAATTCCCCGGCCATCTGGCAAAACCCCCCTCTTAATGAGGGGGGCGGTTTTATTTTAAAGGGAGGGGGCCGGCTGCCCCCTCGGACCGGCTCAAGCAGGCCCCCCTCATGTGAGGGGGGGCGGTTTAATAAAATCGGCGCGGCATAGCCGCGCCGCCACCCTGAGGAAGCGGGGGTTTAACCCCCCGCGTGCGGCACCCCGTGCGGCACCCGCTGCCGCCGCCAGCGTGGCCCGCCGCCGCCGCCCGCGCGGCCCGCCGCCGCCGCCCGCGCGGCCCGCCGCCGCCGCCACCGCGGCCCGCCGCGCCGCCGCTCGCCGCCGCCGCGCCGCCGCCGCGCCGCCGCTCGCCGCCGCCGCGCGCCGCCGCCGTCCACCGCGCCGCCGCGCGCCGCCGCCGGCCACCGCGCCGCCGCCGTCCGCCGCCACCGGCCGCCGCCGCCGGCCACCGCGCCGCCCGGGGGGGGGTCGGGCCGGGTCGGCCCGGACCCGGACCCCCCCGTTTCGAACCTGTTTTGGTTTTTGGCTCATAACTTGAGCCTCGGAACTCCGAATGACGAACCGTCTGCGGCAACGCGATCCTTGGATCGAGACGGTCGTTTCGGTATATCGCACTCAAGGTTTCGGGTTACTTTGAGTTCGGCCGGGTTGGTTCGTTCACGAAACCAACCGGGCCTTCGGAGCGGAAACACTCATATCTTGAGCCACGAACGTCCGATTGACGCACCGTCAGTCGCGTTGTGTTCCTCTTAGTGAATCGGATCTTTTGGCATACTCCGCCCGAGGTTTGGACGCAGGTGGAGTACGGTCGGGTTGGTTTTTCCTTAAAAACCAACCGGGCCCCGGAGACGAAAATGCCAATAACTCACAGACCGGGCGTCCGATTGACGCGCCGTCTGTTTCGTTGACTTCCTCTTGATGAGACGGAACTTTTGACATACTCCGCCCGAGTTTTGGATGCAGTCGGAGTATGGCCGGGTTGGATTGTTCCCGAAATCCAACCGGGCCCCTGGAACGGGAAAAGCTGTTATCTTTCAGACAGGACGTCCGTCTGACGAACCGTCAGCGGCGTTGATGATCACGATGAGAAACGGTCCCTATGAGTATACCCTATGAGAGTTCGGGGTACAGTTGAGATACGGCCGGGTTTGGTTCGCTCACGAAACCAACCGGGCCCCTGGGACGAAAAGGCTAATAACTCACAGACCGGGCGTCCGATCGACGCGCCGTCTGCTGCGTTGAGACCCCTGTGACGAGACGGACCTTTGAGACACTTCTTCGTGGGTTTTTTTTTTGTGATACTTGGAGTATCGGCCAGTAGCTCGTGGAGCGGACCCTCCCGAAGACGAGCGTGCAGAGTACGGAGACCGTGTAACTAGCTGAGACCTGACGACTGCTTGACCGACTCGACTTGGAGTGAGTCGACTAGCCCAGTGGACGGAGCACTACTTTCTGAGGTGCAGACCCATGGCGGACGGAGTACGTGTGTGACAGTGCAGACCCGCGGTACTCGTCCGGAGAGTACCTCAGCAGGCTATCTGGGTGGCGCCCGGTATTTGGCGACAGACCCTCAGCGGACGGAGCGCCAGGTAGTTGGCCGCAAACCCGCAGTACTCGACAGGAGGAGTACTTCAGCAGTCCTAGGTTAGTGAGCGGCAGCCTCGGAGTCGTGACAGGACCACTGTACACTCTAGAGACGGAGCTCTTCAGTAGTTACGGTTTCGATAATGAAAATCCTGGTTTGAGCTGAGACTTTTGACCCTGTGTTACTTTATGATTGAGATGGGTCACTTGCTAACTTTGGTATATGTATGGGCATATACCCGGGTAGTGGTTATCCGTCGATTTCACAATTCTTGTGTTTCCTCATGATTGAGATGGGTTACTTGATAACTTAGGTATATGTATGGGCATATACCTAAGTAGAGTTTATCTGTTGAGATCTTCTTGTGTTTAACCTTGATGGTTTTTGTGAGACCTTGAGGGTCTCGGGGTCCCTACTGAGTATCGTTATACTCACCCCTGCACGGGCTATGCCCGCACCTCGTTGTGTTGGTTGCAGACGACGGACAGTGCTGACAGAAGCCGAAGGTTCGAGGACTGGACGATACCTGGAGGTGGACTATACGACGAGGCGGTACCCGGAGGAGGACCACTGGGCGGGACATACTCGGAGCGGATGGCGGGACCCGAGGAGCAGAGGAGCTATCTGTACCCACCCTTCAGGTGGGATTTCCAGTGGACATCTCAGCGTAGCAGCTTTACTTTTCAGTCGCTGTTTTTCCCTTTCGAGTTGTACTTTACAGCTGGGCTTGTATTTCCGGCCCCTTTTTACTTTTCAGTTCTTCTTTTTGTTCATAGTGTTTACTTCCGCTTGTACTCTGTGGTGCTTGTTTTCTTTATAAAGGCAATGCCTTCCCAGTTATCGGGATTTTACGCCTTTGGTGCTAGTCGCCAGCCCCTGGCCTATGGAAGGCGGGCTTGGGGTAGTCACGGCACGGGCCCCGAGGACGGGTCGTGACAAACCTAAACTATTGTTTTTCTAATATATGAAATTATATAAAATAGTATAATTTTACCCATGAATACGAGCATCACGACTTATAACACAATTGATGAGTATATGTACCATGACATGGAAACAAATTGATTCAATCACCCATGGAATCAGTATACATTTTATATATTAATTGTAACAAATATATGTTATATTATTCTCCATAATTTTTTATAAATGATTTTTTTTTTTAAAAATGCTCTTAATGGGTTAATTACAAAAATATTATCCTTGAATATATTCCCCAAATTTTCATCTTTTGGCCGTATATAATGCTCAACATAAATAAAAAGTGTGTATTTTACTTATATAAAATTTTTTAGTATAATCTATAACATTTTAGGAAAACTAAAATCATATGTCATAGCATACATTGTTTTTTATACTAATTTTATTTTTAATTTTTTTTCTAGGTTATTAGGTTTCTTGATGTTAACTACTAGGAATCTCATAAAACTGATAATTATTTGGTTTTTTCTACTTCAAATATTAAATTCATTGATGTTATATTATCCTTTATGTTTTCTAATTCATTACTGTCACAAATATATTTTTTCCATTTAATCTCTCGTTCATTATTAAATATCATTGTCATATTAATCATCAAATTGGTTACCCGTGGCATATGATATTTAATTTAATAAAAAATTTATCTTCTCCATTTGTTTATATACTGATTATCATTGATGATCTAATATGAAAATAAAAACTATCATCTATTATAAATAACCCTTCATATTATTACATTGAATATTTAAACAATTATCTTCATTGGAGTTTCATTTCTTCAATTCGGCTAAAAGAATGACATTTTTATTAATTCAGTCAATAGATATCATTTTAAAATATCATATAATTTAATAAAAAAATATGTTTTACACAATGTGATATATATTTAATTTCATTCCAGAATATTTATATTTAAAATTATATATTTTTTATATACAGTTTTATAAAAGTGGTATCATTCAAGGGGAATCCATATTATAAAAAAATTATGGTATATTAAAAAATATTTTTTTATTGTCTTAGATCCATTTGACACTACAAATGTGACACTCAAGTAGTGATTTTTTCCATTCCATTCCATGAACCTAATATAGAAACATAATTGTGGTTCGTACATTATATATGTTTCTTCATATGTTCTTCCTATCTTTTATATATAATTTTCTTGTTAATATGATAATAGTCTACATTATTTAATATTTTCATGTTGTATATGAATTTCTTATAAAACCATAAGGTATATCTACATTTCATACTTTTCGATCATATCTAGTTTTCATATTCTATAATAATTTCATAAATATTAATATTATCTCTTTACTCTATCAAATATTTTTTAATCATATTTCGAATTCATTTCCATTATCCCTTTGGTATATGAATTTCCTATATTCATTAACATCATTCATTTCTATATTTTATATGAATATCTTTTATTAAATAATTTTGATCAATACATAAATGAATTTTCAAATTCTATATGCATTTCCTATATTTATATTCTGTATTCGCAGTTAATTTTAATATACCATCACATTCTACACAAGTATAATTCACATTTTGTGTATCTAAAATACGATTTATTGTTACATTTTATAATCAGTATGATAAAATTTTATAACATTTAATCAATATTCCAAGTTTACTATGATATCTTATTATATTCACAATTACAAAAATACCTTTTTGGTTATGTACCAAGTCTTCAATCCAAATAAAATAACGATTATTATAAATTATTTCACTAAAATGATCAAATATTTATATTTTAGCCGATAATTTTATTATAATTTATTAATATATGTATTTCAACCATTTTATTTATGGTTTCCTATTCTCATATAATTAATATTTGAAAATTAAAACATATAATTTCTTGTAAAATATAACCATCATTCATCATGTCAGTTATATAGATAGAATTTTTTTAATCAAAATAGATTATTTAATTAATTTTATAATGAATGAATTACTACATTAAAAATAGTCATTGGAAATTTATATTATGTGTAATCAAATACAAACAATTACATTGAATGTTGTATGTAATTTATTATAAATTATTTACATCCCCATCTGTATAATTAAAAATATATTCATAGATTTAAAATAAATAATCATAAATATATGTATTTAAACATTTGTAAACATTAGTATATTTTTATAAATTCATATTGTTTTAGTAGGTGGTCTGCAAATGTATTTTTTCATCTAAAATTATATTGACATTTTTTTGCTATTATTCTCTTTACAATCACAATTATGGTATTAGAATTGGAATTTTGTTACTTATTTGATAAATTTTATGGCCTAACAATGTATAATTTTATGTTCCCATATATTTGTACATTTGTTAGCATGTAGTCTTCAAAAAACGAAACATATGAACTTTGGATAATATTTAAAATAAAAATTGTTTACTACCCTAAAATATGACTGAAAATAATGTGTAAGAATACATATAATATAGACTGTGTAGAATTTGTATTGCAGTTTTGGTATTGAAGATTCAATATCATTAGTTTGGTAAAATTATATTAAACTATAGTGTAGTTGATTCAATTGCAATTATTTTATTCAATTTTATTTAGTATCTTTTTTTGGATTCTATAATAATATTATCTATCTAAGGTAATAATTTTTTTGTTTATTTATATTAGACATGAGTTTCAATAAAATAAGTTTATTAATATTATGTAAAATATATATGTAGTATTTTATATGCCTAGAGGTTGAGCATATTATGTAGCATTTTTAGGGTAGATTGTATAGTGAATAAATATTGTCATTTGTTTCGGAAAATTATATTTAGTATATTTTGATTCATTTTTACAATATATTACAATATTATATTTTATTCTAAAGTAAATTGATTTTCTAAAAAAATATTAAACTCTTAATTTAGAAAGAAATTATTATTATTATGAATTGGATGTAGTATTGTTTCAGTAGCATTATTAAATTATTAATTTGGTAGTGTGTGATTTAATGTAAGCCATTTTCATTTTTTTTTGTATAGTTTCAATTTGTTTCCCAATTCATTGAAACATTCCATTTGGAAAAATATTATTAGAATTTGACCTAATAATATTTATACAATGTCATTTATATTGGCTTCCAATCTATTATATATTTGAAATATATATCATTCTGTATTCAATTAATTTTTTTATCTTCCTCTAAAATACAACGCCTTTTAAAATTTGATAGATGATAAGTTTTAAATATTCCCATTGAAATTGTTGAAGAAGTGACATGGAAATAGTACATTCTATTTCAAAATATAGGTAATTTTGTTATCGATTGTTTTTATTTTTTATTTATATAATCCCTTCTTATGTCATTTTATTTTTTATGTATGACAGTTGGGAATTCATTAGGAAAATATGGGATATCATATATGAGTAACATTTCCCTAAATTATTTTGTTTATAAACTAGTGATTTTTATTACATTAATGTGAGGTGTAATAGATGTTGTGGGAAATTTGGGTATATTTTATTTACATTTCTTTTATATCACTCTCCATTCGAAAATGAATTTTATCCTCATTAATCACATTGTTCTGTTGTCAACGCACCTCAATACACATTTAAGGTGTCATTAAATACTGATTGTTCATAACTATAAAAGGATCAAAATATTATGTTTTTTATTCTTTCCCAATTTCCATTAACCCTCACTACCACTGGTATCTTCTATTCATTATAATTGAATGCTACACACCATTTCAACATTCAATCCCTTGTATAATGAATTTAATCAGATTCTACAAAACTAAAAAATATCGGTGAATTCATCCTCACCAATCATCATAAAAATGACACGCCTTCACCCTCAAATGGTGTATTATATTAATTTTGACATAGATTTGATTTCATTAATCATTAATTATCATATATTGTTGTTTTTCATAAATATATTATTTTTACTAATGATGGTATATGCATGCATACTATAATATGTATGCACATAGATTGTTCCTATAATATCATCAAATCAATGAATTCTATAAAACAAAAAATATTACAATATAATAATTTCAATATACAACCCTCTTACAATACTTCCATTTATTTCATTAACATTATTTTTTAAAAACCATTTACCAATTTTTAGTTTCATATTTATGTATTTTATTTAACTTAGTTTTAAAAAATTACTCATCTCATAACAGTGAATAACACTTTATTGAATCGATCAATTACATTTATAAAATATCACCCTCTTCCAAAAATATTCCACATTTTAGCCTACAAATCATTTTATTTTCAATTGATATAATTTTAAATGATTCCATATTCTTTGAGTTATTATATTATATAGAAAATAATCAACCCTTATGACCCATATCTCTTTAAATCATTCATCCCCAACAATTTTAATGATTTCAAAAATATGTTCAAATCAAAATTCATTCTTATAAAAAACTAGGATATGTAAGATTTGAGTATTTCTAAAAATATTACATTGTGGATGGTTAATCCATATATAACATATCATGTCATTATTTTATTTATTAAATAATTCAACATTTTATTTTATTTTTATATACTAATAGACTGCTATAAATTTACTCCCATATTACAATCTCATCTTCTACCTATTGTCCATTATTTTTTTGTGATCATTATCGTAAATTATGATCATTTAAATCAAAAATCGTGAAAATCCAATCACATATATAGTTCATCTCGATTTGAATTATTACAATTGATTGAAAATGGGTTTCATAACTGCGTAATCAAAATTATAATTTTATTACACACTTTGGATTATTGTAATTATTTCTCTTAATCTTTTAGTTCTTATATTTTCATCCATAACCTATAAAGTCTAGTAGTATGTTTCTAAAATATTATGTTACAGAAACCACATTCCTTTATCAAATTCTAAACACCATTTCATTTTTTACAATAACTCAATTTTTATTTCATTAAATTGTTTCATAAATATATTCAAACTAAAATATACTATAAAAATGTTTTTCCTAGCCTATAGTAATAACTACTGAATTTACTCAATTTAATTTTAGTAACCAAATAGCCATTGTTGATCAATCCAATCCTATATGTTTTGATAACAATAGAATAAAAATTATATCTTTATTTACATTATAATAAATTAAAACAAATGTATTCTTTAACTATCATAAATTTTATAAATTAAAATAAATTTATAATTTATAATCAAGAGTTTTTAGAAAATATTCAATTTCATAACCATTTTTCTAATATTATTACATTAATATAATAAATTAGTAATAACATTTTTTTTCATTTGACAAATATTTATATAAATTAGATAACCAGATGAAATCATAATATTTCTATTAGTTGAATTGGAAAAATATTTAAATTCTACTAAAAAATATAACTCTATCATTTTCTTCATCTACAAAAAAAATCATGTCTGTAAGGATCTTTGGATGAAATAAATGTTATGTACAAAAAATTGTTCTTCCATGACTGTGTTAAATTGATCTTTTATGATGTAAAATTGTTTCTCGAAAATATTTATCTCTATTAATTTATTTCACTTATATAATCATTATAATTTCTTCAATCATATCTATCATGTGACTCTGAATGGAAGAAATGAGACGAGTCTTCAACGGTGGTGATATAGTGTAGCGGAGTTACGGTGGGGCGATGGATCTAGTTTTAGGAATAATTTTCAACAATTAGTGGATCGTCTCAGTTATTTCAGGTTTTGTGGGGGCAAGATATCGAATAGCCTCCATTGAGGTCAGAGACATCCCTAACATGAGCCTCATATTCAGTTTTCACAGTGTAACTGGTTGATGACCCAACATTGTTTTTTCCCATATAGTTGGTTAAATTATAATTTCTTTGTTAGTATACTATCAATGGAGATGAAGCTAAATGGGCTCCACTTTTAGATAACTTTTAATGGTCACATAATTTCATGTTAGGTGATCTTCTGTTAGATTAGGACAACCTAGACATTGTCACTTAACTTTTATTAATTAGTATTATAAGATTATTATTCTTATCAATTATTTCATTTCAATATATACATTCTAATAATTTAAATCCTAAATTCGCAACATTGTTGAAAATATATTCATAAATTATATAATGCCTAAAATTTTTGTGTATATTCCTTATACTGGAATATTAGTATTCCTCCCATGGATCCTAAAGGTTATCAATTTCCATATAGTATTATTCATACTATATGTGTACATGGTTTGAAATCGTTTGCAAATTATTTGAATTTATTTAATATATATACCCTACTGAACATAAATCCACATCTATAGATATATATAATGCCTCTAATTACTTGTGTCACCACCATTATTCACTACATTTCTATTTCTCACAAATATCCCGATCACATAACTTCAATTTTCAATTTCCTCACTCTCCCAATGAGGGAAACAAATTTCCATGATCAGTACAATAATATTTTTAACCGCATGATTGAAAATATGAAATTAAATTTTATTGTAATGAAAATCAAAATGTTGGGTACTCGTTATTTATTTAAATATCATAAATTTTAATTAAATTACAACCAAATAAATAAAATGGAAGTAATATTAATAATATAAAAAAATCTATTTTCCAAATTAAAACACAATATGAAATTATGTATTAAAAAATATTTAAAATTTATAATATACCAATAATATATTAAAATTAATTATTAATAATTAAGGATTAATATTAACTATTTTAATTACATACACATAAAAAATGAATAAAATGATTAAATAAATAATATTAATTATATGAATAAAATTAATATTTAATTTTAATTACATTGACTATAAAATCATATTAATAATTAATAATTCCATAATAAAATAAATACAAACTTATATTTTTATAATGAATAAATAAAAATAATTATGTTTACATGATTTATTAATTGAGTGACATGTTGATTGGAAACCCAACCCACACATCCCAAATAAATTTGTAAAACATAATCTTGTGCAGAGATTACTTGAGGTGCAATTATCATGCACTAGCAAAAATTTAACAAAAATTTTAATAAAAAATATTTAAAAACCAGTCCTATGTAGATATGTCAATTCAAATTCTAGAGAAAAATCCATCTCATCACCGATAATATACATTGAAATAAATTCCACTGGTATAGTTCCACTATAAATATGATGCATCCACCATTGACCACATATTTTTCCAGTACACATTGATAATCAACCAATCTATCATCTCAATCCATTTTCTTTAGGTGAACGTGCATCCCTCCAAAAAAATCATTTGAGAATTACCTATAGAAGAAACAATATTTAATGAATATGAATAGAGTAGGAAGCTCCAGGCATCATGAATGTGACATATCCATTCGTCTTGGAAATAAATTATCATATTATCTGCAAAGCCATATCACCATATGTAAAACATTATAAATGAAAAGACCACTTTTAGGGTTCATAAAACATGTGGGTGTTTCTAGATTTTATATAAGCTATGGAATATGAAATATATTATATCATATCTCACAGATAAGGTTGCATGTGCATTTCATGAAATTATATAACTTTTATATCTATTTATAAGATATATGTGTTTAAATATTTACATGGAAGATTAATCGTGAGTTGGATATTTAAGATATTACATTTCATATCATATATGTATTTGAAAAAGGAAACATTGAAGCCTATAAAAGAGGAAGTATTCAATCAAGGAATGAGACTATTTGGTGGTACATGACAACCCAAGGCGAGCAGGTACTTGGGCGACTGTTTTTTAGGGTGTGGGCAGTATTGAGCAGCGACAAAATTGGTTGTGCAACGAGGTGCGGCACCGATGATGTGAGTTCTATTTTGATCATAGAATAGTGGAATATTATCATGTAATTTTATCTGAGAGGTGGAAAAGGAGTATCCTAGTGTGGTTTTTAAAAAAAGGTTTTTGTGAGGAAATTTCAATTGATGTATAGGGTTTAACATGAATGTTCGTACTCTATGATTCATATTGAAATTTCTCGGAGTTTCCCTATGGTTTTCTAATCCTTTTAAATTATTGTTTTTCCCTTTAAAAATGGTGTCCTTGTTAGTTATTTTACTTTTTGGTTTGACGCTTTACTTACACTGGTCAATCTCACAAATTGATGTTATCGCAACTGCATTTATATTTGAGACCAATCTGTTTCAAACCTATATTCTGTGATCAGAGGAGGTTATCCATGTTTTCTGGCTGATTTATATGGGGGAATCACACCGTGGGATTTATGCTCACATTGAACTATTCAAAAAGAAAAAGGATTTTGAAATTCGGTAGTAAAGAGTTAAAAATATTATGGTCTGTGAGAAGACATCATTGTCGTTTATGAAAAAAATAGAGAATCCATAGACGATCAACGATGGTGATTGGAAATATATGTTAGAGTTGGAGACATGCATGATTCACATGTATTTGTGTGATAATACACAATAGAGAGTGTTGAATTCGATATATCTATAGGAGATCTAGGCGAAGCCTGAATGCATTAATAAATCAAAATCCTTCAAAAGTAGTTTATTTTTAATGAAATGGTTCTATCATTTGTGAATGCCAGACAGTGGAGATTTATGAAACCATATGGATGAGTTCACCAAAATTCTGACGGAGCTATTCTTTGTGGAGGTCAAGATTTATGATAGAGGTAATGTGGTAACTATTGAAATGGAAGATGAATACAAGGATTTTCTTCGTTGGGGTTCGTTGACTGATTCATATGATATCTTGTCACCCAACTGTTGCTTGAAAGGATACACTAAAGTTAGATGATTTAATTTCATCGTTGTTAATGAATGATACATGGTGAAAGACAAATTATGGTGAATCTTATGGTAATAGTGGTATTCTGGATGTGGAAGATGGACGTGGTAGTCATTGAGTATGATCAAAGACAAGAATAATGTTCAAGTGATTATTTTTCAATAAGGAGGGTCATGTGAAAAGACACTTAAAAGAATTGAAAAATAATAAGGATTAAAAGAAGGAGCATGACACTATTTATCAAGATATCTACGTAAGTATTGATTAGGGTGAGGGTGATTTACTTTTATTTGGTGTTGATTGTCATAGGTCAAATTTGTACACCGAATGGGTGGTGGATTCAACAGCATGATATCATATTTCACCAAATAAAGGACTATTTTATTCATATAAAGAAGGTGAATTTGGTAGGTTGAAGATGGGAAATATATACTATGCTAATGTCATTAGTCTTGGTGATATTTTTATCACTATGAATTTAGGTTGTACACTAACATTGAAGGTTGTTAAACACGTTTTAAGTATAGAGCATAATGTTTTATCTGCTTGTGGTCTTGATACTGATGGATTCAAGAGTTTGTTTGGCTATGGGAGATGGAATTTTTCTAGAGGATCGATGAATTATTCGTGAGAAAAAAATGGTGAAATGATTTAAAGTGTTGATATAAAGGCATGAAATGATCTGACGAATCCTATTGTGAAGAGGACTTTGTCAGATTTGTAGCACAAGTAATCGGCATGCATGAGTCGAAGACCATCAATAATGTTGAAGAAGGTTCAGAATCTGAATCATGTCAGGTCAAGCTTTAAAGATCATATTCCATATTATTTTTCTTTAGAGTGTTCAACTATTGAAGAAATAATGATAATAAAAGATCGTGGTAATAGACAGAGAGTTTTTGATTACTCATAAGATGTTGAGTAGAAGAAAAGAGTTCTTCATGCAAGTGCTCCAGATTATGGGGCGATCACAATTATGGGGGATCCAGATATTGTTTATTATGTTATTGAAGGTGCAGACATAGGTATAAAGAGAAATTAATTATTTGGATTTCTTTCACAAGGGGAGAATTCTGGATTCCATCAGAGATGGAAAATAGGGTTGTCATATTTTCTGGAGAGGATGGAAGTTGTTGAGATACCAACCGGTTTTCATTCCAACTGAGTTTGTTGGATGCGATCTCCTTCATCGATGGACTGAAGAAGGTTATTGTTAGGGTTCATCCCCCACGTTGGTGTTTCCATATTTGAGATAGGATATGGAATTTGAAATTTATTTTATCATATCAAACAGATAAGGCTCCAGGTGTATCTCAAGAGAATATATATCTTTTTTATCTATTTAGATGAGATATGTGTTTATATATAAACATGGAAGATACATGGTGATTTGGAGATTTAAGATATTATATTTCATATCATATTTGTATTTTAAAAATGAAACAATGATGTCTATATAAGGGGAAGTAGTAAATCAAGGAATTTGACAATTTGGTGGTGTGTGACTACCCAAGGAGAACAGATACATGGGTGACTGTTTTCTATGGGATGTATATTAAACTGTAGCAACAAATGAAGTTGTGCAATGAGGTGATCCAATGACAATGTGAGTTCAATTTTGATCTTCAAAGGGTGATGTATTTTTGTATATTATTATCACAGAGGTGGCAGAGGCGTATCGGGGTGTGGTTTTTCAGTTTGGGTTTTACGGTGTATTTTCGATTTATGTCTCACGTTTAAAAAGAATTTTTTTTACTCTCATATTCATAGTGAATATTTTCGAACTTTACCTGTTGTTAATTGTTCCATCAACATGATGGTTTTTAATTTTAAAACTAGTGTCCTAATTTGTTATGATTTTGTTTGGTTTGATGCTTATTTAACATTAGCGATTCTCACATATTTTTTTGTCACAACTGAGGTTAAATATGAATTCAATCTATTTCCAATGCAATATCCACATCACACTAATGAACCAAAACACCATGATTCCTTAATACTATTAAATATAACCACTTCACCAAAATAATTATTCTTTTTGAAAAAAAGGAACAAAATATATAATAGAAATCATAAATTATTGAGATCCATATTATAAAATTATCCAAATAAATATTTCAATAGTATGTAATACATGTACCTAAAAATAGTCGTTTTACATATGATGCGTTTAACACAAATGAATAAAGAAAAATTTTAATACAATCTTAGTAATAAACAACATCTACATGACTGACCACCATTCAACATTTTAATCATGAATAAGTAAATCTTCTCAAGAAACCATCCAACATCCATTTCACTAAGAAAAGAAGCCAACCAGACATACAATAACCTCCCAAATCGGAATAATGAAAAGGATAGCATAATCAAATATAACATACATATGGAAAATCAATAAAAAAACCCCAAAAAATAAACAAGAGGGTTCGAATAGATATTGACATGTAAAGGGGACTCAAATCATTTGTTGAATCATGGTAGGAAACCTATAAGTAGATTCAACATAATGTAATTGTAATTAGTTTTATGATTAAGCTTCTATTCCGCCAAAATTTGAGAAATAATTCCGTATTGAATTAAATGGAAAATTATCTCATAAATTATCTGTTCGTTTTTTTATAACATCATCTACCTCATCCAACCACGTTTCCACTTCCCCCCTCATATCCTCCTGAATCATATATGTATCATTCAAAGCATCGAAAAAATCTTCTTAAAGAATGATGGTTTTGAAAGAATCTACTTCCTGTGGGGTGGAGTTGGCTCAACATCAATAGGTTATGCAGTGTATAATTACCTTTTTATGTCTAATCAACCTCAAGGTATATTTACTAAAAATATATTGAAAATATATTTAATATAATATCATATTTAACCACAAAAACACATATATGGTATTTGAATGACATATACAAGGGTTAAATTTCATTCTAATATGATGTGGATTGGAGATGGTCATAAAATAATCAATTATATGGATTTCAAACGTATTTAAATAATTACAAAATAATAACAAATGTTTATAAAAATTTATTCTTATAAATGAAAAATATTTTTAAAATATTGAATCATATTTACATGAATTTAAAACATATAAAAATTAAAATAAATAGATGAATATTATTATTGTTATTCCTAATTATTTAAGTATGCACTATAGAAAATGTAATGAGAGAATATAAAATAATATTAACCCTTATAGAAATTAATAATAGTTTCAATGTTATTATTTTGTTAAATATATATATATATATATATTTAAATATGTATATGTAACAATCAGTATTGAATATATCTCAAAAATGATAACTGAATATATATATATATATATTTAAAATTTACAAATAATTGAAAATTCTATTAATGGATATATATTAAAAATCAATAAATAATATTAAAACAATAAAGAGACATAAATGTACAAAAATAGTAACACATTAAAATAAATATACATATACATACATATACACAAACTCATACAAACATACCCTCAAACAAAGATTCACAGAAACACAGATACCTAAATACAAATACATACATAGACTCATACATATAAACACATACACAGATATAGTCACATAGACATACATGTACACATATATACACGTATATATGCACATGAACATATAGACATACACAAACACATACACAAACACAAACCCACTTACACAAATAAACTCATTCATATTCAAAATGTTCATAAGAATACATTCATACACATACAGATACACATATATACATATACATTAACATGTGAATGTGTATATATAAATATTCATTCACATCAATGAGCATATAGGTTTTCATACCCATACATGTATGTACACTTATACATATATACAATTACATATCCATGCATGAACATTCATACATATATATACATATGAATATATACATACAAATAAAATATGAATAAATTAATATACACACACATATACCAATACCCTTGCATGTACACATACCCATGAATTTGTATATACACATAAAAAAACAACATAATCAAACATATTTACATATATTCATGTACCTAAACATAAATATATAAATACACATAGACATACATTGACATGGACAATCATATACACATATATACTTACACATGCTCATAAAAATACACATAAAAACAAATTCACATTCACATACAAATAAACATTCACATGCACAAACTCACATACATACATGCGTACAGATTCATATTGATAAATTAAAAATATTTATATACACATACACATCCACATACATACTCATACACATACATAGATATATACAGGAATAGAGACATAAACAAACATACACACAAACAAATACACACCCACACCCACAAACATATATATATATATATATGCACATATATATACATCTATACGTCCACAAACACATAAGTATAAAAATACACACAAAATCACATACAAGCCAATTCACATATATGTACTCACATAATCATACTCTAATCCTACATAAACACACACACACACACAGACAACAGAAAACATATATAAAACGTAATACACTAAAAATGAATATGTGTTAAATTGAATATTAATACATAGTGAAAATATTAAAACATTATAATCTCACTTAAGAATAATAAATAGCTTGATTAAATATGTCAATTAGAAACACATTTGAAAATGATGAAAATATAAATAAATTAATTGAAATAAATTAATTGTAGAGATTAAAATCATTTTAAAAAAATTACACCATAATAAATCAAATTGAATAAAAATTAATCATAAAAATTAAAAACATATAAGTAATTTTAAAACACTGTAAAAAATTATGTATAATATGAAAAGATAATATAATTAATTGTAAACACATAAAAAATCCAGATAATATTAAGAAATGCATTAATGTAGATATAATATGCAAATTATAGAGATTGCAAAAACATTACATCATAATAAATGAAATTGAATAAATATTAATCATAAAAATCATGATTATATTTTCAATATTAAAACATATATACTAATTATTTAAATAAATATTAAATAAGTACTAAAAATAGTTATAAATTATTATATATTACCCAAGATTAAATAATATTAAATGAAATAGTACTAAAAATTAATAATTAAAATTCAATAAATTCAATAAATTCAAAGATTGTTTTTGTTACATTAATTATGTAAATTAAATTCACATAAAAATCAAATAAATATTAATAAATATATAAAATTATTTATATAAATAAAAATTATTAAAAATGAATTATATGGGCTATACAAATATTTTTACAATAAATAAAATCATATTAAATTATATAAAATATATATTCATAATCAATATAAACAATAAATATACTTACATTATTTTGTTGTTAAATTTAAATATATTGAAAAACCATTAAGAAATAATTATTTTTGATATGCTAAGAAATAATAAAATGAATAAAATAAATATCAAAATATATTAATCATAATAACTAAAAACATATTGAAAATATGGATTCATAGTAAAAAAATATGTATACATTTTAAAAATTGAATAAATTATAAATATTTTGAAATTTATTAAATTAAAAAAATGAAAAAAGTTAATGGTTTATTATAAGAAATGAGAAAATTAAATTATATAAAATGAAATAATAATTAAAAAATAATATTAATAACCTAATGTACATAAATAGAAATCATATAGTAAAATTAAAATAAGTGAATAAATATTTTTATGATTGAAAATAATAGAATCATTCACTATGATGCTTTTATATAAAATGTTTAATAATTTATTATCATTTAAAAAATATATAAATCGTTATCATTTCATTGTTTAACTAATTGAAAACATTTTATACCATGTAAAAATAACTATAATCATTGAATTTATTGCCTACATTTTTAATGAATATATTCTAAAAATGTGTAAATTAATTAAAATTCTATAAATTTGGATATATTAAAAACTGATAAATAATATTAAAAGATTAACATGCAACATGTACACACATACATAGACATATGCATGAATGTACTCATTCATACACATATATACACAGACACATATATACATAAAAATAGAAGTACACATTCACAGACACAAACTCATACATAGATACACACATACCCAAATACGTATGCATAAATATTTATATAGATACATACATGCACATGCACATAGGCTGACTGAAAATTATTTTTTTTATTAAAATAAAATACCCCTTTAATGGGCTACAGGGGAACCCATCCAGACATAAAGACATAAATCCAAATGTTGTGACCCTATGATCCCAAATCTCAAGATGAAAAACAACCACATCAATGGAATAGCCCCTCAATACAATGAAAAAATTAAAACCAGCTTCCACCATCTTATTTCTATCTAAAAATATGCCTTCTGTAGAATTAAATGGGGCCGATATCAATAGAAAAGTCGTGCCCTTTGAAAAATACAATTCCAAAAACAATGGTACAATGAAATCCCCTTGCACTGAACCTCATCTGAAGCATCCCCATGAATATCTAATTGATGGATCCCTTGAACCGTAGACCAAGAAGACCAAAAGAAGAATCAATGTACCATAAATGAATAAAAAACAAGTTTAATCACCCTGAAACCATTCACCGCCAACCCATGATCACCATTATAAAAATAACACCAACAATGATTCCATCATGGATGCCGAACAATGCATTAAATTTCCCTACCACAACGATCCAAAGATCCACCCTTCAACTCCCCAGCAGAAGAAGCCCACAAAGGTAGGTGTATTATGATGTGGCATGCCAGCCGAGTGCTGACATTTCTTTCATTATGAATTCGTCACTATCAATGGAGAGCCTCCACCGTCGCTCAAGGGTTAACTGTCAAGCTATGCCAATAGAATTAATGGAGAATAGTTTTCTCCCCCTAGATCTAAAAATCCTCCATTCCAAGAACTCATTGGAATACCTGAATCCTACAACACAACTTCCGTAGTGCTCCCAACATTGACACCGCCACCCCACTCCCATTATCTCTAGAGAACATGAACCATCGAGACAGAAAAGAAAGACCAAAAACATCCTCAACAACCGTACGAGTCACAGTGAACACCTTCTGTATCCTATGTGTTAATGTACATTAAAACTAAATGGTGTTAGTGATGGATTATATAGGGCTTCAATTAAATACCAAAATAATGTGTGATGGAGATGTTATTATATAATTAATTTATATGGATTTCATGCATATTAATTTATATAAAATTCATTAAATAAACATAAATAAATATTACTCTTATGAATAGAAAAAATATTGAAAATATCAATGTGTGTTTAATAAATATATAACATTTTTAAAAGATGAATAAATTCAAAATAATATTTTCAATCACTAAATATCCATAATTAAAATAAATTAATGATATTACTTAGAAAAATGAATAATCTAAATTAAATAAGTAAACACATTAATTTTTTTCGTATTATTAATTAATAGAAATGAAAACAATTAATAATGAAAAAAATTAAAAAATAATTTTTATTAAAATTTAAAATTATTGATGTAAGAAAAATATATATATTATAAGGAAAATATGAAAAATTATTAACCTTTTTAATTTTTTTAATGGTTAAAAAGTTATTATATAACTAAAAATATACATATATAAATATAAAAAACAATAAATAATTTCAATGAATATATATTACATAAAATATTAAAGGAATATATATTAAAAATTGAATAAATGATAGATAAAAAATGGGAGATATTAAAAAACAATAAATAATTTCAATTCACAAAACATATATATAATGAACATGCATAAATATGAATATACATACATGTATTATAATACCAAGAAGGTTTAAAGTATAAACTTTGTATATGATAGCATGTATGTCACACAACACCAAGAAAATATGGTATTACAATAAATTGAGAATTTTTAACAAGTATTAAAAAATCAATAAAATATATTGCATTAAATTCACATGTTACGTAGTTGGCGTGAGGTGTACACAACAAAGATCTTCTTCAATGGCTTGTATTACACACATGATCATGTTTCATTGAATAATAATGTATTATTGAAATATAATTAATTAAAATACTAATATAGAACGTAGACTTTATGAATATCATTAACTATGTTTTTAAAATATATGGATTACAAAACGAATTCACCGGTTAAAAATTATTAATAAATTAATATAAGAAACAATTAAATAATTAACGACTTTTTATATAGAAAAACATTATTGATTACCAAGCTATTTTCTAAATAAAAATAAAAATAATTATAACACCCCATGATTTCATAGTTAGTTATATTCATTAATGTAATTCAATAGTTTGCGCTACAAGCAACATCGAGTTCGAACGCACCATGACTTACCAAACTCATCATTCAAAAAGCGGTTATGAATAGTATTAACTAAATTTTGATTTTTATATACTCCATATAATATTAACATCCATAGTATGTGATTCATAGACATAATATAAGAACAAATACTATTTTTCAGATAAAGGAATTCTTTTTCTGAAAAATTAATTTTACCGCATTTTAAAGGGAATTTTTTTAAATATAATATTTGATACTATTATATATAAAGTTTGACAAAGTGAACATCCTTTTTAGAATCAGGACATAAAAATATTGTTTCAATAAATATTTGGTTTTTTTCTGAAATGTTTAATATTTTTGAATGTATTGAAAAATATTAAATTTTAATTGAAAATTAAATTTAATCAAAAAATTTTATAGTGTTAAATTACAAATTTGAATGGATTTTATTTATAATTAGATTATATTTTTATCATTTAATACAATTTAGGTCATTATATGTAATTTAACTTTTAAAATTGACATAAACACTTGTCAATCTTTGCATTGTTTTACTTTTTAAAAATACATTTTTTGATGAATAGTGAAAAACACTCTGTTACTGTTTAAAAACTGACATTTTATTTAAATAATTATTTATTTTATTTAAATTTAGTTTATGTCAAAATATATACAAAATACATATATTAGTCTAGTGTATTTAATTGGAGTCATTATATAATAAAATTATATGAATAAAATTTTATCGAAAAATTTAACGTCATTTACCCACATTTTAGGCACGTTAGAAAATTTTCCAAAAACATTATTTTACCACATATATGGATTGAATTTCAAAAATCCAAGAGACACATTTGACATCAGTACGTAAAATGTGGTTCAATAAGATGAAAATAATTTATGGTGAATAGTATCATTTTCATTTATTAACAACAGTTAAAATTAAATAGTGTAATTGAAGATAAAAATGATATTATAAATAAACTAACATATGTCCTAATTCAATTTTATAATTGTATGTCCACAAAAAACAACATTAGGAAACAAATGTGATCCTTTTGGGCCACTTTTATTAGAATAGGAAATTTATTATTATTTTATTTAAAGAAGAGTTAATGGTGTCAAATTATATGTTTAATAACCAATAAATTTTTTATATAGTGTTATACATAAGATAAATTATACAATATATATTACTTAGAATGAAAAATTTAGTTCCTACATAATTGTATTTTATTTAATTTTTCTATACATCAAATAAATAAATTTTAATATAACACAATGATGATGTAGTAATTACCTTATCAATGAAATATAAAAAATTTATATTATAAATATCAATGTATATGTAAATTTAGTCTTATGGTGAATTACACTAATTTTATATCCTAATATAACCTTTTATGGTTGATTAAATAAATTTTATTCAAAATAAATATGTTGATAGGAATTTATCGAAAATCAAATACCAAATAGTGTCAAAATTGACATACAAGATTATTTAAAACATATAATATATTATATTTTGATTTAATATTCCTTAAAATCTATGGATTATCCAATGTACATAGATAAGGTTAGATATATATATAATTAACCACTTGGTGTTCGTCTAGATTTTTATAGTATGTTTATTAACTATTTATTATAATAATAATAGAATACAAGTTAAACGTTATACTATTTGACAAAGAGTTAAATATAAAAGATATGGATAATAAGGTGACTTAATACTTTCTGAAACCTAATTTTTTAGATTTTTTTGGCCCATACACATTTTAAACTCTATATAATTACATTTTGGATGCATTAGAAACTGAATATGAATATATAATAAAATAATAATTCAAGGTTTTCCTAATGTGACCCTCACCTCTCTTATAAATGGGTACTTCCCCTTCTCTTAATTTCAGTCCTCCAAATCAATTTGGATCGGCCAAAACCTTCCCAAATATCCTCTCAACTACTATCACTACATCATAGGTGTCTTCCTTTGATCTGAAATCATACCTAATGATCCCTTTTGATCAAATCAAAAGGAAGCACCAAATGAAGATGTAGTTATTTTTTCACCTCTTTCGAAGTTAGCTTCTTTTTCCACTGACTCATTCTCTATTGTTATATAAAAAAATTATAACACCAGTAACATCAAAATAATATGATGTAACTATAAAGATGATACCACTATATTCATTTTTCTATCCATCCTATGAATAAAAGAGTTACCATACGTGTGTGCATACGACTTACCGTCTCCATGTTGTGATGTAGTAGTTATTCAACCCATCATTATATGGATGGGTATAATAATGATGTATAATTGATATAATTAATAAATATAAAATGTTAATGATTTTTTATATATGAAATAAAATCCTACTATATTCAATCTAAGCTTCAATTGAATGATATTTTCACCATTTCGTATGTACAGATTACAGTATCCACAAATGTGACGATATTCATTCTCCACCGTAAGCCTTCAAAACTAAATTTAATTTTATGATTAAAAATAAATTTAATAAATTAATATAATTTTTCATATAAATCAAATACACATGTCCATAACAAACATTACTTATGTAAAAAAACATATAACGGAAAACGAATCAGTTAACACCAGAAAAATGATACTACAAAATATTACTAAAAACGAAATATTAAAATATCATATATTATTTATTATTAATGTATGTGGTTATTTTATAATTTAATAAATATTATTAAACTATTATAAAGAAATTTAATATACCTTCGACTACAGAAATGTACAAGGTATGTTCTTTCTTATGTCACATTTAATTTGATGAGATTCCAATTGTTCATCGCTTATTTATTGAATGTGGTGTATTGTGTACTGCCGTTTGATATATATTATCATGATTGTATTTATATTCATGTTATTATATGATTCATTTTTTAGTTATTAATATTTGGTCATATGAATTGATTTTTTATAACGTGTTATAAGGTTTTCATCTCACTTTTTCCCCTTGAGATTCATGTTATATTTTCCACTCTTAACTATTGTGTTTTGTATGTACACCCCATGATTGTTTTCCTTTGATTAATATACATTAATTTATGGGTATATAAATCATTATAATATGATAATTCAGGAATGGGTTTTTTGTTTCTAATGATACCAAATAGATAAAGGAATTTCAAATTTCAGTTTCCACTCATTCGGTTTTACGCAAAGTTCATTGATTATATTACTCCAAGATTATGTGCGAAATCACTATTTATTTACTTATGTAGTAACATCCACTCCTATTTTGGTGGATAAAATTTTGAAAAACTCAATAAATACATTTATAGATTCTCAAGTCATCAACATGAACTGGATAAGAATAATTTTAACTCAATTTATATTCATTGAGTTAAACATCCAAGCCATTGGTGTTGTTTTTACAAGAATATGTGTGAATTTCATCTGATTTATTTAAAAAAAATATCCAATAATATTGAGTGTATTTATATTTTTAACGCATTATTATTTCATTGAATTTTTCGTTAACCTTTGGATACAATCAATATAAGGGATTTCATATCAACTTACATTCCATTGAGACTTCTTTGTATCTATGCTCCAATTAACATTTATTTGGGTTATATACTATAATCTGACATGGTATATCATGAATCCTTTTATTATAATGATATTATAATTTTTTTAATTTAATTCCTCAATAAGTTGTATTCATGATTCTCCCATTAAGTTAATAACTCTTTATGTAAAATAATATTTTAAATGCTTTCAGGATTTATTCTTCTAAATCCTTTTCGTAAATGTCCATATTTAAAAAAAAAAGTATTTATGTATTAATTTATATGGACTTGAATATTTTGAAATTAAAATTCCATATAATATTTCAATGTGGCATGGGACAGATTTATTCAAAATTCTATTTTAAATAACATCTATGATAAATAGTGTGACTTTTAAATATATGGAAGAAAAATGGAATATTTCCCTCAAATCATTTTACTGAAAATTTTCATCTATTACAATATCCATCATTATATTTTATTATTTATTGTGGTTGATTTATTATAATACAATCTTCTATATTGTATTTAACGTGTAATGTTTGACAATGGATTTGCTATTTTTATGCCGTTCAGGGTTTTTTGTTAAAGTATTGACGTGTCATATGATAGTTTTAATAAGAATATTTAGATTATGCTTCACCCAGTTCATATAATGAAGAAATTTTACATAATAAGTGACAGTTGGATCCCACTATTACTCCTGGATGCATCAGTATGTCTCATGAGACAAACTAGTTAATTGGCACTAGGCCATGACAAAATCATATTTGTAGTCTTGGAACGAGTCATTGAATATGTGGTTATGATGTCCGAAATTAGGAATTCCCTCAATTTTAAATTGGATATTGATATTACATATTATTTTTATACTAGAAAAATATCCATGTGAATATGTAAATGGAATTATTTGATTTATCATTCCCATATTATACTGACGCTTAGGTTTAAAAGGATTTCATTTTAGTATTATACATTTCCTTAAATTTTTATTATTATTTTATATAGTTTTTTTTATATTGTTGTCCTTACTGAGCATCAGAGATCACTCATTTCATATGTTTTATTTTTTCCATGATGTAACAAAGTATTTTTCGATATACCTTCTCAAATAGTAAATGGATATAAGAGTGTTCAATGGGGACATAATGTTTTTTTTATTTCATGATGAACTGTAAAACATATGTATTAATCTTGTACGTCGTATGCTCCTAAAATGATCAGTATTTCGAGACATGATTCCATGTATCAGGCCAATGTTATATAATAATTCATCGATTCTGGGTAACTGGGGTCAGGGAGTTCTAGATGGTATCAGAGGAATTTTATTACAATCCTTGGAAGCTAGATATACAAAAACGTTGATTATTAAACCCTTCCCTAAGATATACATTGAGTATAAGCATAGATAAACAACAAAAAATATTGTTATGTAAATATTATGTGTGTTTTCCAAGAAATATATCCCATTATATATACGAGTATGTAGAGGCATCTCTGGTACATAGGTGTCGAGGAGTGAAAACTCCAACAAGGAGTTTCGGGCATGGACTAGGGTATCCTAATACATGACATCGGAACATGCTGAACCCATGGTTATGAAACTCCCATGGGATATACATATGATAAATCGCTTTTTTACCAACTAATTTCAAGTATTTAAATATAATTTGAGAATAAATAACCCTTGTAAATCTTATGCTGTTTTAGATTGAAAATAATGTGTCATGATATTTTCTAAAAGATTTTATTTCTCACAACATGCTTTCTTGTGTTAGTCAATGTCTGGATTTTGTTGAAATCTTAGTAATATTGATCATGATGTACATGGTTTTAATAGTGGTGGAAATGAGAAATGAAATGTAATGTTGATATGCATAAAAGATATCGTTTTCATCATAAATATTTTTACAAAAATATAATAAACAACAAATATGTTAACCAATTCCCAAACTCAACAATGAAGAGAAAGGTAGTGAATAATAAGGGATCCCAAAGTGGAAACTATGGAGAAATGATATCTCAATTTCCATAATGCTAGATATGTGGATGTACACACCCATGAAAGTGTCTCAATGGAAAAAATAAATGAATTATGTGTGGGAAAGAAGGACAAAGATTAATGAATTGTTGAGGAAAAATGAAGAGTAATATTGAAGCAAACTAAAATATCATATGAATCCAATTATAGTAATTTTCCATAAATTTAAAGGAGCTTGGATTTACCTCAGAAAATTCTTTATTCTATAGGATAAATTCTATTACAAGAAACAACCAATGTTGTTACAAATGGATGGAGATATGTTTTAAATTACGGGATTAAATTTGGAAGACTGTTATATTTTATATGTAACCATGTAGTTTGTTACGTGAAAATTCAATTTGAGGATGAATTATATTTTCTATTTTGGATATTGTTATAAAGAACCATTTGGGTTTATATAAACCTTGAATTTTAGGCAATTACAATTTATAGATATTTGGGAAGAAAATGTGAGGTATTAGGTAAAAATTTTGGTAATATTATGTTATGGATTTTTTAGGAATTTATATCATTTTTGGAATGTTATAAAATATATTTTTTGAAAAATGACAACACGAAGTTCGTGTGATAACATGTAACATCGGACAATGCCGTGGAAATTGAACCCACAACCATAGTGCGATTGAGATTTATCGCCTACCACTGCAGTACGTGAATTCCCTAGTTAGTGTAAAAAATTCATTTTAGTTAAATGATTTTATTAATAAATAATAAGTTGATTTGGAGTCATATGTCCTATCAAATGTATATATGTAGTATAGGAAATTTTTTTGGTGATTAATTAATAAATGTTATTTTGGATGATGTCCGCTCTTTTGGGAACACTATATGTCTATTAAAAATAGAATACTATGGGATTTCATTTTAGGAGTAATTGCATATTTATATCTATGTTTTTTATGGATTTTTAGCGATTTGGAATTTTTATAGAAATGAATAACATATCATAGAGAATGTGTTATTAGGTTAATTACTTTTATGTTTGTGTCATTAATAGTAGTTTATGTTATTTTGATATACAATTTAACATGGAAAACTACGTAATCAAATTATTCTACTTTTTTGTTTAAATCATTTTTTGGATTATTTTGAATGTTTTATTGGGAATTTTTTATTTAATAGAATTTCTTGGAATTTGGATATTGTGGGTTTAAATTTTTTAATTATGATTTGTATTTCATTCTCTAATGGATTATCCATTTTGGAGATCATATGATCTTATACCAGCCATTTTGGTTTTGGTTAATATCTAATGACAAGGGAAATGAATAGGTTATCCTTTTTGGATCTTGTGATTCTTTAGAAGTTGATTCTAGATATTTAGGTGTCACCAAGTCATCTTGAATACTAATCATTTTAGATAATATGATTCTATGATAAATATTTATTAGTGGATGAAATTCTACAAAGTATGTATATATATCTCTTTTTGTTTATATTAAATCTCATAAATAAATTTCTCAACATTGTGAAATGGAACTTAAATAAAAAAACATTCTCTGTTCACTTTTTCTAATGGGAAACTAATGACCCTTTATCCCATCACATGTTTGTGATTTTTTTGATAACATTCTCTTCATCATGGATTATGCACACATTTGACATCAGTACGTAAAATGTGTTTCAATAAGATGAAAATAATTTATGGTGAATAGTATCATTTTCATTTATTAACAACAGTTAAAATTAAATAGTGTAATTGAAGATAAAAATGATATTATAAATAAACTAACATATGTCCTAATTCAATTTTATAATTGTATGTCCACAAAAAACAACATTAGGAAACAAATGTGATCCTTTTGGGCCACTTTTATTAGAATAGGAAATTTATTATTATTTTATTTAAAGAAGAGTTAATGGTGTCAAATTATATGTTTAATAACCAATAAATTTTTTATATAGTGTTATACATAAGATAAATTATACAATATATATTACTTAGAATGAAAAATTTAGTTCCTACATAATTGTATTTTATTTAATTTTTCTATACATCAAATAAATAAATTTAAATATAACACAATGATGATGTAGTAATTACCTTATCAATGAAATATAAAAAATTTATATTATAAATATCAATGTATATGTAAATTTAGTCTTATGGTGAATTACACTAATTTTATATCCTAATATAACCTTTTATGGTTGATTAAATAAATTTTATTCAAAATAAATATGTTGATAGGAATTTATCGAAAATCAAATACCAAATAGTGTCAAAATTGACATACAAGATTATTTAAAACATATAATATATTATATTTTGATTTAATATTCCTTAAAATCTATGGATTATCCAATGTACATAGATAAGGTTAGATATATATATAATTAACCACTTGGTGTTCGTCTAGATTTTTATAGTATGTTTATTAACTATTTATTATAATAATAATAGAATACAAGTTAAACGTTATACTATTTGACAAAGAGTTAAATATAAAAGATATGGATAATAAGGTGACTTAATACTTTCTGAAACCTAATTTTTTAGATTTTTTTGGCCCATACACATTTTAAACTATATATAATTACATTTTGGATGCATTAGAAACTGAATATGAATATATAATAAAATAATAATTCAAGGTTTTCCTAATGTGACCCTCACCTCTCTTATAAATGGGTACTTCCCCTTCTCTTAATTTCAGTCCTCCAAATCAATTTGGATCGGCCAAAACCTTCCCAAATATCCTCTCAACTACTATCACTACATCATAGGTGTCTTCCTTTGATCTGAAATCATACCTAATGATCCCTTTTGATCAAATCAAAAGGAAGCACCAAATGAAGATGTAGTTATTTTTTCACCTCTTTCGAAGTTAGCTTCTTTTTCCACTGACTCATTCTCTATTGTTATATAAAAAAATTATAACACCAGTAACATCAAAATAATATTATGTAACTATAAAGATGATACCACTATATTCATTTTTCTATCCATCCTATGAATAAAAGAGTTACCATACGTGTGTGCATACGACTTACCGTCTCCATGTTGTGATGTAGTAGTTATTCAACCCATCATTATATGGATGGGTATAATAATGATGTATAATTGATATAATTAATAAATATAAAATGTTAATGATTTTTTATATATGAAATAAAATCCTACTATATTCAATCTAAGCTTCAATTGAATGATATTTTCACCATTTCGTATGTACAGATTACAGTATCCACAAATGTGACGATATTCATTCTCCACCGTAAGCCTTCAAAACTAAATTTAATTTTATGATTAAAAATAAATTTAATAAATTAATATAATTTTTCATATAAATCAAATACACATGTCCATAACAAACATTACTTATGTAAAAAAACATATAAAGGAAAACGAATTAGTTAACACCAGAAAAATGATACTACAAAATATTACTAAAAACGAAATATTAAAATATCATATATTATTTATTATTAATGTATGTGGTTATTTTATAATTTAATAAATATTATTAAACTATTATAAAGAAATTTAATATACCTTCGACTATAGAAATGTACAAGGTATGTTCTTTCTTATGTCACATTTAATTTGATGAGATTCCAATTGTTCATCGCTTATTTATTGAATGTGGTGTATTGTGTACTGCCGTTTGATATATATTATCATGATTGTATTTATATTCATGTTATTATATGATTCATTTTTTAGTTATTAATATTTGGTCATATGAATTGATTTTTTATAACGTGTTATAAGGTTTTCATCTCACTTTTTCCCCTTGAGATTCATGTTATATTTTCCACTCTTAACTATTGTGTTTTGTATGTACACCCCATGATTGTTTTCCTTTGATTAATATACATTAATTTATGGGTATATAAATCATTATAATATGATAATTCAGGAATGGGTTTTTTGTTTCTAATGATACCAAATAGATAAAGGAATTTCAAATTTCAGTTTCCACTCATTCGGTTTTACGCAAAGTTCATTGATTATATTACTCCAAGATTATGTGCGAAATCACTATTTATTTACTTATGTAGTAACATCCACTCCTATTTTGGTGGATAAAATTTTGAAAAACTCAATAAATACATTTATAGATTCTCAAGTCATCAACATGAACTGGATAAGAATAATTTTAACTCAATTTATATTCATTGAGTTAAACATCCAAGCCATTGGTGTTGTTTTTACAAGAATATGTGTGAATTTCATCTGATTTATTTAAAAAAAATATCCAATAATATTGAGTGTATTTATATTTTTAACGCATTATTATTTCATTGAATTTTTCGTTAACCTTTGGATACAATCAATATAAGGGATTTCATATCAACTTACATTCCATTGAGACTTCTTTGTATCTATGCTCCAATTAACATTTATTTGGGTTATATACTATAATCTGACATGGTATATCATGAATCCTTTTATTATAATGATATTATAATTTTTTTAATTTAATTCCTCAATAAGTTGTATTCATGATTCTCCCATTAAGTTAATAACTCTTTATGTAAAATAATATTTTAAATGCTTTCAGGATTTATTCTTCTAAATCCTTTTCGTAAATGTCCATATTTAAAAAAAAAAGTATTTATGTATTAATTTATATGGACTTGAATATTTTGAAATTAAAATTCCATATAATATTTCAATGTGGCATGGGACAGATTTATTCAAAATTCTATTTTAAATAACATCTATGATAAATAGTGTGACTTTTAAATATATGGAAGAAAAATGGAATATTTCCCTCAAATCATTTTACTGAAAATTTTCATCTATTACAATATCCATCATTATATTTTATTATTTATTGTGGTTGATTTATTATAATACAATCTTCTATATTGTATTGAACGTGTAATGTTTGACAATGGATTTGCTATTTTTATGCCGTTCAGGGTTTTTTGTTAAAGTATTGACGTGTCATATGATAGTTTTAATAAAAATATTTAGATTATGCTTCACCCAGTTCATATAATGAAGAAATTTTACATAATAAGTGACAGTTGGATCCCACTATTACTCCTGGATGCATCAGTATGTCTCATGAGACAAACTAGTTAATTGGCACTAGGCCATGACAAAATCATATTTGTAGTCTTGGAACGAGTCATTGAATATGTGGTTATGATGTCCGAAATTAGGAATTCCCTCAATTTTAAATTGGATATTGATATTACATATTATTTTTACACTAGAAAAATATCCATGTGAATATGTAAATGGAATTATTTGATTTATCATTCCCATATTATACTGACGCTTAGGTTTAAAAGGATTTCATTTTAGTATTATACATTTCCTTAAATTTTTATTATTATTTTATATAGTTTTTTTTATATTGTTGTCCTTACTGAGCATCAGAGATCACTCATTTCATATGTTTTATTTTTTCCATGATGTAACAAAGTATTTTTCGATATACCTTCTCAAATAGTAAATGGATATAAGAGTGTTCAATGGGGACATAATGTTTTTTTTATTTCATGATGAACTGTAAAACATATGTATTAATCTTGTACGTCGTATGCTCCTAAAATGATCAGTATTTCGAGACATGATTCCATGTATCAGGCCAATGTTATATAATAATTCATCGATTCTGGGTAACAGGGGTCAGGGCGTTCTAGATGGTATCAGAGGAATTTTATTACAATCCTTGGAAGCTAGATATACAAAAACGTTGATTATTAAACCCTTCCCTAAGATATACATTGAGTATAAGCATAGATAAACAACAAAAAATATTGTTATGTAAATATTATGTGTGTTTTCCAAGAAATATATCCCATTATATATACGAGTATGTAGAGGCATCTCTGGTACATAGGTGTCGAGGAGTGAAAACTCCAACAAGGAGTTTCGGGCATGGACCAGGGTATCCTAATACATGACATCGGAACATGCTGAACCCATGGTTATGAAACTCCCATGGGATATACATATGATAAATCGCTTTTTTACCAACTAATTTCAAGTATTTAAATATAATTTGAGAATAAATAACCCTTGTAAATCTTATGCTGTTTTAGATTGAAAATAATGTGTCATGATATTTTCTAAAAGATTTTATTTCTCACAACATGCTTTCTTGTGTTAGTCAATGTCTGGATTCTGTTGAATTCTTAGTAATATTGATCATGATGTACATGGTTTTAATAGTGGTGGAAATGAGAAATGAAATGTAATGTTGATATGCATAAAAGATATCGTTTTCATCATAAATATTTTTACAAAAATATAATAAACAACAAATATGTTAACCAATTCCCAAACTCAACAATGAAGAGAAAGGTAGTGAATAATAAGGGATCCCAAAGTGGAAACTATGGAGAAATGATATCTCAATTTCCATAATGCTAGATATGTGGATGTACACACCCATGAAAGTGTCTCAATGGAAAAAATAAATGAATTATGTGTGGGAAAGAAGGACAAAGATTAATGAATTGTTGAGGAAAAATGAAGAGTAATATTGAAGCAAACTAAAATATCATATGAATCCAATTATAGTAATTTTCCATAAATTTAAAGGAGATTGGATTTACCTCAGAAAATTCTTTATTCTATAGGATAAATTCTATTACAAGAAACAACCAATGTTGTTACAAATGGATGGAGATATGTTTTAAATTACGGGATTAAATTTGGAAGACTGTTATATTTTATATGTAACCATGTAGTTTGTTACGTGAAAATTCAATTTGAGGATGAATTATATTTTCTATTTTGGATATTGTTATAAAGAACCATTTGGGTTTATATAAACCTTGAATTTTAGGCAATTACAATTTATAGATATTTGGGAAGAAAATGTGAGGTATTAGGTAAAAATTTTGGTAATATTATGTTATGGATTTTTTAGGAATTTATATCATTTTTGGAATGTTATAAAATATATTTTTTGAAAAATGACAACACGAAGTTCGTGTGATAACATGTAACATCGGACAATGCCGTGGAAATTGAACCCACAACCATAGTGCGATTGAGATTTATCGCCTACCACTGCAGTACGTGAATTCCCTAGTTAGTGTAAAAAATTCATTTTAGTTAAATGATTTTATTAATAAATAATAAGTTGATTTGGAGTCATATGTCTTATCAAATGTATATATGTAGTATAGGAAATTTTTTTGGTGATTAATTAATAAATGTTATTTTGGATGATGTCCGCTCTTTTGGGAACACTATATGTCTATTAAAAATAGAATACTATGGGATTTCATTTTAGGAGTAATTGCATATTTATATCTATGTTTTTTATGGATTTTTAGCGATTTGGAATTTTTATTGAAATGAATAACATATCATAGAGAATGTGTTATTAGGTTAATTACTTTTATGTTTGTGTCATTAATAGTAGTTTATGTTATTTTGATATACAATTTAACATGGAAAACTACGTAATCAAATTATTCTACTTTTTTGTTTAAATCATTTTTTGGATTATTTTGAATGTTTTATTGGGAATTTTTTATTTAATAGAATTTCTTGGAATTTGGATATTGTGGGTTTAAATTTTTTAATTATGATTTGTATTTCATTCTCTAATGGATTATCCATTTTGGAGATCATATGATCTTATACCAGCCATTTTGGTTTTGGTTAATATCTAATGACAAGGGAAATGAATAGGTTATCCTTTTTGGATCTTGTGATTCTTTAGAAGTTGATTCTAGATATTTAGGTGTCACCAAGTCATCTTGAATACTAATCATTTTAGATAATATGATTCTATGATAAATATTTATTAGTGGATGAAATTCTACAAAGTATGTATATATATCTCTTTTTGTTTATATTAAATCTCATAAATAAATTTCTCAACATTGTGAAATGGAACTTAAATAAAAAAACATTCTCTGTTCACTTTTTCTAATGGGAAACTAATGACCCTTTATCCCATCACATGTTTGTGATTTTTTTGATAACATTCTCTTCATCATGGATTATGCACACATCATCAGTAGAAGACAATTATTTTATCTTCCATTTCCATGTTTTCCATCATGAAATCCAAGTATGGGTAATCTCTGGTGACCTTTTTTACTTCTCATTCCTTCTTTTAATGTGATAGTTTTATTGACTCTTTTTCATATGTGGGTCATTCAATGAATTTCCCATCACCAATTTTAAAATTGTGAGGACAAAATTTTTAAATTGGGGGAAATGTACCACCCCACGATTTTATAGTATGTTATTTTCATTAATATAATTCATTATCTTGCGCTACACACAACACGGAGTTCGAGTACACCACGACATAAAAAACTAGCTGTTCAAAAATCAGTTATGAATAATAATAACTATGTATTGGATTTTATATACTATATACTATATTGACATCAAAAAAAATCAATTTTTTAGATAGTGGGATTAATTTTAAAAAAATGAAATTTTACTGCCTTTTAATTTCCATTTTTTAATCCAATATTTGACACTTTTATATATCAATTTTGAGAAAATTAAATTATTTTTTAGAATCAGGATATAAAAATTAGTTTTTATAAATTGTTGGTGTTTATCTGAAAACTTATGTATTTCAGTGAAGAGTGAAAAATACAAAATTTTAAGTGATAACAACTTATTTAAAAAAACTGTTATACTGTTCTATTACACATTTTAATGGATTATATGTAAAATTTTATTATATTTTTATCATTTAATAAAATTTTGGTCATTATATGTAATTTCACATTTAAATTTTACCTAAAAATATTTCAATATTTTGACATATTTTAATTATTAAAAACCCGATTTTTTGGATTTGAAAATAGATATTATTTATAAATTAATAAAAGAAAAATATATTTTTATAATTTGGTGAAAAACAATACATTTTTGGATTTGGAATATCAATATTAAATTAGGGTAATTTTTTTTATTTTTCTGAAAACCTTTTATTTTTAATGAATACTGGAAAACATTGCGTTATTGTTTAAAATGCGTTGTGTATTTAAATATTTATTAATTTTATTTAAATAAATTTTATTTAAAAATAGATACAAAATACCTGAATTATTTCAATTTAATTCATTAAATAATTTTTCAAATAAAAAAAGATGTATAAAATTTTATTGAAAATTTTTACATCTTTTACCCACCTTTTAGGAACATTAGAAAATTTTCATAAGAGGAAATTTTAAAACATCTATGGATTTAATTTCAAAAATCATAGAGAAATGGTTGAAATCAGTATGTAAGTGTGACTTAGTAAGATAAAAATAATTTTCGGTGAATAATAACTATTACCTTTAATTTACCATGGTTAAAAGTAAATAGAGTAAATAAATATAGAAATGAAATAATAGTTACCCAAACACTTGACCTAATTTTACTGTATAAGATTATTTCGACCAAAACTAACCTTAGGAATAAAATATTATCCTTTTGGTCAACTTGTATTAGATTATAAAATTTGTTATTATTTTATTTAAAGAAGAGTTAAAAGTGATAAATTCAATGTTTAACAACTAAAATATTTGTAATATAGGGTTATACATAAGATAAATTCGACTATAAATATTCATTAAAAAGTTAAAAAAAATTATACATATTTTTATATTATTTATAAATTTTATGAAAAAAATAATTAAATTTAATTACGACACAATGATGAAGTTGTTATTGCGTTATTAAATAAATATTAAAATAAATTATATTATAAATATCCAAATGAGTGTAAATTGAGACTTATGATGTAATAAAATAATTTTCTAGGTTAATATATCATGTTAGGGTGGAATATGTAAATTTAATTCTATGTAACCAAGTTGTTAGGACTATATCAAAAATCAAATATCAATTAGTGTCAAAATTGACATAAATTAGTTTTTTAAACTAACACTATATTATTAATTAGTTTCATATTCCAATAAATATAGTGTTTGTCAAAATTACATAGATAAGGTTAGATATATATCAATAATTAACCTCTTGGAGTTATTTTGTTTTTGTATAGAATTTTTATGAACCAATAATTATAATAATACAAGAATACATGGTAACAGTTAATCAATTAAACTAAGAGTCAAATATAAAAGATATGTTTAACATGGTGTCCTAAAAATTTATAAAACCTATTGGTTGGAAGGTTTTAGAACCATCCCCACCTTATCCTAGAAATAAATCCATTTGGATCCATTAGAAACTGAACATTTGTTTATAATAAAATAATATTTCATCGTTTTCCTAAAGTGACCCTCACCCCTCTTATAAAGCCAACCTATGGAGCCCTTTTTATCAAATCCAAAGGAAGTACTCGAAGAAGAGTTAATAATTTCATCACCTATCTCAATGTTATCTTTTTTCCACATCATCATTCATTGATGATCCATATAAAAATAATAACTCATGTACCTTCTAAATACAGTGATGTTATTATAAATATGGTTCAAATATATTCATTATTCTATCCATCCTATTAATTACAATGTAACCATATATGTGTACGTATGGCATACCATCTCCACATCATGTTGGAGTTTTTATTCAAAACTTCATTATTTGGATTGGTATAATAATGATTTATAATTTATGTAAATAATAAATTTAACATTTTAATGACTCTTTAAATATGATATAAAATCCAACTATATACGATCTCACCTTTAATTAAATGATATTGTGGCTCATGTGTACGTAGATATTACCATCTCAAGGAATCTGATGAGATTCATTACACATAATAACCATTAAAGAATAATTTTCATTTTATGATTAAGATTAATTTTTAAAAAAATCATTAAATTCTGTATATGAATCATATAAATCCTATACATAATAATCATGACTTATGTGAAAACAATATAAAGTAAAATGAATCAGTTAACACCCAAAAAGATGATAATAGTTATAAGGCCCCAGCCTTAAACCTTAATTAATATTGAATTAAATGAATAATTCACATTGAGGATCCTTTTAGGTTTAGAGTTTTAGAGAATTAGGTCATAACTATTACATCTCAAAAGATTACGTAGTAGACACTTCTACTAAGATTACAAAAAATAAAAAAATAGTTAAAAAGAAACATGACTAGTTCCATTTTTTAGACAGCATGTCTTTCCATGATCGCATCCTCGACCCTATTAATCTTTAGGTCTAGTGGGAAACATTTCAAAAGCATGGGATGAGCATAAAAATCCCCGTAAAGGATACACAAAGAAGAAAAAATGATAGTTTTTCAAAACAACAAGTATACCATGAATACTTTACCAAAGTAATACATTTCACCTTTAAGAAGAAGTAAAAACACTTCACTGACTAAAAGACCACTACATACCCTTTTGTAACCAAATGATTAACATAAAACCCATATAAAGAACACATAATATATAAAGGTAACTTGGAAAATAAACATACTTAAATGGAATAACCATACGGTCGATTTCCACACATACTTAATGGAATAGCCATACGGCCTACTTCTGTACCCAATGCAATGGAGGTTATAATGTAACCACCCGTCCTGGTATTCACGGCACCACCCGTTATATGGTTTATCACGTAACCACGCAAAAAATGTCCAACTACCATTACAAAATCACAATACATAAACCAATTATAATTGAAAGAAAATATTTCCATATTTCAATAAAAATATATCACTTAAATAAATTGACATAACAAATCCATTATCAAAACCATTTTCAATACCAAAATACATAAATGAGTATATGGTATTTATTTACTTTTTAAAAATCTTATAGCTTGTTGTGGAATCAAAAGATCAAATAATAGTTGTGGTGGAAGAAAGTTCATTGTCACCGCGTACGTTAAAAGAAACATACTTTTTGTTGTTTAGTAAAATGATTTGTATAAAAAAGATTCCTTTTGAATAAAATTAAACTTCTAAAGGGGTTTATACACTGTATAAATAAAGTTGTGTATAAAAAAATATGCCTCAATGAAAATAGATTGAGACGAAGTCCCTTACAAAGACGGTATCCTTAGATTAAGGATAAATCAATTACATAATTATTTGTGAAAAATGAATACAACAAATATAAGTGGATATGAAGTGTAAAAAATCAGATTTCATTCACACATATTCATAGAATGAAATATTCAAGGAGTACAGGTTTACCCCAATGAATCAAAATTGGGTTAAGAAGTTCCCTTGCAAAAATTCGACAGCCTAACGGTGTCACTTCAAAATTCAGAAAATGAGTTGATGAGAGATAAAAATGTTATCTAATCAATTGGAAATAAAATTTACATAAATAAGGTTATAAAAGAACATATCCCAACATAATAGTATGTGAATTAAAATACATAACCAAAGAATACTTTTAGAAAGAGGAGGTTGAATGGTTCCCTTACCGACTTGGGTAACATTCGAAAGTACACCCCACAGAATAAGGGTCAAACAATGGAGATGTAAATACCAATAAACGAAAGTATATTACACAAAGTGTAGAATAATGGGCAGTAAATACACCACTCAAAGGAATTGGTGGAAAACATAGTATAAATGTCACAGGAATAAAAGTGAGATGAAAAATCCCTTAAAAACACTTGGCAGCCTAACGACGCCAATTAAAACATCCAAAAAGGGTTTTATGAGATCAAATAGGGTATCTCATCATATGAACATAAAATTTAAAGTAATAGTAATATAAAATAACATCCCCAGACATAAGAAAGATGATCTTAAAATAAATGACATAAAAGAAAGTGCTTAAAAAGAAAGAGAGAGGTAGGATCCCTTACCTCAAGTCTGACTTGTCATGTTTGTTTCATCATATTCCAGAATAATAGACTTTGTTCAATTTATAATATCTTAAGGAAATCTTTTAAATATTATTATTCAGTTCATATCACATATTATAATGTTATAACAATTGGTTAATAATGTGAGTTCATATGAGATGTTTTTTTCAATGTTTGGTACATGAGTCAAAAATGAATTTCTTTGAAAATGATTGTCCGTGTTGTTATAAGTAAATAATCTCCATAATAGTATTAATGATTTAAATATCATATATATCCAGTACATATTCATTTTATAATACTCTATAACATTTGGAGATAAAAAGAAATGAAATGCACCGTTCATGGAGACGGTAGGCCGTACGTACGCATGAACACTACATTCATTTATTTGTCATATTAATGGAATTAAAAATAATTGAGAGTTATATATATTATAATAATAGTATAATATATACGTTATATAGGTCACATATGTTCATTAATTTCATTCTTTATACATTCCATGTATTTCATGAACGAGTCACATCACTTGAGGGGGTGGTAGTTCACACTTCCTCGTATGAAATTATCGCATTTGCACAACATGAAAAGCATATAGGAATGTTTTAAATATAAAATTCAGAAGCATATAGAAAAAATAAATACCACATATATCATATATAAAACATAGTGACATCATTATGGCCACCATTAAAGGTGTTAAGATAAGATTGAACAATCATCCTTTCATGAGGTAGAAATCTGCCATCAACAGAAACAGTATGTTCATTAACCGTTAGACGAAGGTGTGTGTAAGTGTATCTTGAATCCTTCACATAACATCATCCTAGTATATTTATGATACTTTTTTTTGTAACAGAAGAAAGTAATAAAAATAATTTATAGGGTTGGAGAAGAAAAATAATACAAAAGAACAAAAGGAAAGACATTACATTTATATCGGGTAACTCTTTTTGATTTGAGCTCAATGGATTCCTTGGAAAGGATTCATTCCATAGGTGACGCTACAATTATTAAGGGAGGGGTGTGGAGAGATGAAATGGAAAGGGGATGGCCGAGAGAAATGCTTGAGAGGTGTGGGTAATGTGGTAGAGGTGGGGGCCTTTTATAAGAGGAGAGGAGGGGCACTCTTGAAATGTTATAATCTTTTACTTTATTATAAAATTCTTTACGGATTTTAAAGGTTCCAACATTATATATTTAGAGTATAAGGTGATAAGAGTACTAAATACACCCATACAATATCTTTTTGACAAGTGTAGGTATTAGATTTTACATTATCTTTTCATTTTATTTAAATCATTAAACAATGAGGTAATTGCGGCATCATCATGGTGTCATAAATAATTTAATTTATTTAATGTCTAAAAATTATTAAAAAATATATCATGATGTAGGAAATATTTTTAGATATCTAATGAATATTTATAGTAAAGAATATTAATTGTATAATCCCAAGTAAAATTTGTTTTAGAAAAACAACACATGTTTGTGACATTTTAATTTTAACTTTAAATAAAAAGTTATTAATGTAATTTTCTAACCATAGTGGCTCCATGGGGTCCCCAAGTTGACAAATGGATTGCCTTGGTCGGCCATGACTCATAAAATAATGGTAGGACATGTGTCAAGGTCATTTCATATTATTAAAACATTATTTTTTCCTTAATTAACATTAATCACTTCTAGTCGAGATTAAAAACATAAAGGTTACTATTCACAAAAAAAATTATTTTAATCCCATTGAACCACATTTTACATCATAATTACAACCATGTATTTTGGATTTATAAAAATCAAATCACAGAAGTGGTAAGGATTCATTTAAATGAAAAATCAGTTTTTAAACTACCACTTAGGGGTTTCAATATTCATTTAAAATTATAGTTTTTCAGAAATATTACAAAAATTCACCCTAAGATATATATGATATTCCGAATTCAAAAATGATGTCTATTTTAAAAAATTAAAAACAGATAACTTGAAATAATTAATTTAATAATTAAATCTCGTTGTCTAAACAAATAACATGTTTTTAAGAAACAATATCTATTAAAAGGTTGACAATAGTTTAAGTCCAATTTCAAAGTGAAATTAATTCTAATGACCAGTATTGGATTAAATGGTAAAAATATATTCTAATTTCTCTGTAAAACAAATACAAAACATAAGATAATCATATAAATAAAATAAAATCAAATGAGGTTTTGAATTAAAATACAACAATTTTTACTATTCATTAAAAAATGAACTTTCTAGGAAAAATAGAAAAAATTTACACAATGTAAATTTTGATGTCCCAATTCTAAAAAAGAATTTTATTTTATCAAATATAACACATTAAATTTTCAAAAAGTGTATTTAAAAGAGGTTCTTCATTAAAAGGCGGTTAAACGACCTTTTAAATAATATTGGAATGTTTATGCTTAAAATTGGATTCATTCGCATTTTTAATCCTCTAACATTTATTTTAAAAAGTAAACATATTTGAAAAACATATATAATCATTTTGTAGTTAGTTTCGTTCTTTCCCTCCATTAAAATTGCTAGGTGTTAACTACCATTTAAAATAATATTATTTTATTATTAGAGTGCAACATACGATTTCAAAGGAACTTGTTTTTGTGTATTGGGTATGCCATCGAGCATAGAGTTACCTTTCAAGTAATATTAATTTTTTTTCACAAATAGGGATAAATATAAAAATTTCATATTATCTATTTACTTCGGGTGTCACATCCTTCCCCACTTTTGGGAATTACATCCTTACAATTTTAAAATTGGGCTCAGAAACATCATTGAATGTCCCACATCAGAACAAGAGTCGGTAAAAAAATCACTTTAAAAGAAAGAAAGGGAAGTATAGTGGTCACCCAAGATATCCCATACTTGGATTCCACGTACGAAAACATGGATATGGAATAACAAGAAAAGGGTCATGTTCTGAGGGAGATTGATAGAAAACATGTTTAGGATAAAGTTAACCACAAGAAAAATACAAACTTTTGGTGGGTTAAATGGTATTCGATTCCCCAGAAGGAAAAAATAACGGATAACATTTTTTTATGATACTTTTGATTGGGGAATTTATTTTTGATCTTAAGGAAACATACTTACATGTCATTTTGACATTCAACTTTTAATAGATTTCTTACACAAACTCATACATTCCCAAAATGATAAGTATTTAGGACGTCTTTTTCACATTAAGAGTATTTTAATGAACATATAGAGAATTACCTAATCCACAAATGAGAACTATATACTTCACATGTCTTCAGACATTAACCAAAACCAAAACCAAAAAGGTTAGTTCATGATCAGACAATCGAGAAAAGGATAACCCTTTATAAAAAGAAAATCTATTCTTAATCTCCAAAAAATTTCAATCAAAACCCAATGTTCAATGAAGACCATAAGTAAACCAAACTAAGATTGACAACCAAATATTTGAAGGATTTAATCACATAGTCTTCCATGTTAAATCATATCATTTATCTCCAAACAACATCATATGCTCTTATAGTCTCGTATTGAAAAGTAATTAACCTAATCACATATCCTCTATGATAGGTTAATAATTTCCATAGATAACCCAAAATAAACTTACTCATAATTCATAAAATCATCTAACTAAAAATAATTAGTCAAACTAACCAGGGACTATACATAGTCTAGTGGTAGGTGATAAATACTAGTCACACTTTGGTTGTAGGTTTGATTCTCGTAGCTTTGTCCGACGCGACGGGTTGTCACACGGTCTGTGTGTTGTCCTTTTTCCAAAATATATAATTCTCTAATCTTTCCCCAAAAAGAGATAAAATCATCAAAAATAACCATAGCATAATTTAACATCAAATTTATCTCATGCCTTTAACTTTCCATCATATCATATAGTAACCCATAATTACCTCAAAAGTAAGGATCATATAAACCCAAATGGTTCTTTATAACTATGTCCACAAAAGAACATATAACTATTCCTTGAACAAAATTTTCATATATCAAACATCAGGGTTACACATACTATAAAAAGTCTTCTAATGTAACCCCATCATCAAAAGAGACTTAATACTCTTAATAATTTCACCATAACTCTTTAATCCCTTATAAGTTGACATCTTACTCATTCAATATTCTTCATGATCCATTAACCATTCCTTTCCAACATATTCTGTAATACCTATTTACTACAAACAAAATCATGAATAATATCCAATGATTACAAAATAGGAAAACAAATGTTATGAAATAATCCATACCTTTGATTGGTCATTTCTATTTTCTTCATCCTCAATCGTAGTGGCATTAGGTATTAGTAAACGAATATTTGTATGATCTTGGTGATCCCATTCCCGAAACATCTTCATAGGATATGTGTTTTCATAATGACCATGCACACCACATTTAAAACATTAAATTGATCCCTCAGAAAGAACTTATTTCCCTTTCCTCGAGTCAACTAGATGCTTCCTTTTTCCATGGAAGGTTCTTGCTTTATGACCTTAATTTCCACATCTATAGCATATTTCTGTCCCTTTAAAAAAATTTACTAGGTGTTTCATTCCACATATTTGACACATAGGTTTTTTAACACACTTACCATTATGATTATTACATTTAGTTTCGTAGGGAATTGTTTCTCGCATATATGATGCCTTATAGAAATCACCAAGATTTAGGAGGTCAATCATGACTCCAGATAGTTGGTAGAGGATAAACACAAGAGTTATCATTGCAGCTCCCATATCATTCAGTTTCTCACTCAGAAAACTGTCACAATTTTCATTCACATCCACTGTTACTTTGGTTCCTGCTAGATCCAGCCATTTACTAAAACCAAAAGGGTCAGTGTGAGTATATCAACAAAACCATCATGTACTAATGAGTAACACACACATTATGATATATTTACTCATCCAATTTATCTAAAACTAGGACACATTCTGAAATCCTAACCATTATGGTAATGTCACTTATTCATAGAGAATACCCTAACCTCTAATGTTATCTAAACTGACCTCTGATACCAACTATAAGGCCCCGACCATAATCCTTACTTAATATTGAATTAAATGAATAATTCACATTGAGGATGTTTAGAGGTTTATAGTTATAGAGAATTAGGTCATAACTATTAAATCTCAAAAGATAACATAGTAGAAAATTTTACTATGATTCCTTAAAATAAAAAAAACACTTAAAAAGAAACATGTCTACTTACATGTTTTAGATAGCATGTCATTCCTCGATCCCATCCTTCAACCTATTCATCTTTAAGTCCTGTGGAAAACATTTCAAAAACTTGGGATGAGAATAAAAAGCGCAGTAAAAGATACCCAAAGAAGGAAAACTGTTAGTTTTTCAAAACAACAAGAAAACCATGAATACTTTACTGATGTAATAATTTTCACCTTTATGAAGTTGTAAAAACTATTCACTGAATAAAATAACATTACTTACCTTTTTGTAACCAAACGATTACCATAAAAACCATATAAAGAACACATAACATATAAATGTAACTTGGGACATAAACATACTTAAATGGAATAACCACACGGTTGACATCCACAGATAACTAATAGAATAGCCATACGGTCGACTTCCATACCCAATGAATTGGAGTTTATAACGTAACCACCCAAAAAATGTCCGAGTACCATTACAAAATCATAATACATAAAACAATTATAAATGAATGAAAACATTTCCATATTTCAATCACATTATATAACATAAATATATTGACATAAAAAATCCATTATCAAAACCATTTTTATGACCAGAATCCATAAAATAGTATATGGTATTTATTTACTTTTATAAAATATTACAGCTTGTTGAGAAATCCAAAGATCAAATAATACTTGCGGCGGCGGAAAGGTCGGTGTCACCGCGTACGTTAAAAGAAACATATTTTTTTGTCGTTTAGAAAAATGATTCGTATAAAAAAGATTCCATTTGAATAAAATTAAATGTCAAAGGGGTTTATAGACTGTATAATGAAACTTGTGTATAAAGAAAATATGCCTCAATGAAAAGAGATTGAGACGAAGTCCCTTACAAAGATGGTATCCTTAGATTAAGGATAAATTGATTGCATAATTATGTGTCACAAATGAATACACCAAATATAAGTGGATATTAAGTGTAAAACAATCAGATATCATTCACACATATTCATAGAACGACATAATCTATGAGTACAAGTTTAACCAAAAGAATCAAAATTGGGTTTAGAAGTTCCCTTGTAAAAATTCGACAGCCTAACGGCATCACATCAAAATTATGAAAATTATTTTATGAGAGATAAAAATGGTATCTCATCACATGGACATAAAATTTACATTAATAAGACTATAGAATAACATATCCCAACATAATATTATGTAAATTAAAAGACATAACAAAATATGACTTTTTGAAATATGAGGGTTAAAGGTTCCCTTACCGACTTGGGTAACATTCGAAACGTACACCCCACGGAAGAAGGGCCATACAATAAAGATTTAAATACCCATAAACAAAAGTATATTACACAATGAGTAGAATAATGGGAAGTATATACACCACTAAAAGTAAATGGTGTAAAATGTAGCATAAATATCATTGGAATAAAAGTGAGATGAAAAATCTCTTACGAAAACTCGGCATCCTAACAGCGCCACTTAAAACTTCCAATAATGGATTGATGAGATCAAATAGGGTTTCTCATAATATGAACATAAATATTAATGTAATAGGAATATAAAATAACATCCCCTAACATAAGAAATATGAGCTTAAAAGAAATGATATAAATGAGAGTGCTTAAAAATAAAGGGAGAGGTAAGATCCCTAACCTCAGTCCGACTTGTCTTGTTTGTTTGTTTATATTCCTGAATAAGAAACATTGTTCAATTTATAATTTCTTAAGGAAATATTTTAAAGATTACTATTCAGGTCATATCACATATTATAATGTTATATTAATTGGTTAATAATGTGAGTTCATATCAGACGTTTTTTTCGATGTTTGGTACATTAGTCAAAAATGAATTTGTTTGAAAATGATTTTCCATGTAGTTATAATTAAATCATCTCCAGAATTGTATTAAAGATTTAAATATAATATATATCCAGTACATATTCATTTTATAATACTCCATAACATTTTGAGATAAATATATGTGAAATGCACCATTCATGGAGACGGTAGGCCGTACGTACGCATGAACGCTTCTTTAATTCCTTTGTCAAATTAATGGAATTAAAAATAATTGAGAGATATATATATATATATATTATAATTACAATATAATATATATGTTATATATATCACATATGATAATTAATTTCATTCTTTATAAATTCCATGTATTGCATGAATGATTCACATCACTTGAGGGGGTGGTAGTCCACACTTCCTTGTTTGAAATTATCGCATTTTCATAACATGAAAATCATAAAGGAATGTTTTAAATATAAATTTCAGAAGAATATAGAAAACATAAATACCATATATATCATATATAAAATATTGTGAAATCATAATGGCCACCATGAAAGGTGTTAAGAGAAGATTGAACAATCATCATTTCGTGAGGCAGAAATTCGCCATCCACAGAAATAGTATGTTCATTAACCATTAGATGAAGGTGTGTGTAAGTGTAGCTCAAATCCTTCACATAACAACATAATAGTATATTTAGGATACTTTTTATGTTACAAAATAAAGGAATAAAAAGAGTTTAGAGAGTTATAGGAGAAAAATAAAAGAAAAGAACACAAGGGAAGATAATACCATTAAATCGGTTAACACTTTTTGATTTGAGCTCAAAGGATTACTTGGAAAGGATTATGGCCAATGGTGAGGCTTAAATGATGAATATTGGGATTTGGAGAGATAAAATGGGAAGTGTTTGGACGAGAAATAGGATTGAGAGGTGTGTTAAAGGTGGTAGAGGTGGGGGACGTTTATAAGAGGATAGGAGGGGCACTCTTGGAAAGTTATAATTTTATACTTTATTATAAAATGATTTTCGGTTTTTCAAGGTCCCAAAATTATATATTTCGAGGATAAGGTGGTAAGAGTTCGAAATACACCAATCCAAAAGTTTTTTGATATGTTTAGGTCTTATATTTTACATTATATTTTCATTTTATTTAAATTGTTAAATAATGAGGGTAATCGTTGCATCATCATGGTGTCATAAATACTTTTATTTATTTAATGTCTAAATTTTTTAAAAAAATATCATATTGTAGAAAATATTTTTAGATTTCTACTTAATATTTACAGTAAAAATATGACTTGTATAAACCCATGTAAAATTTTTTTTAGTAAAACAACACATGTTTGTGAAATTTTAATTTTAACTTTAAATAAAAAGTTATTAATTACATTTTCCAACCAATGTGGCTCCATGGGGTCCCAAAGTTGACCCATGGATTTTCATCGTCTGAAATGACTAATACAATAAGGGTAGGAAATGTTTCATGGTCATTTCATATTATTAATACATTATTTTTGCCTTAATTTACACTAACAACCTCTAATCGCGATTAAAAACATAAAAGTTAATATTCACCAAAAGATTATTTTAATCCCATTGAACAAAATTTTACGTCCTAATGGAAACCATGTATGTCATATTTTTTAAAATATAATCACAGAAGTGGTAAAGTTTAATTTAAATGAATAATCCGTTTTTAAACTACCACTTAGTGGTTTCACTATTCATCTAAAATTTATGTTTTTCCGATAAATACCAAAAATTTATGCTAAGAAATATTTGATATTCTGAATTCAAAAATTATTTCTATTTTACAAAATTCAAATAATATAAGTTGCATGAATTAATTTAATAATTAATTCCCGCTTTCAAAACAAATACCGTGTTTTTAAGAAACAATATTTATTAAAAGATTGACACTAGTTTAAGTCCAATTTCAATGTGAAATTAATTCCAATATCCACTATTGGATTAATTGGTAAAATTATATTCTAATTTAAATTTAGAACTAATTAAAAATATAATATAATCATATAAATAAATTAGATTAAAAAGTGTTTTTAAATTAAAATACAAAAATTTTCACTATTCATTAAAAAATGATCATTTGCAGAAAAATACCAAAAATTTACACAAAGTAAATTTTGTTGTCCCTATTCTAAAGAATAATTTTTCTGTAAAATATAACACATAAAATTGTCAAAAGGTGTATTTAAAAGAGGTTGGCCATCAAAAGGCGGTTAATAGACCTTTTAATGAATATTAGAATGGTTACGCTTAAAATTGGATTTATTCACATTTTTAATCCTCTTTCATTTATTGTAAAAATTAAAACTATTTGATGAAAATATATATTCATTTTTTAGTTAGTTCTGTTCTTTCCCGTCATTACAATGGGTAGGTGTTAACTACCATTTAAAATAATATTATTTTATTATTAGAGTGAAACATATGATTTCAAAGGAACTCGTTGTCGCGTATTGGGCACGCCATCGAGCATAGAATTCCCTTTAAAGTTATATTAATATTTTTTTCACAAATAGGGATATATATAAAAATTTCATATTCTTTATTTACATGGGGCATTACAGTTGTAATAAATTTTTAACAAAGAAATATTAGAAGATCCTATATGGAATCATATTTCTGTTTGTGGTTATTTAATAATTTAATAACAATGATTTTACTATTATATTGGAGGTTATCATACCCTTGACTATGGAAATGTACATGGTAAGGGGTATCTTATCTCACTTTTAATTATGTGAGATTTCCATTGTTCACCAATTATTTATTTCATATGGTGTATTTTTTACATACATTTGATATATATAAACATTATTATATTAATATTATTGGTTTCGTGTGATTACTTTTGGGGTTATTATGTGTTGGTCATATGAATCTATTGATTACAATGTGGAAATGGGTTTTCATCTTACTTTTATTCTACTATGATTCATGTTATATTTTACACTATTACCTTTTGTGTGGTGTATCTACTACGCATAATTATATCCTTTGTGTATAATACTATAATTTATGTGTATTTACATCATCATTGTATGATACTTCTTTAATGGCGTGTATGATTCTTATGTTACCAAATAGTTAAGGGAATTATAAATTCTGAATTTCCAGTCATTTAGTTTTACGTAAATATCATTGATTATTTTACTCCAAATTTATGAGTGAAATCCCAAATTATTTACATATGTAGTAACTTCCCCTCTCGTATTTGTGGATATATGTTTTATGAAAATAATGACACCATTGATAAATTCAGAAGTCATAAAAATGAACTTGATAAGAGTAATTTTAACTTAATTTCTATTCGTTGAGTTAATCATCCAAGTCATTGCTGTTGTTTTCACAAGAATATGGTTGAATATCCACTGATATATTTACAGTGAATATCAAATCATATTGAATTTATTTATATTTTTCGCAATTAATTATGTCATCTATTTATCCTTATCCTAATGGTATGGTCCGTATAAGAGATACCATCCAAACTCACATTCAATTGATACTTCTTTGTTTTTATGCTTCAATTCACATTTACTTGGTGTATATATTGTACTTTGACATGGAATATCATGAATCACATTATTCTCATGATATTATAATATTTTGATAAATTTTATTCCTCAATTACTTTTATTCAATTGTCTTTAATCTGGTTAATAACTCTTTAATTAAAATAACGTTTTAAATGTTATAAATATTTATTCTTCTAAATAAATATCATTTATGTACATATTTTAAAAATTATTTTATGATTTTTTTATATGGTAATTAATATTTTGAAATTAAAATTAGTTTCAATTAATAAATGTTTTATCGAACACTTTGTTTCAAAAATCACTTTTAAATACATCATTGATAAATAGTGCGACTTTTAAATGTTAACATGAAAAAGGGAATATTTATATAAAATATTGTTACTGTCTATTTTCATCTTTTTCAATACCATTAATTATATTTTATGATTTATTAAGGTAGATTTATTATAAATCTATATTAGATATTATATTTAATATGTTATGATTGGTTTTGGTTGTGCTACATTTTTCTCATTCATGGTTTGTGGTTAACGTATTGACATTTTGTATTCTAGTTTTTATACGAATGTTTAGATTATCTTTCACCCATTTCATATGAGGAAATTCATAGACATAATAAGTGATGGGTGGAGCCCGCTATTGCTCATCGATGCATATGTAGGACTCATGAGACAATGTAGTGTCTAGGATCATGGCTGTCACGACCCGCCCTCGGGGTCCGTGCCGTGACTACCCCAAGCCCGCCTTCCATAGGCCAGGGGCTGGCGACTAGCACCAAGGCGTAAATCTCAGTAAAAAGGGAAGGCATTGCCTTTGAAAAGTAAACAAACACCACAGAGTAAGAAAGTGGAAAGTAAACACTAAACAAAAGCAGAGTACAACTGAAAGTGCGGAAAAGTAAATGGGCCAGAATACAAACCCAAACTGAAAGTAAAGTAAACTCGAAAGGGAAAACAGCAACTGAAAAGTAAAAGCCGCTACTCCGAGCTGTCCACTGGAAATCCCACCTGAAGGGTGGGTACAAATAGCTCCTCTGCTCCACGGGTCCCGCCGTCCGCTCCGAGCACGTCCCGCCCAGTGGTCCACCTCCGGGTACCGTCCCGCTCTGCAAGCCCCAGCTAAGGTCAACGTTGTCCGTCTTCTGCAACCAACACAACGTAGTGCGGGCAAAGCCCTTGCAGGGGTGAGTATAAGCTACTCAGTAGGGACCCCGAGACCCCTGAAGGTCTCTCAAATCCACAAAGGATAAACCACGAAGAAAAGTAACAATCACGAAGTAATAACCGACACTACATAGTATATGCCCATACATATACCTAAGTCATCAATTCAAATACGCTCTAACCTCCAAGCCCAAGTACAACTCAGTCCACACAGGAAAGTAAACATATTCCACATAGGAAAGCAAAACGTAATCCACACAGGATTGCACAACACAATCCACACAGGAGAGCAATAGGATTCAGCTCACACAGGTATACTTCTTCAAGGACGATAAAGATGATCACTGATCCATCTAAGTCGTCGGACCCACGAAGGATCGATAGGTAACTAACCCCCGCAAAGACCCACACAGGATCGGGCCCACACAGGACCTGTAGGCGCTGGCTCACACAGAACCGCTGAGCGCAGACCCACACAGGATCAGACCCACACAGGATCGGGCCCACACAGGACCTGTAGCACTGATCCACGTAGGATCGCTGAGTGCTGTAGTCGTCGTCGTCGAATCCACACAGGATCTCTGTACTGTCGTCGTCGCAGTCACAGTAGCTGTCGTAGCAGCAGTAGTCACAGTAACAGTCGCAGCAGTAGTAGTCACAGTAACAGTCGCAGCCAGCACTAGGGTTCCCGCACACAGCAAGCTCGTTCGGAGGGTCCGCTCCACGAGCCGAGAGGCTGATACATCAACTATCACAAAGACCAGAGTTGATGTATCCAAAAATTCCGTATCGTCAACAGGAACTCAACGCAACAGACGGCGCGTCGATCGGACGCCCGGTCTGAGAGTTATTAGCATTTTCGTCTCCGGGACCCTGTTGGTTTTTAAGGCAAAACCAACCCGACCGTACTCCACCTGCGTCCAAACCTCGGGCGGAGTATGCCAAAAGATCTGTCTCACTAAGAGGAACACAACAGGGCTGACGGCACGTCAATCAGACGTCCATAGCTCAAGATATGAGCGTTTCCGCTCCGAAGGCCCGGTTGGTTTCGTGAACGAACCAACCCGGCCGAACTCAAAGTAATCAGAAACCTTGAGTGAGATATATCGAAACGACCGTCTCATTCCAAGGATCGCGTTGCCGCAGACGGTTCGTCGATCGGAGGTCCGTGGCTCAAGTTATGGCCAAAAGACCGAATCTGGTACGAAACGGGGGGGTCCGGGTCTGGGGCGACCCGGCCCGACCCCCCCCCCTGGGTCGGCCCGAACCGGGTCGACCCGACCCGGGTCCGGCCCTGTCTGGCCGGCCGGCGGCGCGGCGGCGCGGGGGCCGCGGCGGCCTGATGCCACACGGGGGCCGCACGCGGGGGGGCGAAGCCCCCCGCTTATTGGGAAGGCGGCGCGACCTTTGTGCCGCGCCCTTGCAAGAAAACGTTCCCCACGTGGGGGCCGGTTTGGAGGAAAACCGGGGGGCTGCTGCCCCCCCCCCCCCCCCCCCGTTTACATGGAAACTGCCCCCCTCATTAAGAGGGGGGTTTTATGCGCTGGCCGGGGGATTAATTCCCCCGGTTTAACGTCATCCGGCCGGCCAGCTGGCCGGCCGGTTTTCTTTAACGGGACCGGAAATTCCGTGCCCCTCCGCCGTGCCTTGATTCCTTTCAACGCGGCGCGACGGCGTCGCGTTCTTGAAGATTCTTCCACGACGTGGCGCGACGGCGCCGTGCAAAATAATTGCACGATTATCCACGTGGTGCGACGACACCACGCCACTTTGCTTCCACCCGCAAGAATAAACAATAAGAACGATGGAGGGGGTTCGACCGTGTTCATGCGGTCCGGCCCCCTCACGTTAAGCAATAACACAACATAAAATATTTCAAAGCCACACGTTAGACTTGCTAAATTCATGATCAAGAATAGAATAATTAAACAATAAACAACAACCCCTACCTTGGGTATACGTTCGAGGATTTGTCTATGTCCGCGGAAGTCGACGTCGCGGAGATCGGGCGTCGCGATAGTCGTTCGTCAATTCCATTGACGAAGAGATGCGTCCGATGTGATACGTCGTTGGAAAAACCACTTATGTCGACGAAGGGAATCCGAGGAGGAAGCGGTGTTCCCTCTCGTTGACACGGAAGACGAAGAAGAGCGGAGCAGCGTTCTTCGTTGGAACTTGAGCGTTCTTCATCAAGTTGAGCGTTCTTCGTGTTCTTCGTCAGAGTTGAAGAAGAAGAAGAAAATCTCCCAAAAGCTCTCAAGGTGGCCAAAGCTTTTAACCAAAATAAAATAAGACACTATCTTATTTTATTAACACATCAACACAAAAGAATTTCCAAAGGTTTGAAATTCAAAAAGTTTAACTCCAAAATTAAAATAACCCATTTCATTTAAGATGGGGTTAAGTAAGTTGGGAGAAGATGAAAGGTTTAGGGGTTAGTGTGGGCCCCACCACACTTAATCCTCCCAAGGGAGGTTAAGTGGGTGTGGGTCCCACTTCCAACCCCCTTTGGTAGGTTTTATCAAGTTATAATAAAATTTGTTCTTCACAAATTTTATTTAACTCAAACTAAAAACCCCAAAACTAACTTTCAACCCGCAACAAACGCAACTCCTGAAAAGGTCTCTTTAAGCGAATATCGGCGCTGCGAGTTCATCGGTGCCCTCTGATTTCAATTCCGAGCACCGGATCAAAAGTTAGGAAATCTCGCGCGTTCGTTCACTGAACGTACCCGAGCCAAACTTCGGAAATTGATTCTGGGCACTCCGGGCCTCGGAATCAGGTGCCGTCTGAAACCTCGCTCTTGTAAAATTCTAAGGAAAATTAAGAAAAAATTTCCCTTGAATTTTACGGGTCTTTACATTACTCCCACATCAGGTCTTTACGTCCCCGTAAAGATACATCAAAAACTATGGAAACAAATGAGGGTACTGAGCACGCATCTGAGCCTCCCGCTCCCATGTGCTCTCCTGGAGATTCCCGTGCTGCCATCTGATGTGCACAAGAGGAATCGATCGCCCACGCAGGACCCATTCCTGTCGATCCTCTATCTCCACCGGGACCTCCGTAAAAGTCGCCCCATCGTCAACGTCAAGCTCCCCATGGTCAATGATGTGCGTCGGGTCGTGAACGTATCTCCTCAGCTGGGATACGTGGAAGACGTCGTGCACCCGGTGCAACTGAGGTGGTAGAGCCAGGCGATAAGCCACCTCGCCAACGCTGCTGAGGACCTAGAAGGGTACGATGAAGCGCAGAGATAACTTGCCGCCTCGGCCAAATCTCCGAATACCACGTCGAGGTGAGACCCGCAAGAAGACGTGGTCACCATCCTCGAACTCTAGTGGCCTCCGCCTCCTGTCAGCATATGACTTCTGCCGGCTCTGAGCTGTCCTCATCCGTTCCTGGATGACCTGGACCTTCTCTGTCATGGCCTGGACCATCTCCGGTCCCACCAGTGCTGACTCTCCGGGGTCTATCCAGCACAAAGGAGATCTACAAGGTCGGTCGTACAATGCCTTGTACGGTGCCATCCCGATGGTGGAGTGGTAGCTGTTGTTGTACGCAAACTCCACCAAGGGTAGGTGGTCCTCCTAGCTATGACCAAGTCGAGGACACATGCGCGGAGCATGTCCTCGAGAGTCTGAATGGTCCTCTCCGTCTGACCATCTGTCTGAGGATGAAAGGCTGTGCTCAGACGTAGTTGCGTCCCGAACGCCTCCTGTAACCCCTTCCAAAGCCGGGAAGTCAAGCGAGCATCTCGATCGGAGACGATAGATGATGGCACACCATGGAGCTGCATAATCTCCTGAACGTAGAGACGTCCCATGCTCTCTACTGAGCCCTGCTCTCTGATGGGTAAGAAGTGTGACGACTTGGTGAGTCGGTCAACAATCACCCAGATGGAGTCGTGACCTCTGGAAGTGCGTGGAAGACTAGTCACGAAGTCCATAGATATGCCGTCCCACTTCCACTCCGGAACCTCCAAGGGTTGTACCAAGCCCGTTGGTACCTGATGCTCAGCCTTCACCTGCTGGCAGGTGAGGCATCGAGAAACGAACTCTGCTACAACCTTCTTCATGCCCGGCCACCAGTGCTGTCGTCTGAGGTCCTGGTACATCTTCGCCACTCCAGGATGTACCGCCAAAGGAGAAGTGTGAAACTCTCTCAGCACTTCCTCTTGCAAAGCTACTGGTACCATGGTACGTCCTCTGAAAAGGATGTCGTGCTCTGCTCCAAGGGAGAAACCATCAGGTGCCTGTCCCGAGGATATCTGAGCATGCCGTGTCTCACAGTAAGCGTCCTCACGCTGTGCCTCCCTGACTCGCTGCTGAAGTGGAGGAGTGACTGTGAGAGACTGAAGGAAGGCTGCTCCATCTCTATCCACGAAGGATATCTGTAAAGAGGCTAGCTGCTCTGTCGCCTCCTCAAGTAGCTGAATGCCCGTCCTCCTGCTGAGGGAATTGGCTACTACGTTCCCCTTCCCAGGAGTATAGACTATCTCAAAGTCATAGTCCTGGAGGAACTCGAGCCATCGCCGCTGTCTCAGGTTCAGGTCCTTCTGCGAGAAGATATACCTGAGGCTCTGATGATCAGAAAAGACTGTAAAGTGCTCGCCCATCAGATAGTGTCGCCATGTCTTCAGAGCGAAGACCACTGCTGCTAACTCCAGGTCATGGGTAGCGTAGTTATGCTCATGCGGCCTCAACTGACGTGATCCATAGGCGATCACGGCCCGCTCCTGCATCAGAACACATCCGATTCCGGTCCCTGATGCATCGCAGTAGACTACGTACCCTACTCCCTCCTCAGGAAACCTCAACATAGGTGCGCTAGTCAATCTCTGTCTCAGCTCCTGGAAGCTCTGCTGACATCTGTCTGACCACACGAAGGGTTTCCCCTTCTTTTTCAAAGCTGTGAGTGATGCCGCAACTCTAGAGAAGTCTGGAACAAATCTCCGATAGTATCCAGCTAGTCCCAAGAAACTCCGAACCTCAGTCACGCTCCTGGGTGGCTCCCAAGCTAACACAGCCTCAATCTTCGCGGGATCCACTGCAACTCCCGCCTCAGAGATAACGTGTCCCAAGAAGTGGACCTCACGTATCCAGAACTGGCACTTCAAGAGCTTTCCATAATGCTGGTGCTCTCGGAGTGTGTCTAGTACAACTCGCAAGTGATAGGCGTTCTCCTCCTCTGTCGTAGAGTAAATCAGAATGTCGTCGATGAAGACCACGACAAACCGATCGAGGTATGGCTGAAAGATCCTGTTCTTGAGAGCCATGAATACTTCTGGAGCATTGGTTACACCGAAAGGCATAACCAAGAATTCATAGTGGCCATACCGACATCTGAAGGCCGTCTTCTGCACATCCTCGTCTCTGACTCTGAGTTGATGATAGCCTGACCCGAGGTCTATCTTCGAGAACCACCGTGCTCCCTTGAGCTGATCGAAGAGGTCGTCAATCCTCGGTAGCGGATACTTGTTCCTCACTGTCACCTGGTTCAGGCGACGGTAGTCAACACAAAGTCGCAAGCTCCCGTCCGCCTTCTTGGCAAACAAAATCGGGGAAGCCCAGGGTGAAACACTGGGTCGGATGAACCCCTTGCCCTACAAGTCCTCCAACTGCACCCGTAGCTCTCGAAGCTCGGCGGGGGCCATCCGATATGCTGGAGTGGATATCGGGGCTGTCCCGGGGTACAAGTCAATATAAAAGTCTACCTCTCTGCGAGGAGGTAGCCCTGGAACATCGTCGGGAAAAACGTCCGCAAACTGATCCACCACTACAGGAAAACCAGGACTCCGCACGTCAAATGCTCCAAGGATAAGGCTAGAAAACTGATGAGTGATGGGCTGTCCTCTCCTCCGCGGAAGTCCATCCTGTGCTGCAAAGGCTCCCTTCTCGCCGGTGAAGGTGAACCTGCTCCCGTTGGTGCGTACACATCGCACCTTGCGCCTAAATCATTCAATATGTGCATGGACCGTAGATAGCCAATCCATGCCCAAGATGACGTCGTAAGGCCTCGACGCTGCTACAAGAAGATCCCAGCCGAAGCTCTCGCCTCCTAGAGTAAGATTACACTGCCGGCACCAGTGCGTAATCGTCGAGTCTGCTCCCGTAGGAATCTCTAGCCGTAAGGATCGAGCCAACGGCTCTGTCAGAATCTCCGAGCTCCGAACAAGGGCAGCGGCTATGAAAGAGTGACTCGCTCCTGTGTCTATAAGAACTGCAGCAAGGGTGGAGTAGACACAGATAGTACCTCGAATCATCTCGGGTGCGCCGTGGTCGTAGGCCTCTGCTGCCTGGAGCTTTTCCTGTCACTGCCCGACATCCCCCTGTGGTCGGGGTGGACCTCCTGGTGGTGGTGGTGGCAGAGCCTCAAAGCGTCGCCCACCACCGGCTGCTCTTCCAACGCCTCTTCCTCATCCGCCTCCTCCCCGCGGACCGCCACGGTCGACCCTATGCCTCTGCCTCGGTGGTCCATCAACTGTCTGCTGCTCCTCGGCACGGCGGGTCGGGCAGTCACGAGCCATGTGGCCCTGCCCGCCGCACGAGTAGCACTGTCTGCCTCTCGTAAGACTGGCTCCACGCTGCGTGCCCCGCACTGCTGAGCTAGTTCCCTGAGATCATCTGCCCGAAGGTCTGGTCTGTCTGGACCCTTGAGTCATCCGTCGACTACCTGCTGCAGATGACTCTTCCACGTGCCACCCTGCGGTGGGTCTCTGTGCTGGTGTAGACTCAGCAAGGAAGCTCTCGATCAGAAGAGCCCGCTCTAGTACTCCTGTCTGGGTCGGTATGCTGAGGGAGATCAGCGATGCCCTGATCTCGTGTCTCAAACCCTGCTCGAAGGTCCGGGCCTGGAAGAATGGGTCTCGTACCATGTCGGTCGAGTAGCGCGAGAGATCGGTAAATCTCGCCGAGTACTGAGCGACCGTCATGCTGCCCTGCCGCAGCTGAAGAAGCTCCTGGATACGCACCGCACGAAGGGTGGCTGGGACGAACTCCGAGCAGAAGAGGCTCTCAAAGTCCGTCCAAAGTAGATATGCCTCATCGTGCACCTGGAGCATCAAGCTCCACCATCGTCCTGCTGCTGCGTGTAGTAGGCTCGCAGCGAGGATCACCATGAGGTCTGCTGGTGTCCTCACTAGTCTAAACACTCGAACCACTGCCTCCAGCCAGTCCTCTGCTGCCTAGGGATCCGTCTCCCCGCGAAACCTAGGTGGTCGCTGGCGCTGAAACTCATGCAGTGCGCTGAGGCGACGTGCATCGTCAGCGGCTGCTGCTGGAAGCATCGGGGGCTCGGCGGGTAAAGCTACCGCCGGTGCCACTACTGGCAAAGGGCCCTGCACCGAGGCCTCGTCGCTCGGTGGGCTGTCGTCACGCTCGACTCTCGGAACCCTAGCTGGCTGCCGTCGTTGGGCCATCCTGAAAAGGAAACAGGTGCGCCACGGTTAGAACAGTATACCTGGTGAGCTGATATTAATCACAAAGAAAACATTGAAACACACACGCAATCAATGTTTTCGTGCATTAAGTCGGAAATCAGAAGTCAGGGTCCTGGTGTACGGATACATCGGCCGCCGCACCAACACTGGACTCCCTAGACTGATAACCACACTCAATACGCTAAACATTATTGCTTCATATAGAAAAGATCAGAGTTCGCGGTAGAACCGAACTCCTCTGATACCAATTTGTCACGACCCGCCCTCGGGGTCCGTGCCGTGACTACCACAAGCCCGCCTTCCATAGGCCAGGGGCTGGAGACTAGCACCAATGCGTAAATCCCAGTAAAAAGGGAAGGCATTGCCTTTGAAAGGTAAACAAACACCAAAGAGTAAGCAAGCAAAAAGAAAACACTAAACAAAAGCAGAGTACAACTGAAAGTGCGGAAAAGTAAATGGGCCAAAATACAAATCCAAACTGAAAGTAAAGTACAACTCGAAAGGAAAAACAACAACTGAAAAGTAAAAGCCGCTACTCCGAGCCGTCCACTGGAAATCCCACCTGAGGGGTGGGTACAGATAGCTCCTCTGCTCCACGGGTCCCGCCGTCCGCTCCGAGCACGTCCCGCCCAGTGGTCCACCTCCGGGTACCGTCCCGCTCTGCTAGCCCCAGCTAAGGTCAACGCTGTCCGTCGTCTGCAACCAACACAACGTAGTGCGGGCAAAGCCCGTGTAGGGGTGAGTATAAGCTACTCAGTAGGGACCCCGAGACCCCTGAAGGTCTCTCAAATCCACAAAGGATAAACCACGAAGAAAAGTAACAATCACGAAGTAATAACCGACACTACTTAGGTATATGCCCATACATATACCTAAGTCATCAATTCAAATACGCTCTAACCTCCGAGCCCAAGTACAACTCAGTCCACACAGGAAAGTAAACGTATTCCACACAGGAAAGCAAAACGTAATCCACACAGTATTGCACAACACAATCCACACAGGAAAGCAATAGGATTCAGCTCACACATGTATACTTCTTCAAGGACGATAAAGATGATCACTGATCCATCTAAGTCGTCGGACCCACGAAGGATCGATAGGTAACTAACCCCCGCAAAGACCCGCACAGGATCGGGCCCACACAGGACCTGTAGGCGCTGGCTCACACAGAACCGCTGAGCGCGGACCCACACAGGATCGGACCCACACAGGATCGGGCCCACACAGGACCTGTAGCACTGATCCACGTAGGATCGCTGAGTGTTGTAGTCGTCGTCGTCGAATCCACACAGGATCTCTGTACTGTCGTCGTCGCAGTCACAGTAGCTGTCGTAGCAGTAGTAGTCACAGTAACAGTCGCAGCAGTAGTAGTCACAGTAACAGTCGCAGCCAGCACTAGGGTTCCCGCACACAACAAGCTCGTTCGGAGGGTCCGCTCCACGAGCCGAGAGGCTGATACATCAACTGTCACAAAGACCAGAGTTGATGTATCCAAAAATTCCGTATCGTCAACAGGAACTCAACGCAACAGACGGCGCGTCGATCGGACGCCCGGTCTGAGAGTTATTGGCATTTTCGTCTCCGGGACCCGGTTGGTTTTTAAGGTAAAACCAACCCGACCGTACACCAACTGCATCCAAACCTCGGGCGGAGTATGCCAAAAGATCCGTCTCACTAAGAGGAACACAACACGGCTGACGGCACGTCAATCGGACGTCCGTAGCTCAAGATATGAGCGTTTCCGCTCCGAATGCCCAGTTGGTTTCGTGAACGAACCAACCCGGACGAACTCAAAGTAATCCGAAACCTTCAGTGCGATATATCGAAACGACCGTCTCGATCCAAGGATCGTGTTGCCGTAGACGGTTCGTCGATCGGAGGTCCGTGGCTCATGTTATGGCCAAAAGACCGAATCTGGTTCGAAACGGGGGGTCCGGGTTCCGGCCGACCCGGCCCGACCCCCCCCCCCCCCCCCCGGGTCAGCCTGAACCGGGTCGACCCGAACCGGGTTGACCCGACTTGGGTCCGACCCGGTCTGGCCGGCCGGCGGCGCGGGGGCCGCGGCGGCCTGCTGCCGCATGGGGGCCGCACGCGGGGGGGGGGGGGGGGGGGGGGGGGGGGGGGCGAGGCCCCCCGTTGATTGGGAAGGCGGCGTAGCCTTTGTGCCGCGCCCTTGCAAGAAAACGGCCCCCACGTGGGGGCCGGTTTGGAGGAAAACCGGGGGGCTGCTGCCCCCCCCCCCCCTTTTACATGGAAACCGCCCCCCTCATTAAGAGGGGGGTTTTATGCGCTGGCCGAGTGATTAATTCCCCCGGTTTAACGTCATCCGGCCGGCCAGCTGGCCTGCCGGTTTTCTCCAACGGGACCGGAAATTCCGGTCCCCTCTTCGGCTTCCGACGCCGGCGGCCCGGCAGCTGGTCTCCTCGTCCTGCCGCGGCCCGGAACCGGCCGCGGTGTTCGTCGTCCGGCGCGGTGGGACGGCACCGTGCCCCTCCGCAGTGCCTTGATTTCTTTCAACGCGGCGCGTCGACGTCACGTTCTTGAAGATTCTTCCTCGGCGTGGCGTGACGGCGCCGCGCAAAATAATTGCACGATTATCCGCGTGGTGCGACGGCACCACGCCACTTTGCTTCCACCCGCAAGAATAAACAATAAGAACGATGGAGGGGGTTCGGCCGTGTTCATGCAGTCCGGCCCCCTCACGTTAAGCAATAACGCAACATAAAATATTTCAAAGCCACACATTAGACTTGCTAAATTCATGATCAAGAATAGAATAATTAAACAATAAACAACAACCCCTACCTTGGGTATACGTTCGAGGATTTGTCTATGTCCGCGGAAGTCGACGTCGCGGAGATCGTGCGTCGCGGTAGTCATTCCTCAATTCCGTTGACGAAGAGATGCGTCCGATGTGATACGTCATTGGCGAAACCTCTTATGTCGACGAAGGGAATCCGAGGAGGAAGCGGCGTTCCCTCTCGTTGACACGGAAGACGAAGAAGAGCGGAGCAGCGTTCTTCGTCGGAACTTGAGCGTTCTTCTTCAAGTTGAGCGTTCTTCGTGTTCTTCGTCAGAGTTGAAGAAGAAGAAGAAAATCTCCCAAAAGCTCTCAAGGTGGCCAAAGATATTAACCAAAATAAAATAAGACACTATCTTATTTTATTAACACATTACCAGAAAAGAATTTCCAAAGGTTTGAAATTCTAAAAGTTTAACTCCAAAATTAAAATAACCCATGTCATTTAAGAGGGGGTTAAGTAAGTTGGGAGAAGATGAAAGGTTTAGGAGTTCGTGTGGGCCCCACCACACTTATTCCTCCCAAGGGAGGTTTAGTGGGTGTGGGTCCCACTTCCAAACCCCTTTGGTAGGTTTTATCAAGTTATAATAAAATTTGTTCTTCACAAATTTTATTTAACTCAAACTAAAAACCCCAAAACTAACTTTCAACCCGCAACAAACGCAACTCCCGAAAAGGTCTCTTTAAGTGAATATCGGCGTTGCGAGTTCATCGGTGCCCTCAGATTTCAATTCCGAGCACCGGATCAAAAGTTAGGAAATCCTGCTCGTTCGTTCACTGAACGTACCCGAGCCAAACTTCGGAAATTGATTCTGGGCACTCCGGGCCTCGGAATCAGGTGCCGTCTGAAACCGCGCTCTTGAAAAATTCTAAAGAAAATTAAGAAAAAAATTTCCCTTGAATTTTACGGGTCTTTACAATGGCCTTGAAAATATTTTATTTGTAGTCTTGGCACGAGGCCATGATTATGTGGCTATGATGTCTGGAATTATGAATTTCTTCATTATGAAATTGTCTATTGATGTTACATGGGATTATATTACTAGTATAATATCAATGTTAATAAGTAAATGGCATTATTAGTTTTTTCATTTCCGTATAATGCTGATGTTTATGATTAAAAGGAAATTGTATAAGTCTTATAAATTTCCTTTAATGTTAGTTCTTATTTAAGACAGTTTTTGTAATATTGTTATTTTTACTGAGCATCTGAGCTCACCCCTTTCACGTGTTTTATTTTTCCCAGGATTTATAGAATTATTTTATGATTAACCTGAAGGAATAGGATATGGGATATAAGAGTGTTCATAGTGGACACAACATTGTTTTTTTATTTCATGATGTAATGTAAATATTACAAATATATCTAGTAATTCCAATGATACAAAACGGATCAGTCATTCAATACATTAATCCTTTAATCATGCCAATGTTATGTAATAATGCACTGATTCATGGTAATTGGTGTCTGGGAATTACATTAATTAATATTAGCGAGTGATATTAATTCAATATATACATTATATATGAAATAGAAGTATTATTGATATTTACCAAATGTATTCTATAATCCAAATATTAGAACATTGAGAATATTAATAATTATATAATTTAGATTTATTAAGGAATTTTTTACTTCCATTTAAATTTATAACCTATTATAAATTAAATTTTTGGAACTAATATCAAATATATATGTAAAAATAATATTAATAATTAAATTAAAAATAATAAAATTTTTCTTGGGTTACTTGTTGTTATATTTATATGTATTTTCCATTTTAACAAATATGGAAAAATGAATTTTAATTAAAAATTACTATTTCATCTATTTTATTTATAAGGTAAAATAATATTTTAAAATTTATTTTCATGTTATATTAGATATTTTTTTATCAAATAACCCAATTTATGTAATTTGAATAAATTTGATTTTGATATTTAATATATAAACATTTCAATATTTTAGAGGTTTTTAGATTAAAATCCTGAATTGTAATCTCATTTGTTAAAATAAATTTATATTAATTTCAGTCACATTTGTGATTGGGATTTTTAAAAATGGATTCCACATTTGGAATATTAATAATTTCTAATTTCTATCATTTTTATCTTTTTTAAATAAAATTAATTGTGAATTTAATTAACATTAATTAATAAGATTATGGTTAAATGATGCATAATAAGGGACTAAACCATAAGCATAGGGGCCGAAATGGCCTATAAACATGTCTGTGATCCATTGGATGACCATATTTATAACATATCATCATGTTACACTAAATTAAACCATAATGGGAGCCACATTAAATGTAAAAATTTTAATGAAATTCCATTGTCAATATATTACAAGAGTGCCACTTGTCATCAACTATAAAAAGTCCTCCTATCCTCTCACTTTATCAAAATTCTCAATAAACAATGGCTTATTTATTATATACCCAAGTATCTCCTAAAAAAGATTCCACTAATTCATTATGTCTCGCCTTATGATGAATAATGTCAAATGATTCCCTTTGTTGGAAGCCTAATGAAGATACCCAATAAAGAGTTGACATCATTCATTAGGTTTCTTTGTTTTATTTCATTATCCATTCATTAAACTCCCAATATTATGTTATTATATACTTTTTTATCTTCAATATACTAGGATGTAGAAATTTTATTGCTTTAATCTTCCCTTACACACACATCAATCTTATGTGTAATTTACATACTATTTATGTTAGCGGATAACTGCCACCTCAAGAAATGATGAGTGTGCTTTCTTCCATTACTACATCTCATGATGGTAATTATGATTAAAATTATTTTTAATTTTTTCATATATTATATTTATTATTCCATTATAATTATTCAATTATTCAATAAAAATTACCCTTATACTTTCTATTTTTCCTAAATACGTTAACATCGTTTGTAGAAGTGTAGACTGCAGCACCATTAATTCGATGTGATACATTCACTCTATACATGTAAAATATAAATGATGGTTTTAATTAGATATATGGGAAATAAATAAACTATATATTATATTGATGATATAATTAATAACCTGGTAATATAAAATATATCATTATCTTTATTACCCTTTAACCTACATATAAAGTGCTATTGTCATTCACGGATAGGTGGACGACCGCCTCCTCGACAAGATGTTATGGATTTTTAAATAGAATAATTAAATATATATTTATATATGATTAAAAAATATTTCATTTATTTTATAATTATAATTTTACAAATATAAAATTCTACACAAGTTATTTCCATAAAAATCATTATTAAATGAGAACATTACTCATTCATTCCTACGACCTACTGTCTTCATAACCGTAAAATTGTTTAATATTCAAAAACAATATTTAATTGTTATTTTTAATAGAATAATTAATTTATAGATATAAAATTAATTTCATTATTATTATTTTGTAGATGTAATATAATGACCACATGGCCCACAAATGACCTTTGAATGTTGTTTTTAACACATAAACAGAATTTGGTAAAACCCCCCGACATATATATAATTGATTTAGATGTTGTATACAAAAAGAAAATAATTGAAATATAACTAATGATATACATAAAAAACGATCGGAAGAATGTATATAATTGACATAAGTTCATTATACATGATGTTAAGGTATGTTTAAAAAAAATTGAAACACAAGGTGCAGAATTTCACTTAAATTTACATTTTATCGAGTCATATATATTGTTATACACCTAGTATATTTTATGGTGTGTATATACTACCATTTGACATATTATATCATGAATATTATTATTCTCACGATATTATAAGATTCATTTAATTATACTAATTCAATTAAATTATTATTAAAATGTTTTTCGTGCGGTATGTGACACATTGTAATGTTTAACGATTAATCAAATCAGGAAAATTTTTATTGATTATCCTTATAATATCACTTCATTCTATTATTTTTAACCTTGTATTAAAAAAATAATATTATTTGTGTTCAAAAAATTAAAAATATATGGTTCAAATTTTTCATATTTTTCCTACATCATCATTATCTATTAGTTCTTCATTATATTAGTTGTTTCAATTTTAATTTTTTCATCTAAGGGTATTTTGTAGAAATGATACAAAGTGGAAAATAATTTCATAACCCAACTTATTTTTCATTGATTTATATTACATAATAATTGTCAATATTATTATATTATTACTTGTACAATGACTATTACTCTCTATTGATTTATTTCCACTTCTCAATGTGGGTTTACAATTGATACGCATAATATACTCCCTGATTGATTCCCATTACAAAATTATAATATTCTCAATAATTTACCCTTAAAATATCATTTTTAAGGATTGTGTGTACATTAATGGTTTTGTAATGAAATAATGATATCCTTTTATGTAATCCATTTCATTTTACTTGCCTCTTTTCATTCATGACGTTTTGAAGTAATACTACATTATTTATATTCTTTACTAATGAAATTTTATAAAAAATAGGTTCCAGGAAATTAAGATTTCATATCTCTCATTATTGGAGAACATGGTTTATTATAAAATTATTATTTTCAAATTTGGTATTCAATTTTTTTACCATTTCACAATAATTTAATAAATATATTTTAACCCATTTTTCATTTAATAATGTTTTCAAAGGAATTATCATGACACGATATATATGTGAAATTTTTCTAGCCTTATTACCGTTAAAAAGGAATTTTTTTACCTTGAATGACATGTATTGATTTACCCACCATTTTTCCTAAGAATATTCATTTTTATCCATAAATTTTCAATATTTGTTTTTAAAAATTTATTTTAATGAATAGGATTTTCAAATGTACATTCTAAAAAAAGGTTATTTTCCACAAATATGTTTTTAAATGGGGTATTTATATCAATTTATCAATGATAGTCACTTATTAATTTACACTAAATGGGATATATTTTATTTATAGAATCCTTATTCTTCTTCTGTAATGTGTATGATTTATTTGGACATGTATAGTATCACATTAACATCCTTGATTCATTTGTTTTTCCCATGAAATATTCAATATCCTATAATCCTTTAAAATTGAATTCGCCAAAAATTATCCATTTCATTGATCATGGAAAAAATTAGTGTCTAAAATTTGTACAATTATACATATAGTTTGGTAATTATTTGATATGTTGTGGAAATTTTGATAATTCCATATTCTATATTCTATCTAGATATTTGATGAGGAATATTAATTATTTCATCTATTCGAAATGATGATAGTATTGGATTGGAAATGATGGGTGTATCCTAAAAATTATATATTTCCTTGATGCATGAATAGGTACTCATGAGACAAATAAGTTTCACAAGTTAATCAGGCGTCTATCTATAGTTTTACATCATCTTCTGAAATGTATAGAATATATAGATTTCCTTGTTCCCTTGAAATAATATCCAATAATAAATCATTGACTTATTGTAGTTTTAATAATTAGTTTTTCAAAATATACAACATCAACATATTTATGGATAAATTTAATTTTACATTAAATGATTAAATGGAATGTTTTTTATATTATTACCTTTCCATATTTATTTTTTGATATCTAGTTGTTTGAATGGAATCTGTTTTCATTTAAATTTCAATATATCTTATTTACATCATTTTCATCATATGGATTATGTAGCTAGTGTAACATCTCATTAACATGATCATGTATGTTCCCCACCTTCCATATGTTCCCTTTTAGTTAAAATTACTTTTAATTGAATTTTTTGGGTTTACTACATATTGGCAGAATATGTAGACATATTGAACCTAAAGTACACACTGTATACATGGTTCTGGTTACATGTCATGAATTGGTACAACATTTAATGAGAAGGTAGACATCGTGTACCTCAGGTACACATTGTATAGGGATTGAATAAAAGTTTTTCATATTGATATGATGGGTTTTTTTCCTTATCTTATCCAGTGTAGACTACACTTCATGACACATGGGTACAAATTATGACTCGACCCTGGACCTATCTTATGTAACAATTTTGGTGTTATTTAATTAGTTGATTTGTTTACAGACACTATGGATATCTAACTAGAGTTTTTATGAGGAATTTTGGAGAGAATCAACTCCATTTGTATCAATCCATATGTATTGGGATCAACATTTATCTTGTGGTGGGATTTCAGGGTAATGGTTCTCCATCATTAGTTGAGTAACTATCCATCTGTCATCATGATAATAGAATGGGTCATCTTGGGATTTATGGATCTATGTCTTTTGGTGTTATATCTTGCTACAAGGTAGAGTTTTTATGTCTCATACTCCTTAATTCTCAATGAAGGGTGTCATTGGGAGAGTCATACATTGGGAAAGAGGTAGGTGGTTAAACCATTATTTGAAAATTTATTACCATTTTATTTCTTATTTATTTAAAAATATACATTATATTAACATTATCAATAATTCTTTAAATTTCATAGATAAATCCCAAAAATCTTGAATTAGGAGGTTTTTTATTATTTTTCCATTAATATTTGAGAAAACCCCCAACTGCAAGAAATCATGGTGGGTTTGTGAAAAATTGTATGATTTAGATTTTTGAATTAAATTTTTGGATTTTATCGGAATATATTCAAATTGAAATGATGAATTTAAATTTGAAATGGAATTTCTAAAATCATTGAATTTTTTTTGAATGAATTTCAAAGATGTGATTGGATTAAAATTATCTGATATAAACCAAATGGTATTATCTTGTGAAAAAAGAAATGTTGTTGAGTAAAACCATTTTTTGTTTTAAATGGAATGAAATTGGATTTTTTCAAATTGATGAATGGGACTAAATTTATTTTTATACTCTCAAAAACTAGTTCACCTACCATCTATGAGCGCATGCATGCCTTATGTATTAATTGTGTTATTTGAATACAGTCTATGATATTACAATGTTCTAAAACATAAATGCAATGGGTCAAAACCCCGATGAGTTGGTGACGAGTCTCCCATGGAATATTTCAAATGGACGTGTGTATACAAATTTTTTTGATTCCATGTAGAGAGTGAGGAGTCCTATTGCTCATTAATAATATCATTCATTTTGACAGATGATTATTTTTCTCACTTGTATATTTATATTTTAGATATAAATGTATTTTAATGTATGTTTGAACTACTTTACATGCCTGCTAAATTTATATAAATTGTATTATAAATTTTTTTTACATGAGTGATTATTTTATATATATTCCATCTATAGCAATGTTAATCTTGTGCTTTGAATGTATTTTACAACATTTTGAGACTTGTTAGCATGTTTTTTTTAACAATGAATTTAAATTTTTGAAACCCGTTTGTTCTGAAAAAATGAATTCTTTTCATTGGATAATCTATATTTGGCATTTGTAATAAAATATTTTCTATTATCTTAATGGGATTTTGATCACACCAAAATTTTTCTATCGGGAGTTCGTAGACATCCTTCTTCATTGAACATGAAAAGGGAATGGATCACTTGGTCGTGGATATATTGTTGTGCATTGGACATGGTGAGTTGTATTATTAGGGTCCTTGATAATATTTTAAAATTTAATACATTGGGTTAAGTACATTTCCTTTTTTGTTTCCTTTTTATTCTGGTACTTTTTCTCGTATTAGATTTTTCTTATTTACATGCATAGAGTATTTTATCTTTTCATCCAAGTTCTCATGAAAAAACTCATTCCCATTTGTATGTTCAAGGATGCATGGTGCCAATCGTCAGCCCATGTCGATCAAGAATGATCTTCAAGTTCTATTAAGAGCATAGATTTTATTATATTAATATGCCACACGGGCTGGTTCATGAAAATTTGTTAACAAAGTAGGTTGTTGTAATATTTTTCCCCTTGAAGTCTGTATGATTGTGAAATATTTTCCCGAAATAGTAGGTTGTTGCGATTGAGTGCAAGGTTAGATATCACCACAATAAACCTTAACTCAAGAGGGGTGTTTAGAGAATTAAATATTATATATTGTATATAGCTTTTCCCAATTGATATTTGGATACGTTGAAATCCAAATCTTCATTGTCCCTACTATTTATAATATTTAACCTTTAAACTCAGTTTTAGTGTTAATATATTGTTCTTCATGGATATTATGATGTTGTGTAACATCATGCCTCTAAAAAGTGGTGTGAATAAGAAATTGGAATGTGATACTTATGAATATCAGTATGAACATATTGTGGTTGATCTGAATCCGGATGATGTGATTGGGTGTGCTGTCCAAGCTCTATCACATGCACCACATATAGTTCCCTCATAGGCTCTATTTGTGACTCCATAAGGAGGTGTTATGATGAATAATTATCAATAGTTCCTTCACAAAAGCCACCATTTTTAAAGGCTTCACTGATTCACAACAAGATGAGGAATGGTTGGAAAAAATAGAACTTTTTTTGGGTTCATGTAGATGCCCGAATTGTTTAGGGTGAAGTGGTCCACCTTCGTACAAGAGGGATTGAGCAGAAGATGTTGGGACATGATGGTGATGGTAGAGAAACATGATGGGTTATCGTTTAAATACATCAATTTTATCATCATAAATAAGTTATATCTATATTTGATGGTTTTGGAAAACAAAGTGTAGTTTATCAATTGTGAAAATAGAGACAAATAATTACTAAATATTCAAATTTCTTTTCTGATATGGTGTTATTTTCCATTTCATATTGTATCTAATTAGAGTATCAAGGATCAAAAGTTAGTTTTCAGACATTGATAAGATATATATTCTTAGGATAACCTACTAAAGCTACCCACTAATGCTGATGTGTAGGATAGGGTGATGATGGTTAAGATGGACCTAGATGGCATGTCAGGGATGATAGGAATTCCTTTTTATCCTAGTTATATTGTCTGTTACTTCAAATTAAAAGTAATTTCTTATGATCCATGTGGAATTTCATGAGGTTTGATTCATTCCAGACATCCAAAAGCTCCATGAAGATGTTCTTTTCCATGCTATCTGTGTGGAAATCCACGAAATTCTATAGGGGTTTTCATTGAGGCAACCAATAATGACCGCTCACATGGATGTTCAAGGCACTAGTAGAGGATCTTCCACAACTTTTCCACTATTCATAATGGTAAATGATCATAATCTCCTATTATCATGGAAAGAAAATAAAATGCTTCATTTTCAAATGGTTCACATTCAAAGGAATCTGAAACAATTCTTTTTCACACCATGGATGAGTCTCCAAATGATGTTGTAACAAGCCCATCTATTGTGAGTGGCACTGTTACAATTGCTTCATCAAAATTGAATGCTCTTTTTGATACATGTGAATATTACTCTTTTAATTTAACAACTGACCTACACTATGTAGTGGTCAAAATTTCATTGTTCAAGGTTAAATAATTTGATGAATAAATATTTATAATTAACCAATAGGTCAACTATTTGGGATTATATAATAATTTATTAACTACATTAGTTTTGGAAAATAGTTTGAGGCAAATATTTATAAGCATTACTATTTTACGACGATTATGATTCGATAATTATGTAATTCCATTCCATCGGCATCAAACATAATCTTTTGATATCCATTTCATGTATTAAAGGATAAATTAAAATTTTATTGATGAAAAAATAAAGTTTAAACTTGTTCCATTTAAATTCAAAAGTATCAATTAAGTATATTTTTAGTAATTTATGGTAGTAACGAATTACCCAACATTATGAAAATAATTTATTAACAAAAATTTTCTTAATATCATCATTTTTGTTGAACAGATATATTATAAATCATCGAAGTTTTATGGACTTGTGGCACTGAAATTTATATTTATCATTCACTTGTTTTCATTGATGAACTCAATCACTCTATATAAATATTCATTCTTTTCTTCCATTTACATATCTTTTCAAGCTACTAATTTTCTCAAACATAGAAACCTAGTTATATGTCATTCCATGTGACCATTGCACTTCCCATTCCATATTTTTAGAGGATATTTTTCAAACCCTTCAGATGATATGGGATATGAACATAGAAAATATCAAATAATATAATACCAATATCGAGATTAAATTGCGAGGACACAATTTAATTATGGTGGGTATAATATATAGCCCCGAATGTATGGAGTAGGAACATAGTATTTGATGAAGTGTATGTATGAAAAACTAAGATGGTAAGGAAATATATTATGCCAATAAAAAATAATTTTTCTTAAAATATGATATAAATCATATATAATTTATGGTTCTAAATTTGCATGATACATATATAGCATGCGATTTATAGAACAAGGAGTTTCTTTAATTGCATTCATTATTTGCAAGACTGACATTTACTAGACAATAATGTATTATTATAATATTATTATATAATATAATAAGAAACAAATTGTTATTTTTCATATTATTAAATAACTAATTAATATACTTGGTATACACAACCAATTAATTTGTTTTAATATATCTATAAATGAACATAAGAACCGATTGAATATAAAAAGGAAATATTTATATACAAATCTAATTTTATGACCCAAATGATGTTTTATCATTAAAAATTATAATAATTAAATTTATTGATTAATATTAATTTAATATATACATTATATATTAATAAAATATTTTTTAATATTCTTCCAAAATATTTCATAAGCATATGATAAATACAAACTAATTTGGTATTTTTATGATGTTTAATATATTAACGAATAATGAAAAATAATGAATTTTAATTACAAACTACATTTTTATATACATAATTTATAATTATAAATCAAATATTCAATTTTGGAATGGTTTAACTGATAATATATCTATTAATTAACCAAATTTATGTTACTGGAATCAATTTTTATTTGTAATTTATGATAAAAACATTGCAATCTTTCATAGTTTTTTTACTTTAATAAAAATCAGTGTCGTCTAGTATATGAGATTGAATTTAAATTAGTTTCTACCACTCCTATGATTATAATATGTAAATATGAATCCAAAATTAAAAATAAGAATAATTTAATATTTTTAATAAGTTCAACATAGTTTTTGACAATAATTATTAGTTAATGTAATTAAAAATAATTATAAAGATTATGGTAAAATAATCGAAATAAGTTAGTAAAAATTAACCATAAGGGCCCAAATTAAATATAAAATTTTCCAAGATCCATTTTATTTAAATATTTATACCATATCCCCACAAGGATTAAATTGTACCATTAGGGATTCCACTTTCACTATGAAACCTGTAAGTTATTATATTGTCCAAATATTACAAGAGTGCCCCTCGTCTTCCGCTATAAAAATACCCCCAATACTCCCACTTCATCACTCATATAAAACCAATTTGGATTGAAAAATATATTCCCAATGAGATCTTAAACATCCCTACCACCATACTTGAAGACAAAACTTGCGCATAAATTAAAACCAAGATGACCTTTGGTGAAAACCAAAATGTGTTACCTTATAAAGGGGTAACATCTTTCCTTACAATTGTTTGTATTATTTCCATTATAGACTCACATTAATCTCATTATTCCATTCATATATAAAAAATGTATAAAAAATAAACTAGTATGATTTTATTAAATTTTTTTACTTTCATGTACCCACACATCTATCAAATGGATAATGAATACAATTTATATATATACAATGAACTACAACCTCACGAAAGGATGATTGTTTGTTGTTCATTTAATACCTATAACGGGGGTATGTATAATGAAAACTATGTTTATAAATGTTATTTATAATATTTATTATTTATTTATCCTTCATTATTTAAAAAAAACATAATATTTTTATTTCCATATTGTATAAATATGATAACATCATGTGTGGAAATGTGGACTACTGCCCACTCGAAGCATTGTGATTCATTCAGATTAAACATGAAATGTATAAATGATGGGTTTAGATAAACTATTTTGAGATAAAAATTATATATATTACATTTTTAACATAAATTGTTTTTGGTAATATAATATATATCATTAGATTTATTACCCATTAACAAACATATAATGTGATAATGCCATTCGTAGATGTGTGGACAGTCACCTAATCAACATGATGTGATTCCGTGTTCATCACAATAATTATTTATATAAGTATTTATGATTTAAAAATATGCTATTTATGATATAATTACATGTTCTGTTTTTCCATATAGATCATTGAAATATGAAAACATTACTCATGTGTACGTATGCCATACCGTCTCAGTGATCCAAAAGTTGATTCATTTATCCTAACCATATTTAATGATTTTTATAAATTTATAATTTATGTATTAATATTATTATTAAGTCATAATTATTATCATGGATACATTATATAATGACCCCTTTTACCGTATTTGACCAAAAAGTGTTGTTTTGGACACATAAAACAAATTTCATCGAAACACCTGGAATTAATATAATTTATTTCTTAGTTGTATATAAAAACTTTAAATGTGAAATAAATGTAAGGATAAACATGAAAATGGTTATTATGAAATTATGAAATTACCATAATTTTATTCTACATTATGTTGAAGGATTTTCAATAGAATGGATACACAATGTAAGGTATTTCTTCTGAATTTACATTCTGTTGAGACATATTTGTTGTTATGCATATACTTTCATTTATATGTTGTATATACTACCCATTAACATGTAATATTCTCAATATACATATTATAATCATATTATATGTCTAATTTAATGATATCATTTCATTGAGTTTATGATTGAAATGTTAAATAGTTGTATAGGACACATTGGATTGTTTAGTGATTATTCTTCTCATAAGTATTTAAAATAATTCTCCATATGATCTAAATCCATAATTTGATTTTTAATTTTATCTTTTAATAATAAAATTATTAGATCCACTAATTACATATATATGGTGTACAAACATCCAATTTGACATATAATATCACGATTCATTCTTTTATCAGGATATTGTAGTTTCAATTTGAATTATTTCATCTAAAGGGACTTGAGTTAAATTCTACTTAGTGGAATATAATATCACAACCGAATTTCTATTTATTAGGTAATATTAATTATTTATTATAGTTAATAATCTATTGTTATTTTTATAATTAATTTTAATAATAACTGATTTATTTAATATTTTATATTTGGATTTATGGTTGATATGCATAATATACTTATTTATTGATTATGACTCCAAAAGTATTATATTTTCAAGGGTTAACCATTATAATATCATTTTTTCATGATTTTTACACTTTAAATTCCATCAAATAATATAATTTAATCAATTTTCAAAAAACCATTTCAATTTTATATCATATGTTTACTCATGGACTTTTTCAAGTATTTGTACAATTTTTTAAATTATTTGGTACATAAAATGTTTTAGGAAACATTTTTAAGAATACCCAATATAATTTTACCCTTTACTCATAGAACCTTTTTTCATGTAAAAAAATTATTTCATAAAATGATTTTATAATTCTATTGTTTTGAAAACTAATTATTAATAAATATTTTACCATTTATGTCTCATATAAATGTTTTCAAAGAAATGTTCTTTCTATATATCTAACAAAGAATTTTTGTAAAATTTTTACCATGGAAAATGAATGATCATTTTACATTGTAAATCATTAAAATATATACCCATATTTATTCGTTTGATTCTTCTATGAGTTGTTTAAATGGTTTATTTTTAGTAAAGATTTATATTAATGATTTTCAATGAAAAGTCATTAAAAATTAAAATTTTCCAACAGAATGTTTTTACAACAACTTTTTAATGATATCTATCAATTAAAAACCAATTTTTTTACTCCACATGGTATATAATTTGTTGATATCATCATTATTCCTCCTCTGGATGGTTTATTATTGGGTACTCCATGGATTGTATTGACATTCAATTTCGTTATTCATTTGTTAGTCCCTAAAAAATTCAATCTCTTATGACAATTGAATATTGATTTTCCACAAAATTATCCATTTCATTACCATGGATATAATTATTGCTTAAAAAATATACCATTTTACAAATGGTGTCTACATTGGTAGATAAGTTATTATTTTGGGAAATATTTATAATTTTTTTTATTTTTTAAATATGGATATTTGATAATGCATATTATTATTTTCGATTGTTCTGTATGATTATTTATTTGGAGAGGAAATGATCGGTGGCGCCCAGTCATTATATGGGTCATTGAAGAGTCAATTGGATGTCATAATAAAAATATGTTGTTCAGATTAAATAAAATTAAATATATAGATTAAAAAATTCTTGTGAATTGTATTGACTGTATAGGTTTTCCATTTCCTTGGACATAACATCTATTATGAAATAATTTCATTAATTACATTCATTAATTAATCATAGAAGAGAACTTATTTCGACATATCTATAGATACATATCATTTTTCTTCATTGAATAAATGGAATGTGATTTGGTTTCATACAATGCCATATTTATCATTCCTTATATAGTTATATGAATGGATTGTGTTTTCATTTACCATGACTTGTTGATTATTCCCTTATTTTACAACCTATTGATTTCCTAGAATGTGTGTTCAGTTATTTACCTTTCCATGTCGACTTATTCTTATTGAATCATTATTGATTCAAATATAATTTATCGTTATTGTGAATTTGAGATCACTATTATTATGTTTCCTTTCAATTGGATTCCATGAACTGTACAATGAAATATCTTCAATGATAATAAAGAAAGAATAAAATTAATCTCAATGTTATTTTAAAAAATAAATTTTGTAATTAGATTATTAATTTTTAATACAATAATCATTTATGTATCTATTTTACGGAAATTAAAAATCTTATCAGCCCCTCGTGATTTGATTATTTGTAATCATGATAATGTAATTTATACAAGACACTTTCTTCTGGAATTCTGGGGTCATCTCTCTACATGTACACATATATACACATACCTATACACATATACCAATTGAAATACACATACACACATACATATCAATAATGGTGCATATGAATACATAAATGAAAATACATATATAAGTATATATATGCTCATGACCACAGACATACAAACTTATGCATACACATACCCCAGAATTTGAATATAAATACACATACCCAAATGTTTAGATACACACACATATAGTAACATAATCGTACATGAACAGACATACATATCTATATATATTCATATATGCATACACATACAACAACAAAAATACATATACATGTACACATGAACATGAACATATATATTTAAATATTCATGTGTTTTCATGCACCCACAGATTCATATGCATATACATACACAACCATAATTTTCATTAATGTTCATTCAAAAACTGACAAACACACACACACACACATATATATTTATATATGCATATATACAGACATACAACATAAACATACACATATACACATACCCACATAGATGCACTTGAACATCAATAGAAACTCATACATACACATATACATATACACAGAAATACATAACCATACACATACATACATACACGTACACATACATATAAACCTACACATACACATACACATGAACATGCACATACAAACACATTTCTAGGATCATACCAATACAAATACATATAAACAACCACACGTATATATATATATGCCTATACATATACACATAACCAAAATATAGAAATATATTCCTATAAATATAATCATACACATACCAATACACTAACAAAAACATATGTATACATATTTATGCATATATTTATATACACATACATGTAAAAATACACATAGGTATACACATACGCATAATATTACATACATGTCAATGCACATATTTATATGTAGACTTAAACTAAATAATCATACAAAAACACACAAACAATCACAACATAACACAATAGATTCAGACAAATAAAAAATATACATAAATACACACAAACATGAACAAATATCATCCATTGATATACACGTGCCTTAATAGACTCAAAAATGCATGTACATATATTTTTGAATTATATATAATTAATATAAATATATAAATTCAAAGTAAAATTAAATATTACAATAAAGGTATACATTTTCATCTCACATTATTGTGTAAAAAATATTCATAAGTCATATATAAATGAAATTTATATTCCTTTTTTAATTATAGAATATAAATATTCAATTATATTTTTTTGTATAATACAAATTTTATTCTTATTTTTATATATAATTATGAATATACAATTCATTTTTTTTTGGAATTCATATAAATCATTTTTTTATATTATATTTACATATATAGAATTATTTTGATATAAATCAAATATAAAAATATAAAAATATTTTTATATTTATTTATTTAAATCTTCAATGTGACATTTATCAATGATAATGAACGTCCCCATAATGGTTGGACTCCTTCTTGTGTTACAAAAAACAATAGGGAAAGGGAAACATTTATTAGTGGTTTTTGAGTGATAATAAATGTTTGTTGATAAGTTATTTTTTTACAGGGCCAGAAAAATCCTCCCATTATAATCAATTTCTTTTGATGTTGATAATGTATAGCGCATAATATCACGTAACTGACAGTAGTGAAACATCAATATAAAAAATAGAAACTTTATAATGGGCGGAAAACTTAATTTTAATAATAAAGATCTAAATAATTAAAAATATGTTATAAATATGCTTAGTCTGGGAAGATTTATGCATTTGTAGGCCATAAACTATATTATTATTTGTCGTAATTTTTATAATTTAATGATACAAATAAAATATATGGAATACCATTTTTTTGAAAATGAATGGATGAAATCAAAACTGAGTAATATAAACAATTAATTAAAAAAATATTATCAATCCCAAAACAAATATTATAATAAATTGAAACATAATATTCTATTAAACATTAGATACATGAATATCTAAAATCATTGTTTAACATTTGATATATGAATGTAACATGATGGATGATTTTTATATGTCCACAATAATCCTTAAAATAGATATAACATTCATAATCATATTCTATTTTTTAAAGATAAGATTTTTGATGTGAAAAATGTTGAATAAGAAGTGGTTTTAAAGTGAGTGTCTTAAGGTGATGAAATAAATAGGGTAATGGTATACAATGAATGTGTCATATAAAAACCATGAAAATGAATGAGTTTTACTGAAAACCTAGTGCATGAGATTTTATTATATGGAAGAGGTTTATATTAGGTATATAAATGGGATTCTAGTCCATTGAGAATCATTCACAACAATGCACAACACCCCAAAATCCTATAAAATCTATGGGTGTTTTACATCCCACTGATTTATAAAAAATTCCCATACCTATATCTCTAGTATATGAATCAAAAAGCAGTTGTCTAGAACATAGTGTTATACTGGAGGGATCCATTGCATTACCCATGCATCAAAATTCATTCCAAATATTCTCATTAGGGAGGGCTATACAGGGATTCCATTCATAGAGTAATTGCGGTTTCATTATATATTACTCAATAACTAAAATATACATTCACCTTTTTTATGAAACTTCTTTATAGGCTCTTAGTGGGTCCTAACTCTTTTTTACCAATGTGTAGTAGCGAAAACAAATACTGACATCTATGTTTTCATTTATAAATATAATACTTAACAAATCATTTGTAGTGTAACATCTCATTTATTATATTTTTAAAAATAAATTAAATTCATTATAAATTAATTATATTTGTTAAATTAGTGATAATATTTACTTATAATGCATCTATAACTTTTTACAAATCATTTATATTTATTAATTCATTAATAATATTTATCAGAAATTGAAATATATAATCTATTATTTTATTAATTATAATATGAATGTATATATTATTATATAATATAACATATTACATTATTTAAATATAAACATAAAATGTATAATATATTATATTATTACATTATATTATTTCCATTTTAACATAATTGAATAAATATAATTAATTTATAAAATAATATATTTTAATAAGATAATAATATTTATTCAGAATAATAATCTATATAATTTAGTATTAATATATTAATTGTGGAAAATAATTTTTATTCATAAATATACTAGACAATTTTAATTAATTTAAAATATATTATTTTTGAAAAATTAATAATTTAATTGAATTACAAAATTTATTAAATTGATTCATTGTTTGGGGAAACGTAATAAAAAAGTAATTAAACAAGAAAATAATAGAATTTTATTATAATATATTAAATGTGATTTTATTTATAAATACATTTGATATAGTTAATTAATAATATATTAAAATTATGAAACATTGATAATTTAAATATTATTAGATATAGTTTATTTATAATATATATATTTTTAAAAACAATATATTTTTTATTATTATATTAATATTATATTATAATACTTATTCCTATATAGGATGTATTTTTTAATAAAATAAGTTATTCGTTTATTTATAGATATAATTGATATAATAAATTTATAATATATTTATGTGAAAACATGATATTATTTTATATAAAAATAAATATCACAACATTCCATTGATATATTAAAAATCAGTTAAATGAATTTTTTCAATATATAATTTATTTATTTCATTGATATTCACCATATTATAATGCTATGTGGAACCATAATAATGTATCCAATCATAAAAACCCAATATTCAAATTCTAACCAATCGCATTGGTGTGTTACCCTTTCGTGGGTGTTAACATTCTCTTTTGTCGATGATGTCCTTTTTTACCAAAAAACAATTTATCACCCACAATATTTCCAACAACGTAGCTATGTGGATTTTGTCATGATGAGTGATGAAATGGTTTCTTATCTAATTACCAACAGGATGAATATTGTGTTGACAGATAATGAAATGTCAGCTATAATAGCCAAAAATAATAAGGATTACTTAGTTACACAAAAAATGTAACTATTGGACAATGGTAACTTTATCAAGATTTAATAGTTTAATCAGAATTTCCATATAAAGATTCTACAAAATATATATGTAATCTAAATTATAGAGGCCTTATCATTGAAATAGGGCCAAGAATTTTGATATTTAAATTCTTCAATATTTTAGTCAAATATATGATCCTCAATAGTCAACCTTATTAATTTGATAATCATCTTATCATCATTTATGTTCATAATAATGAGGAATATATAAATAATATTTCATTTTATTAAATATACATATGGATTCAACATAGAAGACTATGTTTTTTTATTTTTCGGAATATACATTGAATAATATTGGGGACCAAATGAGAGGTTTTTTTGAAAGGGATCAATAAAATCTAATAAAATGGGACAGACTATTCATACCCAAATACTACTTGACATGGTCTATCATGTTATGCGAGTTGTTATTACTTTTGATGCGGATGTAATGTTATGGATCTTATTCAAACTATATGAAAATTTTCAATATTAAATTTCATCTAGTCATCTATGGGACATACATGGAATAATTATAACTTCATGTTGGATTATGAAAATGGAAACACTGTACTGCAATATTGAACATGAAATTGTGAAAGGAATCAAACGATATCATTATTTCCTAAGGAAGAGATGCCAATATATAGGGATTGGATACTGAAATCATCATGAATATAGGAAAACCCATCAAAAAATAATAACATTGAGATAGAGACACATTTTTTCAATGTAATGACATAAACACTTGAAATCTAGGGATATGGAGTACCAGGTTGCTAGAAAGGCAAGGCATACATTTCAAAACACTCAATAATTTGTAGCATAACCCTCATAGATGATGGAGAATCTCTCTATGTAGGGGGAATATCTCAAAATTAAAATGTGCATCCTTCCCTCCCCTCATCACATGGTGATTAGGTACTGACCGATGAGATATATTCACTACCCAGCATGTCAGTGTACCCATGTTATCTTCATTGAAAGATGAATATCTATGAAAACTTGTTATTTTCTTTCCAACAAAATATCTAACATATAAAAGAAAAATAATTGGAGATAATGGATATGATCTTATTTAAATATATACTTGTTGTTAAAAAAGATATTATGATTACCCGTAAATTGGGGAATGACATGTCAAAAGATGGAATGTTTTTTTGGATGGTTCTAATCTTGAAATTTTAGTGCTGATAGATACAGTTATTCAATCCTAGAAAGAAAAATGAAAATCTTATATTATAACTCTCTTTTCCTTATAATTCATTGATTATTTTAGATTCTTCACCATTATTGTGAAAAAATATTCCACGGTATGAAATTTTTGTCTGAATCCATTTCACAATGTAAGTACATGGATTGTGATACAAAAAATATGGGTTTCCAAGTTTGTTTTTTCATCTCTCAATCTAGTCAAATAGGCCAAATCTGGCTTCATTTTAGATTAGACATTGATATTGTGGGGAATTCTATCTATGTCAACCTCATTGCTACTTTTATCCTTCATCCTCACTTCATTGTGTGGAACAATATTATATTCTATTGATGGCCCTCTCATTGGAAAATCATCAGATTTGGAATCCACTGAAGACACACTGTGTGGATTTTACTGTTTGTCACCACGTTTGGGTAGAATGAAATGGGATATAATTTAGATATAAATAACAAGGTTGTTCTTTTAGGCCCTACACAATTATGATTTATTTCCAATTGGTTCTTTCTTATGTGGAACTTAGTGTTCTTAGTCACTCTTGGAGAATGTTTACATTGTTCCATGGGATTTCCAATCATAACAATATTATGGAATTTTTAAATCATTTTATGGGTTTATATGAGTAGAATAACTTGTATTTTTATATATAACTCATTGTACTCAATCTATAAGGACCTCGAGTTAATCATTAATTTTGTTAATTTATTTAGAAATAAAATTCATTCGTTCCACAATATAAACTAATCATATAGTATTATAGACATACGTCATAATACATACATAACATACCACATTATTTCAAAAATTATTATTAAAAACCGATTTCCTATTTTTTTCAAAATTATACTTCTCTAAAATTAAAACATACACTCGTTCTCTGAAAAAAAACATATTGACTTTAAATGTGTTTCCTTAATTTTATTTACCCATCCATAAATAGTTTGAAAATCATTTGAATATTTTAATTGAGGATAAAAATCAAAATTGGGGAGATAAAAAGGAAAGGAATTTATTTCCATGAATACATATAATCATAAGAAATTAAATTGACAAATACATACTTGTCACCTATTAAGTATCATATAGTTACATTGTGAAAAAAAATATTTCAATGAAACATAATAAAACATATGTAAAAATTTAGCTAATGTATGGAATTACATATTATTGTAATCCTTTTGGGTAGAATATGATGTGTAACCCTCACAACTACCCTACAATGTAACCCTCGTGGATAAATTACATTATAAACGTCATGGATACCTCATGGTGTAACCATTGAAGTAGCAATTGGAGTGACCATCGTGGCCAACCTCCAACAAAAACATTCAAAAGGAACCATAGGGAGATACATGTCCCACAATTGATTTTAATGAAATCTAATTAACTGTAATATAATCCGTGAAATTGAATAGTGTAATCCTAAAATCATTCATTTTAATGATTGAAAAATAGTAATTAAATGTGATTTTAATAAAATTTCCATTTCAAGTGATGATATTACTTCAACTGAGTTCAATTATCATTTTTAATGGATTATAGAGTGTTAAAAATATTTTAAATAATAATATTCATATTTATAATTCCTTATATTTTCTATTTATAATTTATCTCCACCCATTTATTAGTAATATTTTATTATTTCTATTCTTTCGAGTGTGTTATTTTCATTATTTCAACAACATGTTAAAAATTAATTTTCATCTCAAATGGAATAAAAACACCAAAAGTGGAATGATATTGTTATAATATTATTAAATAACATTATATAATACCATATATCATTTTTTTTATTATATTAATATGAATCATAATATAAAACATAAATGAAAATGATTATATTTACATTGGTGATTTTTACGACCATCATAATATTATATCATTTTATTTTATATCATTTTATATGTTGGTTATAGAACATTATATTACAGATAATATGAATACTTGAATCTTATTTTAACATAATATTGGTTTTATGACAAGCCTTTAAGGTGGGAAATTAAAATGAAATGTTTAATATGTGATTGCGGTAAATCGACAAATCACGGATGTTGTTCCCATTTTAGAATAAACAGTTTAAGAGAAGTGGATTGATAGTGAAGTTTTTAATAAACATGATATAATTTAAATATATATATGATACCAGATATTTCATTCCACTTCAGGAGGGGTAGGTTAAAGGATAATAAGAAAGTAAACGAAACTAAAAAGAAAATAAAATAAAATGAATGAGGATTTTACCCCTTGATGACTTCTCCTTGTAAACCTCCATATAAGAATTTTGTTGGACATTTTGTGACACCAACAGGTCATGGATGTGAGGAAGGTTCTTTGGTAGTGAACTATGTTTAATATAGAATAGATAAAAGGATTTTATGTGTGAGGAAAAGTGGTGGTGAGAGGTGATATTAATAATGGAGGTCAAGTGTGTTTCCGGATAATTATATTCATTAGATTATTATTTTGGGTTTAGAAACTGGATATTTTTTATTCCCCTGACTATGTATTCTATGTATAACAACCATACCAATTATTTATAATTACTATATGATTTATTTCTTGATAATAAAATTGATAATATCAATTAGATTTGGATTTCTAGAGTATTTGGGATATATTAAACTTACGTTGCAACATAAAACATGAAATACAATATCATTATTGAGATCATCCTTGAAATGATCATAATAATATAACACAAATAAAATTGTGTCAGATTACATGGGTATATACATAAAAAGGGGAGATCTATGAAGCCTAGTAATTGAATAAACATGGCATAACATGAAGAAAATATAAAATTATAGATAATAGGAATGTTAATTGGGAATAATCTTGTCATAATTATAAACATGAAGGCATGATATAGCATGGTAACAATAAAGGCAAAATGTGGAATGTGAAAACAACTTAAAACATTACATCGTAATCATTATTCCATGCTATATATTCCAAGACATCATATTGCACAATATCACATAAAGGAATCAGGTTCACTCCCTATCTCAAAATGATGCTTCATGATACTAATAAATACCCAATTTGTTGGAGTGATATAGAATTTTGGTTTGACCCATCACATTAATTTAATTATCATCCATAAGTGTTCCACATAGATCATAAGACATTGATTCATCAAACACCATATTTTATTCCATGATAATGGAATTTTTATTATACAAATTTATGTCCCCAATCATGATATATATGTGTATAATAATGAAAAACCTTGATAGGAAATGGGTATGAGTATTTATTACACAAATTTGTTTCCATGGAATATCAGGGTGATATTTCGAATGCATGATAGTGTTCCTTAAAGATTAATAAAATGTTGTTAAAATATAGAATGGTGTCTCTCATTAGTTGGACATAATGGGTAATGATAAAGACATGTAAATAACTATTCAAACATTTTGAATTTTAAATGTAGTGTTTAATTTTATTAAGAATTATTGTTAAGGAAAAGAACCCTTTTTAAATTTTGTAATGGAAACATGTGTAGATAAAGTATCATTAAACCTTTAATGAGCGTGTAAAGAAGAATATAATAATTAATTAATAAAATGGATATTAATGGGATTATGGATGAAAAAATCACATCATGAAAAAATTGCTTCTAAAAAATTATCATAATGCATGTGCTTGAATATGAATGAGAAGGAATACATCCCTTAAAAATTTTAGCCATTGTAATGTCTTAGATAAAAGAAAAAAATGAGAAAGTATAAATTATATCACATTCAATATAAAATCAATTCGACAGTAAGGTAATGTTTATAAATAAATATCATTATTAACATTTTCAATTAAGAATAGAAAATCTAAATATGGTTTTTCAAATGATTGGAGGAGTGGAAGATCCCATACATGAGTGTGTGACTCCAAAATATTTTGAGGGGAAATATGAGATCTAGGGCCATAGTAGGTGTAATCGTGATAGTGGATAGCATAAAATTGTTGTACTCCCAAGAGTACGAGTGAATAAAAATGGTATATTAATTGGTTTGATATTGGAAATGAGGGGTATTTCATTATTATATTGTTTTTTTGACTCCACATAGTTAACACACCAAAACCGCAATCCAACACCAATTTATTCCTTTGGTCCTTATAAAAATGTGATATGTCCTCCTTAGTTTATAAGTCTAATGGCCTAAAATATTAAAAAAATTCCATTATCTTATGTGAGGTGAGTCACACTGTTACATAATTTATATTAAAACCATATAATTTAATAAGGTTTTTTGGGGATTATTTATGTCATTCTAAAATAATTAAAATAATCATAAATTTTTTAAATATTAACGTAAAATATAGATGTGGTAGTATATATCTTTTATATTTTCTTACATCACTATTATATAGTTAAGATGTCCTCGATCATATCATATATTTATATGGAAATTAACTATTTCCTTAAAATTAATATCCCTCATTTTTTTTAAAATTCACCATTGAATAATTTATACATTCAAATGAATGAAATGATATTTTTTTTCTAAATTTAAATTCTAAAGAAAATTTTTTCCATTTAAAGTAAAAATATATATTTATTAATAAATATTAGTATTTTTATAATAATTGTTTTTTAATCCATATAGAAATAGACATTGTATTTTTAAAAATTATATAATCATTCATATATAATGAAAAATATTTAATAATAATATTTCATTAAAATAGTATTTATTAAAAATCCTATAAATACTAAAAATAAATTATTTAATTATATTTTATTATTAAAAATACAATTTGTGCTTTATTATATCAAAAAAACTAATAAAGTAACATGAATAGAATGGAAATATATTAGTTATGATATACAAAATAGTGTACATGTTCTTATTTATAAGTCATTGATTCATATAACTTTAATTCACTATAAAATTACAAACGTGTAAGGTATATGATGGTGGAAAATTCATTGGTCGGTTCAGCTAACATGGTTTGGAGTATACTGTTCATAAGCTTGAAAATCTCCTCTAACTGGTTGCGCGCATGATTAAGTGGCAGAATATCAGTTGGGTCATGGTTTAGGGAAATTCGCAGTGATTATATCACCCTTTAAATCATTGTTATATGAGATTCATAGGGTAGTACCATACTATTTGATTCTGACACTTCTTTTTTATGATCCTATTGCATTTTTTGAAACCCTATATTTAAAATAAAAATATGATAAATGTTTACTGGCTATATTTTCAATGAAAATGATACATACTTTTCATATAAATCAAATAGGATATAATGAAACACACTAATTTATTGTGTTTTCTAAAAACATTTTATATAATAAGACATTTAATTAATTTGAAAGTGGAATTTTATTTATAACATTTTGGGTCATTGAAATACTCCCCCATTTGAAAATTCACCAATGAAATTTTTATTCCCTACATTAAAAAAAATGAGGGTGACTCTATTATATCAACTCCTTTGGTTCCTATGTTTCTTCTTAAAACATGTTGTTTCTCAAGAACTATTTGACTAGGTGAATTGTGATATTTCATAGAACCATTTCTATATAATCTATGATCATTAATGTCTTATCATAAAGTTAATGGTAAATATAATATGGTACCAACTCTGGGATGAGTACTTATGAGGGTTCTATAATTTACATCCTCCATAGTAATACCTAGAATAGAATGTGTCCTTGAGATTCGTTCGATGGGAGTTCTAGTAGATTGAACACCTCTCTGTTGTTGTCAATGATAAAAAAGTGGCTTATTTATCATGGAATAAGCATTACATTATACACAAATAAAATCATCTTCATCCATGGATATAGGTTGATGAATACCATGTATCCAATATCAAAACATTGGCGTCATCATCAATTTCCAGCATATCACTTATATCACCTCTGAGAATCCATTATTTGATTTTGAATGGTCTTACAATTATCTATTATTTATTTGACAATTTATAACCATGATGATTATGTTATCCAAATTCATCCCATAATTCATGTGTTTTGCAACACATCCCATAATGAGATTCATAGGTATCTATTTTTATGATTGAGTGGAAACTGTTTTTGTTAGAGAACATGAACAAAGGAAGATATTGGTACCGTCTTCATGAGAATTAAAATGAAAAAGATTCATATAATTATTATAGAGTCTGAATAATCCAATCATATTGTCCATCTGTAGGAGGATGATAGGTCGCACTGATGTTCATCTTCGTTCCTATATAATGATGAAGGGGTGTCTGGAAAATGTAGGTCAATCTCAGATCTCAATCAGATAAAATCATTAGCGGAACTCAACAGAGCCTTACCAAATATATGATGTGTATCCATGAATGTTGATACAGTGATATGGCCTCTGTAATAGTGACAATTTGGTATGTCTTTGCGATACAATCCGCTATAAACCATTTTGAAATTTTCCCATGGAATTCAACAAATGTCCATTGATATTTTCCAAGGTGATGTTACTACATATATATTTTTTTATAGGTAATTGTTGCATCATCCACTATGAATTATTCCTTTAATTCATCATGTTCTAGTATACTAGGAACTTTGATGTATATTTAGAAGTCTCCATCTTCATATAGTCCCACCAATAGTGTTCACAGATAACATGATATATGTTTTTACTTAATGGGTGAATGGATAATATTGAACTACATGCATCACCGAACATTTCCTTCCTTAACTCTGGATTTTATGGAACATATACTCTTGATCCAAATACCGCAATAACTTTTAAATGAATTTTATAATCTATGGATTTTCACATTATCACGACATCCACATTCTAATGAATTTCAACATTATTACTTTGATCATCCTATTTTTATTCAATGAGGAATGGTTGAGAAATAATTTGAGAAAATATAAATTATTTTCCTTTCATAAATTTTCCAATTTCCATCCATTACTTGTCTAAAAATCATAGATACTTCTAAATACTCATCATTGTTAAATATGCCATAACTGTTATACATAGTAAATTTACCTCCTTTTTTATTTAATATGATGGTTGTGGATTTAGAAGTCATAAGACAAGATGAGATCAAACTATCTTATCTAGTGAATATTAATATATTTCATTATGAATATATATTTGAGGATCTTCGGAACAATATATATCTCATAGTTCTCCATTGAGAGATAATCTTGTAAGATTTTATAATTATTTATCCCTGCATCCATCAACAAATCATGCATGGGTTAGTTTTTCTCATGAATATTAAATATCATTGAGGTATAGGATATATGATTCTCATCATTCATTTGTAAAAATAGTAAACCATTGTTTGAATTATCACAATATATCACAATGCCTTCCCCACTTCTCAGTTGTGTGAGCAATGGTGAAGTGATAAAAAAACATTTTGAGCTCTTCAAATCCTTCTTATCAAACTTGTTTTTAGACAAAAATCCCTCCCATCAATGATATCATGGTAAGAGGTTTGAAAAAATCGTGTTATATTTTAAAAAATGACTATAATACCTAGCTAACCCAATGAAACAATGGATATCTATCATATAAATTTTCCTTAACCATCCTTGAATTTATTTCATCATTTAAGGGTACAAAGTTATTCAACTACTAGTGGTGATATGTACAATGAAAGAAAATTATGTAACATGGAAGTCGCATTTTATGTACATTTCATAAAGAGTCTCCTTTCATAAGGTTGATATAAATGTTCTCAAAATATCATAATATGCTTCGTTTGTTTTGGAGTATATTTTAATATCATCTATAATGTCTCCTACGAATTTTAGTAGGTTATATCTAAAAAACAATTCATCTTGCCCATTATTATTTCTATACATTTAGTGAGTCTGAATGGAATCATTATGAACTCATAGTTACAGTACCATGATTGAATAGTAGTCAGGGGTGAATCATTTTTCATTACACCTAATTTATAATATCAAGTTAAAAGATATTGGTGGAATCATTATTGTGCTCCACATACCTCGGCAAATAATTAATCATTTTGAGGTAGAGGTTAACTATTCATTATCCTGAACTTGTTGAGCTCATGATAATTAATGAAAAGGATCATTTATTGATTCTTCTTTGAGATGAAGAGGAATGTTTAACCACCTGGTGAAGCACAAGGGTGTGTTATCCCATTATCTAGATTCTCTAATAGTTATTTCATAAGCTCTTGAAGATCCAAAATAACCATTATATACAATTTCATGGTTATTGGAAATTCTCCATTATTAATCATGAAATAAAATTCATCCTATTTACTATGAGGAAGGCCAGTCAACTATTTGGGAAACAGATAAGCGCATTCCCTCACATTAAGAATGACTTAGAAGAATTATCTTTCTATAGACTAAATTTTTTGAGCTAGATACTTTTTATCATTAGGAAAAATTATCTATTATTATGAAATTAGTACTAATAAAGATTCATCTTTCACCCTATTATTTTACAGAATCATAGGACTATTCGTGATATATAGAGTTATTTCCATATGTGGGTAATGTATGTTTTCACTATATAAGGATTGATAATGGAAACCCAAAATATCATCAAATTTCACAAAAGTCGGTTTCAATATGTTTTTCTTGGACTTTTATCCCACAATCATTGATCGAGGATGAGTTATATACTTGGAATGAAACAAATTACCCATTGTATGATTTCACTAACATTTCTACTTCTATGATTTGTGTTTATTTCTGGAATGTTCTACTAGAAATATATAATATGAAATAATTCATAGAACCATAATCAAAATGAATGTTCACTATCAATGAATGAATAACTAGAATAAATAGCACCACTTCATTGTTGGGATCCACTTATATAGTAATGATAGAAAAAGTGTTCCTAAGTTTCCTTGGATGTTGTTGGTTTTCTGTGAAACCCTTGTCTTGTTGAATTGGTTTAAAAAGTTCCCTACTAATTTTTAGTTGATCAAACGAACAATACATTTTTGTTGATAATACTATTCCATTCGATTTTAAAATTAGTGGGTTTCTATTTTGGAAAATTTTTAGCTAGGTGTCCTTAAATCCCACGGATAAATAATTTCCCCATTCCATAGAAGATATGAATATGGTGATTCTACATTCACCATTGACAAGTGGGATATTGAAATGAAATGGAACTGTTATATATCTTTATCCGACTAACATAAACTAAACCCATCTTTACATTTTGTTTCACAATGATACCCTTAAGATGAACCCATGTCCATTTCAATGTTAAGGACATATTAGAAAATCTCCACATGTGTTTTATAGTCATCGATCAATATGGAATTTTTTTTTCTAGGATTTTTCCACCAATTTAGTGGTAAAACATTCATCCAATGGTAACGAAAAAGTCAGATTTTATTTGTGAAAATCAATTGATGAATTCCTTATATTCATTAATGGATTCATTGTATTCAATATTTAAGGAAAGCGATTCGCTTTTGACTTTTTAGTCAGAGAGTATGAGGACAATATTTATTGAATATCATTTACCAAAATTCCATCCACAATATCTCATAGATATATTAACCATGCTTCGTAATTTTCATTATTATCAACCACTGGTTCGCTTCTCCCTCCATATGATATGCAACCAATATAACGTTATCATTGTAAATATTTTTTAATGGTTTATAAGATCTTATCAATGGAGTTAGTCAATTCATTCATGATTAAGGGATCAGTATATCATTTAATATTAGTAGGAAATTGTTTCATGATTTTATCTACTGGGGGTTTTCTTATCTTGGGAGGGTATAGGCGATCTTCATAATCCTGGTTTTTATTTAGATATTGATTTATCTAATAGTTTATCATGTCAATGTTTGTTATTCCTACTCCAATCAGGTTGGGAATATCATTGAGGATGTCATTAAATTTACCTTCAAATTAGTTGTTAATATAATTACTCCTATTTTTTATTTTGATAGAATAATAGGATATTTGGGGTGATTATCATAAACTATATAACTCATAATGGGGAATAAAATAAAATTAAAGGGATTATATATATTTTAAATTTACATACATAATTATGATTTTATAGGATTGAATCTAAGGTATCCATGATCTATTTCATCACATTTATTCCTTGGAGAATTTTTTTATATTTCATTATTAATGTTTCATATTGAATTTATTAATTTTACAATGATTATACCTTGGGAGTTTCCGACCAGCTGCACAATAAGGGCATTTGTTTTGTACCGGGTTACCAGGGGATAGGCTATGAACACCATGTTATAGTTTTTACTCCTAATTACTTATATTCTATATCCACATCCACATGTACTATCCAAATAAGGATGATTTTTATAAACCACATAGTCTATAACCACAATAATATAAGGATTATTTAATATAAATAGTATTATCCATATCGTTTTTCAATAGGGATATCGAATCACAATAAAAAAATTTACTAATATTACTTATCAAAACATTTATAACAACCATATCCTTTATTTAATTTTCATAAACAATTTAATCTATTTGGTTACACTTAATTAAAACAAGATGATTAGGATGTTTAGTATCATTGGGATTTTGGAACAATACATATAAACATAAAACATGAAATAAAACATCGTTATTGAAAATCATATTTATATGATTGTAACAATCCAATGTACATTAAACATCATGGGATAACCATGGGAAATACATAAGAATGTGGAATGATAAAAATCCAAATAAGCTAATAATACTAGAATAACATAAGGAAAATAATACATCCTAGGTAGCCGGCATATCAATGGGGCATAATGATGTGAGCATTATAAACATGAAGGCATAATATAACATTATAATCAGAAAGGAAACATGTAAAATGATTCCATAATATAACAAACTACATCACTAATTAAGGGAATGGAAAAATAGGCAATTGCATAATGGTGGGAAAATTCCTATTATGGAATGATGTTCACTTACAATCCCAATAAGAGGTATCAGGATACTAAACATTACCCAATGCATTGGAGCACAAAATGAATTTGGGCCAAAACATAACATTAATTTCATTATCATGCTTAAGTGGGCCACATAGATCATTCTAGAGGGATTTGTTATTTATAATATTTTATTCCATGATAAACGAATGTGGAATAAATTCAAAAATGTTTGTAAAAAAAGTATATGTGCATTGTCATGACCGGTCCTCGGGACATGTGTCGTGACTACCCCAAGCCCACCTTCCACAGGCCAGGGGATGGTGACTAGCACCAAAGGTGTAAATCCCATAAAATGGAAGCCATTTCCTTTATAAAATAAACATACACAATAGAGTACTCAACAGAAGTACACACTAAGTAATACTGAATAAAAAAGTTTGTTCTGAAAGGAAAGGGGCCGGAAATACAATCCCAACAGAAAGTACAGTACAACTGAAAAACGAGAACAACTGCAGTAATGTAAAACATCAACCACTGAGTTTTCCTCTCGGTATCCCACCTGAATGGTTGGTAGAAATGGTCTCCTCGGCACCTTGGGTCCATCTGTCTGCTCCGTGTACATCTCTCTAAGTGGTCTACCTCCAGGTAAAATCCAACTAATCTAGTCTCCACCTCGATCTGTGTTATCCATCATCTGCATCCAACACTACGTAGTGTGGGAAAATCCCATGGAGGGGTGAGTATACGATACTCAGTAAGGACCCTGAGACCCCAGATGGTCTCCCAGAATCCACTAAGGATAAACCACAGAAGAGAGATACAATCGCGAAGTATCATCCAAACCTAGGTAGGTATATGCACATACATATAACTATGTCATCAATCTCAGTTTATCTCCAAACTCTCCAACCTAAGCACAACCCAGTCCACACAGGAAAGAAGACAATCACATCGATGATAATGATTGAAATTCAAGACTCATTTCACACAGATATACAACTCATGAAGTGGGGTGGAGATGATTATACCTATACTCTAAATCATATCCTCTACAGAGTCCACGTAGGATCCAAGTACAGAATTCATCGCTGCCGAACCCACGGATGTTCCAAGTACATTAATCATCACTACTGAAATCACAGAGGATCCAAGTACAGTAGTTATAACTGTCGAACCCACGGTGGATTAAAGTACAGTAGTCATCGTTGTTGAACCCATGAAGGATCCAAGTACAGTAATCATTGTCGTCGAACCCAGGAAGGATCCCAGTACAGTAGTCGTCGTAGTCACATATAGCTCAAGGGTTCCCCCACAGAACATGATTGATTACGGGAGGGTCAACTCTTCGAGCAAAGGGGTCTATACATAAAATATCACAAATTCCTGAGTTGATGTATCACGAAGTTACCTATCATTTAATGGAACCCAATGCGAAAGACGAAGCCTCAATCAGAAACCTAGTCTGAGAGATAAGGGATTTTTTGTTCCAGGGGCTGGTTGGAAATATGCTTGTTCAAAACCCACCAATTTTACAAAGTCATCCAAAACTCACTTATCGTACTGCAAAAGGACTTCCTTTTCATAAGGGTCCTAGTTCCATAGAATGCACGTCGATCGAATGCACGGTCGTGATTTTATTCACATCTATGTGAAATGGGCCCGTCCTGTCAAGACCGGTGGGCTGGCATGTCGGCCCGTTCTGGCTCGGTGGGTCTAATCCATATAAGAGTTCGACCCGACCAGATAATTTGTGGTCCGACATGGAGGGGCACGGTCTGGCCCATGGTAGGCAGCCCAACCCGCACAAGGGCGCGACCTGGCTGTTGTTGGCCATGGCTAGGCCAAGCGGCGCCGCCATCCTATCCGGCCAGCCGAAGCTGGCTAGTCATCCCGACACGAGATACTCGAGGTTGCGGGCCATGATCCCTATGTTGCAGCACCTATGAGCATTGCAGCTCCATCCACCTGATCGGCCGACAGACATCTGATTCTACTACTGGAGTGTCCTGCACTATGAGGGATGCAGTTCTCCGCAGCACGACACCATGGGGCACTACAGTTCCTCCTGCATCGACAGCTTCTGATAGCCGCTTCTTCATCAGCCGAGTGGCCCGTGGTTGTGGGCCGCAGTTTTTCCGCATGTGGCTAGTGCGCGACCACCACCTTCTATCATTGCAACCCCCGTTCGCCACCGCCTCCTGTTGTGAATTAAAAAAAACAAGAAACAGTGCATGCTCAGCTGTCCATTTTCATTTATCTCTTGCCCTCTGCGTTTGATGGTAACAATTGTCCATAGAAAATAATTTTCATTCAAAAATTAGAAGAGTATAATTATTGTCAAAATAATATTATACAATTCCCATACCTAAGTTTCATAAAAGGACCACGTCGACGAGTCCCATAAGACAAGCGTCGCAGAGGTTGGGTGTCGTGGAAATCGGTGTCATGGAGAACTCTTTTGTCCCATCAACGTGTCTGAAAGAGTCATTGTCATTATGCAGGAAGAAAATCCTAAGACGATTAAATTTCCTTGACATCGGGTTTCTTTCGAGGAAGAATCATTGTCGAATGATGTCCTTCACGTTCTTCATCTGGGATGTTCATCATTGAAGACCAGTGTTCTTCGTCGAAAAGAAATAGAAGGATACCAATTTAATAGAATTTCCATGTAATTCAAATTAATACAAAAGAGGTGACAATTAATTAATGTAGATATTAATTTGATCATTTGGAACATTCAATGGGTGGGAGGTGTAAAGGCTCCACCATAATGAGATTAGGTGTTAAATAATTAAGGGAGAAGGTGGAGAGTTATTAGAATTAATAAGGGGGTTAATGGGAGCTTATTAGAGGCTCGTGTGGTCCCCTCTCGTAATTTGATCCTCCTAAGAGAATTTATATTGGGTGTGAGCCCCACCTTCAACATCCCTTTCGAGGAAATAACCACCTCATTAAATAATTTTTGTAACATAACAAATTATTTAAATTACTATGAAACCCTAAAATAAAACTTCTCCTATGATCCAATCCCAGTTGTGGTAAAGGTCCCCTTAGACATTTACCGACGTTGTGAGTTCATCAGTGTCCTCAGATTTTAATTACGTGCACCGGATCAAAAGATAGAAAAACACGCATGTACGTTTATTTAACGTACACGAACCAAAATCAGAATTTGATTCAGGTCACACTGGGCCTCGAAATTAGGCGCCATCTAAAATCGCATTCTCGTAAAATTTCATAGTATTAATAATAATTCCATAAAATTTTTGGGTCTTTAAATTACCCCACCCTCCGGGATTTACGCCCCCGTAAAGCTACAACAAACAATAGGGAATCAAAAGCGAGTACTGAGCACCCAGATGAGCCTACCGCTCCCATGTGCTCTCTTGGAGGTTCTCGTGCTGCTAGCGAATGTGAACCAGAGGAAACGAAAATCCACGTAGGACCTCTGTGAATGTTTCCCCATCATCGATGCCCATCTCCTCGTGGATGATGATGTTGGACGATTCGTGCATGTATCTCCTCATCTGAGATTTGTGGAAGGCTTCATGAACCCAGTGCAACTGATGTGGAAGGGCCATGCGGTAAGCCACCTCGACTAATCTATTGAGGACCTGGAACGGTCTGATGAAGAGCGGAGATAACATGTCTCTATGGCCAATTTTCCATAGAACTTGTCGAGGTGAGACCCGTAGGAAAATTTGGTCTCCATCCTCGAACTTTAGTGGTATCTGTCTCTTAATATAGTAGGACTTATATTGCCTCTATGTAGTCTTTATCCACTCCTGGATGATCTGCACCTTTTCTGTCATAGTCTGCACCATCTCTGGTCCTACAAGTGCTGACTCTCCAGGGTCAGTTCATCACATAGGTGATATAAATGGTCAGATATACAATACCTCGTATGGTGACATCCTGATGGTGGAGTTATATTTGTTGTTGTATGCAAACTCGAACAAGGGTAGGTGATCCTCCCACCTACGGCCAAGGTCAAGGAAAAATTCACAGAGCATGTCCTCGAGATTCTGAATGGTCCACTACGTCTAACCATCCGCCTGAGGATGGAAAGTGGTGCACAGATGTAGCTACATCTCTGATCGGTATGAAGTGGGTTGACTTGGTGAGTCGATCTACGATACCCCAAATAGACTCATTTCCTTTGTATTTATGTGGAAGACCCATCAATAAATCCATAGGTATCACATCCTATAACAAATCCGGGACCACTAAGGGTTGTACTAAGCATAAGGGTACCTAGTTTTCTGCCTTCACTTGCTGACAAGGGAGGCATCGTAAAGAATACTCTGTTGCAACCTTCTTCATACCCGACCATCAGTGTTGTTGACTAAGGTCCCGATACATCTTCGCGACTCTAGGATGTACTGCTAGAGGGGATGTGTGGAACTCCCTCAACACCTCCACATGTATTGTAAATGGTACTATGGTATGTCCCAGGAAGAGGATGATGTGCATATTTAATTCAGAAAATCCATCAGGTGCATTTCTTGAGGATATCTGAGAAACTCGCGTCTCGCAGTCAACGTACCTACGTTGTGCCTCTCTGACTCACTAAATAAGTGGAGATGTGGCTTTGAGAGTCAGAGGAGAAATAATGCTCTATCTCTATCCACAAATGATATCTGCATTGCCGAAAGCTGCTCTGTCGCCTCCCCTAGCAAATGAATGCCCTATCTCGTACTGAGATCATCAGCTACAACGTTCCTTTTCCAATGAGTATATACTATCACAAAGTCAAAGTACATGAGAAACACGATCCATCACCATTGTCTTAGGTTCAGGTACCTCTGTGAGAAGATATACATGAGACTCTGGTGGTCAGAATAGACTATAATGCGCTCGCCCATCAGATAGTGCCACTATATCATCAAGGCGAAGTCTTCTGCTCCTAACTCCAGGTCATGCGTAGCATAGTTCTGCTCATGCTATCTCAACTACCAAGAACCATATGCGATCACTGCCCACTCCTGCATCAGGACACACCTGATTTCGATCTTTGATGCATCACAGTATATTACTTATCCAACACCCTCCTCTGGTAGCCTCATGATGGGTGCACTGGTCAATCTATACCTCATCACCTGAAAGCATTGCTGTCATCTGTGTGACCACACGAAGGGTTTCCCCTTCTTCATCATAGATGAAAGTGGTGCTGCAACTCTGGAGAAGTTTCTCACAAACCTCTTATAGTATCTAGACAAACCCAGGAAACTCTACACCTCTGTCATGATTTTAGGTGGCTCTCAAGCAAGTATTGCCTTGATCTTCACTGGATCCACTCCAACTCCAGCTTCCGAGATGATGTGTCCCATGAAGTGAACCTCTCATATCTAGACCTGGAACTTTGGGAGATTACCATAAAGCTTTTGGTCTTGTGGTGTATCCATTATGACATGTAAGTGGTTGGCGTGCTCCCCCTCAGTAGTAGAGTAAATCAGTATTTCGATGATTATGTCTACGACAAAACAATTGAGGTAAGGTTGGAAGATCCTTTTTATTAGACTCATGAACACCGCTGGAGCTTTGGGTACGTCTATGTGCATAAGCAAGAACTCGTAGTGGCCATACCGACACATGAAGGCCATATTATGCCCATCCTTGTCTTGAACTCTTAGATGGTGATTTCCTGACCTGTGGTCTATCTTTGGGAACCAACAATATCCCTTGAGATGATCAAAGTGGTCTATAATCCTATGTAGTGGGTACTTATTCTTTACGGTCACCTGATTCAGGCGACGGTAGTTGACACACAGTCTCATGCTCCCATCTACCATCTTGGCGAACAAAATCAGAGAAGCCCATGGTGAAACACTAGGTTGGATGAATCCCCTTCATTTTAAGTCCTCCAGCTGTACCCACAGCTCATGAACCACAACGATAGCCATTCAATATGCTTGAGTAGATGTCGGTGTGTCTCGTGGTACTAGTCAATGTAGAAGTCTACCTCTCTGCGATGAGGTAGTCTTGGAACATCGTAATGAATAACGTCCTCATACCGATCCACCACATCAACAAAAGTCAGACTCTGCACATCATCTACTTTGAGGATGAGACTAGAAAACTGATATGTGATCGGCTTCCCCCTCCTCTGCGTAAGTACATCCTGCATCGCAAAGGCTCCTTCTTGCAGGTGAAGCAGAATCTTCTCCCATCCATGTTGACACACCACACATTGCACCTAATATAGTTGATCTGAGCATGATATGTTGATAAACAGTCTATACCCAAGATGACATCTTAAGGCCTTGACGATGATACAAGAAGATCTCAGCCGATGATCTCGCCTCCTAGAGTAAGCTCACACATCCGGCAAAAGTGCATAATCATCGATTCTTCTCTTGTAGGAGTCTCTTACCATAAGGACCGAGCCAACACCCCTGCCGAAAAATCCCAGCTCTGAACAAGGGCTGTGATAATAAAAGAGTGACTCGCACATGTGACTATATATACTGAATAAATGGTGGATTAGACACAGATAGTAACTCAAATCATCTTAGGAGTTCCGCGTTCGTAGACCTCGACTGCCTGGAGCTGAGCCCTCCTTTGTCTGCCAGCTCGCTGTGGTCGGGGTGGTTCTCTAGTGGTGGTGGTGGTAGAGCCTCGAAATGTCGTCCCCCACCCGCTACTCAGCCAGCTCCTCTTTCCCTTCCGCTTGATCTCGAAAGACCACCACAGTTGAAACTCCGCCTCTACCGAGGAGGTCCCTCTACTGCCTGTTGATCGTCTTCATGGTGGGTCGGGCAGTCTCGAGACATGTGACCCTTCCCACCACATGAATAACATTGTCTGAACCTCGTATGGATGGATCTATTTTGTGTGCCCCGCACATCCGAACTATTATCTTGAGGTCATCCACCTGATGGCCTGGTTCGCATGGACCTCTGCGTCGACAGTCTACATCTAGCTACATAAGGCTCTGCTACATGTCGTCTTGTGGTTGGTCTCGCTGCTAGAGACTTCTTACCATGAAATATCTCCACTAGAAGGGCTCGCTCCAGCCCCCCCCCCACCTACGTCGAACTGCTTAGGGGAATCGTTGAAGCCCTGATATTGTGCCTCAGTCCCTGGTTGAATGTTCGGGCCCTAATGAATGGGTCTCGCACAACATATGTGGAGTAGCGTGAAAGGTCAGTGAACCTCACTGAGTATTGGGCTACAGTCATGTTGCCATGCTGCAGATGACGTAACTCATGAATACTCACCGCATGAATGGTGGCTTGAAAAGATTCTGTGTGGAAGAGACTATAGATGTCCGTCCAGAGTAAAGATGGCTCATCATGCACCTGGATCATCAAACTTCACCATATACCTGCTTCCATTGCAAAGGAGTCTCACGGTAAGGATCACCATAAGGTCTGTAGGTGTCTCCACCAATCTGAAAACTCTGAAAACAACCTCCAAACAATCCTCACCAGCCTGTGGGTCCGTCTCTTGGCGAAACCTGAGTGGCCTCTATCGCTAGAACTCGTGAAATGCACTTAGGCTGCATGCCCCTTCTGCTGCTGGGTCTGGTGGTATCGGAGGCCCCGCACGTAAAGGTACCACTGGAGTCTCCGCTGTGATGGGGCCCTGCACCGAGGTCATGTCGTTCAGAGTCCTATTGTATGGATATTACGGCCGCCACACCAACACCAGTTTCCCTAAACTGATAACCTCACCCAAAAAACATAACACTATTTTCGTTAAAGATTCAGAGTCATAGTTCTTTTGTAGAACTGACCACCTATGAAACAAATTTGTCACGACCCATCCTCATGACCCGTTCCATGACTACCCCATTCCCTCCTTTCATAGGCCAGGGGATGGAGACTAGCACAAAATGTGTAATTCCTGTAGAAAGGGAAGGAATTGCTTTTATAAAAGTAAACATACACAACATAGTACGCAACAAAATTAAGCACTAATTAATATTGAATACAAAATTATGTGCCGAAAGGAAAGGGGACAGAAATTCAAGACCAAAAGAATGTACATTACAACTGAAAAACTATAACAACTATAGTAAAGTAAAACAGAAACCACTGAGTCATCCTACTGATATCCAACCAGAAGGGTGGGTTCATATGGTCTCCTCAGCACCTCGGCTACATACGTTTTCTCCATGTACATCTCGCCTAGTGGTCCACCTCCAGGTATCATCAAACTCCTCAAGTCTCCACCTCGATCAGTGATATCTGTCATCTGCATCCAACACAACATAGTGCGGTTAGAGACTGTGCAGGGGTGAGTATATGATACTCAGTAGTGACCTCGAGACCCCCGAAGGACTCCCAGAATACACGAAGGATAGTCCACACAAGAGAGACATAATTACAATGTATCATCCAACCCTACATTGGTATATTCCCATACATATACCTATGTTTTCAGTCTCATTTTGGCTCCAAACTCTCAAGCCCTATCACAACCCAGTCCACACAGGATAGAAGTCAATCAAATCAAGGATAATGATTGAAATTCAAGAATCAGCTCACCCATGTATACAACTCACGAAGAGGGGTGGAGATGAATATATGTAGTCTCTGAATCATCACCTCTACCGAATCCTCATAGGATCCTAGTATAGAAGTCATCATTGTTGAACCCACATAGGATTCAAGTACAGTAATCCGCGCCACCGAACCCACGGAGGATCCATGTAGAATAATCATTGCAGCCGAACCCATAGAGGATCCATGTAAAGTACTCATTGAAGCCAAACCCATGAAGGATCCAATTACAGTAGTCATAATCATTGAACCAACGGAGGATCCCAGTATGGTAATCATCGCAGTCGTAGCCAGCTCTAGAGTTCCCGCACACAGCAAGCTCGATTCTGGGAGGGTCTGCTCCTCAATATAAGTGGTCCATACATAAAATATCAAGAAGTACATAGTTTATGTATCCCAAAGTTCTGTCTAGTCAAAAGAAAATCAACATGATATATGGCGCGCCAATCAGACACCCGATCTGAGAGATATTGGCTTTTCAGTTCCTGGGGCACGGTTGGAAATATGAACGTTCCAATCCCGGATGTTTTTCAAAGTATTCCAAAAATCACTTACAGTATCATAAAAGGAAAACCTCATTGTAAGGGTCCCAGTTTCGTAGACGACGTATCGATTGGACGCATAGTCTTGAAGATATTCACATTTAATCGAAACGGTCCTGGCCTGTCAAGCACGGTTGGCTGGCGAGTCGGCCCATTCTGGCTCGGCAGGTCCCGACCTGCTAAGAGGTCGGCCCAACCCGATAATGGGAGGCCCAGCCTAGTGTGGGGCAGTCAGGCCCGGCTGGTGCGGCCCAGCCGGCTGTAGGTCGTGGCTCAGCAAACAGGCCGAGTGGGGGGCGTAGCCCCCCCGACATCTCGAATCGGCGTCGCCGAGCGGCGACACCCTCTTATCTGGTCAGCTGAAGTCGTCCGGTCTTCCTGGAATGAGTGTCCCGTGGTTGCGGGCCACGATCCCTCCTTCGGGGCGGCTATGAGCGTCGCGGCACCTTCCGCTTAGCCGGCTGATGAACCGTCCTGTTCTTCCGCCGCAGTGGCCCACCCTATGCGGGCCGCGATTCTCCATAGCACGACGTCGTGGGGCACCACGGTTCCTCTAGCCCGGTGGGCTTCGTTCAGCCATAAATTCTTTGGCTGAGCAGCCCATAGTTGGAGTCCATGGTTCTTCCACACGTTGATGGCACGCGGCTGCCACTTTGGATCATCCCAACCTCTGTTCGCCACTGCCTCCCGTTGCAAATTAAAAAAACTAGAAACAACGGTGGGTTGTCGGGCCGTGTTTGTTCGGCTCGTGTCCTCCTCGTTAGGCAGTAATAATGGGCCATAGACAATCATTCTCATTCAACAATGAAAAGAATTTATTTTTTATCAATATAAAATTATACAATTCCCCTACCTTGGTTTCATGAATGGAGCACGTCATCGAGTCGCGGAGGACAAGCGTCGCCAAGGTCGGGCATCGTAGAAAACGGCGTTGTAGAGAACTAAGTCGTCCATTCAATGTGGGAGAAAGAGTCATTGTCGTGACACGGGAAGAGAATCTGAAGATGAAGTATATTTCCTTGACATCAGTGTGCGTTCGAGGAAGAAGCATCGTCAGATGAGGTCCTTCGCATTCTTCGTCGAGGATTTTCTTCGTTGAAGAATGAATTTCTTCATTGAAAAGGATCACATCTCTTCTAATTCTCCAGAGCATCCCCAATAGTAAACATGACAATGCAAAAGAAATAAAAGGCTCCCAAATTAATAGAATTTCCATGAAATTAAAATTAATTTAAATGAAGTGCCAATTAATTAGATAGGTTGGCCCATTCAATGGGTGGGAGGTGGAGAGGCTCCTCCATAGTGAGGGTAGGTGTGAAATATATAATGGAGAAGGTGGAGAGTTATTAGAATTAATAAGTGGTTTCCTGGGAGTTTATTAGGGACTCGTGTGGGAGCCACCCTTAATTAGTTCCTCGCAAGGGAAGTCATGTGGGGTGTTGGCAACACCTGCAACATCCCTTTGGAGGAAATAACAACCTCATTAAATAATTTTTGTAACACAACAGATTATTTAGATTTCTACGAAACCCCAAAATAAATCCTCTCCTCCCATCCAAACACAACTGCGACCAAGGTCCCCATAGACAATTACTGATGTTACGAGTTCATCGGTGTTCTTGAATTTCAATTCTGAGCATCGGTTCAAAATATTGTAAAACTCGCACGTACCTTTACTGAAAGTACCTGATCAAAACTTTAGAATTTGAATCTGGGCACACCAGGGCTCAGAATCAGCCGCAGTCAGAAACCACAGACTCGTAAAATTCCAAAGTATTTAAAAAAAATTCCTTGAAATTTCAAGATCTTTACATACATAATAGTGGAAACCCGTGATGGGAAATGGGTATGATTATTCACTATATAATTTGATTCGCATTGAAATTCATGGTAATATTTTTGGAGAAAAAAGACATTCCTTAATGATTCATATATATTGTTGCTGAGATATAAAGGGGTATATCATCATTTTTAAATAAATTTCAAAGTATTAGGGTTTTGGAAATAAAAGTTCAAACATTATGAATTTAAAATAGAAGGCATCACATCAAAAAGAAAAATCATGAATCCGAATGAGAAAGAATAAATACCTTAAAATATTTCACTATTATAAGGACATATTTATAGAAAAAAATGAGAAGCTACAAACGATCTCATAACTAAACAACCAAAATTCGAAATTATGGGATTTTTTATAAATATTTTAAATTATAAAAAAATTGAAATTATGAAGAAATATTCCCAATAAAGAGATTGAATTCATTGAATGTGACGATGAACCCTTACTTGAGTGTGTGAATCCTAGAAAATTAATGGGGCTTAATGAGTGATTGGGGGTTCTTCGAGAGGAATCTACAGAGTAAAGAGTATAATATGCTCATGCCACATGGAGTTTGAGTGAATTGAATGGGATGTTGTGTGGGTTTATATATGAGTTAGGAGGAATATCATTATTATTCAATTTTTGGACACTAAATTATTAAATAACCAACATCACAAACAATCCCATGGGTTTCCACATTGTTTCTACCAAATTTTAGTGTTAAAAATTACATTATATGGACAATTATGATATTATTAAACTAATTCCCTTTCTTATGCATTGATGAGTCCCACTCTAAAAGAAATTATTTTGAAAACATAAAATATATTAAAATTTTAGAAGGATTCATTAGGAAGTTCAAAAATAAATCCAAAAATAATATACATCAGTTGTTAATTGGAAAACCTAGATTTCAGAATTAATGATTTTTTAGTATTTATTACATCACTATTAGATACTTATGATGTTATAAAACATAGTATATTTTTGAATAATTTTTAATTATTCCCCATAAATTCAATTGCTCCTAGAAAGTATAAATAAGTCACCATTGGATAGTTTTTACAATATAATTCAAAAAATAATATATATTTTATTAGGATATTTTTTAAAATATTTTTTTAATATTTAAACAAGAATTGATATTTATTATGTAATGAGGTTTTTATACAAAATTATTTTTTGAATCCTTATAAAAATAACATTATACTTCGCAACAATTATATATCAAATATTATATTATAATATTTTTTTATACAAATAGTTCATTAAAATATTATTTAATAAAAAATATTATAACTAATTAAAATATATTCCTTAACAAAATTTTAGTAATCAAAATACAATTTATTTATTGTATCAATATAATGATCTTTTTTAATTTTAGGAAATAAAATGACAATATATTCATAATTCTATATAATAGAGAGTAAATATTCATATTTATAGGGTCTTGATACATATAATATTAATGATTTAATAAACTCCCAAACATTGAGGTGCACATTTGTTGGAAATTCATATGGTTGTTCAGCAAACAAGGTTTGGGTCATGATCTCAATGAGATCGTACATATCATGTAGATGGTTTCAATCTATCTTAAGTGATGCGAGTACAACTTGGGAAAGATCATGTGAAATGCCTAATTATTTTAACTCCCTCAGGTTCATTAATAAATGGGCCTCTTTTGTTACGATACTATATTTGGAGACCATTAAATCATTTTTTGGCCAAATTAGAGTTAGTGAAATTGTATATTTAAACAATTCATATGATCCATATTGAATAGATATATTACCAGTTATAATGACATATAACGACTATTTAAATCAAATATGATATAATAAAACACATGAAGTGAAAAATTCATGTATTAATTTAATAATATAAATTTCCATATTCCACTAATTTCCAATAATTCAACATTATTAGAATATACCAATAATTATCCCTAACAATTATTTGACATGTAGAATTTAAAAATGGTCTCCATGTTATGAAATAATTTTTATAAATATGTGGAATTTAATTTCTAAATAAAACTATAATTTAGTTGATATATATTATTTTAATACCAAAATAGAATTTATAAAACATTGAGATATTTGTTAAGGTCTCATCAGAATATCAAATAATCCTAGTATAATAAAATATTAATTTATTAATCTATTTTATGATAATATATTTCCATTAAAATAATTAAATTACATATATTCTTATTGATATAAATTTACATATTAACAAAATACCAACACTTAATTTAACATTTTTAAAACATTTATTTACATAGGCATCAATAAAATTATATAATATTTTTTACTTATAAGATGGATCAATTTTAATCAACCATTCATAGGTGAGGTTACTATTTTTGGATAAATTTCTTTTCTTAATGGTTATGTTTCTATATAAAAGTACATTTTCCATTAAATTAGATTGAATATCTATAAATACCTCTTATTTCAATATAAATATAGAATTTATTTAATTTTTACTTTCCAAATGATAAAAAATTATTTTAAAAATAATGAAGTTTTTAGATTCACCGCAACTTTTTGAAATTTCATCATAAATATTTTTATTAATTTTTTATACTAGTTAGAATGACGTTCCCTCATAGAATTTTCTGATTCACAAGTTTTTTCACCATTATCGTGGATTCTCAAAAAAACCATAACATGAGGAATTACTTTATTTTGAAATAAATTCTCTCAATGATCAGGAATCTGAGTCGGTTTCTATTCATAAGAAAGGATCTCATCTAACTGATCTATTTCATGGCTCAAAACATGATATGAATAAACCACATACTTAAATAACATTTATACATGAACAAAACTATGTGCATAAGATAAAATCTGAAGCAAGTATTTCATTTATAAAATTTTCTAGCTTTCTCCCTGATTTCAAAAAGTCCAATTGACCACATAACTATTATTAATTTATTACCAAAAATAATTGCACTTTTTTAAGTAGAGATGTTATGGAAAACATGATCAAACACCTAAAAAATGGGGTTTCCTTATCTACAAAACAGTTGTTACAAATAAGACCGTTCCTTGTTTTTGATTGATCATCAACAATTTACCAACAACTTTATATTCTAATTCAGTAACCATAAACATCATTTCCCTAACATCATCTCAAAATTTTAATGTTCTACACCACATTACATTTAATTCCTTAGAAGGATCCATATTTATAATATAATGAAAATGATTTTAATAGGAATGCACAATCAATTATTGATGTTGATTCCAAATAACATTGTAGTGCATTGACCAAACATAAATCATAACATCCAATGTAAACATTATTTTTCATCTCATATGAATTAGATTGAGGATGAAAAAATATGGTGAAATATAATTTATTTCACAATGAATTATAAATGAATTTAAAATAGTTATAACTGAGACAAGGATCACAATAAGATTATATTGGGAGATGAAGTATATATAAAAAATTAAAATCTCATTGCCGTATAGTCGAGACAAATGATCAAATGAGAGTGTGTCTCAAATCAGATGGAAATGTCAATATTTAGTCATTTGTTCAATAATAAAAATATCCCGGTTGTTTCCTCGAGAATTATATGGTTAACCCACCATGAATTACATCAATATTTTTTTTTCAAATCTTGTAATGGAAAAGGATGAAGCATCCCATTTGGTAGAATTTACTTTTAATTAATCTACTGACAAGTCAATATTTTCTTGAAAAAATATACATTATCTCTTTTAATGGCATCCCACCAGTAATTCTCTCGATGATCCATGTACATATTAGTGTTGAAAGGATGAACTAAAAACAAAGAAATTTGAACTTCACATAAAAATGATTCTTCAACTGAAAATCAGAAGGCATTCATGTTCTCATTCCAAATATCAAAATTCAATACTTATTAATGTCAAATTATTATAACATACACGTGTTCACCAATTTTATCAATTTCTACAACTCAAGGTCTTCTTTCAATACATTCATTAATTTTTCTAATAATGATGAATAGATTATCACATGAAACAAATTTTTGAATTTTTTGAACCATCAAATTTCAACCCAAATTAATCAAATCATTAACCAAGGGATCATGTTATTACATAAAATGGTTTATGATGCTTGATTATTTCAACTCATGGAATATACCACGTTGTTCACTTATTCTTGAATGGTAATTGATAATAGAATCACAATACTTTATCAATTCCATCAATATTATATTCCTCATATTCATTTCCATCAATATAAATATATAATTTAAACATTTATGATTTGTATATACTTCAGTGTTGGCCCTATAAAAATGACTTATCTAATTTTTTAAAGATGAAACTACATATTCTAATTCAAAATCATGCGTGACATAATATAACTCTTATGTATTTAGTTTTGTTGAAGATAAGTAGTTACAATATCATTTTTCATAAGAACACAACCATGTCCCCTCAATGAACCATCTTTATAGAAAAAAAGTTATCATTTTTGGAAGGAAGGACCAAGGATGCATCATTCAATAATATCCTCTTTAATTCCTTAAAATAATCATCACATTATTTTATACAAATTATTTTAACATAGTTGCATCTTAACATTGTTTTCCGGTTAGGAAATCATGTAGTGTTTTTTTGAAAACCATCTTTAATAGCCTAGTAATCAAATAAAACATTTAATCTCATTAACATTTTTAAGTCATGGACATTCATAAAAAAACATTGAAGGGATCAACTTTCATTCAATAATTATTTTCAATATTTATTTGGAATGAAATATTTTTTGTAAAAAATACATTTTATAAATTACCAATATATCTTTTTTAATTTTTGTGTTTGTAGGAAAACACTAAGTTGTTTATCATGATCCTCATAACATTTTGGGTAAATAGTCATAGCATCTATAGAATCAAAATAATCATATCAAAATATTCATGGATTATTCAAATCATCAAGATGGAAAAGTACAACTGGGGAATTTTTCCATACAATATATATAACTACAAGCTCATAACACTCATATATATTATAAGATAGTGTTTTTGGAATGTCATACTCCATCACATTTTGCTGATGCTACACATATGTCATGTCAATATTGGAAAAATGTATCTCTCGATGGATCTGTTAAAACAAAACATTAATATGAGGAAATAGATAATTATTCATAACAATAATGTTATTTAATGATCTATAATAATTTCAAAGTCTCATGGATTTATCATCATTATTAATTAATAAAATAGTGGTACCACATGGTGTGGTTCTGGAACTAATGAAACCATTATAAAGAAAATCATGCAACATCTTTTTTTATTCAGGAAAATTGCACAAGATCCATTAGATATGGGGGTTTAGATATTATCTATGAATTATGAACTATGTCCATAATAAATAAGGCATCTCATTCAGGGATAACAACAGAATAATAATATGGAAAAACATCAAGGTATTCATTTAGAAGCTTCACATCAGTAATCAAAATAGTTCCAGTGTTTTCCACAATGTGTCCATTATAAAAAACATTTTCATCTTTTAATAATTGATATGATTACATGTTATCAATAGTATGGATTCTTTCATGAATTAAAAATAAAACAATATATTAAAAACCACTTACTTATACCTATAATCTATTGTAGCATTTTAAACATAATTTCAATCCATACCCATAATGTCATTAAACATTACATGTGGTAAAACAATAATCATTTCAGGTAATTTATTTCAATAAAAAATAATAGGAGGATTTGAATAATGCGATTTTATTATAATATTTCAGGTGATGTTTTTACCATATGTTCATATTTAATTTATTGAGGGAAATTTTCCAAATTACTAGAAAATTAAACTGAAATATATTTATGTTTAAACCCTTTATGAAAAAAGACATTACGAAAATATGTGTAAACAATCTAGGTAACCAATAAAAATTTATTGGATAACACCAAATCATCTGGCAGTGTCGCAAAGGAGATAAATACACCATTCTACAAATAATTTAGCTTCATTAAATACTTTATAAATTTAATTGGAAAATAATTTTCATAATTCCACATCCACCAAATTTAATAGACATTAAAATTTTCATATTAAATATTATTCATAAAATCGCTTTCATCAAAAACTCGGTCCGTTATTCTAAACCTAACACATCGAAAACCCCTCACAGACTTTTAATGGCATTTACCAAGAATATTTCTACCACACATACCTCAAAAAAGAAAATGATTTTCTTTAACAGTATATATTATTGAATGAGTATTACCAAATACATATCATATGGACGTATTGTACATCATGTTGTTAAAGTAAACATGGTAATGAGAAAACAAAAATTACATCCTACTAGTAAATTTAATAAGTTTCTATTTTTGTAATATATGGGATTCCAATTACCATCATTATCTTCACTTCAATATTTAGTAAAATGTGTTGGTTTACTATTAAGATCCAAAATAAGTCTTTTTTCATAAACTACCAATAGAGTAATGTTTTCTTCATACAATGCCCCTAAATCCTCCTGATTTTTTGTCATATAAATTAATTTCACTTCAATCCAATTTATGAACGACATAAAAATATATTTTTCAAGGAAATGATTCTTAAATTCATCACATTACAATGCATTGATCTCATCATTATATACGACATTCTTATACATTAACCACCATTAGTTAGATTCAACCTCAAAATGTTAAATATCGTGATTAATATTTTGATTATTGTAATACCCCATTATATCCAATATATTTTCATGTTCTTTTATACAAAAGTCATCCACCACTGGGTCTTTATATTAACTCAATGTATGAGACTTTTCCTAAAAAATGATTCAGTATTTTTATGTTCCTTTTTTTGTTACTCTAGCTCATCCCATGCATTGATGCCTCTTTCATTTATATCGTTCTCCAACTGATCCATTATAGAAAAAAAAACCACATGGTTTAAATTCTAACCATTCCAGGATGAGGATTATAAATGATATTAGCCTACTGATGGATTCATATAGAAGTTTCCCTTTTTCTTATGCAAAAAACCTAACTGATGAAACATATCATAGACTGAGAATTGTATTAATAATAAAATTCTATATCATTATAATTTAACAATACATTTAAAATTATTTTTGTAATTCTATTAACTTCATCCCAACCCATAATGTTATCTAAAAAATTAATTGATGCCAACTATAATGACTTGAACATAAACATTACTTATTTAAAAAACTCATATAAAATTCACATTATTACACTACCAATGATCTTTTTGGGTTATAGTTAAAGATAATTACTTCATAATACATATATACTGAACAATATTCTTACGAAGGAGAATGTACAAAATCATTATAATTCTTTTCCATCGTGCATGCTTTTATAAATGAATCATGATTTCATTCTATGAAAATCCATCATTATATTAATCATGAATCATAAATTTCATTTAATAGGCAAAAAATACTATGAAAAAATATTTAATAACATGGAATGATCATAAAAATATTATTTGGGGACAAAAATATGAAAATAAAAATTATTACATGAATATGTAAAAAAGAATTTAATCATTTTCACTATGAAAACATTCTCACCCATAATAATTAATATATTTACATTATTAAAAATCATAGATTCCATAGAACAGGTAAAACATAATAATATATTTTGGTAACATGGGGAATAAATTATTTAATATTGTAACCCTCCCACATAAAATATATTTTACCATTAATGGATACCTTATATGGTACCCCTCTTGAAAACCTAATGGGTAACCATCATCGTTACACTAGGATATACCATCACGGCCGACCTACAACATAAACATACTTAATTCATTGAATAGAGATATAGGTACAAACCTTTATCATGAACAGTAACCATGAACCATGTCATATCCATTGAAAAATAATATATGCATCATAAAAATAATTCATTTTGACTTTTGATAAAAAGATACTAAATGTGTAATTTTAAATTAATATCCCTTACCTCTGGATTTTCTTACATAATACAGGAATCATTTCATGTAATATGGTTTAAATAATGTTATTAGTATATTAATATACCAAAATAATATTTATAATTATATATATTATCCTATTATAACATGATATAACATCTTTCAACCCATTAATTATTAATAATTTGTAATTTCCATTGTTTAACGTGCATTCATTTTATGGTTTCCATTGTGGGATAAAAATGAATATTCCATGTAAAAAAGAAGAAAAACTACAGATGTGGAAAGAAATGGTATTAAAAATATTCTATAATATTAAAAGATACAATTTAGAATTTTTTTCTAATATGTGGATGAATATCTAGATAATATATTAATAATAATGATTTAGTTTAATTTTAATTTTGATTTTTTTATGACAATCACAAAAATAGATAATTTTATTTAATAGCTTTTATATATATTAGATCAATAAATTAATTATAATATTTTTAATAAAATCTTATTTAACCGTAATTAAGGGTTTATCACTAGATTTGAGGGCAGTAATGGAAAAATGAAAACACATTGTCCACAATGGGATTAAAACATCACATAAAGAACAATGCTCTCATTTTTATTATAAAATATAGAGGAAAATGAGTTTTATGAATAGTTTTTCTTTCAAAATGATAATATTATATTGTATATAAGATAATAGTGAAATCATTCCACTTGATTATGTGAAGGAGGATAGAGAAAAATAAACAATATGAAATTGAAATAAATAATTAAAAATGAAAGTTGACTTCTCCTCTTGAAATCAGCACCTTGAGAACCTCTTTACGGCCCTTTTTTGACTTTATGTGAGTCCTGTTGGTTCTAGATGTGAGTAAGAGTCTGGGAAATTAATTTCTAAAAATTAAATTATCTATAAGTCATTGAGGTGTTAGGAGAAGATGTGGTAAAAAAATTAATGATTCTATCATTCAAAACTATTATAGAAAAATAAAAATATATAGTAACCATTTTTAGAAATGTGAAAAAAATAAATTTTCCTTAATTTTATGAAAATAATTTTATAAATATGGGAAATATTATTTTTAATTAAAATAGTTATTTATGTGAAAAATACTAATTTTAAAACTGTAACAGATTTTATAACACTTTGAAATTTTAATGAAAGTATCATAAAATTATATTATAATAATAATAAAATAATTAATTAATTTATGAATATATTTAATGAAAACCATTTTATTTTTATTTATAAAAATTAATTACAAAATTATAAAAAAAATTATTATTTGTATAAATGCAAACATACAATTTATCATTTTTTATACATTTATTTACATATACATTGATATAATTCGTTCATATTTTCACATATAACATGGATAAATTTTATTTATACATATTTAGTCATGTATACTTTTTAATTGGCTAGATTACTATTCCGAATGGAAAAGTTACAAGACTTAATGTCAAGTTACTATTCCATTAGTTTTAATTCAAATAATAGCTCTTATTTCATTATATAGTTATACATAATTTTACAATTTAATTTGAGAATGAAATATATTTTTTAAAAGTAAATGGGTTGTTACACCAGTATCCTCTAATCATTGTGAAATCCATATCAATATGGATCATGGATTAATGATGTTATGGTGTTAGAACCCATTTCAATTCGAATTTTTATAGGAAAATAATTTCGAATGCGAAAATGATTAATGATTTTTAAATAAGGATGGGGATCCCAATATGAACATAAATTTCTACAAAACCACTATAGGTTCAAAATTGTGGAGTCTCCAGAAATTCTATCATCTTGGCCAATACTATTCTTTTATTTAGTGATGAAGAAAATAAAAATAAAGCCACAATTCAAATGATTATTTTCATCTCATGATATCATGGATGGGAATATAAATATAAGAGACACATAAAATTAAAGAGATAAATACGGTAGTTTTTTCACATGAAATCCACATTAAAGATAGTGATTCTACTATTTTCTATTTTCACCAGAAATCCTATATCCGATGGAATGAAATGATATATCCTATCATGGTAATGATTAGGTGTGGTAATGTTGAAACTAAATATGGAATTTGTGATCTTATATTTCATTTTTTTAAATGATCTATATTGTGAATTGGATTCTTACCTTAAATCTAATTTTTTTAACTATATTAAACATGATATCATATAGACTATGAGCCATTAGTTAACATGTGATTTTTCAAATTATAACATTATTTTGGTGCATAAAAAAATTCTCAACTAAAGAGGTATAGTTGAATGGCTTACATGCCTTATTCATTCTATAATTTTGACACATTTTTTGGTAGGAGATTTTCCTTTGAAATATATTTGGTCAGGGAAGGTTTAATGTAATATGATAAACCAAAATATTACTACTAGCATTCCCAAAAAATGAAAAAACAAATATTATAATGGGTTTCATTCCATTATGTCCATGAAATGTGATCTAAATAATATTCTCAATGGTCCTCATCAAACACATTCTCACTTGTCTAATGGATATTTATTCTATTATGATATGGTATGTAGGAAAATTACAACCATCTCCCATTTATTTTTTGTCAAATGATTGTTTTATTTTTTCATGAACACCAATATGGAAGAATAAATGAATTTTTTTCCATAAATATATGAAGTAATTCATTCAATATGTTAATTATGATGAATCAAAAATAAAATTTAATAATTTTATTTAATGAAGGATTAAAGGATGATCATCATTGAATCTCAGATTTTTGGGTTGTAGAGAATCATAATAATATCTTGGTCTTCTAAAAATTTTATGTCATTCTATTTTGAGTATTTCTCATGAATTTTGGTTGAGTTGAAAAAAATATAGAACTAAACTTTTAATAGGATTTCTACTGTTATAAAGGAGTATCTTACTATGATGGAGGACCAATCAATTATGATGATTATATGTATTTATTTAAACTTCTAATCTTCATGATTTATGAAATTCAATAATTTCATTCTACATTATAATGGGTTTGGAATAATGGAAGAAATAATTTTCACTAGTAGTCATGTGATAAATTGTGAATTCCAAAAGCTACTATTGTTAAGGGATTTTGGGAAAATTACACATTCAATTCAGTTATGTTGGAAAAACATTTAGTGGATGATGCATAACTGCTGGTCCCATTTCCCTCATATCATTAGGAAAAATTATTATCCTCATTCAACATTCTATGATGGTACTCTTATTTTCCCTCATGCATCGTCAGAAGATGTCTCTATGGATCGAGTGTCCTTTTATGGATCGAGTGTCCCATTTCCCTAATGTTTGTATGGTTGGATGATGTTATGTGACCAATGATTTTGAAGGGATTTTTGTGATATGTGTTAACTGTTTTTACATCCATAGAAAATCGATTATTTTTTATGGATGATATGACATTGGTAATCAGATTTAGATTACTAATCAAATAATGAACACATTGTAACATTTTACTAATGATATGTTTTTTGGGATGTCGGTCGTATGATGGTATTGGGCTAAGTTTGTATCTTAGAAATTTTATGATATTGATTGGTGGTGATTGGCTTCATGGAGGTTCTAGATATAGAGAAAGAATCTAGTTGGTGAATTAATGTAACGCTATGTTAAGATTTCATGCATCATTCAAAATGTGTATATGATGTAAATTTTAGGAAAAAGAAACATTTCCAACAAATATAGACATTGAAAAGTCCAATTACAAGGTTGGATATTTAACATTTTGAAATTATTATTAAATAAAATCATATCAAATGATATGATACATCATCTTGGGGATGTTTCCCCACATATTAATTAATTGCCAATCAATCCTGACACTGAAAACTAATACATCTCCCCTCTAATTATATCATCATTGTTTACATAATACATCAATGTGTTTGTGTCATGGTGGACAGTAATTAAATTACTAATTTAAAACAAACATTTCACATGCCTAAAGATTTCAATATATGATGAAACATAAGTATGAAAAATTCCAACATGATGGTATATTCTCAAAACCTCACATAATGAATATTTCACTACACACATCTAAGTAGGTGAGTGGGTAGTTAAAAAATTTATGAAAATGAAAATATTACATTGTTGACCTCACATGTTTTGATAATCCCAATTATGGTTTCATACACTTTGATAATTCAAATTAATGTTCATCTATATTATAACTCTCTCAATCTATGATATTCTATTATTTAGATGATAATAATATTAAAATAATCATTCACTACAAAAAAACATGGTTTAACGGTGGTTTTGTGGCGGCGGTTCACAAAACCGCCGCTAATCCTTTTTCGGTGAAGGTTTCGTGGTGGTTTTTATTAAACCGTCGCGAAACCCGAATGATTTTACATAGACGCCGACCCTTTCCCCCTTCCCCTCCGTGATCCCTAACCCTCACGACTCTGCACCCCCCGTGCTGCCGGCGATTCCCCAACCCCCACGCTGTCGGCGACTCCTCACCCCTGCGCTCTCCAGCGAAACATGCACCCCTTGGCGCCCCCCTCGACCATCGGCGACCCCCACGCCCCCGCGCCCCCGTGCCCCCCGCGCCCTCCAGTGACCCCGGCACCCCCCACGCCCCCCGCGGCCTTCAGCGATCCCCACACCTGATTTGTGAGGTAATCTAATGACATGATTTGTTTACATATTAGTGAATCGGCCTGGGGAATTGATATCATGATTATATGGTTCCTAGTCGGGGGGAATTTATTTTTATTTATAGTTGTTGAATAATGGGGACTTGTATCTAAACACTAATACCACTAATTGAATGTAATCTTCTCATTCCTGGGAATTTTCCTCTCTATTGAACATTAGTGGAATCTAGTATTGTGGATCATGGAGTGCGCTAAGACTATACACATCCTTTTCCTACTATACTAGTATAATATGGTGCTTGATATGTGGGGGTGTTTCTACCTAAACGCCTAGTTGGATGACATTGTGAGATGTCCCTAGAACAATGACCCCATCACAAATCTACAATTCATAATGATCAGAATTTAGTAAAAAATATAGATATATTTTTGTTTTACCATAAAAAATAACCAAGATATACCATGGTATTATGGGATTATATATATATATACACGGGCAAATCTTGTGATTTAAAATCAATGTACTCAATCATATGTGATAAAATTACCAATTTTCTATGTAAACAATGTCTCAGTATACTGAGTGAAGAAGCATGATGTCTATTTCTGGATGAATGGACATAATAGCTACAACACAAACAGTTTGATCCCTAGACAAAATGAAACAATCAATACTAGTTGACCAAATTCTGTTAAATTCTAAATAAAACATCACCAGGTTAATAAATATTAACACCCTATTTTGGTTCAACCACCTCGGATAACATTATATAACATCCCAACCCATTATACCCCGGAGCTAGTGGATAACTGGTGCACCATAACTCAAAGAACACCTATATAGGCATGAGGCTAGAAACATGAACCAAAAATAATAATTACAATTGTAATATTTTTACTAATATATCATTATGCACACAACAATCCATATCTATTAAAAATGGAAGAGTTATAATATGTGATGACATTGACCATTGTAGTAAAATTAAGGTTTTTAATAATTTTAAGTTTGTAAAAATTATTATGGTTGTATAATATAAAAATTAATGTAATTATATTCATTCCCAACATGAAATGTTTTCTAAAAATAATAGAAAATATATACGAAAAAATAGAATCAATCATGAATCACAATATCCAAGTCTAATCCACTGTACACAATTAAAGTCACAAAATAATCTCTAAACACCACCAAATCTACCATAGTTTTATCTGACCTTTTTATAATACATGAACATTTTGTACAATAACAATGAAAGGATGATTAGTCACATACCCATTATGAAATCTATAAAATTGAATTTGGATAAATAAAATACATTATAGAAGAATTCAGAACTACATAGAGAAATAATGAAATGGTACCCAATTATAAATATATATGTAAAATGATGAATCCCATAATAGAAAGACTGGGAACCTGTATCTATCCTACCAACCCAGGATGATTATTATTTTTATATCTTTAAAGATACATCATTGATGACTAGTACCTCACTATTATATCAAAATAATTCATGAGGATGGATCCCACGTTTCCACTTCCCCACATGCCGATGGAGAGTAAACATAAAGGAAACATGACCCATTCTTGAGTGTGATGGTGGTGAATATATAGTACCTACACCCTAGTGTGATAGTTAGCACTCTCTCCAAGTATAGGGGACCCATGCCCTTGGGTGATTTGAGTGTATTTCTTCTCTATTTATATAATATGGCTTGAAGTACCATTCTATATTTCACCTGGGTGTTGGTCCTATATCCATAAATATTGTATCCACTTTCACACTAGGGTGTAGGTTCACAATTAACATTATGTAGAAATATATTATGTAATCCCTATAACCCTAGGAAGAGGGCACTCCATCAAACAGGATGGTTCTCCCCAGGAACATGTTTTGTGGATCCACCATACACATTATGCCGAAACAAAGGAGGTAATACACTATTACACAATGTAGAGATTCCTCAATCCACGGTTGTTATGATCCATAAGATTATAGAAAATTGATGATGTGTTGGTCCTCCTCAATAATTCCCTGAACAAATTAGCATGATCCTGGGGATTGATGATATTTCAATAGAGATGTTGTGAAACCATAATTTTGGACTAGTATTTGAGATAGATATAACCTTTCTCTCCTTTTCGGTTTTCATTGAAGAACATATCTCTTTATTGTTGGGTTAGTTTTTCGTCAATCTTTAGGCTCAGATGTCTAATATTATCATGTATTCTATTCCTCCTATATCGGGTTTGGATGCGGAAGGTTGGGTATATATGTGATCAAACCTAATTGAGTTATTCCCACACATGTCATGTATATATAGATAATGTACAAATTATTTGTGTATTATTTTGGGAAAAGGGATAATTAGGTTAATTTGACCTTACATGGTGGTCGGTGATTATAGATCAATAGTCAATCTCTCAATAATTCATTCATTTCATATAATTGTCAGGATATGTAATATTTCTCTATTATCTGTATATTTTTTCTATTTGTTTTCATATTATCTATTGTACTATTTTTTATTCTCTAAAGTAAATAACATGATAGAATGTTAATATTTAGTTTATTTTATCTTATTTTTATTATTATGAACATATTCATATATATGGTTTGGTGCATGCCTACATGTACATTATGAAGATTCCTACCATTATAATTATTCATTCTCGTTACTTATCATTAAAAAATGGCCTATGGTGGAAAGAATTGGGTTTTGGTGGCCTAGTCTTCCACCGTGAGGAGGTCATTACTGCGTCGAGTCTCAAAAAACCATAATAGGAAATAAAAACACATGGGTCATCAAAATAATGAAATATCTAAAAAATTATTTCAATTATGACAAATATACATGCCACCTTATCAAAAACTATATGACTTAAATATTTCAAAATACCAACATATATTCTTATGATGTAGACATTGTTTTTGGGAGAGGCAGATAGATAGAGAAGGGAATGGGGAATAAATTATATGGTTAGGAAGAAGTATATGTAACCAACACATAAAAAAGGTGATGCTAATGTCAAATAGGACATCATTTGATTATAAACTACTTGCATCAACCTTGGATAAATTCCTCTACAACATCATTCATGTCCATGGTTGGGGTCAAACATGTAGTATTATTTCCATTATGTATGACTACATTTGATGTAACATTTACATTGTTCTTCATTTATTTTTGGATTTTTTGGTTAGATTATGGAGGTTATTTTCACTGGATCATTGTATAAATCATCTGATCTGATAATTATTTTTCTCAAAAATGATATGAGATGTCCCAACATTATTATCTCATGCCGTAACATGTCATTGGGTTAGAGGTACATAACCATTTATAATTTTTAAATAGTTTTAATTAAAATTAGATTAAGTTAAGTTAATTTGTTGATTGACTTTGTTCAACAACATGTGTAATTTATTTTGGATAAATGTTGGAGTTCACCACAAACAATACATAAGTGGATGGTTATTATATAGGTGTGATGAGGTGGGATGGTGATTTTTATGAAATTATTCATTGTTGGTTTTAATTGAAATAAATTATAATTTTTATAATAAAATTATATAATTAACTATAAGTTGTATATAATTATGTATTTGGGTTTGTGCCTTCAGATAGGTACTAAAGATATGATTTCAGATTTAAAAAATCATAGACAAGAGTTATAGGGTTGTTCTTAAAAAGTGAAAAAAAATAGATTTGATGTGAGTAGTCCTTCTGCATTTCCCTTGTGTTTATGAATTTGATGTATGTATGTGTTTTACATTCTCACCACTATAGTGATCAAACCCTTTTAAAAAATTAAATTTTTTTATTAAAATAAAATTCTTATAAATGAGATTAATAATGTTTCAATGTCTAAGACAACCCTTTAATAAAAAACTGGTTCTTTATATGTCGATGGTTGAAGACATGATTATAAATGTCTGACTTATAATACTCAAACCTAGAGATGTGACACTTCGATGAATAAAGTGAACATAGTGGCCCTCATTATAGTTGGTTGTGTGTGAAACCATTGAGAAACATCATTCCTCTTGGAGGACATCTATGTTCAACCCTAAACAATCACATAATGTCTCAGGTTTAAAATGTATTATGATCAGTTTCGATCACACATCAATGGGGTGTCGTTTGAGGAAACATAAATGTGTGATCGATAGTGTTATGATAAGTGTGTAGCCTGATATTTTTATTGCTCCTCAATGAGGTGTTGACACTGTGTCCTATGGACCAGACTTTTTCTATTGGTCTGAAGTGGTAAATGTGATCAATGAATCATCTTTATTATATTATACATACTTTATGATCAATGGTTCATCTTTATTATATTATGTTTCTGTAATCTTACACTATCATATATTTTTGTGTAGGCACATTGTGATATACATGGATAAAAGCTGTATCACATTACCGAGGAACACACCTTAATATGCTAAGGGTTTGAATGAGTTTTTAGAGTTTTCAATTTCTAATCAATCCGTTGAAGGGAGAATAAGATGTCCATGTCCTAAATGTAAATTTAGAACATAGTTGAAGAGAGATGAAGTTTATGAACATTTAATACTGAAGCAATTCCCTGATCAATATTTATGTTGGATTTGGCATGGAGAATCAAACAATACAGAAAGATTGAGGACTGATGTTAACCCATAGAATGAGGTCTCAAGTTTGTCGCCAATGGAAAATGAAATGTAAATCCTCATAAATGATGCATTCGGTACTGCAAGACACCACTATGAGCATCAAAACATATCAGAACAACCAGAAGATGATGCTATGAAATGAAACGCGACAACTGATGTTTTTGAGACTATAACACAAGAAGATCAAGATTGTAACATATCATTGGATCCCCCTCTTGATTCTGTGGATCCAAATGTAAGGGAAAACCTCAGTCAGGAAAATGCATTTCAGGATTTAGTTGACGATGGAAATCAGGAGTTGTATAGTGGGTGTTTGAAATATTCAAAGCTTTCATTTCTGCTGAAGTTGTACCATATCAGATGTCTTTGTGGAATTACAAATATAGAAATGTCTATGTTATTGGAATTGAATCGTGATGCATTTCCTAAATAAAAAATCCCAGAATCGTTTTATGAGATGAAAAAAGTTGTAAACAAGCTTGGTCTGAATTATACAAAAATACATGCGTGTCCCAATGATTGTATGCTTTACTGGGGAGAGGATTCAAGTAGACAGAATTGTAAGAAATGTTCTTGTTCTAGATGGTAGTCAAAGGGTAATTTTGGAAGTATTACTGAACATAATTTCATGGAGAAGAAGAAAAAGAACACACCTGAAAAAGTTTTGTGTTACTTTCCTTTGAAGCCTCGATTGCAAAGATTATTCATGTCATCAAAAGCCGCCGAACACATGAAGTGGCATGTTGTAGATAATAACAATGATGGGTTAATGAGACATCCACGAGATTCCCAATCATGGAAGACATTTGATTCATTACATCCAGATTTCTTAGCTGATCCTAGGATTGTTCGATTGGGATTGGCTGTCGATGGATTCAACCCATTTGGGACTTTGAGTACGAGTTATACCATTTGGCCAATTGTTTTGATCCCTTATAATCTGCCTCCGTGGATGTGTATGAAACAAACATATTTTATCATTTCGATGATTATTCCTGGAAAACAAAATCCTGGAAATGATATTGATGTATACCTGTAGCCATTTATTGAAAAATTGCAGGAGTTATGGAGCAACGGTGTTGAGACATTTGATGTTTCTTCTAAAACATTGTTCAAAATGCATGCTGCTTTAATGTGGACCATTAGTGACTTCCTTGGGCTTGGAAATTTATCTGGTGGAAACTCGTATATGGGTTTGGCTTGTCCCATTTGTAACTTTGATTTCGATCCCAAACGGCTACCTCACAGTACAAAATGGTGCTTCTTGTGCCATCGAAGATTTCTTGATGCATCTCATATATTTCGGCTGAACAAATCAATATTTAATGGTTCCATTCAACGTAGACCACCTCCAAAGATGTTAATTGGTTCTGAAATATTGACAAAGCTTGAAAATGTAAAAACAGAATTTGGAAAGGTTCAACATTTGAATGACAGAGGAAAACGAGTGCGAAGTGCATCGTCAAGTGAAATCAGAATGCAACAATGGAAGAAAAAAAGTATATTCTTCAAATTTCTGTATTAGGAATTAAATTCTTTGCACCACAATCTTGATGTGATGAGTATTGAGAATAATGTATGTGATAATTTTATTTTCACATTACTTAATGAGCGTGGAAAGTCGAAGGATCATCCCAATGCTCGCAATGACTTACAAGTAATGAACATAAAACGTGATCTCTGGTCAGATGAAAATAAAAAGTATGCTTCGGCCATTTTTTCAATGAAAAATATGGTTAATGATACATTCCATCAAATTTTAATGAATGTGAAGGTATCTGATGGGTATTAGAGAAACATCGCGAGGTGTGTTTACTTGAAGAATCGTAAGTTATATGGATTGAAAAGTCACGATTCACATATTTTGTTACAACAGTTACTACCATTGGTATTGCATACATTATTACCTGAAAAAGTTACTGCTGTTGTACTCCAATTCTGGACATTTTTCAGGAAATTATGTGAGAAAGCTCTACATCCATTTCATCTTGACAACCTACAGGAGAGGTTTGTATTGACCCTTTGTGCAATGGAGATGATCTTTCCTCCATCATTTTTTACAGTCATGATGCATTTAACTGTGCATTTGGTTGACGACGTTAAATTAGGAGGCCCCGTTCATTATCGATGGATGTATCCAATTGAGCGGTATTTTATTTATATGTTTCCAATTAATTAAACAATTTTTGGCATTAAAATAAATGCATAATAATTTTTTTTTTCACAGATATATTGGGCATTTGACAGCATACGTGGGAAATAAAGCTCAACCAGAAGGCTCTATTGCTGAAGGCTATTTGGCCGAGGAGTGTCTCACCTTTTTCTCCAGATATTTGGATGATATTGAGACAATATTTAATCGAGTTGGACATGTTGACGACACATGAACTCATTCTCAAATGCATCAGAAATCAAAAATATTTCATTCTATTGGCCGATCAGTGTGGAGGACCTCATACGCGACACTAACAGAATTGGAATTATTACACGCACATTGATATGTGCTACTGAATAGTGAAATTGCAGATCCATTTATTGAAGAGTTGAGGATACAAATAAAGAGACGAATGAGAGTCCGAACACGAAATGAAAAAGATATAACGAAAGCTGTGAATATAGAGCTGGTAGAATGGTTTGCACGACGTGTAAGTTTATAAATATTGCAATAAATACGAATATTAGTTTGACACATACAATTTCCAAATCTATTAATTTTTTTTTTCAGATCATGAATATTGATACTCGAGCAGACTTGTCAGAATATTTGATGTTTCTTGCTAGAGGTCCTATAAAACAAGTTAGATAGTTCGGCACTTATAATGTGAATGGTTTTAGATTTCGTACAGTTGATCGAGAAGTGGGTTTAAAAACATAGAATAGTGTTATATTTACATTTGCTGAAGTGGAATACTATGGAAAGCTGCATGATATTAATGAATTAAACTACCACGGGCATTTTTTTTGTTTTATTCAAATATAAATGGGTTGATATTATCAGAGGTGTTAAAAGAGATTCCTTGCAATTTACTTCTATAAACTTCTCTCGCTTGATGGATGTTGGTGATCGTGAACTGCATGATCCATATATCATAGCATCGTAGGAAAAAATGGTATATTATGTGAATGATGTTTTTGATGAAGGGTGGAGTGTATTTACTCACGTAATACAAAAAGATTTGAATGATATGGGTGATGAAGTGGAATATTTTACCTCTACAATTGAATTTCATCAACAACATGAAGTAGAATTATTTGCCCATCATGATATTGAAAATATTAGTCTAGCAAGGATGAATGAAGTGGATGAAGAAATGGAGCATGAAACCTACATGATTGAAGGGGAAAATTATTGTATGTACAATTATTTATTCATTCAGCAACCACTTGTTTCATTTTTGTAGTCATTCATTATCATTGTTATATATATTATGTTTGTTAGTACTGGGCATCTATTATCATTTTTAATTTTTTTTCTGCATAAATTTTTGGAAATATATATTCTGAATATAATTTTATTTCATTAAATGACAGGAATGCCAAGGAATAAGAGGTACACCATTCCTTCTAATTCTGTGACAGATGACAATCCGTCTGTCCCCACAACATCTGAGGCAGCAGCTGCCTACATCCCTGCATCATCTCCGCATGCACCATCTCTGACCCCATCAGTGGATGCCTCATTAGAGGATGAGTCATCGCCTCCCCCTACAGGAGCCTCAGCAGTGGGGCAGTGACACGCCCCTTCCAGTTCATCACTGGCATTCTAGAGGGTCACAGTCATAGGTACAAATTTTAATTAAATAAATTTATTGCATTTTGTTTATAATAATTGTTTGCTCATTGCAGATGAAAACAATGAAACTGTGGGAAAACACATAAAAAGTTCCGATGTTTGGAACATGCATGGCGAGAAGATAGTGGTGCCATTTGATTCTTATGGGGTCCCGACGGATGACGACGTAGGTTTACTTGGTCAGATTATAGTTCAGCTGGCAGCGGAGCCCATTTCCCTGCCTATTTCATATGATGATTGGAGGCATATGCCTCCAAACTGGAAAAATAAAGTTTATTATTCTCAGTTAAAGGTAATTTTATTACTTTATGGTTTCATTGAATGTCATTTTACTAATATATTCAAAATGAATTTCTGTATACAGATGTTCTTCCACATTACTGTTGCTGATGTGATAGCACGAAAGTGGACATTTGAAAAATCTTGGAAAAAAATGGTAAGAATTAAAATGGAGGTTGTGGTGTGATGTCAACGATACTTCGTTGAACTTGCAGCAGATGTATGAGAAGCTACCTATTGGGGTACCGAAATAACAGTGTAAGGTTTTTGTCGATAGACATCGTGATAAGAAGCAGATGGTATTGAAATATCTATTATTATATTATCCACATATTACATTTATACATGTACATTAAGAGGAGATAGACATTTCATACAATACTGTTAAATTGAATTTTATTTATTTCAGGATCTCTCAAGATAGAATGCTTCAAACCGGTCAAAGCAGGTCATCCCGCACACTGCGGGTTCAAAAAGCTTTTCAAGAAGCCGAATGTCATTAGTAATCTTTTAATTGGTTTAAATATTTATAATATAATATTATCTATTTAACATATTTAATTGTTGATTTACCTTTTTTTAATGCTGTCACAGAGTTTAGGGCATGACGCATCCCGAACAGAACTGCGGCTGGATGTTCATAAAAAACAGATGGAAGTTTTGTTAATGAACTTGCCTGAGAAGTTGGGGAATGAAGTCAATTATTTATTATAATAACTTATTATCAGTTTCTACTGTGTTAATATATATTGATATTTGATATATAGGTAAAAATTAAAGAAATATTGGATGCCAATCCTGGGGAATCCCACTCAGTCTCCCAGGATGACCCGGTTGGTAAAGTCCATGGGAAAGAGCATCCTGGTAGAGTGTGTGGGATGGGTTTGGGACATGTACCATCTGAGGTCTTTCTCATGCCATCAGGTATTTCGGATACATCTACTCTTGCTTATAATCATTTCATACCAGAAGATGCTCAGAGGGAGATGTCTTCTCTACGAAACATATTTCACCAGTAGGGGGATCACATATCTGCTTTGCAGAAAGAGTTGCTTGAAATAAATCAGTATATGAGCAGATATGCCACGGTGGTAGTGCATCGGGTAGTGGTGAGCAGGTAAATCACAAAAAAAATTCAAAATCATTTAGTTTTCAAACATTTAATGGTTTTAAGTTTTATTATAAATATGAAACAATATTTAATATTCAATATAATGTTCTTAAAAGTGGCAGTAGGTGGTGGAGATGATGGTGGAGAGGGTGAAGATGCATCATCAGATGATGAGCAGTAGTACTGTTGATGTGTTGAAAAAGTATGATAACGGTTGGTTTGTATATGTAACATTTATGTCACATAGTTGCCACCAAAAATTTCCATATATGTAACCCATATTAATACCATTTCTACTATATAGCAGTATTCGGGTAGCCCCATTGTGTAAGCTCGATTCATAAATGGATTGGGTGTTCTGACACACTGGTCAGGTTGGTTTCATCTTTTATGAAAAATGTTATGGAGTTTGTCAGTGTGAATCAGATAAGTGTCACATGTGTGATTAAGGTGAATCTAACCTAGTTCTCTTATGAACAATTGGTCTATCTCTTCTTTTCATGACTAGGACACTTCTAATTTAGGGAACATCGTGTCAGATATAGTTAATGTCCTTCTAGGTAGTAGAAGTGATGGAAGTGTCTTAGAGGTGATGGAAGTGTCTCCAATCTTCTGATAATATTTATACTCTCTTAGTGTACTCTTGCTTATCAACGAGCATGTCCCCAATCTTTATGTCATCCTCGATGCACTAAGAGAGCATCAGTTATATGTTGGGTCGAAAATGTCTTCTGAGAAAGATTGCATGACTAGTTTTAGTTAGGCTGATTGGAATTTGACTGTTTCTTTATAGTAAGGTCCCTATAATGGCCTCGAAAGTATTTAGGATTTCCCAATTAGAGGAAAAATTCCAATATTATCATTGGAAATATTTGGATATTCTTTATTGGAAATTACAATGTTGGAGAATACTATGGTTCATAATTTTCTGTTAATGTTAAAACCTATTGTGGGGAGCACCATCGGTTGGATTCTTAAAGGGATGAAGATGTGATCATTTATCTCATTGAACGGGCCTAGGTAAGCACCAAAAATATCAATTTTTGGTGGTATGAAAGGTGCACAGAGTTTTTCTATAACTGTGCGAACCTGTAGTAGAAACCCATCTGGCTGGAGTAGGTGAGAAGAAGTGCCCCACACGGGCTGCACACAGTTTTCCAAACTGTGTTCCCAACTCACATGGTTAGTGCCACTTAGGCATTATTATCACACAATTCATTACACATTTGTCACATGGTTAGGGTAAACTATGTGGGGAAACCATGTGAGGTCGGATTCCTAAGTAGTGGGAGTCTCAAGGTTGGTGTACGGTTTGGAAATTCATATAGCCAAACCATGTGAACTATTCTTAAGGGTGAAATTACCATTTTTCCATTAATATGTTAAATGTTTAAACTCCCTTTATTTCCTCCTCCTTCTTCTCCAGTATTCACAGCTCCCTCCTCTATGGGTTTCTTCACCTCCCTCTATTAAGATTTGATGGTTCTCCTTCAACCATCATCAGATTTTATCACCATCGATCCCTAATTTATCAAGGTACAATATCTTTTCCCCTATTTTCAGGGTGGATGTATGTTTCTTAGATTTCTTCCCTTAGGGATTTTAGTTATTTTATTTATTCATGTACTAATGTGTATCATGCTACCTTCTATATGTATACTATTTTTTAGTTTTTTATCTTCATCTGGACATGAATTCATGGTTGTAAATTGTCATTGGCCTTTTATATTTAGTTTATATTATTCATCCAATGCTTTGTCTTTCATTTATTGTTGATTTAATTATTGTATGTTTTTTCTCTATTTATTATACTGTTATCCTACACTACCAAGAAGGGGGTCAAGATCCCGATGAAACCTAGGTGATCTCTATATTCTGGTTTGATTTATTTTTTAGGGCAACGGTATAGTAGAACCAAAAATATTTTTTTTCCAGTTCAGCATTTAGCGGTGGTTTTAACCACCGATAATGCCATACTTGGTGGCATTTAGCGGCGGTTTTAACCACCACTAAATATATTTTGTTTATATTTAGTGGTGGTTTTTACTGCCGCAAAATTGGCGCATCAAACGACATAATTTGGCGGAAGTTAAAACCGCCACGAATAAAAAAGTGTGGCATACCCATAAAACTGCCGCTAAATGGAGAGAAACCACTGGGAAATGAGGCATCTAAGACACATTTTTTAAACCGTCTCAAAATAGAAAAAACTGCCGCTAAAATATTGAAGATGCCAAGTTTAGCGGCGGTTTTTGTAAACTGCTGCTAAATGGGAAAAAAACAGCTGCTAAGGGCTGCTTTTGTAGTAGTCATTGAGATATGTTAATAATTGTTTATCTATGTTTATATGAGTTCTAATGTAATTCAAACTAATCGGATATGTTGTGCATAATACATATTTGTGTTAAGTCACTGGTCTGCGTATAGCTATTGATAAAGATCTACCAGTACTTAGTCTACCGATAGACAGAGTCACCGATACACTAAGGTTTCTGATATATACAGGGCTACCAATATGAATAGAGCTACCGGTAAGCATATAACAAGTCTACAAAGCTACAGATAGAACAAGTATACCTAGCTACTGATAGAGTAAGTCTACTGAGAGAAGGAGCTACTGATATGTAAGATATACTGATATCAAGAGCTACCAATACAAGTGCCAAGAGATATCGATGCAAGTTCAAAGAGCTACCGATGCAAGTTTAAAGAGCTACCGATGGAAGGTCACTGTTACACAAAGCCCACCGTACACATCTACCAATAGAAGGATACTAATGACTGACCAACGAGTAAAACTCTATACTCTCAATACTATTTATTTATTAAGCTAATGTTTACATTTGATGGTTTTAATAAAGTTAATGTTATTTATCGAATTTTGTTTCCATGTAAGGGAATCGTACCGAGTACCCATGAAAAAGGTGATCATTCCTTTTTCCGGAGCAGAAAGCTATAAAGGGAAGGAAAGTGAACCCTGGACAAAAAGGAGATACAAAAAAAGAGGTAATGAAATCGTAGTGAACACAGAATGTGAATACAACAAGAATCGAGGATCTAAATAGGCGCCTGAAGTGTGAAGCACGAACTGGAAAGTGGTTCATATAGAAAGACTACATCCATACTCCAAGAACACTAAACATACACAAAGAAATTAATTTCTAGAGTAGAACCCAAGAAGAATATTGAGTGAATAACTACAACAAACACTTCATGAACTCTGGCTGACAAGCTGAACCTGGAACCAAGGAAGAAAACGATACACTGTTTTTTAGAAAAAAAACCAGAGAAGGAATCCGAAGAATTTATAACCAACCAAACGAGTCTGGGGCTGCACTGCCAATAACTAAAGCGCTTCTAAACTCATTCACAAATACATTAGTGATTAATTTTTTTACATTTCAATCAGTGTGGGTACCCTTTTTATTTTTCACACACTGTATCTTATGTTATGCCGTAGGATTCCCAAATCCTCATTCAATCTCTATAACTCTCTTGTTTCCCACTGTGGATAGTGGTAGAGGTCGAGTAAGACCTAGACGGCTGGGAGCTATTGTTTTTTTCCAACGTAGAACTGTGGTAGAGGTTATTGGACCTGGAGAGTATTTTACTGTTGTTAACCCTGATCTAGGGTGTGGATCAATTTATATAAATTTTTTTAGTGGACTATGTCTCAGCTTGACACTGAACCTCTTGGTTACATCTGCTGTTCATTTTAGTTTAATTCATAAGTATACTATATTTATGTTTCATATTCCACTACAATTACATTGAAATGATATTTGTTTTAAAGTTAAATTGATAATTAAATTAGAAATTTTATATAATTATTTTAAACTATTATGGTAGTTTCAATACTCAGTTTAATCTTTATATTGAGTTAACTGAGACCTAATCAGTCTTTGAGAAACTAATTGAACATTTACACTTTGTATAGATTCAATACAGTTTAACTTTGTTTTTAATTGGGTGATTTTAAAAGAATTATTTTAGACAGAAATTTTAATTTGAACTCAATTCACCAACACTTTTTAGTATCCACACCGACCTACATTTGGTATCAGATGGTTTGTTTTTGTTAAAGGATTTTTGAAATTCTCTATTTTTCACCTGTGATTTTAGTTATATCTTTAAAGATCCTAAATTTCTGTTGGCTCTAAATTTTATCTCTTTAAAACTATTTTCTAAAATCTAGTTATGGAAAATAGCCTAGAGGGTGCTTCTACAAAACGACCACCTTTCTTTATTGGAACCAACTATGCCCAGTGGAAACTTAAGATGAAAATTCATTTAGAAAGTATGGGTTTTTATATATGGACTACTATAGATTCTCAATATAAAATTATAGAAACATAAATAACTATATGGGATGAACCTACAAAAACTACTTACTATAATAATTGTAAAGCTATGAATTACCTATACTATGGTCTAGGAGATTAAGAGTTTAACAAAATATCTTCTTCCAAAACATCTTATGAAATTTGGGATAGTGATGGTGTTTCCCATGATGGAATAGCCAATGTTAGTGAAATGAGATTAAATACTTATACTATTAAATATGATAATTTTAAAATGAAAACTGATTAACCTATTTCTGACATGTATCTCAGGTTCATTGAGAAATTCAACACAATGAGTTCACTCGGAAAGGCTGTTCCAACAATGGAACAAATTATGAGGATACTAAGATGTCTACCAGACCGATAGTGAAGCACGTCAGTTTCAATAAGAGAATCATGTGAAATTGGAGATTTCCATGTAAAAGAGTATATTGGTAAACTAATAATGCAGGAGGAACAACTCAAGGTGAATAAAGAAGAAGATGTTGAACCCAAAAGAAAATCCATAGATTTTAAGTATATTTCTTCTAAGAGCAAATACAAGGAGGAAATGCAAATAAAAACTGAAAGTTAAACCAGTGATGATTCAGACTCTGACAGTGATACTGAGATGTCTCAAATAACCAGTAGATTCATGAAGTTCTATAGGAAGAATAAATTACTCAAAAAATCAAAATACAAAGGAAAATATGAAAACAAGGGACATTGGAAAAAGGATTGGAAGAATTCTGACAAGAATGATGAAGTAGTCTACTATGAATGCAAAAGGTATGCACACATCAAGGCTGACTGTACAAAATTAAAATTCAAAATGAAATATGATTATAAGGACAATAACTAAAAGAAAGCTATGAAACCTACCTTGAGTGCTTCCGATGACACCACAAGTGAATATGACGTTTCTGGTTCGAAAATGAATCGTACCTACATGTGTTTCATGACTAATACCTCTGAGGTACTTATTTCCCCTATGATGAATGATTATTATTCTGGAACTGATTCTGAACATGAAAACAATTCTAGTGAAGAACTGTTTTAATACTGTAATATGCTGGAAGAAACACGTAATGAACTCAAGGACATGTATAAGTCATTAAAGAAATATCTTTCTCTTATTGTCAATGTTATGTCTGCAATTGATATAGAAAAAGAAAAGAATGATCAATTGTTAAAGAAAAATTCAGAACTGATAATGTATAATGAGAGAATTATAAAGTACTTAGAAAAATTCACAAATGCAAAAGATACTTGTTGGGAAAAAATCCATCAAGGAAACATTGTAGTATTTTTGGGTTGATTTTGTTTGTTGACAAAGCGGGTTTGCATGAATAAATTTTCAAGTTCTAGAGAAGTTTTTGACAATCAATGTTGAAAAAGAACAATGAAAAAAGAATAGAAGATCTGGAGGCGGTACCAAAAGAGATGTACAAGGGAATTGCAAGGGAGCTTTACAGTGATGATTTTTCGCGATTACTTCAAAGCTTCATGAACGAGAGAGGCCGAAGCGCATCGCGGCGGTGAAGGGCATTGCAATGGAGCTTTATAGCGATGAAGGGAATTGCAAGGGAGCTTCGCGGCGAAGCCGGGAAGGAATTCACGAGATGCTCTGCATTTACTAAGAGCTCTATGATCGGAAAATTACCGTGGTACTTCACGTTATTGAGAGAATTTCTGTGGGAACTTTGGAGCTTCGCGATTTGAGCTGAAATGGTGCTGACTTCGCGCAGAAAGTTTGAGGGTCGGTGGAATTTAATATTAATAGAGGCCGACCCCCTCGAGAGAAGAAGAGGTAATTTTTAGAGAAAATCCTTTGCTCTCGGTTCACGATGGTAGTTCACTTAGCATGTGTGCTTCGTGAAAGAAGATCGTTGTGGCAGATATTGTAGCTCCGCGAGAGGTGTGAGCTCCGAGTTGGCTCAGTGACCTTCATGAGGAATGTTTCTCTGCAACGACTTGAGCTTCTCGGTACTACTTCGTGGTAGTGCTTCGCGAGTGTGCTTCACGAAAAGGCAGAAGGATCGTGAAGGCTAGTTTGAGCTTCGCGAAATTGGGAGCCTCATGAAGTATGGTGCTTTGCAAAGGTGATTCCAAATTGAATTTCCCTGTGGTTAAGAGGCAAAGGGGTATTCATCAGTGGATGAAATTTGGACTTCAACAGAGCATCTATCAACAGTTGAAGATGCATTCCTTCATTAAAATGAAGAGACATGCAGGTCTATAAACTGTGAGTGGATCCATTCTGAAATAGTGAGCAAAGGAAGAGGAAGAAGGTGATCCTCTCCACCGGTAGTGTGCCATAGAGAGAGAAATAGTGAGTGACCCTCAGGAAAGCAGTGAGATGACTCTAAACATTGTAATGGTAGTGCTCCTGGGCATAGAATTGATCTATCCAGAAATTTGTATCCACCTCTAGTGAAGATTAGTGGAATTTGGTACGACCGAAAACTTGTCGGCGTATGCTCCTTGGATGTAGACCAGTGAGGGTGAACCAAGTTAAAATCTATGCATCTTCCTGCTAATGCGCCTGCATTGCATTTAAAGCATAATAATCAGATAACGAAGAAATTAAGTGATCATAACATACACACAAGTGCAAACAAAGTGACCCTTGTAACAAAGAGGTCATGATCTAGTGGGGCAGGAATAACTTTGAAAAAGAATATACATACCCTGATTCACCCCCCCTCTCAGGGTATATCGGCCTCTATTGGTCTATACAATTGGTATCATAGGGAAGGTTTTTGTTATCAGATTTGTTTGTTCCAGCTTTGTATAGTTGATCTGTGTGGTCAAAGAATTAGTCTGCTCTTATCTCGGTGTTCCATGGCGTAGGGAAAAACATCAAATAAGAATAAGAAGTCAGGTGGTATCCCTCAGTGTGGAAGTGCTTATGGGAAAAGTGTGATTCAACTAAATTAATCAAAAATCTTACTGAAGGAAGGCCTGGATGAATAAGATAGGGAAAAGATTGATTCACTCAATCAAGATGTTGGAATGAGTGAAGTACGTGAACATCAAAGTGATGTCGGAACAATTGATGATGATGAAGTTTCAAGAAGGAAGCCACCAGTAGATGTTGTCGACATGACAAATGAAGAGGAATGGAAGTTAGATAACGGAGTTAAATCTAACGATATCCAGATCAAAGTACTGAACATTGAGGTCAACAAGCTATGAGGCTGAAACCAAAGGCTTATTGATGTGGCTACAGACCTAAATGAGAAGAATGACTCTCAAAGTGAAGAACTACAAAAGATGTATAGAATGAAATGAAAACAAAAGTCCAATGATTATGAAGAGAATCAGAAGTCATATGAAGTTCATAATTTGAAATCCAAAAATGATGATCTTGCTGCACAGCTATCTGATCTAGTTCAGAAGAATCTAAGGCTACAGCAAGAAAATGCATACGTCTTTCAATCTGTTGCTCAAGAGAAATTGAAATCAAAGGAGAATAGTGGAATGGTAGAAAAGATCACACAATAATTGGAAGATTATATGAGTCATGTAAAGAATCTCTGAAGGGAATTCAATGCCCAAATTGAATCATGTGATATAAAGATTCAGAAGTTGGAAGAACAGATAGAATCAGTAAATAAGGATGTGGAGAATTCCAATGCTAAAAGAAATCCCAAAAGGAAGGATTCCTTAAACATGATATTTTATTATCCTTCCACAGGTGATGACGAAATGAATAGAAATTTTTCTATTTTTGAAATGAGGCAAGAAAAAATTTTCTCATCTCGAAGACCATACATTCTGGGAACAACTAGTATCGGATTTGATGAATCCCCTCCCGTGCAAGATAGGAAGAGATTTGTGAATAGTCTAGATGTGAATGAAATCCTATAGGTGTTGGAGATAGGCCTATGAGGACAGTTAAAAAAAGTAGTTCTTTCATGTGCTATTTTTGCGGGATTCATGGCCATACATCAAGCTTCTGTTCAGAAGCTCATGAATACATTTTAGGCTGTGAAAATAGAAACTAAACAAAATATGAGAATATGTAGAAGCATCAGGAGAAATCATAGGGAATAGTATCTCAGAGGAAAACATTCATCAGTTGCTACTACTGTGGTAGAAAGGGAAACAAAATGAGTATGTGTCGTGAAGATCAAGAGCTCAATGTCAGAGGAAGAACTCAAGATACATCAACATCTCGACATAGAAATGATGAAATGGGGTATTTCTTTAATGGAAGATGTTTTATATGTTCTGATCATGGGCATTCGGCCAGAAAATGCATTAAAAAAAAGCAGGGAATGAAAAGGAACCCATAAAGATAATTTCAACTCCAGAGACGCATAATGGGAAATTATACAGTTGAAGACAAAGTGGTAAGGAGAATAATAGGCTTATTTCCATAGGGGAATCCCATTGTGCTGAACGAAAGGTGTATCTTTCACCTCATCTGTCATACTCAAAACAGCTCTGAAGGATAAAATGTGAACAAACCTGGATGATTAAGGGGATATCTACTCCAGTTGTGATAATGAAAAATAAATGTTCAATGGATGACTCACCACCAGTGAAAAAGATTTTGGTGGCTTAGACATCTGTTAAAATAAAGATGAACAAAGAATGTAATGAAAAATCTGCATGTCATGTTCCACAGTGAAAACTGGATGAAGATGCAAGATCTCTGCAATGGTGGAAGAAGCAAGGGAAGATAGAAAGAAAATATATTCCTGCTCATAGTAGGAATCAAGGAAATGGAATTTTGGTTGAACATCAAAGACAGAAATGTGTACTAGTGGGTTTAAACCCAAAATGGTGAGAAAGGCTAGGCCTGCAGAATCAACATATCAGAAAAGACTCAGCATGTGGGTAATGAATGCTTAGTCATTTGGTGAGAGTAGATGGAGTTGGCTAGGCAGTTAGAAGAAGAAAATAAAGATTGTGATGCTCTACAATATATAATCAAATGGTTGACCCATCAGGATCAACTGAAATCCTCATCTTGAGGAATACAAGAAGAAACCCCTCTCCCTATGAATATAAATGATATTTAATGATGATTCATGTGTTTCAGGTTTTAGAGAGATACGATCCAAGGGGAAGTGGTATCTAAGGATGTGAAATGGAGATGTGATATGCTCTACAGTTTCAATTGATTCAAATCATGTAATAGAGTAGAATAAGAAAGGGATCAAAGACCACAATAGAATGTGATTGTGTTATTAACTTTATCTATAGTTTCCTACACCGAGTTTAATCTCAGTAGGCTTAGAGATTTTTTTAATGGCTCAACTTTGAGTGGAATATGAGAACAAATGATGAAGGAGGAAAAGACAAGTTATGGGTCTAAACTATTGGGCCTAACAACTGGAAGAGTTGCATAACAGAGGGGGAGAATTCTATATCCTAATCATATGCATGATCTCAATATGATATGAAGGATTAATATTTATGCATATGAAGAATGATTGGTGGAAAAGAAGCAACACACAGGTTTTCATGATTATCTATTTTTTTCTAACAATGTTGTATCAGATGACTGCTTTCAGGATACCAAGAAGCTGCGACAGAAAATCAAAGGTGTGTCAACAAAAATCTGAGAGAATATTTTCATAGAAATGACATCATTGAAGAATGACACAGAGAAAAGTAGCGGAAAGAAATGAATCCACTAAAAAATGAGTCATCGAATAGTTTCCTAGCAAAAGTTTTGAGGAAGAAATCAACACAGAGGGAGAAGAAGTGGCTGAAGCTGATTCAGAAGATGACACTGATGATGAACAAGGAAGTGTCAAGTATGTGTCTACAAGGAAGCCAATGAGTTGAGCTGAAACTGATAGATAGAATATCATTACTGATCAGTGAGCTCCAGTTCAGACAAGAAGAATGAAATCACTGCAGAAAACATCATTACTATCATAGGTTGAGCCGAAATTCTTTTCTAATGCATCTGAAGATGAAAACATGTTTTAGTCTATGAATGAAGTTCTTGATCAGATTGAGATGAACCAGACATTGAAGATTGTTTCGAGGCCATCAGAAAAGAATGTCATCGGGACTAAATGGGTCTATCGCAACAAGATAAATGAAGATGGCATGGTGATTCAGAACAAATCAAGGCTAGTGTGCAAGGGATACTCCCAGATTGAGGGTATAGATATTGATGAGACAATTTCACCGGTTTCAAGGATGGAGAGAATAAGATTATTTTTGTCCACAGCAGTGAAAATAAAGTCCAATGTGATCAAGATGGATGTCAAATCCGCATTCTTGAAAGGTGTTTTGGAAGAGGAGGTTTATATTGAACAGCCAGATGGTTTTCTCATTCATGAGGATGAGAACAAAGATTGCAGGCTAATGAAGACATTGTATGGGCTGAAACAAGCACCAAGATCATGGTACTCAAGACATGATCAATACTTGATGAATCTTTGTTTCCAATGTGTGGGAGATGATTACAATATTTATTTCAGCAACGACAGTAATCAAAGGATAATAGTGCTGGTTTATGTTGACGACATAATATTTGGCAGATCAGATGAAGCTAAGTGCAGACAGTTTTCCAAATTCATGAAAAATGACTTTGAAATGTCAATGATTGAAGATCTAAATTTTTTCCTTGGTTTACAGGTGACACAAGGAAGTAATTTTACTTTCATTTCTCATTCCAAATATGCCAAGGTGGTTCTAAGAAGGTTTGGAATGGATAATTCCAAGGAGATGAAGACTCCGGTTCCTACCCGAATGAAATTATAAAAAGATGATGATGGAAAGACAGTTAACATCACAGAATATAGGCAAATCATTGGAAGTTTATTGTACTTGACTACAACAAGGCCTGATATTGTTTTCTCCACTTGCCAAGCTGTGATATATCAATGTAATCCCAAGGAAATCCAAATTCTTGTAGTGAAAATAATACTTTAGTATATCAAGGGCACCGTGGCTATTGGTTTAACATGTAATGACAAATCTCAGACATATTTATTGGGATATACTGATGCAGACTGGGCCGGTTCAGTAGATGATAAAAAATCAAGGTCAGGTGGTGCATTCTATCATGGTGGATTGTATATTTCTTGGATTACAAAGAAGCAAGATTTCATTTCATTGAGCACCTCCGAAGATGAGTATATTACGGCCTCTCAAGAATGCACACAATTATTGTGGATGAAGCAGCAACATGAAGATATGGGAGTTGAACTGATGTCTCTGATCTGAATCTAGTGTGATAACTCAAGTGCTATCTATCTTAGCAAAAATCCAGTTCATCACTCAAGGAAAAAGAACATTGAGATCAAATATCATTTTATCAAGGATAATGTGGAGAAAGGGCTTGTGAAGTTGGAGTATGTGCCTACATAGTTATAGGTTGCAGATATTATGACAAAGGCGTTACCCAAGGAAGCATTCGAAATGCATCGACTGGCTCTGGGAGTTTAGTCGATTCCACGCACATAAAATCGTGTGTATGTGAACCCATCCCCCCGACTCCCCGAGTTATGATGTGTTTTTCCCTAATTTGCTAATGTGTTCTCTACTCTGTTACAGACTGCAAAGGAGTGACCTTTGGGTTCATTGACAAAGGGGGAGAAAATAGTGATTGTTCAAGGGGGAGACAGCGTGGAGATTTGATAAATTATGAATGATATTGGGAGAAGCAGTTAGGTGGAGCGGCCATATAAGGGGAGTGAAATAAGATAGGGGGAGATTTATAAATCTGATGATGCTGGAAGTGATCGATCAAAGAATAGATATCACGACAACTAAGGATCGTGATAAGAGCAGAACAATGGTGTTGGAATGGTGAGATAAGGTTTCCAGATATCTCCCATTGGTATCAGTGTGGATCAATAATTGGTATCAGTTTTACAATTTATATCAGTTTGGAATCGACAATTTTTTTCTGACATGATGTGATTCATTGATGAACTTTTCATACTACTCATGTTTCTCATGCCGAGCATTGATCATGTGGGCTTAGAGTACATGTTAAGTGAATCCATGAACACTATATAAATCGCAAGAGTTGAATGGTGGTAGTTTTTGGTAGAAGACTCACTGAGGTATCAATGTACAAAAAATCATTCTGAGTAGAGTTGTGAATAGTTGTCAACAAACCCAAAGGGGGAGATTGTTGGGAAAAAATCCCTCAAGGTAACATTGTAGTATTTTTGGGTTGATTGTGTTTGTTGACAAATAAGGTTTCCATGAAGAAATTTTCAAGTTCCATAGAAGTTGTTGACAATAAATTTTGACAAGTAACATTGACAAAAGAATCATGGTTTGGATTTCGCGAAGACCAGAATAATGGAGGTGGTGATTCTTCGCGATTACGTCAATGCTTTGTGAATGAAAGAGGCCGAAGCACATCGCTGCGGTGAAGGGCTTGGCAAGGGAGCATTGTGGAGATGAAGGGAATTGCGAGGGAGCTTCGCAACGAAGGCGTGAAGGAATTTACGGGATGCTCCGCGATTACGACGAGCTTCGCGATCAGAAAATTGCAGTGGTGCTTCGCGTTTTTGAAAGAATTTCCGCGTGAACTTTGGAGCATTTCGATTTGAGCTTATGTTGTGTTGACTTCGCGCATAATGTTTAAGGGTCGGTGGAATTGCATATAAATAGAGGAAGACCCCTTGAGAGAAGTAGAGAGAATTTTCAGAAAAAATAATTTGGTCCTGATTCGCGAAAGTAGCTCTCGTAGCCTGTGTGCTTCGTGAAATAAGAGCATCACGGCTATTTTAGCTTCATTAAAGGTGTGAGATCTATGTTGGCTCATTGAGATTCACGAGGGAAGTTTCTCTTCAATGACTTGAGCTTCGCGTTACTGCTTTTCGGTAGTGCTTCGCGAGAGTGCTTCACGAAAAGGCAGGAGCGTTGTGAAGGGTAGTTTGAGCTTTGCGAAATTGGGAGCCTCGTGAAGTAGGGTGCTTTGAGAAGGTGTTTCCAAAGTGAATTGCCTTGTGTTTAGGAGGAAGAGGGGTATTCATCAGTGGATGAAAGTTGGAGTTCAACAGATCATCTATCATTAGTTGAAGATTCATAACCTTCATGCAAATGAAGAGACCTACAGTTCTATAAACTGTGAGTGGATCCTTTCCGAAGCAGTGAGCAAAGAAAGAGGAAGAAGGTGATCCTCTCCAACGGCAGTGATCCATAGAGAGAGAAACTGGGAGTGACCCTTGGGAAAGAAGTGAGATGACCCTAAACACTGTAAAGGCAGTGACCCTGGGCATAGAAGTGATCCGGCCAGAAACTTGTATCCACATCTAGTGAAGATTAGTGGAATTTGGTACGACCGACAACCTATTGGCATATGCTCCTTGGACGTAGCCCAGTGAGGGTGAACCCAGAAAAAATATCTGCGTCTGCCTGCTAATTTTCCTGCATTTCATTTAAAGCATCATCATCCGATAAAGAATAAAGTAAGTGATCATAACATATACACAAGTGAAAACAAAGTGACCCTTGTATCAAAGAGGTCAAGATCCAGTGGGGAAGGAAGAACTTTGAAAAATAATATCCATACCCTGATTCACCCCCTTTCAGGGTATATAGGCCCCTATTGGTCCTAACAATACTCTTACTGAAATGTTAGGAAAACAATTTGTACAAAAATACACTACTGGTTTGGTCTACCAACCTGGAAAAAGACATTTCACAAAAACTCTATTTATTCCTAAATCTGGAAAATTTTATGCTTATTCTAGTTCTGGAAATTTGAATGCTTCAACTAGTTATTAATATGGTTATAGATCAAATAATGTTTATCATTCAAAATTTAGTGATTCTGTAAATTATATGATACCCATAAGACAAAAATGGGAACCTAAAGCTCAGATTTGAAACCTGTCTGGACCCCAGAAGATCTGGGTACCAAAATCATTTGATATCTAAATCTGTTTTGTAGGAAACATGTTTGAAGAGTTCTCACAAGAAGGAATGAAACTTAGACAATGGATGTTCAAGACATATTCCTAGGTATTACTCTTGTTTCAAGAGCCTAATCAAGGTTTATGGAGGCCATTTCACCTTTTATGATAATTCTAATGGAAAAATCATCGGCCTAGGCCAAATTGGTAACACTGATTCAATTTTAATTTATAAAGAATTGTTTGTTGATGGACTAAAGTATAACATGTTATGTATTTCTTAATTATTTGATTATGGTTTTAATGTTATGTTTGAAAATGATTCTTTTAATGTTTTTAATTATAATTTTTTTATTTCTTTCTTCATTAAGAAATGAAAACTTTTATGATGTTGATTTTAATTATTTATCCAATCAAAATGTTACTTGTTTAAATGCTTATCATAAAGAATCTTGGATTTGGCATAGAATATTAGGAAACGGAAACATCATTTCACTTATAAATTGACTAGGAAGAACATAGTTAGAGACCTACCTAATCTTGAATTCCCAAATGACAAAGTTTATAATGCATGTCAAAAGGGAAAACAACATAATGTTTCTTTTAAATCAAATAACTAAGTTTCAACTTCTCAACCACTCGAGTTGGTAGACATGGAATAGTTTGTACCTTCAAGAGTTTCTAGTATAAATGGTATGCACTATGTCAATGTCTTAGTAGATGACTTTTCTTGATATACATCGGTATACTTCTTCACTCAGAAAAGTGAATCTTGTTCTTACTTTACTAAATACACTAAATATGTAGAAAACCTTATTGGACATAAGATAAAAACTATAAGAAGTGAACATGGTCGTGAGTTTGAAAATCAAGAGTTTGAATCTTATTGCTCACACCATTGCTATAGTCATAACTTTTCTACTCATTGGACATCTCAGCAGAATGATGTAGTAGAATGAAAAAATATAACCCTTCATGAAATAGCATGAACCATGCTTAATGAGTATGAGCTGCCTATTTAATTTTGGGCTAAAGCTGTAAATATACATTGGTATATTATTAATAGAGTATTAATTAGACCTGTTCTTAAGAAGACCCCATATGAGTTATGGAATAATATAAAACCCAATGATAGTTACTTTAGAGTCTTTGGCTGCAAAGTTTTTATTCTTAATACATAGGATAATCTAGAAAATTTTCCATCTAAGAGTGATGATTTAATTTTTCATGGTTACTATTTAACTAAAAACTCCTATAGAGTCTTTAACAAAAGAACCAAATGTGTGAGGTAATCTGTTCACATCAAGTTTGATGAAAATGATCCACATGAGCCTAAAACCTCGCTTGAAAATCAGGAAGAATATTTGAATGTTCTGGACCTTAATGATAAATCTAATGTACCTGCTATAAAAATATCCAGTTCTGGGCATATTCTAGAATTTTCTTCTGTTGAACCTGATCTTAGAGATGAACCTTAAATTTCTAGTCCAACCCTTACTAGATCAACTTGAATTATAAAGAATCATCCTGTAGATGTTTTTGTTGGTAATCTTTATATAGGGACACTGACTAGAGCTTCTCTAAGACATTTGGTAGAACATCAAGCCTTTCATTCACAGCTAGAAACTAAAAATATCAATGATGCTATCAGTAATGAATTTTGGGTAATGGATATGAAAGAAGAGTTAAATCAATTTGAAAGAAACAAAATCTAGAAATTATTTGACACACCCATGGACACTTTGACAAAAGGCACTACATGGGATTTTAGAAACAATGTTGATGAATCTAGAAACATAGTTAGAAACAATTCTAGACTAGTAGCACTAGGATATAGTCAAGAGGAAGGTATATACTATAAGGAAACCTTTTCACCTGTAGCCAGATTAGAAGCTATTTGGATCTTACTTGCCTATGTTGCTCATCAGAATGTCACGTAATATCAAATGGATGTCTAAAGTGCATTTCTAAATGGATTTATAATTGAAGATGTTTTTGTTGAACAACCACCTGAATTTACTAACCATCATTTTCCAAATCAAGTATTTAAACATTTTAAAGATTTATATGGTTTAAAAAAAGCTCCCAGAGCTTGGTCTGATATACATACTAATTTTATTATTTCAAAATGTTTTACTAACTGGATTTCTGATCCAACTTTTTTTATTAAAATAATTTCTAAAGATGTTTTAATAGTGAAAATATATGTTGATGATATTATTTTTGGATCTTCTAAACACTACTTATGTACTGATTTTTCAAAGAGTATTCCAAATGAATTTGAGATGAGTTTAATGGGAGAACATAAATATTTTCTTGGATTTCATGTTTTTCAAAACGAAAGTGGTATTATTTTGAATCAATGTAAATATAAAAATGTTCTTTTAAAACGTTTTGGTTTGGATAGTATTAAGGAAAGTGATACTCCTATGAGTATAGTAAGTAAATTGGATGCAGATGAAACTGGGAAACTAGTGGATCAAACCAATTACAGAGGTGTGATTGGAAGAATACTTTACCTTACTACTAGTCGACCAGAATTATGTTTAATGTGTGTATGCGTCAAATATTTCAAGATGATCCAAAATTATCTCATTCACATGCTGTTAAATGAATTTTCAGGTACCTTAAACACAATTTAATCTTAGGTTTGTTTTACCCAAAAGTAAAATCCTTTGAGTTAATGAGTTATTCAGATTTTGACATAGCTGGTCTCAAGTTGGATAGAAAAAACACATCTGGAACATGACATTTTTTGGTAAAATCCTTTGTATCATGGTGTAGTAAAAAACAGAATTCTTTAGCTTTTTCCACTGCTGAAGTAGAGTATATAGATTTTGGTAGTTAATGTGCACAAATTCTATGGATGAAACCCACTATATTGGTCTATGGATATGAATTTATGCGCGTTTCAATTAACCGTGACAACACTAGGGCAATTAACATCTCGATGAACCCTGTATCTTTCACCAGGACCAAACACATTGATGTAAGGCACCATTACATGAGAGATCACTATCGAAAGGGTGATATTAAACACGAATTTATTGGTACTGAACATCAAATAGATGACACTTTCACCAATCCTTTATGATCGGATAGATTAAGTTACATTAGACATGAGTTAGGAATGATTAACCTTGATCTATAGGTACCTCACAGATGTGAATATCACACTGATGTAACCTCAATGATGTCAATACCTCACCGATTTAACCTCACTAATGTGAACCCTCACTGATTTACCCTCACCATTGTGGATACCTCACTGATGTAATACCTCACTGATGGACCTCACTGATAGGTACTATCACAGATAAACTCTACCGATGAGTGCACTGTTTTAAAATTTCTGTCTGCTTTAAGAATCTGAATCGTTTTTACTTTATTTCATTTTATTCTTTTATTTTATGATTCCTAAATGATAAAAACTATGTCCTAGCTACTTCTTAATCCACTGAGCCTGAAACTCATTACCCTCAAACCTTAGCTACAGAATCTCTCAAGAACCCTAAATCCCTCAAACCAGTGATGGAAGAAACCTAACATCCTACCATCAGAGATGACACTGTTGATCCGAATGAAAAAAGCAGACGTCCGAGCCAGAAGCAAGTGGTAGTGTTGTCCAAACTAGGCCAGGGAGGCGACGAGTAAATACTCATTTGAACAATAGAGTTATTTTTACTGAAAAAGAGTTGTGCGTAGAATGGATGCTGCCTAGAAAGTCATTTGTTCTTGAAGTTCTTGAAGATGAAAAATGGGTAGATTTATTTTTGAACAACAATGGCCCCTACTATCCGAAGCCATTGATGAAATTTTATAAGTTTGTAAGCTTTGAGAAATCTGAAAATTAGAACGGAGGGACTTCTTAAGTGAATGGAAAGGAGATATATTTCTCATCCGTTGAATGGGATGAATGATTGAATTGTCACGACCCGTCCTCGGGCCCCATGCCGTGACTACCACAAGCCTGCCTTCCATAGGCCAGGGGCTGGCGACTAGCACCAAGGCGTAATTCCCAGTAAAAGGGAAGGCATTGCCTTTGTAAAGTAAACAAACACCACAGAGAAATCAAGTATTAGAAGTAAACACTATGTAAAGATGAGTGCAACAATATGTGTAGAAAAGTAACTGGGCCAGTGTACAAACCCAAACTGAAAGTAGAGTACAATTGGAAGGGAAAACAACAACTGAAAAGTAAAGCCGCAACGTTGAGCTATACACTGGAAATCCCACCTGAAGGGTTGGTAAAGATAGCCTCCACTACTCCTCAGGTCTAGCTGACCGCTCTGAGTACATATCACCCAGTGGTCCACCTCTAGGTACCGTCCGACTCCACAAGCCTCATCCACGATCAGCGCTGTCTGTCGTCTGCAACCAACACAACGTAGTGCAAGCATAACCCGTGCAGGGGTGAGTATAATCTACTCATTAGGGAACCCGAGACCCCTGAAGGTCTCCCAGAATCCACAAAGGATTAATCCAAAAAGGATAGATACAATTACGATGTAACATTCGACACTGCTTAGATATATGCTCATACATATACCTAAGTCATCAATTCTCGTTCGACTCCAACATCCGAGCCCAAGTACAACCAAGTCCACACAGGAAAGAAAAATGTAAATCCACACTGGATAGGACAACACAATCCACATAGGAAATCAAAATAGGATTCATCTCACACAGGTATACTTTTTCGTATGACGATAGAGATGATCAGATATAGCCACTGATTCGTCTTATCCATCAGAACCATAAAGGATTGATAGGTACTAACCCATGTAATGACCCACAATGGATCTGACCCACAAAGGATCAAAAGGTAACTAACCCCCGCATAGACCCACACAGGATTAGACCCACACAGGATCTGTAGGCGCTGGCTCACACAGAACAGCTGAGCACTGACCCACACAGGATCGGACCGACACAGGATCGGTAGCACTGATCCACATAGGATCACTGAGTGCTATAGTCGTCATCGATGAATCCACTGAGGATCTCGGTACAGTCGTTGTCCTCACAATCGTAAATGGAACCAGCTCTATGGTTCCCGCACACAACAAGTTTGTTCGAGAGGGTCTACTCCACGAGTCGAGAGGCCGAAAAATCAACTAACACATAGTCCAGAGTTGATGTATCCAAAAGTTCTATATCATCAACTGGAACTCAACGTCTTAGACGGCGCGTCAATCGGACGCCCTGTCTGAGAGTTACTGGCCTTTTCTTCAGAGGGGCCCGGTTGGTTTTTAAGGCAAAACCAACCCAATCGTAGTCCAACTACATCTAAACCTCAGGCGAAGTAATCCAAAAGATCCATCTCAATTAGAGGAATCCATCAAAGTCGATGGTACATCAATCGGGCTTCCGGAGCTCATGATATGAGTGTTTCCGCTCTGAGGGATCGGTAGGTTTCGTGTACAAACCAACTCGGCTAAACCCAAAGTATGTTGAAACATTTACTATGATATACCGAAATGACTATCTCTATCCATGGATCGCATCACAAATGACGGTGCATCGATCAGAGGCCCGTAGCACATGTTATGGGCATCCGACTGGAAAAGATTCGGTATTAAGGGGTTTGGGCCCCGTCCGACCCTACCCGATACCCCCAGGGTCGACCCGAACCGGGTCAGGGTCCGGCCCGCTTGGGCGCAGCCCGGCCCAGCTGGCATGTCCCGGCCCGATCGGCATGGCGCGGCCCGGCCTGGGCACGCTTGCCAGGTGCACGGCCAAACGGCCGATCCGTTGTGCGAGGGGGGGGGGGGGGTTCCCCCTTGTTTGGTAACTGCAGACCCTAATTAAGGGGGGTCCATTGAGATGGCCTTCAGGGGTTTATAACCCCCGACCTTCCTTTGTCCGGCCGGCACGCATGGACGGCCAGTTTCTGCCGCCACGGACCGGTGACAGAAACCGGTCCCCCCTACTCCAACGCTGGCGGCCCGGAACCGGCCGACGGTCACTCTGCTCTGCCATGGCCCAGAACCGTCCGCGACCTTGGTTCTTCTGGAACGGCGCAACGACACCATGCCCCTCCGCCGTGGCCCTACACCGGCCATGGTGTCTTCGGGTTTCTCTGACACGGCGTGACGACATCGCGTCCTGGTTCGATTTCAAGGCGCGGCATGACGGTGCCACACATTTCTTACAGCACAATCCCGCGCGGTGTGATGGCACCACATTATTCCTCTCAAATCCACTTTAGAAACCAACATGGAAAATGGAGGAGGGTCGGTCGTGATTGTGTGGTCCTGCCCCCTATCGCTAATCGATAGTAATTGGTCATATTGCATGGAGAACGTCAAAGTAGTAATCACGAACCAAATAAATAATTAAACCCCTACCTTGAGCGTAGCTTGAATGGGGGTTCGTTGAATGAGGATTTATCGCGGAATATCCGTTGCGGGAAGAGGCGTCACAGAAGGAGACGTCGACCTCCGAGGAATTTTGGGTTCTTCGCGTTCTTCGTGTTCTTTGACGAAGAGGATGAAGAAACTCAAGACTCCCTTAGCTTTTTCTCCCATTTCTCTCAAGGCAACAAGACTCTAACAAAAATAAAATAAGACACTTACTTATTTTATTAACACAACAAAAGGTTTGAAATTCAAAAGTTTGAATTAAACAACAAAATTAAATTACACAACATGTCATAATTTATGAAGGGTTATGGAAAGTTAGGGAAGGTGAAGGGGTAGGGTACGTGTGGGCACCACCACCATCATAATCTACAAATGGAAGTTGGGTGTTTTTCCCCCAACTTCCACCCAAAGCATAATCCACTTAAAGTAAAAATAAAAATTGTTGCATAATTTTTATTTTACCTTCCACATAAATTAACAATTTCTCTCGTGTAAACGCAAATCCAGAAATGGCGTTCATAAGAAATTACCAGCGCTGTTAATCCATCAGTGCCCTTGGAATTCGATTGTGAGCACCGGTTCAAAAGTTATAAATTCCCACTCGTTCTATCGCTGAACGTACCCGAGATAAGCTTCAAATAGAAATTCTGGGAACACCGGGCCTCAAAATCAAGTACCATCAGAAACTGCGTTCTTGTAAAATCCCAATGACAATTAAGAAAAATTTTCATTGAATTTTACGGGTCTTTACATTACTTCCACCTCAGGGATTTACGTCCCCGTAAAGATACATCGAAACTAGGGAAACAAATGTGGGTACTGAGCACGCATCTGAGCCTCCCGCTCCAATGTGCACTCCTGGAGGTTCCCGTGCTGCCACATGATGCGCACTAGAGGAATAGACCATCCACATAGGACTCGCTCCTGTGGATCCTCAATCTCCACTGGGACCTCCGTAAAAGTCACGCCATCATCAATTTCCATCTCCCCATGGTCAATGATATGTGTTGGGTCATGCACGTATCTCCTCAGCTGATATATGTGGAAGACGTCGGGCAGTCGGTGTAACTGAGGTGGTAGAGTCAGGAGATAAGCCACCTTTCCAATCCTGCTGAGGACCTGGAACAGTCTGATGAAGCGTGGAGACAACTTTCTTCCTGGTCCAAATCTCAGTAACCCCCGTCAAGGTGAGACACGCAAGAAGACATGGTCGCCATCCTCGAACTCTAGTGGTCTCCACCTCCTGTCAGCATAAGAATTTTTCCAGCTCTGAGCTGTACTCATCTGCTCCTGGATGACCTGGACCTTATCTGTCTTTGCCTGGACCATCTCTGGTCCCACAAGTGCTGACTCTCCAGGGTCTGTCCAGCACAAAAGAGATCTGCAGGGTTGGTCGTACAATGCCTCGTATGGTGCCATCCCAATGGTGGAGTGGTAGCTGTTGTTGTACGCAAACTATACCATGGGTCGGTTGTTCTCCCAGCTACGACCAAAGTCGAGAACACAAGCGCGGAGTTTGTCCTCGAGTGTCTGAATGGTCTACTCCATCTGACCATCCGTCTGAGGGTGAAATGCAGTGCTCAGACGTAGACACGTCCTGAACACCTCCTGCAACTCCTTCCAAAGCTGGGAAGTAAAGCGAGAATCTCGATCGGAGACGATAGATGATGGCACACCATGAAGCCATACAATCTCTTAAACGTAGAGACGCCCCATGATCTATACTGAGCCTTTCTCTCTGGTGGTTAAGAAGTGTGACGACATGGTGAGTCGGTCGATAATCATCCAAATGGAGTCGTGACCGCTAGAAGTGTGTGGAAGTCCAGTCACTAAGTCCATAGATATCCCACCCCACTTCCACTCCGGGACCTCCAAAGGTTGTACCAAGACTGCTGGTACCAGGTGCTCTGCCTTCACCAACTGGCAGGTGAGGCATCGAGAAACGAACTCTACCACAACCTTTTTCATGCACGACCACCAGTGATGTCATCAATGATCCTGGTACCTCTTCGCCACTCCAGGATATACCACCAAAGGAGAAGTGTGAAACTCTCTCAGAACCTCCTCCCGTAAAGAAACCGGTACCAAGGTACGTCCTCTTAAAAGAACGGTGTGCTCTGCTCCAAAGGAGAAACCATCAAGTGCATGTCCTGAGGATAACTGCGCACGCCGCATCTCACAGTCAGTGTTCCCATGCTGTGCCTCTCTGACCCACTGCATTAGTGGATGGATGACTGTGAGAGGCTGATGGAAGGCTGCCCCATCTCTATCCACGAAGGATATCGGCAAAGCAGCTAGCTGCTCTGTCACCTCCTCAAGTAGCTGAATGCTCGTCCTCCTGCTGAGAGCATCGGCTACTACATTCCCCTTCCCAAGAATATAGACTATCTCAAAGTCATAGTCCTGGAGGAACTCGAGCCATCGTCGATGTCTCAGGTTCAGGTCCTTATGAGAGAAGATGTACCTGAGACTCTGATGGTCAGAAAAGACTATAAAGCGCTCGCACATCAGGTAGTGTCGCCATGTTATCAGAGTAAAGACCACTGCAGCCAACTCCAGGTCATGGGTAGGGTGGTTCATCTCATGCGACCTCAACTGACGTGATCCATAGGCGATCACGGCCCACACCTGCATCAGAACACATCAAAGTCTGGTCCCTGATGCATCGCAGTAGACTACGTATCCTACTCCCTCCTCAGGCATCCTCAAAATAGGTGCACTGGTCCATCTCTGTCTCAGCTCTTGGAAGCTCTGCTGACATCTGTCTGACCATACAAAGGGTTTACCCTTCTTCGTCAAAGTTTATAGTGGTGCCGCAACACTATAGAAGTCATGCACGAATCTCTTGTAGTATCCAGCTAGTCCCAAGAAACTCCGCACCTCTATCACGCTCCTAGGTGGCTCCCAAGCTAGCACTGCCTCGATCTTCGCAGGATCCACTGAAACTCCAGCCTTAGAGATGACATGTCCCATGAAGTGGACCTCACGTATCCAGAACTGGCACTTCGAGAGCGTACCATAAAGCTGGTGATCTCGGAGTGTGTCTAGTACAACCCGCAAGTGGTAGGCGTTCTCCTCCTCAGTCGTCAAGTATATAAAAATGTTATCGATGAATACCACGACAAATAGATCGAGGTATGGCTTAAATATCATATTCATGAGGGCCATAAAAACTGCTGCAGCATTGGTTATGACGAATGACATAACCAAGAACTCATAGTGGCCATACCGACACATGAAGTCCGTCTTCAGCACATCCTCGTCCCGAACTCTGAGCAGATGATAGCCTGAACTGTGGTCTATCTTCGAGAACCATCATGATCCCTTGAGCTGATTGAAGAGGTCATGAATCCTTGGTAGCAGATACTTGTTTCTCAATGTCACCTGGTTTAGGCGATGATTATCGACACAATGTCGTAAGCTCCCGTCTGCCTTCTTGGAAAACAAAATCGGGGTAGCCCAGGGTGAAATACTAGGTGGGATGAACCCGTTTCCCTGCAAGTCCTCCAACTCTACATGTATCTCTCAAAGTTTAGTGGGGGACATTCGATATGCTGGAGTCAATATCGGGACTCTCACGGGGTACAGATCAATATAAAAGTCTACCTCTCTGCGAGGAGGTAGTCCTGGAATGTCGTTGGGGAAAATTTCTGCATACTGATCCACCACTGCAAGAAAACCAGGACTCCACATGTCAACTGCTCATAGGATGAGGCTAGCCAACTGATTAGTGATGGGCTGTCCTCTCCTCTACCAGAGTCTATCCTATTCTTCAAAGGCTCCCCTCTCGCCGGTGAAGGTGAACCTGCTCTCGTCGGTGCGTACACATAAAACCTTGTGCCTTATACAGTCAATCTGAGCATAGACTGTTGATAACCAATCCATGCCCAAGATGACGTCGTAAGGACTCATCACCACTACAAGAAGATCCCATCCAAAACACTGGCCTCCTAGAGTTATCTCACATTGCTGGAACTAGTGCTTAATCGTCGAGTCTGTTCCCGTAGGAATCTCTAGCCGTAAGGATCGAGCCAACAGCTCTGTCAAAATCTCCGAGCTCCAAAAAAGGGCAGCGGCTATGAAATAATGACTCGCTCCTATGTCTATAAGAACAGCAGAAAGGATGGAATAGACACAGATAGTACCTTGAATAAACTCAGGCACTCTGTGGTCGTAGGCCTCCGCTGCCTGGAGCTGTGCCTATCTCTGTCCGCAAACTACCTGTGGCTATGGTGGACCTCCTGTTGGTGGGGGTGGTAGAGCCTAAAAGTGTCTCTCACCACCTTCTACTCGGCCAACTACTCTTCCTTGTCCGGCTTCCCCCTGAGGACCGCCACTGTCGACCTTCTGCCTCTACCTCGGTAGTCCCTCAACCGTCTGCTGCTCCTCGGCATGGCGGGATAGGCAGTCACGAGCCATGTGGCCCTGCTCGCCGCATGAGTAGCACTGCCTGCCTCTCGAAAGACTGGCTCCGCGTTGTGTGCCCCGAACTACTGAGCCAGTGTCTTGAGGTCCTCTGCCTGAGGGACTAGTGTGCCTGGACTCATGAGTTATCCGTCGACTGCCTGTTTTAGAAAAATCTACTACGTTCCGCCCCGCAATAGGTCTCTCTACTAAATAAGGCTCATCATGAAAGCTCTCGATCAAAAGGGCTCGCTCCACTACTCCTGCATGAGTCGGAATGCTGAGGGAGATCAGTGATGCCCTGGTCTCGTGTCTCAATCCCTACTCAATGGTATGGGCCTAGAAGAATGGGTCATGTACCATGTATGTCGAGTAGCAAGAGAGATCGGTAAATCTCGCTGAGTACTGGGCGACTGTCAAGCTGCCCTTCCGCAGCTGATGAAGCTCCTGGATGCGCACCGCATGGAGGGTGGCTGGGACGAACTCCGAGCAAAAGAGGCTCTAAAAGTACATCCAGAGGAGAGATGCCTCATCGTGCACCTAGAGAATCAAGCTCCACCATCTCCCTGCAGTCGTGTGCAGTAGGCTCACTGCGAGGATCACCATGAGGTCTGCTGGTGTCCTCACTAACCTGATAACACTCACCACTGCCTCCAGCCAGTCCTCGGCTGTCTGGGGATCTTTCTCCCTACGGAACCTGGGCGGTCACTGGCACTGGAACTCATGCAGTGCACTAAGGCGACATGTATCATCAGCGGTTGGGGCTGGAAGAATCAGTGGCTCGGTGGGTAGAGGTATCGTCGGAGCCTCAGCTGTCAAAGGGCCCTGCACCGAGGCCTCGTCGATCGGTGGGCTGTCGTCACGCACAACTCTCGTAACCCAAGATGGCTACCTTCTTAGGGCCATCCAGAAAAGAAACAGGTGCACCACAGTCAAACAGTATACCTGGTGAGCTGACATAAGGTAATCATGAAGAAATCTTGAAACACACATGCAATCAATGTTTTGGTGCAATAAGTCGGAAATCAAAAGTCTGGGTCCTGGTGTATGGATACTTCGGTCGCCGCACCAACAGTAGAATCCCTAGACAGATAACCACACCCAATACGCGTGACACTATTTCTTCACTTATAAAAAGATTAGAGTCCCATGTTCTGTGGTAGAACTGAACTCCTCTAATACCAATTTTTCCCGACCCGTCCTCGGGGTTCGTGTTGTGACTACCTCAAGCCCGCCTTCCATTGGACAGGGGCTGGAAACTAGCACCAAGGTGTAATTCACAGTAAAAGGGAAGGCATTGCCTTTGTAAAGTAAACAAACACAACAGATAAAGCAAGCAGTAGAAGTAAACACTATGTAAAACTGAGTGCAATAGTATGTGCGGAAAAGTAAGTGGGCCAGTATACAAACACAAACTGAAAGTAATGTACAACTAGAAGGGAAAACAACAACTGAAAAGTAAAGCCGCAACGCCGAGCTGTCCACTGGAAATCCCACCTGAAGGGTGGGTAAAGATAGCCTCCACTACTCCTCGGATCCAGCCGACCGCTCCGAGTACGTCCCGCCTAGTGGTCCACCTCCAGGTATCGTCCGGCTCTGCAAGCCTCAACCACGATCAGCGTTGTCCGTCGTCTGCTACCAACACAATGTAGTGCGGGCATAGCCTATGCAGGGGTGAGTATAAGCTACTCAGTAGGGACCCCAATACCCCCAAAGGTCTCCCAGAATCCAAAAAGGATTAATCCACAAATAAAAGATACAATCACGAAGTAACATCCGACACTACTTAGGTATATTCCCATACATATACCTAAGTCATCAATTCCCATTCGGCTCCAACATCCAAGCCCAAGTACAATCCAGTCCACACAGGAATGAAAAACATAAATCCACATAGGATAGCACAACAAAATCCACATAAGAATGAAAAACCGGATTCAGGTCCTACAGGTATACTTCTTCGTGTGATGATAGAGATGATCAGATATAGACATTGACTCATTTAAGTCGTCGGACCCACAAAGGATATATAGGTACTAACCCCCGAAATGACCCACAATGGATCTGGCCCACAGAGGATTGAATGGTAACTAACCCCCGGAAAGACCCAAACAGGATCGGACCCACACAGGATCTGTAGGCACTGGCTCACACAGAACCGCTGAGCACTGACCCACATAGGATCAGACCCACATAGGATCGACAGCAATGATCCACATAGGAACACTGAGTGCTATAGTCGTCATCGTCAAATCCACTAAGGATCTATGTACAGTCGTCGTCGTCATAGTCGCAAACGCAGCCAGATCTTGGGTTCCCGCACACCGCAAGCTCGTTCGGGAGGGTCCGCTCCACGAGCCGAGAGGATGATACATCAACTGACATATAGTACGGATTTGATGTATCAAATGTTATGTATCGTCAACATGAACTCAAAGTCGCAGACGACACGTCAATCGGACGCACAGTCTGAGAGTTATTAGCTTTTTCGTCCCAGGGGCATGGTTGGGTTTTAAGGAAAAACCAACCCGACCAAAATCCACATGCGTCCAAAACTTGGGCGAAGTAAGACAATAGATTAGTCTCACTTAGAGGAATCCATCAATGCTGACGATACGTCAATCAGATGTCTGTAGCTCGTGATATGAGTGTTTCCGCTCCGAAGGCCCGGTTGGTTTTGTGTACAAACCAACTCCGACGGAATCTGGTCCCCCCTACTCCGACGCCGGCGGCCTGGAACTGGCCACCGGTCACTCTGCTATGACGCGGACCAAAACCGGCTGCGACCTTGGTTCATCTGACGCGGAGCGATGGCACCACGCCCCTCCACCGCGGCCCCGCTCTGGCCGCGGTGTCTTCGGGTTTCTCCAACGCAGCGTGACAGAGTCACGTCCTGGTTCGATTTCACGGTGTGGCGCAACAACGCCACACATTTATTTCCACACAATCCCGCGTGGTGCGACGACACCACTCCATTCCATTCCAATCCACTTTAGAAACCAACATGGATAATGGAGAAGGGTCATTCGTGTTTGTGCGGTCCAACCCCCTCTCGTTAATCGATAGCAATTGGTCATATTGCAAGAAAATGTCAAAGTAGTAATCACGAAAAAAATAAAAAAAATAAACCACTACCTTGAGCGTAGCTTAAACGGAGGTTCTTCAAACAAGGATTCATCAGGGAATATCCTTCACGGGAAGAGTCGTCGCGGAAGGAGACGTCGCGGAAAGAGACATCATCCTCCAAGGAATCCGACGTTCTTCACGTTATTCACGTTATTCGTGTTCTTCGACGAAAATGATGAAGAAATTCAAGAATCCCTTAGCTTTTTCTCCCAAATATCTCAAGGCAACAAGTCTCTAACAAATATAAAATAAGACAGTTACTTATTTTATTAACACAACAAAATGTTTGAAATTCAAATGTTTGAATTAAACCACAAAATTAAATTACACAAGTTGTCATAATTTATGAAGGGTTATGGAAGGTTAGGGAAGGGTAAGGGGTAGGGTTCGTGTGGGACCCACCACCTTCATAACCTACAAATGGAAGTTGTGTGGTTTTCCCCAACTTACACATAAATCTTAATCCACTTAAAGTAAAAATAAATAATATTTCATAATTTTTATTTTACCTTCCACATAAATTAACAACTTCTCTCGTGTAAACTCTACTCCGGAAATGGCATTCCTAAGCAATTACCGGCACTATGAATCCATCGGTGCCCTCAGAATTTGATTCCGAGCACCGGGTCAAAAGTCAAAAATTCCCACTTGTTCGTTCACTGAACGTACCCGAGCTAAACTTCAGATAGAAATTCCGGGCACACCGGGCCTCAGAATCAATTGCCGTCAGAAACTGCATTCTTGTAAATCCCAAAGAAAATTAAGAAAAAAATTTCCTTTAATTTTATGGTACTTTACATGAATTTTACACATGAAGGTGTATCTATATATGTATCAGTAGCTATGACACCTACTAGTGATATTTTCGATTATGATACTGATTTGGAAGAGCGTACTGGTGATGGAAAACAAAGACAACTAGTAGCTGCAGAAATGGAAGGAGATAAAATATTATTATTCAAATTTGTTCATCATGTCTTAATAATGAGGAGATGTGACTTTTCGAAACTGAGATATCAGGATATATATCTCCTGCATCTCCTGAGATATTATGTGAAAGTGAATCTGTGGAGACTGCTGATGATCCAAATGGAAGACATGACAAGGCCAAAATCTAGGAAAAATGCCCTATTCATCACCATGTTAATGTCTGTGATGATCAATGAGAAAGGGGTATCTGAGTCTCATGATGAGATAGTGGTATTAAAGAACAACATATGTATCACAATCATAGTGTGCAAATACATGAAGATAAACTGGAACCCATGGAGAGGAGGGTGTGTTAATGATGACCATAAGGTATATGATAAAATTAATCCTATGGATCATCCTTCAAGACCTAAGGATGTGAGGAATCCAGGTCTAGGACCGGATAAAGATGAACATGAATACAGTGATGAGACTGAAGATGAAGAAAATCATACAGATAATGGATGAGATTCAGAATTGCCTCCAAGTCCTTCTACTGAAATTGTATATTCTAGAAAGGAAGCCTTAATTGAAGAAGAGACACATGCTGATAAGGAAGACCAGTCATCCCCTGATCGTAAGGATGAAAAGGAGAAAGAATCATAAACATATGATTTTGTGTGTTTAGGTTTGAGTCCATTTATTGGAAGCTCAGTTATGCCTGCTAAAGCAGTATTATGAGTAATGGAAGAAGTTGTACCCAATCAGGTGGACCCTGTTGCTGTTGCAGATAAGGAACTGATAGTAGAAGATTCTTTTGATGAAAAATGACCCATTGAAAATGACCTTTATGTACAAGAGAATGCACCCATTGAGCGGGAGAATCAAACCAATTTTCGATGTGTTTAAATGGATGTTTAAATTGAGAACTGGGTAGAAGACCCCAGTTTTGTGGTCGTTGGTTTAGACTATCCTGATTCTGATAATGATAGATCTCTAAATAGACCAAAGATCATATATGATATTGATACTGAGTTATTATCTGAAGTTGTTTTAAGAATTCATGACCTGGATATGTTTAAAAAAAAGATTAAGGTCATTTTTGTGGAATTGATAAGGAATATAGAAGCTTCACTGGTGCCATCAATCCAATCGATTATGACTGACTCAGTTGCCAGGATAGCCTCCGAAAGAGAGTCTGTTGCAGCTGAACCTACTGATTTGATTTCCAAGGATAAACATTAATCCATAAATGATGAGCTGAAATAATCCATTAGTGTTTCTGTTGTAGAGTTGAAACATAGTTTTGTTGAATAAATGAGTATTTTGGAAATAAATTTTGAACTCTCTCTCATATTTAATTTTTCAACATTTATGATAGAAATAGTGGAAGACGTTATAGACTTCCAGGATAATGTATCAAGAATGGATGAAGATCTTAAAGAACTAATGAAATCTATTATCTCTTTATATTCCAATATGATTTTAAAATCTCATGTAGAAAAGGATTTAGTCTATGTCAAAAGTGTTGTTAGATAAATGTTTTCAGTGTTTTAAGGTTATAAAACTTCCATGAAAGATCATGTTAAATCCTAGAATTCCCAAGTTCAAAATCTTATTATTGGGATGAACAAATACATCAACGAAACTGTAGCTTTCTATATTGATTCTGTTGCTTCTAGACCCTCAGAGGATTTGAATCAGATTCGAGCTGTGATGAAGGAGTAGCTTGGTTCAGCATCAACCAGTGGCTCTGTGGATTCATCTGACCATAGAAAAGTTATTCATTCTACCAGAGATTCAGCTTAAAAAATAATGAAGATAGTGTAAGAATATATGAGAGAAGCCTCTATCACTCAGAAATAAGTTAAATATAAGGTGGATTCCTATTTCCAAAAGATTTACAGCAATCATCAACTCAACAATCACTTTAAACTACTGCTGGAAAAACTGAAGTTACCTCCAGACAATCAAGCCTTCAGGGAGTAAGTCATCAAGGTAAGGGAATTGACTCTAGACATTTATAAATTCATGGAGAATAGGGATGAATTTGTATCTTCTATGGTGAGAGGAGGGGGAATAATTATGGATTTCAGAAATCATTTGCTGCCTTTTCTGCATGCTGATGCTAGGCTGGTGATTGTACCACCAGCCTTACCAGCCTCTGCCTCTACTGCTTCTCCAATTCAGATGACTCCTGCTCAAACCATCCGAAGCCTTACTCCCATGATCACTCAATGAACTCCTCTGTATCGACCTATCATAGTTTCAGTGGTTCAGACTCCTATGATCATTTCCTGAATACCCAATCCTTCACCAGCATCATCATCACCTAAATCTGCAACTGATCCCAAAGCAGAATCTCACATTGAGGATTTTGATTGATCAAGTGGATAATGTGTTTTATTTTTATCCTTTGTAGTTTGTTTTCTGTCTATGTACCTTTTTATAAAATTTATATACAAGTCGATTTCTTTTCTTTCTCATTTTTTTCCTCTTCTCATTTTTGTTTCCCAATTTTTGATTATCACAAAGGGGGAGAAATAATCTATAAATATTCTATAAAGTTGGAGAGATATTAAATGTACCAATGAGAGGGAAATAATAACACTGGGGGTGATATATAAAACAGATATACTATAAGGGGAGAATATATATGGGGGAGAATGTATCAAAGGTGGATAAATTTTATCTAAGGAAGAGCTATCATGCTTTTCCCCTCTGATACCATTACATTTAATTCTCTAATACCATTCATTTTAATTATATCTCTAATACATTATGGTTTGTAGTATATTGTTTCCTCCGATACAAGAAAATTTAATGATATATCCTCTGATAAAACTAATAACTATTTTAAAACAATAATATCAAAATTTGTGATAATCAGAAAGGGGGAGATTGTTGACCTCACTTGTTTTGATAATACCAATTACGCCTTCATATACATTGATAATCCAAATTAATGTTCATATATATTCTAATTCACTCAATAAATGATATTCCATTATCACGATGATAATAATATTAAAATAATCCTTGAGATATGTAAATCATTGTTTATCTATGTTTGTATGAGTTCTGAAGTAATTCTAACCAATAAGATATGTTGTGCATAAAATAGATAAGTGTTAAGTCACTGATCTGTGTATAGATACTGATAAAGAGCTACTGGTACTTAGTCTACCTATAGATAGATTTACCGATACTCTAACGTTTCTGGTATATACAAAGTTACTGATATGAATAGAGCTACCGGTAAGCATAAAACAAGTCTACAGAGCTACCAATAGATCAAGTCTACCGAGATACCGATAGAGTAAGTCTACAGATAGAAGGAGCTACTGATATGTTAAGAGCTACCAATATCAAGAGCTAACGATACAAGTGGAAAGTGCTACTAATGTAATTTCAAAAAGCTACCGATGTAAGTTCAAAGAGCTACCGATGGAAGGTCACTGTTACAAAAATTCCACCGTACACATATACCAACATAAGTCTACAAATGATTGACCAACCAGTCCCCCTCTATACTCTCAATACTTTTTATTTATTAAGATAACGGTTACGTATGATGATTTCAATGTAGTTAATGTTATTTAATGATTTTGGTTTCCATGTCAGGGAACCGTACCGAGTACCCATGAAAAAGGGGATAATTACTTTTTCCAAAGCTGAAATATATAAAGGGAAGGAATGTGAACACTGGAAAAAAAGGAGATACAAAAAATGATGCAATGAAAGCATAGTGAACAAAGAGTGTGTGTACTTCAAGAATCGCGGAACCAAGAAGGCGCCTGATGTGTGAAGCAAGAACTGGAAAGTGGTGCACACAGAATGGCCACATCCATACTCCAAGAAAACTGAACAAACACGAAGTAATTCATCGCTAGAGGAGAACACAAGCTGCATCTGGAGTAAAGAACTACAACAAACACTTCATGCACTTAGGATGACAAGCTGAACTTAGAACCAAGGAAAAAAACAATACTCTTTTTTTCAGAACAAAAACTAGAGAAGGACTCAGAAGCTTTTATGACCAACCAAATGAGTCCAGAGCTACATTGCAAATAAATAAATCTCTTTTAAACTCATTCACAATTACATTAGTGATTATTTTATTTAAATTTTGAGCAGTGTGTGTACCAGGTTTATTTGACACACACACTGTCTCATGTGCTAAGCTGTAGAATTATCAAATCCTCATTAAAAATCTATAACTCTCTTGTTTCCCACTATGCATAGAGGTAGAGGTCGAGTATGACTTGGACAATTGTGAGTTGCTGTTTGTTCTCCCACGTAGAACTGTGGTAGAGGTCTTTAGACCTGAACATTATTCTACAGTTTTTATCCTCGATCTAGGGTGTGGATTTATTTATATAAATTTTTTGAGAGAAATATTTCTTGGCTTGAGACTAAACCTCTTGGTTACATTTGATGTGAATTTTAGTTTAAGTCATAAGTATACTATATATATGTTTCATATTCCACTACTATTACTTTGAAATATAATTTGTTTTAAATTTACATTGATAGTTAAATTAGAATGTTTTTATACTTATTGTAAACCATTATGTTAGTTTCAAAAGTAAATTTAATTTTCAGATTAAATTAACTAAGACCTAATCAGTCTTTGAGAAACTAATTAAACATTTACACATTTTATAGATTCACTACAGTTTAAAATTGTTTTTAATTGGGGGATTTTATGAGAAATATTTTTAATAGAAATTTTAATTGGAACTCAAATCACCCCCCCCCCCTCTTGAGTATCCACTCCGACCAACATACTTATAGTCATCCACATTTACCATAAATCCTACAAATAAATATTAAATGGGATTTTGGGTTGAGAGGGGTAATTATTAAATTATTTTACAATTAAATGTCTATGTAATAAGGATATAAACCACCTCGTATCTATTCATATCATCCCACATATAAGACTTCAAATTAATCCATAATCTTTATCATAGATGTTTGTATAAAACTATAAAAAAAATTCTATTTTATTACAACTATATCCATGGGTTTCTTTGATTCATTTCTAAAACATTTATCAATGAATTCAAATCATTGATTTTGAGACAAAAACATCCCACACATTTAAAAACCCTAATATGACATGATTCTTAAAGATCAACAAATAATCTTACATAGAGTTGAATTTTGTTATATGTAGGACTAAATCATTATTGTAAGGGAAATATCTCATTTCATGAATTTCAATCATGAATCAAAATAATTATCAAAATATATTTAAATTTTATAGGTTGATGCTTGATTTCTGGAATATCCTATGTGACTCCATAAAAATGATATATATGCATAATCAATTGAAATGTGTCACTAAAAATATATAATAATCCATTGAGATAATGGAATTTTATGGATTTAATAATTATATAGAAATATAATTTGCATTTAGTGGGTGTAATTATATGTTCATAAATTGATTAAAACATATTTGTGCCTTATCTAAAACTATTAATTTGGAGAATCAAATCTTTCTAATAATAAATTATTCTTCAAAATTTATGAATAACATCAGGGGAAACATAACTTTGGAAAATAATGTAAATATAAATGTGAAAATTTCATTTTTAATTACAAAATATGGGATGTTGGATGAGGATGATATATGTTTATTTAATACATAAACCCTCTTAGTATGTCATGGAATATTGACTAATATAAATAAATCGTTTATATAACAAAATAGAAATCATTAATACCGAAAATATATGGGGATATTTACTATAAAACAAAAAATCGGGGATCTTCAACATGTTAACATGCACAATGATAGTCTCATTTCATAATTACTTCATGATTTCTGATGCAATTATTGGTAACACACATAATAAGGATCCAAGGTATATTATAATATTCACTAAAATATATATCATTAATATAATAATTTATTATTGAATGAACCCTATATTAGTGGTTTGTGTATACAAATTCCTATTGTTGATGTTAATGAAAATGAAAATATTAAATGGAATTGGGTTCTTCTTCCAGGTATGTATTATTATGAGAATAATTTTTTTAATTTTATCCATTTTTGAATATAGGAATAAAATATCTTAGATAATATTACAAATTTCTTGATTATTTTGGATGGTGAGATATTATGGTTGTAGATATTATATATTTCGTTAAAAATAATTTAGTGGATTATGATATTCTCAATATCCAACAACTAGATGTTGAAATTATAATATTTTTATAACAATGTATGATCAAAATTGAATTTTTTTATTAGGATAGATTAATAAAAAATTAATTTCATATTTCAAGACATGTTTATATCATGTGTAAATGAGGTGAACCGGTTGAATGTATATTTGAACAAAACCCTACATACGAGCCTATGCCTAAAAAATTGTATATTCTATGCATTGAAAAAAAATTTAGAATGATTCGTCTATTTTTGATAATATGCATTTCATTTATGTGGGATTATATATAAATATAATCATTCAATAAAAAAAATATATAGATTAAATTTTAAGGAGTTATGAATTTAGGGAAGTGTGTTTGATTATTTGATAACTACCTAAGAAAATGGAATCATCCTCTACCAAAAAAATCGGAAATTTCATTTCAAAAGAAAAACATGAATGATGGTTGCGAACATCCTAGGGTTACAAATTCATTATTGAATTTTTTGTTTCATCAGATCTAGAGAACAACCATAAAATTATTGATGTCTTAAAAATTTATGATAATTACTATAGAATATAATTTGTTTTATATTATTATGAAATCAGGTTAAATGCCATGTCAGTTAGATTTATTCAAAAATATCATCTAGTTATTTATTTATATTGATATTGATCGTACCAACACATTTTTATAAATAAAAATTTTCATTTTATTTTATTGTTTCTTCAAATTTATGTCTAATCGATGAATATTTACACTGTGATTTTAAATAGTAAATTATTGTTTTTAAAATATTATTTCTGTTACCAAGGTTAATGTTTTATATCTGATCATTAATAAAATCACATTTTGTAGGATATGGATTTCATTACCATGAAATACGAGTGGCATGTTTGATCATCATAGACTATTTAAAAAATTTATTGATTAATATTTGTGTGAAGAGAGATTATGATTATTACCTTACATGAAGGATGGCCTATGTTTTGTTTATGTAGACCACAATATCATATTGGTCACACTTTATATTTTATTTAGGTGAATTTTATTAATACACATCATCCTTAAATTAAGGATAAATATACTAAATAATTTAGAAAACTTTATTTTTTATAGGTTTTTTGTGTGTAAAACACGTTTTTAATTAAAATTTCATTTCTAAACTAAAACAAGAACTTTATATCACATTGATAACATCATTAGTTCAATTTATGTCTATAAATTTCCTACATGTCTGAAATGAAAAATAGATTATTTTAATAATGTATTAAGACAATATTAACATTTTTTTTCTTGGAGTGACACATGATTTAACATAAATATAAATTATAAATTGAATACACCTATTTTACGCCATACAAATCACACGAGGCATCATATTATGGTGTGACTGATTCGTACATGTCATATATGACATACGAGTCATTTTTCAAATTTTTTAAACAATTTGAATGTGACTTCCCTATTTTGACTATATCATATTCCATTTTTAAAAAATATATATTTTTTCGCAACAAAAATCATTTTTAAATCATCATAAATTGAAAACACCCACAACTAAACATAAAATGATCAAATAAATAACAAATTCATTTGTTAAGAGAAAAAAGCATTCATGACTACATAATCCATATTTATTACTCTTTTAATAATTTTTTCTCTCATAATTTTGTTTAATATATATAGAATAAAATAGTATGATAAATTTTTTTTGACAATTTCATCTAATCATGTCTCTTTTAAAAATAAATACATATATATTAAATAAAAATTAATTGGAAATTAACTAAAAAAATTAAGTAAAATGTTGATAAAATTTACTAACTATGTGGTATAAAGTCATCTCTTCAGGGTGTATGCATACATTTCCAAAAAAATGATTGATGTATAATAATTTTTAAAATTCATATTTTTTTTAATATATATATGGAATATTTTTTGTCCTTGTAGATCATAAAAGATATATTTAAAAATGTAGTGATAAATTTTTTAAATGAAATTGTAATTTTCATCATAAATACCTCATTAGAGATTCTATTTTGTTGATGGAATTAAATATAATACATAAATTTTGAATTTTAATAATATTATTATTTTCAATTGTTTTGAATGCTTGACAAATTTTTTAAAAAATTAATTTTATTTGATATGATTCGATATTGAAATGTTATTATATATTTCATAATACATTTACTGTTATATAATTCGAATGGATTATTATGCTCAATGATTGTACTCACAAACTTATTTTTGATGATAATTAAACAATTTACAGTCATATTTTTTTATTAAACAATAATACATAATTTTAGACATGATTTTTTTTAAATGTATCATGTGTCATATATCATACTCATAAACAACATCACATGTTGTCTATATTAAACATCCCTTTTGATGTATTATTTATACTATTTGTTGTTTTCATTTAGAACTATCTTCTAATAGAAGAATGTCCTTGTAAATTAGGAGAATGATGTGTTTCTAGATGTTTTTATCTTTTAAGTTTGTATTTTTCAGGTAATCGTGATGTAGAATGATTTTTTATTCCATGTTGTTGATCAAACGAACCTGTATGTCCCAAAATAATTTAAAATATTAAAATTATATTTCATATTGTATACAAAAAATAACAATAATCCTATAATAAAATATAAATCACCGATACATGATGATATATATTTTTTTAAATTAATTTTATTCAATAGATCAAGTTTCATATAACACTAAGTTTATCCTTTGAAACACGAACCATCAATTTTAAATGAATTGAGAAATACTATTACAGTTTATTTATTTAATATAATTTTAATAACTATGTCGTTAAATTTATATATATGAAAATGTCTAACTAAATTATGAAAATTTGTGTTATGTATTGATATTGATTAAAATAAGAATCATTTTAAATATAAATAAGTATTTACGGAAAGTAATATTTTTTTATAAAAGATTTGTTAATCATGATTTGCAGAAATATTATCAAATTAAATGTTAGAAAATTTTCTAAATCATTTGAATATTTTATTTCTTTTAAATTATAATACGAAATTTAACATTTGATGAAATTTTTTTTGGAGGTTTAATTTTTGGATTAATACAAAAAAAAATTTATTTTAAAATAATATTTCGTTTTTATTTAAATTATTCATTATGATAACTTATTGTTCTAGTGGTTTTGATGTTTTGGTTTTTAAATTATATATCGTTTTAACCATGTTGGGTATTTTTAAGAATATTTGTTAAGTATTTTAAAATTAAAATTTTTTATACATTTCAAAATTTTCTCATTAAAAACCTACATTCCCATCTCATTCGTGGAATTAATTTCATAATAAATTTTTTAAATTAAATTATTTGAATTTTTTTAAATTGATTCCATATTTAGAATCATAATAAATTATAATTTTTAATATGGTAAACTAATTATTCTATGAAAATGTAACATGATTCTTTTAAAATTTAATTACCACATCTGAGAAAAAAATTGATTTACTAGTGGTTCTGCATATAAGGTAATGGATACTGTTATGACCTAGACCACTCTGGTCCATTCCTTTCTGATAATATGGTGTTTGAAGTGTTTTTGGAGGTCAAGGGGACTTATCCCCAACACTTTTCTAATTTACCAGTTTGTTGAATAGTTCCAACGGTAGACAATTGTGAATAGTGCAACAGTAGCATTCTATTAATAGTGTAATCAGTGACCCTTAGTGAACAGTTCTATTGGTAAACACTAATGGTAACCTCTCTTTCCATTAAAAAATTTCGAATTCTATGAACAATTCCACTGGTGAACAGTTCATTCAGAATCCTCTTACGGTAACCTCTGTTTCTTTTTCCAAATTTTGAATTATATGAACAGTTCCATCGGTGAACAGTTGTATCGGTAACCTCTTACGGTAACCATTCATTATGTTTCCATATTTCAAATTATATGAATAGTTCTAAAGGTGAACAGGTCTATCGGTTACCTCTAACAGAATCCTCTCATTCCATTGACAAATTTCCAATTCAATGAACAATTCCAGAAGTTAACAGTTCTATCGGTATCCTATAACATTAACCTCTCAATCAATTTCATAATTTCCAATCCCATGAATAGTTCCATCAGTGAAAAATTTTATCGGTAACCTCTAACCATAACATCTATTTACTTTTCCATGTTTTGAGTTCATGAACTGTGTTTCCAGAATGTTGAGGTCTATCATTAACCTCTATTTCCTTTTCCATATTTTGATTTCATGAATAGTGTTTCCAGAACGATGAGGTCTATCGGTAACCTCTATTTCCTTTCCCAAATTTTGATTCCATGTACAGTTTTTCTAGAAAAGAGAGGTCTATTGGTTACCATTATTTCCTTGTTCAAATTTTTAGTTCATGAACATAGTTTCCAGAATGGTGAGGAATATCTATAACCTTAATATCCTTTGCCAAATTTTGAGTTTATGAATAGTGTTTCATGAATGGTGAGGTCTATTGGTAACATCTATTTCCTTTGCCCAATTTTGAGGTCATGAACATTGTTTCTAGAATGGTGAGGTTTATTGGTATATTCTATTTCCTTTTCCAAATTTTGAGTCCACGAACAATGTTTATAGCTTCCTACAATTTCACCCTTTTAATATTTTTATTGACTTCAAATACATTTAAGGACTCATTTTAATGACACTAAGGCCGATTCAAATGCCAGAAATCCAATATTAATTATTCCAAAGGATTGGGAATTTTTTACTTGGTCAAACTTCATTTTTTAATGTGATCCGCTTTTAATGGGAAATCAAGCATATCTTAAACCTTGGAACCAATAAATCTTCTAATGGGACATGACATATTCTTCCCTTTTTTATCCTCTTTGTTCTCTACTATGAGATGCTAAAACCTTTCATTCTGTTTTGTAGGAGTTGCATAATAAAACATTATACCTCAGATTGTTTCTTCTCCATTTTGATGCAACCAAGATGTATTGATCAATCTTCGTTATAAGGTATGGTTTATCATCATTAATTTTGGGTTCATCTTCTCATATTTCTTCTTTCCATTTTATATCATGTAATATCCATGCATCTAATGGTGTTTTCATGGAGTTCTGTTGGTGTTGTTGTACAGTGTCATCCTTGGGTGGATGCAGTTGTAGCGAGAGGAGGATCATGACTCGTTGTGAGGATAAAGAACGTGATGACCTGTTTGAGGTAGTGGATTCATTTATTCTCATTTATTTTACGTGCAACCTTATAGTTAGCATGTTTTTTTCCACTAGATCAAAATAGAATTCACATAATATATATTTTCACTAGAATAATAAATTGTTATCAATATTATGTTATTGCCTCATGTTTAGCACGATAGTGTGATATCTATGTATTCGTTGTTTAGATGTTCATTCTTGAAGGAAATTAGTAATGAATGTAAACATCAATTAATTGATAATTATTTGGTTAGATGATACAAAGGAATAGAAATGAATCATGTTATTCTTGTTGTAATATTATATTAATTGATTTGTAAAAGTAAGCATGTATAATTTTTTTTTGATAGCTTATTGATTAGGTTTCCATAATTTGGAACCTATGAATAATAAATTAGTTTATTAAAAACATATTGATTTTTTGATAAATCCTTGAAGAGTTCTGAGTTACCATTTTTCTTGTAATTGGGGGTAGAGCCCAATTTTTAAGATCATTGTTTTCCTGCTTCTTGTCTTGTGATGTGAGCATGGATGGCTATTTTAATATGTGGGGGCATGGAGGCCTGTTGGTTGTGGTAAAAAATTTCACCTACTGTGGCGTGATACATCAGTTTATGTATGTGGTTTTCCAATAGGACCCCAGGAATGACACAATGGGATTGATATTGTAACACCCAAGGTAAATAATGAATATGAAATTTTCATATTTATCCATATTTATGAATAAAATATTAATATTACTTTAAAAGGGACACTATGCTCGGCAGCGTACCCAATACACAACAACGAGTTTCTTGGGAATCTTATGTTGCACTCGAATAATGACATAATATTATTTAAAATGGTAGTTAACACCTAACTATTGTAATTGTGGGAACGAACAGAACTATCTATAAAATTATTATATATGTTTGTTAAATATTTTTAATTTTTAAAATAAATGTTAAAATGTGAATGAAACCAATTTTAAGAGTAAATATTCTAATATTTTTTAAAAGGTCTATTAACTGCCTTTTTAATGGCAAACCCCTCTTAAATACATTTTTTTGACAATTTTATATGTTATATTTGACAAAATTAATTTCTTTTTAGAATCGGGTCATCAAAAATTACTTTGTAAAATTTTTTGGTATTTTTCTGTTAAAGTTCATTTTTTAATAAATAGTGTAAAATGCCGTATTTTAAATCAAAACCTCCTTTTAATATAATATATTTATATAAATAGATTATCTTTTGAATTTTTTTTAATGTTCAATTAGATTATATTTTTACCATTTAATCCAATGGTGGTCATTGTAATTAATTTCACTTTGAAATTAGACTTAAACTATTGTCAATCTTTTAATAGATATTGTTTCTTAAAAACATGCTATGTGTTTTGACAATGTGAATTAATTATTAAATTAATTAATGAAACTTTGATGTTTTTAATTTTTAAAAATAGACATCATTTTTGAATTCAGAAAATCAAATATATCTTACGGTGAATTTTTGGTATTTTTATGAAAAACATCAATTTTTGATGAATAGTGATACCACTAAGTGGTGGTTAATAAACTGATTTATTCGTTTAATTGAAACATTACAACTACTGTTATTTGAATTTCAAAAATCCAACATACATGGTTGTCATTAGGATGTAAAATTTGGTTCAATGAGATTAATATAATTTTTTGTTGAATAGTAACTTTTATGTTTTTTAAATCGCAATTAAACGTAACTAGTGTAATCTAAGGTAAAGATAATGTTATAATAATATGAAATGACCTTGACACATGTCCTACCATTATTGGATGAGTCATGTCCGAAAAATAAAATCCATGTGTCAACATGGGGACCCCATGGAGCCACTTTTGTAGGAAAATGACATTAATAACTTTTTATTTAATGTTAAAATTAAAATGTCACAAACATGTATTGTATTACTAAACCAATTTTTACATGGGGTTATTCAAGTTGTATTTTTGAATATAAATATTAATTATAAATATAAAAATATTTCCTACCTCATGATATTTATTTATACTTTTTAGACACTAAATATATTAAATTATTTATGACACTATGATGATACAACAATTACCTCATTATTTAACATTTTAAATAAAATGAAAAGATAATGTAAAATATAATAACTGCACCTGTCAAAAACCTATTGGATTGGTGGATTTCAAAATCCTATCACCTTATACTCGAAATATATTATTTTGGGACCTTTAAAATCCGAAAATAATTTTATAATAAAGTAATATTTTATAACATTCCAAGAGTGCCCCTCCTCTCCTCTTATAAAAGGTCCAAACCTCTACCTCCTAACCCACAAATCTCAATCCATTGCCTTGGCCAAACTCTACTCATATTGTCTTTAAAAATCCCTCTATTAGTCCTAGATGTCTCACTTTGGGAATAATCCTTTCCAAGTAATCCTTTTGGGCTCAAATCAAAAAGGTTTTCCAGATTTTAAGGTAATGTCTTCACTTGTGTTTTATTGATTTATTGTGCTTCTCCATCCCGCTAAAATCTTTTTATTACTTTTTTTAACAAAACTAGTATATTACATATACTAGGATGTTTTTATAATAAGTATTCTAGATACACTTCCACACACCTCCGTCTAATGGTTAAAGAACATACTGTTTCCGTGGATGGCGAATTACTGCCTCACGAAACGATGATTGTTCTATCTTCTCCTACCACCTCTAATGGTGGCCATTATGATGAAACTAAATTTATTTATGATATATATTATATTTATTTCCTCTCTATGATTCTGTATTTTATATTTAATACATTCCATTATGCATTTCATGTTGTACAAATGCGATAATTTCATTTGAGGAAGTGTGGACTACCGCCCCCTCAAGTGATGTGAATCGTTCATGCAATGCATGGAATGTATAAAGAATGAAATTGATGAAATTATGTGATATATATATAACATATATATTATACTTGAATTATAATATGTAAATATCTATCATCTAGTTTTAATTAAATTAATGTTCCAAAGAAATGAAAGTAGCGTTCATGCGTACGTACGGCTTACCCTCTCCATGAACGGTACATTTCATTTCGAATCTCCAAATGTTATGTACTATTATAAATATATATATATAATTTATATATATTCCATATATTACATCTAAATTATTGATATTATTCTGCAAGTATAATATATATATATCTCTCTTTTAACTTTAATTCCATTAATATGACAAAAAAATGAAAGTAGCGTTCATGCGTACGTACGGCCTACCGTCTCCATGAACACTGCTTTTAATTTTATCCCCAACTGTTATGAAATAGTATAAAATTAATATATACCATATATATATGATATTTAAAACATTAATACTATTCTGGAGATGATGTACTTATAACTACATGGAAAATTCTTTTCCAACAAGTTCAATTTATACTCATTTACCGAACATCGACAAAAACGTATGATATGAACTCACTTTATTAACAAATTATTATAACATTATAATATGTGATATGAAATGAATAATAATATTTAAATAGGTCCTTAAGAAATTATAAAATTAACAAATTTTATTATTCATGAGATTAAAGACAGATCATGTCATGTCGGACACGGGGTAAGGGATCCTACCTCTCTCTTTCTTTTTATGCACTCTCTTTTATGCCATTTCTTTTAAGCTCATCTTTAGTATGTTTGTAGATGTTATTTTATATTCCAATTACTTTACGTTTTATTTTAATATGATGAGAGACCCTATTTGATCTCATCAAACCATTTTTTAAGTTTTAAGTGGCATAGTTAGACTGCCTAGTTTTCGTAAGAGATTTTTCATCTCACTTTTATTCTCGTGACATTTATGCTATGTTTTCCACCATTTCCTTTGATTGGTGTATGTACTACCCATTATTCCACTCTTTTTTTAATTTAATTTCTTTCATGGTTATTTACATCAATGTTATATAGTTCTACTTTCATGCGATGTACGATTCGAAAGTTACCCAAATCGGTAAGGGAACCTTTCACCCTCCTCTTTCTAAAAAACTTCTATTGGTATATCATTTAATTTAAATCTTATTATAATGGTATATGTTCTTATATATCCTTATTGATGTAAATTTTATGTCCATGTGATGAGATACCATTCTCTCTCTCATCGACTAATTTTCAGAATTTTGAATTGACCATGTTAGGCTGTCGAATTATTACAAAGGAACTTCTTAACTCAATTTAAATTATTTGGGTTAAACCTATACTTCATGATTATATTATTCCATGATTATGTATGGAATCTCTATTTTTAAATTTACACAAAGCTTTGTGTGGATATACTATTTTTACACATAATCATCTCATTGATAAATTCTTACTTCATTTAGACGAACTTGTATGGAAAATCATAACTCAATCTCATTTCATTGAGTTAAATATCTATGTCATTGGTTTTTTTTTCAAGATTATGTATTAATGGCCACTTATTGTTTTACACTAATTTTTCACTTATATTTAGTGTATTCAAAATTTTCACACATAATCATGTAATTGATTTATCCTTAATCTAATGATAACGACTTTGTAAGGGACTTCGTAGCAATCTCATTTCAATGAGGCATATTTTGTTTTATACGCAACTTTATTTTATACAGTGTATAAACTCCTTTGAATTTTAATTTTATTCAAAAGCAATCCTTTTATACGAAGAGTTTTACTTAAGGTAAAAAGAATTTTTGTTATAACGTACGCAGTGACAACGACCATTTCCACCGCCGTGAGTACTATTTTTTCTTTGGATTCCTCAACATGCCATAATGTTTTTAAAATGAAATAAATACCATATACTATTTTATGTATTTTGGTATTGAAAAGTTTTATTATTATTGATTTTTTATGTCAATATATTTAAGTTATATATTTTTATTGAAATGTAGAAATGTTTTATTTCCTTTATAATTTTTAGGATTTTATAATGGTACTTGGACATTTAACGGGTGGTTACATGATAAAACATATAAAGGGTGGTTTCGCGAATAATAGGACTGGTGGTTACGTTATAACCTCCAATGCATTGGGTATGGAAGTCGGCCGTATGGCTATTCCATGTAGTGATATGTGTGGAAGTCGACTGTATAGTTTTTCCATTTAAGTATGTTTATGTCCAATGTTACCTTTATATGTTATGTGTTCTTTATATGGGTTTTAGGGTAATATTTTGGTTATAAAAGGGTAAGTAATGATCTTTTATTCAGTGAAGTGTTTTTTACTAATTCATAAAGGTGAAATTTATTACTTTGATAAACTATTCTTGGTTTACTTGTTGTTTTGAAAAAGTAACAGTTTTCCTTCTTTGTGTATCCTTTACTGTGGTTTTTATGCTCATCCCAATTTTTTGAAATGTTTTCCATAGGACATAAAGATGAATATGGTCAATGATGGGATCAAGGAATGACATGCTATCTAAATCACGAAACCCGACATGTTTTTTTAAGAGTTTTTATTTTATAGAAACTTAGTATAAGTGTATAATTTGTAATCTTTTGAGATGTAATAGTTATGACCTATATCTATAATACTCAAAACCTAAAAAGATCCTCTATGTGAATTATTCATTTAATTCATGATTATGTAATTTTTTAGGTCAAAGGCCTTATAGTTGGTATCAGAGGTCCGTTTAGATAACTGTAGAGGTTAGGGTATTCTCTAAGAATAAGTGACATTACCATAATGGATAGGATTTCATAAAGATTGATAGTTTTAAGATAAAATGAATGAGTAAGTATATCATAGTCTTTATCTTCCTCATTAGTAAATGATAATTTTTATGATATATTCACACTAACTTTTCTAGTTTTAGTAAATGGATGGATCTAGCAGGCACCAAAGTGATAATGGGTTTGAAGGAAACTGTGGTGGTTCTCTGATTAAGAGACTAGATGAAATGGGGGATTCAATGAGGAAACTCGTGGTTCTTGTAAACCAACTATCAAGGAGTCATGATCATCAAATTGATCCTTGGTAAGTTATCTAATGCATCGTGTATGAGATGGGCAACTCGATGTGGAAGTACGAGTAATAATTATAAAGGTAACCATTCTGGTAATAATTATAAAGGTAACCATTGAGGAATGTTTTATGAATTATATATTTTTTTAAAATTGACAACACGCAGACCGTGTGACAACCCGTCACGTCGGACAATGCTGTGGGAATCAAACCCACAACCAAAGTGAGACTAGTATTTATCGCCTACCACTGGACTACATGAAGTCCCTGGTTATATTGATTAATTATTTTTAGTTAGATGATCTAATGAATCTAGAATAAGTTGATGTTTAGTTATCTGTGGACATTATTAACCTATCATGGAGGATATGTGATTATGTTAATTACATTTCAATATGAGACTTTAAGAGAAACTGATGTTATTTGGAGATAAATATAAATTTGTACCTTGGAAGACTATGTTATTAAATCCTTAAAATATTTGGGTTTCAATCTTAGTTTGGTTTACTTTGAATAATTTTATGGACAATTGATTATCGAATGGTCTTCGTTTAACTTTGGGTTTTGTTGGAAAATTTTTTTAGATTAAGAATATATTTTCTTTTTATATAGGATTATCCTTTTGTGGATTTTATGATCCCGTAATAACAATTTTGGTTTAGGTATTTTTATAAAGTCATGGGATGTATATAGTTCACTTTTTTGGATTAGGTTATTCTCTAGATGTTGATTATAGCGCTCTTAATGTGAACAAGTCATCCTAAATGCTCATCTTTTGGAGAAATATGAGTTTGTGAAAGAAATCTTGTAAAATTTGAAAGTCAAGATTACATGTCAGTATGTTTCATTAAGTTTTAGTTATGATCATAAATAAATTATTCAATGAAATTTATCTTAAAAACAAAAATTTTGTCTATTAACTTTTCCTACTGGGGAATCTAATATCATTTAACCCATCACCAACTTGTGATTTTCTGGTGGTTAACTTTCTCCTGAACATGTTTTCTAGCACTCTACCCCAGAACATGGCCCTTTGTTTTTTTCTTCCATATCCATGTTTTCCTATATGGAATCCTAATATGGGTTAACTCGGATGAACATTGTACTTCCCTTTCTTTCTTTTGAAGTGATAGTTTAATTGACGCCTTTTTTGATTTAGGGCTTTCAATGATGTTTCCAAGCCCAATTTTAAAATTACGAGGACACAATTCCCAAAAGTGGTGAAGGATGTAACACCCTAGGTAAATAAAGAATATGGAATTTTCCTATTTATCCATATTTGCGAATAAAATATTAATATTACTATAAAGGTGATGCTATGCTTGATGGCATACCCAATACGCAACAACGAGTTTCATGGAAATCTTATGTTGCACTCTAATAATAAAATAATAATATTTTAAATGGTAGTTTACGCATAGCCATTTTAATAGAGGGATTGAACAGAACTAACTACCAAATTATTATATATTTTTGTCAAATATTATTTATTTTTAAAATAAATGTTAAAATGTGAATCAATACAATTTTAAGCGTAAATATTCTAATATTCTTTAAAGGGTCAATTAATCGCCTTTTTGATGGTTAACCCCTCTTAAATACTTTTTTGGATAATTTTATATGTCATATTTAACAAAATATTTTTTTTAGAATCGAGACATCATAATTAACTTTTTATAAAATTTTGTTATTTTTTCGATAAAGTTCATTTTTTAATGAATAGTGTAAAATGTTGTATTTTAATTCAAAACCTCCATTTAATCTAATTTATTTATATAATTAGATTAACTTTTGAATTTTTTTAATGTGAAATTAGATTATATTTTTACCATTTAATCCAATGGTGGTCATTGGAATTAATTTCACTTTGAAATTGGATTTGAACTAGTGTCAATATTTTAATAGATATTGTTTCTTAAAAACACGCTATTTGTTTTGACAGAGGGAATTAATTATTAAATTAATTAATTAAAATTTGAGGTTATTAATTTTGAAAAATAGACATCATTTTTGAATTCAGATTATCAAATATAGCTTAGGGTAAATGTTTGGTATTTTTCTGAAAAAAATCAATTTTTTATGAATAGTGAAACCACTAATTGGTGGTAAATAAACTGAATTTTTGTTTAAATGAAACATTACCACTTCTTTGATTTGAATTTGTAAAATCCGACATACGTGGTTGTCATTAGGATGTAAAATTTGGTTCAATGAGATTAAATTTTTTTTTTGGTGAATAGTAACTTTTAAGTTTTATTAATCGTGATTAAAGGTAATTAGTGTAATTTAAGGTAAAGAGAATGTTATAATAATATTAAATGACCTTGAAACATTCCCTCCCTTTATTATATGATTCATGGCCGACCACGAAAATCCATGGGTAAACTTGGGGACCCCATGGAGCCACTTTGGTCGGAAAATGACATTAATACCTTTTTATTTAATGTTAAAATTAAAATGTCACAAACAAGTATTCTTTTACTAAAACAATTTTTACATGGGGTTATAAAAGTTATATGTTTTACTAAAAATATTCATTATAATGATAAAAATATTTCCAACATCATGATATATTTTTATAATTTTTAGAAACTAAATAAATTAAATTATTTATGACACCTGGATAATGCATCGATTACCTCATTATTTAACGATTTAAATAAAATGAAAAGATAATGTAAAATCTAAGCCATTCACTTGTCAAAATCCTATTATATGGGAGGATTTCGAACTCCTATCACCTTACCCTCAAAATATATCCTTTTGGTACCTTTAAAATCTGAAAAGCATTTTATAATAAAGTAATATTTTTTAACATTCCATGAGTGCCCCTCCTCTTCTCTTATAAATGGCCCCCACCTCTACCTCCTTATCCACACCTCTCAATCCATTGGAATGGCTAACCTCTGCTCATTTTGTCTGTAAAAATCCCTCTCTTACTCTTATAAGTCTCACATTGGATGAATCCTTTCCAAGGAATCCTTTGGGATCAAATCAAAAAGAGTTACCCGATTTTAAGGTAATGTTTTCACTTATATTCTTTTGTTTTATTTTTCTTCTCCAACCCCCTAAACTATTTTTATTACTTTTTTTATCAAAACTAGTATATTACATATACTTGGCTTTTTTTTTACGATGTATTCGAGCTACACTTCCACACACCTCTTTCTAATGGTTAAAGAACATACTGTTTCCGTGGATGGCGAATTACTACCTCATGAAACTATGCTTGTTCTATCTTCTCCAACCACCTCTCATGGTGGCCATTATGATGGAACTTTATTAATTTATGATATATTTGATATTTATTTCCACTCTATACTTCTGAATTTTATATTTAATACATAACTTTATGCTTTTCATGTTGTGAAAATGCGATAATTTCATTTGAGGATGTGTGGACTACCGCCCCCTCAACTGATGTGACTTGTTCATGCAAGACATATAATTTATAAATAATGAAACTGATGAACATAAGTGATCTATATAAAATATATATTATACTGGAATTTTAATATATAAATATCTCTCATCTGGTTTTAATTCAATTAATGTTCCAAAGAAATGAAAGTAGTGTTCATGCGTACGTACGGCTTACCGTCTCCATGAACGGTACATTTCATTTCTTATCTCCAAATGTTATGTACTATTATAAGTATATATATAATGGATATATATTCATTATATTAAATCTAAATTATGGATATAATTCTATAATTATAATATATATATATATCTCTTTTAACTTTAATTCCATTAATATGACAAAAAAATGAAAGTAGCGTTCATGCGTATGTACGGCCTACCTCCTTCAGGAATGGTTCTTTTAATTTTTTCTCAAAATGTTATGGAATAGTATAAAAATAATATATTCTGGATATATATGATATTTAAACCATTAATAATATTCTGGTGATGATGTACCTATAACTACATGGAAAAATCTTTTCCAACAAGTTCAATTTTTACTCATGTACCGAACATCGACAAAAACGTCTGATATGAACTCACTTTATTAACCAATTATTATAACATTATAATATGTTTTATAAACTGAATAATAATATTTAAATGAGGACCTTATGAAATTAGATATTATTCAGGAGATTAAAGAATGATTGAGTCATGTCAGACACGAGGTAAGGGATCCTACCTCTCTTTCTTTTTAAGCACTCTCTGTTATATCATTTCTTTTAAGCTCTTCTTTATTATGTTTGGGGATGTTCTTTTATATTCCTCATACTGTACGTTTTATGTTCATATTATTAGAGACCCGATTTTATCTCATCATCCCATTTTTGGATGATTTATCTAGTGTCGTTAGGCAGTATAGTTTTCGTAAGGGATTTATCATCTCACTTTTATTCCCGTGACATTTATGCAACGTTTTCCACTATTTCATTTGAGTGGTGTATATACTTCACATTATTCTACTCTATGTGTAATATTATTTTTTTATGGTTATTTACATCAATATTGTATAGTCCTTCTTTCATGGGGTGTATGATTCGGAAGTTTCCCAAATCGGTAACGGAACATTTCACCATCCTCTTTTTAAAAGACTTATTTTGTTATGTCTTTTAATATACATAAAATTATGTTTGTATATGTTCTTATATATCCTTATTGATGTAAATTTTATGTCCATGTGATTAAATACCATTCTCTCTCTCGTCGACTAATTTTCTGAATTTTTAAGTGACGCCATTAGGCTGTCAAATGTTTGCAAAGGAACTTCTTAACTCAATCTCAATTCTGTGGGTTAAACCTCTACTTCTTTATTTTATTATGCCAAGATTCTGTGTGGAATCTCTATGTTTTAATTTCCACAAACCTTTTTCTGGATATACTATTTCTACACATACTCATCTCATTGATAAATTCTTATGTCATTTAGAAGAACTTGTATGGGATATCAAAACTCAATCTCATTTCATTGAGTTAAATATCTATCTCATTTGTTTTGTTTTTCCAATAATACGTGTGAATGACCTCTAATGGTTTTACACTTAATATCCACTTATATTTTTTGTATTCATATTTGTCACACATAATCATGTAATTGATTTATCCATAATCTAAGGATACTGACTTTGTAAGGGACTTCGTCTCAATCTCCATTCATTGAGGCATATTTTGTTTTATACACAACATTATTTTATACGGTGTATATACCCCTTTTACTTTTAATTTTATTCAAAAGGAATTTTTTTGTACAAAGAGTTTTACTAAAGTACAAAAAATAATGTTTCTTTTAACGTACGTGGTGACAACGACCATTTCCGCCGCCATGAGTATTATTTTGTCTTTGGCTACCTCAACAAGCCATAATGTTTTTAAAATGAAATAAATACCATATACTCTTTTATGTATTTTTGTATTGAAATGGGTTTTTATAATGGATTTTTTTATGTAAATATATTTATGTGATATATTGTGATTGAAATGTGGAAATGTTTTATTTCCTTTATAATTGTTATGATTTTATAATGGTACTTGGACTTTTGACAAGTGGTTACGTGATAAACCATATGACGGGTGGTGCCGTGAATACCAGGACTGGTGGTTAAGTTATAACCTCCAATGCATTTGATATGGAAGTCGGCCGTATAGATATTCCACGTAGTGATATGTGTGGAAGTCAACCCTATGGTTAATCAATTTAATTATGATTATGTCCCATGTTACCTTTATATGTTATGTGTTCTTTATATGGGTTTTATGGAAATATTTTGGTTACAAAAGGGTATGTAATGATCTTTTATTTAGTGAATAGTTTTTTACTAATTCATAAAGGTGAAATGTATTACTTTGATAACGTATTCTTGGTTTACTTGTTGTTTTGAAAAACTAATAGTTTTCCTTCTTTGTGTATCCTTTACTGGGCTTTTTATGCTCATCCAATGTTTTTGAAATGTTTGCCACATGACTTAAATATGAAAAGGTTCAAGTATGGGATCAATGAAAGACATTCTATATAAAAAAAATGGAACTATACATGTTTCTTTTTATGAGTTTTTTTTACGGAAACTTAGTAGAAGTGTATACTTTGTAATCATTTGAGATGTAATAGTTATGACCTAAATCTCTAAAACTCAAAACTTGTAAAGATCATCTATGTTAATTATTCATTTAATTCATGATTATGTAATGTTTTAATGTTGGGGCCTTATAGATATGATTTTGGGATGCACCATGTTTCTTTTTGGTTTAATATCTAAATTATTTATTTCCCCACTTCTCAAGGAAGATGGTCTAACATACCATTCTTCCGAAAGAGGTGATGACGTGTGGGGTATGCCACTTTCTTTCCATGTTTAGCTTCTCAAGGGAGGATGGATCTATACTCTTTCGATAGGATGGAATGGCTCGATTGGAAGTACATATACTCACTATGTAGAGACCACTTTTGTTTAGTAGCATAGAAAGCTCTTATAAACATCCTGGGAATATGGGAAAGTAATTATGAAGTGAAACATTGAATAAATGATGTTAACCCATGCTGTTGGAGTTTTCTGGAACATAATGATGAAGTTTTTATTTTATTGGGACAATGGACATTAGGTGTGATGTGAATAAAATTTAATGTGGAATTTTATTGGATAATTAATGATTAAATAATTAAATAAATTAAAGGGAAACTGATAAAAATGGAATGAAATAATGTATTAAAACTCTTTAAATGGTTTTGTTCTTATATGATACATAGTCTTAGAAGTAGCATCCTGGAGTCCACGATGCCTTTGAAGGAGATGAGTCTAAGACTAGTTTATTCCTATAGTCTGGTTGTGAGATATAGTATATTCTGTAATTTTTGTTTTTCTATACGCTACTCCACCCTATCAGAACGGTAAAATGACACCCCGGTGATTCTGAGCCCTGCGGAATGTTTTCCCCAACATTCTAGTGGGAGGATGAATGGATGACTACCCCTATTTTCCCCACTTTCTTAACTAGGTAGTTACATGTGTATATAGGAACTATAGTTAGTTTTCCCCATATATTTGTGTAGAGGGATGTAATGGCTTCTGGTAATTCACACACATATATTTTTTATATAGTATCCAATTGATTACTATAGGTGTAACTTGTATAGAATATTATGGCTTGACGATACTTACTCTGTGTATGGGATGTAATGGCTTGAGTATAATACATGATGTATGATACATGTTATGTGAGCAGTGGTGGATCCTAAAAACTATCTGGTTACATTATTGTGTGGATGTAGTGGTTTTGATACACGAGGATCATATTTTGGTACTTCACAGAGGTGTTGACGGGCAAGCATTTTTGGAACGAGATGCTTTGGATGTTCAACATTGGGGCAATGCAGTAAACTATTGGGGAAGTAGTATCGAGGTAGCCTTGATAATCATTATTATATTTTATATTCATATATTCATTATTGGTGATAGTATCCATGGTGATGTTGGGAACTTATAATACATGTTTAGGTGATGAGTTAGTTTCAGTAGTTTTTCACTGTACTTTATCATGCATTCATTACATTTTTACGAGAGGATTTGGGTAGTATCCAATAGAGTATACTGTTATAGTCACCCTATGTATATATAAAATGTTTTTCAGGTCACTTATAGAAAGTTGTAGATCAAGATGGTTTCTTCTAGCATGGGGTTGTAGGAGCTATACGAGATTGTGGTTGCTATTGTTTTACATTCTTTTGGGTACTTGAACTTTTTCACGTTTTAGTGGTAGTAAATTTTCATGAAATTACATATGTGACCTTCAGGTTTCTTTTATATGTATGTTCTATGATTAAGTTGGATGGTGTTTATCTTATCTCCATGATCCCCATTTGTTCTCAGAGAGGGTAATGCCTCCCTTTTGTGTGTTTATTATGATGTCAGTGCTAGTCACCAACCTGGGGCATATTGGAGATGGGACTCGGGGATCATTGGCTCCCTTCTCACATTGTCGTTCTTGGAGGGGTACACATTGTGGAGGGGGTTCATGACAGAGTGGTATCAGAGGTCTGGTTGAGGGATATTAGGGGGTTTGGAGTTAGAAAAATGTGAGGTAGCATGTGTTGGTCGGAAAACTGTGTCATTTATGTTAAACAAGGGAGGTAAACACTTGATACCAGTGGAGACATAGGCGTTTAGGGCCCCCTACGATCTGATGTATGGACCATTATCTTTACAATGGATAATAAAGAAGGAGATAATAGTTTCATGGTAGAGAACTTGAAAAGGTTCATGCATAATTATTCTTGGTTCCTGTGTTTGAATTGGTAGACCTTGGGATCAGATAAGCTAAAATGAATAAAATAAAACAATTAATTAATTAATGTCGATTCTTCCATATTCCTGGTTTATGATCTTTAACGTTTTTTTATTTTACAGGTATGGATCTGGGTCAACGTCCTTGTCAGGATTGTGTAGAAAATGTCCAATAGGCTATTGTAGAAGATCATCACAGGGTAGAGGATTATGAAGATGACACTAGGAGGAAGACACTCCGAGAGTTTCAGAGCCAGATACTGTAGAAGTATGAGGGATCTATTTCAGATGCGGTCACTGAAGACTTGTTGAAGGAGTTCATGAAACGATTCTGTTCTATATGTGCTTAGAAGAATAATTGGGTGTCCGTGTGTGTGATGATGCTGCATGAAGCCACAAGGTAGTGGTCGCTCTTGTTCCTCGAGGATCATGAGATGTCAGCGATCTCATGAGAGGAGTTCCGAGACATGTTTAGTGTCAAGTTTCATTCTTCGACTACAAAGGAATCTATTTTCCAGGAGCTTCTAACACTTCAATAGGGGATATCCAGTGTTTCAGAGTTTGGAATCCATTTAAGGAACCTTTTACGATATGATTCGAACCTGTTACCAGATGAGGAGTCTAGGGTGAGGCATTTTTGGGAGGATTTTCATCCAGAGATCCAGCTCCAGGTCACCCCATTTATGCTAAATACATATCATGAGGTACTGGCGAGGGTAGTGGTTTTCAGTAGGACTTTTTCCCGAACCATATCATCATGAGAGGGTAATCGAAATTATTATATACAAATCAGAGAGGTGGTATGTGATTCCTAGTTTTTAGGGTAGAATCGTTTCTATACATCCAGAGTTAGATCCTAACACATCACATCTCATTTATACAGAGGTTTAAAATATCAGGTGTATAGAAATGGATTAGGTGCTTGTTTTTCGTTTGGTGGTTGTGGACATCAGCAGCGGGAGTGCCCGACCATTCAGAGATGTCATCATGCACCATGTGCTAAAATTCGGGTTCCCCTATTGGGGTAGTTTCATCATAGGTAGCAGTAGTAGGTTGCACCAACTTTAGATCAACATAGTGTAGATGCGTCAGGTAGAGGACAACCCCCTGACGCTGCTCGTCCTCTGAGTGCAGAGTGCGGCTGTGGTGGTGATTGTCAATAGGGTCAGAGAGGTCGTGGTCTACTTCTTGATCTAGTGTTTCCAACTCTAGGTGAGCCATACGTATTTCAAGGTACCATATGAATGTTTTATACAATTTTTTATACCTTTTTTGATTTAGGAGAGAAAAAATCCTTCATATAACCATCCCTTATCCATGCTTTGGGGAATGAGGTAGAGAGGCTTCCCGTTACCATGGTGTTGACTACGCTAGTTGGTGGTCGAGCTGACTTGTATGAAGTATGTAGAGACTGTGAGATACTATTGGTGGAATACCACTCTCGGATGATTTGGAATGTTTATGAATACAACTATATGATGTAATCATTTCAATAGATTTGTTGTAGTCGATGTAAGATACCATCAAATGCTTCATAATGAAGGTAGTTTTCTTTGGAGCAGATAGAGAGTCGGTAGTGTTAATTGGTGAGCGATATCTTTGGAAGGATCATAGGATTATTACATCATAATAATCCATTATGCATTAGATTATGTGGAGATCATGATAGGTTCATCGGTTGGAGTTTCATAGGGTCATAGATGAGTACACTAATGTCCCTCCAGTAGAGGTTGTAGCATTACCCCCTCGACGAGAGATCATGTTTGGGATTGATCTACAACCTGAAGCATCTACTATCTCTATTTCTCTATATAGGATGGACCCTTCTGAGTTATGACAACTACTTACACATCATGATTTTCTGTTATAGTGTGGTTTTGTTCATCCAAGTGTGTCATTGTGGGGTGCCCTAGTTTTGTTCGTGAAGAAGGCTGTTGACAGTTTGCAGTTTTGTGTCGATTATCGTCACTTAAACAAAGTGAAAATAATGAATTGATATCCTCTTCTGAAATTTGATTATTTGATAGATATACTAAAGGGTGAATGTTGGTTCTCAATGATTGGATTGTGGTCATGATATGATCAGATGCGTGTGAGTGATGAGGATATCTTGAAGACTGATTTCTGTAGTCATCATTTTCATTATGAGTTCATTGTAATGTCATTTGGCATGACGAATGCACCTGTCATATTCATGGGATTGATGTATGTTGCCTTTCGTGAGATCATGGACATGTTATCTCTAGTTTTAATCTAGGAAATACTTATATACACCACATTAGAGGAGGAGCATGCAGAGCATCTACAAGCCATTTTGAGGGTACTCCTTCAACATCAAATGATTGGGAAGTTGCCGAAGTGTGGGTTTTGGATCGATAAGTCTATTTCAAGGGGCATGTTGCATCCCCAAATGGATTAGATAGGGATACATTGAAGATATAGGCATTTTCGTCTTGTGAAGCCCCCAAGATAGTGTCATAGGTGCGATGTTTCCTTGGTCTCGTAAGCTACTACAAGAGGATCGTAGACAATTTATCATGATTTGCGACTCCTATGACATCATTGACCAGGATGGATTAGGAATTTATATGTACTGATAAGTGTTATGAAGCTTTCTAGTATCTGAAGTAGAAGTTAGTATGTTCTATATTTCTTTGTCTTCCAGCTGAGTGAGTTCAGTTTGATGTTTTATGCAACACTTCACATCTAGGGTTAGGATGTGTTCTCATGTATCAGAGGTCAGTTTCTTCTTATGGGTCTCAGTAGTTGCATACCAATGAATGTTACTATTCAACCCATGATCTTGAGTTGGAATTCATGGTGTTTTCCCTAATTTTGTGGAGACATTACCTCATTTGTTAGCCCTTTGTGGTTTTCACTGACCATAAGAGATTGAGGTATGTTTTATCCCAACATGACTTGAACATACGATAACATCGATAGATGGAGTTTTTACTAGAATATGACTTCACGATATCATATACACCTGGAAAGGGGAATTTTTTAGGTGATGTGTTGAGTCGAAAGTCATGTAGTGATGTTGTGTTTGTATCCGGGGATTCCTAGAGAGTAATGGAAGATCTGTCGGCATTATAACTTGATATGGGAGAAGTAGGGGGTAGAGGTTGTATTTTTTATATGATGGTACAGTCATACCTGATGCAAAAGGTGTAAGAGTCCTAGTTGGGGGACATTGAGTGGGAAGTATAGAGAGACTGAGTTGTTTGTGGTGAGGCCCCTGATGATTGGACTGAGGATGAACAAAAACTACTGTTGTATCATGGATGTTTTTTGTTCCTTTGACGACACGCTAGACGGTTCTCATAGTGTTCCATAGATCTCCTTTAGTGGTGTATCCTAGTGTGCCAATGATGTAATGATCCTTGAAGAGTCTGTTTTGGTGGCCTTGGGAGAAGCGGGATGTTATAGAGTTTGTGTCTCGTTTTTTGGTCTTCTTGAAGGTGAAGGCTGAACACCGTGTCCTGTGTGGTCTACTCCATCCATTAGATATTCCTCTGCAAAAGTGTGAGGACATATCAATGGAAATTGATACTGGTTTACCTCGAGCTCTGGGAGGAAATGATGATATTTGGGTGATAGCAGATCATTTAACAAAATCGGCCCACATCATTGTGATCAAGGAGACGAGTTCAATTGATGTTTTGTAGAGGTAGTATATAGAGGGGGTGGTGATACATCATGGAGTCCCCAGGGCAGTCATTTTTTTATCAAGATCCTCGTTTTACCTCTAGGGAGTGAAGAGGTGTAACACCTCAATATTCCATGGTAATTTTCCTTTTGAGTAATGTAATAGCTTGCATTGTACGCAACTTCGAGACTCTAACACACCGTGACCAATCAAAATAGCTGTTATGAATAGTAATACCATGTTTTTTAAATTTTTTAAAATTTTCCAATCAAAATTTAATTCATTTTTGTATTCGGAATATCGAAATTAGCTTAGGGTGATATTTTGGTATTTTTCATAAAACTATCAATTTTTGATTAATAGTGAAAATTACTAACTTTTAATTAAAAACAACTTTTTTAATCGAAATAATTAATAGTGATAAATTATTAATTTGAGTGGTATTAAAGTATATTTAGAATAAATTTTTATTATTTAATACAATGTTGTTCATTGGACATAATTTCACATATATACCAGACATAAACATCTGTCAATCTTTTGATAGTAATTATTTTATAAAAACACGCTTTTTGTCTTGAAAGCAGAAATTAATTTTAAATTAATTTCTGCCACATATGTGATTTGAATTTAGAAAAATGGATTCCATATTTAGAATCAGGATTTAAAAAATGTGTAAATAGGTAACTCTTATTTTTAATCATTTTGAAAAATTAATTCGGAAAATATTTTATTTACCATGGTTAAAGAGAAAATCCGGTAACTACGGGTAACAGAATAATATTATAATAAAATTTAATTACCCTAAAACGTATCCTAACCATATTGTTTGATACATTTCCGACCATGGGCATCTTTGGGTCGATTTTGGGTTCCCATGGATCCACATGTAATTGATAATAACACATTATATTAATTATGATAAAGCAAATACAAAAATGACATAAGCTTATATATTTTAGAAAAAAAAATTTTACATAGGGTTATATAGGCTATATTTTAGACTATAAATATTCATTATAAATCTAATAATGTTTCTCAAATAATTGTATTTTATATATGATTTTAATAAATTTAATAATTACATTTATTTATGCCACAATAATGATGCAGTATTTTCCTTATTAATGAAAGAATCAAATAATTAGTATTATAAATACTAAAATAAATACAATTTTAATGTTTTGATGAAATTCAAGAGTATTATTGGATAACATGACATGTTAGTATTTTTTTAATAGAATTGTTACCTAATTTTTGATGTTTTTAAGACTTTAAAAAATTCAATTTTTAAATATTGTCGAAATTGACATAAATGAGTTTTAAAAAAATATTATATTATTAATTGATATTCTATTCTTAAAAATATAAATTTAGGCCAAAGTACTAATAACATGATATGTGTATCATTATTGTACCACATGGAGGTCTCTTGTATGCATATAGAATGTTTATTTACTATATAATATAAAAATACAAAGTGACATGGTAAATGTCAAACACATTAACTTATAGTTAAAACTAAACGATAAGGTTAATATAGACACCCAAACCGGTCTAAAATATTTTGGATGAAAGGATTTAGACGGCTCCCCACCATAACCATTATATAATACACTATTGAGCAATTAAAATCCAAATATGAATTTATTATAAAATTATATTTCTAGCTATTCTTAAGGTGCCCCTCACCCCACTTGTAATAGGGCACTCCCCCTTCCCTCTAAAAAATAAAATCAACACATATTGGTTCGGCCATACCCTACCCAAATACACTTTCAACCAACCTCACATCGACCTAGAGGAATTATTATGATCATAAATAAAACCTAAGGAGTCCTTTTGATCAAATAAAAATAAAGAACCCGAGGATGAGGTAATGTTTTCACCGCCCTATTTCAAGTTCCTTTCTTCTTCCAATTCCTCTTTCTTTGTTGTTTCAATTCTAAAATAATATATCAATTATATTTATTATAATGTTACATTATTATAATTATGGTACAACAAAATTAATTTATTCTATACACCCTTTAAATGACATGTCACCATACGTGCATACGTACGGCCTACCGTCTCCAGGCTGTGATGTAATTGTTATTCATTACATTATTATTTGGATTGGTATAATACTGAATTTTATTTTATGTAAATAATAAATATAACATGATAATTATTCTTTATATATGATATAACATCCAATTATATATTATTTTAATATCAAAATAATGATATTTTTTCTCGTGCGTACGTACGGATTACCGTCTCCACGACACAATGAGATTCATTTCCATGTTCCCAATTCATCGACGATTAAAAAATTATATATTACTAATAAGTATTTAATATATGAAATAAAAATGATGCTATATTTATATATATAAGTATTTATGTACTTACATATATCTTATTCACATACTTCTGTTTAATACTATATGAAAATGGAATCAGCGTTTATGCATACGTACCGACTACCGTCTCCATAAACGGTGTTTTAAATTTCATATATAAGTCTATTATACATATTTATATTATAAATATATATGATATATAAATCATGTTTTATATTCTTGATGTATTTATATAATGATCTATGTGTTACAATAAAGAGTAACTAGTTAAAAAATGTACGATAAAGAGAGCGATTATTGCCCGAAATATTAGTATAACATGGAAATTATTATTATATGGGTAGTATAAAGTCATAAATGAATAATGTATGATATAAATAATATTAATATGGTTTATTATTAATTTAATAACATATTATATTCTTCATATAGGAGGTTATCCGTACCCTAAACTAATAAAAAGTTCAAGGTAAGGGGTTTTCATCTCACTTCTTATTCATGTGAGAGTCATGCCATATTGACACTATTACCATTTGTCTGGTGTATGTACTTCCCATAGTTTTATTCTTTGTGTAATACAATTTAATTTATGTGTATTTACATATTTATTGTATGATACCTCTTTCATGGGGTGTATATTTTGTAAGTTACCAAATTGTTATGTGTTTATTTCACAATCTCTTCATTATCCGAGGTTGTTTATACGTAATTATCAAATAGGAAATTTTTATCATCCACATCCATGTTTCTTATAAATAAATTTCAAATCCTTCTTACTATTTTACATACTATGGTTTAAAGTCATGTATACCCTTTTTGGACTTTTTATAATATTTTTATAAAGGAATCTTTCTGTCATTTTCCAAACAAAGCCCTTTTTAATCTTTTCGATAGAATTATGTAAAGAATGTTTTTAATTAACTTATACGATGGGTGCTGCTATTTTCCACCATTATAAAATCATATAAGATTCCCTTAAAATGATATAAGAATATTTAGAAAGTAACTGTTTTATTTTATAATTATATAACTTTTAAATGATTTCAAAATGAATATTTTAAAAAGGTACTCCTTATCGAGATCAGAAATTTAAATGTTTTAAAAATTTATCATTATAAATCATTTTAATTATTATCCATGTTTTCAAAATGATTTTAAGGATTTATTTACATGGACCATAATGTTTTGAAATTATATTTATTTTCAAAAGTTTCAATGTAGTATGGGACACTTTGATTCAAAAATCCCTTTTATACTACTTCCTTTATAAATATGTGACTTTTAAATGATTGAAAAAAAGAGATATTTCTCACAAATAGTTTTGATTTCATCTATTTGAACATCCTTTGTTGGATTTTATGCTTATTTGAAGTTGATTTATTATGATACAAAAAATAAATATTGTATAGACAGTTTTGTGATATGTTTGACTGTGGATGTGTTATTTTTATACCATTTATGGATAATGAATAATGTATTGACATTTTTTATGCTAGTTTTAATACAAATGTTTATGTAATATTTAAACCTGTTCATATGAAGAAAGCATTGGACTTAGTAAGAGATAGGTGGAGCCCACTATAGCTCCTCGATGCATCGGTAGGTCTCTTGAGACAAACTAGTGTCTTGGAACAAGTTCTTGACAAAACCTTATTTGTAGTCTTGTCACAAGGCCTTGAATATGTGGTTACAATATTGTGGAATTATGCATTCCATTATTATGAAAGTGGTTAGTGATATTTCATGTGATTATTCGACTAGTAGAATATCCATGTGAACAATTTAATGGAAATACTTCATTTTATTTTTTCCAAATTATGATGAAGTTCACGTTGAAAAGGCTTTTTTTATATTTATACAATGTCATAAATGTTTAGGTTTATTTATGAAGGTTTACACTGTATTGTTATCCTCACTGAGCATCTGAGCTCACACCTTTCTATGTTTTATTTTTCCCGGGATTCTAAGAAGTGTATTGTTATTGATATGCAGGGTTATTCCAAGGGAATAATAATTTTCGTGAAGGATTATTTATGTTTTTTTGTATGTTATGAAGTGTAATGCTACAATAATGTATGTAATATATTTTATAAGACTGGTAAAATGATCGGTCCTTCGGGACATGATTCCTTGTAATCATGCCAATGTATTAAAATTATGCAACGACTCTGGGTAACTGGGGTCGGGGTGTTATTGTTGGTATAAGAGAAGTTTATCAATAACCTTATAAGCAATATTTAGATAAACTCTTATTAGATCACATATCAGTAAGATAAACTATGAGGATTATTATAGAATAACATCCTATAATTTTGTTATTGTATAAATTTTGTGAGTTTTCTGAGCGATACATGCCTATCTATATATGAGTAGGTAGAGGCGGCGCTGGCACAAATGTTCCTAGGGGTAAAACCCGAAAACTCCCTTTTTTTCTAGACTCGAATGGGAACTAGTGAACGAAAATGCGCCTTGCTTCACTCTTGATTACGACACTCCAGGGGGATATTCTTAGGTTAATTCTCAATTTCGTTACAAACCATTATGAATGGTTTATGAGTATATAAATTCTAAAAGAATTCATTTTAAGATTATGGATTATATCCATAAACTCTTTAATTAATGTTAAGTGTTTTACAAGTTTGAGATTAAGTATTTATATTCATAAACTAATCTAGTGTATTCCTTTGTTTAGAAATGGCGCCCAGTAGATGGAATGAGAACTCCAGCAATACGCATGATCCAAAGAGTGAGAAAGATCATATCTTTCAAGATCATAATCCATAATTTATAAGGTAAATATTCTCCCATATATTATCATCATATGAAGATATATTATCATGTGTTGATATGATGAGTAAAAAATTATTGGAGTCATATGGCTTTGAAGGGAAGCAAGAGAAGGAACAGATGGTAGAGAGAAGGACAGATAAAGGGAAGAATGTAAAGAAAAATTTTCCCATATGTGATAATTGTGGAAAGAATCACCTTGAAAAATTCTTGAAGGTAATGGGAGTATGTTATATGTGTGGAGAAAAAGGACACCATGGACATGAAATCATGGGTAAGAAACAGGTTTCCAATGTAAAACGCTTCATCTGCAGGGAGTTTGGACACTATGCGAACCAATGTCCCAGTCATCAGACTATCCTGCAAATGATGCTATTGGATAATATCAAGTTATGATTCTACCACATATGAATAGGAATGACTAGTTTTCTTATATTGTTATTTTGGAATTATTTCATTGAATTTTTATGTCAATGATGTACTAGAAATAAATAAGGATTGTACTGTAGTACTATTTCATCAAGGATTTGAGATTTTATGGTACTAAGAAAAGTGACTCTACATCGAGTTAAATATTTTGGAAATTACATGGTAGGAGGAAATATAAACATTAATATGGTCGAAATATTGAGGTACTGATTTTGGAATAATATATGGCTGATTTCGGTAAATTATATTGGATATTCATGATTGCCTTGAAACTTAATAATGATTTGTATATTCCATCATTGTTGTAGATTAAAACATTTTTTGATGGACGAAGAAAATTCATTATTCTATAAGGAATAAGGGAGAATGAATGTAATCGATAAGGTTTTATGGTAATTTAGGATGTTTCAGTGTTTTAATAGAATACATGATGCAGGTATTCACAAGCAATTACAGGGTAAAAAGGATCAACATAATGTTTACCTTTCATATATATTTTGGACTGAGAGTTTACATAAGTATTTTTGATAAGTTTAATGGTTGGAATGGATTATATTTTACATTAGATACTACCGTTAATGTTATTTATGGATATTTATAAAAAGGATAACACACATACCATGTGACAACTCGTCGCGTTGGACAAAGATGCAGGAATCGAACACACAAACATAGTGCAATCAGGATTTATCACCTACCACTAGACTACGTCATGTCCCAAGAGTGTATAATTTAGGTTTTCTTAAGAACGTATATATGAATTATAAATTTATTTTTGGAACCCGATACGGTTATGATAAATATAATATTTTTTAGTTTATTTTCATTTGGAGTGAATGTTGGGTTTGTGATGAAAATTTGTTAAATAATGAAATTCTACATGACAAGTTATTATATTTCCTTACGTTATAAGTAAATCTCCTAAATAAATTACTCAAGTATATGAAAGGTATCTTAAAACACAAATGTTGCAGTTAACATTTCCTACTAGGGAATCAAACACCATTTAACCAATAAAAGTTTGTGATTTTCTTGTAGTTAACTTTCTATGATTCTTGTTTTCTATAACTCTCCATTAGAACGTGAGAATTTTTTTCTCCTCCATAACCATGTTTTCATAGAATCCTATTATGGGATATCTCAGGTGACCTTTTTTACTTCTCTTTATTTTTCTTAATGTTATATTTTTATAAACCCTATTTCTGATATGTGTTTTCCACAAAGGTATTTACTATTTTCAACCGTTTATTTTTGAAGATCATTTTCAAATTTTGAGGATGTAATTTATTGAATAAGGGGAGAATGTATCACCCCAAGCTTCAATGGTACATTTCCCTTTAAATAATGAAATAGCTTGAATTGTACACAACATTGAGATTCTAATACACCGTGACCAATCAAAATATCCATTGTGAGTAGTAATGCCCACTTTTTGAAATTTAAAAAAAAAAATCTTTCAAAATTGACTTCATTTTTTGTTTGGAATATTGAAATTATACTAGGGTTAAATTTTGGTATTTTTCTAAAAACATTCAATTTTTGATGAATAGTACAAATTACTAAATTCTAATTAAAAAAATATTTTGATCAAAATAATTAATAGTGATAAATTTTGAATATGAGTGGTTTTAAAGTATATTTAGAATATATATTAACCATTTAATATAATTTTGTTAATTAGAGATTATTTTTCATTTAAAACGTACATAAACAAGTGTCAATCATTTGATAGTTATTAAATTTTAAAAATATGGTTCTTGTTTTGACAGTGGGAATTGATATTAAATTAATTTCTTCCACTTCTGTGTTTTTAATTCTAAAAAATGCATTCCATATTTGGAATCATGATGTATAAATTATGTAAATAGTTAACTCTTATTTTTATACATTTTGAATAATTATTTCGGTAAATATTTTATTTACCATTGTTAAGGGGTAAATCCAATAACTAAGGGTAACAAAATAATATTATAATAATATTAAATTACCCTAAAACGAGTCCTAACAAAACTTTTTGATACATTTCCGACCATGGGCATATTTCAATCGATTTTGGGAACCCATGGATCCACTTGTAAGTGATAATGACACTTTATATTAATTAAGTAAAAGTAAATACAAATATGACATAAGCATATATCTTTTAGAAAATTTATTCTTACCTAGTGTTATATATGTTATATTTTAGACTATAAATATTCATTAGAATTCTAAAAATATTTCCTAAATAATGGTATTTTATTTATATTTTCTAGACATTGAATTATTAAATTCATTTTTGACACAATAACGATGAAGTATTATCCTTATTAATGAAAGAATCAAGTAATTAGTATTATAAATGCTAAAATAAATATAATTTGAATGTTTTAAAGACATCCACAAATTTTATTGGTTAATATGACATGTTAGGCTTGCTTAAATGATGTTTTCCGAATTAATAAATCTAAGGTTCAGAAAAAGGACTTATATCATGATAGGTGTATCCTTAATTGACCACTTGGGGGTTGGTTGGATGTATTTAGTATGTTTATTAACGATATAATATAAAAAGACAAAGTGACATGGTTAATGTCAAACTAATTAAGTAAGAGTTAAAACTAAATGATAATGTTAATACAGTGACCCAAACCTGTCTAAAATCTTTTGTATGAACGTATTTTGTCCCATCCCCACCTTAACTTTTAAATATTCCACATTTGAGCAATTAGAAAGTGAATATGAATTTTTTTTAAAATAATATTTCTAGCTTTTCCTATGGTGCCCCTCACCCCTCTAATAAAAGGGCACTCACCATTACCTCTAGTTCTTACCCTCAATGCCTTTTGGTTCGCCAACCCCTTCCCAAATACTCTCTAAACATCTCTCACTTCGACCTAGAGGCCTTAGTTTAATCAGAAATCCATTCTATGGATCCCGTTTTATTAAATCAAAATGAAGAACCCGAAGAAGAGGTAATGTTTTCACCACCGTAAATCAAGTTCATTTCTTCATACACTTCATTTTTACTTGTTGTTTCCATTCTAAAATAATAACTCCTTTATATTCTGTATATTTTGATGTTATTATTATTATGGTACAACCAAATTCATTATTCTATACACCATTTGAATGAAATGTCACCATATGTGTGTACGTGCGGCATATCGTCTCCACATTATGGTGTAATTGTTGTTCAATAAATTATTATTTGGTTGGTTATAATAATGATCTATATTTGAGGTAAATAATAAATATATCATGATAAGGATTATGTATATATGATATACCATCCAATTATATATTAATTTAAAATCAAAAGAATGATATTTTCGCTCGTGCGTACGTACGAATTACCATCTCCACGAAGCGATGAGATTCATTTCCAAGTTCACAAATCATTGACGATTATAAAAATACATATTACTAATAAGTATGTAATATATGACATAATAATTTTACTGGAGATATATATATTCATAAATGTATTTATGTACTTACATATATCTTATTCACTTAATTCCGTTCAATAATATATGAAAACGGAAACTGCGTTTATGCGTACGTACGAACTACCGACTCCATAAACGGTGTTTTCCATTTAATATATACGTCAATTATACCTATTTATATTATAAAAATATATAATATACAATTCACTTTTTATATAATGGATTAATTTAAATCATGATCTATGTGATACAATCAAGCGTTACAAGTTAAAACACGTATGATAATGAAAGTGATTATTAGTCGAAATATTAATATAACATGGAAATAATAATTAAATGGGTAGTATAAAGTCATAAATGAATAATGTATGAAATCAAAAATATTAATATGGTTCTAGTATAATTTAATAACATACTATAGACTTCAAACATGAGGGTGAACATACCCTCAACTAAAGATAAGTGCATGGTAATGGGTTTTCATCTCACTACTTATTCCTGTGAAATTGATACTATATTGATACTATTACCTTTTGTGTGGTGTATGTAATTCCCAAAGATGTATTCTCTGTGTTATACACTTTAATTTATCTCTATTTACATATTCATTTTATTATACTTCATTCATGGGGTGTATGTTTTGTAAGTTACCGAATTAGTAAAGGTTTATTTCACAATCTCTTCATTATCCGAGGTTGTTTATACATAATTATATACCAGGACCTCTTTATGATCCACATCCACATTTCGTAAAAATGAATTTTAAATCATTCTTACCATTTTGCAGACATTGGTTTAATGTCATTTATACCCTTGATTGACTTTTTATATGATGTTTATAAAAGAATCATTCCGTCATTTTCCAAACAAGGTCCACTTTATCCTTTTCGACAGAATTGATGTTAGAATTTCTTTCGTTAACTTATAAAGTGGGTGCGGCTATTTTCTGGAGTTATAAATTCGGCTAATCTTACCATACAATCATATAAGAATATTTTGAAAGAAAATTTTTTATTTTAAAATTACGTGACTATTAAATTATTTCAAAATAAATATTTTAAATAGGTACTCATTATCAAAATTAGAATTTTAAATGATTTAATGATTTATTATTATAAATCTTTTTAATTCATGTCCATTTTATAAAAATTATTTTAAGGATTTATTTATATGGAAATTATTTTTTTGAAATGATATTTCCTTTCAAAAGTTTCAAAGTGGTATGGGACACTATGTTTCAAAAACCTCTTTTAAATTACTTCCTTTATAAATGTGTGACTTTTAAATGATTTCGAAAAAGAGATATTTATCTCAAATATATATTATTTCATCTATTTCAACATCCTTTGATGGATTTTATTTTTATATGAAGTTGATTTATTATGATACAAAACATACAAATTGTATTGAAGGTTTGGTGATATGTTTGACTGTGGATGTGTTTTTTTATACCACTCATGGTTTATATATAAAGTATTGACATTTCATAAGCTAGTTTTAATATGAATGTTTATGTTATGTTTATACCTTTTCATATGAGGAATTTATTAGACTTAGTACGTTACGGGTGGAGCCCTCTATAGCTTATTGAGGCATCGGTAGGGCTCATGAGACAAACAAGTGTCTTGGAACAAGGCCATGATAAAATCTTATTTGTAGTCCTCACACAAGGCCTTGACTATGTGGTTATGATAGTCTGGCATTATGAATTCCATCATTATGATAGTGCCTAGTGATATTGGATGTGATTATTCGACTAGTAGAATATCCACGTGAACATGTAAATGGCATTACATCATTTTATTTTTTCCATATTATGCTGATGTTCATGTTTAAAAGGATTTAGTTTTAGTTATACATTTTCATAAATGATTATGCTTATTTATGAAGGATTCCGCTATATTTTTATCCTTACTGACCATCTAAGCTCACCCATTTCTATGTTTTATTTTTCCCTGGATTCCATAAAGTGTATTTTGATTGATATGTAGGGTTAAGACAAGAGAATAATGAAGTTAGTGGTGGATTCATTATGTTGTTTTGAATGTTATGATGTGTAATGTAACATTCATGTAGGTAATCTATTTTCCAAGACTACTAAACTGATCGGTCCTTTGGGACTTGATTCCATGTAATAATTCCAATGTTTTAAAATAATTCACCGACTCTGGGTAACTAGGGTCATGGCGTTTCAATACTACTCCAACATGATTTTTGTTCTAAAATATGCCTTATCACTGCGTTTCATTCTCAAACAGATTGTTAGACAGAACAAACCACGTAGACTATTGAATACATGATACACTCATGTGTTATTGATTTTAGAGGTTCATGGATGAGTCACTTTACCTTGGAAGAGTTCACTTACAATAATAGTTTTCACTCCACCATTGATATGGAACCGTTCGAAAACTCATATGGACGACCATTCCTTTCTCCGTTGTGATGGACTGGGGTCAGAGGGTCATCAAATCTTGGACAATAACTAGTGCGGAATACAACACATATGGTTAAGGCAATTCGTGAGAGGATAAATACAATTCTAGATCATGATAAATCATATGTTGGTAGGAGAAGGAGACCGTTAGAGTTTAAAGTTTGGGATCATGTGTCTCTGAAGGTGAATCCCCATTATGGGCAGCGATGGTTCTGTCGTGGTAGCAAAATTTCTCCTCAATTTGTTGGGCCTTTGGAGTTGTTAGCTCGGGTCAGTGCTGTGGCATATCAATGTTGATGATGATGAATCCTATGAGGAGCGACCGGTGGAGATCCAGGAATGCAAGGATAAGGTGTTGCATTGGAGTTCTATTCCCTTGGTTCGTGTCTTGTGGCGACATAGTGGTATTGGGGAGAGTACTTGAGAACATGAGTCACAGATGCATGCTATGTACCCTATGTTGTTTGATGTTTAACTCTTTTGATGTATTGATGTAGAATCAATGGTTAAAATCTTTTCATGTTTATGAGATGGCTCCGTTTGCTTCTTTTGTGTCTTTATCTCTTTTGATAGGTATCTCAAGGGGTCGTTGTTCGGACAGTGATTCAATTTCCTTTTAGGTGGGTTTTGAATTCTCGGGGACGAGAATGTTTTGATAGGTATCCAATGTAATGTCCTAGACCACTCAGGTCCATTCCATTGATAAAATATGGTGTTTGAGGTGATTTAGGTGGCCAATGGGACATATCCCCCAAAACATTTCAATTTATCTTGTTCGGTGAACAGTTCCATCAAAAGTCAATTTTGAACAATGAAATGGTAACCTACTCGGAATAGTGTCATCGGTGACCCTTAGTGAGAAGTTCTATCAGAAACCATTAACGGTAACCTCTCTTTCCTTTTCTGAATTTCCAAATCTATGAATATTTCAATCCGGGAACAGTTCTATTTGTAACCTCTAATGGTATACTCTCTTTCCATTGCCAAATTTCAAATTCTATTAACAGATCCAAATGTTAACATTTCTATCCGTAACTTCTAACGGTACCCTCTCTTTCCTTGGACAAATTTCAAATTCATAGAATAGTTCTAAAGGTGGACAATTCTATTGGTAACATAAAATGGTATCCTATCATTCCATTGCCAAATTTCCAATTCTATGAACAGTTCTATCAGTGAATTGTTATATTGGTAACCTATAACGGTAAGCTCTATTTCCATTTCTAAATTTTTAGTTCATGAACAGTGTTTTCAGAACGATGTGGCCTATCAGTATCATCTATTTCATTTTCCGAATATTGTGTTGATGAAAAGTGTTTTCAGAACGTTGAGGACTATCGGTAACCTCTATTTCATATGATAAATTTTTGTTCATGAATAGTGTTTCCAAAATGGTGAAGTCTATCGATAACATCTATTTATTCTTTCAAATTTTTAGTTCATAAACAATGTTTCCAGAATGGTGAGTTCTATCCGTAACCTCTATATCCATTTCCAAATTTTGAGTTTGTGAACAGTGCATCCAGAATGGTGAGGTCTATTGGTAACCTCTATATCATTTTCCAAATTTTGAGTTCATGAACAGTGTTTCAATATTAGTGATGTCTATTGGTAACCTCTAGTTTCTTTTCCTAATTTTGAGTTCACGAACAGTCTTTCCAGCTTCCGACATATTCACCCCTTTATCATTTCCTTTGATGTAAAATACATTAAAATCCTTATTTAAATACTCTAAGGCTGATTCAAAGGCCATACATCCTATTATAATTATTCCTAAGTATCGGTATGTTTTTTACATGGTCAAACCACATGGTTTAATGAGAACATATTTTAATGGGAAATAACGTCTATCATAAACGATCGCTCCATTAAATCTTCTAAAGGGAAAAAATATATTCCTCCTAATTCTTCCTCTTTTTTCATGGCTATGAGACACTAAAACCTTTCATTCTATTCCATAGGTGTTGGAAAATCAAAAATTATTCCTCAAATTGGTTCTTATATGTTTTGATTCAACCAAGATGTATCGATCAATTGTAGATATAAGTTATTTTTTATAGTCATTCTTTTGGGGTTCATCTTCTCTAATTTAGCCTTCCCATTGTAAGGCATTTAATCTCCAAGATTCTAATAAATTTTCGTTGGGGATCAGTTGGCGTGGTCGTAACGTGGCATCCTTGGTTAGATGAAGGTGTCCTGAGAGTAGGGTAATTACCCGTTATGGGGATAATGAACGTCAAGAACTGATTAAGGTAGGGGATTCACATCATCACATTTATTTTATGTGAAACTATTTAGTTAGCATGATTTATCCCACTGTATAAAAATGGAATTGACATAATAAATATTTGAACTAGATAAATAAATTTTTATCGATCTTATTTTATTGAATCTTGTTTTAGTATATTGCATTATATCTATGCTTTCTTTGTCTAGTTATTCGTTCTTGGTGGAAATTGGTAATTAACTTAAAAAATAATTAATTGATAATTGTTTTCATAGTATATAAAAAGTCATGTAAATGAATCTGGTTTTCCTTTTTGTAATTTGACCTTTATCGACTTGGAAAAGTAATCATGTTTAATTAATTTTTGATAGCCTACACATTAGGTTTTTGGAATTTGGAACCTATATATAATAAATCATTTAATTCTAAACTGATTGTTTGTTTGATAAATCCTCGATGGGTTCTATGTTACCCTCTTTCTTGTTAAAGGACCCAGTGCCCAATTGTTAAGATGTTTATTTTCATGCTGCTTGTGTTGAGACCTAAGCATGGATAACTGTTGGGACTAGTGGGGGCATGGATACATTTTTTTTGTGTCATCAAATGATTCATATGGTGGTGAGATGCATCATTTTATGCCTGTGGGTGTTCTGGAGGACACCAGGGAAGATGGAATGGGATGGATGTGATTATTAAATGCTTGTTGTTTCTTCATGGTTGAATATCTACATTTTTTTTACCCACTGCTCAAGGTCGGTGGACTTACCTACGCTACTTCCTAAAGAGGCAACGATGTGTGAGATATGCCACCTGATTTCTATGTTTAGCTTCTCAAGGGAGGATGGGACTACACTCATGCTATAGGAAGTAATGACTCGATGGGTAGTACATCTACTCACCGTGTTGATCCCCCTTGTGTTTAGTAGCATTCAATTTTTTTCTAAAATGCATGAGAATATGGGAATTTAATTCTGTAATGAATAATTGAATAAATAATTTTAACCCATGGGGTTGGAGTTTGTTGAAACATAATGATGAAGTTTTAATTTTAAAGGGATTGTGGACTTTGGGTGGGATGTGAATAAAATTTAATTTGGAATGTTATTAGTTAATTATTGTATAAATAATTAATTAATGTAATGTGAAACTAATAAAAAGGGAATGAAATAATGTATTAAAGCTAATTAAATGGTTTTGTGCATATACGATACATAGTCTTAGAAGTGGCATCCCGGAGTCCAAGAGATGTTTGCTGAAGTTGAGTCCAGGAATAGGTTATTCCCATAGTGTGTTTGTGAGATATAATATATTTTGAACTATTTGTGTTTCTATATGCTACTCCACCCTATTAGTAAGGGAATCTGATAGTTCTAGGATTCTTTTCCTTGAGGGGTGTTTTCCCTAATATTATGGTTGGAGGATGAATGGCTGACTACCCCCTATGGCCCTTCTCCCTTGTCATGTTAGATACTTATGCTTGTAGGCACAACAGTTAGATATACCATATATGTATGAAAAGAGATGTAATGGATTGTGATAATTCTCACACATATATTCCGGATATTGTATCCTATGTACTACAATAGATGTAATGTGAATAGGATTTGATGGCTTGAGGATCCTTACTCGGTGTATAGGTTGTAATGGTTAGAGGTATAATACATGACATTTGATAGAAATTATGTGAGATGTATTGGATCCTAGAAATTACCTTGTTACATTCACTCATGAATGTGGTGGTTTTTTTAACAGGGTTCATATTTTGGTGCTTTTCCCAGGAGTCTGTGGAATGTCCTTTTTGGAGAGTGATGCTTAGGACATACAACATTGGGGAAAAGCCGAAAACCAGTGGGGAAGTAGTAGTGGGGTCACCTTGATATTATTTATTATATGATATTTTCTTAAATTTGTTACATGGAGAGAGTATCCAAGGTTATGATGGTAAGTTAGTATACCTGTTTAGGAGATGACTATGTTTCACTTGTTGTTCACTATGCTTTCAGTTACTTTCATTAATTTTTCACGAGAGGCTTCAGGGAGGATCCTATTGAATATAATGTCATACTCACCCTACTTATATATAAAATGTATTTAGGTTAATTGGAGTAGGTGGAGATCAAGCTAGTTTCTACTAGCTGGGGGTTACAGTAGTTGTTCAGGCTTGTGGTTGCTGTTGTTTTACATTCATATGGGTACATTCAATATTTCCCCATTCAGTTGTAGTACATTTTCATGACATTACCTTTGTGCACATGGGGTTTCTTTTATATTCTAGTTCTCAGTTGTATATGGTTTGTATAAATATTATCCATCTCTTCTACATCTGTTCTCTTATAGGGTAATTCCTCCCATTTGTGTGTTTGTTATTCCCTCGGTGCTAGTCGCTATCCCGAGGCATACTGGAGGCGGGAGTCGAGGGTCATTATCACCCATCTCATATTTTCGGCCCAAGAGGGGTAGAATTTGTGGGGAGGGGTTCTTGAAAGTTACAAATGACCTAAAACCTTTTCCAACTCCCATCAGAAATCCATTTTTATGCCTTATATCAGTTTGTTTAGATAAAAACCAAATTTGAAAAAAAAATTCTCGATAAAAACAATGGTATTGTTAAATCATTTAAAAAATATTAGTTGTTGTAATCACCTCATATATTAAATGGAAACCATATATTATCTTCTTCAAACATTCAGAAATGTTTTTTGGGCCATACATATCCAAATCACATCCAAATTCCACCCCCTCTCATTCGTGGTATTAATTTCATTAATTATTTTTGAAATTAAATGATATGAACTTTTTAAAATGGATTACATATTTTGAATCAGATTAAAATATAATTTATAGTATGTTCACCTATTTATTTTATAAAAATTTAATATGATGTTAGAAAAATTTAATTACCATGTCTAAGAAACAAAATCGATTTACTAGTGGTTAAACATAAAAGTTAATGGTTACTCTTATGGAACAGACCACTCTAGTACAGACCTTTGTGAAAATATGGTGTTTGAGGGGATTTATGTTGTCATGTGGACTTATTCCCAACACATTTTCAATTTACCAGTTCGGAGAACAGTTCCAACGGTAGATAGTTGTTTATAGTGCAATGATAAAATTCAATGAAAAATGACATTAGTGACCCTCAGTTAACAGTTCCATCGGTAAACTATAATTGTAACCTCTATTTCATTTTCCAAATTTCCAATTCTATGAACAGTTTCATCAGTGAAAAGTTCTATCAGTAACCTCTAACAGTAACCACTCTTTCTATTTCCAAATTTCCAATTTTATGATCAATTCCATCAGTGAACAGTTCTATCTATAACCTCTAACGGTAACCTTTATTTCCTTTGCCAAATTATAAATACAATGAATAATTCAAAAGGTTAATAGTTCTATCTGTAACCTCTAATGTAATCCAATCATTCCATTGAAAAATATCCAATTCTATGTACAATTCCATAAATAAACAGTTCTATAGGTAACCTCTAACAGTAACCTCTCTTTCCTTTTCCAATTTTCAAATTCTATGAATAGTTCCATCGTTGAACTATTTTATCGCTATCCTCTAATGGTAACCTCTATTTCCTTTTCCATTTTTTGAGTTTAGGAACTGTGTTTCCAGAATGGTGAGGTCTATAAAAATCCTCTATTTCCTTTTCCATATTTTGAGTTCAAGAATAGTGTTTCCAGAAAGGTGAGTTCTATCAGTAACCTCTATTTCCTTTTCAAAAATTTTAGTCTGTGAATAGTGTTTCTAGAACGGTGAGGTTTATTCGTAACCTCTATTTCCTTGGAGAAATTTTTAGTTCATGAATAGGGTGTCCAGAATGGTGAGGTATATCTCTATCCTCAATATACATTGCCAAATTTTGAGTATGTGAATAGTGTTTTCAAAATGGTGAGGTCATTTGGTAACCGCTATTTCATTTGAAAACTTTTGAGTTCATGAATAGTGTTTCCAAAATGGTGAGGTCTATCGGTAAATTCTATTTCCTTTTCCAAATTTTGAGTTCAGGAACAATGTTTCCAGCTTCCTATAATTTCACCCTTTTAACAATTTCTTTGACGTAAAATACATTTATGGACTCTAAGGCTGATTAAAATTCCATAAAACTGATATTTATTATTACTAATGCTCGGGATGTTTTTACTTGGTCAAACTACATGGTTTAATGTGATCCTATTTTAATAGTAAATCAAATGTATCTTAAACCTTTGCACTATTAAATCTTTTAAAGGGACAAGATATCTTCTTCCCTTATTCTTCCTCTTTGTTCCTGGATATGAGATGCTAAAACCTTTCATTTTATTCCGTACAAATTTCATATTCAATCATTCCACCTCAGATTGTTTCTTTTATATTTTTATGCAACCAAGAAGTATTGTTCAATCATTGATATAATATATGTTTTATCGTCGTTCTTTTGGGGTTCATCTTCTCATATTTATAATTTTCATATTATAGCATGTAATCTCTATGCTTCTAATGTAGTTTTCCTCTAGTTAAGTTAATGTTGTTGTACCGTGTCATACTTGGGTGGATGCAGTTGTAGAGAGAGGACGATTGTGACACATTGTGTGGATAAAGAACGCGATGACTTGTTTGAGGTAGGGGATTCGATTCCTTCCATTTATTTTTTGTGAAACTGTACATTTTTCATATTTTTCCTACTAGATCATAATGGAATTTACATTATAAGTATTTGAACAAGATAAATAAGTTGTTATCGATCTTATGTTATTGCCTCTTTTTCTGCAAGATATTGTGATATCTATACATTCTTTGTTTACCTATTCATTCTTGAAGGAAATTGGTAATGAACGTAATGATCAATTAATTTGTAATTGTTTGGTTAGAAGATAAAGAGGCATGACAATGAATCTGGTTCTCCTTGTTGTAATTTTATGTTAATCTAATTGGAAAAGTAAACATGTTTAATTATTTTTTGATATCATACAGATTAGATTTCGCAAATTTGGATGTTATGAATAATAAATCAGTTAATTTAAAATGTATTGTTTGTTTGATAAATCCTTGAATGGTTATGAGTTATCCTTTTTCTTGTTAAAGGGCATAAATATCAATTATGAAGATCATTGTTTTCCTACTTCATGGGTTGTGATGTAATCATGGATGGATACTGTAATATGTGGGGGCATGGAGGCCTTTAGGTTGTGGCAGCAAATGACCAATACTGTGGATAGATGGGCTTGTTTATGAATGTTGGAATCTGGGAGGACACAATGGTTGATATAATATGATTGATATGATTGTTGGATGCTTACTGTTTCTTTTTTGTTGAATATCTATATTTTTTCCACACTGTAGAAGGTTGTTGTTCCAACATACCCTTTTCTCAAAAGAGGAAAAGATGCATGGTGTATGATACGTGCTTTAAATGTTTAGATTCTCAAGGTAGGATGGATGTATTCTATTGCGATAAGCGGAAAAGACTCAACGGGTATTACATCTACTCACCATGTCGAGACCCCGTGTGTTTAGTAGCATAGAATGTTTTTCTAAAATTCCTTGGAATAAGGGAATGTAATTATGTAATTATCAATTGAATTAATGATGTAAACCCATGAGGTTGGTGTTTTATGGAACATAATGATAAAGTTGTTATTTTGATGGCACAATGGACATTGGGTTTGATGTGAATAATATTTAATGTTGAATGTTATTGGATAATTAATGTTTCAAAAAATAATTAACGTAAAGTGAAACTGATAAAAAGTAAATGAAATAATGTATAAAAACTCTTTAAATGGTTTTGTTCTTATATGATTCCTAGTTCAAGAAGTAGCATACTGGAGCCCGAGAGACATTTGTTACATTTGTGTCTAAGACATTTTTATTCCCATAGTATGGTTTTGAGATATAGTATGTTACGCAATTTTTCGTTTCTATATTCTACTCAACCCTATTAGTAAGTGAAACTGACACACCATTGATTCTGAGCCCTCAGGTGTGTTTTCCCCAACATTTTGGTGGGAGGTTGAATGGATAACTACCCCCATTGGCCCCACACTCTTCTTGTGGTAGTTACATGTGCTATTAGGCACTTTATTTAGTTTTCCCCATATATGTGTGTACAGGGATGTTATGAAATGTGGTTATTCACACAAAAATATTCTGGATATAGTATCCACTGGACTACTATATGTGTAACATGTATAGAATGTGATGTCTTGACGATCCTTACACGGTGTATGGGATGTAATGGATTGAGGTATAATACCTGACGTAGGATACACATTAAGTGAGATGTGGTGGCTCCCAAAAACAACCCGGCTACATTCTTGTGTGGATGTAGTTGATTTTTTACATGAGTTTCATATTATGGTTCATCACCTAGGAGTTTGAGGGGAAGAATTTTTGGAACGTGATGCTTAGGACATACGATGTTGGGGAAATGTGGTAATCCATTGGGGATGTAGTAGGTGGGTACCCTTGATATTCCTTATTATATGATATATTCGTGTATGTATTACTTGGGGGGAGTAGCCCTAGTGAGGATGGGAACTTAGTTTACTTGTTTTGGTGATGGGTTAGTTTCAATTGTTTTTCACTGTGCTTTAGCATGCTCTCGTTTCATTTTCTCGAGAGGCTTCGAGGATGATCCAAATGAGTATACTGTTAAATTCACCCTATATATATATAAACTGTTTTTCAGGTCACTTAAGGAATGTTGGATATAAATATGGTTTCTACTAGCATGGGGTTGCAGGAGCTGTTTCGAATTGTTGTTGTTGTTCTTTTACATTCTTTTGGTTACTTTGTTTGTTCCCATTTCAGTTGTATAACTTTTTCATGACATTACATATGTGCCCTTGGGTTTTCTATTATATTAATATTCTATGTTTTAGTTGGTTGGTGTCTATATTACCTCCTTGTTCTACATGTGTTCTCTTGGTGGGACTCGGGGGGGTCATTATACCCCTTCTCACATGGTTGACTGATGAGGGGTACACATTGTGTGGAGGGGTTCATGACAGAGTGGTATCAGTGGTCTGGTTGATGGATATGATGGAGTTTGGAGTTAAGAAAATGTGAGGTTACATGGATTGTAGTGAATTAGTGTCATTCATGTTTTTCAATTGAGGAAAACAATAGAGACTAGTGGATACATAGGCGTTTTGGGCCCCCTTTGATATGATGTATGTACAATTATGTTTACAATAGCTACTAAACAAGTTGAAACTAGTTTCATGGTAGAAAAATAGGAAAGGATCATGCATCATTCTTCTTTTTTCCTTTGTTTGTATGGGTAGACCTTGGGATATATTATTCTAAAATGAATAAAACAAAAACAATATTTAATTAATGTTGAGACATCCATATTCCATGTTTAGGAGCTCTAACGGTTTTCTGTTTTACAGTTATTTCTGTAGTTCGATGTCCTTATTAGGTTTGCACAGAAAATTTATAGCAGGCTATTGTAGAAGATCGTCGCAGGGTAGAGGTTGACGGCGATGGAACATGAAAGAAGACAATCCGAGAGTTTTAGCGCAAAATTCTGTAGAAGCATGAGTTCTCCATTAAAAATTCCATCAACCAAGACTGGTTAGAGGAGTTCATGATATGCCTCAGTTCGATCCATGCTTGGAAGAAGCACTGGGTGTCCGTGGTTGTGTCAATTTTTTGTGGAGAAGGGAGGTAGTGTAGGTTCTTGTTCCTCGGGGATTATGAGGGGTCATCTATATAATGAGAGGAGTTTGGAGACATATTTAGACCCAAGATTCATTCATCGAATACAGAGGCAGCTATCCACCAGGATCTTCTATCCCTTTTTTAGGGGAGCTCCAGTGTTCAAGATATCAGAATCCCTTTCAAGGACCTTTTAAGAATTTCTTCGGACCTGTTACCAGATGAGGAGGCTAGGGAGAGGCTTTTTGAGGTGGCTATCCATCCAGAGATCCAGCGCCAGGTAACCCCATTTATGATGAATACATAATTGAGGTGATGATGAGGGCATATTTAATGAATTGTAAATTTCAATGAATTTTGTTTCTTATATTCTCTGGGATTTTACGAGTTCGCAGTTTTTGACGGCACCTAATTCAGTGGCCCGTTGTGCCCGAAATCAATTTCTGAAGTTTAGCTCGGGTACGTTCAGTGAACGAATGAGTGGGATTTTATAACTTTTTAACTGTTTCCCATAATCGAAATCTGATGGCACCGATGAAACCGTAACACCGGTAATCTCTTAATAAGACTTTCACTAGAGTTGTGTTTGCTCAAGAGGTGTTTTCAAAAATAAAAAGTTTTAATTGAAGAGTGAAATAGAATACATGTTACAATTTTATTTATACTCTAAATAATTATAACCTACGTGTGTAAGTGGAGGAGGTACCCACTAAATCCTAACTCCTTTTGATAGGGTATTAGTGAGTTGTGCCCAACACGATTCCCACCTTTTCAAATTCCTCTAACCTCACTTAAAGTTGGAAAACCCCCCATTAATTTGTAACTCACCATCTCTCCCTCTTTAATTGCATGTCAACAATCACATTAAATTGATTGATTAATGTTATTCAATTAATTTAATTTGATTTTGAGTTTTTTTGATGAATTGAAAACACATGGCATGTGTTATTAAAATATGGAAGCACTTATTTTATTTCCAGGTTGTTTAGTTGTGTGAGGAGATTGGGAGAAAATACTCAATGTCTTAAGGATCGTCATATTCTTCATTTGAGAATGCGAAGAACGTCAAGGCCTCGACGAAGAACGTCCTCAACGCATGGAGAGATCGATGTAGGTCCGGAAGTATTTGTCTTTTTACTTGTATCCTATGTGGGTCCGACAGAGTAGCAGGTCTTGTATCCTTTGTGGGTCCGACAACTAAAATGTTATTGTATCCTTTGTGGGTCCAACAGCTTAGATGAATCAGTGGATACATCTGATCATCTCTATCATCTTATGAGGAAGTATACCTCTGTGAGCTGAGTCATGACTTTCAATCATTATCTTCGATATGATTATTTTTCTATACTATGTGTATTGGGTTGTGTTATCCTATGTGGAATGGATTTTACTATCCGGGGTGGACTAGATCGAACATGGGATCAGATGTTAGAGCCGAACTGGAATTGATGACTTAGGTATATGTATGGGAATATATATAAGTAGGGTTGGTTGTTACTTCCTGGTTGTAATCTTTCAATTTTGGTTTATCCTTCGTGGATTCTGGAAGGCCATCTGAGGTCTCGGGGTCCCTACTAAGTAACATATAGTCACCACTACATAGGATATTCCCGAACTACATTGTGTTGGATGCAGAAAACGGACAGTGCTGACCGAGGAAAGAGATCATGGAGCTGGACGGTACCTGGAGGTGGATCATTGGACGAGACGTACACGGAGCAGATGTCTGGATCTGAGGAGTAGAGGAGAGAATCTGTACCCACCCTTCTGGGGGGATTTCTAGAGGACAACTTGGTGATTCTTGTTTACTTTTATACTGATGTACTCTCTTTCAATAGTACTTTACTTTCAGTTGGGATTGTATTCTGGCCCATTTACATTCCATCAGTTTCTTTTTTATTCAGTTTACATAGGGTTTACTCAGCTTGCGTACTCTGTGGTGTTTGTTTATTTTATAAAGGAAATTACTTCCCGCATTTTTGGGATTTATGTCATTGGTTCTAGTCGCTAGGCCCTGGCCTATGGAAGGTGGGATATGAGTAGTCATGACACGGGTCCCGAGGACGGGTCGTGAAAAATTGGTATCAAAGGAGTTCGGTTCTACCGCAGATCTCAGGACTCTGATCTTTCATCTATGTGATGCAATAGTGTTAAGGGTATTAAGTGTGTTTATCCATCTAGGAAGTCCAGTGATGGTGCGGTGGCCGACATATCCATACACCATGACCTTGACTTCTGATTTCTGACTCAATGCCTGAAAACATTGATTGCATGTGTGTTTCAAAAGTTTTCTTGTGATTACTTTGTGTCAGCTCAACAGGTATATTGTATTGACAATGGTGCACCTATCTCATTTCAGGATGGCGCCATGATGACAGCCAGCAAGGGTTCCGAGCTTTGTACGAGATGACAACCCACTGAGCGATGATGCCTCATTGTAGGGCCCTATTACATCAGAGGGACCAGCGGTACCTCTACCTATAGAGCCACCGATGCCACCAGCCCCAGCCGCTGAGAGTGCACACCACCTTAGTGCACTGCATGAGTTTCAACATGAGAGACCGCCCAGGTTCTGCGGGGAGATGGACCCTCAGGTAGCCGAGAGTTGGCTGGAGGCTGTTGTTTGAGTTTTATGGTTAGTAGGGACACCATCTGACCTCATGGTGATCCTTGCAGTGAGTCTCTTGCATGCGGCAATAGGTAGATGTTGGATCCTGATGCTCTAGGTGCACGACGAGGCATATCTACTTTGGTCGGATTTTGAGAGCCTCTTCCACTCAGAGTTCGTACGAGCCACCCACCAAGGAATGCACTTTGAGGAGCTACTACAGCTGCGGCAGGGCAGCATGACGGTATCCCAGTACTCGGCGGGATTTACCGATCTCTAGCGCTCTAAGACAGACATGGTACATGACCCATTCATCTAGACTCAGACCATTAAGCAGTTACTGAGGCTTGAGATCAGGGTTTCGATGATCTCCCTCAGTATTCTGATGCAGGCATGAGTACTAGAGCGAGCCCTTCTTGCAGAGAGATTTCTTGTGGAGCTTACACCATCACCAGGACCGACCGCATGGCTTCACATAGAAGAGTATTCTGCAGCTAGCAGTTGATGGATGTCATAGGGGCCCAAGTGGACCAGACCATCAGGCGGACGACCATATGATACTATCTCGGAGGTGAGGGGCGCACGCAGTAGAGCCAGCCTTTAGAGGAGCAGACAGTGCTATGCATGCGGTGGGTAGGGCCACATGGATCGTGACTACCTGACCCTCCATGCAGAGGAGAATCAAACGGTTGAGTTAGCACCCTGGAAGAGGCAGAGGTTCGACCATGGCGGTCCGCAGGGAGCAGGCGGACGAGGAATAGGAGTTGTCCGAGTAGAAGGTGGTTGGAAACGCTTTGAGGCTCTACCACCACCACCACAAGACCCACGCCGACCACAGGGAGCTAGCGGGAAGAGGTAGGCTCAGCTTCAGGCAGTGGAGGATTACGAACACGCCACACTAGAGATGATTCGAGGTACTATTTGTGTCTACTCCACCCGTGATGTAGTTCATATGGACACATGAGTGAGTCATTTAGTCATTGTTATAGCCCTTGTTTGGAGCTCGGAGATTCCGACGGAGCCGTTGGATCGATCCATACGGCTAGAGACTCTTAAAGGAGCAGACTCAACGATTACGCACTGGTGCCAGCAGTGTGAGCTTACTCTAGGAGGCGATAGCTTCGGCTGTGATCTTATTTTTGTGGTGTCAAGGCCTTACGACATCATCTTGGGCATGGATTGGTTACCTACATTCCATGCTCAGATCGACTGAAATAGGCGCAAGGTGCAGTGTGTCCGCACTGATGGGAGCAGGTTCACCTTCACTGGCGAGAAGGGAGCCTTTATAGTGCAGGATAGACTCACACAGAGGAGAGGAAATTTTATCACTCATCAGTTGGCTAGCCTCATTCTAGGAGCAGTTGAAGAGCAAAGTCCATGTTTTCCTGTAGTGGAGGATCAGTATGCATTCATTTTTCATGACGACGTTCTAGGACTACCTCCTCATAAAGAAGTAGACTTCTATATTGACCTGTACTCCGGGACAACCCTGATATCCACTCCAGAATATTGGATGGATCCCACTGATCTTCGAGAGTTACAAGTACAGCCAGAGGACTTACAGGGAAAGGGATTCATCTGGCCCAGTGTTTCGCCCTGGGCTTCCCCAATTTTTTCACCCAAGAAGGCGGACAGAATTTGTGACTATGTGTCGATTACCGTCACCTGAACTAGGTGACCATGAGGATCAAGTATCTGCTACTGAGGATTTATGACCTCTTTGATCAGCTCAAGGGAGCACAGTTGTTCTCAAAGATAGACCTCAGTTCAGGCTATCATCAACTCAAATTTCGAGACGAGTATGTGTAGAAGACGACCTTCAGATGTCAGTATGACGACTACAAGTTCTTGGTTATTCCATTCGGCATAACCAATGATCTATAAATGTTCATGAGTCTCATGAACATGATCTACCAGCCTTACCTCGATCGATTTGTCGTGGTCTTCATCGAAGACATATTGATATACTTGACCACTGAGTTGGGGCACGCCTACCACTTACGTGTTGTACTGGACACACTCTGAGTGAACAAGATTTGTGGTAAGCTATCGAAGTGTTAGTTCTAGATATGTGAGGTACACTTCTTGGGACACGTCATCACTGATGTGGGAGTTGCGGTGGATCATGCGACGATCGAGGCAGTGCTATCTTGGGAGCCACCGAGGAGCGTGACAGAGGTGTAAGTTTATTAGGTCTGGCTGGGTAATACCGGAGATTTGTTCCAGACTTCTCCAGTGTTTCTGCACCACTTTCAGCTTTGACAAAGATAGGGAAACCCCTTTGTGTTGACAGATAGATGTCAATAGTTCTTCCATGAGCTGAGACAGAGATTGACCAGCGCACCCATCATGAGGCCACCAGAGGAGGGGGGTAGGGTACATAGTTTACTCGAATTCATAAGGGACAGTTCATGGGTGTGTCCTGATGCCAGAGCAGTCAATGATCGCCTATGGATCATGACATTTGAGGAAGCATGAGAAGAACTATGCTACCAAGGACCTGGAGTTAGCAGTTGTGGTCTTCACTCTGATAATTTGGCAGCACTATCTAATGGGAGAGCGCTCTATTCTGACCACCAGAATCTCAGGTACATATTCGCGCAGAAGGTCCTAAACCTGATATAGCCTTGATGGCTCAATTTACTCCTAGACTATGACTTTGAGATAGTATATACTCATGGAAAGGAGAATATAGTATCTAATGATCTCAGCAGGAGGACGGGAATTCAGCTACTTGGAGAGGCGACAGAGAAGCTAGCCTCTTAGCAGATATCCTTCGTGGATAGAAATGGGGAAGCCTTCCATCAGTCTCTCACAGTCACACATCCACTTCTTCAGCGTTTCAGAGAGGCACAACATGGGGACGTTGACTGTGAGACGCGGCGTGCACAGATTTCCACATGACATGCACCTGATGTTTTCTCTATAGGAGGAGAGCACTACGTCCTTTTCAGAGGATGTACCATGGTACCGGCTGCTTTAAAAGAGGAGGTTCTGATAGAGTTTCACAATTCCCCTTTATCAGTACATCCTAGGGTAGCGAAATGTACCATGATCTCAGACGACAGCACTGGTGGCCATGTATGATGAAGGTTGTGGCAGAGTTTGTTTCTCGAGGTCTCACCTTCCAGGAGTTGAAGGCGGAGCACCAAGTAGCAGTAGGCTTTGTCAAGCCCGTGGAGGTCCCAGAGTGGAAGTGGGATGGGATATATATGGATATCATGACTAGAATTCCATGTACTTCTAGAGGTCACGACTCCTTTTGGGTGATTATCGACTGACTCACCATGTCAGAACACATTTTACCCATCAAAGAGAAAGGCTCAGTGGATAGCATGGGACGCCTCTACATTCAAGATATTGTACGGCTTCATGGTGTGCCATCATATATTGTCTCCGATCGATATTATCGCTTTACTTACATGATTTGGAAGGGGTTGCAGGAGGTATTCGGAACGTAACTACGTCTGAGCACCGCCTTTCACCCTCAAAACCATGGTCAGACGGAGAGGACCATTCAGAATCTCGAGGACATTCTCTGTGCATGTCTCCTCAACATTGGTTGCAGCTAGTAGGATCACCTACCCTTAGTGGAGTTTGTGTACAACAACAGCTACCACTCCACCATCGGGATGGAACCATACGAGGCATTGTATGGCCAACCTTGAAGATCACCTCTATGCTGGACAGACCATGGGGAGTCAGAACTTGTGGGACTAGAGATGGTACAGGGAATGACAGAGATGGTCTAGGTCATCCAGGAGTGGATGAGGACATCTAATAGCCGACAGAAGTCTTATGCTGACAGGAGGCGGAGACCACTAGAGTTTGAGTATGGCGACAAAATTTTCATCCGGGTCTCACCTCGACGTGGATTACAATGATTTGGCTGGGGCGACAAGTTATCTTCGGGCTTCATCGGACCATTCCTGGTTTTTAGTAGGATAAGAGAGGTGGCTTATCACCTGTCTCTACCACCTCAGTTTTCCCGAGTGCTTGAAGTCTTCCACGTATCTCAGCTGAGGAGATACGTGCACGACCCGAATCATATCATCGACATGGGGAGATGGAAATCTATGGCGGTGATGATTTTGTGGATTTCCCGGTGGAGATCGAGGATTGACAGTTGTGGGTCCTATGTGGGTGTTTGATTCCTCTAGTGTGCATCATGTGGAAGCACGAGAACCTCCAGGGGAACACGTGGCAACGGGAGGCTTATATGCATTCTTAGTACCCCAATTTGTTCCCCTAGTTTGTGATGTATCTTTACAGGGACGTAAAGCCCAGAGGTGGGAGTAATGTAAATATTTGAAAATTTCAAGGAAATTTTCATTTCATCAATTCTTTGGGATTTTACGAGCACGTAGTTTCTGACGGCACCTGATTCTGGGGCCCGGTGCACCCAGAATAAATTTCCGAATTTTAGCTCTGGTATGTTTAGTGAAAGAAAAAGCGGGTTTTTCTAACTTTTGAACTAGTGTTCGAAATCGATGTCTGAGGGCACTGATGATACCATAGTTTCGGTAATCTCTTACGAAGACATTCACTGGAGTTGCGTTTTCTCGGGAGGTGTTTTCAAAAATAAAGAGGTTTAATTGAAGAGTGAAATAAAATACATGTTACAATTTTATTTCTACTCTACGTAATCTTAACCTACCTGTGGATGTTTTGGAAGGACCCACTAAATCCTAACTCCTCTTTATAGGGTATTAGTGAGGTGGGCCCCACATGAGTCCAACCTTTTCATATTCCTCTAACCTCTCTAAAAGTTGGAAACCCCCCCCCCCCCCATTAATTTTTAACTCACCCACTCTACCTCTTTAATTACATGTCAACTCTTGCATTAAGTTGATTTATTATTGTTATTCAATTAATTTAATTTGAGTTTTAGTTTTTTTGATGATTTGAAAATGCATGGCATGTGTTAATGAAATAAGGAAGCCCTTATTTTATCTGGGGGTTGTTGAGTTGTGTGAGGAGATTGGGAGAGAATACTCAAAGTCTTGAGGATCATCATCTACTTCGTTGGAGAACGTGAAAAACATCAAGACCTCAATGAAGAACGCCATCACCGCAAGGAGAGATCGGTGTGCCGTCACTTCTCCTCTATGCAACCGGTGTGTGATGCCTTTCCCATAGAACGACGACACACCCTATTTCGATCTTCTTCCCAAATCAATGGAAGGGAGACACTGCTCCTCCTATGCTGTTCTCCGTCAATATATACGGAGCTTCACCTCGTGATTTCGTTTCCCAAGACGATCATTGTTCGAAAGCTTATTCGAGATAGGGGTTTGTTTTTACGTTCGTGATTTTTTCTGGCGTTCATCGTTAAATAATTATCCGCTTGTTATCTAATTAATGGGTGGAGGACGGACCACACAAAAACGGCCATCCCTTCGCTCCTTTGTTGTTGAACTTCATTATGGATTGGAATGGAGGTGACACGATGTCGTCCCACTAAGAGAAAATGATGGAACCGCGGGCGGTGTTTGGCCGCGGCTATGGAGTGCAGCGCCTTCACGCGGCGCCCTTGAGACCGAAAGAGGTCGCGGTAAGAGACGGACCGTGGCGTAGGGGCGGGGTGCCGTCACGCCGCGCTGGACGGTAAGAGCCACGATAGAGGGCCACAACGGTTCCCGAGGGAGGCCGTTGGACTCAGCTGGCCACGGGTGGAGAGGGAGGTGGGACCGGCTGGTCCCGTGACAGCAACATCGTCTGACCTTAATGGTCAGCTATTACCCAAAGAAACCGGGAGTTTGAACCCTCGACCTGTGCAAAAAAGGCGGACTCCAGTGGGTCCCTCGTTTGGTTCGATGGGGGTGGCGGACTTCCCCCCTTCCGCGTCCGCTCAGCACGTGGGCACCCTCAACTGGCCTGCTCAAGCCGCCCGCGCCGGGCCGGGCCGCACGCGCTGGGTCGGACCACCGCGCCGGGCAGGGCCACACCGGCTGGGCGGGGGCCAGCCGGCCGAGCAGGGCTGTAGCCAAAGAGGCAGGACCTGAACCCGGGACGGGTCTTCCCGGTTCGGGCCGACCTAGGGGATATTGGGTCGGGTCGGCCCGGGCCCTAACCCCCTGTTTTCAGACAGATTTGTTCAAACGCACATAACATGGGCTACAGATCTCTGATCGACACACCATCATCTGTGTAGTGATCCTTGGATCATGATGGTAATTTCAGTATATTACAATCATGGTTTTTGAGAATTTGGGTATGGCTAGGTTGGTTCGAACACGAAACCAACCAGGCCTTCGGAGTGGAAACACATATAACTAGAGCTCCGGATGTCTGATTGACGTGCCATCAACATAGTTGGATTCCGATTAGTGAGATATTTCTTTGGGCTTTCTCTGGTCGATGTTTGGACATAGTTGGAGTATGGATGGTTTGGTTTTGATTTAAAAAACAACCGTGCCTCAGAGATGAAAAATCAAGTTACTCTCAGACCAGGCGTCCAATTGATGCACCATCTGTCACATTGAGTTCCTTTTGATGTGATTGAACAATGGGATACATAAAATCTATAATTCTTATAAATTGATGTATCGACCCCCTTGGCTCATGGAGCAGACCCTCCCGGAATCGAGCATGCTGTGTGCGGGAACCCTAATGTTGGATGTGACTACGATGATGACGATGATAGTACTAGTATCCTACGTGGGTTCGGAAGTGACAATGACCGTATTTAAATATTTTGTGGGTTCGATGAAGATGACTATTGTTCATGTATCCTGTGTGGGTCTGACAGTACGTGACTACTATTCTTTTATCCTAGGTGGGTCTGGCTGTATTTGACTCTGTACTTATAACCTATGTGGGTCTGGAAGAGTAGCTGATCTTGTATCATTTGTGGTCCAACAACATTGGTAGTCTTGTATCCTATGTGGGTCCTACAGCTTAGATGATTCAGTGGCCACATCTGATCATCTCTATCATCATATGAATAAGTATACCTGTGTGAGATGAGTGTTGACATTCAATCATTATCTTCGATATGATTGTTTTTCTATCCTGTGTGGATTGGGTTGTGTTATCCTATGTGGAATGAATTGTACTATCCTGTGTGGACTATATCGAACACGGGCTCTGATATTGGAGCCGAACTGGAATTGATGACTTCGGTAAATGTATGGGCATATACCTAAGTAGAGCTGTTTGATACTTCATGATGGTAATCATTGCTTTGTGGTTTATCCTTGGTGGATTCTGGGAGACCTTCAGGGGTCTTGGGGTACCTACTGAGTAGCGTATACTCACCCCTACAACGGCAATACCTACACTATATTGTGTTGGATGCAGTCAATGGACAACTCTGACCGAGGTAGGAGCTCGTGGAGTTGGACGGTACCTGGAGGTGGATCACTGGACGGGACGTACATGGAGTAGATGACTAGAGCCGAGGAGCAGAGGAGAGATTTTGTACCCACCATTCATGTGGGATTTCCAGAGGACGTCTTGGTGATGCTGCTTTACTTTTCTGCCATTGGACACTCTTTTTAGATGTACTTTACTTTTAGTTGGGTTTGTATTCGGGCCCATTTTCATTCCATACCTCACTTTTGTATTCAGTTTACTTAGTTTTTACTCATCATGCATACTCTGTGGTGTTTTTTTATTATATAAAGTCATTTCCTTCCCCAATTTTTGCGATTTATGACTTTGGTGCTAGTCACCAGCCCCTGGCCTATGGAAGGCATGCTTGGGGTAGTCACGGAATAGGACACGAGGACAGGTTGTGACAAGAGTGTTTTTCAAGAGGACATTTTCCATGACTGCCTCATCATGAGAGGGGAATCACAATTATTCCTTGTGAAGCATAATAGTGGTGTGGGATTCCCAGATTTCAGGGCAGAAGACTTTTCGTTCAGCCGCGATTAGTTCCCAACACTTCACATCTCTTTTCTTCAAAGTTTTAAAATATCAGAATTATACCAAGGGATAGGTGCTTGTTTTTTTTTGTGGTGGTTGTGGTCATCTGTAGTGTGTGTGCTTTACCTTTTAGAGCAATAATCGTGCACCATGTGCTATACTCCAGGTTCATCAGTTGGGGTAAATCCAGCTGAGGCAGTATTAGCAGGTTGAAGTAGCATTAGATCATCATAGGGTAGTTGGGGCAGGTAGAGGAAAACCCCATGACGCTCCATATCCTATGATAGAAGAGCATATCTATGGTGGCGGTCATCATTAAGGTCACTGAGGACTTAGACGAGGTCATGGTCTACTTCTTGATCTAGCGTTGCCAGCTCTAGGCGTGCCAGACTTCGTTCGAGGTACCGTTTTCATGTTTTATACCATGGTATAAACATTGTTTGATTCAGGAGAGACACACTCCTTCATATAACCTACCCTTATCCATGATTTGGGCATGATTTAGAGAGGCTTTTATTTCCCTTTGTGTTGACTACGCTAGTTGGAGGTCGAACTGACTTGTATGATGTATGTAGAGACTGCGAGGTAGTGTTGGGGAAATATGGCTCTCGGGGATATTTGGAATGTTTACGAATAAAAACATATGATGTCATCCATTGAATGAATGTGTTGTATTCGATTCAAGCTATCGTGGAATTATTCATAAGGAAAGTATTTTTCTTTGGGGCAGATAGAGAGCCAGTTTTGTTTGATGGTGAGCGATATCTTCGGATGGTCATAAGCGTGTTCCGTTCTTATCATCCATTATGTATGAGATGATGTTGATATCAATAGAGTTTCAGCAGTTGGTGTTTCATAGGGTCGTAGAAGAGTACGTTGATGTCTATATAAAAGAGGTTGTAGCATTACCCCCTCGACGAGAGATCGAGTTTGGGATCGAGCTACAACATAGAGAATCTCTAATCATTATGTATCAGTATATTATGACCCCTTCTGAGTTACGACAGCTACATATATTTCTTGAGGGTCTGTTATAGTGTGGTTTCGTTCATCCAAGAGTGTCACCGTGGGGTGCTCCAATTTGGTTCATGAAGAAGTCTGAGGGTGGTTTGTGGTTGTGTGTCTCTTATCGTCAATTAAGAAAAGTGACAATAAGGAATCAATATCTAATTCTGCAAATTGATGATATGATCGATAAACAAAAGGGTGAAATCTGGTTCTCAAATATCAAATTGTGGTCATGATATGATCGAATACGTTTGAAGGATGAGGATATCCCAAAGACTACACACCATAGTCGTCATTTTCATTATGAGTTTGTTGTAATGTCATTTTGCATGACGAATTCTCTAGTCGTATTAAGGGGATTGATGAATGTCATTTTCCATGAGTTCATGTACATGTTAGTGCTGGTTTTCATCGAGGACATCCTAGTGTACTCCACATCAGAGGAGGAGCATGCAGAGCATCTACAAGACATTTTGAGAGTACATCTTCAACATCTTCTATTTGGGATGTTTTAGAAGTGTGTGTTTTGGGATTGATAAGTCCGTTTAAAGGGGAATGTTGTGTACCATCATGGAGTAAATGGGGATAAATTTATGATATAAGCAGTTGTGTCTTGGGAATCCTCCAATATAGTGTCAGAGGTGCGAAGTTTCCTTGGTCTCGCAGGCTACTACAGGAGGTTCGTATCAAATTTATCACGATTTGCGACTCCTATGACAACATTGACCTGGAAGGATTAGGAATTCACATAGACTGATTAGTGTCAGGTATCATTTGAGTATCTAAAGTAGAAGTAAGTAAGTGCTATAATTCTATGTCTTCCAGTTGAGGGAGTTTAGTTTGATAATTTATGAGACACTTCAAATATGGGGTTAGGATGTGTTCTCATGTAGCATAGGTGAGTTGTTTCTTATGGGTCTCAGTAGAGGAATCCCCATGAACGTAACTATGACACCCATGATCTTGAGTTGGCATTCGTGGTGTTTTCTCTAATGTTGTGGAGACATTACCTAATTTGTGAGCGCTTTGTGGTTTTCATTGATTATAAGAGATTGAGGTATGTTTTATCCCATCGTGACTTGATCTTATGACATCATTGATAGATGGAGTTCTTACAGGAATATAAGTTCCAGATATCATATACACCTAGAAAGGGGAATGTTTTAGCTGATGTGTTGTGTCGAAATTCATGTATTGATGTTGTGTGTGAATAAGGTGATTCCAATAGAGTAATGGATGAGCTATAAGCCTTACATCTTGATACGGGAGATGTATGGGGTATAGGATGTCTTTCACATATGATGGTATAGTCTTACCTGATGAAAATGGTGGAAGAGTCCCACTTGGGGGATCATGAGGGGGAGGTCTGGAGAGATCGGTTTGTTTATGGTGAGACCCCTGATTGTTGGACTGTGGATGAAAAATCCTAGTGTTGTATCATGGAAGGATTTTTTTCCCTTGAGGACGCGCGGGATAGTTCAAATAGAGTCTTATGGTTCTCCTTTAACGGTGCATCCTTGCATAAGAGAGATGAATCGATCCTTGAGGAGTCAGTTTTGGTGGCCTGGGATGAAGCATGGGGTTTTAGAGTTTGTGTCTTGATGTTTGGTCTTCTAGAATGTGAAGGCCGAACACCGTGTCCTAGGTAGTCTACTACTACCATTATATATTCCTCAGTAGAAGTGGGAGGACATCTCATTGGAAATTTTTACTGTTTTACCTTGTGATCTCGGAGGACATGATGATATATGGGTTGTAGAGGATCGTTTAAAAAAATCAGCCCACATAATAGCGATCAAGGAGTCGAGCTTAGAGGATGTTTTGTTGAGGCAATATCTAGAGGAGGTGGTGAGACTTAATGGAGCCCCTAGGATGATCATTTTTTATCGAGATACTCATTTTACCTCTATAGGGTTGAGAGGACTCCAACTTGATTTTGGTTCTAAACTAAACCTTTGCACTATATTTCATCCACAAATGGATGGTCTGGCAGAGCTAACCATCCAAACACTTGAATACATGTTACACTCTTGCGTTATTGACTTTATAGGTTCATGGATGAGACAAATACCCCTATAAGAGTTCACTTAAAATATTGTTTTACTCTCCACCATCGACATGTCACCGTTTGAAGCCTCATATTGACAGCCTTGATATTCTTCGTTGTACTGGACTGTGGTCAGAGAGTCAAAATTCTTTTGAGGAGCAACCTGTTGAGATCCAAGAATGTAAAGAGAAGGTGTTGTATGGTTTTTCTATTCCCATGGTTCCTTTCTTGTGGTGACACTATAATGACCAATACTTTACATACACTGTTAGTAAATTAAAATTGATGTACACTTATTACAACATATAACAAAACCAAGAAACGACCGTATAGGTATAGTGACTTTAGAAACATGGAAACATAAACAACTGGTTCATAAAGCGTCTACATTGTCTCCCATTTATTTCATCATATATATAATCCCTTTTGGAATATCTTACTTGATAACCTTCTTCCTGACCTGGGGAAATAAAACATACAAAAGGGTGAGCACAAATGCTCAATAAGGGTAAACAAAATATATATATCAATCACATCACATTCATAATAACATAACATTTTGGAAATCATACCCTGAAAAAGAGATCATAATTTCATAACATGGGATAAATCATGGTAGTGAAATTTAATCACAATATTCATCACATAAAACATGAAGCTTTGTGGTAGAAAAGCATAATCATAGAGAAACATTTCATATTAGTCAAGACTCATTGCCATGACTATCTTAGTGGACAAAGTCCCTTTCTGAACCGAGGTCATTCCTCGTTTCAGTCATGTTTCACTGAACAGGTTTAACCTGCCGTTCCAGCCATGTCTATCTCATGAGATATAAAATCATCAACCAATGCATTGGAGGGAGATATAGGTCCCACTCATCTCATATTGATACCATTCTTATGTGTGAAACAAAATCATAAAATCATACATCATTGCGTAACCCATGTAATAAAAATGGGATTCTTAAACATCGTGACTTCATAACACAATTCATATAAGATAAAGGAATTCATAAAAATAATTCCATCACAACATAATAAAATCAATGTAAAAATATGGATATAAACAGAACATTTTATTATCTTAGATGGAAAATAATTTTGATAAAACACTTGAACTCCATTCTTGAGGAAAATATCCTGTATACTTCAAAAACATTTTTCCTTTCATAACATGTCATAAAATTTTAATCTAAATGAAGTTGATTAAAAATAAACGTGAAAACATGTAAATGAAGCTTCTCAGAAATAATGTTTTAAAAATCCATTCATGCCGTATAATTTTAAAAAAACATTCTTCTCATACTTTTGTCAGAAAAGTCAAAATGTACCTCGTATGAAAAACTACAAAAGATTCCTTTCATATCTTTTACTAAAAACTCACCGAAGGGTAAAATTGGATTTAAACAATTTTAGGTGGATGGAAATATTATTACATAATGAGGAAAAATGGATGTGTATGATAACATACACCCAATAAATTCCAATGTATATACAATCTCGGATAAAAATGAGACTGTGATATTTCCCTAATTCGGGTGTTTATTACTTTTTGTTCTTCTGCATATTTTGTCGAATAAATTATTATTATTATTTTTATTTTATAGATAACTCATTTAAATAATGGTATTACTGTAATATATATTTTATTTATTCACTCAATTAATTTATGTAATCATTATGAAATGAAAATCATGTAGAACGAGTAACATCACATCGTGGAGACGGTATTCCGTATGTATGCACGAGCGATGATATCATTCCCATGATCGTAGAATTGTATTGGAGTGTATGTATACTATTCTAGAATAAATATCACTTTTAAATAATCCTATATATTAATTCATTACACCATTATACCTATCCATGTGAGGTGGTGGTTTAAAATAGACTAAACCACGGCGTGGAGATGGTATTCTGTACGTACGAACACGCGGTGATTTCATTTTCCGTAGGATGGATAGATGGTGAAAGAGGGTTGTTTCATAATTATAATAAAATTTCAGTATATTAGTGATACTGATGTTATTACTTCATAATGAAAAATCTAAAGAAGAATAAGTGGAAGAAGAAATAAATTTGAATGAATCGGTAATAGACATTACCTCTTCTTTGAAGCGCCTCTTTGAGACATCCTTTTATGGCACTAAAATTGGTATTTGAAGAAGACCAGGACCTCTAGGATGTTTCTAGGGAAGTGGAGAGAAGAAATTTTCAAGCGTTGTCTGAGCATGAAGGATCAATGTGGTGTGAGGAAAAGAGGGAGGAGGTTCCATTTTATAAGGGAGGAGAGGGGCATCTTTGGAAAAACAAAAAATTTTATTTTATTATAAATCCATATTCGGTTTTAAATAGATCCAAATTGATTTATTTAGAATATAAGGTGCGTACGGGTCTAAATAATCTCATAAAATAGAATTTATACAAGTTTATGTTTATTTTAACCTTATCATTTAGATTTAACTTTAAGTTAGATAATTTTACATTTACCTTGTCTTTTTGTTTTCTTACACTATAAGGTTAATAAACATATGATAACAAGACAAACGAACCCAAAGTTGTATATTATTAATATATATAACCTTATATAAGTAATTAGGCAGATAATTAGATTTTTAGGACTAATATAACAATTAATAATATAATATTTGTTTTAAAAACGATTTTATTTAAATTTTGACACTATTTGGTAATTGATTTGTTTGAAAATAATAAAAGAACTATTAGTTCGAAAAAATTGAATTAGATCAATAATAACTTGTCATATTAACATTGAAAATTAATTTATTTCATAAAAATCCTCAAGTTAAATTTATTTGGGTATTTATAACATCAATTATGTCAATATTTCATTAATAAGATAATTACTACATCATCATTATGTCATAAATAAATTAAATTATTTAATGTCTAAAAATTAAAAATAAAATACCATTATGTAGTAAATATTTTTATCTTTCTAATGAATATTTTTAGTCTAATTTATCTTATGTATGACTCTATATTAAAAATGGTTTAGTTATAAAACATTGATTTGAACTATTTTAACCCTTCTTTAAATAAATTAATAATAAATGCCCTAATATAATCCAAGTGGGACTAAATGGTCATATTTTATTCATAAGGTTGTTTTTGGTCGAATTACGCATATCAAATAGAATTAGAACATGTGTTTGGGTAATAATAATAACATTTTTTCTATTAATTACCCTATTTATTTTTAAACATGGTAAAAAAAGTAAAAGTTACTATTCACCAAAAATTATTTTCATCTCATTTAACAACATTTTACATACGAACATCAACTATGTCTCTCGGATTTTTGAAATTCCATTCACAAAAGTGGAAAAATTTTGGTTTATGTAAATTTTCAAATTCTCCTAGGAGGTGGGTAAAAGACGGTGAAATGTTCAATAAAATTTATTATATATATAATTATTATAAAATGACTCCAATTAATTGAATTGAACTTATATAGGTATTATATATCAATTTTATATAAAATAAATTTAAATAAAATAAATAATTATTTAAATAAAAATTCGGTTTTAAATTGTAACCCAGTGTTTTCACTATTCATCAAAAATTGAAAGTTTTCAGAAAAATACCGAAATTTCACCCTAGGATAATTTTGATATTCTGAATCCAAAAATGAAGTCCATTTTGAAAAATAAAATTTACAAAATTTCCAAAAGTGGTTATTAATATTCATAATGGCTAGTTTGAATAATATCTTAATAGCATATCATTTTTTAGTGAAACATGGTATTGCGTACGACGCAAGCTATCAAGGATGTTCGCGATTGCATGTAAATCAAGACAATCTAGTGTTGTGTGTAGTTCAATATTCTTTTAATTATTTATATAAAAAAATATTTCTTATAAAATTCTCAAGTGTTACATTTATACCCCCTTAAAATGAATTTATCCCTCGAAATTCATCACTTGTAACAAACAGATGAGGATACCTATCCCTCATCATATCCTCAAGATCCCATGTAGCTTTTTCTAATTGCTGGTTCCTCCATAAAAATTTCACCAAGAGAGTGGTTTTGTTCCTTATGATTTTTTCACTATGATCGAGAATATCTATCCGCTATTCTTCATAAGAATGATGTTGTTCCAGCGGTACAACTTCTGAGATGAGTACATGTGAAGGATCAGGTATGTACTTTATCAGGACAGATACAAGGAACGCATCGTGAACTTGAGAGAGATTCTATGGACGTGCTGATTGATAAGCAACCTTCCCAACACGATCCAGTATTTTGAAAGGATCGATATACCTAGTTCTTAGATTTCTGTTCTTTCCAAATCTCATTACTCTCTTCCAAGGATATATTCGCAAGAACACTTTATCACCATCTTCAAACTCTAAGCCTTTCTTCGGTTGTCCACATGAATTTTTTGTCGACTCTGAGCTTCTCTTATGTGTTGTTGAGTAGATCAGACATTTTCTGCCATCTCATCAACATAATCAGGTCCTAATAGATTTATTTCCCCAACGTCATCCCAGCATGTTGGAGTCCTTCATTTCATTCCATAGAGAGCTTCATAATGATCCATCTGAATACTGGAGTGAAAGCTATTGTTATAAAAAAATTCCACTAAAGGTAGGTGTTTATCCCAAACATGATTGAAATCCATAGAGAAAGCTCTCAACATATCTTCTAGAGTTTGTATTGTCCTCTCATACTGACCGTATGTCTGAGGATGATACGAAGTGCTGAAAATAAACTCTATATCCAGAGAATACTGAAGTGATGTTTTCTCATTTCCATTCCGGTATGGGTAATGGTTGTATAATCCCGTTAGACTTCTGTCTCTCAGCTTTAACTTGCTGACAAATCAAACATCGAGAGACATATTCAGCAACTTCTCTTTTCATGTCATCCCACCAGAAGTACTCTTTCAGATCCCTATACATCTTCGTGATTCCAGGATGAATAGATAATGAAGAACAATGAGCCTCATCCAGCATCTCCTTCTTTAATTTAGGGATGGGAGGAACACAAACCCGGTTCCTGAACATTATTATCCCATCACAATCAAGGATTAATTCAGGAACATTTCTCACCTTCTTTTGTAACTCTACATATTCTTTTTGTGCCTCTTTAATCTTAACATGTATAGATGGTTGATCATACAAGTGTGAAAGATATGATTTTCCCCTTCCATTATAATTACAAGATCCATCCTTTGTAAATCCATAAATATTTTATCTTTTGTGATCCTGATCATGGATAAGATAGCATGGTCTTGGTGACTTAATGCATCTCCCACCTTGTTTTCATTCCCTGGGTGGTAATGAATTGAGCAGTCATAATCCTTAATCAGCTCCAACCGTCTTCTTTGGCGCATATTCTGCTCCTTTTGTGTGAAAATATACTTTAAACTTTTATGATCAGTATAAATGTCACACCTTTCTCCATAATGACAATGCCTCCAAATATTTAATGAAATGATTACCCCAACTAACTCCAAATCAGGATTTGGGTAATTTTTTTCATGGATTTTCAACAGTCGTGAGGAATAAGCTATCACCATATCATTTTTCATAAGAACACACCCCAATCCCTTCTTGGATGGATCACTGTTGATCACAAACATTTCTCCAATACAAGCCAGTGTGAGAACACATGCACTAGATAACCTTTTTGCAACTCCTTGAAATTTTCTTCACATTCCTCTATCCAAACATACTTAACCCCTTTCCGAGTCAACATGGTGAGTGGATTAGATAATCGTGATAAATCTTTCACAAATTGTCGATAATATCCATCCAAACAAAGAAAAATTCGGATCTTCGTTACTGTTGTTGGTCTCGACCATATTTCAATAACCGTTGTATTTGCTTCATCCATAGATATGCACTATTTTGAGATAATTTTACCCAAAAATGAATCTTTTTAAACCCAAAATTCACAGTTGGTAAATTTAGCATAATGATTCTCCTTTCTCTAGGTCTTCAATATAATTCTCAAGTGATCTTCATGTTCGTCCTTTCCCTTTGAATATACAAGAATATCATCTATAAAGACTACCAAAAACTGATCAAGATAGTCTCTAAATACTCTATTCATCAGATCCATGATTATAGCATGGGCATTAGTAAGACCAAATGACATCACTATAAATTCATAGTGTCCATACCATTTACGGAATGTCTTCGTTGGTATATCCTCCCTTTTAACCCTCAATTGATGATACCATGAATGGAGATCAATCTTGGAAATGTATCGAGCTCTGCGTAGTTGGTCAAATAAGTGATCAATGCACGGGAGATGATATTTTTTCTTGATAGTGATGTTGTCAAGTTCTCGATAATCAATATCGAGTCTCATGGATCCATATTTCTTCTTAACAAATAGAACATGTGCTCCCCAAGGTGACGCACTAGGGAATATGAACGCCTTATCATAATTCTCTTGGTGTTGCTTCTTCAATTCAGGCAACTCAATTGGGGCCATTCTATAAGGTGTCTTTGAAATATGTAAAGCACCTGGTACAAGTTATATTGAAAACTCAACTTCACGATTTGGTGGAAGACCAGGTAATTCCTCCGAAAAGACATCATCAAATTCCTGTAATATGGGAATATTCATAATCGTGAGTTTCTCACCAACCTTTTGAGATAAATAACCGTCATCTAGTGGAATCAGGACCCATAAGATGGAAGAAATTTCCACTGGAAGGTTATGTTCATCCTTGCATCGATAGATGATCAAAGATTGATCAGGAATATGAAATGTGACTTCCCTTCATTGGCAATTGATATGAGATCCATATAGAAAATTACAATACATGCCATGAATCACATAAAATTCAACTATAGGAAGGATCACAAGATTTGTAGGAAGCACTTTCCCACAAACTTCCATCGGAGAAGAATTATAAACTTTTGATGTGACATTTGTGACATTAGGGGTTGTCACAGCTAACTCAACATCTAATTTTTTTGGTAATACAGTGATACCCATAGAAACTTTTTTATAAATAAAGGAGTGGGTGGATCCAGAATCAAATAAAACAGTTGCTACTTTAGAGTGGATGGTAAGTGTACCTTTCACCACTTCATTGTCGTACTCCACATCACTGAAAGAAATTGCATTTGACTTTCCTTTGTCTTTAGCCTTAAAAGTCTATTGACGTCGATCATCATCAACAACCCCTTGATTAGGGCATTTATTGGCATAATTCAACATCTCGTTGCCCTTGAAACATTAAAGTGTAGGAGGTGAACTCTGTGTATCCTTTTTATTGTTAGCATCACTAGAAATATTCTTCCCATCATTACGGCATTCAAATGCCAGATGACCTTCCTTTACACATTTGAAACATTTACTTGTCCCTTTAAGAAAACTCCCTCCATGTTTCTTTCCACACTTTGAGCATAAGGGAAAACTCATCTTGTTTTTAGTGAGCTCTTTAGATTTTCCTTTGAATTCCATTTTCCTCTTACTATCAAACCCATATGACTGATGGGTTACTCCAATCTCCATCTCATAATTGAGAGCACATCGAACGATTTCCTCGTATCTATTGAAGTCCCTTATGTCTAATTCCATTTGATGACTTTGTTTTAAGACACTAAATAATCGTTCGATATTACTCTCAGGTTGGATAATAAAACAGAAGCATACCTTGCATGTCTTGTAAAATTTTCTTCATTGGTACCAACAGATTCATCATACTTTTGCTTCAGTTCAAAAAACTCTTTCTTCATCTTTGATCGAAGAATACGATGGATGTACTTATTGAAAAATATGTTCTTGAACTCTTCCCATTCTATGGACTCAATTTCATCCCTTTGCCTCGTATTCTTGATATGATTCCACCATTGATTAGAATCACCTTCCAAAAGATACACTACTATGATGACATTATCATTTTCAGAACATTGAAGAACTGAAAATATCTTTTCAGTGGTACTGATCCATTGTTCAGGAAAAAATGGATCAGAAGACCCAGTAAATGAAGTTGGATGCTACCCCTTGAATGATTTAACAGAATATTGCTCCATCCTTTGCTCGTTTGGATGTCCTTCATGATTCAGAGCATGAGAAAGTTGTGTGAGAAAGGGTAAAATATTTTTCATTCCAACTCCCATGACTTTTGGTAGCTCAGGGGGACAATTATTGCATTTCTCGTCACATTCTGCATTAACATGGTTCCTTTGGGTTCCATTTATTGACTAAATCCATGAATAATAGTGTGAGAAACACTAATTATAATAGGAAAACCACATAATCATGAATAAAATTTCTCACTTAAGGTCTTATCATTGTTTGTTTAGGTCCATTTCTAAATCACTAATATTGTGTTTTATGCTTAGACATATCCTTAGGTTTCTTACTAAGGCATTCACATCCTAGTTTCCAATGGCTGACTATACCTTTCCTCTGATACCAACTATAAAGACCCAAAATTACAGACATTGTTAGTAATTCCAAATTGAAGTATACATACTACAACATATAACAAAACCATGAAAGGATCGTATAGGTATAGTGTCTTTAGAAACTGGGATACATAAATAACTGGTTCAGAAAGCATCTACACTATCTCCCATTTATTTCATCATATCTATAGTCCCTTTTGGAATATCTTACATAATAACCTTCTTCCATACATGAGGAAAGAAAAAATCCAAAATGGTGAGCTGAAATTCTCAGTAAGGGTAAGGAAAATAAATATCAATCACATCATATTCATAAGAACATAACATTTTGGAAATCTTACCCTGCAAAAGAGATCATAATTTCATAACATGGGATAAATCATGGTAGTGAAATGAAATAAAAATAACCATCACATAAAACATGAATCTTTGTGGAAGACACATATAATCATAGATAATCATTTCTTATTAGTCAAGACTCATTTCCAAGACTATCTTAGTATACAATGGCCATTTCTGAACTGAGTTCATTCCTCATTTTAGTCCTATTTCACTGAACCAGTTTAACCTACCGTTCCATCCATGTCTATCTCATGAGATATAAAATCTTTACCCAATTCATTGGGGGGAGATATAGGTCCTACCCATCACATAATGATACCATTCTTATGTGTGCCACAAAATCATAAAATCATACATCATTGCATAACCCATGTAATAAAAATGGGATTCTTAAACATCGTGACTTCATAAAAAGAATCATATAAGATAAAGGAATTCATAAAAATAATACCATCACAACATAATCAAATCAATGTAATAATATGGATATAAACAGAACCCTATATTATCTTAGATGGAAAATAATTTTGATAAAACACTTGAACTCCATTCTTGAGGAAAATATCCTTTCAACATCAAAAACATTTTTCCTTTCATAACATGTCATACAATTTTAATCTAAAAGAGGATAATTAAAAATAAACTTGAAAACATGTAAAGTAATCTTCTTTTAAATAATGTTTTAAAATTCCATTCATGCCGTATAAGTTAAAAAAACATTCTTCTCATACTTTTTTCAGAAATGTAAAAAAGTACCTCGTATGAAAAACGGCAAAAGATTCCTTCATTATCTTTTACTAAAAACTCCCCAAAGGGTAAAATTGGATTTAATCAAATTTTTGTGGATGGAAATAATATTAAATATTTAGGAAACATGGATGTGGATGATAAAATACACCCCAGTAAATTTCAATGTATAAACAATATCGTATAAAAATTAGATTGTGATATTTATCTTACCATAGGTCCTATTTGCTTTGTAAGTGTCTGAACCTCTTGTATAATGATTTAAATAATGTTATTTAATTATTATAGAATCATAAATATTTATAATATATCATATATGGTCATATTCTTAGATTATTATTAGTAATATTTCATTGCTACTTGTTATTCGGGTCTTTATTACTTTTTGTTCTTATGCATGTTTTGTCGAATAAATTCTTATTCATATTTTTAGGTTATAGATAAATCATTTAAAGAATGGTATTAGTGTAATATATATCATATTTATTCACTAAATTCATTTATGTAATCATTATTCAATGAAAATCATGTAGAAAGAGTCGCATCACATCGTGGAGACGGTATTCCGTACGTACGCACGAGTGATGGTATTGTTCCAATGATCGTAGAATTTTATTGGAGTGTATTTATACTATATTAGAATCAATATAAATTTACAATAATCATATATATTCCTTATTTACACCATTATACCAATCCAAGTAAGTTGGTGGTGGAAAATAGATTACACCACGTCGTGGAGACGGTATTCCGTACGTACGCACGTGCAATGATATCGATTTCCGTAGGACGGATAGATGATGAAATAGGGTTGTTTCATATATATAATTACATATAAGTATATGAGTGATACTGATTTTATTACTTCATAATGAAACAACTAAAGAAGAATATGTGGAAGAAAAAATATTGTTGAAAGAATCAGTAACAGACATTATCTCTTATTTGAAGCGCCTCTTTGAGACATCCTTTTAGGGAACTAAAATTGGTCTTTAAAGAATAAAAAGACCTATAGGATGTTTATAGGGAAGTGGAGAGAAACAATTGGCAGGTTTTGGACGAGATTGAAGGCTCAATGTGGTGTGAGGAAGAGAGGGAGGAGGTGCCCTTTTATAGGGGAGGAGAGGGGCACCTTTGGAAAAAAAATATTATTTTATTATAAAGCCATATTCGGTTTTAAATAGCTCCAAATTGATTTATTTAGAAGCTAAGGTGGGGATGGGTTGAAATATTCTCATAAAATATAATTTAGAAAAGATTGGGTTTCTATTTAAACCTTATCATTAAGATTTAACTTTAAGATAGATAATTTTACTTTTACCGTGTCTTTTTGTTTTCCTACACTATAAGGTTAATAAAATTATTATAACAAGACAAAGGAACACGAAGTTATTTATTATTAATATATATTAATTGATAGTGATATGAATAATATACCCCAATCATTAGAGAATAACACACAATAGACCAACAAGATTAAGGAAATGATTCCTAATTCCATGATAGATCTATAAGAAAACCAATTAGATCACATCAAAAAAAAATATCTATCATGAAAAACCATTATCAATTGTTCCTTTATAGAGAAGAAAATATGATCTATAATATCATTGAGGAACACCATGAAATTAGTAGATATCATATGAAATTTATTTCCAACACTCAAAGATTCATCTACATTAATCACCAAGTGGTTAATAAAGATAAATGACACCTAGATGATTATTCTTTATTGAGAGCCTATTAAAATAAGATAAATAAGGTAATTCAGGTATGTATTGTGTTATAAATTAAAAATTGAAATAATTTATATGTGTCACAAAATTTAGATCCATGTTTTAACTAACTATGTTCCAACTGTGAACCCCATTTTGAGATACTATTTGATATACTTGTTTTGACTACATAGTTTAATATGGAGTACGCTTAATGTGAACAACTCAACTTCCTATATATACACTTCTTGAGGGATGAGATTCATGGTTAGTTCTAACCATGTGCCTAACATTACATTAACCTATGTGATAAAAACATAAGTCACATTGTTACCTCTATAGATTGGTGTGGATATCTCTAATATTGAACCACATATGCACATGAATATAAACATCTTAAATCACATGATTTCCCCAACAAAAATTGGGTAAAATCTAAATAAAATGTTATCAATATATTGTAAGGTATCTACAATATGTTGGGTTTCGGGATGTTATACTTCTCCCCAGCAGTAAAATGTTCAAAACCCAAAAATATTGTAATGTGGAGTCCATATAAAATAGGTGAGGCCACCAATCTCTCATAATCTAATCATTATCTCAAGTCTCATGAAAATAAAAACCATAATAGTATTGAACATGTTCTAAAGGAATTGAATCCCCATAAATAATCCTGGTCTTATTGTATACATTCTAAACTTGTCACTTAGTCGTGGGCTTGTGACATTCCACATCGATGTCATCCTAACTCAAAATATCAGATGGTTCAGAATTATGAATGTTGTGTTTCATGAGTTCTTTGATATGACTTTGGTGGTTTTCTTGGATGATATCATTGTGTAATCCTTGTCTGTTGTGGAGCACGCAGATCATCTGCATGCCATTTTCAGAGTTCTTCCTCAACATCAGATGTTTGGGAAGTTGTTTATGTGGTAGTTTTGGAATTCAGAAGCCCATTTATTGGGGTATATTTTATCTCGATAGAGAGTATTTGTGGATCCATCGATGAATGAATAATTTTATCTTTGGAATCCTCCATGATATTGACATAGGTGTGAATATTCCATGGACTTTTATGCTATTGTAGGAGGATTACATCCAATTATTTTGGGTTGGGACTCCCCTGACAGCTTTTTCCAAGAAGGATTAGGTGCTCATGTGGACTGATTGGTGTCAAGACGATTTCTAGAATCTAAAGGTGAATTTTATCAGTGCTCCAGTTCATTTTCTTCTAGTGGAGGGATTTGAATTTGATGTTTTATGTGATTCTAGGAATCTCAGTTAGGTAGTGTTTTGATGAAGAAGAAATTATTCATTTCTTATTAGTCACTATAGTTTCCTCCCCATGCATGTAACTATGTCACCAATGATCTTGATTTATTTTCCATTGTGTTTTCTCTACGTTGGGGAGAAATTACCTCATTATAAATTAAATTGTGTTTTTTAATGATCAAAAGAGCCCGTGGTATGTTTTCTCCAACCCTAACAATTAATTGTGGAAGTGTCGATTGATGAAATCTTTTATGTGTTTGGAAATTCTTATTTATTTTTCCTTATTCTGTTTAGATTATTTATTTTGATATTTACACCGGTTTACTCTAAAAAAGATAATATAGTCTACCCACAAGATTTATTAGGCATTTGATTAATTTGAGTTTCCTCTAGAATACGGAGAGGCAAGACCGAGGTCAAGTGGTGACCATAACAGAGCACTTATTAGGGGATTCCGGGTTGGGGACGTTGGATTGTGCCTATACATTATAACACCATTTTCAATTTATCTTTTTCTATATATTCATACAAAATAAAATTTAATAATTCAAAATTAAAGCATTAATAAAACTCAGAGTATTTAAATTTACAATCCAAAACCGTGTAATTGGAATAATACAATAAACTCTTTTCTCATCTAACAATAAACAATTTCCTAGTATTCAGTAATTGGGTAATTTTTGTGGGTTTATATAACCTCTAAATAAGATTTTAGTTTATTTATACTACCAATATATTTATCATGCTTATATGATCTCCACAATTATTATAATTCCATCAATTAGGTTTCCATTATAGCTATATTGTTAAGTAAGTTGATGAAAATATAAGAGAAACATATTCATTCATATAAATAAAATAACAATGCAGATTTAAATTTTAAAAAATTTCATACCCATATCCCATCTCATATATTTTCTATTATATTATTATCGATATGTATCCATAATATTGGTTTAATTAGAATGATGAAACTATACTTGGATAAAATTTTATAAAACTAATATTTTTTAAACAATTTTTACTAATAAATTTGATACCTTCATTGAAATAAACCATGATTTGTGTATGATGTTTACTTCATGAATATGATTATAACTATAGTTCATTTTACAATTTCCAGCTAAAAAATAATGAAATCGATTTGATACTAATTATAACTAAAATAGTATTATTGACATTAGATATAATGCACTAGTAATCATATATCTGGTCTTTTCAGATCATTTGACTATAATGGATCCATGTGTTATGTAATATTAATATACTATGATGTATAAAAATGCTCCAATCCATTCTCTAGGTCATCTGAAATTATGGAGGTAATGTTGTAATAAAATGACCATAAAAGCATGAATGTGTAAAAGAGGGAAATGGTGGTCACATAGAAGAACCCAAACATGCATAAAAGGGATGAACCGTCTTAATAAAATATTGAAAATGAATATGATAAGTTTAAATTATTAGAAATAATTGTGAAGGAATAATTTTGAATATCCCTTTTTCTACAAGTATGTTCATCGAGCAAAAAAATGTTGTCGATAATATATGCGAGGGTGGGTCTGAGTGTGAATGTGCATGATGGGTACTAAAAGAACTTATTCTATAAAAACTAGTCAATTGGTTATGCATCTCACTATAATTATATTCTAACAAGAGACAATCACTATTTATTAAAAGTGTTCATTAAATGTATTTTCAAATGAATATATAAATGATATTTAATTCGTTGATATATACTACAGTTACTCTACTAACTAAGGTAATCAAAGGAGGAAGTCCCGTCTCTTTCATCTATTGTTCATTATCACGATTTATATGTATTCATTTTTAATCAATATAGATTATATTACAACTAGTAATAAAATGTACCATTTTTATTTATAATAAAAATATTAATAAGAAAGGAATATGACGAAATTCAATTAAAATAGAATAATAAAGAAGATATAATTATAAATATATACAATAAATAATAACTGACATACTATAATCAAAGCATACAAATGGAAAAGTAAAACATGGAATAATAGATTACATAAAATAATTTGTGGATTCAAATTATTTTTATAGTGTACAAAAAATTGATTTTATCATTTACATGTAAAATAATTTCATATATGAAATTGAATTTAAAAAGTTTATATGTAACTAAAAATGGTTTCAAATAAGGAAAATTTACTCATATTTACATATATCAAAATTAGGTCTTATTATGTACATTATTATTTGAATTTGTAGCTAAATACCTGAATTAATATGATTTTCATTTAAAATTTACATGTTATTTTATATTTGGATTGTCAGTTTATACTAGGGTTTTAATTTTTTTAACCATTATATGAAAATATACATAGAGATGATTTTTGTCTGATCATGGACCCTCCCATATATGAAGGGACTAGTGGCACTCATAGAAGAGTTATGATATAATATCACATTGATACTTTGTAGGTTTTATTCTATAATATTTAATAGTAATTCTTAGGTTTAATTCTAAAATTAAGTGTTAGGCTCGAAATCCACTATTTATATATACAATTTGGAGTTGTGAAACTATCAACTAAATCGTTACAAATATCAGAATATATGACATGGTATTACTTCAATAAATACATAGAAATCCTATTTCATAACTATTTCACATAAAATACATGTTTCAACACCTATTATAAAATATATGGCTCATCAGTATCCATGAACATGGTCATATCAACAACACTAAATCCATCATCAATAAAAAATGTTTCATGTTTCATCATTGAATAAAACAACTTTATTTTCATCCTAGAAACATGACAATTGGAGTAATAATAAAATATTAGTATTTTTTAAAACAGTCATTTATAGAAAAATTTTAATATTCCATCCATGTTTTCAATACTATAGGTATATAATTTGTTATTATAGTTTTTATGATTAAAATATATTGTGTTCTCATAATCATGTATTGATCAGTTATTAAAAATTTATACCCATTGATGAAAAATTATTTTCCATCCTGAACAAATTATTTGGGACCAAAATATAATTCTATAAATACAATAGAGACTGATTGAATATATATTATCAATACATTAAATTTAAAAGATTTTTAGAATAATATTATTATTTTTTTCATAACATTAATTTATTGTGAATACCTATAATTCAAATAAAACATGAAACTATTTATAAGGAATATTCATTCACATTATCTCTAGTGACAATCAATGAATTCTACATATAAATTATTATGCTACCTATATAAAAAAGTTAATAATATTTTATGATATTTATGAAAGTGGCTAGTATGATATAATGAATATATTTTTAAATTAGTTACTTGATCTAGTTATTGAAAAAATAACATAAAATAAAATTTTGCAATGTTCCATATCATGGTATACAAGGTTCAATGTACCCAATATATATGATCAAATAATTTCCCATGTAAGGGGATGTGATGTAAAATTGGGTTTAACTTTCAGATAATTAATTAATTTATTTATCATTTTTGGGTTACATATCATTTACAAACCACCAAAATACACTAATCGTAAATTTTTACATTCCTCAAACATGTAAAAATTCAAAATGGAACAAACATAATGATTTTTACACCATGCATATAACATAATGTTGAATTTTTTTTTGATGCATCCAATGAAAATAAATATGTCCCATTAGAATTATTTCAATAGGAATTTTTAATATTAAATTTTTTAATAAAATGAAAATGTATGAGTGATAATTTTCATTTTACTCACACAAAATTAACTCCAATTGTTCCAATATATTTTTTGAGAAATAAATAGATAATATTTTACCACAAAAATATCTTTAAAAATGGGAAAACATAATAACCACCACCCCTACATTACTATATAATAAATAATTGATTTATATAGGAATCAATAAAAAATGGAGGATATGATAGTCATGTGTTTTTTGGTATTTTAGTTTCAACTGTATAATATTGGAACAGTTTGATATATTTCATAAATATACATTAATATCCTTGATTGCATCATATAAATTGAGAAATTTATTTATATATCATTGTTTCATCACATAATAATCAAAATGAACTATTTATTTATTTTTACTGTTTGACATATGATGTTGTTCTAGTAAACAAACACAATCCAAAAAAAAAACAAATTGATAACATATATAAATTTTGGTCTTATAGTTAATATAAAAAATAATTGATATATTAATTTCAAATATTTTTTTCAGTGTACATTACATATAAAAGACAAATATCCATAATAAAAATCATATTTCATAGTTTTCCAATCATAATGAATTCAGATAACTTTTAGCAATGTTGAAAATTGTATATTATCCACTTCGGTGTATCACACATAAAAAATATTTCTTCCAATAAAGAATCATTTTTTAATACTTCAATAGTCCAGTATTGGATAATGTATTTTTTAAAATATTGAATATATACATTTATTTCCTATTTAGGATCAGAATTTCCAGATATGAATATAATAATGCGATATGGGTTTTGGTTGACCGACTCACCATGATATACCATTTCATCGATATTCGGGAAGATATTTTTCTTGAACAACAAGAAAAGTTATATGTTAAGGAAGTGGTGAGGTTGCACGGTGTTCCACTATCAATTGTCTCTGACAGTGATCCAATTTTAAAATCTAAATTCTAGAGGAGACTTTAACATTATATGAGTAGATAATTAAATTTCAACACAACCTATCTCCCCCAAACTGATGGCCAGCTTGAAATAATTATTCAGACTCTTGATGATATGCTTAGATCATGCTCTCTAGAATTTAAAGGAGGATTGGATCATTATCTCCCATTGGTTTATTTCTAATACAACAATATCTTCCACTCGTGTATTCAAATGGATTTATATGAATCTCTATATGGAAAGTGTTGAGAACTCAATCCTATTGGGATAAAGTTGGAGAAAGAATGCTACTTGGACGCGATCTTGATGAAGAGATGACAAAGAAGGTTCATGTTGTCCAGAAACAAATCAATGATGCTCAATGTTAGAAAAAGAGCTATGCAGATGATCATCGAAGGTACTTGGAGTTCAACGTTGGAGATAAATACTTCCTTCAAATATATCAATGGAAAAGAGTCATGTGATTCGGAGAGAAAGGGAAGTTAATCCCATGGTATATTGGCCCCTTTGAGATCCTTGACCGCATAAGAGCTGTGGATTATTGGATTTCACTTCCACTAAATATGGACCAAGTTCTTGATGTTTTTTCACATATCACTCTTGGGGAATTACATACCAGATCCCCCACATGTACTAAACTCAGAGGTGGTGCAGCTGGAAGATGATCTATCTGATGAGGAGTAGCCAGTAATGATTTATGTTTGGAGAGATAAGGTTCTACACAACATGAAAACCCATAATTTCAAAGTTTTGTGGAGGAACTATAAGTTTTAGGAAGCAACATGGGCATTGGAGGAAGAATTGAAGGAAATGTACCCACACCTCTTTTTGGATTAGTTTGTAAAATGAAATTTCGAGGGTGAAATTTCATAAGGGGAAAAGAATTTAACGACACAAAATTTTTATATAGAAATTACATTCTTATATTTATGTCCTAAAATCTCATGAATTCAAAACATAATGAACTACTCAGTGATAAGTGACCTTTAATATTAATTTTTTCAATTCTATGTTGGGAATTTCAGAAATCCGGCATACACGGTTTTGTCTAAGATGTTTATTGAATCCTGATAAAACTAAAATAATTTTTGTTAAATAGTTACCAAACCTAAGGAATAGTAACATACACTTCTGAATAGTGATATACCCTAATGATAAGTAACATCACCTATGGTGGTATAAAAATAATATTCAAGTTGGAAGTATGATAAACAAATATTTTAGAATGGGTTAATGAATGTTTTAGAAATGGTTTTGATAATAAATCATTTTTTTAATTAAATATTAAAATAGTCATATGTATATTTTTTTTTATGAAAAATGGACTTCATTTTTGTATTCTACACATCCAAAAAATTTTAGGGAAAATTTTTGGTATTTTTGTGAAATACGTGAAATTTTGATGTATAGTGAAATACGATAATTCACAACATAAGAAAAATACATTAATTATGATGTCATGATGATGTTATGATGATGTAAGCACAATTATTTTGGATTCACATGCTAATTTTACTATTATTTTTCAAGGAATCATCACTATTACTTATCTTGAGGGATATTAATAAACTATTGTATAAACAATTGTGAAAACCCTCTCCCCCTCACTATAAACACCCCCTCTCCTTTCCTCTTTTCCTCACACCTGTGAAGACTTTTTCCTAGCCAAAATTCTTCCCAAATACCCTCCCAATCTCCTTCCCCACGTCCAAGGCTTTCTGGTCTTTCTAAAAGACCAAAATCAAATCCCCTAAGAAGAGTCTCAAAGAGAAGAGACCAAACGGTAATAACCCCTTTTTTGTTTTAAAGTGTTTGGTTTTCATTTTCATTTTTTCATATACCATCATCACCGTTCTTTATCCAAAATGCATGAAATCTCAATAATATCATATATTTAGGATTCTAATCGTGTTTATGGAAAATTTAAAGCCTCATACTTCACATCCTCTTCCTCACATTCTAGAATTAAAACATTGTTTATGATGTGTCAAGTTACCGACATCATGGATAATGTGTTTTCAAATTATTTTGTCATTTTGATTCTGGTAATGAAACCATTAATGTTATGGTTGAACCAGATTATTATATATATTATATGTCTTATTTATGGTTCTGTAATCCTCATACACTCATGATATAAAACTATAATACAAAACAATTCAATTATGGGAAAATCGTTTAAATTAATTAAAGTGTTTATCATTAATGATTCATGTAAAGGTTAGCTTTAACTTTAATTAACCAAATGAATTTTGTAACAATGTAACCTATTGGATGTCCAATAATGTTATATAACATCAACTTGTGATAACCACTATCATATTACAATTTATTTGAACCGAAATACAATTGAACCGCTCATTAAAACAAATGAAATAAACAGACCCAAACAATGGAATTGAACCTTGTAATTAATAAAAATGGGTATAAATGAACATAAAAATTTTATACTGAATCATTTATTTTTATATAAGGTTCTTTAAATAATGATTAATAATCCTAATTTGACTATTCACATCACTAATATCAATTGGATAACACAAATGGACCTAAGGTAAGGCATCCATTCAATTTCACCCTTATTCAAGATTGTTCTCTATGTTAGGACATGTTGTGTGTAATTATTAATTTTTGGTTATGATTTTTCCACTCCACCATACTTCCATATTTATGTATATGTGATGAGAATTTCCTTTTTTCTCTCACATAGCCCCCTCAAGTACTCCTGATACCATGCTGATAATCTGTAAAGAATTCGACCCGAACCACTTTTATTCTTTCGGGTTGTCTTATCTACCTTTCTAACAAAATGATGTTATATTTTATTTTATTGTGCATACTATAAATGTTGTGTAAATTTTCCACATTTATCAATAAAGACACTTTCTTCACTCTCTTTCTGGAATATGCAAGCTTTTATGTGATTCTCTCCTCATTACTTCCCAATAAGTGAACCCATTTTAAGGGAACTTCCCGAATTCTTTCATATTATCAAGTGTACACTATCATATATTTTTAGTCTCCCATGTCATTATAAAATCAGTATTTATATTATTAAATACCTCATGGTTTAATTCTGGTTTTATATGAAAATATTATTTTTCTTTTCGTTTTAAGAGATATTTGATGTTTTCATAACCCGCACTAAAATGTATTGACTCAAAGATTCCAAAAAACTATTTCTACATGTTATCAAAACAGTTTGTTATCTCTTCTCGTGATTTATACCATTATTATGTCTATTTTTGATTTAATTCCTTTCATTCATGGACAATTTTATGTTATATACCTTTTTATTAAGCTTTATGACGTGATTATGGGCCCATTTCTTTACTTGGGTACTCTTATATTTATATATGATTGGTTATGTTAGATTATTTATGTGGAAAGAATATACATGAATAATATTAGATGTGTGAAACCAGATAGCGCTCCAATGCATTTGGTAAAGTTAATGACTCATTAGAATATTGTGTGAAAAGGGTCTGGGTGGTTAGCCTTGGCTTGTGCTACTATGGGAAATGAGATTGGCAGTTAGCCTTGTCTCTTTCTAAAGACATGTTTAAAGTTGCTTCCACCACTCTATGAATCTATGCTTATATAATCTCATTCTTATATGATCCCATGATTATTTTGTTTCATGTTTTTATGATATCGTTATTATATGTTATGATTATATATGATTCATGCTTCAAATATCATAATGTCAAGCCTTCTAACTCATGTGCTTAAATTTTATTCTTATGTTCTTTACCGTACCGGGATTTTTAGCTCATCCATTTTTTCATGTGTTCCCTAGGGTACCCTATGAAAATGTAAGGGCTCAAAGAAATTCAGGAGCTCATTATAAGTATTAAATAATGAAGTGTTTTAGCCCATGTTTTGTGATATATGTAACTAGTCATCCAAGACAATAGACTTAACGATCCTTGGCTTGTACTCTGATGATGGATTCTGTTTAAAATCATTAAATTTTATGTGTTATATTCCAGGGTTGCTAAAGAAGTTAGGGTTCCTATCCATCCATCCATGATGTTTGACTGCTAAATAACAAGATTTAGAACACCCAACCCTCTCTTGAAGATTCCCACACAGCGGTACTGACAAACAGCTACACCAAAACATAATGCATCATTAGAAAACTAATTACTATCAAGAACACAACAACCCAATGAAATATATAGTTAAAGAAAACTAGTTAAAATTCATTCTAACATAATCCTAAATGAACTAAATCACGAAAAAGTTAAATATGAAAGAATAGTTCATCACCAACACTGAATCTAGTTTTCCTCACTGATTTTTAAATGCCTCACCAATGACAATTATACCCATAATAGATCCATGAAACCTAATGTTGACATTTTTGAATGTGAATCTATATGCCAACACCATTTAATATATGAGAAGCAGTACACCTGTTCAAGGGTATAATCACCAAAGAGTTCCACAACTCTATCATTATCAAAGCACAAGAATGGAGAGTGATGCTAGATCTGAATAGAAAAGGAACAATCAACCACTGATTGTTACCTCTAAATCCTCCATCATAAAGTGAGGACATCCTAACCGAGGGAGTACCCAAATCCATAACTAATGTTAAATACCAATATCTAGAGTTATCAATGATGAAATGAACTGATATTCATCACTATAATTAGGCTCTCTAGATAATTTCCACTTGTAGTAGTCCATGAGGCCATGAATTCAATATGTATAAAGGGTAGTGACAATGATATACCATTACATTACCTATATCCTGATATATGTTAATAAAAAATTCATAATAGTTCAGATGAATCGGGTGAGTCTATAATCGGTAGTATTTCCCCCAATGACTTCCATATTTAGTATGCTATGAAAAAAACAATATCATAACTAATATAATGTTTTTACCTAATAAAATTATTTATATCAATCCAAAACATATTTCCAAAGAAGGAGTCAAATGAAAAAAAATCCATTTTTTATAATCATTTAAAATTCCCATAATCATGTCTCCATATCACCATTCATTCTAGGTTAATTTATTATCATTGTGATTTTTCTTTCGTTGATATAAAAAGTCATCACAAGGAAATAAATATAGAGTACTCGAATGACACATGACCTTACCGAAATTTTAGTTCTAATGAAAATGATCTCACTTCCAAATTTTATACGAAATCCATATGAAATATTTGAAGAAAAATCATTTAATCATTTAAAAAACCCATTTTTATAGATATAAAACCATAATGTTAAAATCCACATTTTAATACCATAATCCAAAAGAGATTTTTTTAAAACAAAACAAATTTTCCAACAATTCCCAAATCTAATACCAATCAGGATTTATTGTAAATATCACATATGTATGGAAGAAAATATCAATAAGACATTTAAATAAAATTAATATGTCATGATATAAATCAATTATAATTGAGAGAGAGTATACTGACCTCACAATAGTTGGTTTTATAAAATAATGATATAAAAATCCTCAAGATCACATCCAAACCGAAATTCCTCTAACTAGATCAAAAAGGGATTCATTATAAAACATTCATAACACATATACCTATCCCTACTGGAGTTGATATATGTTTTTCAGAACCATTGGTAACATCTAACTTTATTAAATAATCCATTATTGGGTGGAATATGATAATTATTCTTTATTTTAACTTAGTTAGGTTTCTGATAATCTCTTATGAAAATCCACAAATATTATAAGAGTTACGCATGCGTTCTTCATAAAAATAGTTTTTACTACCCATAGAGACAAACATTGTTGAATGAACCCTTAATATTCCTATTCAACGTTATTAACCACAAATTATGAAAACAATTAGATCAATATTATATGATAGAAGGTAAATTAAGCTATTCTAGATTTGGACATCAACCATGATCTCTACAACTCATTTGGGTAGAAACCCTATGAAATTGATGGGGATAAACATTAGGAAAATAATCTATAATAGCTGAAAATTATCTATTCCTAATCTCATATACAGATAAAACTGTATACCCAGCCAACTGAAAATATATTTTTCAATGAATTATTTCCAAAATTCATTCTCTATATTAATTTTATATCCCTATCTCCTTTATAGGGATGCTTTATTCCATCGAATTAATTGAAACTTACAAAATTGAAATTAATGTGGATGTAGCAATTGAAAACATAAAAGCAATTCATACCAAAAAAATGAGAAATAAAAATATTAATAAAAAAATCTAAATTCTACTCATCCACTAATACAGATTTTGAACATGCATTACAGATATATTCTTCTTGAACTTTTGGTATAAGATGAGGTTTTAGTTTTAGAAAAAAATTATCACATAAATAAAATCCCCATAATATAAAAAAACAATAAATAATATATGGGTGGGATGAGACAATATACAAAGCATTCATAAGTTTTGAATTCAAAATAATTATACCTCACATTATTATAGGACCAAATTTGAAATCCATGATATATTTCTCAGATCCTTTCAATTTATTATTCAATAAACCTTTCTATTTTTCACCTTATTGAGATTTCATTGATTTGTGAGTGATGGTGTTCCTAGAATCACCACAAATCTCTCAATTACGAGGATGATATTTTTTTGCTGCACTTATCTGATCAAAGATTATGATTCCTATGAAACATGATATGTGTCTCTACCACCCTATGTTGAAGCACTACGACAATAGTGCTAAATATATTGCATAATTGTTTTGTGGAGTAAATATAATTGTGGTGACATACAATCTATTTATATATAGTCAAAATAATTACATTGCAAACATCAGTGATTTTCTTACATTCAAGTTGAATGTTTTCAGATACCATAATTAGATTTTTACAGGACCTACTATTGTGAAAATTTGTTACCCTCTTTTATTTTCTCCCAAAATTATATTTTCCACCTGTTAAATATGGTAAAATATTGTCCCCCAATCAAATTTATCAAATATAACAATACATTATTGTCTCTATATTTAAAATATTTGTGTAATATATTATTAAAAGGGGAGAAATATTTGATAAAATATAAACCATCCAACCTAAATAATTTTTTTTCATTAATGGATTCCCATTTTGTAACATAGGGGGACAATTGAACTAAATTCATAAATTTATCACATACTCTACCACCGTGAGTATCTCTTTTATCATGATAAATAAGTCCTATTTTATAGAATTCTTAAATTTGTGAGGATAATATATATTTCTAAAAAGATCCTCAAAATAATCACATGAATTTCCTTAATCAAATTTATTCTAAACATAACAATGCAACTATATTAATAGAAGATCACCATGAATATATGTTTTTCAACATAGATTTCAAATCAATGGGTGTCCCAAGGAAATCAATTATTTGATAAATTCATTCAAGAAGATTTATTCTTTCTTTGGCTTGGTATCTATCCCAAATGATTTGTGGATTTCTATATTAGAAAATAACTAAATTTTCCACCTACTGAGGTTAATCCTATCATCATGCAATATAAAAATCATTTAAATCATAAAAAATTTAATGGACCAACTATTGGTTCATTTGTAGCTCAAGTGAAACGAATTTCACATCATCCTCCTTTGGTTGTTTCCTACCAATCTTACCTAGTTTCATTTACTAAAAAAAATCTATTTAATATCACTTATTAGGATTGAAACTATTATAAATTTAAATTTTCCATATCAATAAGTAATAAAATATATATTTCTTCCATAAAACTAACATCAATATTTAATCTCATTTATTGAAAATATTCCAACCATGATTTTAATTAAAAAAATTTCACTATTATAAAAAATAAATAGTTTTTGTAAATTTCCCTCAACAAAAAACTAAATATTAATAATTTATTAAAATTGGGATGTCTTAATAAAATTGTGTTTCATTTAAATCTCATTATCTAATCCCATAATTATGAAGCTAAAACTCCGCTAGAAGTTTCCAAAAAACAAACATGTTCCCAAAATACATTGTAATATAATATACAGAATAAAGGGATTAGTTGTTCATTTTTATTGATATTCATTTTAAATTTATGTAATTATAATCCATGATACCGTATAAGGAACTAGAAACCAATTATTTATACCCTCAGGATCCATACAAACATGAACCACTTCCATTTGATAAATAATGAAGATGGTGATACTATTTTTCCCAAATATATTGATGAAGTAAATGAAACTGATGCAGTTCACTAAACAATATACTTTGAATTAAATTGAATAATAATATTTGTATCATCTCACTCCTAATAATTGGCATGAGATGTGACAGGGGGCCTACTATGACATATGTGACATTCCCAAGACAGCAATTATAGATAATAATTTCCATGGAACTCAAAATTATTTTGGAAATGATTTCCAGTTCTAAATAATAAACAAAACATCTATATATGAAATAACCAAAACAAGAAACACATGATGCATAAGTAATAAATGAAACCAAAATATAGCCCTTCTAAAACCATATTATTGTACAATTATAATCCCAATTATATACACAAGAGGAACAAATTAGCCAAAAAAAAGTAATCGGAAAGTAAAAATAATCAGAAACACACAATATGATCCAATCATTAACCCCACATTCCATTACAATGTCAGTAAGAAAAATTTATAATTAAATTAGATACCTTTTCATTACCTATGTTCCAATATATTATATCTACTAATAAAATGTAGTGACAATATAGTGGGTGAGTATAAACTTGGTAGGTTTTCCCCCAACGTCATCCAAAATCACAACACTAGGACAAACACATGTTATCACTATTTATAATATATTTTTAAGAATCGTCATAATTATAATAATCCAAATAATTATTCTATACAATGAATTAAATGAATTATTAAACTATTTTATCAAAATAATTTAATATACCCATAACCATCTCTCCAAACACAAAAGGATTGAAATTGTGACAATTCCATACTCAAGAGTGGAGTCTCATCAATTTAATATATCATCAACGATAAACTATACCATTTCCCCAATGCCACTCGTCCATTCCATAGGGTCACCTCTAGTGAATATGATCTCACGCACACCATATATACACCATATTTGTAAATAAATTCCAGAAATGATTATTTATTTAAAAAATTTCCTCAAACCAACTACATTCATTAAAACAAATTAACAATTTGAAAATCCAAATTTTTAATTATAAACCAATGAATCATTCATAAATCCAATTGATTTTCCCATGATTTCAAAAACCAAAAAACAAAAAGGGATTACTACCAATAACAAAAAAAATTTAATCAAAATCTTAATAAAAATTATTAATTATAACTAATCATTTAAATTCAAAATCATGTTTATTTGAGAGATAAGCCACCTACCTAACAAAAGATGGAAGAATTGAAGAGTGAAAAAAATATCAATATTTAATCAGAAACCTTGTTCACATATCTATATCTAACAAGATTTCATAATAAACCATTCATAACACATACACGAATCCAAAGAAAACTATATATATTGTTTCTTGAGAGTGAATAACCTTAAATATTAGAATAATATTGAATAATTGGCACTTATGTAGGAATCTATTCCTCCAACAAAATTTTATTTCCGTATGGACAACAATTAGATTGAATGAGACTATATCTCATACCTTGGGAGAAAATTAAATTTGATTTATTGTAGGATTAAGTAAAAAATAAGGGCATATGTGTTAATTTGGATTATATCCACCTTTTAAAGAAGGCTAATTGTACACAACATAGTTAAGCAATAGTATTTTACAATCCATGTGCCATCCATGTAGTGATACTTTCTTAATGTCACAAATTTTATTCATATATTTCATGGTTAGAAAAAAAATGAACTAACCAAGAATTTCTTTCTACATCCAGATGCATAGATTCTCTTGGGAATCCACACATTGTTTAATATCCTTACGTGAATCGTTCACTTACCTAGAGCCCATTATCTTCCCTTGCTTGGTTTTTGAAATGCATCACGGTTTTTAGTAATATTGAAAAACACTGAACATCAATAAAATATCCAATAACATTACAAAAACCCTCTAAACAAATTTAATCCTAACCAAGACATTACATCAAATAAAAATACATGAATAAATGATCATGTATACGAAACTTCGTGGGATAACATTTTTACTAATTAATTTGAAAAAGAATTAAGATAAACATATTGCTTCATTTTAATTGCATTGAATAATAATATGGAATCCATTTTATTATATTAATATCTAAAAATTGTCTTAATTAATTAACTAATAATCCTACAGAGGTGATGAAAATTATATTTTCCATTGTGAAAATTTTGAAAAGTAATAAAAAAATTAATATAAAAATAAAAATAATTTATATTAAAATAACAAAAAAAAATTAAATTGTAATATAATTTAAATTAGTTTCATTTAATAATAGTATAAATTATTATTTTTGTAATAAATAATTTATATATTGAAACGAATGTTTCAATAAAAAATCAATATTTTCCACTATTCATCAAAAAACTAATATTTTTTGAAAATTTTAAAAAAATCACTCAAAGATATTTTTGGAATGTTTATATAAATAATGATGTTTATTTTATAAAAATTATTCTACAAAATTAGAATAAAATTTTGTTTTCAAATTTTGTGTGCTATGTCTGAGTAATTTTCATTTTGATAAAATAATATTTTTTAAAAAGTACTTATTATTTCATTTTAATAATTTTTAATTTATTTGTAATAAATATATAATCCCTTAAATCATTTTATACACATACAATCTTTATAATTTTCAAAAATCAATTCTTCATATTCATACCCTTCATCTTAAAAAATTATGATATAATAATAATATTTTAAAAATAAATATTAATAGAGTATAATTGTTCGTATAAACTCTGTGTTTTGTATAACATAATATATCAATGAGATTTAATATATATATATATATATTAAATTACTATGGTGATACATTCTCTTCTATGTTTTGTGTTGAATTTCATATACTCAATCGATCATGATGTTCCCCTTTTAAAATCTCAAGGTGTTATCTTATACCCAACATAAATTGATTTCATCATTAAAAAATTTATTAATCCTTGTAATTTTGGGTTTTAAATTTGAAGATACCCTTTTTAGAATCCCACATCACAATATGGTTTAATAAAATGTCTTATAGATAATAAATAATGTTATGTAAAAATATTACATAACATCATTTCTAAATAGCAGAACGTTGTTGTGAATTAAAGATATGGACATTGATGAAAATCTTATATAATTTTTTTTGTTATAGATATAGTTTATCACGTCAAATGAAGGAACAATAAAAAAAATAATGACATAAAAACCACAACAAACCTCCCAAAAAACTCCAAAATTTATATTGACACAAAATTAAGTAATAAAGGGATATCTAAAAAATGTTGGGGGTGGGGGATGATTCATTCTCCTAAATATTATGTTTTCCATCCCTAAAAAGAAAATTTTCTAATTCTTAAAATAGTATAGTCCATTTCTCAACCATTTCCATTTCATTATCCCTTGTTTTTTCCTAATTCTAATCATTTTATCACATACCCTAAACTATACTGACATGAATCTCATGAAATATCTCCTATTTATTATCCACCATCTATAACAAGACATGAATCAATTTAAATTATAGATATACGTTAAAATGATCCCATCAATTTACATAATCATTATTAGGTTGGTACTTCATCAAGAGAGATACATGAAACACATTGTGACATAACACAAATTTGGGGGAAAATATTACCAATAATCCATCTCCCAAACTCATTCATCTATCTCAAAATTATATACCAATAGAAAAAATATGTTTCAATTATTGATAAAATAAAGATGTCCAAGCCTTAGAGGGATTCTAATGAAAAAGTAGTCACCCACATCAAATAAAAAAGTAAATCTACATTGATCTTAATATGATTCATGATCAATTTTAACAGTCTCCACTATCATTCTAATTAAATGAATATTATCTATTGTCTCTTTAACAAGGTTGGATCAAATTTGTGACATCTAACCAGTTTACCCCCCTTCTAGGATGAGAACGACAAAGATGGCAAAAAAAATGAATCAAAAGGTGCCATATTTGTCTAGTCTTGGTTTATGTTGTTATATGAGAAAACTATTATAGAAAAATTCTCCTCCTATGAGCTGTAAAAAAAAATATAAGTCATATTCATTCGTTACACCATTTGGATTTTCTGTTGAAATGTCCATCAAATTTTCGAAGATATGTTGAACTCATATTTAAATACGTTCCATGGTATTTTATTTAGATTTAAAAAAATTAAATGTTTACATAGGGTCATTTTTTAGATAAAATATAAATCAAAGGACTATGAATGTTTAAAATTTCTGTAATTTAAATCTTTTTCATTTCATCTATAATTTTTTTTCACAAATATGGATAAAATGAGTTAAAATTATGAGTTGATCTATAATATCACATATTGAACCATGTTCGATAACATTATTTCGTATATCTTTTCCAAAATACATGTCTATATTGTCCCATTTCAATAGAAGAATCTTTATAGACTATAATATACCTACTGGTCATTGGTGAATCTATATTACCAACAAAAAATATAGGCACCTCAAGACATAATTGTCTAATTTTTTTTATGTAAATCCAAAAAAAGTGTAATTTAAAAGCATAATATATTATCTAAATCAATGGGTGAACATACCATCGTGAATTATGGAAGCCCCAAAGAAGTAATCATGAGAGACTATTGGTACGAATGTCTGATATCTGAAGTGCCACAGTCAATTTCCATCCTTCTTCTATCCATAAATGTTCATCCCTCCATTTAGTTTTTAACCTCATATAAACACATTCATGATTTTATGTTTGAGAAACTATAACATAAAAAAACAAAAATGGGATGAAATTAAAATGGAATAAAAACTACAAGGCCACTTGGGTTCAAGCAGTCTAGATGCTTATCAACTATAACTAAAAATATTTTCCACTAGTATGAATCCCCCTTATTCAAGTGATCATATAAAATACTTATCAATACATCCACCAAACAGTTCCCATTACCTATTATATACATTATTTCCATTAATTCATATGTAGACTACATAGCTCTCTATAGACTAATAATAAAAAACATAATCTCTATGCTTGAGATTAGTCCCCAACAACAATCCTGATGCATCACAGTAGACTACATAGAGATATATAGACAAAGGAAAAATAGTATTTCTTTTGATGTAAGTATAAAATTATGTTAAATACAGTATTTATAAAAAAAAATTCTATAGGAGAGGAAGTTATTTCATCATCAAAGATATCATTGGTGTAGAAAACATGAAAAATATTGCATAAGACCTATGTGGTATCCAAATAATCAAGAAATCTATATATCTTAAAGAAATTATTTGTAGGTTTAAAATTGATAACAAATTATATTTTTTTTTAATTTATAGAGATCCTATTTTATAAATGAGATGGTGAATGATATATACAACCAATATCCATAAATCATAGTTTGATACAAATGAATTCAAATGATGTTATAATAAGATACCCAACAATTTCATGTAGTGTTTCTGTTGATTTCAATTTTATGTGAATACAATAGTATATAATTATCAAACTCATCCAAAAAAGTAATACATGTATCTATGAATTTTTTGATACATCAATTTGAAAATGATTGATGGTTTATTTTAATGACCAAAATCTATAAGGACATATTTATAATGGACATATTTACTACTGAATCATATCATCTAAATAACCTTATTTAAGAGATAAAATTGGTAATATCCCAATTAAATTTTAGTATTTGATAACCATTGGGAACCACTAAATTTTGTAAAATAATCCATCAATTGGTGGAATATGATAATTATTTTGTATTTTAACTTAGTTAGGTTTCTGATAATCTCTTATGACAATCCAAAAAAATTGTATGAGTTAAAAAAGTGTTCTTCATAAACGGAATTTGTACTAGACCTATAGAAGTACATTGTTGAATGAACCAGTAACATTCCTATTCATCTATCAAAAACACAAATTACGACAATTTTAATCGATCAATATGATATGATAGAAGTGAAATTACAGTTGTCTATATTTAAGCCTCAACAATGATATCTAATTCTCTTTTAGGCGGAAACCCTATGAAATTGATGGGGGGAAACATCTGGTATATAATCTATAATGGCTGAAAATTACCAATTCCTAATCTCATATAAAGATAAAACGGTAGACCAAACAAAAACGATAATATATTATTCTATGAATTAGTTCCAAAATTCATGCTCAATGTTCCATTTATATCTTTATCTCCTCTATAGGGATGCTTGATGCCATCGAAAGAATTGAAACTAACAAATTGGGAGTAAAAGTAGATTCGCTAATTGTAAAATTTAAACCAATGCATACACAAAATAAAATCAAAAATAAAAATATCAATCACAAAAACATCTAAACGGTACTCATCCGCTAATATTTATTTAGAAAATGCATTACACAAAAATTCTTATTAAACATTTGGTATAATATTTTGTTTAAGATTCAAAAAAAGGAATCAAATAAATAAAATCCCCAATATATAAAAAACATAAGAAATAATAAATGAGTAGGATGAGAAAATCTAAAAAACATTCATAGGTTTTGAATTAAAAATAATTCTACCTCTCATTATTATAAGACCAAATTGGAAATACAAGATAAATTTCTCAGTTCCATTAAATTAATATTTAAATAAACCTTTCAATTTTTCACCTTATTGAGATTTCATTGATTTATGGGGGATGTTGTTCATTGAATCACCTTGTAACTCGCTATTGTGAGGATGATATATTTTTTCTGCACTCATCTGTTGAAATCTTATTATTCCAAAGACACAGGATATGTGTCTCAATCACCCAACATTGTAGAACTATAACAATAGGGCTATATATATTGAATAAGGGTGTAGTTGGGGAAATATCATTGTGGGTACATAAAATATATTTTTTATATAGTCAATATAATGTTGTTGAAAACATCTCGGATTAGATTAAATAAATGGATGAATGTTTTTGAATACCATAATTTGATTTTGACATCACCAACTATTGTGAAAATTGGTGTACCTCTTTTATTTATTCCCAAAATTAGAGTTCCCACCTATTAAATATGGACAAACATTATCCCCCAATCATATTTCTGATATATCCAAAACTATTATTGTCTCTATATTGACAATATTTGTGTAATATATAATAAAAATTGGAGAAATATTTTAGAGAATATAAACCCTCAATACTGAATTAAAAAATTCATTAAAGGATTAACATATAGTAACATATGGGCCTAATTGGACTACATTGGAAAATTTATCACATACTCTATCACCGTGATAATATCTTTTATCAAGATAAATATGTTCACTTTTATTGAAATCATAAATTTGTGATGATAGAATATATTTCTAAAAAGTTCCTCAAAATAATCATATGCATTTCCTTAATAAAATTTAGTCTGAACATATAAATACAACTACATGATTAAAAGATAATCACACATATATTTTTCAAAACATAGCATTAAAATCAATTGGTGTCTCAAGGAAATCATTGATTTGATACATTCATTCAAGAATAATTCTTCTTTCTCTGGATTGGAATCCATCCCCAACGATTGGTAGATTCCTATAATATAAATTAACTGAATTTTCCACCTACTAAGTTTCATCATATCATCTTTCAATGTACACAATATTTAAATAATAAAAAAATTATTAGACAAACTACTAGTTCATTTGAAGCTCAAGTGAAACAAATTTCACAATAGCCTCCTTTGGTTGGTTCATACCCCTCTTACATGGTTTCATTTATTAAATTAATTAATCTATTAAATATCACTCATTAGGAATGGAAGTATTATAAATTAAAATTTTTCATTTCAACTTGTTTTGAAATTTATATTTCTACCATAATCTATCATAAATATTCAATCTCTTTTATTGAAAATATTACAACCATGATTTTCATAACAATAACTTTCACTATTATAAAAAATGAACAGTTTTTGAAAATTTTCATAACCAATAATGTATAACTTAATTATTTATTACAAATTGGATGACTTAATATCATTGTGTTTCATGGGAATATCATATTATAATCCCATAATGATGAAGCTAAAAATAACCTATAAGTTTCCAAAAAACACTCATGTACCCAAAATACCTGGTAATATAATGTTAAGAATAAAGGGATTAATTGTTCCTTTTTTATGATATACATTTTAAATTTATTGAAATCTAATCCATGTTACCATTAAAGGAAGTAGAAAACAAGTATTTATACCCTCAGGATCCATCAAAACATGCACCACTTCCACTTGTTTAGGGCTGAACATGGTGATAGTATTTTCCCCAAATATAATGACGGAGTAAATAAATTTGATGTAGTTGCCTAATCAATATCCTCGGACTTACAATTAATGATAATATTTGATTTAACACAGCCCTACTAATTGGAATGAGAAGTGATGAGGGAAATACTATGACATATGTGACATTCCCAAGACACCAATTATATATAATAATTTCCATGGACAACAAAAGTATTTTGGAAATGATTTCCCTTTTGAAATGAAAACAAAAAAAATATATATATATGAAATAACCAAAACAAGAAAAACATGATGCATAAGTAAAAAATTAAATTGAAACATGAACTGAATGTTAACATATAATAGTACAATTATAAACCAAATTATATACACAAGATGTACGAAATGGCCAAAAAATTAGTAACTGGAAAGTAACAATAATCAGAAACACACAACATGCTCTAATCATTAACCCCACATTCCATTACCATGTTATTAAAAATAATTTTTAATTTATATAAATACATTTTCATTACATATGTTCCAATATATTATAACTACAAATGAAATGTTATTACCAAGCAGGGGGTGAGTATAAACATAGTAGGTTTTCCCCCAATGTCTTCTAAGCTCACAGCACTACGACAAAACATGTTATCACTATTTATAATATATTTTTATGAATCAAAATATTTGCAATATTTCAAATTATTCATCCATGCAATGAATTAAATGATTTATTAAATTATTTTTTTACAATCAATTAAAATAATCATAACCACCACTTCATAGATTTATGCCCCATGCCACTATTCCTTTCCATAAGTCACATCTAGTGAATATGAACTCACGCACACCATATATGCCCCATATTTTTATATTAATTCCAAAAAAAAATTATTTATTTAAACAATTCCCTTAATCCAATTACATTCATTAAAACAAATTAACAATTTGAAAATCCACATTTTTTAATTATAAAACAATGAATTATTCATAAATACAACTGATTTTCACATGATTTCCAAAATCGAAAACAATTAGGGATTCCTAACAATAATGGAAAAATGTTTTAATCAAAATCTCAATAAAAATACTTAATCAAAACTAATCCTTTGAATTCGAAATCATGTGTATTTGAGAGATAAGCCTCCCACCTCACAAAATATGGATGAAATGAAGAGTGAAAAAAATATCAATATTAAATCAGAAACCATTCATAACACATACAAGAATCCATAAAAAACTAAATATATTTTTTCTAGAGAGATAATAAAAATAAATATAAGAATAATAATGAAGAATTGGAACTTACGGATGAATCTATTCCTCCAACGAAATTTTATATCTATATGGACAACTATCTGATTGAATGAGACCATATCTCATACCTTGGGATAAAAATTAATTCGAGTTATTGGATTATTAAGGAAAAAAATAATGGAATATGTGTTAATTTGGATTATATCCACATTTTAAGGAGGGCTAATTTTACACAACTTGGTCACGCAACACTATTTTTCAAAACTTGTGACAACCATGTAGTGATACTTTCATAAGGTAACAAATTTCATTCATATATTTTCATTGTCTTGGATATTGATGATCTCACCATGAATTCTCCTCTACCTCAAGATGCACAGTTTCACTTGGGAATCCACACAGTGTAGAAAATCCTTGCGTGAATCGTTCACCTACCTAGTGACCATTATCTTCCCTTGAATATTTTTTAGATTATTCATAGTTTTTAATAATATTGAAAAATCCTAAACCTCCATTAAATGTTTTATAAAATCCCTAAAACCTTCTAAACAACCTTAAACATAACCCTAACATTATATATTCGACAAATACATGAATATATTGTCATGTATCGGATACCTGGTGAGATAACGTTTTTACTAAATATTATGAAAAAAATTAAGTTAAACATATCACTTGATTTTATTTGCAATGAATAAAAATATGGAATCCATTTTATCGTATTAATATAAAAAAATTGTCCAAAAAAGAAATATTTTTAGAAAATTTTAAAAAAATCAGCCAATGATAATTTAGGAATGTATACATAAATAATGATGTTTATTATATAATAAAAAATCTACAAAATTAGAAAAAAAAATATTTCAGGTTTTGTGTACAATGTGTGAGTAAACATCCTTTTGGGAAAATACAGTTTTTCAAAAAATACTTTTTTTATTCATTTAAATAGTTTTTTATTTATTTGTAATAAACAAAAAATAATTGAATTTATTTTGAAAACATATAATATTTTTAAATTTAAAATTTTAATTATTCAATTTCATATAATCCATGTTAACAACCAGGATATAATAATACTATTTTAAAAATAAATATTAATTGAAAATTTTTGTTCATATAAACATTGTGTTTTGTACAGCATAAACTATCAATGAGAGTTAATATATATAAAAATAAATATATATTAAATTATTAGGGTGATACATTCTCTTAAATGTTTTGTGTTTCATTTCATATACTTAATCGAGCATGATTTTCCCATTTTAATATCACAATGTGTTATATTAAACCCAACATAAATTGATTTCGTCATTAAAAAAATTATTAATCTCTTTAATCATGGGTTTAGAATTTGGATATAACATTTTTAGAATCACGCATAATAATAAAAATTAGAATATTTCTTACTGATAATAGGGAAATTTAAGTACAAATATTACAGAACATCATTTCCAAATAACAGAACATTGTTGGTAATTATTGATATGGACATGGAAGAAAATATTATATATTTTCATATAGTTATAGATATAGTTGATCACATCCAATGAGGGACCAATAAAAAAATAATCACATAAAAACCATAAATATTTAATGATTCAAATAAAAATTTGACTCATAGGATATGAAGGTAATATGAAAACATTTTTGTTTCAATATACATTTCATATTGTTAAGGAATTAAATTAGCATTATGACTATGAACATAATCGAATAAAATTGGATGATATATTTCTATATCATAAGGATAAATATCACATTTTAGTTTGGATATCATAATTTAAACACAATTTCATTTTCTATGAAATAAATATATATGATGATATTTTATGTTCGAGACATTTAAATTTAATTTTTACATAACAAAATATCAATAAATGATTAACAAGTTAATCTTATTATCATTAATAACATAAAATTTATCAGAAAAATATATTCAAAATAATATATTGATCTATAATACCACACAAAAACCCCAATATTAATATTAATTCATTACATTAATTGTAATCTTTAAGACATTCCTAGAATATTTCTAACCAAATTTAGAAGGAAGGTCACTGTGATTTCAAAATACACATAAAATTACATACTCCGCACAATATATTATGGCTCTAAATTTCACATACCAAATATATGAATACCTCTATCATCATAATAACATTATAAAAACATATGTTCATAAGAAAATAAATCTCATGTTTTCTAATGTACTCAACAAATCTAAACATGTTGTAAACACACAAAAAGATGACATAGATCATAAAATTTCAAAAAAAATCATGGATATAAAAAATATCATATAAATATATATTTAACATTAATATTTCAAGATATAGTACATATTATTGGTTGACTTCAAAAAATCATATTTTTCTAAGTTCAAATTTCTATTGAATCGCTTTTATTCATCATCTGTTCCGTATAACATATGATGGGATTTACATAGTGAAAATGTATCAACATTAAAAAAATATACAACATTTATTTCTTATGATGATAATATGAATTAGAAAAATAATTTTATAGCATAATCCATGAATCCAAACACAATAACTATAATAATTCCACATCATCAGTAGTTATATTATAAGCTTAATATTGATCATTATATTCGTCTACTATATATTTACTTAATTATTCGGGTATTAAATTTATTATTTCCCCATAACCTTATATTTTATGCATTATTCATTAGATACTTCTTTCTTTCCCTTTTATTTATGAGCATAGATTCATTTCTGATAACACTTATAGTAAACTCCCATTCCCATCAACAATGTACGAGGTTATTTATTTCCACAATTATCACATGTGAAAAAATACCACTCTCCCTACTTCCCTTTGACATAAAATTTATCAATTTTCATCTATATATATTACATCCCTTTAAATATATATGAATTTTATAATTCATTGTGTCCCTTTACAACACATGATATTGTGTCCTTGTATTATTAGAATTCATAGGAGACTAATTCCCCTTTGATGGTTATGATTAATCCATCAAATAAATTATCAATCCTCCACAATGGATTACATTTAATGTCTATAAAAAGAGATCGTAAAATTATAATGGTGGATTCATTTATAAATAAATTTCCATTACTTTTCATCTATGATTCAAGAACTGTCTCTCCATATATCTTCATTTCTCATGATGAAAACACTTTTCCATGAAGGGTACCTTGAAATAATTACATTCAATATTTTTTATATCAAACTCATGATTACTGTATTTATTTAATGAACTCCAATTACCAATATATCATAAAAAAATAATTATAAATTAAAACATTCTCCATTTAATTACTCTCCAATGTGGTACATATCTTCTCTACGGAAATTATCCATTACTCATCAACAAATGGATTTATAGTCTTATTTAATGATGGAGGTTTTTGAGGCATAATGTAGACTAACATTTTTACACTACCTTTTGAATCAATAGGGTTCTCCATAAAGGAATGTTTATTTCCTATAATATGTATCAGATACAATATAATGGTTAAAATTTATTCAGTTCATGAAAAATATCCCACTCTATATTCATTATATTTCCAAGTATTACATGAATAGATATTTTACATAATTCCTTCCACAATTAAACCTTTATAAATAGTTAGAAACACTATATTAGATCATACATTATTAATCTTTAGGTATAATCCCAAAACCAGTTAATGACATAAAATATATTGAAATATTTATGCGATGTAGTTCTCATTATTATAAAAAATGTTTCTTTGGGACTGTTTTCAATTCAAAAAAAATATTTTAAAATCCTTATTAATTGTTTTAAATTAAATGCTAATTAATAAAACAATATCCCCCAGGTTTGTAAAAATAGGTTCCCATTAAGGAAAATATTCATGTACTAGTAATTACTCAAGATAGTGCATTCATGGATTTGTTACAGTTATTAAAAATAGGTTAATATTTCCCAAAACCATTTTATATCAATTTTATATATAATTATTATATAATTATTATAAAATGACTCCAATTAATTGAATTGAACTTATATAGGTATTATATATCAATTTTATATAAAATAAATTTAAATAAAATAAATAATTATTTAAATAAAAATTCGGTTTTAAATTGTAACCCAGTGTTTTCACAATTCATCAAAAATTGAAAGTTTTCAGAAAAATACCGAAATTTCACCCTAGGATAATTTTGATATTCCGAATCCAAAAATGAAGTCCATTTTGAAAAATAAAATTTACAAAATTTCCAAAAGTGGTTATTAATATTCATAATGGCTAGTTTGAATAATATCTTAATAGCATATCATTTTTTAGTGAAACATGGTATTGCGTACGACGCAAGCTATCAAGGATGTTCGTGATTGCATGTAAATCAAGACAATCTAGTGTTGTGTGTAGTTCAATATTCTTTTAATTATTTATATAAAAAAATATTTCTTATAAAAGTCTCAAGTGTTACATTTATACCCCCTTAAAATGAATTTATCCCTCGAAATTCATCACTTGTAACAAACAGATGAGGATACCTATCCCTCATCATATCCTCAAGATCCCATGTAGCTTTTTCTAATTGCTGGTTCCTCCATAAAAATTTTACCAAGAGAGTGGTTTTGTTCCTTATGATTTTTTCACTATGATCGAGAATATCTATCCGCTATTCTTCTTAAGAATGATGTTGTTCCAGCGGTACAACTTCTGAGATGAGTACATGTGAAGGATCAGGTATGTACTTTATCAGGACAGATACAAGGAACGCATCGTGAACTTGAGAGAGATTCTATGGACGTGCTGATTGATAAGAAACCTTCCCAACACGATCCAGTATTTTGAAAGGATCGATATACCTAGTTCTTAGATTTCTGTTCTTTCCAAATCTCATTACTCTCTTCCAAGGATATATTCGCAAGAACACTTTATCACCATCTTCAAACTCTAAGCCTTTCTTCGGTTGTCCACATGAATTTTTTGTCGACTCTGAGCTTCTCTTATGTGTTGTTGAGTAGATCGGACATTTTCTGCCATCTCATCAACATAATCAGGTCCTAATAGAATTATTTCCTTAACGTCATCCCAGCATGTTGGAGTCCTTCATTTCATTCCATAGAGAGCTTCATAATGAGCCATCTGAATACTGGAGTGAAAGCTATTTTTATAAAAAAATTCCACTAAAGGTAGGTGTTTATCCCAAACATGATTGAAATCCATAGAGAAAGCTCTCAACATATCTTCTAGAGTTTGTATTGTCCTCTCATACTGACCGTCTGTCTGAGGATGATACGAAGTGCTGAAAATAAACTCTATATCCAGAGAATACTGAAGGCTTCGTCAAAACATTGAGGGAAGCCTCGGATCCCGATCAGATATAATAGAAAGTAGAAATATATGCAATCTTACAACTTCCTTTACATATATCATGGAAAGTGGATCCAAAGAGAAATCCTCTCTAATAGCAATGAAGTGTGCAGACTTTGTAAGATGATCAACTATGACCTAGATAGAAATATTGCCTTTGGATGTTTTAGGAATTCATGTGACAAAGCCCATAGTGATGTTTTCTCATTTCCATTCCGGTATGGGTAATGGTTGTAAAATCTCGTTAGACTTCTGTCTCTCAGCTTTAACTTGCTGACAAATCAAACATCGAGAGACATATTCAGCAACTTCTCTTTTCATGTCATCCCACCAGAAGTACTCTTTCAGATCCCTATACATCTTCGTGATTCCAGGATGAATAGATAATGAAGAACAATGAGCCTCATCCAGCATCTCCTTCTTTAATTCGGGGATGGGAGGAACACAAACCCGGTTCCTGAACATTATTATCCCATCACAATCAAGGATTAATTCAGGAACATTTCTCACCTTCTTTTGTAACTCTACATATTCTTTTTGGGCCTCTTTAATCTTAACATGTATAGATGGTTGATCATACAAGTGTGAAAGATAAGATTTTCCCCTTCCATTATAATTACAAGATCCATCCTTTGTAAATCCATAAATATTTTATCTTTTGTGATCCTGATCATGGATAAGATAGCATGGTCTTGGTGACTTAATGCATCTCCCACCTTGTTTTCATTCCCTGGGTGGTAATGAATTGAGCAGTCATAATCCTTAATCAGCTCCAACCGTCTTCTTTGGCGCATATTCTGCTCATTTTGTGTGAAAATATACTTTAAACTTTTATTATCAGTATAAATGTCACACCTTTCTCCATAATGACAATGCCTCCAAATATTTAATGAAATGATTACCCCAACTAACTCCAAATCAGGATTTGGGTAATTTTTTTCATGGATTTTCAACTGTCGTGAGGAATAAGCTATCACCATATCATTTTTCATAAGAACACACCCCAATCCCTTCTTGGATGGATCACTGTTGATCACAAACATTTCTCCAATACAAGCCAGTGTGAGAACACATGCACTAGATAACCTTTTTTCAACTCCTTGAAATTTTCTTCACATTCCTCTATCCAAACATACTTAACCCCTTTCCGAGTCAACATGGTGAGTGGATTAGATAATCGTGATAAATCTTTCACAAATTGTCGATAATATCCATCCAAACAAAGAAAAATTCGGATCTTCGTTACTGTTGTTGGTCTCGACCATATTTCAATAACCGTTGTATTTGCTTCATCCATAGATATGCACTATTTTGAGATAATTTTACCCAAAAATGAATCTTTTTAAAGCCAAAATTCACACTTGGTAAATTTAGCATAATGATTCTCCTTTCTCTAGGTCTTCAATATAATTCTCAAGTGATCTTCATGTTCGTCCTTTCCCTTTGAATATACAAGAATATCATCTATAAAGACTACCAAAAACTGATCAAGATAGTCTCTAAATACTCTATTCATCAGATCCATGATTATAGCATGGGCATTAGTAAGACCAAATGACATCACTATAAATTCATAGTGTCCATACCATGAATGGAATGTCTTCGTTGGTATATCCTCCCTTTTAACCCTCAATTGATGATACCATGAATGGAGATCAATCTTGGAAAAGTATCGAGCTCTGCGTAGTTGGTCAAATAAGTGATCAATGCACGGGAGATGATATTTTTTCTTGATAGTGATGTTGTCAAGTTCTCGATAATCAATATCGAGTCTCATGGATCCATATTTCTTCTTAACAAATAGAACATGTGCTCCCCAAGGTGACGCACTAGGGAATATGAACGCCTTATCATAATTCTCTTGGTGTTGCTTCTTCAATTCAGGCAACTCAATTGGGGCCATTCTATAAGGTGTCTTTGAAATAGGTAAAGCACCTGGTACAAGTTATATTGAAAACTCAACTTCACGATTTGGTGGAAGACCAGGTAATTCCTCCGGAAAGACATCATCAAATTCCTGTAATATGGGAATATTCATAATCGTGAGTTTCTCACAATCCTTTTGAGATAAATAACCGTCATCTAGTGGAATCAGGACCCATAAGATGGAAGAAATTTCCACTGGAAGGTTATGTTCATCCTTGCATCGATAGATGATCAAAGATTGATCAGGAATATGAAATGTGACTTCCCTTCTTTGGCAATTGATATGAGATCCATATAGAAAATTACAATACATGCCATGAATCACATAAAATTCAACTATAGGAAGGATCACAAGATTTGTAGGAAGCACTTTCCCACAAACTTCCATCGGAGAAGAATTATAAACTTTTGATGCGACATTTGTGACATTAGGGGTTGTCACAGCTAACTCAACATCTAATTTTTTTGGTAATACAGTGATACCCATAGATACTTTTTTATAAATAAAGGAGTGGGTGGATCCAGAATCAAATAAAACAGTTGCTACTTTAGAGTGGATGGTAAGTGTACCTTTCACCACTTCATTGTCGTACTCCACATCACTGAAAGAAATTGCATTTGACTTTCCTTTGTCTTTAGCCTTAAAAGTCTATTGACGTCGATCATCATCAACAACCCCTTGATTAGGGCATTTATTGGCATAATTCAACATCTCGTTGCCCTTGAAACATTAAAGTGTAGGAGGTGAACTCTGTGTATCCTTTTTATTGTTAGCATCACTAGAAATATTCTTCCCATCATTACGGCATTCAAATGCCAGATGACCTTCCTTTACACATTTGAAACATTTACTTGTCCCTTTAAGACAACTCCCTCCATGTTTCTTTCCACACTTTGAGCATAAGGGAAAACTCATCTTGTTTTTAGTGAGCTCTTTAGATTTTCCTTTGAATTCCATTTTCCTCTTACTATCAAACCCATATGACTGATGGGTTACTCCAATCTCCATCTCATAATTGAGAGCACATCGAACGATTTCCTCGTATCTATTGAAGTCCCTTATGTCTAATTCCATTTGATGACTTTGTTTTAAGACACTAAATAATCGTTCGATATTACTCTCAGGTTGGATAATAAAACAGAAGCATACCTTGCATGTCTTGTAAAATTTTCTTCATTGGTACCAACAGATTCATCATACTTTTGCTTCAGTTCAAAAAACTCTTTCTTCATCTTTGATCGATGAATACGATGGATGTACTTATTGAAAAATATGTTCTTGAACTCTTCCCATTCTATGGACTCAATTTCATCCCTTTGCCTCGTATTCTTGATATGATTCCACCATTGATTAGAATCACCTTCCAAACGATACACTACTATGATGACATTATCATTTTCAGAACATTGAAGAACTGAAAATATCTTTTCAGTGGTACTGATCCATTGTTCAGGAAAAAATGGATCAGAAGACCCAGTAAATGAAGTTGGATGCTACCCCTTGAATGATTTAACAGAATATTGCTCCATCCTTTGCTCGTTTGGATGTCCTTCATGATTCAGAGCATGAGAAAGTTGTGTGAGAAAGGGTAAAATATTTTTCATTCCAACTCCCATGACTTTTGGTAGCTCAGGGGGACAATTATTGCATTTCTCGTCACATTCTGCATTAACATGGTTCCTTTGGGTTCCATTTATTGACTAAATCCATGAATAATAGTGTGAGAAACACTAATTATAATAGGAAAACCACATAATCATGAATAAAATTTCTCACTTAAGGTCTTATCATTGGTTGTTTAGGGCCATTTCTAAATCACTAATATTGTGTTTTATGCTTAGACATATCCTTAGGTTTCTTACTAAGGCATTCACATCCTAGTTTCCAATGGCTGACTATACCTTTCCTCTGATACCAACTATAAAGACCCAAAATTACAGACATTGTTAGTAATTCCAAATTGAAGTATACATACTACAACATATAACAAAACCATGAAAGGATCGTATACGTATAGTGTCTTTAGAAACTGGGATACATAAATAACTGGTTCAGAAAGCATCTACACTATCTCCCATTTATTTCATCATATCTATAGTCACTTTTGGAATATCTTACATAATAACCTTCTTCCATACATGAGGAAAGAAAAAATCCAAAATGGTGAGCTGAAATTCTCAGTAAGGGTAAGGAAAATAAATATCAATCACATCATATTCATAAGAACATAACATTTTGGAAATCTTACCCTGTGAAAGAGATCATAATTTCATAACATGGGATAAATCATGGTAGTGAAATGCAATAAAAATAACCATCACATAAAACATGAATCTTTGTGGAAGACACATATAATCATAGATAATCATTTCTTATTAGTCAAGACTCATTTCCAAGACTATCTTAGTATACAATGACCATTTCTGAACTGAGTTCATTCCTCATTTTAGTCCTATTTCACTGAACCAGTTTAACCTACCGTTCCATCCATGTCTATCTCATGAGATATAAAATCTTTACCCAATTCATTGGGGGGAGATATAGGTCCTAGCCATCTCATAATGATACCATTCTTATGTGTGCCACAAAATCATAAAATCATACATCATTGCATAACCCATGTAATAAAAATGGGATTCTTAAACATCGTGACTTCATAAAAAGAATCATATAAGATAAAGGAATTCATAAAAATAATACCATCACAACATAATCAAATCAATGTAATAATATGGATATAAACAGAACCCTATATTATCTTAGATGGAAAATAATTTTGATAAAACACTTGAACTCCATTCTTGAGGAAAATATCCTTTCAACATCAAAAACATTTTTCCTTTCATAACATGTCATACAATTTTAATCTAAAAGAGGATAATTAAAAATAAACTTGAAAACATGTAAAGTAATCTTCTTTTAAATAATGTTTTAAAATTCCATTCATGCCGTATAAGTTAAAAAAACATTCTTCTCATACTTTTTTCAGAAATGTAAAAAAGTACCTCGTATGAAAAACGGCAAAAGATTCCTTCATTATCTTTTACTAAAAACTCCCCAAAGGGTAAAATTGGATTTAATCAAATTTTTGTGGATGGAAATAATATTAAATATTTAGGAAACATGGATGTGGATGATAAAATACACCCCAGTAAATTTCAATGTATAAACAATATCGTATAAAAATTAGATTGTGATATTTATCTTACCATAGGTCCTATTTGCTTTGTAAGTGTCTGAACCTCTTGTATAATGATTTAAATAATGTTATTTAATTATTATAGAATCATAAATATTTATAATATATCATATATGGTCATATTCTTAGATTATTATTAGTAATATTTCATTGCTACTTGTTATTCGGGTCTTTATTACTTTTTGTTCTTATGCATGTTTTGTCGAATAAATTCTTATTCATATTTTTAGGTTATAGATAAATCATTTAAAGAATGGTATTAGTGTAATATATATCATATTTATTCACTAAATTCATTTATGTAATCATTATTCAATGAAAATCATGTAGAAAGAGTCGCATCACATCGTGGAGACGGTATTCCGTACGTACGCACGAGTGATGGTATTGTTCCAATGATCGTAGAATTTTATTGGAGTGTATTTATACTATATTAGAATCAATATAAAATTACAATAATCATATATATTCCTTATTTACACCATTATACCAATCCAAGTAAGTTGGTGGTGGAAAATAGATTACACCACGTCGTGGAGACGGTATTCCGTACGTACGCACGTGCAATGATATCGATTTCCGTAGGACGGATAGATGATGAAATAGGGTTGTTTCATATATATAATTACATATAAGTATATGAGTGATACTGATTTTATTACTTCATAATGAAACAACTAAAGAAGAATATGTGGAAGAAAAAATATTGTTGAAAGAATCAGTAACACACATTATCTCTTATTTGAAGCGCCTCTTTGAGACCTCCTTTTAGGGAACTAAAATTGGTCTTTAAAGAATAAAAAGACCTATAGGATGTTTATAGGGAAGTGGAGAGAAACAATTGGCAGGTTTTGGACGAGATTGAAGGCTCAATGTGGTGTGAGGAAGAGAGGGAGGAGGTGCCCTTTTATAGGGGAGGAGAGGGGCACCTTTGGAAAAAAAATATTATTTTATTATAAAGCCATATTCGGTTTTAAATAGCTCCAAATTGATTTATTTAGAAGCTAAGGTGGGGGTGGGTTGAAATATTCTCATAAAATATAATTTAGAAAAGATTGGGTTTCTATTTAAACCTTATCATTAAGATTTAACTTTAAGATAGATAATTTTACTTTTACCGTGTCTTTTTGTTTTCCTACACTATAAGGTTAATAAAATTATTATAACAAGACAAAGGAACACGAAGTTATTTATTATTAATATATATTAATTGATAGTGATATGAATAATATACCCCAATCATTAGAGAATAACACACAATAGACCAACAAGATTAAGGAAAAGATTCTTAATTCCATGATAGATCTATAAGAAAACCAATTAGATCACATCAAAAAAAAATATCTATCATGAAAAACCATGATCAATTGTTCCTTTATAGAGAAGAAAATATGATCTATAATATCATTGAGGAACACCATGAAATTAGTAGATATCATATGAAATTTATTTCCAACACTCAAAGATTCATCTACATTAATCACCAAGTGGTTAATAAAGATAAATGACACCTAGATGATTATTCTTTATTGAGAGCCTATTAAAATAAGATAAATAAGGTAATTAATATATGTATTGTGTTATAAATTAAAAATTGAAATAATTTATATGTGTCACAAAATTTAGATCCATGTTTTAACTAACTATGTTCCAACTGTGAACCCCATTTTGAGATACTATTTGATATACTTGTTTTGACTACATAGTTTAATATGGAGTACGCTTAATGTGAACAACTCAACTTCCTATATATACACTTCTTGAGGGATGAGATTCATGGTTAGTTCTAACCATGTGCCTAACATTACATTAACCTATGTGATAAAAACATAAGTCACATTGTTACCTCTATAGATTGGTGTGAATATCTCAAATATTGAACCACATATGCACATGAATATAAACATCTTAAATCACATGATTTCCCCAACAAAAATTGGGTAAAATATAAATAAAATGTTATCAATATATTGTAAGGTATCTACAATATGTTGGGTTTCGGGATGTTATACTTCTCCCCAGCAGTAAAATGTTCAAAACCCAAAAATATTGTAATGTGGAGTCCATATAAAATAGGTGAGGCCACCAATCTCTCATAATCTAATCATTATCTCAAGTCTCATGAAAATAAAAACCATAATAGTATTGAACATGTTCTAAAGGAATTGAATCCCCATAAATAATCCTAGTCTTATTGTATACATTCTAAACTTGTCACGTAGTCGTGGGCTTGTGACATTCCACATCGATGTCATCCTAACTCAAAATATCAGATGGTTCAGAATTATGAATGTTGTGTTTCATGAGTTCTTTGATATGACTTTGGTGGTTTTCTTGGATGATATCATTGTGTAATCCTTGTCTGTTGTGGAGCACGCAGATCATCTGCATGCCATTTTCAGAGTTCTTCCTCAACATCAGATGTTTGGGAAGTTGTTTATGTGGTAGTTTTGGAATTCAGAAGCCCATTTATTGGGGTATATTTTATCTCGATAGAGAGTATTTGTGGATCCATCGATGAATGAATAATTTTATCTTTGGAATCCTCCATGATATTGACATAGGTGTGAATATTCCATGGACTTTTATGCTATTGTAGGAGGATTACATCCAATTATTTTGGGTTGGGACTCCCCTGACAGCTTTTTCCAAGAAGGATTAGGTGCTCATGTGGACTGATTGGTGTCAAGACGATTTCTAGAATCTAAAGGTGAATTTTATCAGTGATCCAGTTCATTTTCTTCTAGTGGAGGGATTTGAATTTGATGTTTTATGTGATTCTAGGAATCTCAGTTAGGTAGTGTTTTGATGAAGAAGAAATTATTCATTTCTTATTAGTCACTATAGTTTCCTCCCCATGCATGTAACTATGTCACCAATGATCTTGATTTATTTTCCATTGTGTTTTCTCTACGTTGGGGAGAAATTACCTCATTATAAATTAAATTGTGTTTTTTAATGATCAAAAGAGCCCGTGGTATGTTTTCTCCAACCCTAACAATTAATTGTGGAAGTGTCGATTGATGAAATCTTGTATGTGTTTGGAAATTCTTATTTATTTTTGCTTATTCTGTTTAGATTATTTATTTTGATATTTACACCGGTTTACTCTAAAAAAGATAATATAGTCTACCCACAAGATTTATTAGGCATTTGATTAATTTGAGTTGCCTCTAGAATACGGAGAGGCAAGACCGAGGTCAAGTGGTGACCATAACAGAGCACTTATTAGGGGATTCCGGGTTGGGGACGTTGGATTGTGCCTATACATTATAACACCATTTTCAATTTATCTTTTTCTATATATTCATACAAAATAAAATTTAATAATTCAAAATTAAAGCATTAATAAAACTCAGAGTATTTAAATTTACAATCCAAAACCGTGTAATTGGAATAATACAATAAACTCTTTTCTCATCTAACAATAAACAATTTCCTAGTATTCAGTAATTGGGTAATTTTTGTGGGTTTATATAACCTCTAAATAAGATTTTAGTTTATTTATACTACCAATATATTTATCATGCTTATATGATCTCCACAATTATTATAATTCCTTCAATTAGGTTTCCATTATAGCTATATTGTTAAGTAAGTTGATGAAAATATAAGAGAAACATATTCATTCATATAAATAAAATAACAATGCAGATTTAAATTTTAAAAAATTTCATACCCATATCCCATCTCATATATTTTCTATTATATTATTATCGATATGTATCCATAATATTGGTTTAATTAGAATGATGAAACTATACTTGGATAAAATTTTATAAAACTAAAATTTTTTAAACAATTTTTACTAATAAATTTGATACCTTCATTGAAATAAACCATGATTTGTGTATGATGTTTACTTCATGAATATGATTATAACTATAGTTCATTTTACAATTTCCAGCTAAAAAATAATGAAATCGATTTGATACTAATTATAACTAAAATAGTATTATTGACATTAGATATAATGCACTAGTAATCATATATCTGGTCTTGTCAGATCATTTGACTATAATGGATCCATGTGTTATGTAATATTAATATACTATGATGTATAAAAATGCTCCAATCCATTCTCTAGGTCATCTGAAATTATGGAGGTAATGTTGTAATAAAATGACCATAAAAGCATGAATGTGTAAAAGAGGGAAATGGTGGTCACATAGAAGAACCCAAACATGCATAAAAGGGATGAACAGTCTTAATAAAATATTGAAAATGAATATGATAAGTTTAAATTATTAGAAATAATTGTGAAGGAATAATTTTGAATATCCCTTTTTCTACATGTATGTTCATCGAGCAAAAAAATGTTGTCGATAATATATGCGAGGGTGGGTTTGAGTGTGAATGTGCATGATGGGTACTAAAAGAACTTATTCTATAAAAACTACTCAATTGGTTATGCATCTCACTATAATTATATTCTAACAAGAGACAATCACTATTTATTAAAAGTGTTCATTAAATGTATTTTCAAATGAATATATAAATGATATTTAATTCGTTGATATATACTACAGTTACTCTACTAACTAAGGTAATCAAAGGAGGAAGTCCCGTCTCTTTCATCTATTGTTCATTATCACGATTTATATGTATTCATTTTTAATCAATATAGATTATATTACAACTAGTAATAAAATGTACCATTTTTATTTATAATAAAAATATTAATAAGAAAGGAATATGACGAAATTCAATTAAAATAGAATAATAAAGAAGATATAATTATAAATATATACAATAAATAATAACTGACATACTATAATCAAAGCATACAAATGGAAAAGTAAAACATGGAATAATAGATTACATAAAATAATTTGTGGATTCAAATTCTTTTTATAGTGTACAAAAAACTGATTTTATCATTTACATGTAAAATAATTTCATATATGAAATTGAATTTAAAAAGTTTATATGTAACTAAAAATGGTTTCAAATAAGGAAAATTTACTCATATTTACATATATCAAAATTAGGTCTTATTATGTACATTATTATTTGAATTTGTAGCTAAATACCTGAATTAATATGATTTTCATTTAAAATTTACATGTTATTTTATATTTGGATTGTCAGTTTATACTAGGGTTTTAATTTTTTTAACCATTATATGAAAATATACATAGAGATGATTTTTGTCTGATCATGGACCCTCCCATATATGAAGGGACTAGTGGCACTCATAGAAGAGTTATGATATAATATCACATTGATACTTTGTAGGTTTTATTCTATAATATTTAATAGTAATTCTTAGGTTTAATTCTAAAATTAAGTGTTAGGCTCGGAATCCACTATTTATATATACAATTTGGAGTTGTGAAACTATCAACTAAATCGTTACAAATATCAGAATATATGACATGGTATTACTTCAATAAATACATAGAAATCCTATTTCAAAATTATTTCACATAAAATACATGTTTCAACACCTATTATAAAATATATGGCTCATCAGTATCCATGAACATGGTCATATCAACAACACTAAATCCATCATCAATAAAAAATGTTTCATGTTTCATCATTGAATAAAACAACTTTATTTTCATCCTAGAAACATGACAATTGGAGTAATAATAAAATATTAGTATTTTTTAAAACAGTCATTTATAGAAAAATTTTAATATTTCATCCATGTTTTCAATACTATAGGTATATAATTTGTTATTATAGTTTTTATGATTAAAATATATTGTGTTCTCATAATCATGTATTGATCAGTTATTAAAAATTTATACCCATTGATGAAAAATTATTTTCCATCCTGAACAAATTATTTGGGACCAAAATATAATTCTATAAATACAATAGAGACTGATTGAATATATATTATCAATACATTAAATTTAAAAGATTTTTAGAATAATATTATTATTTTGTTCATAACATTAATTTATTGTGAATACCTATAATTCAAATAAAACATGAAACTATTTATAAGGAATATTCATTCACTTTATCTCTAGTGACAATCAATGAATTCTACATATAAATTATTATGCTACCTATATAAAAAAGTTAATAATATTTTATGATATTTATGAAAGTGGCTAGTATGATATAATGAATATATTTTTAAATTAGTTACTTGATCTAGTTATTGAAAAAATAACATAAAATAAAATTTTGCAATGTTCCATATCATGGTATACAAGGTTCAATGTACCCAATATATATGATCAAATAATTTCCCATGTAAGGGGATGTGATGTAAAATTGGGTTTAACTTTCAGATAATTAATTAATTTATTTATCATTTTTGGGTTACATATCATTTACAAACCACCAAAATACACTAATCGTAAATTTTTACATTCCTCAAACATGTAAAAATTCAAAATGGAACAAACATAATGATTTTTATACCATGCATATAACATAATGTTGAATTTTTTTTTGATGCATCCAATGAAAATAAATATGTCCCATTAGAATTATTTCAATAGGAATTTTTAATATTAAATTTTTTAATAAAATGAAAATGTATGAGTGATAATTTTCCTTTTACTCACACAAAATTAACTCCAATTGTTCCAATATATTTTTTGAGAAATAAATAGATAATATTTTACCACAAAAATATCTTTAAAAATGGGAAAACATAATAACCACCACCCCTACATTACTATATAATAAATAATTGATTTATATAGGAATCAATAAAAAATGGAGGATATGATAGTCATGTGTTTTTTGGTATTTTAGTTTCAACTGTATAATATTGGAACAATTTGATATATTTCATAAATATACATTAATATCCTTGATTGCATCATATAAATTGAGAAATTTATTTATATATCATTATTTCATCACATAATAATCAAAATGAACTATTTATTTATTTTTACTGTTTGACATATGATGTTGTTCTAGTAAACAAACACAATCCAAAAAAAAAACAAATTGATAACATATATAAATTTTGGTCTTATAGTTAATATAAAAAATAATTGATATATTAATTTCAAATATTTTTTTCAGTGTACATTACATATACAAGACAAATATCCATAATAAAAATCATATTTCATAGTTTTCCAATCATAATGAATTCAGATAACTTTTAGCAATGTTGAAAATTGTATATTATCCACTTCGGTGTATCACACATAAAAAATATTTCTTCCAATAAAGAATCATTTTTTAATACTTCAATAGTCCAGTATTGGATAATGTATTTTTTAAAATATTGAATATATACATTTATTTCCTATTTAGGATCAGAATTTCCAGATATGAATATAATAATGCGATATGGGTTTTGGTTGACCGACTCACCATGATATACCATTTCATCGATATTCGGGAAGATATTTTTCTTGAACAACAAGAAAAGTTATATGTTAAGGAAGTGGTGAGGTTGCACGGTGTTCCACTATCAATTGTCTCTGACAGTGATCCAATTTTAAAATCTAAATTCTAGAGGAGACTTTAACATTATATGAGTAGATAATTAAATTTCAACACAACCTATCTCCCCCAAACTGATGGCCAGCTTGAAAGAATTATTCAGACGCTTGATGATATGCTTAGATCCTGCTCTCTAGAATTTAAAGGTGGATTGGATCATTATCTCCCATTGTTTTATTTCTGATACAACAATATCTTCCACTCGTGTTTTCAAATGGATTTATATGAATCTCTATATGGAAAGTGTTGAGAACTCAATCCTGTTGGGATAAAGTTGGAGAAAGAATGCTACTTGGACGCGATCTTGATGAAGAGATGACAAAGAAGGTTCATGTTGTCCAGAAACAAATCAATGATGCTCAATGTTAGAAAAAGAGCTATGCAGATGATCATCGAAGGTACTTGGAGTTCAACGTTGGAGATAAATACTTCCTTCAAATATATCAATGGAAAAGAGTCATGTGATTCGGAGAGAAAGGGAAGTTAATCCCATGGTATATTTCTCCCCTTTGAGATCCTTGACCGCATAAGAGCTGTGGATTATTGGATTTCACTTCCACTGAATATGGACCAAGTTCTTGATGTTTTTTCACATATCACTCTTGAGGAATTACATACCAGATCCCCCACATGTACTAAACTCAGAGGTGGTGCAGCTGGAAGATGATCTATCTGATGAGGAGTAGCCAGTAATGATTTATGTTTGGAGAGATAAGGTTCTACACAACATGAAAACCCATAATTTCAAAGTGTTGTGGAGGAACTATATGTTTTAGGAAGCAACATGGGCATTGGAGGAAGAATTGAAGGAAATGTACCCACACCTCTTTTTGGATTAGTTTGTAAAATGAAATTTCGAGGGTGAAATTTCATAAGGGGAAAAGAATTTAACGACACAAAATTTTTATATAGAAATTGCATTCTTATATTTATGTCCTAAAATCTCATGAATTCAAAACATAATGAACTACTCAGTGATAAGTGACCTTTAATATTAATTTTTTCAATTCTATGTTGGGAATTTCAGAAATCCGGCATACACGGTTTTGTCTAAGATGTTTATTGAAGCCTGATAAAACTAAAATAATTTTTGTTAAATAGTTACCAAACCTAAGGAATAGTAACATACACTTCTGAATAGTGATATACCCTAATGATAAGTAACATCACCTATGGTGGTATAAAAATAATATTCAAGTTGGAAGTATGATAAACAAATATTTTAGAATGGGTTAATGAATGTTTTAGAAATGGTTTTGATAATAAATCATTTTTTTAATTAAATATTAAAATAGTCATATGTATATTTTTTTTCTGAAAAATGGACTTCATTTTTGTATTCTACACATCCAAAAAATTTTAGGGAAAATTTTTGGTATTTTTGTGAAATACGTGAAATTTTGATGTATAGTGAAATACGATAATTCACAACATAAGAAAAATACATTAATTATGATGTCATGATGATGTTATGATGATGTAAGCACAATTATTTTGGATTCACATGCTAATTTTACTATTATTTTTCAAGGAATCATCACTATTACTTATCTTGAGGGATATTAATAAACTATTGTATAAACAATTGTGAAAACCCTCTCCCCCTCACTATAAACACCCCCTCTCCTTTCCTCTTTTCCTCACACCTGTGAAGACTTTTTCCTAGCCAAAATTCTTCCCAAATACCCTCCCAATCTCCTTCCCCACGTCCAAGGCTTGCTGGTCTTTCTAAAAGACCAAAATCAAATCCCCTAAGAAGAGTCTCAAAGAGAAGAGACCAAAGGGTAATAACCCCTTTTTTGTTTTAAAGTGTTTGGTTTTCATTTTCATTTTTTCATATACCATCATCACCGTTCATTATCCAAAATGCATGAAATCTCAATAATATCATATATTTAGGATTCTAATCGTGTTTATGGAAAATTTAAAGCCTCATACTTCACATCCTCTTCCTCACATTCTAGAATTAAAACATTGTTTATGATGTGTCAAGTTACCGACATCATGGATAATGTGTTTTCAAATTATTTTGTCATTTTGATTCTGGTAATGAAACCATTAATGTTATGGTTGAACCAGATTATTATATATATTATATGTCTTATTTATGGTTCTGTAATCCTCATACACTCATGATATAAAACTATAATACAAAACAATTCAATTATGGGAAAATCGTTTAAATTAATTAAAGTGTTTATCATTAATGATTCATGTAAAGGTTAGCTTTAACTTTAATTAACCAAATGAATTTTGTAACAATGTAACCTATTGGATGTCCAATAATGTTATATAACATCAACTTGTGATAACCACTATCATATTACAATTTATTTGAACCGAAATACAATTGAACCGCTCATTAAAACAAATGAAATAAACAGACCCAAACAATGGAATTGAACCTTGTAATTAATAAAAATGGGTATAAATGAACATAAAAATTTTATACTGAATCATTTATTTTTATATAAGGTTCTTTAAATAATGATTAATAATCCTAATTTGACTATTCACATCACTAATATCAATTGGATAACACAAATGGACCTAAGGTAAGGCATCCAGTCAATTTCACCCTTATTCAAGATTGTTCTCTATGTTAGGACATGTTGTGTGTAATTATTAATTTTTGGTTATGATTTTTCCACTCCACCATACTTCCATATTTATGTATATGTGATGAGAATTTCCTTTTTTCTCTCACATAGCCCCCTCAAGTACTCCTGATACCATGCTGATAATCTGTAAAGAATTCGACCCGAACCACTTTTAATCTTTCGGGTTGTCTTATCTACCTTTCTAACAAAATGATGTTATATTTTATTTTATTGTGCATACTATAAATTTTGTGTAAATTTTCCACATTTATCAATAAAGACACTTTCTTCACTCTCTTTCTGGAATATGCAAGCTTTTATGTGATTCTCTCCTCATTACTTCCCAATAAGTGAACCCATTTTAAGGGAACTTCCCGAATTCTTTCATATTATCAAGTGTACACTATCATATATTTTAAGTCTCCCATGTCATTATAAAATCAGTATTTATATTATTAAATACCTCATGGTTTAATTCTGGTTTTATATGAAAATATTATTTTTCTTTTCGTTTTAAGAGATATTTGATGTTTTCATAACCCGTACTAAAATGTATTGACTCAAAGATTCCAAAAAACTATTTTTACATGTTATCAAAACAGTTTGTTATCTCTTCTCGTGATTTATACCATTATTATGTCTATTTTTGATTTAATTCCTTTCATTCATGGTCAATTTTATGTTATATACCTTTTTATTAAGCTTTATGACGTGATTATGGGCCCATTTCTTTACTTGGGTACTCTTATATTTATGTATGATTGGTTATGTTATATTATTTATGTGGAAAGAATATACATGAATAATATTAGATGTGTGAAACCAGATAGCGCTCCAATGCATTTGGTAAAGTTAATGACTCATTAGAATATTGTGTGAAAAGGGTCTGGGTGGTTAGCCTTGGCTTGTGCTACTATGGGAAATGAGATTGGCAGTTAGCCTTGTCTCTTTCTAAAGACATGTTTAAAGTTGCTTCCACCACTCTATGAATCTATGCTTATATAATCTCATTCTTATATGATCCCATGATTATTTTGTTTCATGTTTTTATGATATCGTTATTATATGTTATGATTATATATGATCCATGCTTCAAATATCATAATGTCAAGCCTTCTAACTCATGTGCTTAAATTTTATTCTTATGTTCTTTACCGTACCGGGATTTTTAGCTCATCCATTTTTTCATGTGTTCCCTAGGGTACCCTATGAAAATGTAAGGGCTCAAAGAAATTCAGGAGCTCATTATAAGTATTAAATAATGAAGTGTTTTAGCCCATGTTTTGTGATATATGTAACTAGTCATCCAAGACAATATACTTAACGATCCTTGGCTTGTACTCTGATGATGGATTCTGTTTAAAATCATTAAATTTTATGTGTTATATTCCAGGGTTGCTAAAGAAGTTAGGGTGCCTATCCATCCATCCATGATGTTTGACTGCTAAATAACAAGATTTAGAACACCCAACCCTCTCTTGAAGATTCCCACTCAGCGGTACTGACAAACAGCTACACCAAAACATAATGCATCATTAGAAAACTAATTACTATCAAGAACACAACAACCCAATGAAATATATAGTTAAAGAAAACTAGTTAAAATTCATTCTAACATAATCCTAAATGAACTAAATCAAGAAAAAGTTAAATATGAAAGAATAGTTCATCACCAACACTGAATCTAGTTTTCCTCACTGATTTTTAAATGCCTCACCAATGACAATTATACCCATAATAGAACCATGAAACCTAATGTTGACATTTTTGAATGTGAATCTATATGCCAACACCATTTAATATATGAGAAGCAGTACACCTGTTCAAGGGTATAATCACCAAAGAGTTCCACAACTCTATCAGTATCAAAGCAAAAGAATGGAGAGTGATGCTAGATCTGAATAGAAAAGGAACAATCAACCACTGATTGTTACCTCTAAATCCTCCATCATAAAGTGAGGACATCCTAACCGATGGAGTACCCAAATCCATAACTAATGTTAAATACCAATATCTAGAGTTATCAATGATGAAATGAACTGATATTCATCACTATAATTAGGCTCTCTATATAATTTCCACTTGTAGTAGTCCATGAGGCCATGAATTCAATATGTATAAAGGGTAGTGACAATGATATACCATTACATTACCTATATCCTGATATATGTTAATAAAAAATTCATAATAGTTCAGATGAATCGGGTGAGTCTATAATCGGTAGTATTTCCCCCAATGACTTCCATATTTAGTATGCTATGAAAAAAACAATATCATAACTAATATAATGTTTTTACCTAATAAAATTATTTATATCAATCCAAAACATATTTCCAAAGAAGGAGTCAAATGAAAAAAAATCCATTTTTTATAATCATTTAAAATTCCCATAATCATGTCTCCATATCACCATTCATTCTAGGTTAATTTATTATCATTGTGATTTTTCTTTCGTTGATATAAAAAGTCATCACAAGGAAATAAATATAGAGTACTCGAATGACACATGACCTTACCGAAATTTTAGTTCTAATGAAAATGATCTCACTTCCAAATTTTATACGAAATCCATATGAAATATTTGAAGAAAAATCATTTAATCATTTAAAAAACCCATTTTTATAGATATAAAACCATAATGTTAAAATCCACATTTTAATACCATAATCCAAAAGAGATTTTTTTAAAACAAAACAAATTTTCCAACAATTCCCAAATCTAATACCAATCAGGATTTATTGTAAATATCACATATGTATGGAAGAAAATATCAATAAGACATTTAAATAAAATTAATATGTCATGATATAAATCAATTATAATTGAGAGAGAGTATACTGACCTCACAATAGTTGGTTTTATAAAATAATGATATAAAAATCCTCAAGATCACATCAAAACCGAAATTCCTCTAACTAGATCAAAAAGGGATTCATTATAAAACATTCATAACACATATACCTATCCCTACTGGAGTTGATATATGTTTTTCAGAACCATTGGTAACATCTAACTTTATTAAATAATTCATTATTGGGTGGAATATGATAATTATTCTTTATTTTAACTTAGTAAGGTTTCTGATAATCTCTTATGAAAATCCACAAATATTATAAGAGTTACGCATGCGTTCTTCATAAAAATAGTTTTTACTACCCATAGAGACAAACATTGTTGAATGAACCCTTAATATTCCTATTCAACGTCATTAACCAAAAATTATGAAAACAATTAGATCAATATTATATGATAGAAGGTAAATTAAGCTATTCTAGATTTGGACATCAACCATGATCTCTACAACTCATTTGGGTAGAAACCCTATGAAATTGATGGGGATAATCATTAGGAAAATAATCTATAATAGCTGAAAATTATCTATTCCTAATCTCATATACAGATAAAACTGTATACCCAGCCAACTGAAAATATATTTTTCAATGAATTATTTCCAAAATTCATTCTCTATATTAATTTTATATCCCTATCTCCTTTATAGGGATGCTTTATTCCATCGAATTAATTGAAACTTACAAAATTGAAATTAATGTGGATGTAGCAATTGAAAACATAAAAGCAATTCATACCAAAAAAATGAGAAATAAAAATATTAATAAAAAAATCTAAATTCTACTCATCCACTAATACAGATTTTGAACATGCATTACAGATATATTCATCTTGAAATTTTGGTATAAGATGAGGTTTTAGTTTTAGAAAAAAATCATCACATAAATAAAATCCCCATAATATAAAAAAACAATACATAATATATGGGTGGGATGAGACAATATACAAAGCATTCATAAGTTTTGAATTCAAAATAATTATACCTCACATTATTATAGGACCAAATTTGAAATCCATGATAAATTTCTCAGATCCTTTCAATTTATTATTCAATAAACCTTTCTATTTTTCACCTTATTGAGATTTCATTGATTTGTGAGTGATGGTGTTCCTAGAATCACCACAAATCTCTCAATTACGAGGATGATATTTTTTTGCTGCACTTATCTGATCAAAGATTATGATTCCTATGAAACATGATATGTGTCTCTACCACCCTATGTTGAAGCACTACGACAATAGTGCTAAATATATTGCATAATTTTTTTGTGGAGTAAAGATAATTGTGGTGACATAAAATCTATTTATATATAGTCAAAATAATTACATTGCAAACATCAGTGATTTTCTTACATTCAAGTTGAATGTTTTCAGATAACATAATTAGATTTTTACAGGAACTACTATTGTGAAAATTTGTTACCCTCTTTTATTTTCTCCCAAAATTATATTTTCCACCTGTTAAATATGGTAAAATATTATCCCCCAATCAAATTTATCAAATATAACAATACATTATTGTCTCTATATTTAAAATATTTGTGTAATATATTATTAAAAGGGGAGAAATATTTGATAAAATATAAACCATCCAACCTAAATAATTTTTTTTCATTAATGGATTCCCATTTTGTAACATAGGGGGACAATTGAACTAAATTCATAAATTTATCACATACTCTACCACCGTGAGTATCTCTTTTATCATGATAAATAAGTCCTATTTTATAGAATTCTTAAATTTGTGAGGATAATATATATTTCTAAAAAGATCCTCAAAATAATCACATGAATTTCCTTAATCAAATTTATTCTAAACATAACAATGCAACTATATTAATAGAAGATCACCATGAATATATGTTTTTCAACATAGATTTCAAATCAATGGGTGTCCCAAGGAAATCAATTATTTGATAAATTCATTCAAGAAGATTTATTCTTTCTTTGGCTTGGTATCTATCCCAAATGATTTGTGGATTTCTATATTAGAAAATAACTAAATTTTCCACCTACTGAGGTTAATCCTATCATCATGCAATATAAAAATCATTTAAATCATAAAAAATTTAATGGACCAACTATTGGTTCATTTGTAGCTCAAGTGAAACGAATTTCACATCATCCTCCTTTGGTTGTTTCCTACCAATCTTACCTAGTTTCATTTACTAAAAAAAATCTATTTAATATCACTTATTAGGATTGAAACTATTATAAATTTAAATTTTCCATATCAACAAGTAATAAAATATATATTTCTTCCATAAAACTAACATCAATATTTAATCTCATTTATTGAAAATATTCCAACCATGATTTTAATTAAAAAAATTTCACTATTATAAAAAATAAATAGTTTTTGTAAATTTCCCTCAACAAAAATCTAAATATTAATAATTTATTAAAATTGGGATGTCTTAATAAAATTGTGTTTCATTTAAATCTCATTATCTAATCCCATAATTATGAAGCTAAAACTCCGCTAGAAGTTTCCAAAAAACAAACATGTTCCCAAAATACATTGTAATATAATATACAGAATAAAGGGATTAGTTGTTCATTTTTATTGATATTCATTTTAAATTTATGTAATTATAATCCATGATACCGTATAAGGAACTAGAAACCAATTATTTATACCCTCAGGATCCATACAAACATGAACCACTTCCATTTGATAAATAATGAAGATGGTGATACTATTTTTCCCAAATATATTGATGAAGTAAATGAAACTGATGCAGTTCACTAAACAATATACTTTGAATTAAATTGAATAATAATATTTGTATCATCTCACTCCTAATAATTGGCATGAGATGTGACAGGGGGCATACTATGACATATGTGACATTCCCAAGACAGCAATTATAGATAATAATTTCCATGGAACTCAAAATTATTTTGGAAATGATTTCCAGTTCTAAATAATAAACAAAACATCTATATATGAAATAACCAAAACAAGAAACACATGATGCATAAGTAATAAATGAAACCAAAATATAGCCCTTCTAAAACCATATTATTGTACAATTATAATCCCAATTATATACACAAGAGGAACAAATTAGCCAAAAAAAAGTAATCGGAAAGTAACAATAATCAGAAACACACAATATGATCCAATCATTAACCCCACATTCCATTACAATGTCAGTAAGGAAAATTTATAATTAAATTAGATACCTTTTCATTACCTATGTTCCAATATATTATATCTACAAATAAAATGTAGTGACAATATAGTGGGTGAGTATAAACTTGGTAGGTTTTCCCCCAACGTCATCCAAAATCACAACACTAGGGCAAACACATGTTATCACTATATATAATATATTTTTAAGAATCGTCATAATTATAATAATCCAAATAATTATTCTATACAATGAATTAAATGAATTATTAATCTATTTTATCAAAATAATTTAATGTACCCATAACCATCTCTCCAAACACAAAAGGATTGAAATTGTGACAATTCCATACTCAAGAGTGGAGTCTCATCAATTTAATATATCATCAACGATAAACTATACCATTTCCCCAATGCCACTCGTCCATTCCATAGGGTCACCTCTAGTGAATATGATCTCACAAACACCATATATACACCATATTTGTAAATAAATTAAAGAAAACATTATTTATTTAAAAAATTTCCTCAAACCAACTACATTCATTAAAACAAATTAACAATTTTAAAATCCAAATTTTTAATTATAAACCAATGAATCATTCATAAATCCAATCGATTTTCCCATGATTTCAAAAACCAAAAAACAAAAATGGATTACTACCAATAACAAAAAAAATTTAATCAAAATCTTAATAAAAATTATTAATTATAACCAATCATTTAAATTCAAAATCATGTTTATTTGAGAGATAAGCCACCTACCTAACAAAAGATGGAAGAATTGAAGAGTGAAAAAAATATCAATATTTAATCAGAAACCTTGTTCACATATCTATATCTAACAAGATTTCATAATAAACCATTCATAACACATACACGAATCCAAAGCAAACTATATATATTGTTTCTTGAGAGTGAATAACCTTAAATATTAGAATAATATTGAATAATTGGCACTTATGTAGGAATCTATTCCTCCAACAAAATTTTATTTCCGTATGGACAACAATTAGATTGAATGAGACTATATCTCATACCTTGGGAGAAAATTAAATTTGATTTATTGTAGGATTAAGTAAAAAATAAGGGCATATGTGTTAATTTGGATTATATCCACCTTTTAAAGAAGGCTAATTGTACACAACATAGTTAAGCAATAGTATTTTACAATCCATGTGCCATCCATGTAGTGATACTTTCTTAATGTCACAAATTTTATTCATATATTTCATGGTTAGAAAAAAAATGAACTAACCAAGAATTTCTCTCTACATCCAGATGCATAGATTCTCTTGGGAATCCACACATTGTTTAATATCCTTACGTGAATCGTTCACCTACCTAGTGCCCATTGTCTTCCCTTTCTTGGTTTTTGAAATGCATCACGGTTTTTAGTAATATTGAAAAACACTGAACATCAATAAAATATCCAATAACATTACAAAAACCCTCTAAACAAATTTAATCCTAACCAAGACATTACATCAAATAAAAATACATGAATAAATGATCATGTATACGAAACTTCGTGGGATAACATTTTTACTAATTAATTTGAAAAAGAATTAAGATAAACATATTGCTTCATTTTAATTGCATTGAATAATAATATGGAATCCATTTTATTATATTAATATCTAAAAATTGTCTTAATTAATTAACTAATAATCCTACAGAGGTGATGAAAATTATATTTTCCATTGTGAAAATTTTGAAAAGTAATAAAAAAATTAATATAAAAATAAAAATAATTTATATTAAAATAACAAAAAAAATTAAATTGTAATATAATTTAAATTAGTTTCATTTAATAATAGTATAAATTATTATTTTTGTAATAAATAATTTATATATTGAAACGAATGTTTCAATAAAAAATCAATATTTTCCACTATTCATCAAAAAACTAATATTTTTTGAAAATTTTAAAAAAATCACTCAAAGATATTTTTGGAATGTTTATATAAATAATGATGTTTATTTTATAAAAATTATTCTACAAAATTAGAATAAAATTTTGTTTTCAAATTTTGTGTGCAATGTGTGAGTAATTTTCATTTTGATAAAATAATATTTTTTAAAAAGTACTTATTATTTCATTTAAATAATTTTTAATTTATTTGTAATCAATATATAATCCCTGAAATCATTTTATACACATACAATCTTTATAATTTTCAAAAATCAATTCTTCATATTCATACCCTTCATCTTAAAAAACTATGATATAATAATAATATTTTAAAAATAAATATTAATAGAGTATCATTGTTCGTATAAACTCTGTGTTTTGTATAACATAATATATCAATGAGATTTAATATATATATATATATTAAATTACTATGGTGATACATTCTCTTCTATGTTTTGTGTTGAATTTCATATACTCAATCGATCATGATGTTCCCCTTTTAAAATCTCAAGGTGTTATCTTATACCCAACATAAATTGATTTCATCATTAAAAAATTTATTAATCCTTGTAATTTTGGGTTTTAAATTTGGAGATACCCTTTTTAGAATCCCACATCACAATATGGTTTAATAAAATGTCTTATAGATAATAAATAATGTTATGTAAAAATATTACATAACATCATTTCTAAATAGCAGAACGTTGTTGTGAATTAAAGATATGGACATTGATGAAAATCTTATATAATTTTTTTTGTTATAGATATAGTTTATCACGTCAAATGAAGGAACAATAAAAAAAATAATGACATAAAAACCACAACAAACCTCCCAAAAAACTCCAAAATTTATATTGACACAAAATTAAGTAATAAAGGGATATCTAAAAAATGTTGGGGGTGGGGGATGATTCATTCTCCTAAATATTATGTTTTCCATCCCTAAAAAGAAAATTTTCTAATTCTTAAAATAGTATAGTCCATTTCTCAACCATTTCCATTTCATTATCCCTTGTTTTTTCCTAATTCTAATCATTTTTTCACATACCCTAAACTATACTGACATGAATCTCATGAAATATCTCCTATTTATTATCCACCATCTATAACAAGACATGAATCAATTTAAATTATAGATATACGTTAAAATGATCCCATCAATTTACATAATCATTATTAGGTTGGTACTTCATCAACAGAGATACATGAAACACATTGTGACATAACACAAATTTGGGGGAAAATATTACCAATAATCCATCTCCCAAACTCATTCATCTATCTCAAAATTATATACCAATAGAAAAAATATGTTTCAATTATTGATAAAATAAAGATGTCCAAGCCTTAGAGGGATTCTAATGAAAAAGTAGTCACCCACATCAAATAAAAAAGTAAATCTACATTGATCTTAATATGATTCATGATCAATTTTAACAGTCTCCACTATCATTCTAATTAAATGAATATTATCTATTGTCTCTTTAACAAGGTTGGATCAAATTTGTGACATCTAACCAGTTTACCCCCCTTCTAGGATGAGAACGACAAAGATGGCAAAAAAAATTAATCAAAAGGTGCCATATTTGTCTAGTCTTGGTTTATGTTGTTATATGAGAAAACTATTATAGAAAAATTCTCCTCCTATGAGCTGTAAAAAAATATATAAGTCATATTCATTCGTTACACCATTTGGATTTTCTGTTGAAATGTCCATCAAATTTTCGAAGATATGTTGAACTCATATTTAAATACGTTCCATGGTATTTTATTTAGATTTAAAAAAATTAAATGTTTACATAGGGTCATTTTTTAGATAAAATATAAATCAAAGGACTATGAATGTTTAAAATTTCTGTAATTTAAATCTTTTTCATTTCATCTATAATTTTTTTTCACAAATATGGATAAAATGAGTTAAAATTATGAGTTGATCTATAATATCACATATTGAACCATGTTCGATAACACTATTTCGTATATCTTTTCCAAAATACATGTCTATATTGTCCCATTTCAATAGAAGAATCTTTATAGACTATAATATACCTACTGGTCATTGGTGAATCTATATTACCAACAAAAAATATAGGCACCTCAAGACATAATTGTCTAATTTTTTTTATGTAAATCCAAAAAAAGTGTAATTTAAAAGCATAATATATTATCTAAATCAATGGGTGAACATACCATCGTGAATTATGGAAGCCCCAAAGAAGTAATCATGAGAGACTATTGGTACGAATGTCTGATATCTGAAGTGCCACAGTCAATTTCCATCCTTCTTCTATCCATAAATGTTCATCCCTCCATTTAGTTTTTAACCTCATATAAACACATTCATGATTTTATGTTTGAGAAACTATAACATAAAAAAACAAAAATGGGATGAAATTAAAATGGAATAAAAAGTACAAGACCACTTGGGTTCAAGCAGTCTAGATGCTTATCAACTATAACTAAAAATATTTTCCACTAGTATGAATCCACCTTATTCAAGTGATCATATAAAATACTTATCAATACATCCACCAAACAGTTCCCATTACCTATTATATACATTATTTCCAGTAATTCATATGTAGACTACATAGCTCTCTATAGACTAATAATAAAAAACATAATCTCTATGCTTGAGATTAGTACCCAACAACAATCCTGATGCATCACAGTAGACTACATAGAGATATATAGACAAAGGAAAAATAGTATTTCTTTTGATGTAAGTATAAAATTATGTTAAATACAGTATTTATAAAAAAAAATTCTACAGGAGAGGAAGTTATTTCATCATCAAAGATATCATTGGTGTAGAAAACATGAAAAATATTGCATAAGACCTATGTGGTATCCAAATAATCAAGAAATCTATATATCTTAAAGAAATTATTTGTAGGTTTAAAATTGATAACAAATTTTATTTTTTTTTAATTTCTAGAGATCCTATTTTATAAATGAGATGGTGAATGATATATACAACCAATATCCATAAATCATAGTTTGATACAAATGAATTCAAATGATGTTATAATAAGATACCCAACAATTTCATGTAGTGTTTCAGTTGATTTCAATTTTATGTGAATACAATAGTATATAATTATCAAACTCATCCAAAAAAGTAATACATGTATCTATGAATTTTTTGATACATCAATTAGAAAATGATTGATGGTTTATTTTAATGACCAAAATCTATAAGGACATATTTATAATGGACATATTTACTACTGAATCATATCATCTAAATAACCTTATTTAAGAGATAAAATTGGTAATATCCCAATTAAATTTTAGTATTTGATAACCATTGGGAACCACTAAATTTTGTAAAATAATCCATCAATTGGTGGAATATGATAATTATTTTGTATTTTAACTTAGTTAGGTTTCTGATAATCTCTTATGACAATCCAAAAAAATTGTATGAGTTAAAAAAGTGTTCTTCATAAACGGAATTTGTACTAGACCTATAGAAGTACATTGTTGAATGAACCAGTAACATTCCTATTCATCTATCAAAAACACAAATTACGACAATTTTAATCGATCAATATGATATGATAGAAGTGAAATTACAGTTGTCTATATTTAAGCCTCAACAATGATATCTAATTCTCTTTTAGGCGGAAACCCTATGAAATTGATGGGGGGAAACATCTGGTATATAATCTATAATGGCTGAAAATTACCAATTCCTAATCTCATATAAAGATAAAACGGTAGACCAAACAAAAATGATAATATATTATTCTATGAATTAGTTCCAAAATTCATGCTCAATGTTCCATTTATATCTTTATCTCCTCTATAGGGATGCTTGATGCCATCGAAAGAATTGAAACTAACAAATTGGGAGTAAAAGTAGATTCGCTAATTGTAAAATTTAAACCAATGCATACACAAAATAAAATCAAAAATAAAAATATCAATCACAAAAACATCTAAACGGTACTCATCCACTAATATTTATTTAGAAAATGCATTACACAAAAATTCTTATTAAACATTTGGTATAATATTTGGTTTAAGATTCAAAAAAAGGAATCAAATAAATAAAATCCCCAATATATAAAAAACATAAGAAATAATAAATGAGTAGGATGAGAAAATCTAAAAAACATTCATAGGTTTTGAATTAAAAATAATTCTACCTCTCATTATTATAAAACCAAATTGGAAATACAAGATAAATTTCTCAGTTCCATTAAATTAATATTTAAATAAACCTTTCAATTTTTCACCTTATTGAGATTTCATTGATTTATGGGGGATGTTGTTCATTGAATCACCTTGTAACTCGCTATTGTGAGGATGATATATTTTTTCTGCACTCATCTGTTGAAATATTATTATTCCAAAGACACAGGATATGTGTCTCAATCACCCAACATTGTAGAACAATAACAATAGGGCTATATATATTGAATAAGGGTGTAGTTGGGGAAATATCATTGTGGGTACATAAAATATATTTTTTATATAGTCAATATAATGTTGTTGAAAACATCTCGGATTAGATTAAATAAATGGATGAATGTTTTTGAATACCATAATTTGATTTTGACATCACCAACTATTGTGAAAATTGGTGTACCTCTTTTATTTATTCCCAAAATTAGAGTTCCCACCTATTAAATATGGACAAACATTATCCCCCAATCATATTTCTGATATATCCAAAACTATTATTGTCTCTATATTGACAATATTTGTGTAATATATAATAAAAATTGGAGAAATATTTTAGAGAATATAAACCCTCAATACTGAATTAAAAAATTCATTAAAGGATTAACATATAGTAACATATGGGCCTAATTGGACTACATTGGAAAATTTATCACATACTCTATCACCGTGATAATATCTTTTATCAAGATAAATATGTTCACTTTTATTGAAATCATAAATTTGTGATGATAGAATATATTTCAAAAAAGTTACTCAAAATAATCATATGCATTTCCTTAATAAAATTTAGTCTGAACATATAAATACAACTACATGATTAAAAGATCATCACACATATATTTTTCAAAACATAGCATTAAAATCAATTGGTGTCTCAAGGAAATCATTGATTTGATACATTCATTCAAGAATAATTCTTCTTTCTCTGGATTGGAATCCATCCCCAACGATTGGTAGATTCCTATAATATAAATTAACTGAATTTTCCACCTACTAAGTTTCATCATATCATCTTTCAATGTACACAATATTTAAATAATAAAAAAATTATTAGACAAACTACTAGTTCATTTGAAGCTCAAGTGAAACAAATTTCACAATAGCCTCCTTTGGTTGGTTCATACCCCTCTTACATGGTTTCATTTATTAAATTAATTAATCTATTAAATATCAATCATTAGGAATGGAAGTATTATAAATTAAAATTTTTCATTTCAACTTGTTTTGAAATTTATATTTCTACCATAATCTATCATAAATATTCAATCTCTTTTATTGAAAATATTACAACCATGATTTTCATAACAATAACTTTCACTATTATAAAAAATAAACAGTTTTTGAAAATTTTCATAACCAATAATGTATAACTTAATTATTTATTACAAATTGGATGACTTAATATCATTGTGTTTCATGGGAATATCATATTATAATCCCATAATGATGAAGCTAAAAATAACCTATAAGTTTCCAAAAAACACTCATGTACCCAAAATACCTGGTAATATAATGTTAAGAATAAAGGGATTAATTGTTCCTTTTTTATGATATACATTTTAAATTTATTGAAATCTAATCCATGTTACCATTAAAGGAAGTAGAAAACAAGTATTTATACCCTCAGGATCCATCAAAACATGCACCACTTCCACTTGTTTAGGGCTGAACATGGTGATAGTATTTTCCCCAAATATAATGACGGAGTAAATAAATTTGATGTAGTTGCCTAATCAATATCCTCGGACTTACAATTAATGATAATATTTGATTTAACACAGCCCTACTAATTGGAATGAGAAGTGATGAGGGAAATACTATGACATATGTGACATTCCCAAGACACCAATTATATATAATAATTTCCATGGACAACAAAAGTATTTTGGAAATGATTTCCCTTTTGAAATGAAAACAAAAAAAATATATATATATGAAATAACCAAAACAAGAAAAACATGATGCATAAGTAAAAAATTAAATTGAAACATGAACTGAATGTTAACATATAATAGTACAATTATAAACCAAATTATATACACAAGATGTACGAAATGGCCAAAAAATTAGTAACTGGAAAGTAACAATAATCAGAAACACACAACATGCTCTAATCATTCACCCCACATTCCATTACCATGTTATTAAAAATAATTTTTAATTTATATAAATACATTTTCATTACATATGTTCCAATATATTATAACTACAAATGAAATGTTATTACCAAGCAGGGGGTGAGTATAAACATAGTAGGTTTTCCCCCAATGTCTTCTAAGCTCACAGCACTACGACAAAACATGTTATCACTATTTATAATATATTTTTATGAATCAAAATATTTGCAATATTTCAAATTATTCATCCATGCAATGAATTAAATGATTTATTAAATTATTTTTTTACAATCAATTAAAATAATCATAACCACCACTTCATAGATTTATGCCCCATGCCACTATTCCTTTCCATAAGTCACATCTAGTGAATATGAACTCACGCACACCATATATACCCCATATTTTTATATTAATTCCAAAAAAAAATTATTTATTTAAACAATTCCCTTAATCCAATTACATTCATTAAAACAAATTAACAATTTGAAAATCCACATTTTTTAATTATAAAACAATGAATTATTCATAAATACAACTGATTTTCACATGATTTCCAAAATCGAAAACAATTAGGGATTCCTAACAATAATGGAAAAATGTTTTAATCAAAATCTCAATAAAAATACTTAATCAAAACTAATCCTTTGAATTCGAAATCATGTGTATTTGAGAGATAAGCCTCCCACCTCACAAAATATGGATGAAATGAAGAGTGAAAAAAATATCAATATTAAATCAGAAACCATTCATAACACATACAAGAATCCATAAAAAACTAAATATATTTTTTCTAGAGAGATAATAAAAATAAATATAAGAATAATAATGAAGAATTGGAACTTACGGATGAATCTATTCCTCCAACGAAATTTTATATCTATATGGACAACTATCTGATTGAATGAGACCATATCTCATACCTTGGGAGAAAAATTAATTCGAGTTATTGGATTATTAAGGAAAAAAATAATGGAATATGTGTTAATTTGGATTATATCCACATTTTAAGGAGGGCTAATTTTACACAACTTGGTCACGCAACACTATTTTTCAAAACTTGTGACAACCATGTAGTGATACTTTCATAAGGTAACAAATTTCATTCATATATTTTCATTGTCTTGGATATTGATGATCTCACCATGAATTCTCCTCTACCTCAAGATGCACAGTTTCACTTGGGAATCCACACAGTGTAGAAAATCCTTGCGTGAATCGTTCACCTACCTAGTGACCATTATCTTCCCTTGAATATTTTTTAGATTATTCATAGTTTTTAATAATATTGAAAAATCCTAAACCTCCATTAAATGTTTTATAAAATCCCTAAAACCTTCTAAACAACCTTAAACATAACCCTAACATTATATATTCGACAAATACATGAATATATTGTCATGTATCGGATACCTGGTGAGATAACGTTTTTACTAAATATTATGAAAAAAATTAAGTTAAACATATCACTTGATTTTATTTGCAATGAATAAAAATATGGAATCCATTTTATCATATTAATATAAAAAATTTGTCCAAAAAAGAAATATTTTTAGAAAATTTTAAAAAAATCAGCCAATGATAATTTAGGAATGTACACATAAATAATGATGTTTATTATATAATAAAAATTCTACAAAATTAGAAAAAAAATATTTCAGGTTTTGTGTACAATGTGTGAGTAAACATCCTTTTGGGAAAATACAGTTTTTCAAAAAATACTTTTTTTATTCATTTAAATAGTTTTTTATTTATTTGTAATAAACAAAAAATAATTGAATTTATTTTGAACACATATAATATTTTTAAATTTAAAATTTTAATTATTCAATTTCATATAATCCATGTTAACAACCAGGATATAATAATACTATTTTAAAAATAAATATTAATTGAAAATTTTTGTTCATATAAACATTGTGTTTTGTACAGCATAAACTATCAATGAGAGTTAATATATATAAAAATAAATATATATTAAATTATTAGGGTGATACATTCTCTTAAATGTTTTGTGTTTCATTTCATATACTTAATCGAGCATGATTTTCCCATTTTAATATCACAATGTGTTATATTAAACCCAACATAAATTGATTTCGTCATTAAAAAAATTATTAATCTCTTTAATCATGGGTTTAGAATTTGGATATAACATTTTTAGAATCACGCATAATAATAACAATTAGAATATTTCTTACTCATAATAGGGAAATTTAAGTACAAATATTACAGAACATCATTTCTAAATAACAGAACATTGTTGGTAATTATTGATATGGACATGGAAGAAAATATTATATATTTTCATATAGTTATAGATATAGTTGATCACATCCAATGAGGGACCAATAAAAAAATAATCACATAAAAACCATAAATATTTAATGATTCAAATAAAAATTTGACTCATAGGATATGAAGGTAATATGAAAACATTTTTGTTTCAATATACATTTCATATTGTTAAGGAATTAAATTAGCATTATGACTATGAACATAATCGAATAAAATTGGATGATATATTTCTATATCATAAGGATAAATATCACATTTTAGTTTGGATATCATAATTTAAACACAATTTCATTTTCTATGAAATAAATATATATGATGATATTTTATGTTCGAGACATTTAAATTTAATTTTTACATAACAAAATATCAATAAATGATTAACAAGTTAATCTTATAATCATTAATAACATAAAATTTATCAGAAAAATATATTCAAAATAATATATTGATCTATAATACCACACAAAAACCCCAATATTAATATTAATTCATTACATTAATTGTAATCTTTAAGACATTCCTAGAATATTTCTAACCAAATTTAGAAGGAAGGTCACTGTGATTTCAAAATACACATAAAATTACATACTCCGCACAATATATTATGGCTCTAAATTTCACATACCAAATATATGAATACCTCTTTCATCATAATAACATTATAAAAACATATGTTCATAAGAAAATAAATCTCATGTTTTCTAATGTACTCAACAAATCTAAACATGTTGTAAACACACAAAAAGATGACATAGATCATAAAATTTCAAAAAAAATCATGGATATAAAAAATATCATATAAATATCAATTTAACATTAATATTTCAAGATATAGTACATATTATTGGTTGACTTCAAAAAATCATATTTTTCTAAGTTCAAATTTCTATTGAATCGCTTTTATTCATCATCTGTTCCGTATAACATATGTTGGGATTTACATAGTGAAAATGTATCAACATTAAAAAAATATACAACATTTATTTCTTATGATGATAATATGAATTAGAAAAATAATTTTATAGAATAATCCATGAATCCAAACACAATAACTATAATAATTCCACATCATCAGTAGTTATATTATAAGCTTAATATTGATCATTATATTCGTCTACTATATATTTACTTAATTATTCGGGTATTAAATTTATTATTTCCCCATAACCTTATATTTTATGCATTATTCATTAGATACTTCTTTCTTTCCCTTTTATTTATGAGCATAGATTCATTTCTGATAACACTTATAGTAAACTCCCATTCCCATCAACAATGTACGAGGTTATTTATTTCCACAATTATCACATGTGAAAAAATACCACTCTCCCTACTTCCCTTTGACATAAAATTTATCAATTTTCATCTATATATATTACATCCCTTTAAATATATATGAATTTTATAATTCATTGTGTCCCTTTACAACACATGATATTGTGTCCTTGTATTATTAGAATTCATAGGAGACTAATTCCCCTTTGATGGTTATGATTAATCCATCAAATAAATTATCAATCCTCCACAATGGATTACATTTAATGTCTATAAAAAGAGATCGTAAAATTATAATGGTGGATTCATTTATAAATAAATTTCCATTACTTTTCATCTATGATTCAAGAACTGTCTCTCCATATATCTTCATTTCTCATGATGAAAACACTTTTCCATGAAGGGTACCTTGAAATAATTACATTCAATATTTTTTATATCAAACTCATGATTACTGTATTTATTTAATGAACTCCAATTACCAATATATCATAAAAAAATAATTATAAATTAAAACATTCTCCATTTAATTACTCTCCAATGTGGTACATATCTTCTCTACGGAAATTATCCATTACTCATCAACAAATGGATTTATAGTCTTATTTAATGATGGAGGTTTTTGAGGCATAATGTAGACTAACATTTTTACACTACCTTTTGAATCAATAGGGTTCTCCATAAAGGAATGTTTATTTCCTATAATATGTATCAGATACAATATAATGGTTAAAATTTATTCAGTTCAAGAAAAATATCCCACTGTATATTCATTATATTTCCAAGTATTACATGAATAGATATTTTACATAATTCCTTCCACAATTAAACCTTTATAAATAGTTAGAAACACTATATTAGATCATACATTATTAATCTTTAGGTATAATCCCAAAACCAGTTAATGACATAAAATATATTGAAATATTTATGCGATGTAGTTCTCATTATTATAAAAATTGTTTCTTTGGGACTGTTTTCAATTCAAAAAAAATATTTTAAAATCCTTATTAATTGTTTTAAATTAAATGTTAATTAATAAAACAATATCCCCCAGGTTTGTAAAAATAGGTTCCCATTAAGGAAAATATTCATGTACTAGTAATTACTCAAGATAGTGCATTCATGGATTTGTTACAGTTATTAAAAATAGGTTAATATTTCCCAAAACCATTTCCACATCTCGTATTCACATAGGGATTCATTTCCAAAAAAAAATTCACAACTTTACAAAATGATAGTTTTTTATTATATATACTTGTCATCAATATCTAAATTTGTTTATGAACATTATTATTTATTTCTTAAATCCGGATCCCAAATATTATTCTAAACATTTTATGATTACAATAATAATGACCATGACACTAGTATACTGTGTTCAGTGTTTACATTGTTACATTGGAAAATGTTACAAAAAATAACACCCCAAATAATAGTATATTTTAGTTATCTTGTAATCTAAATACATATTTGAATCATATTTTGACATTAAAAATATTAAATATTGAATTTGTTTCCTTGAGAACACTATATCACACCTTCGCATATCCCTACATATAAATCATAATAAACATCATGATATCCTGGAGAAAAAAAATAAAAACAAATTCTTATGTTGAGAAGCTCAATAAGCGTAGGTGTTTATCATATGATTCCATAAATAAATAATAGTAATAAATTTAGTAATGTAAATAAGAGAAAACAATTCATGTATTCAATAAATTTATAAACATATTGTATGATTAAATAATGTCCAAATAATTTCATATGTGTACTCATATGATCTTTAAAAATGTACAACACCTTTTTAACTAATTTAATAACCATATATAACCATGACAACAAATCTCATAATGAAGTAATGCATAATTATTAACATCATAACCAAAAAATCATTGCACCATTCAATGAAATATTATCTGATTGGATAAGGCCTTACACAAAAACCAAATATACTTAATCTCATGAGACCTTCCAATGAAATCAGGGGATACAACGGGCCTCATAGATCAATTCTTATGTCCATATAATTCATCATATGATAATTGTAAAATGTAATCAAAATAGTAAAATAACACTGAAAAACTAAAGTACTAAATGTTAATAATCACCCCAATCAATAAACAAAATCACAAACCATTCAAATTAATATAGAAAATATTAATAAATTTGTAAATCATCAGTCAAAATGATCATAAGACATCCAAATATAGAATATGTATTATATCCAAACCACATATCTTAAATGGATCCTATGTATAATTAAGGGTTCATTTCATTGGTGAATATAAATATCATTGAAATAAAATATAACACTTTTTTTAGGATAATATCATTTTCATTTTGAATTTTTTTTGAAGAATTTAATTATATATTATGAAAATAATTATCAATGAAATATCATTTGAAACTTATAATGGAATACTTAAAATATAAATTGGTCATGATGGTGGGAAATTCAATACATGTGCTATATGTTAAACAAATATTTCATTAACAATTTTAGTAAACATTAAACATGATTTGATTAGAAAATAACATGAATATTAATTTATTTTTTTCATATGATGCCAATGATGAGTAAAAATATAATTAATAAATCATTTTGAAACTTGGGTTTTAAAGAAAATGTATTTTTTAAAGAAGAAAGAAATTATTATGTTTTTTTAAAAGAATTCTCAAACATTTTCTAATCCAAAGATATTTAAAATATTAATATTACATTAAAATATTCATAAATAACTATAGGAGAATAAAATATATTTATTTTAATAAGGAAATATCAAATAAGTCTCACATGTTACACTTAATCATAAAAAATTTATAATAATGACAGGATGGAGAAATAAACACATTCCACTTGGGTAAATTTTGAATCAAAATAAAAGTAATATAAATAACATAAAATTAATAATTATTTATCATTATGAGATATATATTCATGAAAATTATCATTATGTGAATTATTTATTCCACACAATGGAATAATTGGTGAATATGGAATATGATCCATTGGTGTAAAAGTGAGACGAGGTAACTCCTACCTTAGGATCGACATCCTTCACCTTTGTATAAACCTTATGTATATTAAATATATGTTTTTATAGATATATTAATGAATAATAATAATATATATAATAAAATATTTGATCATATAATTATGTTTTATGTCGTTATTCTTAATTATATTTCACTTGTTTTCATTATTTTTTGTTTTAATTTCACTATTTTCTCTTGCATGTTTGGTCATGAATGTTCTGATTCTTGTACATTATATATATTTTTCAATTATATCAATATTTATATTAATTTTATAAATGTTATTTTTTTTCTTTATATGACTTCTTATAAGCTATTCATGAAAACAGGGGTTAGAAAATGAATCATATTACTCTGTGGAGACGATCTTCTATATGTATGCATGTGAAATGATATCATTTGTTTAAAGGGTGATTTGGTATGGATGTTTTATATATATTATTATTATAGAAATTATATCATTAAAATTATATATCATATATTAATTAAATTTAAATTTATTACTTTTTATGTAATGTATAAAAGAAAAACATATAACGTCACTTCATGATGTGGTTGTGTGTCATTAAAATTTGCAACCCTATCCTATTTTAAATTAAGTTAATGTAAAGAATATATATGTTATATTATAATTCTAGATGTATAATAACATAATAAATATAATATATAAATATATATATATATATATATATATTAAATTCATCATTACATCCATCCATGAGATGTGTTTATGGAAAACAACATTCAGTAGATTCCAATGTGGTGGGTTGGCATTCACAAAATTGATGATTTCAATTCCCATTTGTTGAATGTAGAGGTTGATAAATTCTAGGGGTGTCTATGTGTTAATATGTGTTTGGTCCTTTGGTATTTTGGACCCGACCAATGATATGTTGGTCGGGATGGGCCCCAACCAATTTTTTACAATGACCCAAGTCATCCTGAGCTGTGGGGTTTCGTTTTGAGTTAGGTAGGGTCAGTAGGTTCAAGAAAAAAACTATTAAATAAAAACAAAATTTTGAAAATCATTCAACTAAAATAAAACTAAAATAATAAATTAATATTAATATTTTTTGATAAATATAACATAAATATTATGTATCTATAATGTTTTATTACAATATATAACATTATGAAATCTTTATATAATATAAAAATTATAAAATATTCATTTTATTTAATGTTATAATTTTTTTTAAATAATATGTTATCTAATTTAAATATAAAATATATAATGTTAACATAATAGTGTATAATGTAATAGTAAATTTATATAATAATAATATATAATAATTATAATATATATATAATATAAATATTATTTAAATGTAATGTTATATTTATGATATATGACTTTGGTATTTATTTTTAATAATTATTAATTTGTTGTAGTAAAAATTAATGATTCAATATATATTATTATTAACTATTTCTCATTATCATAAATAATTATTTTGTATTTATCAATTGGAATAAATTTTTTTACAATTTTTTATCAATAGATATTAATTGTGATTTATTATTCTCTATACATATATATATTATTAGGGGGTTGTGTTTGGTTGTTTCAGAAATTTTCCAATCAGTGACATTACCGGACCTCACCTAAACCCGATAGAACCTAAACCAACCCGACCATACACTACATGTAACTTAACACAACCAGGTCAGGTCATGATGGGTTTGGACATAAAAAAATATTACTCAAAATTCATAATAACATATAATTATATAATATATACTATATTTATTTTATTTCATGTGTTATAAAATAATTTAATAATGTAAAATAATAAATAAAAAGTGTGTGGTTAATGAAGAAAACTATTTTCTCTTATAGAAACACCCTTTGAATCTCTTATTAAGGACCATGGGGTCAAATTTTTGGGAACATGGCTTGTGATTTTTCGAATCCTAGCACATATGACCAGTTGATGGTAGAGGGACCACTGAGACAACGATAGAGGTTTGAGCGAGGAGGTCTGTATGGAAGCAGACGTTGTAGGTGAGCCGGCCAAGTAGTAGGCGGTGGAAAACTATTCGAGTAACTACCCCACCACTCCAGAAGGTCCACCATGAGTTATGGGTGTAAGTTAATAGGGGAGGTACCATCATCTGGTGGTGGAGGTCGAGGAACATGGTGCTCCATATTTGATTGATGGTATGATATGCATCTTCTCCACCTTAGAAGTAGTACTCATAAAAATAGTTGTTCGTCGCTCCATCCTTGACTCCACTCTTATTTAGATATCAGATATTTTGGTGTAGTCGTCAGCTTGATCCTTATGATTAGGGAATTCTAAAGGGGAATTAGATGATTACACATATGTGTCAGTGTTGTTAGCATACTACACGATGGAGGATCTATGGTTGTTATCTCCTATCATTTGCGTTGAAGAAATAAAAAATAATCATGGGTATACAGTGGTTATCCAAAATCCATTATCAGATCGACTATTTTATGTGATATGTGTTGTGTGTCCATGAGGATGGGACCTTTTTTCATTTACCGGATATAAGTGAACTGTTGCAGCACATGATGGACTTTGTCGGTGGAGGGTGTAGTGGATCACTCACTAGTTAGATGGCCACACCCTTAGCACGATGGACAAGGACAATCGAAGCATTCCTATATAGTAGGACGAGTATGAGGATGTCATTAAAAAAGATGTCCCAATATTTCCACCTCACATAGAAGTCAACTTTTACATTGAATTTTATCCATGGGTGGCACTGATATCAACCCCTGTATATCAGATACAACCCGCAATCCTTCTTGAGATGAGGATAAATGTAGTGGAATTGCTGTTTAAGGGGGATACCAAACCTAGTGTTTTACAATAGGCAACCATAGTGTTGTTTTTCCTAGAAGGAAAATTAGATTTTTGAGGTTGACTATGGACTTATGATGCCTTACCTATGCCATGGTGAAAAACAAGTATCCACTACTGAGGATTTATGAACTCTTTGACCAGATAAAGGGAGCGAGTTGGTTCTTGATGATAGACCTCAGATTAGGTTATCACCATCTTTAGGTATATGATGAGGTGGTATCGAAGATGGCCTTCAGGTGTCTCTATGTCCTCAATAAGTTTTTGCTGATGCATTTCAGCATGACCAATTCCCAAAGAGTGTACATAGGACTCATTAATAGGATCTTCTATCTTTATCTTGACCGGTTTGCTATGGATTTCATTGATGACATCTTGGTGTACTCAGTGTTAGTGTAGGAGCATGCTACACACAATCAGATAGATCTAGATACACTCTAAGAGCACCAAAATTATTTTTATCTCTAGAAGTTCCAGTTTCTGATTTAGGAGATACAATTTCTAGGACATGTAATCTTATAATATAGATTTGTGGTTTATCGGGAGTATATAGAGGAAGTTCTTTCTTGGGAGCCACCCTAGAGTGTGATCAAGTTGTGGTGTTTTCTGGGGTTTGTGGGATACTGCATTTGATTCGTACCATACTATTACAGAGTAGTAGAACCCTTGTCATCTTTGGAAAATAAGTGAAAACCCTTATTATGGATGGAGAGCTTCAAGGAGAGATTCTATTAATTGAGGCGAATACTAAATAGTACCACCATATTGTGACTACAAAATGAAAGAATTTGGTATGTGTCCTACTATGATGCATTATGGACCAGACTGGGTTGTGTCCTGATGCAGGAGTGAGCAATGATTGCATATGACTCATTGAAATTGAGGTATAATTTTTATAACTATGTGACCCATGACATGGAGTTAGTAGTAGTGGGTTTTTTTGAGAATGTGATAGCACTACATGATGGGTGAATGATTTACTGTCTAATCTTACCATAATAGTCTATGTTCTATCTCCTCCCACAAGGTCGTGAACATGAGAATGTGGTGATCACAGGTGTTCCTCCCAGACTATGACTTCATGAAAGTCTATACTCCTTGAAAGGGGAACGTGGGGAAAAACACATTATGTAGGAGGTCTAGTTTGCAGTAGTTTATATAGGAAAGGGAGAATGTAGATGCGATGTAGATATCCTTCAATTATATTGATAGAGAAACATACCTATATTTTATGATTGTCACTCCCATACTCTTACAGTGACATAGGGAGGAACTACTTGTGGATTATTAATGTGATCCCCCACATGATTTGACATCCTCAGGACATGCCTCTGATAGATTTTAGATAGGTGGGGAGCACATCATCCTTTTTAGAGGGCACACTGTAATACCAATGATTTTGTGGGAGGCCGTGTTGGGGGTGTTCCATACACCCCCTTTGGAAAAGCATCCTATAGTGGTGAATATGTACAAGGACCTCTGAAATCAGTATTTGTGTCCATGGATGTAGAAAGAAGTGGCTAAGTTCATTTTGTGATGATTTACTTGTCAGTAAGTGATGGTTTGTCGTCAAGAACCCACATGCTTCACATAGCCACTAGAGGTACTATAGTGGAAATTATATGCTATCTCGATAGAATTTGTGACAGGATTAACATGTACATACAGTGGCCATGATTACATTTGTGTATTATTTGACTTAATCACCATGCCATATCACTTCTTACAAAACAGAGAGAAGGGATAGGTAGATATATTGGGATTCCTCAATGTCCAAGAGATACTTAAGCTCCATGGGGTGTCTTTGACGACCATCATAGACCATGATGCATGCTCTACATCTTGGTTGTGGAAGGTGTTGAAGGATGTATCAGGGACCCAACATCATTTGAGCACACATTTTCTTCCACATAGGGATGATCATATAGAGCACACCATATAGACCTTAGAGGATATGTTTCATTCTTATGTCCACGAATTTGGTCATAGGTTGTAGACCTCCTACTGCTAGTGCATTTTTATTCAACATACACTATCACTCCACCATTTTCATGTCACCATTTGAGGCCAGGTACATGTCTCCTTTCTTATCACCCCTGTACTGGAGAGACCTAGTGGAGTCTGCACTCATGGGTCTAGAGTTGGTATGAGATACAATGAAGAAGGTGCAGATTATCTGGGAGAGGATGTGGACTTCCCAGAGAAGGAAAAAGTCTTATACCAATTTTATATGGATACCCTTGGAGTATAAGGAAGGTGATCATATATTTATTTGAGGCTCAACCCGAAAAGGATTTCAGATATTTGGCTAGGGCAGTAAGCTCCTTTTGAAGTTCATCGGACCTTTCCACACCTTTAGCAGTGTGGGAAGGGTGGTATAAATCCTAGATCATACCCGACAGATGCACCGAGAGCATAATGCTTTTCAAATGTCACAGCTGAGGATATACATGCATGATACACAACACAATATCAATTTGGGATATATGGGAATTGGTGATGGGGTGACGTTTTTGGATTTACCAGTGGAGATATAGGAATAATAGGGGTGGTTCCTACAAGGATGGTTGGACACTCTGGTGAGCACTCGGTGGAAACACGGGAATCTACATGGGAGCACCTGTGAAAGGGATGCTATGATTCATGCTCAGGACCCCCATATTTTTTAATAGCCATTGCTTTTGATTTTGGGGAAGTAATTCTCTAAAGTGGGGTGAATGCAATGTGTCGAAAATTCAGTCTATTTTTTTAATGATATGGAATTATTCTGAGAACACAGGCTCTGAAGGCAGGTTATTCTGGTGCCCAGTGAGCACAGAATAAAATTTTGAACTTCATTTAAGTTATGTTCATTAAACGTGTCAGTGTGTTTTTATATCTTTTGAATTATTGTTTTGATCAAAAATAGGAGGGAACCATTGAACTCAGAATACCAGGATTCACCACGAAAATGTATTGTTTCAGCTGGAATAGGCCATGTGGAAAATATATTTTTTTGACTTATCTAAAAATTAATAAAATATATAAAAAAATTATGTTATTTCTTTTCTCACCGTGGTGTGGTGTACTGTGAAGATGTGGTGCAGGGATGAGGAAAAATTATTGAGGTTCATTAATGGAATGTATCAAACATTGTAATAATGAAATAAAGGATGCAAAACAACGACGATAATTTATAAAGGAAGCAACATAAAAATGTTACATTACATTGTAACTAAAATGATTCAATGTGCTTTCCATTTAATTGATTGACATGATGGTGTAATGAGGATTAATTGGCAAGGATCCCCTAATGATAATCCAACAAAAATGCTCCCTAATGTAAAATAAAGAATGCTGGAAACACTTCATCATTTGTGATGTTCCTCAATGAATGGATCCAGAAGTGAAATCAACTCCTTGAATCCTCAAGGAAGAACTCTTTGACATTGAATGTCAACAAAGTATGGGTTTATGTGTTCTATTTATTTGATGATTTATTCATCCTTCATGAAAATTAACAAATAACGTGGATAAACTGACTAATGGTTGAATTGTGGATTGCTCGTTTTTAAGGCTGGATATTGTGTTGGGGTTTGAATTTTGGGTTTTCAAACTATGTTTTAATCATTATGTTTGACCCCATGTTTAAACTCCAATGAGGAGGGTGAGGGCCCACATGAACAAGGACATGTCCCACGCCCATTTTTTTTCATGGTGTGTTATTTTATGATGGCAAATCCACTTTTTAGCAAGGGGAGTTTGAATGATTCATGGTGATGGTGGAACCCTACAGAGACTGTAGGCATAGACGTCATAAAAAAACCCACCGCTAGAGTGACTATGGTGGCCATTCAAGGGCCCCACCACCATACTGGCCGCCGATGGAGTTTGGAGGCATGCCCTTCTGTGTGCCAAGATGGTGAAAAGAGGCAGTTCCTAGTGCCCAGTGGAGGGAAGGATGAAGTCTAGGTTATCTGGATGATGGAGAGAAACAGTCTATTGACTGAGGCTGGATGAGGCCCTACATCAGTGGGGCCAATGAGTTCATGAAGATGTGTGGCTTCTGCATAATGGTTGGACAACACACCACAGACTGCACCATGTGGCCAGTCTTCGACTGGAGAGCCAGGATGGACCCACACACAGTGGTCCAGACCGGTGCCAACATGCCATACTTATTCCCTTCAGGCTGGTCCAGATGAGACTGGCTAGCCGACCATCTAGCAAGCTGGAACCTTGTCCAAACAGGGCCAGGTCTAGCGAGACCCATTAGGCATGGTCCACTAGCCAAGTCAGGCAAGACCGACCCCATCCCCAACCGGGTTTGGTTGAATCTATCTAATTAAACTAGAGTATGTGGTACCCTTGGTCCCCGTTTTTTGGTTCAGTCCAATAGACTCAGACCAGGGCCCAAACACAACTAGCCCTATATTTTCTAAAACACTAGTATCATGAAATATTCGCGTCTGTTTGATGAATCATTAGTGGTGTTGGGACCCTTAATACAGAGAGATCCTTAAGATGTACTCCACCTACCTTTGGGTGAATGTTGTAGTATGGTCAGGTAGGATCATACTCGAATCCAGTCAAACCCATTTCAAAAAATTTCCTATAACATATAGATCGGGCATCTGATTTTTGCGTCAGTTATTGTGTTGGGAGCCTTATGATGAGACCTTCCCTTAGGGTTACTCTATTTGTGAATTCATGTAATTGGACATATGACCAATGGATTAAGGGGAGCAATATCTACGAATCATGCATGCAATGTGTGGGAATCCAGTGGCTGGTTGTGACGATATGAATGAATATCAATCCTATGTGGGTCAGCACCTAGCGATCATGAGTTGGTTAACACATATATATCCTGTGTGTTTTAATACGTAGGGAATCATTGTGGGTTATCACCAATCGTTCTTGTGTTGGTCAGGACTTAGAGATCTTTTATATATCATCGCCTAACAACACTGTGTATATTAGTAGCAGATACTCTCGATACAATACGATGATCTATATTTATGACTAATCATCCTTTCCTCTGTACAGAAGTTATAACTAGTGTGAGTTGCATATTTTACATTGTGCTTTGTGAATTAGATATTTCTTGGTGGTATTAACAATGTGGTATTTTCATTTGTGGTGTTTTCATTCATGGATTACTGAGAGACCATAATGGGTCTCGAGGCCTTTACTGAGTATATTTATAATCACCCATTCATTCACTTTTCCCACACCTATTGTGTTTTGTGAAGAAAACATATAGCTATTACTAGGATATTGGGGAGACATGATTAGATGGTTTTTAGAGGGGGATCAATAGATGTGGTGTGTAGTAGTGACATCTAGCAAGGAGTTGTACCAAACCTTTAGGTAGGATCCTTGGCGGATGACCATAACAGATTATAATTCTATAGATGTACTTTTCATTCAATTGGTCTTGTATTATGGCCCCATTACATTCAGTTTACACACTTTACTCCCAGTAGTGTTACTTTGTGGTGGTTTTACTACCTTCTTTCTTATGTGATTATCATTGTGCGGTATTCCCTATCTGTGTGTGTATATTTTTAAAGGAAATTGATTCCCTTTTTAGTATATTCATTTTTGGTGCTAGTCACCATCCCCTAGCCTATGAATGTCAGTCATGGGGTAGTCAAGGAACTGTCCCAAGAGAACGGTTGAAGACAGTATATGACTATAAAAAGATGATATGATATTTTGGTGTCTTCCATTTTTTATAGTATAAATTGTGCATAAAATAAAATAGAGTGAATCACACACTAATCAATATGAAATAAAGATAAACAAAAAGAGAAATATAAAAATTTTGATTTAAGATTTATTAGAATGTGGAAATGCATCCTGTGACTCTTGATCTGATTTTAATGTTAATCTTGAATCGGGTTTTCTTGAAAACATTAGTAAATAAGTGTGTCACATATTCTTGTTCTTTTACTAGAGTTAATAATTGGATGTGTTGATATTGTTCATCCTACTAGTAGTGTGTTTATAGAGAGTGATCTGTTTACGTATTCAACCATGTTCAGCTACATTTGGGTTTAGGAAGTTCATGCTCCTAGGTTTATATCAGTCAACTGCAATCACTATTTAATATCTGTATAATGAGGGAGTGTGATTCACTTTTATCATAATTAAACAAGAGAATATTTTGATTAGATTCTTCCTCATACTACACATTATATCAATCTCTTAAATAATTTTTGTCTATCATTTATGAAAAAATCATTAAAATAATAAATGGCATTAAATTCTATAAATATATCAATTAGAATCATTTCATTCAAAATGATATGTTATGAAAATTGTAGTGGTGTCTCAGACTTGTGATGACTCAAGGCTGACAATATCTTAATTTTGTGGTATGTCCACCTAGTGGTTTCTCAAACATGGCATGTTTTATACTTCGATAATTTTTTCGCAACATGTAGTGTCTGGCCTACTAGTGTGTAGTCTGACTGTGTCTCAAACATATAAACAATTCCATTTTTTTGGTAATACATTAGTTGTTCCTCACCTGGTTGTATCTCATACAAATGCAAATTGGTGTTATGACATCATAACAACTTAATGGTGTTTCAATTGAGGGTGTCTAAGACATTGTAAATTTTTCAAATCTGGTGTATGATATTTTGTTAGTGTGATATCCTGGATTTATCATGGAGTTACCACAATTTTTATGCTTCCATTGATTCACGGTCAATGGTGACTCGATTAGGTTTTCTCTTCCTCAACAGTGTCTCATACATAGAAAATTTTATCACCAGTCTCATATTAGTGGAATACTTACAGAAAACATAAATCTCATTAATAAAATCATAATCAAGATTTTGTGACCATTAATTATAATTCCCTAGCCTTAAGCATTACGTAATCATGAGTAAATAACAATAATTCAGATTTAGAATCTTTCCAGGTTTCTATTTTTAGAGAATTGTTCCATAACTATTACATAACAACTGAAATATTACAATGTATATAATTTTACTCACTATCCATATTTTAATAAAATAAAACAATTTTAGCATTAATTATTTATCTTAATATAAATATTCATTCATCTTGGCTTCTTAAAAACTCGTATGCATCCATATACCCAATTGAAAACATTATAAAACTACTGATGAGCACAAAAATAACAATAAGGGAAATAAAATAAATAAACTATTATACCTTTAATATATATATTGTCATGAAATTTTTTTCACAAAATAATACTTTTCACCCATAAAACATAAACACATTAACATACCTCATGAAATAATAATATATCTAAAATTAATTTTTAGAAATCATAAATAATTAAGGTAATTTGTGAAGTCCATATAATACATACATTGTAGTTTTCACATATACATAGGGGGTATCCTTCAGGGTTACATTTCTAATAAACCTCCTAGTATATTCCCTAAATCTATTAGATGAATCCTTATCATTTACCATTTTATCATTGGACAATGCGTAATAGAGATATAATAGTCTCACTTGCCCTCAGTTTACCATGGAACATCATGTATACAAAATCAGTTCCCATGAACCATAACATAATCATAACACATTTACATGTATAAAGGAAAAACATAATTTCGACAATGAAATCAATAGATATCATTTTAATATTTTGATGTAATCAATCCTTTCTAAAAACCATTTTCAATACCAAATTACATGAAAAGATACATTGTTATTTATTTTCTGATTAAAAACATTAAAGATTTTATAGGAATCTAGATATCAAATAATGTTCACAGCTGAAGAAAAAATAAGTTATTGTCGCATAAGATAAATAACACTCATTTTGTCCTTTATTAAAATTATTTGTAGAAAAATATTAATTTTGAAAACAATTTAATTTATTTAAACATAAAAGGGGTTAATTATACACCTTAAAAAATACAGTGGTGTATATTATATAAATTTACCTCAGTGAAATAAGATTGACATGATGTCCCTTACATGGAGTCTGACATGTCTCGTATATTCTTTATCATCATGAATAAAAAACATAAGTTAATTCTAAATTTAATGGGACTTTTTTTTAATTTTACTGTTTCCATTATTTCAATTATTTCCTTGTTATAATAATTACATAATTATTTTAGTTCATATCAGACGTTTAATCGATATTTTGTACAAGAGTTGAAAATGAATTTGTTATGATGTCAATAGTCCATGTGGACAAAAGTCAATCATTTCCATAATAATATTGTGGATTTAATTATAAATTTATCACATTAATTATAATATATAATCAAACAAAAAATTATGGTTTCAAATAATTAACAATGTTATAATCATGGAGACGGTATGTCGTAAGTACACTGAAGTACCATTTTCATTTCTCATGGATCATTACAGAAGTAAATAAAGTAATATTTTATATTTATAGTATTATAATATCGTTAATAATTTCATATTAATATTTTAAATATACTTATATATATTATACAAGGGATGTAGTGAATACAAACAGATCACATCGATTTGTGGAGGATATAGTTCACACGTACGCACACATGATGCAATAATTTTTAAATGCATGGAAATTAAGAAAATAATTGTTATATAATTATATTATAATGATTAATATTGTCATGAATATTACAAATTAACAGTAATTTCATAATTATAACAAGTCCTTGGAGACTGTTATGAAAAAAAATTATATCGGTTCCTAGAGGTGATAGTTCAAAGGTATAGATGACGAAATTTATTTCATTCTCCATTGAGGAATGTTTAGATGGATTTATGTAATGATATTAAAATAATAACATATAAGTATATTTATGATTCTATTGTTATTATTTCTTCTTTGAAGAATAATATATGATGGATGTGGAAGAAATATTATTTATAAATACTTAAAGAAAATGATACCACTTCATTGGTTGATCACACTACAGAACACCGTAAAACGTCTAAGGGGGGTGTTATGCATAAAATAAGGCCTCATGATTGTGTAAATGGATTATCGGATTGTTTTTAGTTATATATTGGGAGAAACAAACGAATTTTTATGGGTAATAAATTGAGAGGAATGAGTGACTTTTTATATGACTCGTGAGGGGTGACCTATGAATTATTAAAAGTATTAAATTAATAAAAAATAAAATTTGATTACCAATGGGTCAGAAATAATTTTTTATAATATATTATTATTATGGTTCTTAATATATTAATATAATTAATATTATTCATTTTTTACTATTTATTTAATCTTATCTTTTTGTTTTAACCCCTTTTCACTCTAACCATTTTATCAAGTAATTTTGACTTAGAGGGTTAAAATAATTTCCAAATCCTGAAAAAATTTAAATTAATGACTCATTAATTACATTCATAGATATATATATAAATGTTGGTGGAATATTATATTTTTTAAATTTTATATTATTTAATTAATTATTTTATATTTTAAAATATGAAATATGAAAATATTGACACTATTCATTACATGCCCTTTTAAATATATCATACAAATAAATTAATACAATGAAATATTAAATAAATCATAAAATTACATATTAATTCATAATATTAGTTTCGATCATAAAATATTTCATATTATATTTATTTTAATAATATTAATATCATTTATTTGATTGTTCCTTTAATTAATATATTATTGGATCCACTTTGTGTAATAATAAAATATAATTATTTAATTTTTAGAAATTATAAATAAAATAAAATGTTTTAGGTGATATTTTAATATTTCTAGGAACTATTTTTAGTTGAATATTGCATTTATAGAACCCCATAATAAAATATTTTAATAAGAAGTGACACATTTATGAAATAATTTCATATACTTTAAATTATATCATATAAATGTCATAATCAAACTCATATGGCCTAAAAAGGTCACCATTGACTCCCAAGGATGTTCATGGTAAATAGGATTTAAAAATATAATATTAGGACAAGTGTTAGGGTAATTTTAAAATTTTAAAATATTATTTTTACCATTAATTACTGGATTTACCTTTAACCGTGATAAATAAAACACAAAAACTATTATTCATAAAAAATTATTTAGATCCTATGGAACCAATGTTTTCATACTGATGACAACCTTGTATACTCATTTGTTATAATTCAACTCACATAATTGCTTAAATTATGTTTAACACTAATCATGATGACAGATCGATGAAACGATTTTTTTGTTAAACGTTCAAATGTTCAAAAATATGTTATATTTAATTTTAATTTTAAAAATTCATCCAATAAACTTCATTGTATTAACTGATAAATACTACATATAATTATACATTAAAACCATCTAAAAGCATAATATAATATTATAAATAAATTAGATGATAAATCAGTTATGAATTAAAATATTGTATTTTTCCAAAATTCATTAAAATAAAATTGTTATTAAAATAAACCAAAAAAATTTCCAATGTAAATTTTTACAACCCCTTCAAAATAATATGATTATATTTTCATATTTAAAAAGAAATTTTTCAAAATTGGATTTGAAATGGGTTCTCCATCAAAGGAGGTAAAAAACTATTTTAAAAAAAAAACTTATTTTATCTAAAAAATTGAATTTGATCTTATATCTTGACTAGAACACATATAAAGAAGTATTTAAACATTAAATTGAATATATTTAATATATATTTCATTATAAAAATCCATCAAGATTTATTTTATTATTTTATAAACTCACTTCTTTTCGTTTGAATAGTCTTTTAAGAAAACCACATCCTTGATATTAAATTGGTTTGTTTATAATTTCAAATTCAATTTTCTAACAAATTAATCATAATATAAACATGTCTAAACCACATTTTCATAATTTGGTTAATATTTTTCATTCATACCCTTCTAACAGAAATACAAAAATTATTACATAAAATAATAATATTAATAAAATATTATATTGCTAAATAACTCAGTCTTGTGTGCAACGTAACATTTTAGGGACATCTATAATTGTGGGTCTGGTATACAATCAGTCATAGTGTCCCTTTTAATCTAAAATTACAATCGTATTTATAAATATTAATATATAATAAATGGTCTTATTTTATAATTACCTAGGATGTTACAACCCTCCCCATTTTGGAGATTTCGTCCTAACAGTTTTAAATTTGGGATCTGTTACAAAGGATCCCCTTTTGAAAACCACTTCATTTAGATCAAAAATCCAAAATGGATTCAATTAAACAACCACATTAAAACCAAAAAGATTTATTTGAATGAGCCTCTAAGGGTTGTACCATCAGAAGATTCTCTCTACGGACTTGGGTTTCCTAGCCTACACCTCTCCTTTCTAGGGGACTCCTCTGCCACACGGCAGTCCTCCATCACTAATGAACCTCTTTTGCGTTCTGATCCACAACTTAGTGGTGAGTTTTCCCTTCATTCTCATCTATTTCTTATGTTATTATTGTTTGATATTAATGGTGATGTGGTGAATTGTATGGGATAAACCCCCTGCTAAAAATCATGATTGTTGGTGGTCCTTGTTTGCACAATAAAATTATTTTAGGTTGGTTATCATTGTTTCTATGATTACTTCACTCAGATACATGGGAATATTCTCTCCATCATATTCTTTTTATTCCCTCATGACTAGTTGGTTGCCTCTGACATGCAAGGAGGGATTCTAGATGTTTTGTCTCATGATAGATCTGATGATAGGTAAAGTAAAACCATTCTGGTATATGAACAAATGTTATTAATTCCTATATTTTTAGTACTTATGGAGTTATTAGTTAATAGTTTTAGGGTTTTGTCACAACATATGACATGCCTCATATTATTGTGTCACATATAACCTTTTCAATGGGATGTCCACGTTACCAGGGTGATGGGATTGTTAATATTTGTTTCCATTATTAATGTTGTATGATCTCACCTTGGGTGATATACTTGATATTGAATATTATGATTTAATGGTTTCGGATCACCGATTATTGGTAAAGGGCCCATTCCCATGCATCATTCAGGTGATGTAGTATTGAAGTGGCATTTTATTTTCTAGTTTTGATTATATTGAAAACGAAGGTTTAGATTCATGATGTATCATCAACAACCTTTCTAATCTCCATTCATCGTTTTCGTTGACATTTTTATTAACTAATGATTCTACATAAAATTGTTTTCTAAAGAAAATAGTAACCTCAAAACCTTTTAATAATTATTCTCCCGAATCATCTAATCTTTTATCGTGATTTTTCATTTCGTTGTGGATTTTTAACATCAACTCTAACCCTACTAACTATAAAGAATAAATTCACTCATTGAACTTCAATGAATTAAAAACCCTTTATTACTATGTTCCTGACAAGATTTTAAGAACCTTTACTTTTTCTAAGTCCGTCATAAAAAATTCCACAAGGAATTTGAACTTTTCCACCTTGAATATGAAATCATCATGAAAACCTATTGGACACACAAATGTATAATTTACATGTTAAATCATAATACGTGTAGGATTAATCACTCTCAATCCATAATTTTCAAATATAAATTAATACATTACATTCATTCTAACGCATAATCCACTCAAAGCCGGATCAAACTCATTATACCCAATATTAATTAGAATGGTATAGTTAGTGAGATCACATTAAATCTTTAGTAGTCTTCTATATACAATAAGAGAACAATACCCCATCAATGTAATGGTACCCAATTCCATTGGACTTGTCATTTCACAAACCATTTTATTCATTAATTGTGTATAGGTTGACATGATCACTATAGCCTCAACAAATGCTATGTTAATTAATTATAAATTAATAAACTCTAAATTGTTATGAAATTTATCATTCTATATTCATTTTCATTCAATCCCTTTATAGAGGAGTAGTTGGTGATATTTTAGTGGTTCTTCCTCACTAACCAACCACTCATTTCTATTTATTTTTCTTTATTCATTGATCTTCTTACCTATGTTCATCAACTTTTTCTTCATCAAATCTCATTCCCCTATTACCATATATCTTATAATATCTTTTCAATTTTTCATAACTATCATATGTTTTTTGAAACTAATCGTGGTTCATGTTTGGTGAAAGGTGTTCCAAGCCACCATTGGGGGGGGATTCATTCTTGGAGATATCTATTAGGTCTTATAGTTGGAGATGGGGGTACAATTTGATAGGGTCTTGTATGGGTGTGGCATATCATCTTATTAATTGGGCCTATATGGGTGTTAAATCACCAATAGATAATTATATAATAATAAACCTTTGTGAGGAGGCATGCAGATCTTATGGACTTGAGAAGTGGACTGTTGGGAGCACACTCGATATATTAAGTGGATTCATTATTTTATAATTTATAAGGTTTATTTATAAAGGAAGAAACCAATAGTACACAATGTGAGAAATATATATACTTTCATTGGGGTGTATAAATAATTTAATTGTTGTGATACAATGATCATTGGGATAATGTAGTGTTTGTAGTAAACTGGAACACGAGTGTCTCACGGTTTTGAGTGTGGTCACTGACTATAGAACATATTTGTTTGGACACCAGTGTTGTGGGGAATGATAATAGATATAATTGGACAATGGAATCATGAATAAGGGATATGCAATGGTGGGGAGCACAATATCAAATTCTTATAGAAGATATTATTATTACACCAATTGTTGGAATTATTTGATGGAATCATACAGAACTGATTGATTTGTGATGAATCGATGTGTTTTCATTATATTTCTTAAAATGTCTCTCATGGGATCTATGTCTTTGTGAAAATCATAAATCGATCTTTTAAAATGATAAAAGTTATTTTAAATATTTCTTAGAGGGTTGTCACTCTATTTTAATTATTAATATTATTAGTTCAAGATTTTTTATTGAATGTTTAGAAAATGAATGGTACATTTTGTGAAAGAGTGTTATGAACTAATTGATTTATTTTAATAAGGGTTTGTTATATTAAATTGGAATTTTTGTAAATGGTAGTTTTTTTTAATCTGATTTCAAGTCTGAGTTGTTAAATATTTATCAAATAAAATTTTAACAATATTTTTTAAATAATCTTTTATCTTTATATTGTTTTGAATTAGGGATCCCATTATATTATATGAATATTTTTTGTATTTATTTTTTTAAATACTAATATCACTTAACCAAATAGAATGGATGTGAAAAAACATTGGCTGGATTCCAATCGCTTGAAAAACAAATATAGAAATCGAGTGAAAGAGTTCATTAATTTTGAAAAATATCAGGCATATGACCCTTGAAAATAATTTTTCCATGTTTACATTGTTGTATTTAAAGACAAGTAAGTTTAAAAGAGCTATAAGAACATTTGATCTTTATGTAATAGATCGAATATATGAATGTTTGAATAAACACAGGGAAAAGGAGAATGTATCTTGAGGTTGGGATAACAATGCATTTTATGGATCATATGATGTGATTAATAGTGTAGAAAATGAATAATACTATATCAAGGATATGATTATTGATGTTAATGGATATGACGATTGTATTGACTAAATGACAAGGATTGTGGATAATGAACTTCATGATTTCCAAAAATTGATTGATAAGTTAAAGAGTTGTGCAAAGAAGAATTATTATGGTGGTCGCACTAAATAGAGATCATTGTAAGAAATACTAAAGCATTATAATTTGAATACAGGAATCATATGGAGTGAATATAGTTTTATATAATTACATTCTCTCTTAAATGAAATTTTCCAAAAAGTTAATGAACTCTCAAACTGAACATTTCAAGCCAATCAAATGCTACACCTGATGGGTATGATCTCTAAAAAAATACACGACAAACTAAATGAATGTATACTATTTCTAAAGGACCATAAATAACATATAGAATAACCAATGTGTTGTTCTTATCGATACAAGAAAGATGAATATGGTCCTATATGATTTTTATGGTACTTTTAAATAATTCCATGGTTTAGGCGCCTATATAGAAGTGAGGAGATTTCATGGAAATTGATGTGGCACATAGACATATGAAATAAATTTTTGAAACTACGTCACCGGGTAGAATCTCCTCATAGGAATGGAATTGATACTGAGTATCCTGATTTTGAAAATGAGCCAAGAAACCTTCATCATTTTTTATCTACTAATGGAGTGAATATTTTTGGTTTTCATAGATTTTCTCACAATACATGGCTGATTATGTTCGTAAATTATATCATTCAACCATGGTTATGCATGAAACAAAAACACATCCTAAAATCTATCCTTCAAATAAGACCAAAACAATCGGCTAATGATAATGATGTTTATTTGGCTCCACTGATCTAGGATTTGAAATTATTGTGATAATTTGGTGTTACATTGTATGATGAAAAATAAAATGAAGATTTTTTATTGAGATTCATGTTGTATGGGACGATAAATGACATTACTATTAATGGGATATTTTGAGTATATATAATTAAAGGAACTCATTGGTGTCCCATCTAGTAGGGGGCTTCAATAACGGAAGGATTAGTCATGAGGATTACAATCAGTACTGGGATTAGCCGGCTTATTAGTTTGAATGTCTAATATTGAGTGTACCCGATATTCAGGTCTCTTAATTCTCTTGTAGATTGTGTATGGAATCAAATTATGGGAATCTCAAATTGTTCCTCAATTATGTTAAAATGTTGAATCATGTTGTCTAGTTGGGGAGGTATTCTAGTTTGGTTTGAATTTGATTACGATCATTTTTAGTGGTCTTTGGATTTGATGAGACTCTAGTGATATGCCTCTTTCATTCTATTTGGGTCTTCACTAGATGTGGATCAGTTCATTATGCCCTTACTGGCACATGCCATTTAGAACCAGTATTTTGATAGGGTATGTCTATGCCATTAGTTCTGTGCCCGTTCACTCCTATATGTGACATTCAGCTGAGAGGTCATGCAATGGTGAAGTTTTGTCTTCACGGTGTAGTTTCTGGGGAGGGGAGGATCATGATGTTTTGTATGGGATTCTCGCTATTATGGTCTTTTGGTTGTTATTATGATCCTATGGTTTCTCACTTTTTTCCAAAAATGTGATTTGATAATAAAACAAGTTAATTTTCAGCCACTGAGGAAATCAAAAATTTCTACCCCGATGAAAAATGTAATGATCTAGGATGACATCATTAGATAGAAGATCAGAAAAACATTCAACACCCACTCCACTAGTAGTTTATCAACAGTTTGAGAAAGTAAATGATATGGAAAATTCTTTTAGTAAAACATTTTTGAAAAACATTATGAAAACCAGTTTGATGATGAGATCAATTATTTTTATTATCATACTGGAATTTTCTATAAATCAAACACTTTCATGATGTTAAGCATGTTGAAAAAAAATTATCTAATAGTGTCATTGGAATGTTTTGAAATACAACTAGAAACACAAAGTATGGAATTAATCCAAGGTTGGACATCATTAACATTGGAATACGAGAAGAGTTGGAGCATGTGAATGGTGAAAAATGAACTTTTCCACATCCAGCATCTTACACTCTTTATAGAGAAGAGATATATAAGGTTATTAACATCTAGGATGACATAATGGTTCCAAATGGGTATTCATCTATTATCAAGAACATCATGTCAATGATAGATTTTATGTTAAAGGTTATGAAACCACAAGACTGCCACATTTTGATGCAAGATATAATTCCTATAGCTATACACTGCATTTTTTCCAAAAATGACTGTTATTCATTTAGAAATATATGTTTAGTCTTCAAAGCTATATGCAGCAAAGTTATAGACCTAGTGAAATTGCTGAGAATTGAAAGATAAATTTAATCAGATTATGTGAATTGGGAATTTTCTTCTCACCTATATTAATTTATATGATGGTTCATGGGACGATTCACTTAGTGAAAGAGTTTCTACCATGTGATCCTATATACTATAGATGGATGTACTCCCATTTAATGGTATATGGAAAATTTGAAAGGAAATAACAAAAAACAAAGTCGGATAGAGGGTTGTATTGTAGAGGGATATGTTGTTGGGGAAGTCAATGAATTCTGTACAAAAAACCTATCGATTGTTGAAAGTATTGGTATACTGAAATCTTATCACACTAGGAAGCATGCATGAGAAGGAATTTGTGTATGTTAGGAAGTCAAAATCAATATTACAGATCAAAATCAGGCCCACCTTTATGTTTTTAAAACATTTTGGAGGTTGACCTATATTTCAAAACACACAATGAAATTATTATGCATCTCAATCCATAAAGTGATGAAAAATGGATATAAAATATACATAATCGAATGATTATAGGATTGTTTTGAGGACCATTAATTTAATGAGTAAGATAAAAATTTAGACCCAATATCAGATTGACATCGGTGGCTTTCTAGAGGACCATGTGTGTTTGTATTATCATTTAATGCTTATGTAATTATCAGTTATACATTATAAACTAATGAACATATTGAGGAGAGTACAATAAATAATGGTGGAGTTACACATGTGGATGAAGCGATGCATGTTTCCAGTGATAATGAACGTAATCTAATTTATGTGAAAATTTCATACATCGGAATCATAAAAAAAAAATTAGTTGGATTATATAAAATTCCAAATTCTGATTTTCTGATGTAAGTGTGTTGACAATAGGAGAGTTGTTAAAATAGAAGAGTTGGGATTTGTGAATATTTATTTGAGTAAGGAATGGTACAAAAACGAATTTTTTATAATGATATCAGAGGATGTACATGTATTTTATTTTCTAGATCCCAAAAAAAAAACGCTGAAAAATTGTTCTATTATTGACCAAAACCAATGATGATTCACATTATAATTCAATGGAGTATGACTCTTTCATTGGTACATCACAATCATTTCACAGTGGCCCCTATGTAGACAATTGTTTATGTCATAGGAGACCACAATGTAGTTATTTGGATAGTCGATTGGGGGTTCAAATACCTTCAGCCTTAAAAAACAGATTTCAATAATTAGTCTATATTTTATTTGTAATATACATCATGTTCCCTTATGTTATTATCTATTTGTTGCTAATTTTATGCAATATAAATTAAATTTTTTACCACTTATGTAGATAATGACTTATGCATGTGATAATTCTCTCTATCTCGAGGAATAATATGAATCTCAATCTGCTACAGCTAATCATGTAGAGGAACAACAGGTCTATCAACCTATTGTTCCTCGTAGTGAACACGAACAATAAGTCTATCAACCTATTGATTATAACAGTGTAGAGGACTAATAGGTTAATCAACCTACAGATATAGATTATAGTGCATAGGTACAATGACCATCTAAACATGTCAATTCTAGTGCGTTGGAGGAACATATTGATGATATTGAAAATGAAGAAATGATAGGCATTGAAACACTAGTAGCATAGAAAAAACATGTGTGTCTTAGTTTAATTATGTAAGAAAAAAATCCATAATGAATAAAACAAAGGAATAAATTACATGGTGGAATGTAGTAATCATGGCCAACATGTTAACCCAAACAAGTCCATGTTCAGTAGTGACATAGGAATCGTCACTCCGAAATGCATATCGATGGATGTATTGTAGTGGTACCATGTTGTCACGGGGCTTATGACACTGATGTTTGGAGATATTATGCTAACATTATGTTATCATTTCATTTATCTACTATGAAATAAAATAATGAATACTTGAATTATTCTTTATCATCCCATGTAGAGTGAATTTATGGAAGATGACTGGGAAAATGAAAATTTATTAAGGGTTTATGAAAAGATTTACAATGGCTTTCTCATAATTTTAATGTGTTATTATTTAAATGATGTCAAAGGGAAAGTAAACCCACACCCACCCTATTTATCCACACTTGATAACCCATGTAGCTTGGGATATGTTTACTATCCATCGTACGAATCAATTGTTTCTGGTTCATTGTGTTTGGAAATACGTTGTTTGATGATACTAGTATTCATCACTTTGATTGACAGTTTTTTTATTTATGAAAAAGAAAATGAGTTCCAAAAATTAGGAATGAGCAACAAAACCATCATACCCCTATCATAAAGCAAGGATGGGGTACACTTCAATAGAATGAAATTAATGTATTTTAATTATACATTAATACTTTTTTTGTGACATAAAAGAACACCATAACTATGTTCATCTATTTATATGTAGATTGATGAACTCAAATACAAAGTCACTTTGACACCACATCACGTGAAATGGAAGGAGGTGCCTGTAAATAATGATGGGATACTAATATATTAATTCCTAAAAGAGTTCTAGGCTCGGATGGTTTTGATGTCTCATTTTATAGAAGCTCATTGGAGGGGATTAAATCTGATGTTGTTTTGGTGTCCATGACTTTATTAAACGAGGTTACCTACCACATATTACATCTACTACCACATTGATCATCATCCCCAAGATTAGGAATCCCTCGAATCTTCTTCATTTCAGACCAGTGAGTATGTGCAACATGCCTTATAAAATTTTTCCCAATGTTATCATTTATAGGCTTCCTCCAAGTCTACTGGGATGGGTGTCCCCAAAACAACAGGGTTGTGTGCATGTTAGGTCCATTCAAATGGCCATTCCTCTAGCACAAGAAGTTATATGGGACATTGACACTAAGTCTCTTGTTTCCAAAATGGAAATTAAGATTCACATTAATAAGGAGTATAATTGGATTGAGTGGAGTTTCATCAATATGGTTCTAACAGGTATGGGGTTCTCCTCCCTCTCTATGGATCTCCTTTTCAGGTGTATTATTTCCTCTTGGTTGTTGGTTTCCTACAAGGGAAAAACACAAGGATTAATCAAAAACTCCCATGACTTAATGTAGGGAGACCCTCTCACAATGATCCTCTTCATCCTCTCACATGATTTTCTGATCCGTATCATCAGTAGGAGTGTCTACAATAGTGAAAACCTTCTTTTTCGCAAGAGAATAAGCTACCCATATATTTCTATTCTCATGTTTTCTGAAAACACCATGGTTTTCATTTATTCTATCAAAATATAATTCATGTTTTTATCAATGATGTGGAGGTCTACTGAAAATTGAATGATAATATTGTCAATAATGCAAAGAGTAACTTGTTTATCTCCAAAAGCTTCTATTATCGTCGAGTCTCCCCCTTGTGCAACTTCCTTGACATGCATAGGGGCCATATTCTAATGGATTGCATGGGGGATCTTATATCCTCGGGTAGGATACATATTCCAGGTTTTTATCATATTGTGATTAGGATAACAGACATAGAGATAAACTGGAATAATCAGTTCATATATACTAGGGGATGGATTTCATCGGTGAATAATGTGTTGTTGGTCACCATTGTTCATGATTTATCATTAGTCTACTTGACCAAGGGTCTCATCAATATGATATATTGGATTATTGAATGCTTTATCTAGGATGCCCTCATAGAGGGAAAGCATCATTGGGATATTTGTTGTAAAAACGATGTCCCATTCAGTTCGGTGGTATGAACATCAAGAGCCTAGTCGACACTCTTCAATACATAAATGCTAAATTTTTTTGATAGGTCTTAAAGAAACACATGCTTTGGTGAGGACTACAGATAGCTGATGGTTAGGGATTTTGGATTGGGTTGTTCAGTCCCATATCCTTTTTGTTAATCTCTCCTCTCAAATCTCTTAACCCTTCCCCTCCTTACTCAATGCATTTTGGGAAACAGTGACATTTCATTATGGCACCAGAAACTGGACAATGGGTCATCAAATTTCGGGGATTCCCTGTGTCAGAAATCTCATTCTTGGAGGATTCTATGTTTCTGAATTTTATTTCATATATTCATGATGAGAAATAGAAGGTTTTTTTACCTCATCACCATCAACATGGACCCAAACAGATGTGTTTATGTTCCATCAATTTTTGGGGCATTTTTAGCGAAGGATATTAGATGGGTATTAGCTTCTCACTCTTCTCTAGATGTATGGTGCGATACTTGTGGTGAAAACAAATTCATATGATGTTTCACATTCTCCATTATCATAGGAACAATGAAATCCATTTGGATGAAAACATGATGTGATGTGGGATTATCCTCACATCAAGATGTAATTTTTGTAATGATCATCGCGAATAATGTGTGGATCATATTTTTTTAATCTTTTTGGGCATGGGAGTACTAAGTAATTTGGTGGGTTTTCTGATGTATATATTCTTCATATGGCCGATTCTCCTTTTCTATACATATGGTTTAGTGGCATGGGTATGTCGGGCTAGGATAAGGTTTCTAGTACGGTTTTTCTCCTCTAGGTTGATATAACCTATGTCTGGCTCCTAATATGTAACAATTTGAGGGTGTCTATACCTCAGGTAGAGCCATTGCTGCTTGGATCTGTAACCAGCTTCTCAATCTTGTTAGTCTCTTCTAGGACTGGCATGAGGCCCCTACTCTTCACTGACTGCTTCTCAATGTTATAGTATCTCGTCCGTACACCAGTATTTAGAGGGTCTTTTGGGTGTGATGGATTCCTCAATATTGTGGTATGAATGTAAATATTGATGGTTGCTATCGTGCGAGGGTTATCAGAGGTGGTGGGGTCGTCCGTGACTCTAGAGGCAAGGTAATCTGGAATTTCTCATCTGATCTGGGTTGTGTCTCCTCCATTCAGAATGAGGAAAAGGCTACCCTTACTTGCCTTTCTCTTTGTTAATAGGCTAGTATCAATCTCTATTAAGTGTAGATAAATTCTATTATTCTACAAAACTCGTTGAATGGAATGGGAAATGTCCCAAAGTGAATTGCCTACATCATCATAATGTTCCGGGGCATGCTCAGTAGTAACAACATAAATGTGATTCATATGTGGCATGAAGGAAACGAATTGGAGGACCACCTGTCCTTTTAAAATAAGCAAGGATCCCATATTTACAGTGACTCAAATGTTAACCTTTTCAAACCTGAGTGGGTGGACCAGATTAGGGGGATGCTATTGGGCTACAATACAACCGGACACCTTAGGCATGGAAGGTTCTCCTTCGGGTTTTCCCCTTAGGGTTCTTGTACTTTTCATTCATTTCCTTTATATTTCAATAAATAAATAAATAATGATGATGAAAACACACCAAAGGACTGAGAAAGATGAATAAGAGTGAGATAATAAATATTTATTTTACATTAAATATATATAACATAAAAAAGATTAAAGATTTTTCTATATTTTCTATCTGACATTTTCAGCAGAATCAGCAACACCCAAATTAGATGAAAATATTCTTTCGGTGGTCTTGATGTAGCCATAAAAGAATGGTCTCTTATTGTGTGGGTTTTGGGGGGGAACCGAGAACATTTTTGAGAAAAAATAAGAGGATCAATGTGTAGAAATGAAAATTTTGAGATAATTAATATATATCCTTGAATAAAAAATCCAATGGTAGATAGATATCATAACAAATTTGATGGTCGGTGAATATATAATAAGAAACTCATGAACATCTAGTGTATGAAGATCCCGCCCAACCACGACCAATTTTGAGGCAATCTATTCCCCTAAAAAACCTATCTATGTTGAGGTAATCAAGGTTACATTAAATGTTTTTGTGAATTGTGAATCAAACATACACTTATACTTTTCCTGTACTAATATTTTATAGGGTGAAAATGAATGTGATTTATATCTATAAACACCCACCCATCGCCTTGTAGTGAGAGCTATAGTGTTCAATATCCAAAACCCCCTGACACACAATTGTCAACTTTGAACATTTGATGTAACTATATTGATTAATGTAGTTCATGAGCCAAGCACTGAGCTACCTATTACAATTAATGATGACGTTATTAATAAGTTTGATCAAGCTCTTGGAACATTCTTCATGTGGCTATCAAAACATGTAACAAACTAGTAGATCAAGAGTTATTCATTTCCAATTAATTTTTCAAAATAGACATTTAATATTTAATGAAAAAATTTCAAAAAATATGAATACTATTATAGATAGAAATATGGAATGGGGTGAAATGAATGAATAACTCAATACCATCTCATGTAAAAACCAACTGATCAAAAGAATCTACTGAAATAACCTAAAAACCCACATGTCTTATATCCACATTTATTATCATTGCAGGATCATTTGAATACAATTTTAAAATATGGTGGTACTCACAAAATCTTCATTGATGAAAATTTGTACATAGGGGGAGATCCAGCATGCATTAGTGTTGATAATGTAAGTGAAATACTGTAGTATTATTGTCTATATCGCTCAGTTTTAAATATATACATGAGGTATGTTTTCCTGATTTGATTTTCCAAAAGCCTATATACTATGATGATTCTGACTAAATACATTCCATATTTTTCATTGGTTTATATATGAAAAATAATTGAATGGATTTTTCCTTGATTTTTTTGATTCATTACACCACACAATAACCTCTACAATGAAAACAAAAATTAAATCCAATAATGATAGAGAAATAGTGGTAGGACTTCTCATATGATTTAACTACAAAATTTCGGATGACATGCGCTTATTAATACAAATGATGTATGGGTAAAACTATAAAATTTAATAATATCAAATTTATTTTAATTTCATTCATTACATTTTCTTTTTTATCTTAGGCAGCATTGGATGCTCATTTCTGTCAATTTGTATACTCCAAAGATTTATTTACTATATTTAATGCATGGATGTCTAATAAAGAGAACACACATGAGGGAGTATGTAAATTTCTAAAAACTCAGTCCATCATTTTAGAACTATACACCTAGTAATATAATTTTTATTATCTTTTAATGTGGATTATCTTATGATAGGGTGATGCGTAAATATCGTCTACATCATGGAATGAGGCCAGGATAAAAGGAAAAGAAACATCACAAGTACTACGACTAGTTAAATATCAGGGTATATATAATAATATTTCACTATACAAAAAAATATATAAATCATTTATTTTTTACAATGTCTCTTGAGTGTCCAGAACAAAAAACAATTGAATCGAATATGGTTATTATGATTGTAAATTAATGAAGTAGATCATATTCCATGAACAAACCAGCATCCCTAAAGAGGTATTTTTTATAATAATTTCTATTTAATTTAAAATATTTATTAATCCTTGGGGTATATGTATTTTTTATGTACTACCACTATTTTAGAAAATACACATATTCTCATGATGATATTGAATCATTTTGGAAATAAGGGGAAGCATACCTGAAGGAATAATGTACACTTATAGCATGAAGATGTGACTAGTATAACTCAAAGTGTCTATTTTGATTTAAAATTTATAGTATTTTTATTAAATAAATTATATACTGTAAACTATGAAAAATCATTAGGACTAATTATAAACTTTAGTGAAATTATTCAGATGTCGTTTGTGACATGTAGGAATCAATATCACTTAAATCCAATGTGGGGTTTGATTGTTATGACATTAGGGATGTATTTTTTAATTAAAATTAATATAAATTTTGTATAAAGAACTATTGAAGTACTGATAACTAATAAAATTCATTCTTATTGTTTTTATATTTAAGAAAATGATCCACTAGTAAATTCTGATGTATAAGAAAAAACCACACCTCTATTTCGACGAATGGTGTGACCAATATGACTAAAATTTTCTTCTATCAATTTAAAATAGAAATTTTAGCTTAAAACATGTCACTCACTAATGAATAAAAAACTCGCTCTTATCATCTTATTAATTTAGGACAACAATTCATTAGTTCTTTTTGAAATGTGTGAAGAATTTTGATGTCAAATTGATTCATGATGATACTATTTTGAACCAAAATGCATGCTTCCAGTGTGATATGATATTTTAGAAAAAAACACAACGGAAATTATAAAAACTAATAAAACACCTTCATATTGTTTTGATACATTACGAAAACGATCTATATGTCATTTTTTATGATTAGGAATCTGCCTTACCTCAATTATATTTGCAGTGTGACTAGTATGTCTCAATGTGTCTCTTTATATTTAAAATTTACATTAATTTTACAAAAAAACAACAAAAATAATGAAAACTATAAAATTTCCATTATATTGATTTGATAATTTAACAAAATGATACATGAGTCATTTTTTATGTGTAGGAATCAACCCCACCTCAATGCAATGCACGGTGTGACTAGTATAAATCCAAATGTGTATTTTTATTTAAAATTGACATTAATTTAACTACAAATAAAAAGTGACGTACTAAAAACATAGAAAACACATTCTTATTGTTTTGATAATTTTTGAAAACGATCCATGAGTAATTTTTGACATGTAAGAATCAATCTCACCTCAATCAGACGTATGATGTGACAAGTATGACTAAACGTGTATGTTATTAGTATAAAATATACATTTTTCAATCAAAATGTATCACTCATTGATATTTATTATCAATTAAATATATAATATACACTTGATATGATTCTTTTTATTATAATATTTGTGTTTTGAGAAATGTGGAATAGTGAAGGGGAATGAACAAGAAACTAATCCACCTTTCACAAAGTGGATCCTATCGGATTTTAATGCTTCTTTAAAGAAACTGATGGTTCATCAAGTTGCAACTACAAAGGTATGTTTACCACTTAACAGTATTAATTTAATAATATTTTAATCTATGAATAAGTCAAAAAATTATTATAGACAAAAATATTGATGAGGAGCCACCAATGGATGAAGAAGCTGGAGAAATTTTGGAGCCACCAATGATTATGGAATATCCTAGTGGAAAAAACGAAGAGGGGGAACCAATGCATGATATAATAAATCATCGTTCAAAATAAAATCCATCCCTAAATCAAAAACTACAACCAATGGATGTAATTGATGAAAGATACGCTGAAAAAATTAAAATACTGAAGTTGTTAGTCAGTGAGAAAACTATAATAGAGGATAGAAAAGAAAAGGTAGAACAAAAAATAGTAATTCTATCATGGAGGAAACCCAGATAAATGTTACAATTAAAGATTTAATGCAGTAGTATCTTCCTAAAAATACGCCTCTCCCCCTAAAGAAGAATTAAAAAGGGGAAACCAGTAACTAGAAGCCAAGGAAACTAGGATTGAGGAGCCTGCAGAACAACTGCAGGTAGATGATGAACAAACAACTCCTATACATCAAACCAGCCAAACTAGAAAGACATAAACTGAGAGTCTTCAAACGATATCAATGATTATAAATGTCATGTACAATGCTTGGATGAAATTGAAATTGGATTTCAATTATTACTATCAATCCCGATACACAATAATAAGAATAACAGCATGGGAAAAATTATTAGAATGACCAAGTAACCTGGAAAACACTATTCGTGTAGGCATAGATTCAATAAATACAGAACCAAAAAAAGATGTTACAGTTATTCTAGGAATTCATAAATGGGTCTGTCAGAGTAGATGCCTACAGAAAGAAGACTATGAGCAGCAACAAATGATTTTCCATATTTAACAAGGCTGGTATGTCTTCCCATGATCTAAATGATTTCAAATCAATTACCATGAAATTTATTTATTTCTTATATGTTACTGTTATTATAATGTTTTCATTATGTTTGAGAAGCTGAGAATGGCTTGTATTCTGTTGGAATTGTTGAAATTTTCCAACATTTCACCAAAATAATGATGATTATCTAGGTGATCATAATTTTACCTGGCATACTATAATGTAACATTATTTTAGTCTCACATACTCCATTATTTTCTATTGATATCATGTTATAAATGTTTATACTCAGCTTGTAATGCCCCGACCCCTGCTACCTAGAGTTGGTGCATTATTGCGTAACATTGGCATGATCACAAAATATCATGTCTCGAAAGACCGATTAGTTTAGTAGCCTTGGAACACTAGATACATTCATAAACGTACATTACATCATAAAGTGAAAAACTACAATAACAAAGTCTCCATAGTCCACACTCATATCCTCTTCTGACTATCCCTGCAGGTCATTCATAAAATACTTCTTCACATCCTGGAAAATATTTAAACATTGAAATGGGTGAGCTCAGATGCTCAGTAAGGATAACAATATAGCAGAATATTTAATTAATAAACATAAACATTTAAGGCAATTTATAACTAAAACAAAAGCCTTTTAAACTTGAACTTCAACATAATATGGAAAAAGTAAAATGAGATAATGTCATTTACTTCTTCACATGAATATTCTACTGGTCGAATAATCACATGCAATATCAATAACCACTTTCATAATGATGGAATGCATAATGCCAAACTATCATAACCACGTAGTCAAGGCCTCATGCCAAGACCACAAATAAGATTTTGTCAAGGCCTCATGCCAAGACACTAGTTTGTCCCATGAGACCTAACGATGCATTGAGGAGCTGTAGCGGGCTCCACCAATCACTTATTAAGTCCAATTCATTACTCATATGAATAGGTTTAACCATATCATAAACCATAACATAATCGTATCACATAAAACATGAATAAATGAATCATAACATTTCCACATTTCAATCACAAGATATCAATACAACACATTGATATAATAAAAAAACATTCAAAACCATTTTCAATACCAAAATAAATGAATGTTAAAACATTGTATTTATTTTTCATTAAAAAAAGTTATGGATTGTAGAGGAAGATGAAACTCAAATAATGGTCACGGCGGTAGAGAAGTCATTGTCGCCGCATATGTATGGAAAGAAAAACATTCCTTTTTTGTCATTAGTAAAACTATTCATATAAAAACGATTCATTTTTAATAAACGTAAAAGTCAAAGGGGTTTAAACACAGTATAAAATAATGTTGTGTATAAAACAAAATATGCCTCAATGAAAGGAGATTGAGACGAAGACCCTTAAAAAGATCATTTATTTAAATAAAGTAGGTCTATTATGTGTATTAACTATAAGTACACATAAATAAAGTACAAATACAAGATAGGACATAATAATATCATGACATAATTTGAAAGTAGGAGATTAACCCAAAGAACGAAAATTGGGTTAAGAAGTTCCCTTACCTTGCGTCCTGTCTTGACTCGACCGTTCTTTAACCTCCTGAATAATAAAATAGATTTAATATATAATTTCTTAAGAACCTTTTTCAATTTTTTTATTTCTTTTATATCACTTATTACCAGGTTATGAACATTAGTAATTATTTATGTTAATAACGGTCGTTTTTTCGATCTTTGGTACTTGAGTCAAAAATAAACTTCTTATAATTACAAGTTGTTCATGTGGTGAAATATCCATTATATCCAGAATTATATTCATGATTTTGATATCATATATATCATATATATCCCATATATACATTTCATAATATTATGTAACATTTAGAGGTAAGAAATGAAATCCACCGTTCATGGAGACGGTAAGTCGTACGTACGCATGAACGCTAATTTCATTTCTATTTCGTATTTAATGGAATTTAAACATAATTAAATAAATTTATAATATAATTCCAGTATAATATAGTTTATTATACCATTTACTCAATCCTTTATACATCCCACATATGGAATTAACGATTCAAATCACTTTGAGGGGGCTGTAATCCGTACTTTCTAAAATGAAAATATCGTGTTTACCCATAATGGAAACCATAAAGGTATGCCATAAATAAAAAATAAAAAATCATAAGGAAAACAAATACATAATATATATCATATATAAAAATATTTTCATCATAATGGCCACCATTAGAGGTGTTATATGAGTGTTTAACAATCATCGTATCGTGAGGCAAAAATTCATCATCCACAGAAACAGTATGTTATTTAACCATTAGATGTAGTTGTGTGTAAGTGTAGATCGAGTAAATTGTATAACAACATCCTAGTATATTTAGGATACTGTTTTTGTTACAAAATAAATGAATAAAAAGTGTTTATGGGGTTGGAGAAGAAAACTAAAACAAAACAACATTAGAGAAGACATTACCTTAAAACCGGGTAACTCTTTTTTATTTGAGCCAAAGGCTTCCTTGGGAAGAGTTCTGCCCAATGTGAGGCTTCTAGGAGTAATAGGGGGAATTTGGGAGAGTATTTTGGCAGAGTTTGGCCTAGCCAAATGGCTTGAAAGTGTGAATGAGGTGGTAGAGGTGGGGGCCTTTTATAAGTGGAGAGGAGGGGCACTCTTGGAAAGTAATGACATATTACTTTATTATACAATGATTTTCTTATTATAAAGGTCCCACACTTCTATAATTCGAGTCTAAGGTGATAAGGGTTAAAAATATACCCATCCAATAGTCTTTGGACAATTTTAAGCCTTGGATTTTACATTATCTTTTTCTTTTATTTAAATCGTTAATTAAGGAAGTAATCACTGCATCATCATGGTGTCATAAATAATTTAATTTATTTAACATAAAAAAATTATAAAACAACTGTAATTATTTAGGAAGTGTTTTTATCTTTCTAATGAATATTTATAGTAAAAAATATGACTGGTATAATCACATTTAAATTTTTTTTAGTAAAACAACTTTTGTTTGTGATCTTTTTATTTTAACATTAAATAAAAAGTTATTTATGTCATTTTCCTACCAAAGTGGCTCCATGGGGTCCCCAAGTTGACCCATGTATTTAATTGGTCGGCTATAACACATCCAATACTGGTTGGACAATTGTAAAGGTCATTCCATATTTTTATAATATCATTTTTACCTTAAATTACACTAATTACCTCTAATCGCGATTAATTAAACATAAAAGTTACTATTCACCAAAAAATTATTTTAATCCCATTGAACCACATTTTACTTCCTAATGACAACCATGTATGTCGGGTTTTCGAAAATCAAATCACAAAAGTGGTAATATTTCATGAAAAATCAGTTATTTAACTACCACTTAATGGTTTCACTATTCATCAAAAATTAATGTTTTTCAGAACAATGCCAAAATTTCACCCTAAGCTATAATTGATATTCCAAATTAAAAAATGATACCTATTTTAAAAAATTCCAAACATATATGTTTCATTAATTAATTTTATAATTAATTCCCGCTTTCACAACAAATAGCGTGTTTTTTAGAAACAGTATATATCAAAAGATTGACAATTGTTTATGTCCAATTTCAAAGTGAAATAAATTTTAATGACCACCATTGGATATAATGGTAAAAATATATTATAATTGTACTTTAAAACCACTCAATAGTATAATTTATCACTATAAATCATTTTTATTAAATAAGTTGTTTTTAAGTATTTTTCACTATTCCTAAAAATTTGGATGTTCTCAGAAAATTCAAAAAATTCAATATATTCTAATTTCGACATTCCGAATCCAAAAATGAAGTCCATTTTGAAATATAATATATGTATAATTTCAAAAAATGGGTATTACTATTCATAATGGCTATTTTGATTAGTCGCGGTGTGTTAGAATCCCGAACTTGCGTACAACGCAACCTATTGCAATATTGAAAGAGATGTGTATCGTGGAAGCTCGGGGTATTACACAGATTATCATAAACTAGTGTGAAATATGGAAGATGACCAGAATTTTCGATGATAAAGAAACTATGATTATACGTTTTCTATTAGTTAGTCGACTATTATCTATCTTCTTGATGTATTAAATATAATAATTTATATTTTGTCTCACTATATTCAATTAATAGATCATTATATCTTGGAAACAGAATAATTTGATAGAACGTTTGATAAAGAAACCCAGAAATGAAGAAAATAAGTTGAATAAAAAATTCATCATCCCTATCAATATATGTAATATTCAATGGATGGTGCTTGTGTTTGATATTTAAAAATAAAATATTTACAATAAGTCCATGTAGCCTCACATGGGTTCCAGTGTAATTTACAGTTAACAGAAATATGCATTAAAAATTGTAAATTATATCCTATTTAACATTAAATGCATTTTCATATACTCCATCTTACTGACTACAATTTATTAAACACATGAAAAAAATTATTGAATAAGTAATAAAACAATGGAAATCTGAATACATAGAGAGGACTACTCTAGCGTTGCCATTTATACTGGATGATAGTACTTAACTGGGGGATGAATAATTAGACAGTGGGATAATAGTTTTTTATCTCATTGAAATTCTGGAAAAAAATAAAGGTTATACCAAGAACCTATCAAAACACTATTTTGAGGACATCCACATTTATATGGAGCACTCTTTCCTTACAAACCATGTATACAGCTTTAAAGACACCTCATATAGAAGAATGAATTGTTTAGTGGAATCATTACTGATACATTGAGGATAAAAATTTAAACAGACTGGTACAATGGATATGACATTAGATTGCAATTGAAATGGTATGGATTGTTTCAAACATCTATTCATCCCAATCTAATGGATATTACTCGTCTCTAAATTTTAGTTCTTTGGTTTTTAAACAGGTGTAACACCCACTTTAATGATTGTTTTTTTATTCCTATGAATATTTCATCATTTGGATTTTTTATTATAATTTAAATGGAGTATATTTTATGGTGGTAATTGTATTTTTTCTGTTGAAATTTTCATTGGTAATTGTAGTGGTATTAAAAGTGGTGTTGGAAGTTGAAGTTTTTTTATACCTTGAGATGGTCATTTCATTAGTTTTTATTTGCAAGTGGTAGTTGTGGTTTAGCTGTTATAATTGTGGATTGTAATTGTGGTGTGATTAATGGTGGTGATGGTAGTTTCAATGGTTTTATATATGGTTTTGGTAATTTCAATGGATTATATTTTCTGGTGGTAATTGTGGTTTTGATGTTATAATTGATTTGGGAAATTGTTTTCAGATTAAAAGCGTTTTTCGCAGTGTATATGGTTCTATATTAGATGATGGTTATTTCAAATGTTTATTTTTGATTCTGGTAATTTGGGTTTTGTTGTTATAATTTGTTTTTTAAATTTATGTTGGTTTAGAATTTGTGTCTGCAGTTTCAATGGATTTATATTTTCTGTTGATTATTTCAAAGGATTATATTTTCTGTTGATAATTGATGATTTCTGTTATAATTGATGTTTGTGATTTTTGTGGCTTCAAAGGTGGTATTGGATGTTCCAATGGTTTTATATTTGGTATATGTTTTTTCAATTCTTTACATTTTCTTCTGGTAATTGGGTTTTTTCTATTATAATTGATGTTGGTATTTACAATGGGTTTAAAAGAGGTGTTAACAGTTGCATTGGTTTTATAATTGGTGTTGGTTATTTCCAGGCATTATATTTGGTGTTGTACCAGGGTTTTTCAATTATAATTTTTTTGGTACTTTTAGTGGGTTTAATAGTGGTGTTGGAAGATTTAAAGGTTCTATATTTGGTGTTGGTTATTTCATTGATTTATTTTTGTTGTTGATAATATTGATGGTTTATATTTTGTGTTGGTCTTTTGTTTATATATTCAACTGCAAATTTCAATTGGTGTTAGAAATTTCAATGCTTTATATTTTCTATTATTAATTTCAATGGAATTTATATGGATTTGGTAATTATATGAATATTTATGTTCGCATTTTTAGGACTACAAACATGATCTGCAGTGTGAATATAATCTCTTTGTGGGGGAAAAATTTTATTTGGAGCGAATTTATTTGGGTATGCTATTGCATTTGATGATGCTAATTTCCACAGGTATGTGGTTGAAATTTTATGTTCACACATTAAGGATATTATCATTACAATTTATAAGACTTTTTATTTGGTACAACATCATGATTAAATTAATATATGGAGAGTCTCTATATGGAAATACTTATCCTGATGATCCAATAACTATTACATAGACTTTTGGATTTCATCATCAAAATTCATGATCATGTATATATACCATCCTCAGAGAATGAATGCATACATAATTCTACAACCTAGATTGGTCTTATATTAACAGCTGAATACACAAAAAATTCATAGAGCACATTTACAATTTATTAATGTATCCCAATACCAATCCATTACAACCAAAAGTGGACAATCAAATAGTAAAATATCCTCAAATAACAAATTCATAGGTTATTGTAGAACCTGTATTTATCACATTTTTATAAATACAAATAAAAAAATGCATACATCACATTTATAATTTCTATAATTTTCTTAATCCTACTGCCAATCCATTAAAAAATGAAACTGGACTATTCTATACTGAAGCTTATAAATTCTTCAATTCAATCTTTAATATTTAAAAAACTACTTTCATATAATTTTTTCTACATTGCTCAACCTATTCCAATTTTATTCCAGCAATCTAACTCCAGAGCTGATGTTTTAAATTGGTTGATAAGCCTTCCTGCAATAGAAGATTTAATGAATTACAAACAATTATATAAAAGAATTATAATAAAAAAATTACATGTGAAACTATTTTTCTACCTCCAACACAAATATTTGATTATTATTTCTCTTTGACTCCCTGTTTGTAATTAATAATGATATCAGATCACTTATTAATAAAATTCACATATATATGAAATGCATTATTAAATGAAATCATATCGTCATCATAATAGTAGGCTTAATTTTTTTATTCTATTATTTCACATTTCAGTAGTCATTTTATAAAAAGATTTTTAATCCATCTCCCCCTTTAATGATTGTTTTCATTTTAAAAGAATTTTTTCATAAAATTTTTGTCAGATCTAGAACAACCATTAACATTATCTCTTGATGTATTTATGATAGAAATTCTTTAGAAAAAGTATGGAAAATTGAGAACACAATGTCATAAACATCATTTTTCTAACAAGCTATGGTAATTGGCATTATTTTCATTCATGTTAAATCACTGTAATGTTTTGACACAACTGTTTTTATATCATCATATACCTAAACATTTCTTTTGAACATCACAATATTCCAAGAAAATCAGGTCTATCACCCTAAAATATATTTTTCTTATATTGCACTCGCATAAAGATGATCAAAAGTTGTTAAAATGTGATTATAATTATTCCAAAAAGACAAAAAAAATTGACAATAACAATCAAAAAATTCATTTGATGTTTCATATGAGACACATAATTGATCATCACAATGAATAATTAAAATAACATAACAAAAATGAACTCTAATTTCAAAAAATGATATCAAAAAACAAGAACAAATAAATTTATATTCATGATCAAATAATTTAAAAAACTACATTGAATATATTGTAGAATCATGGAACATGAATTATAGGTATGGGTAAATATTACAATACCACTTATCCCACATCTCAAATTATGCCTTTGTTCCAGGTTACATAATTTATTCCATTAATCTCTCAAACTTATTAAAGAATTTGACAACATTTAACATCCTTTGGACACAATATTAAATAAATACATTAAAAAATTCACTTAATTGAGGTCAAAAAATTTCCAATGTTAAAAAATCATTCTAAAAGAAATGCACCCACTTTTTTGTAAGTATGAATACATCATCTAGCCACTGTTATTTCCCTTCCCCGTATTCATTCCTAATGGAAGATCACTCCTGATCAAACTGATTTCAATAATGGTATTTGAAAATACACTTCTTAAATCGTGATATAAAACAAGATGCATATTTCATCCCATTACCTAAATTCTTAATGACATTTTGAACAAATTCCATGAACAATGTCAATATCGAGTTTCCACTACCACAATAGAAATGTATTTTCCTATTGTCACATATTGATCAATAAAAATAGTTTGAGGACTCTTCATGTGATGCACCTGTAATTTTTTTTTGAAACAACGATGAAATAAAACTCACAGTTTTTTCATATAACAATGATTCACCGAAAACAATAATATATTAATGATTATTGAATCCCACAAACCCACTAACGACATGTACAATTTATTACTGCTGATAGTGGTTTCAAACACAAAAACATCTCCACACAACTCATAATCTATTATCATATTTTGATCATACTAAAAAATATTACTTATTTTCCCATTCATAACAAACTGCATAGTATAAAAAATGATGGATTGTCCAGACATTGACATTCTAGGTACTCTAACATGAAACATGCATCACCATGAATAAAAAATATTTCAATTTTAGACATTATAAAGTTAAACTGATTAAAATTCATGTACACAATAACATCTCACCCACTAGATGTTCTATTGGAAGTTCCAGTTCATGTTCAAACAGTAGATCTAATGGAAGATCCAGTGGATGTTTGAGAGGCAGTCCCAATAGATGATCAATCGGATTATTCATTGGATGTTCCACTAGAATTTCTAGTGGAAGTTCTCATGGAAGTTCCAGTGGATGATCCCGTGGAAGTTCCAGTTAAACATAATGTTGATGTTCCACATTATGTTGCAATGGATCATCCACAATAAAATCCAATGTTTCTTCCATTGGACATTGAGATTCACTTGGACATCAAGTGAATGTTTCACTAAAAAATTGAGTGGAACATCCAATGGACATCATGAGAATCATGGACATCATGTGGAAGTGTCACCGCAAAAAATAGTGAACTTCCATATAAATAAACTATGGATGTTCTACAATGTAAATAATTATATATCACTTCTTAAAAAATGACCAATGAAAACATCAACAAATAATGATGAAAATATTTACAAAAAAACTAAGAAAAAACAAAATACTTCCAATAAACATGGAATACCACCATCGATTTCCATTATAGGGAGAGCCAAAACACAACCTTAAAATCGTTTCCTGGCCCTAATGATTTAACCTACCATAATGAAAATGCACTAAAGATACCTCGTATATTTCCCATGATATCATCCTTGGACCTCAACCTCGACCGGAGTTTCACGACTCCAATGATTCTCCCTCCTCTGCTACCCACCGAATTTGTCTTGAATAAAAATATTCCAAATCCCTAGCGTTCTCTAGTAATTTTTCATGCACCCCATTTTGAATAGAAATGAAAATTCTACTATATCGCGACAACCCTATTGGATGGTTCCACCCAGAAAAAAACACATTTTATAATCCATGCATATGATTTAGAATCCTATAAAATAGTGAACATGATATGATAAAAAGATCCAATAACAAAAGGTAAAATGAATAATTGACATTGATAAGTGACACATCATTTTATCATGTTTAGGGGATTATTGAATAATTAATTAAAATAAATACCATCATTATTTTGACACAATATTTTATAAAAATATTAGAGGACTAGAGGCAATTTTAGGATGGACAATTCTTGAGACATTTGGAGTAGATAAATGATAGGAGCAACAGACAGTGCTCAAGTCCATTTAATTAATGATGAAGTAACGTTATATTTTCTTCATATTCATCAATTATTTTGGGATTTTCAATATGGATTTTTATTAAAATATTAATTTATTAAAAAATTTTGAGCAGGAAAATTTTTTGGTTATAGTTATTTTTTTCTTATTTTTTTGGGTGATAACTCAAAAATTGTAATCAAATTATTTTCATTTGAAATCCAATGAATTTTGTTCTTGAAATACGGAAAAATCATAAGATTGTTATTCAACCATGTTGAATAAGATTTTGACTACCTGTTTCATTGATTATTTTCATTAAATATACACTGGAAAAGAAATTATTTAACCAGAGAATTAAAATTTCCCTCATGTTTCAATCTTTTTATCACATGCTCTACTTTTTTTCTCACATAATTCACAATTTTCTCTCGTTCTACAATATTATTCTTTCCAAATTCTTTTAACTAATTTTTTTTACCATTTTAGTTTTCTAGCATGTTTTTTTGAATTTTATATTTTCCCTCTTGGATTTCTTGTATTTTTTCTTTCCTATTGATTTGATACCCTTCTTACATTAATCTTGTAGTTTTAAGGATTAAAATTTACAATAATCAATGAGATTCCATAAAATGTTTTGATTCATTTCCGTGATACAAATTGCGTGCAAAAAAAATAAAAAAATAAAAAAAACAATTGTTAAAAAAAATTAAAAAATTTTAAACAAAAATTCTTTAAATTAATTTTTGTACTATAGAAAAATTATTCATTTAATGTAAACATATTACGCTTTTGAAAAGCTAAATCCAATAAATTATGATTGTGAATTAAATTTAAGTCTTTTAATAAAATGAAACATAAATGTAATGGAAAATCAATGAGAATGAAATAATACCAAAATAAACAAAACATTAAAGATAAAATCATCAATGATAACATTTCAAGGCCTAAGATGATGTAGTTTAAAGTACCTCAGGTTTCTATTTATCCATATTCAATTATATTGGTACAAAGGGGCCAAATTATTTGCTGAAAGAGTAACTTTTGTCGAAGATTCTTGAATTTAATGGTTTTTCTAAGGAAGACTCATTACCCTTCATTAGGGACATTTATAACATTGTGAAATAGTTTCCATTTATGGTACTCCATTATGATGATCTTAGGATGGGAGTGTTTCCATTTTTTCTTAAGGGAAATGCAAATAGTTTCTTCTTAGGGATAGATGAAAATATTTTGTGAAAATGGGAGAATGTCTATATTTCATTCATCATGATATTCTATTCAGAATGTATTTACGAATGGCTTAAAATATATATAAAATTAATTTATCAAGAATATAGTTAAACATTTAAAGAGGATTGGTATTGATTTAGTGTCCTACTTATGCAATTTCCCCAAGACCTTATTCCCTATCATCTCCCCGTAGAAACATTCTAACAAGAATTAATTTCTTCAGTTAAAAATATTTTTGACAAATATGGTGGGGGAGTTTCACCATCACCAATATCCACCTACATTTAATGTGGAGGGAGGCCCACAAGTTTCCATGTTCTTTATTGAATCAGTCCATATGATCTTACTGTATACACGATTTTTGGACTTTCCATGAATTAGTGGGATATTCCTGAAAAAGATGGGTAGCAAGCAGAGTTATCCTAGAAGGACTTTGAGGTTAAAGTTTTTAGGCCAATTTATTATTGACACATTTAGTGATGATAAGGCTCATGAGTTCATACACCTGATACATAGGATAATTTTATTGATGGACTACGTCAGATTGTTCACTGACGTAATTCACTTTCCGCTATCCTTAACATCTAATTAAATACTTAAGGTTATTCCTATTATGGGTGTTATTCACAATGATATATGGCCATATGTTAACATATTTCACTCTAGTAGCTTTTATTATTTGAAAATTCAAGAAATCATCACAGAAAATGATATGAGAGGGGCCTCAAGCAGCGATCATGCTATTTCAGTAGGGAGAAATGGGATCACTTATTATTGTGGAATGAAGTGCCAAAATAAATTTTATTGCAATTGGAATAATTAGTAGAGTAGCCAGGAAAGTGGGTATCCATATTAGGTTTCTTTTTTATTGTAGTTATATCATTGTGGAATGTTTTTCAAAAAGTGACGTCAGGTTCCAACCCTTTATTTGGAGGTCCATTCATATGGTAGGTTGGGACACTTGTATTGGTTATGTTGGGACATATAAAATCATATTAGTGGAAGGGGAATATGACAGGTACTAGATTCTGGAAATGACACAACAACCCCTCAGCATATAGGTGGTCAGTGTTCCATTGGACGTTCAAGTCCTAGTAGGGGGCATGGTACCCCAATATTGGACCAATAGTTCTATGAATAGGGAAGAGCCTATGTGATTCATAATGGATTCCATGGTAGGGGGAAAATTTACCTTCACACTATTAAGCCTACTCTATCTAGTTTGGATGTAGAATCTTCTACTGCAAATGATTTGATTATTGGATCATATACCCTTGGTTGTGTTTTGTTTGATACATGAGCAAAACATTCATTTAAAATTATCTTGATGTAAAGAATTTGATATTGGTTATCAAATTTTTTTATGTCTTCTTGACCAGTGTAATGCTATTGTGAGTTTAGTATGACAATTTTCAATGTTATAAGACATGTTCTCCAGAAATTAGTGATTACCATTTCTTTTGGGAACCATTCATGCTATAAATGATAGGTTTAGATTTTATTATTGAAATGGATTGAATATTATTATTCCATCATAATATCTATTATACAATAGTATGGTTAACATTTAATTATTAAAATATATAATTATTTTCACCATGTTTAGTGGGATCTTCATAATGGTCATGGAAAACAAATTTAATGCATATTGGGTTGTCTCTTGGATTATATAATATGTACTTTTCTAAATGATGATGAAATGAAGTAGGTTACTTTTCCACTGGTGGTTGACCTTTTTCTTAATTTTTTTCCAGATGAGTTATATAGATTACCACCCAAGGGAGAGACTGATTTCATGATAATGTTGGCGTTGGGATTAGACCTAGTCTCTATTCGCCCTTATATTATGGTACCATAATAAATTCATGAATTAAAATTTCAGTTATAAAATATTGATTCTATAGATTTAATATTTCCAATTAAATCCCCATGGGGTTCACTGCTTCACTTAAACATGAAGGCTACTGGGTCTTTGCGCTTATGTGTTGATTATTGGAGATTAATCAAGATGAAAATAATGAAATATTTCATGCTTTAGTGTATCAAAAATATATTTAATCAGTTGAAGGTTTTTGGGAACTTATCCAATATCAATTTGAGATCATGATACCACCAGTTGAGGGTGAGACCATCAGGCATTCCGCAGAATAGTTTTAGCACCATTAATGTATTGTATAAGTTTGTACTTCTGTTGATTGATTTTATGAAGGCTTTGGTGTTATTCATGGGCTTGATGAATCTGATATTTTATCCTTTAATGTACTATTTTGTGGTTGTGTTGGTTGATGAATTATTATTATACTCCCAGTCTATGGAAGATCATGCCAATCATCTTGACACGATCTCATGTACATTTAGAGAGTAGTGAATGTGTGTGAAGCTAACAAAGTGAAGTTTTTGTATGGATAATGTGACCTTCTTAGGTTGCGTCATCATTGAGTTTGGATTATCTTTGGACCATGAGAAATTTGTAATTGTTGTATCTTAGTTTCAATCGAATATCTTCTTTGAGATTTGATGATTTTGGGGTTTAGTACGTTTTTATCAATGAACTGTATAAAACTTCTCCCATATAGAATCACGGATGTCGGGAATAACCAATAAATGAGTGAAGTTTGTTTAGTCTGATGCTGGTGAGACGGATTTTCAGGATCCAATGAGCAGGCTGACCTCAATAGGTTTCCTCACTTTATCTATGCATGGTAAATGATATACCATGTACTGTGACACATCAAGAGTTGGACATAGAGAAGTTTTATTATTGAATGATCAATTGGATTTTTATAGCTCCAGACAGCTAGGAACGCTTGATATGAATTAGCATACTCATGATCTACAGTTAAATGTGGTGGTATATTTTGTATGATGATGGAGACACTACCTTTTTTGTTAGAGTATTTTAATACTACTAGACCATAAGAGCCTTAGGTACATATTTTATCAACAGGTCTTGATTCTTTAACAGAATTTTTGGTTTGAGTATCATTAGTATTTTGACATTGAGTTTGATTTTACACTATGGAAGGGAAAAATTACTATTGATTCCATGAGATATAAGATGTATAAAATGGTAATTTTGGAGTCTTGTGATGAGTGGGAGATGATTTCTCTCTATGGAGACATTCATCTAGATATATAGAAGTCCCGTGGATGAGTAGCTCTGACTTTAATATCTTTTATACCCATGATTTCAGAACATATCAAGACCGAGTAGTTATCTAAAAAGGATGGCATAATTCTAAGAGATATCCTATAATTTGGGGAGACACTAAGAAGATGGAATCATTGAAATGATAATACTTTTATTTTTTTGTATTAATATTGGTTCCAATGGGTTTATGCAATGAGATGATGACAAAGCTTCATGATTCCTGATGAATAGTAAATCCTAGATTGGAAATATGAGTCCTGATCTTCGTAGATAGTATTGGTGTTTAGTAATGAATGTTGTAGTGGGATTTATGAAGAGATATTTCACATTTTAGTAGGTAAAATCAAAGCATCGGATACCTACATGGATTTTTTAGCATGTTTCCATTACTAAATGAAATTGGGAAGATGAAACTATGGATTTCGTGATAGTATTACCCATGAAATCCCATATGAATAATGTTGTATCAGTGATCATGATTCGACTAATGAAGGTAACCAATTTAATAGCTTTTAGAAGGATATTTACTATTGATGATATTGGTATTTTTTACAAGAAATAGGTAATTTGATTTTACAATGTTCCGAGGAGTATCATTTCTGATAGAGATCCTAATTTCACATCTTGGTTCTGGAGGGGTCTTCACAAGGCTCCACCATCATATGTTCATTTGAGCACTACCTACCATCCTTATCATTTTGGCTAATCTATGAGGGAAATATAGATTCTAGTTGATATTATATGAGATTTTATTTTGTATTTTGGTGGTTTATGAGAGAAAAATTTAGCACTCATGGATTTTTCATATTATTAAAGATTCATGGAATCTATCCAAATGGTACATTTTGAGGATTTGAATTATAGTCTGTTACATTATAATCATTATTGGTTCGGGGGAGGTTGGATATTAAAAGTCGGACCTAGTCTCATGTAGAATACATCTAAGTTGTTTTAGTTGATCAGAATACAATTAGTGACTACATAGAGTAGCTAGAAGTCTTATATTAACTAGCGGATATGACCTCCCGAGTTTGATTTTGGTCATCATATTTTCCTTCGGGTGTCACCTATGTTGGGGAAAAACTATATCATGGAATAATGAAACCATGAACCTATGTTTGTCAATCTGTTTGAGATAGGGGAAACGGTCGGGCCAATGTCATACCCATTAGCCCTTCCGCTACTCTATAATTACATGCATGAGGTGTTTCATGTTTCTCACATTCATAGATATAATCCAAACCCTTCTCATGTGTTTAAGTTTTAGAATGTTTAGCTTGGTTTAGATGATTCCTTTTATGATCTCTTGATATGTATTGTGGACTGTATTGAAAAGTCTCTTCGTGATATGATTATTCATCTAGCATGAGTGTAATGAATGAATGGGCATGTTCAAGATGAGAAATGAGAGGTGGAATATGTTATGAAAGCATAATGTCCAGACTAATTCATATATACCCTAGTGGTTCATGGGTCAACACATGGACATGATGTTATATGGTGATGATGTTATAAGATATAGTATTTTTTTAAGTCGATCCAACTATGAGTTATTCATTTAATCTAAATTTTTTAGGTTTTTCTTTTTCATTGAACCATGGTGGACATTTGATGTTTGAATTTAGAGAATATTTATTTGGAAAAGTGACCTAAAGATTGAAAATGTATGTTATTTTGAATTAATAGATTCTATATATAAACATGTAAAAGGGGATTATGAGTGATTTATGTGTTTTTTAAATGATTTAGATGTTGTTTGGAATCATTTGAAGAATCTAGGATGAAACTATCTATATGGAATTTACACACCATATAAATGTTACAAAACATGTAATTATCACCAGTCATATGTCGTTACATTTTTCAAGTTGTTAAATGAATATAGGACATTTTAATGTTACACAATGTTTAAATGTTGTTGGGAAGACATTGTGAACTGGTTCTAGATGTGAACTTTTTACATGTTATGATGATATTACATTATGAGTAATTCTTGAGAATGGTTATTTTAATAATAGGGGATGATTTTCTTTCCAAAACTCATACATTGAGACTTACACATTGTGGATTTCTCTGGATCAGTGGTTTTAAGTTTGGAGACCCCAAACATGATGTAAATGAACATTACATTACTATTGTGGAATACTGAATACATAACAAAAACCAACACTCAGGGACTATAATAGTTTAGTGTCTTTGGAAAATCAGAACATAATATTCTAATCATGGTGAAAGATCTTCAACATCTCCCATAAAGATATTTCCCTATTGTTTTTTTTCCTAAAACCTTTTTTTATATCATAGGGAAAAGAAAACATATAAAGGATGATCTAAAATGCTCAGTAATGGTAATCATGTAGAAAATAATTCCAACCCTATACATTTGAACATATAAACATGAACATAATGTTTAAACATCAAAATCAGGAGAAATGAAATAAAACATGGCAGTATGTAAGGAATAGATCATAATGGAGAATCAATTATGATAAAATAGCACGGGAATAAAACATGTAATTGTTGCCAAACATTATCACTTGAATTATTTCCGTAGTAGCCAAGTCATTGTATCTGTTACCATTATAGTGGACAATTTCCATTACTGAAACAAGTTCACTCCTTGTTCCAGTCCTGTATCACAAAACAAGATTAACTTTCCATTCAAGACATGTTTATCTCATGAGATATAAATATTTATACAAAGCATTGGTGGGTGATATAATTCCCCACATCTCAGAATGAAATCATTCTTACATGTTCCACACCATAAACATAAATCATTCATCATAACCCAATGAATAGAATGGGTTTCATACACATTATCCCATCATAACATAATCCATATAAAACAAATTGATATCATTTCATCATAAGAATATTGAAACCATATAAATCATAGAGACATTATACTTGAAACATACACATATGAAATATTTTCATCTTATATGTAATATGGTTTTGATAAACTACTTGAAATGAATTCTTGAGAAAAATATACTTTCTTTTTTCAAAATCATTTTCTTTTCATGAAATTCAATGAAATTTTAAAAGAAAAAGATTTTGTTGAAAATATTCATGTAATCTTTTAGGGGAAGATTAATGAAAATTAGGACTTATGAGACATTAAAAATTTGTTCATGTCGTAAAATTAAAAAAACATTTATCTCGTTATTTTCCAGGAAAAGTTAAAAAGTACCACGTATTATAAACCAAAGAAAGATTCCTTACATACCTTGTAATAAAATTAAAAAATGGGTAAAAAGTAATTTAAAAATACATGAATCCATTTTTAGAAAACAGGTACATGGATGATAAATATAACCCTAGTAAATACTTACGAATAAACAATCTTGGATAAAAATGAGATTGGAAAAGTGATCCATTACATTAGGTCTGATATGATTCGTATGTATCTGAACCTCCTGTATAATGATTTAAATAATGTCGTTGACTTATTTAAAATCATATTCATTGTTATGATATCATGTATGGTTCACATATGACTTTATATAAACTGTTCTTTTGTAAATTCCATGTTAAAGCAGCGTTTTCTTTAAAATCATTTTATTTATCGTACGTGTTTGGACTTGTTGTTCAGGATATTATTATTACGTATATCATGATTTAATTACATAAATAATGTAAATCATGATTTATATACCATATATATTCTGTATATATATATAATAGATAGATAAATTAAATGAAATACACCGTTTATGGAGAAGGTAGATCGTACATAAGCGTGAACACTGTTTTTCTCCTTATTGACTTGAATGGAAGTAAATAGATGACATATATATATATACATAAATATAGTAGCTTTATCATGTCATATATTTCATTATTATTCATTATATATCCATTATAATAATTCTTGAGTGGTTAACCAGGAAAATGAATCTCATTGCCTCGTGGATACGGTAATCTGTACGTATGCATGATCGATGATATCATTCCCATAATTATTGAATTGAATTGGAGTGGATGATGTAATATCTCAAAATCATTATGATGTTATAATAACAATATAAAGATTTTCTTTACATCATTATAACTATCCAAGTAAGGTGGTGGTGGATAAACTGATTACACCACAGCGTGGAGACGGTATTCTGTACGTACGCTCGCGCGATGATTTCGTTTTCCGTATGATGGATAGAAGGTGAAATGGGGTTTTTTGATATTTATAATAACATGTAAGTATATTATTTATACTTGTGTTATTAGATTATAATGAAACAACTAAATAAGATTAATATGAAGAAGAAAGAAATTTGAAGGAATCTGTAGAAGAGATTACCTCTTCTCCAATGCCCCTCTTTAAGCATCAACTTATGGAACTAGAGTTGTTATTTTCAGAAGACCAAATCCTCCAGAATGTTTATATGAAATTGGATAAGAGAAATTTACAGGCTTTGGCCGAGTTTCAAGGCTTAAAAGGGTGTGAAGAGAAGAGTTAAGGTGTTCCCATTTTATAAGGGAAGAGAGGGGCACCTTTGGTAACATAAGAAATATTAATTTATAATAAATTTAACCTCACATAAAAACTCATAAAATGACTGAAATCATAATATTAGATTATATAGGGTTTTAATCTCATCATCCAATAAAATTATGACTTTTTGGGAATTTATTTTAAACATTATCAACTAGATTTATCCTAATTTAATCTATATAATTTTATTTGTGGTAAAAAGATTATAACATTCAAATTGTTTTAAATAATTACTTATGTGTTGTGAATTTCCTATATTTGGATAATTTAGGACATTTTGGGCCTTATAAAAATTTATTTATAATTTTTAAATATTTTTGTGATTTTTAAACTATTTTTTTTATGTTATTTTTATAAAATAACAATTGTGTCAATTTTGACATAATTCATTTATTTGAATTTAAATAAAATCCACACAGAAGATATGTTCACTCTAAAAGATTTAATAGATTCAAAACATGTCATATTTATCTGGAAAATTAGTGGATCACATTAAATAGTTCATATAATATTTATTTTATTATCATTAAAACTATTTATTTGATATTTCAATCAATAAAATAATTTCAACATCACTATTGTGTCACCATTAATGATGGTTATTTAATCCCTAAAAATTATAAATATTTTTTCATGATGTATATAATTTCTTTAGATTTCTGGAGACTATTAATGTTTAATGTATCATGAATTTTATCATTGAATTAAAATTATTATACTTATAATGTATAAGGGAGTGACATGTTTTCACTTTCTTTGGATTTAATAATAATTATATTAATTTCATTTTAAAAATGTCCATAAAATGAATATATATTGACCATTATGTGATATTGGTAGTCTTTATAGTCATCCAATAGAATTTTTGCAGATGTTATGGTAATTTTATAATCTTCTTTTTAACCTTAAGTACCTGATTAACATCTAACTGCAGTAAATAAAAATTATCATAGTTAGGGTTCATAATAAAAAAAAGTAACCTATTAAAATAATTTGGACCCACTGAATTCAAATATGGAATCCATTTTTCAAAATTAGAAACACATATGTTACAGTAATAAATTTAAAATTAATCTCTTTTTTAAGGAAATGAGATTTAATGGTCAAAACAATGCCAAAGATTGAAATGTTTTTACCAATTAATTCAATGTAAAATAAATGGCAATGACATACATTATATTAAATGGAAAAAAAATATTATATTTATACTTTAAACCCATTCAATATTGTAATTTAACCATATAAATTATTGCGTTGAAAAAAGTTGATTATAATTAAAATATAGCGTGTTTTACTGTTCCTTAAAATATGAAAGTTATCAATATAATATGAATAAGTTATCCAATGTAAATTTTTATATCCTGATTCCAAAGAAGAATTTTATTTTTTTCTAATTGAACTAATAAAAATGTAAAAAAATATATTTAATGTGGCTGCGCCATCAATATGCGGTAAATTTTTATTTTTTGAGAATTACTTATTTTACCCAAAAAAATATTTTGTTCTCATACCTTTTTCTAGAAAATGTGTAATATGAATAATTATGTCATAAAATTAAAAATGTAGTTAATACTATTCATAAAAACTATTTCATAATAATATTATAACCATATATTGTTGTTTAGTGAAACCAGGTATTGCGTACAACACACGTTATCGAGAAAGGTTGCGATTGTCTGTAATGTAAGCCAAGAATAGTGTTGTGTATACTCCAATCTAATAAAGTCTTGCATATAGTACAAGATAATATTTGTGTAGTTTACTACACAAGACATCAGAGAAATTTAAAAATAATTTTTCACATAAAATATCGGGGTGTTACATTCTACCCCCATAAAATGAATTTGACCCACGAAATTCGTCGGGGTTATAAATGGTTTACTACATTAAAGATTCATTCATATAAACACACATCATCTAAAGCAATACTAAAACATAATTTTAAAAAGTGGAGTATTAAACATAACGGTTACCCAAATTAACTCGTCACCATATTTCCACAGAGGATATCATTGATGAAAATATGGATATGGAAAAGAAATCTATCCATCAAGGTCTGGTGGAGAGTGGTAGAGAACATGGATATGAAAAAGACAACTATCACAAAGCCATAATTTTGAGACGATCTATGGTACCATCTGATTCATCATATTTGAGGGCACTGGGACAACATTTTTGGTTTTCAGGATCATTTCCCAAATGTTGATGAATTTTTTAATTAAAAGAAATACTTACTTGATTTTGGTACAATCGTACCGTGGCTTGTTCCATGAAACATTTCTACATCATCTCATAATTAAATGATGTTGAATTTTTCTTCCATGAAGTTTTAGAAGATACTGTGATAGAATGATGAGTCATTCGATCTGTCTCAAATAAAAGGTTAGAAAATGTTATCAAATTTACATAAGGCCATCTATGGTGAGGTTAATCGTATAGGGTTCAAAAAATGAACTTATACATAATATATCATACTTCTTAATAATATAAAACTAATTTTCACTAACTAGGGATTCACGTAGTCTAGTGTTAGGCGATAAAAGCCTGTCGCACTTCGGTTGTGGGTTCGATTTCCATAGCCTTGTTTGACGGGACGGGTTGTCGCCCATCCTGCATGTTGTCCTTTTTCTAAAACTACATTATTTAAAAATTACATAAATAATATGTAAAAAAGTTCTATTCTTAAACAATACTAACTTTTGTCCAACAAAATCCATTCCAATCTTTAGGATTATCCAAAATAGTTCTGTCCAAGATCATAGTATAAATAAACAATTACTAGAAACGTCATCTGCCGAGCATGTGAATACCATCATTTATCCCATATATATTTTTGGATCGAATTCCAACCATTCCAATACCTTAGTAATGTATTCTCATAGAACATAAACTACCATTGAACATATGTGAAAACATTAATGCTCTCAAAAGGATACTCTTCCCACATACCAAAATCTGAAAATTTCTATATACTCATCCCGTGATATAAATATGTCCTTTTATCAATCATGAGCTCATGAATACTGTCATACATATTATTTTCTCCTTATGCATACATTATTTGTATTTCAATGGAATTCTAAAAATATTTCAATCACTTTTCATGGTTACCAGTACCATATAATTATTGAAAACCAATACATAGTTATTCCAAAATTCCCTGATACCATAAATGAGATTCCATGATACTATTTTCAAAATCCCTTTACATAAAAACTTAATCATTACACAACACAATTGTCATACTCACCATCACAAATAGTGATCGCGTGTGACTTACCATTATCCTTTGCCTTAAGAGGATGCTCATGCCGATCATCATTAACCCTTGGATTATGGAATTGATAAGAATAATTCCCTTTTTACTTGCACTTGAAGCATTGAAGTGTTGGTGGTGAGTTCTCTGTTGTCTTTTCTTTATTAACATCATTATAAACCCTTTTTCATTTAATTCTACACGCATATGCTTGATGACCTTATTTTCCACACTTAAAACATTTTCTATTCCATTTAATACAATCTCTATCATGCTTCATTCCACACTTTGAGCATAAAGAATCATTCATCTTCTTTTCACCATTATTCAACGATTTCACCTTGAAATTCATCCTTCGTTTCTTATCAAAACCATGAGATGGATATTTAACACCAACTTTTATTTCTACCTTGATAGATCAACACACAATTTATTCATAGCTACTGAATTATCTTATCTCTAATGCCCTTTCAGGACATCGTTTTATGCCAATGAAGAATCGAACAACTTTTCATTCAGGTTGGATGATAAATCCAGATGCATACCTTGCAAGCCATGTAAAATTCGCCTCGTATATTCCAACAGATTCATCATTCTTTTCCTTATGCTCGAGGAACTCCATTTTTATCTTTTTTCAAAAAATACGTGGGATGTACTTATTGAAAAAGACATTCTTGAACTCATCACATTCCTTGGATTCAATTTCATCTTGGAGTCTTGTATTCTTAATTAGATTTCACCACTGGTCTGGTTCACCTTTTAAATGGTAAAGAGCCAAAACGACTTTTTCATGCTCTTTACAGTGAAGTATGGAAAATATATATTCAATGGTACTGATCCATTGTTCATCAACCAGTGGATCAGATGACCCACTGAATGAAGGCATACTTTCCCTCATGAATGAACCAATATAATATTTTGCACTCCATCTCCCATAACATTGGTTTTTTTCAGGAGAAAAATCCTTACATAGTCCATTACATTGATCAACACGATTCCATTGGGTTCCATCCATCTTCTAAAACCGAAAAAGAATACTGTTAGAGGCAAAAATAATTCTAGGGAAAACAACATAATAATGGGGAATTACCTTAAATATATCACATCATAGGGTTAATTCTAATATTCTTACCATAATTATATGACTATAACCTATACTTATACTTAAACTTAGGGACATCACTAGATATACCTTAGAAATATCTCTATAGATCTCACAAAAGTTTTCACATCCATGTTTCCAAAATTTAACTAAACCTTTCCTCTGATACCAACTGTAGAGACCCCCAACATGATGTACATGGAAATTACATTACTTTTGTGGAATACTAAATACATAACAAAAACCAAAACTCAAGGACTGTAATTCTTTACTGCCTTTGGAAACTCAGATCATAATCTTCTAATCATGGTGAATGATTTTCAACATCTCCAACAAAGATATTTACCTTTTTTTCTTACCTAAAACCATGTTTTATATCTAGGGGAAACGAAAACATATAAAGAGTGAGCTCACATTCTTAGTAAGGGTATGAATGGAGGAAATAAAAACAACCATATACATTTGATCTTTAAAACATGAACATAATGTTTAAACATCAAAATCATGATAAATGAAATAAAAAATGGATGTATGTATGGCATAGATCATAATGGAACATCAATATTGATAAAATAGTATTGGAATAAAACATGTAATTGTGGAAAAACTTCAAGCACTTGATATGAGTTCCATAGTATCCAAGGCATTGCTGCCATGACCATCTTAGTGGACATAGTCCCTTACTAAAATGAGTTCCATCTCATTCCAGTCATGTATCAATGATCAGATTAACTTGTCATTCAAGCCATGTGTATATCATGATATATAAATCATTACTCAATTAATTGGAGGTAGATATATGTCCCACCCATCTCATAATTAAGTCATCCATACCTTCTCCACAACATAAACATAAATAATTCATCATAACCCAAATAATAGAATGGGTTTCCTAAACATATTCCCATCATAAAATAATCCATATAAAAAAATGGAAATAATTTCATCATACGAAAAGTGAAACTATGTAAATCATAGATATATTACACATGAAACATAATCAAATTAAATAATTTCATCTTAGATGGAAAATGGTTTTGATAAAATAATTGAAATGAATTATTGAGGAAAATATCCTTTCTTTTTCAAAATCATATTCTATTAACGAAATTCCATGAATTTTTTATAGAAAAGTATTTTGTTGAAAATAGTAATGAAATATTGTAGAGGAAGCGTCATGAATATTAGGCGTTATGAAACCGTAAAAATATGTTCATGCCGTAGAAGTTAAAAATAACATATTTCTATTACTTTTGCTGGAAAAGTCAAAAAGTACCATGTATAGTAAAAAATACAAAGAATCCTTACATAACATGTAGTAAAAGTCCAAAATGGGTAAAAATTAATTTAAACATACTTGAAACTATTTTTAGAAATCATGGATACGGATGATAAATATAACCCTAGGAAATACATATGAATAAATAATCTCGGATAAAAATGAGATTGGAAAAGTTATCCCTTACCTTAGGTCCTATATGCTTCATACGTATCTGAAAATCCTGTATAATGATTTATATAATGTCATTTACTTATTAAAGAATCATATTAATTGTTTTTATATCATATATGTTTCACTTATGACTTTATATTACCCGTTCATTTGTAAATTCCATGTTAAAGTAGCGTTTTGGGTAAAATCTTTTTATTTATCATACATGTTTGACATGTTGTACTTGATATAATTATTAAATATATCATTATTTAATTACATCCAAAATTTAATTCATTAATTATATATCATATATATTCAGTATATATATATATAATAGATAGATAAATCAAATGATATACACTGTTCATGGAGATGGTTGGCCCTACGTATGAATGAACGTTGTTTTGCTTACCTTATTGACATGATTGGAAGTAAGTGGATGAAATATATATATATATATATATATATATCCATTAGCTTTATCATGTCATATATTTCGTTATTATTCATTATATATACATTATAATAATTCATGAGTGGTTAACATGGAGAATGAATCTCATCGCGTCATGGAGACGGTAATCCGTACGTACACACGAGCGATGATATCGTTCCCATAATTATTGAATTGAATTGGAGTGGATGATATAATATCTCAGAATTAGTGTGATGTTTTAATTACTATATATAGTTATTCATTACACCATTATACCCATCCATGTAAGGAGATGGTGGAAAAATAGATTACACCACGTCATGGAGACGGTATTCCGTACGTACACACACATGTTGATTTCATTTTCCGTAGGATGGATAGAAGGTGAAATGGGGTTTTTTAATATTAATAATTAAATATCAGTATATTATTGATACTTATGTTATTAATTTATATTTAAACAACTAATGAAGAATATGTTTAAGAAGAAAGAAACATGAATGAATCGGTAGAAGAGATTACCTATTCTTCGACTCACCTCCTTTAAGATTCCTTTTATGGAATTAGAGTTTGTCTTTTGAGAATACCAGAACCATTAGAATATTTATAGTAAAGTAGAGAAGAGAAATGGGCAGTAGTTGGACGAGCTTGAAGGCTCAAAAGGTTGTGAATAGAAGAGGGAAGGGGTGCCATTTTTATAAGGTAGGAGAGGGGAACCTTTGGTAACATAAGAAATATTAATTTATTATAAATTCAACCACACATAAAACCTCCAAAAATGACTCAAATTTGAATATTATATGTGATATGGTAGTAATCTCATCAACCAATAAAATTTATACATGTTGGGAATTTATTTTAAACATTTTAAAATTTATTTATCCTTGTTTAATCTATTAAATTTTTTTTCTAATAATAAGATTCTAATTTTTAAATTGTTATAAATGATTACTTATGTGTTTTGAAATGTCCGTAATTGGATAATTTATGAAATTTTAGAAAATGTAAATTTTAAGTAATAATTTTTATATATTTTTGGGATTTTTAATCAATATTTTATTATGTTATTTTTATAAAATAACAATTTGTGTCAATTTTGACAATATTGATTTATTTGAATTTAAATAAAATCCAAAAAAAAAAGATATGTTCGAACTAAATGATTTAATAGATTCAAAACATGTCATATTTATCTAGAAATTTAGTGGATCACATTAAATAGTTCATATAATATTTATTTTAATATATTTAAAAAAATTATTTTATATTTCAATCAATAAAATAATTTCAACATCACTATTGTGTCACCTTTAATGATGATTATCTAATCCCTAAAAATTTTAAATAAATTTACATGATGTAGAATTTTTTTTTATATTTTTGTATACTATTAATGTTCTATGTTTCAAGATGTTTATCACTAAAATAAAATTATTATACTTATAAAATTTAAGAGAGTGAAATGTTGTCACTTTCATTGGTTTCAATAATAATTAAATTATTTTCAGTATTAAATGTCCATAAAATGAATCTATTTTTTCAATTAGGTGATATGGGTTGACTCATAGTCATCCAATAGAATTTGACAGGTGTTAAGATAATTTTATAATCTTTTTTTACCCTTTAGTAACCGATTTACCTCTAACTGCAGTAAATAAAAATTACAGTACTTACTATTGATAATATAAAAAAATTAATAGTAACCTATTAACACAATATGGACCCACTACATTCAAATATGGAATCCATTTTTCAAAATTCAAATCACATAACATCCATTAATTAAATTAAACTTAATCTCGTTGTTAATTAAACGAGTTGTAAAAGTCAATACATTGCGAGTGATTGAAATGTTTATACCAATGAATTCCATTTAAAATTAATTGTAATTGAAAAAATTATATTAAATGGTAAAAAAAATATTATATATATATTTTAAAACCATTCAATATTTTAATTATACCATATATATTTTTACGATGAGAGAAGTTTTTTTTTATTAAAATATTTAGTGTCTTTAATATTCCATAAAATATGAAAGTTATCAGAATAATATGAAAAATTTATCCAAAGTAAATTTTTATATCCTGATTACAAAGATGAATTTTACTTTGTCAAATTGATCTTACAAACATGTCAAAAACTAGATTTAATGTGGGTGCTCCATCAAAACGAGACAAAATTGCATTTTTTTAAAAAATACATATTTTATCGAAAAGTATATTTTGATCTCATACCATGTTCTATAAAATGTGTAAGATGACTAATAGTGTTATAAAATTCAAATTTTACTTAATACTATTCATAATGACTAGTTCATAATAATATTATAACCATATATCATTGTTTAGAGAAACCCAGTTTTGTATACAACCCACGTTATCGAGGAAGGTCATGATTTTGTGTAATGCAAGCCAAGAATAGTGTTGTGTATACTTCATGTTTATACGGTGTATCATATATTACAAGCTAATAATTTTATAGCGTACTACACAAGATATCAAAGAAATTAAAAAATATTTTTTCTTATAAAATCTTGGGGTGTTGCATTAAGACCATGATGCACTTATGTTTTCATTTTTTCCACCTTAATCCTCTCCAAGCATGAGCCTTAGTTGTTTTGAAGGAAATTTTTTAATGCATTATTTTTTTTGATGTTTTGATCAAAAGATAAATCTCGAGTTAGTTCTTTCCCTATGGTACTGCTTCCCCTTCTTCTTATTTCATGTTATGACATTGTAATCTTTTCAGCATCCATGAAATTTGTATAGATCATAATCATGTGTGATTAGGTTATTATCGAGATATTATTTTCCTTAATTATTAAAGTTATTACCAATTTTATGAATTTTATTTATCTCTGATTAAGGTAGGTGGTTTAAAACCAAACCCTATGGTCTGTTTAATTTTTAATTAAGTTTCAATATTGTGATTTCTCCAACATAAAATCCATGTTAATTTAATTTAGTAAAGGATAATGAAAAAAAAATGTTGTATAATTCGTTAGATCCTGTTGGATTCCTTGATGTTGAGTCCTGGCTTGTGGATACCAATAGGGTGATCCTACCCTGAATGAATAATTAATTGGATAATGGATTATAGTATGTTTTAGAATAATATGAGAACATGAATATTTATGGTATAGGGAAAATATGATTATTGAAATGTCTACGTATGATATGATGTAATTTTGTGAAAACATGAATATTTATGGTATAGGGAAAATATGATTAATGAAAGGGTCATTGATATAAAAATGGAAATTGGAAAAACTAGCCATTCTGACTTATGATATGATGTTATGATGGGGCATTGTTACCATGCTAGAATGTGTTGTGATTTATGTTCCAATTCATATATAGAGCGAAATTCCTGATGTTTCTTAATTATTACATGTCTTGAAATGGAATTTAAAATGGTTATATATAGGGAATGACCCAGATGCTGAAATTATTATATATAGGGAATTTCCTAGATGTTGTAATTCATATTCTACTTTGAATGAATGATAAAATATATATACAGAGAGTTTTTCCTAGTAATGTGATTATTTCATGGATCATGATTATAGTTGGAATGATTATTATATATACTCCTAAATACTCCAAAATTGTGCCAATGTAGGTTGATTATTGTATTATATTAATTATATTAATTAATTCACAACTTTATCACTTTATTGCATGAAACTATTATCAAAATGGTTTTTTAGACAAATCGGTGTCAACATACTGGGTTTTAATCACTCCCTATTCAGGCAGTCATTTTGTGCCTAACCAGATTAAATTTATATAGTTAAAGACAATGGAATATGATATTCTTGTTGATTATTATACGCTAGATGGTTTGGAGCTCGGATATGGGAATGATGTGTGGTTACGGAATGAATTAATTTGATTTGTTGTGTCAAATTATTATTATTTTTTAATTACTTTTTGATTGACATTAAATAAATTACAATCTATCATTACATTGGTTATTATTAGATTTATTGATTCATCCTTTACCGTCCAGTTGTTTGTTTAACTATTTACACTATTTCCATTACTCTGATATTTATTATTATTTATTTATATTTTATTTCAACTATGTTAAATGAGTATTAGTCTCCCCAATATATTATTTACACATAGCCTTATAGTCAGCATCATCTAGTGTACAAGGAGGCTCACATGGGGTCCCATAACGAACCTGAATTTTTCACATGAGAGAGATACATATTGGTTATTTTACAATATTTCAGTATAAGGATCCATACTAGATCACCTTTCATGATTTCCCTCCCCACAACTTCATAATTTTGATCACCTTTATCATTCATTCACCACCATATATGACAACAACAAACTAGAATAACTGCATATTGGATTGATGTGTGTTGTGCCTCTTCATGACATCACATATGTTACTCCTCATTGGGGAAATGATCTGGGGCGAATGCAAAATATCCTTATTCATGGTCATGATCTCTCACACAGTCATACCTCATATTGAAGAGAAAGTATTCCATGCCTCTTTATTGAATTTGGGGCCGATTATAGGAACTCCACTTTGATCACTTTCTCAAAAATTACATAAGAAACATATGCATGTTTGCGAGGATACAACATCCACCACGGACACACATCTCCCATTACCAAACATACAACCAAAAAAACCCAAAACCCATCCCAAGAATGAAAGAGACTAAAAGTGATCTAAAACACCTCCAACTAGCACCCCATTGGTAGATCATATATCCTCCCATGTACTTTTCAATGATATATGTATCAAAACCATGCAATGGACCCTACTAGGTCTCCTCCTCCAATATCAAGTCAATCCTCTAATAATCAACTGAATCACCCTACTGAACCTCCATTGTTTGTACTATATACAGATGACTAATAGGATACATTTGAGAAAATCAAGGAGAAACCCTAATCCAGTTAGACTCTAATTGTATTATTGTTCATTTAATTATATTTTTTTTAATTCCTATAATCTCACAATAAACACATTGATACAAATAATCATGATGCATGTTACATAACCCAAAAATGCATATCAAAACTTAGTTACCAAAACGACGTTATACTGAAATTGGAAGAACAATAAAAATACCACCTTTAAATCTCTATACCACAGTTGATCTCTCTATGTCATACACACTCCCTTTATGGAATAACATAATCCTCTATATCATAAAATCATAACCGTTTAGAATTCCATTTATAAATCCACTATCCACCCCCTCTGTCTATCTAGAAACTCCCCCAATAAATACTATTATATGAATTCCATTAATGTAATAGGTTAGAAGGTATATGTCATTACATTAGATACCTCTAAAATTATTATCTTCCTCAAGAATAAAAAAAATCTTATAATAAGAAAAATAATATGGTCTCGGAGCATCCACTATATGATATACCTCTGAAGGATCTTATTGTAATTGAAACAGAACCACTAGTTAAGGACATCAAACCAAGAAAAAAACGTCCACAACCATCACACAACACAACACCAAATGTACACATCAATAGAGCTAGGACGTGTAGAAGACGTCAAGGATCCTTCCCATACATGAAGGGAGATTCAATTGATATGCCAACAATCCAATGCAATCCATTACCTCTATAGGCCTAATGAACTAGTAGGAAAGATTACACCCTATTTCAAACAACCACTTACCCTAATGAAGATAACTCTTAATGAAAACATGGTCCTAAATCTCAAAACCCCTTCGTCTCCTCCAATGGATGGCATGCGATATTTACCAATCCTCTGCCACATTCATCCTCTCATGATCTACATGACCCATCTCTATCTTGCATTGAACCAAATTAGGAATGGTGATAGATAAGTCCCCAACCTCAGTGTTACACTTTGGGCTTTGAGATAGCGTCCCATATAAAATCTTAATCAAAATCGTTTCAACTGATGAGGCATAGCTATATGGAAGTGATTTTTCCATGATCTATTAAAATCAAAGATGTATTCTTGAAACATATGCTTTAGTACCAGATTGGTCTGCTCAATCATGCTATCAATATAAGGGTAGAATGTAGTGTTGTGGTGTAACTATGTTTCCAAAACAAACTGAAATCCCTAGTCGACTGAAAAGTTAAAATGAGTTTCTCGATCCAATAAAATTGACATTGTAACTATATTTTTCCAAATATCCTCATCAAAATACCTTATTTCCAAAACATTCATGAATCATGTAACCATGATTCAAGGGAAATAAATTAATATCATTAGTGGATACATGATTACACAAATGTAATCCTGACCACCATGATCCCAGATAAATCCTATATCAAAATCCATCTATATTTCATCACTCTTCCAATCAAGGAAATTCATGTGTTATAAAAACCACCAAGAACCTAATGCTTTTCCTTCACCTCAACAAAAAAAAATTCTCTATAAAAATAATTGGTCTTTATCACTACTAAAAAAATACTGATAAAGGAATCCTTTATTAGTGACAAAAAAACATTGATAAGGGAAACTGATTTTTAGTTCTAATAAAATATTAATAAAATGTACCCTTTATTAGAATTTCTTTAGCACTGATGAAGGATTAAATTTATCAATTTATTTTTATTATTGATAAAAGAGATCATTATTAGATCATTTTTTAGCACTGATAAATGTATTAATACACAATTGGCAGGCTAGTGAAGGGCGGGCCAAGCTTCTGCTAGTGTGAGCACGTCATGGATTGTTTGTAAAATCCCTCATATATTATCAACAAAAATTTCCAAGACCACACCACCATTCATAAGCATGTGTGTAGAATGTGGTCTTTCCAACATTTAAAAATTTAAATTATATTTATAATCATTAAAATATTTTATTTTATCTCATTCGTAATAGTAGTTGTGGTGAAAAGTATGAATTAACAATTACTAGAGTTTAGTGGGATGTGAATAATTATTTTCTTGTCTGTAAATGGTGGCATGTTCTAAGGTCGATGTGATGGAAATCTATTTTCATTGAAAGTAGGTGAGTGATCAATGATGGGTGATTAATGATGATGTTGGTTGTGTGGTGATGGGAATGGCTTGACCTATGAATGAATGATAACTCTCCATGTAACATCTATTTTCATAGAAAGATATTCGTATTATCATAAGGTCCTTTCCTATTTTCTAATCTAAAAATAGTATTAAATAATAAAGTCATTAAATATAACCAAAATAATTGTGATTATAATAAATCATTTAAAATTGAATCCATTTCTAGGAGAGATGATTTCCATTTTTCAAGATGTGGGATGACACACAATGTTAATATGGTTAAAATTACAATATAAATACTATTATATCATATTAAAATAATAAATATAGACCAATTTAATATTAAAATGTGAATAAATGTTTAATTAGTATGACCATTACAATGAGGAGTCATATTTTATTGTTTAACCATTATTTTTTATTAAGAAACTAAAATTATTAAGAATCATATACTGTGATAAAATATTTTTTTAAAATCAGGGCTGAAGGTATACATGATGAGGAAATACCTCATTTTAAACATTTATTTATACAATTTTATTCATTAAAATTTAATTTTTAAAATGTTTTTATTTCATATAAAAAACAGGTTTTCCTTAATATATACAATTATTGATTTTTAAATTTTTTGAATTACTTATATACTTATAAAGAGTTATTTCATAAAATATACCCATTCATATTGTTATTTATTTCACTCATAGTCTCTACATATTGTATATTGACATTATTAAATTTAAATAAAATCAAACATGTATTTGTATATTTATGCACAAACAATAATTTCACACATAAAAATATTTCTGTAATTAAGGATATCTTATATAGAAACACATTGTAAGATCCCAAGTTTTGAACCAGGATAAAATTACAAATGTTTTTAAAATTCATTTTTGGTTAATCAACGGGTCGTTCCTTTTAAACATATCTCTGAAATTTTATTCCAAGTGTTGGATCACCAAAAGATGTCATTTTTTTAGAACATTGATAGAATTTTTGAGGTAAATGGAAATTCACACGGGCGTCGCACAATATGTCTATCTGTGCAGCCAAACCGTGCGTAGATGGAATTGGTGGTAGTAGCTTCCACATGGGCAGTGCACAGTTTGCCTAAACGTGTGGCCAAACATTGTGAGAAGGGTGGCTGAGGCTGTAGATAATGCAAGGTTAGCGCATGGTTTCTCAAACTGTGTGAACTAACCGTGCATGCACTTAAATGAAATCCTTAAATTGTGGATCTCACTCTTTATTGACTTTAGATGAATAGTTTTTCCTTCTAATAGTCCATAACTCAATATATATCTCCCTTTAAAGTTGTAAAACCTCTTCCAACCATTTTGGAGGCATTCTGAAGGCTTCTCTTGGCAAATCAATGCCGATTTCTTGAGGTAGGTAGATTTTCATCGTCGTTATTTTTTTTCTTCGATCAACTTTTATCTACACCTCCTCTTCTCATGGTTTAATAGATATAAAACTGTTATGGGTAAATCTAAGTGTGTGGATGAGATGTATGATGAGTTTTTTCATTGGTCTTGCTAGGAGAACTAATCTATGGCGGGTTCTTGAAGAATCAACTCGTTTCTCTTGAGGGTTCTTCATTCTTTGTGGATTTCGTCAAAACCCCAAGGTAGGGTCCCAAATCATTAACACTTTATATGATAATATGAGAACCTTCTTATAAATTTAGAATGTGATTATCCTTATTGAGATATGTCGATGCATGGAACTTTTGATTCAATTAAATAATGTTTCCCACATGAGATAGAATAGGACATGATATTGTATTGATTTTAAGCATGGGTTTCTAATTTAGTAATTAATGGTAAAATTAATTATCAAGTCATGAGTTGGAATGAAATTGTGGCATTTACTATTTTTTTAAAATATTGAATTTTTGACTTGTTCGGTATATAATTAGGAAACTGGTAATAATTAATGTAAGGATTAATTATTACATGTTAAATGGTTAATGGTTAACTAATTTATGATTGGATTAATAAATGAGATTTATATAATTAATTATTGAATTAATTAATTTAAATGAAATAAATTATGATTGTGAATTGATAGTTTGTTACGATTGTTAGCTAGGAGTAATTTTGATGCGTATTAGTTTTCTATGCCTTATGTATTATTGGATGGTGTTGTTTTAAAATAAGATATGTTGTGTTAGATGATTATAGTTTTCTTCTGAATTGTTAAATTCATATACGAACCCCTGTTTGAATGGACAGGTTCAGACTTGTTATAGAATTTGGATAATTAAGTGATGAGTTAATTATTCAGTTGTCTTGCTAAGAATAATTAATTGTTAATTTATTAATAATTAATGAGGTGTTGAATTGTTAAATACGTGTTGACTTATCTGAAGTGTTATATGTGTATTTAATTAATTATTTAATTAGTTAAAATTTTGGTTTTGTGGTGTTGGACATGGTATTCCTCAACAATGATAAATTTATATGTGTGATTGATGAATGAGTTGTGTGACACGGACTGATGCTCCAAATACTCAGAAGGTGTTAGAAATGGTGTTCTACACTAATGATAGATTTAATTGTATGAATGATAGATGGGTTGTGAGATAGATATTGTTGCTCCTAATACTCATGGGGTGATTGACATGGTGTTCTACGCCCATCATGCAAGAAAATATTATTTTATGGGATAGGGTATGATGTCCAAATACCCATGGGCTGTGAGACACTGACTGATGATCCGAATACTCACGATGGTTCCAGACATGAATTTCTACACCCAATAATTATCATTGAACTATTGGTCCAATTGTTCATGAATGAAATTAGTTAATGGTTTATGAAGGATGTTGTGACATGAAGATTTGTGAATTGATTATTAAAAAGGGTTTAGACTTTTTAATTAATTGGGTGAACCACTATTAGTGGACGAACCCATAAGCGAATCACTAATTTTGAGGATGTAGATAGACATAATAATTTCATAATATGATTTGAGTAATTTATATGATTTGTGTAATTGATAAGATTTCAGCACCAGCTGAGGGCTTAAGCAGGTAATTTCATATAATGTTACATTATAATGATTACATTATTTTATGCATGCCTTCAAGTGTATTAAATTATTTATTAAATTTATAGATTTGGGGTATAAAAAGGTGGTCTCGGCCTATTGAGATTTATATCTCAAACCCTACTCGGGTCGCCACTGCATTGGCAACTCGGACATGTTCTATTTTGTTGCAGGACTATGTCGTTTGCATTTACATGGGAGATATAAGTAGAGGACCAAGCATTTGTTTGGTATGGATGAGGAGATATCCCTTGGGGATTTGTGTAATTTATTATTTATTTCTATTTTGGATTGTAAAGCATTATTTTTTGTTCACTGTTTTCTACTTTTGTATCATTATAATTTCATGCATGCATCTGCTTTATAATTTATCGTTAGCCACATTTATAAAATGAGTATTATTGGTCTTCCATTGTTTGTAATTTATGAGTTAATGCTTCCACTATTGTTTGTTATCCACACTGATATACCGTTGTACAACTCTGAAAAAAGGTATAGTCTCCCCACTGACTATCCTTACACCCTCGCTGCTAGTCAACAACCTCTGGAATATGGGGATACGCGCTTGATGTCATGTGGCAACCAGTTCCGCCACCGGTTTTCGGATGACCTGGTCGGGACGTTACAAAGTGGTATCAAAGGTTTAGGTTTCCTTTAATTTATTTTTTCTTACTATTTTGGGGTTGGTATACAAGAGGCTTGGAATGTGTCGGTACTTGGGTTAATAGTTGTTCATGGAACTAATCACCTCATGTACGGGAAATGAACAAGTGGCCAGGGATGGGAATTGATATTTTTATTATTAGATATTACAATTGCTATGATTTCACCTTGATTGACTGGTGTATTTTCTATTTTTTATTGATTTTGAGAATATTAAAAAGAATAATTTTCTTGGTCTAGTATGGAAAGGAATATTCATACATGTATCATCGTAGGAACATAGAGAATTAAATGTCATGAATTTAACATGCCATATAGTTTCATAAGGATGATGCATGCTAATTTAGATTGTGTTCCTTGTGTGTAATTCCATGTTTGATCTCCTTAGGCTTGCCTATCTTCATAGCATGTTACAGTGATAGATTTGACATGCTTGAGTGATTATATTCCCTTGTGCCTTGGTTATTAGCATGTTTTGTTTTTGTGACAAGCTTCCGTGTTATAGCATGTTGTTTTGTTACTGTTTATGCTTACATGTAAGAGAAGTTTTGATATGTGAAAGGGGTGCTAAAGATAAAATATTGAATAACAGTTGATTTTGATAAATGGGATCAAATATTCAGTGATTAGGAGTATGGGCTTCTTATCAATTGGTAGGTGGTCACCCATATAATTTGTACCATTAGGATGATCAGGTTAATTTCTTAATTGACAATTGTATCGATAAAAGGGAGCGAATTTTTAATCCATGGAATGTATGGGCGATTCCGGAAATGGGTAATGACAACTCATATTAAATGTGATGATGTGATGTCATTTGAAATGCTTATAAATGTGAAAGATGTTTAATGTTGATCTGAAATCAAATGTCTAGCATCTAAAATTCAACTCAACCCAACTAGGTTAGTTGGGGAGTGTTTTTAAGAGATAACCCATTTGGGTGTTTAAAATTTTAATACATGTGCATTTACAATTGGGTTTCTTATAGATAAACTAGTTTGATTAAAATTAGATCCTCATAGGTCGCCTTATCTTCTTGATATAAATGTATTATTAGAAGTTTCCTAAAAATTTCGGGATTTCAACTAACGTAAATGTTTTAAAACAGTGTTTTAAGAAACATGCATGTTTTTCCTAGGGGTGTTTTGAAAATACTACTTTGATGTTTTGATTAAATTTTTTGATGATTAAAAATTAAATTCTATTCAATATAAGAGGCATGGAAATGAAAACAATTGTGTTGTCCACTATTTAACACCCTCATGTAATGGGTAGTTCGGAATTCTCTTGAGTTTCCATAGAATGGAAGCATGAGTTCCTTTCATATACATTTTTCTCCTTAGAAATGTCCTTCTGTTCGACTTTTGAGCCCAGTGACTTGTTTGAAGTGACCCAGCTTATGGTTGACACATTTTCTTTATAAGGGGATAACCTGTGGTCGATATCACCCTCAGAACATTAATTCCTTGCTTGAGCTATTTATTTTGTCAATATTTTGGAGTTGTTGGGTGCCATTTTCCATGTAGGACTTCTGTTTTCAATGAAACATTGATTGAATGGGTGGCGATGTTTTTATTGAAAGTGTTGTAGGCTGGAGCATCGAGTAATTCTCTTTTACAGCTGGTTAGACGTTCCTTAGGCATGGTTTGTTTGTTTTTTGGTCATTTGATCCTTTCTTCTTAGTAATGGATGACCGGTTATGGCGTCATCCAGGAAAATCAACGTATGAGGAAAAATGACTTCGTAATAAGTATTTTTGTACAGTTGAGTTCGGTCTCGGGTCAACTCCATGTAGAGTAACTTGAGTGTTAAAGAATTAGTTTCATATCAATAGATGGAATGGTTTTCCAAAGATGTGAGTGTTTTGACAAGCCTATCTTGTTGATAATCTAGCGTGCTGGTGAGAGGCTGATCTTTTCGTGAGATGTCATGGGAAATCCTTTTTTGGGTTTTTCCATTGTTCATTATTACTATGTTGGAAGGTGATGCTGAGCTTGTAGAACAGAGTTTCCCGGTAGTGGTTTGACTCATATTCTTCATGACCACAGTTTTCTTTTAGTGTGCTCTTCTGGACACGACGACCATGTCCTCTATGTTGAAATCTACATGGAGACAATACGACATCATCATTTTTGTGCCCCGAAACATTTTAAATGTTGTTAGGCTTGATGAGTAGTTGTTATCTAGGTTGTATGCGGGATGTGTTGATTCTTTGGGATACTTCCATTTCATGTTTTGGAATAGTTGTTTTTAAAATATTCTTGTGATGGCTTGACTTGGGAAATTTACCAGATGTTTGGTATGGACATTGTTGTAATGGAAGATGGTTTTGAAATAGATTTAAATGAATGTCTTCAGATGAAAAGAAAAACTTGATTTTGGGTCTGCAACATCTTTTAGGGAAGCATGACAAACATGTTCTGTTGTTTGATCAAGGTTAAACCTTTTTTGGGGACAAGGTCCCTCTAATGACCAATGATATAAAATCTGTTTCGATGTTTTAGATTTAGTGTTATCTTTGGATCTAGATAAAAAGTCTTATTAATAAGGTTCGAGAATGGATAAAGGTCTGTTTGGAATTGGGAACACAACACGTTTTTTCGAACGAGATTAAATGGCCTTGGTAGGTCGGTTGTTTTAGTAGGGGTTTCTGATTGTTTCTCGGGGACGAGATGTTTTTATGGTGGGTATAATGTATGATCCCATGTTTTTAATCAGGTTAAAATTATGAATGTTTCGAAAATTCTTTTTCAGTTTATCAAAGGGTCCTTCATTTTAAACCGAGATCTGCAATTTTATTCCACATGTGGGAACACCTTAAGATGACGTTTTTTTCGAACATTGATAGAATTTTTGAGGTAAAGTGAAAGTCACACGGGAGACGCATGGTTTTTCTACCTATGCTTCAAAACAGTGTGTAGTTGGTCTTGGAGGCTACAACGTCAGCATAGGTGGCACACAATTTTTCTAACCGTGTATCCAAACAATTCGAGAAGGGTGGAATAGGTAGTAGCTAACGCACAGTAAGAGCACAGTTTGTCCAACCATGTTAACTAACCGCGCATGCACTTAAATGAGATCTTAAATTTTGGATATCACTCATTTTTTCCTTTATATATCTCTTTTTTTCTGCTATGTGACCATATCATGGGTTGTATCTCCCTTGATGTTTAAAAAACCACTCCCATGCATTTTGGAGGCGATCTGAAGGCTTCTCTGGGTGAATCGAAGCCAATTTCATGAGGTATGTAGATGTTATTCATCGTTATTTTTTTGTTTCATAGATTTACTTTTATATACACCTTTTCTTCTCACATTTTCATAGATCTAAGCCCGTTATGGGTAAATCTATGTGTTTGGATGAGAAGTATGATGAGTTTTTTCCTTGGCCTTTCTAGTAAAACTGATCTAAGGCGGGTTCTTGAAGAATCAACTCGTTTCTCTTGAGTGTTCTTCGTTCTTTTTGGTTTCCGTCAAAACCCTGAGGAAGGGTCCCAAATCATTAACCCATTATATGAGAAATTGAACTCCCTTTTATAAATTGATAATATGAGTACCTTGATTAGGATATGTCGTTGCATGGAACATTTGATGTTATTAAATAATGTCTCCCACATGAGATAAATGATGACTCAATCATGAGTGGATTTTATGAAAGGGTTTCTAATTTAGTAAAGTGATAAGATTAAATATTTCATTGATTGGAATGCGAAGAATGAGTAATATGGTAATTATTGGCAGAATTAATTATCATGTAATGAGTAAGAATGAAATTGTGGATTTTTCTGATTGTTGGGAATACTGAATATTTGACAAGTTGGGTATATCATTTGGAAACTAGTAACAATTAATGGTTGAATTAATTGTTACATGTTAAATGGTTAAAGTTAAACTAATTGATGATTGGTTAAAGATATGAGATTTAATTAATTAATTGATAAATTAATTAATCTCCATGCATTAAATTATGATTCTGAATTGTTATATTTTTATGATTGTTATCCAGGAGTAAATTTGATGTGTATTAGTTTTCCATGAATTAAGGTTTCTTGGATGGGTGATATGTTAATTATTAGTTGGGTTGATATGAATAATTAATTGTTAATTAATTATTAATTAATTAGATATTGAATCGTTAATTAAGTGTTGACAAATCTGTAGAGCAATTTCAGTTGTCAATTAATTGTTGAATTAATTAACAGTTTGGTTTTTTGTTGTTGGAGATGGTATTCTACACCAATGATAAATGTATATGTGTGATTGAGGAATGGGTTGTGAGATAGGGACTGATTCTCCAAGTACTCACATGGTGTTAGAAATTGAATTCTACATCAATGATAGATGTATATGTATGATTTATAGAAGGTATGTGAGAAAGGGACCCATGCCCCAAATACTCACGGGGTGCTAGACATGGAGTTCTACACCATGCTTGCGAGAAAATATTATTTTATGGGACATGGAATGATGCTCCAAATACACATGGGTTATGAGACAAGGACTGATGCTCCGAATACTCTCGAGGGTGCAAGACATGACGTTCTACACCCATTAATTAACATTGGATTGTGGATCCAATTGTTCGTTCATGAAATGAGTTAATATTTAATGAAGGCTGTTGTGACATGATGATTTTTGAATTGTTTATTAGAAAGGGTTTAGACCTTTTAATGATTTGGGTGAACAACTGTAGTTGATGGACCCTGCAGAGAATCACTATTTTAGTGGACGAGCATAGAAATAATATATGAGAGATTAAATTTAATAACTATTTATGTGTTATCCAAGATAAAGAACAAGCTTGGATTCGATCTTTACCTTGATTATATAGATGGTCATTAGAGACATCTAAGGTTAGTGACTTATATGGGAGATGTCGAGCATAGGCTGAATCTCAAGATTATCATAATAAGATTTGAGTAATTTATAAATGAAAAATGATTATCTAATAATTGAAGAGTATGCATGAAAACGAATAGTTCAGGTTCAGGCACCGCTAGAGGGATAAAGAATGAACCTGAGTATATAGTTACATTGTACTGCTTACTTTATTTCATGCATGCCTTCACATGTGTTAAATTATTTATCAAATTTAAGGATTTGGGGTAGACATCGGCGGTCCCTGCATACTGAGATTTATATCACACACCCTACTCATGCTGCCATTACATTAGGTTCCTGAGTATATAATATTTTATTTCTGGACTATGATGTTTAAATTTACTTGGGATATAGGATTAGAGGACCGAGTTGATGCTCGGGGTGGTTGAGGAGATCACTGTTGGAGCTTTGTGTCATTAATTATTTATTACTGTATTGGATTGTAAGGCATGATGTTTTGTTCACTAGTTTCTACATTTGTATCATTATTATGGCATGCATGCATCTAATGTATAATTTGGAATTAGCCGCTTTTATAAATTTAGTATTATTTGTCTTCTGTTGTTTGTCATTTATGAGTTACTACATCCGCTATTGTTTGTCATGCACCCCGATATATCATTGTGAACCTCTGACAAGAGGGTATAGTATCCCCACTTAATATCCTTATACCCTCACTGCTTGTCAGTAGCCTCAGGTGTACGGGGAGACGAGCTTGAGGTCATGTGGCAACCAGTCTGGCCACCAGTTTAGTGGTGACCCGGGTCGGGACGTTACACACATTCACTTAATATTTATTCATTTTATTTGATTTTTAATATACAAATTAAAATTTCATTTAGTAACATTATATATTTAGTATATTATGTTTTTAATAATTAAATTTTATTTAAAGAATTATAATATTATTACAGTTTGTAATATTTATTCATTTTTAATATTATTTATATTTATTATATTTATTCTTATTTAATAATTTCCTAATATTTATTCATACATATTTTATTACAAATTTTAATTACATTCAATAGCTATTAATCTTCATTTAAATAAATAAATATATATATATTTATTTATTAGCATAATTAATAAAACATACATACTTTTTAATATTTTAAAATTGTAATCATTTTTTATTATTCAATTTCACTTATTTTTAACATTCATGCATTTAATGTTATATAATCACTAATATTGTTAAACCTATATAGGAAAATATATATTTCTAAATAAATATATTTTTAAATGTATATTTACAAGATTTATAAAATTAAAAATTTATAATTATAAATAAATAGAAATAATTTCTTAAAAATATATTTATAATTTTGAATAAATATGTATATATTTAAATAATTATAAAATTAAAATAAATATATTTAAATGATTAAATATATTTATAATTATAAAATTATAATACATTAATTTAAATCATGAAAATATTTATTATATTAATATTTATTTATATTTATGATACACATATAATGATATAAAAATAATTATTATTACAACTAAACAATTATAAATATATTTAAAAATATATTTATGAAATTATTTATTTTCAATTATAAATAGATAAATATAATAAATTTTAGAAATTATTATTTAATTATAAATATATAATGAAAAAATTTTCATATTAGTTTAAAACATAATCGAAACTGTGAAAATGAGCAAAAATTGTTCTCCATCATTAGGAAACTGATCAAAAATTCATTTATCGTGAGTAGTAATGGGAGAGACGTCATTCTAACAACAAATGTATTCAGTATGACTTGAATACATCTTTTCAATAAAATGTGTCATTTATATTAAAACATGATTCAAATAGTCAAAACCAAGTTAGTGTTCTCAAATTGTAGACATATATAATAAATATGTGACTTAATACTTATTTTGTAGATTTTATAAACATTTTATCTACATTTTTAGCTCATTTCCTTATCGTTTTTTTGTAATTATTTTATTTAATATTCACAAATATCATGATTAAATGACTTTTTTACAAGTCTGTTTCACTCTTGTACTCTGATCATGCACTCAACAAGGATGACGCACTCATGATTATGTAATTTTCTTTTTATTCTCTAATACAGTCAATATTATGGTTTCTAAAACAACAATATTGTATCATAACCTAGAATGATGATTTTTTTATAATAAAAAGACTCTATGGAATCCACCATACCTTCATATAACACATGGTGTACCCAATATGACTCAAATTTTGTAGTATTAATTTAATATAGAAATTTAATTAATGTATTGTTTTATATTTTTGATTAATTTATTTCTCTATATTATTAGTAACATAAAAATTATTTTCCTATAGGACGATTGTTTTTCTCTATTTGGGGTTGTTTGTTCAAATATTTTAGTGCTCGTAAGGGATTGGACTACATGGTGGAGATGGAGATAATGGAAACAATGAACTGGTTATGAATGTATTCAGACATTATGAAAAGGAGAATTAACATGACCCATCCCATGGGGCCCCTGCAGTGAATATACCAAGACTGACTTCCTTAGGCCAGGGGGTAGCTACTCGCACTGAAACGAGTATTCAATTAAACCAGAAGGCATTGGAATTAAACCTGTTCAAACACAAGGTATGAGAAAAAAACCTGAAGAAACTGTGATAAAAACTACAATAATAAAAGAGTAATGAAAGTGAAAGGGGCCATAATAAAAGTCAAACTAGGAATGTACAAGTACAAATAAAAAGTGAAAAACAATTGAAAAAGGGGAAACAAACACTTGGTCCATCCTATTAGGATCCTACCTGAATGGTAGCTATAGCTAACAAAAATTATTTTCTGCGTCACATCATGCCAAATGGTCCTCCTCTGAGCACCATCATTTACTGGTTCCCTCAGCATCGATCAATGATGTACATTGTCTGCATAGGACACAACAAGGTGCTGGTGAATCCCGTGTAGGGGTGAGTATAAGCATACTCAATTGGGACCCCAAGACCCAAGAGGATTCCTAGAACTCTGCAAAGGAAAATAATCTTTATGTAATCACAAATCACAAGGAAATTAACACAAGTCAATTAGAGTATAAACTCAAACCAGGTATACGCCATAGATATACAAGATTATGATGATGACCGACACATGATGGAAATAAATGTTGATATCCTACCTTGATATTATCTAGGGATATTATCAAGTAACATTTCCAGTCCCAACGTCGAACTCCTCGGCTGCTATAGAACTCCTCCTCTATTGAGTACAATGGGTCTGATGCGTCACACAGAGATTCTTCCCAATGACCATGAACTACAGAGGTTCTCCACCCCATCGTGTACCATGGGCCTGTCAGGACACACATAGTGGCCCTCCCCCACCATGGCCTCCACAGGTACTCCTCCGCATCGCGTACCTTGTATGCTCCCCACTGTGTCCTGCTGAGGTACTCATCCCCATCGCTTACTGTGGTCGTCGAGTCCCTCCGAGTCGAAAAGTCAATTGTTCTCAGGTCTCAACCAATTGTTGGGATTCATACAGAGAGCACTTGGGTGAACTGCTCACCAAAACCATCAGTCATGTTTCAACTAGAACACAGATTCACAATAAGTAACATGATGATCTGTCTTGTCGTAATGTTTCCAACTCTTCAAACTGTGCCTCAATCAGACTCTTAGTCTATGCCTTATTGGCATTTCACAGTTGAGGGCCCAATTGGACTCGGGTGTGTTCCTACCCAGTCATAATCCAAGTTTCTAAAAAACTCTCATGGATTAATTAAAAAGAATTGTCTCACTCCACGAACCCTGACACCCCAAACAGTTCATCAAACTGACGTACTGTTTATAAGATAATGCCCTTTATGTGTTCATTGGTGGTACTGGGTCCGAGTCAAATCCATCCTAGTCAGACCACCCATATATGAATCTGCATGGGCAGACCTTGATCAACCTGTGTCTCCTTTCCCATATCAGGTAGACCTGACAATTATAGGTGGCGGGTCAGGCTGTTGGGCCGCGGGTCACCTTGCAGAGTGGCAGCAGGGTCCGTTGGACCGTCCGGGTCGTGCCACCTGCCTAGAGGTGGAGGCCGCTAGAGATACCCAAATTTGGTGTGTTAGGTTAGGGGAGAAATGGTGCAGTGCCACTTCAGTTGGTCAACGCAATGAGGTGAATCCCAACAAGGTTCCACGTGCGGCCGTGTGACCTCTGTGCCATGACTGACATGTCACGGCCTTTCCTCCAGACACGCCGCTGGCGCGCACCCCAAACAATTGTCACTGGATGATCTAGAATCCTCTTTCTCTCACCATAGAAAAATAAGGATGCGGAAATGCTGCTGTATAGGCGCGCCGCCAGGGGCGCAACTCACCTCCTTATCTCCAGATCCATCGTGGCCACCTCGTGTGTCAACTTTCCTCTCATCTGGCCTCTGAGGATGAAGAGCTATGACCCTATTTATTCATCTATGGTTTGTGACATCACGCCTCACCTCCTCAGCGGCTAGCTGGTGCAATCCACTCTGACAACCTCCCCGTCTTTGTGATGCTATCTTCTCAAGCAGTGTGTGTCGATGAACTATTAACCACTAAACCAGTCAGTGTCATCACACCACCAGTCTTCAATTGTGGCAAAATGATGTAACACAAATTTAGATGAGGGTTCGAGCTGAGTTCGTTAGACCCGATCCCTATATGTTATCTCATAACATGAGTACTTTTAAGGGTTTAATACCAATTTAATTAAAAAACAATATAAATCCCATAAGATTCCCTACAGTAACCTCTTAAAATGTTGAATGAATCACGGGCCAACTGGTTAGTCGGTTGACCAGAGTTGTTCATGTAATTTCAAGAATGTGGAAGAGTTAATCAAAAAAATTCCCAAACAAAATAACCACCTACCTTGAAACATCATAGAAACGCCCACACATGAATGTGGTTTTTGTTCTCATTGTTTGGTATAAGAGATGTGGTAGGTATGTACTTCCTTAAAAGAGATACATGGAACAGATCACATACATGGGAGAGATTTTGATGATGTTACAATCAATGAGCTACCATCCTGATGAGATAATGAATTTCAAAGGAAGTTATAAAAATGTATATTAGATTCCCTTTATTATTGATTCATATATCCTTCTTATAGGTAGAGATTAATAGAAACAACTTTTCACTAACTTCAAATACAATATCATGCCAACGATTTACATCATTAGTTTTCTACCAACATGAGATTCCTCGATATGAAACTGAATGTTTCTAACCTTCTCATCCATTTCTTCCTCTATATCAGGTCTAAACAGATTTATTACTCCAAAATCATCCCATCACATTGTTCATCAAAATTTCATCCCATATTGGGCTTCATATTGTGCCATATGAATGCTTGAGTGAATGTTGTTGTTGTATGAAAACTCAGATATAGGATTGTTTTGATCACAACCACCTTTGAAATATAATAAATAATATATCAACATATCCACTAGGGATTGAAATGATTATTCATATTCACCATCTGTCTAAGGATTATAAGTAATGATGCTATTCAATTCTGTATCGTGTCCTAGCAGAAGTCTTCTCTAGATCTCTGAGGTGAACCTCATAGCCTGATTTGATACAATATATTGTGGCACTCCATGCAACCTTACCAATTCTTTATCGTATATCCTATCAAGATGATCCATTGAAAAGTATCGTCTAATTGTGAAGAACTGTGATGGCTTATTATGGTGATAATCTATAAACCATGTAAAGAAAACCCTTTATAAATTTTTTGTAGTCCAATGAAAAAAATACATAGTGATGTCTTCCCATTTCAATTATTGTATGTGTAATGGATGAAACAACCCATTTAAATTTTTTCTTTTAGCCTTAACAGTTTGGAATGCCAAGAACGGATTTTAAACCACCGGGATATCTCTCTTCGTTACATTCTAGTAGAAGTATTATTTAAAATCCCTATGCATCTTCCTACATCCATGATGAATAAAGAATGATGAACTATGAGATTCCACTAACAGCTCATTCATAAAATCTGGTATAGAAGGAACATATACACTATTTCTAAAACACATCATTCCATCTCGATCAAGGTAAATCATTGGAACATTTTTTAATTTCTTTTTCAGCTCTACATTTTCCATCCAATCCTCTTAAATCAACACTTAGATAGAGGTTTAATCAAACATTTGATAAAGATAATATTTTCCCCATTCCATAAATATTTCTAGATATATTATTTGAAAATCCAAAAAATAGGATCTTTGGTGATCCACATCATGTGTATGATAGCATGATCCATCCGACTCAGTGAATCATCCTTCTTGATCACTTTTCCCAGGGTGGTAATTTAATGATATGTTGTAATCCTTTATCAACACAATACATATTCTCCAAAACATGTTCAACTCCTTATATTTTAATATATATTTTATACTTTTATGATCGGTATAAATATCACATATTTATCCAAAAAATATAATTCCTCTAAGTCATTAATTTAAGTATTACTACTACTGACACCAAATAATGAGTTGGGTAATTTTTATCATGAAAATTCAACAGTTGTGATGCATAAGAGATAACAATGTCATTATTCATAAGAACACATACAAATCACTTAATGTATACATCTCATTAGATTATGAACCCTTCTCAACTATAGGGATATGTATGCACAATTTCAATAACAAACCTTCTATTTAGTTCCATGAAAATTTCCTCGCATCATTCCATCCAGAGGAACTAGAAACCCTTCCACGGTTACCTGGATAGAGGATTAAACTGTTCTGATAAAGTCTCCACAACCCATTGATTTTATCCATATAAACCAAGATATATATGGATCATAGTCACCATGGTTTTTTTAGGTTATCCTTCAATTACCTCTGTCTATAATGGATCTACTGCTATACCTTCTCTTGAGATTATGTGACCCAAAAATGAAACCATTTACATTTAGAATTTATAATTTGAAAAATATTCATTTTGTTTCTAATTCCTTAGGGTCATTAGTAATATTCTAATTTGATATTCATGCTATTACATTATCTTTAAATAGATAAGAAAATCATCTATATAGACTACCAAAAACTGACTGAGTTAATCTATGAAGACTCTATTCATTAATTCCATGATGATATTTGTGGAGTCAGTAAGACCAAAAGTCATCACTATATAATTATATTGCCATATATAGTCTGGAATTCTGTCTTTGGAATATCCTCTTTCATCACCCTCAATTAATGATATACATAATTAATGTCAATCGTTGATATGTATTGAGATCCATGTAGGTGATTAAAGAATTCACCAATACTAGGGAGATGATACTTATTCTTGATTGTGATATTTATCAATTCCCAATAATCAATTAAGAGTCTAATTGATCCATATTTATTTTTCATAAAAGTAAATGGTGCACCCTATGGTGACACACATGTCAATATGAATCGTTTATCATGGTTTTCATCGATCTTCTACTTCAAATATTGTAGCTAAATCAGAGCCACTCTATAAGGATTCATTGAAACTGGTGTGGAACCAGGTATGAGTTATATTGAGAACCCAACTTCACATTTTTGTGGAGGGATACTAAACACTTCTGGAATGAAATCCAAAAGTTCTCGAACAATAGAAATATCATCAATGTCTATTTTATACTTAAATATTTGACAGAAACTACCCTTTTGAATCGGAATTATGACCCATACACCAGATGTAATATCCACAAGAACATCATGCTTATTGTTACATTGATGGATGGTCATAAGAGGGTTTGAATCATAAAACATAACTTCACATCCGAAACTATTGACGTGGAATTCATACTGACAAACCCAATCCATTCCTAATATGACATCAAATTCAACCTAAGGAATAATGGAACGATTTATCGGATGCACATTCCCAAAAACATAAACTAGAGAGAAATAATATACATGATATGAAATAATCATACCATTAGCTGTTTTAATAGCTAATTCCACATATAATTGTTTTGGTGGAACCTTATAACCATATGAAAATTATTTAGATATGAAAAAGTGGTCATATCGAGAATAATAAAATTACATTATCAGTTATATAGTGGATGATAGGTTTATCTTTTACAATGTCGTTATCACACCACTCATTAGAAATAGTTATTGCATGAGATTTCCCCATATCCATCAACTCAAAGGGTTTCCGACATTATTCAGAATCACAAACACTTGGGATTGGATTGTGGATAGTATAAATCCCATTCTCCTTACATATGAATCACTTAATCACGGGGGTTCATTTTGTGGTGCTTTTTCCGCATTCACACCTTTTTATAGCTTATTATAATCACTTTGGAAATCAAATTCTCTATGGAATTCCCTTCACCACATAAAACATATATTATACACATTAAGGAAATTTCATCCATGCTTCTTCCCACATATAGAGTTTAAAAGAAAGCTCATCTTATTCTCATCATGGTTTTAAGATTTTATATTATATTTCATCTTCTTATTATTTGAATAACCATGAGGTTGATACATTTCTCTATCCTCCATTTTATCCTTGATATCACAATGAAAAATATCTCCATAGCTACTATAGTATCTTAAAAACAACACCTTAATGAGACTTGGATTTACGAAACTGAAGAACATTTTAACATTACATTCAGGTTTGATGATATTACTTGAATAATAACTCACATGCCTCATAAAAATATATTTGTTGGTGACAATGGACTCATCATCGAAATGATTCAACTCGAGGAAATATTTCTCCATCATGGAATGAAGTATCTAAGGAATTTAATTATTGAAAAATAAGTACTTGAACACATCCTAGTCCATGGATTCAATCTATTCATTCTTCCTTGTATTATTGATTAGAGTCCACCACTGATCTCTTTCAGATTCTAACTAATAAATTGTAATATTGAATTTATCATTCTATAAACACTAAATAATGAAGAATATATTTTATGCAGTACTAATATATTGTTTTGAATCTAGTGGATCAACAGGCCCTTTGAAAGATGGTCGACCATGCCTCATGAAAGACTCAATAGAATGTTGTTCCCTCATTTTCACATTTGTAATTCCACCATGATTTATATCTTGAGAAATCTATGATTGCATATAAATATTGTTTTCAATTCCAAATCCAATAGAATTTGGTTGATCAGGAGGAAAAATATTGAATTTTCCATCACAATACCCACAAACTCAATTCCATTAGATTGCAGCCATTGACCAAAACCAGAATAATTGAGTAAGTAACAATTATCAAATTTTGGAACCACATAATCATGAAAAGTGACTTATATGATGTATAAATTATGAAACCTTCCTTAATTAATGGCACCATAGGTTTTTTTTTATGTTTGTTCAAATATAAAATATATTTAAATCCATTGTGAATTTTCATGAAGAGTTTATGAATTACAAGAACATATCCCCTATATGTTTCATACCTAATATATAGTAAGGTGCATTTTCATGTAGTAGATTACCCCGAGTCTGGCCCAAAACATCTTGTTTGAGTTGTTACCCTTAGATGAATCTGTGATGGAGCCACATCCACTTATAATATACAGAAAATGATTTATATTTTGGAAACTACTTACTCTATCCTTTAACCAAATTCCATTAAATCTTCCTATACTTTTATTAATCCTTATAGATATAATTATACATATCATTAGGGTTATCACAAAGGTTTTATCATCCTATATTACATAGGATAACTGAAAAATTTCATTAATACCAACTATATCTACCCTCTATTTTCATAAATTAACATTACATAACATTTGAAGAATATATAAAAATTATTCAAACAGACTACCAATGATATTACTAGAATAGTACCTTTGGAAACATGGAAACAAAAACACTAATACATAAGTGAGATATACTACAAAAAACTAGGTTATTTTTGAATAGAATAATTATATGACATCTAAAACATAAACAAATTTACATAACATGGGAAAGGAAACGTAAAAATGGGTGAGATCAAATTCTTATTATGGTAAACAAGTGAGATATTTAATAATAATCATGATCAAATGGGTATGGGAACATGATCATAAAAATAGAAGATCGTAACCAGAACATCAAAGATCATATTCATGAATCATACCATAAAGAATGAATGTTCATAAGACATGAATGAGAATGAAATAAATAACATTATCCACGAGGTTTTGACATAGTAATAAAACATGTAATTTAGGAAAACCAATAATAATATAATATTGTTTCCATAGTATCCAATTAATCACTTCAAAAAAATTCATATTTGTTAGAGTTCACACCCCAAACTATCATGTTTGTCACTATTCGCTCCCATTTCAATCATATTAGTAATGTTTCATTACCAAGAACAAATTATTCTATCACATGAGATAACAATAATTTCCCAAAGCATTATAGGGAGATATAGGTCCCACTCATATCATAGTGAAATCATTCATACATGTGGCACAAGATCATAAATAATCATATCATAAGCGATGAAATTAAATGGATACTATAAACATGTTATCATATCATAACATCTGTATAAACATATATTTTATAATCACTAAATCATAAACATACTCTATGAAAAGAAGCGGTATTCAAGAGCATATAACCCGTGAAAGAGAAATGAGTTTTAAAAACATCATGAAATAAAATCATAGTCTATTTAGGGAAATAATATTAATGGAAACAACGAATAATTTCCCTTGAAACGTATGAGTAACACCAATGTATGTTGTCGTAGATGTTAAATAGTTTTAAAAAATCATTAAAAACATTTTATGAGGAAAATATCCATTCTGAATTGAAAAACAAATTTAAAAATAAATCCTTTTGAAAACCTTTCTATTTAAATTTTTTTTTTGAAACATAAAATGAAATCATTGAACATTTTAAAACTTTTTTAAAATCCATTTTCCATTGAAATTTTTTAGAAATATCTTTTGAAAATATTTTTTAAATCATGATTTTGAATATAGTAGATTTATGAATGAAGATAGAGGGGATCATATTTTACATGAAAATAATATATTAAGTACCAAATATTGAAACAATGTTACTAATACCCAAGTATATAATTAATGACTAGATTATAAGAAAATTAATTTTTTTCTTGAGAGATGCATAATGATATTTCATTAATTGGATTATAGTCATAAACAATATCGAAGTGCGATGAGATTATTTCAATAAACTCTTATCACTATGTAGCATGGAATTGTAAACTCCATGTACGAAAATGAAATTATATTAAGCCTAGAATATTTTTAAAATATGATATTAACGATATAACATGTAAAATGGAATCAGATACACCTTGAAATTAATATAGGTGCATAACAAAACAAGAGTCTCAAAGAAGAAATACTGAAACAATGTTAACTTAAAGATTTGGTATTTTTTGAAATGTAAATACTATGAAATAAGGATCATATAATGTATATGTTAATACCAATATATTTATCTATTATAATCATTTAAAAAATCTTTGGGAATTATACACACCACACAAAAGGAATGGTTGTTGAATAAAACATGTATCTCATGAAAATAAAATGTGATATGATATCCGCTTACCATGTGTCTTGACTCATGTTGTACACATTGAAACCACCTATATAATAAATAAAAATTTATTTTACATATTTAACAGAACCATATTATAATATCTAATTCTATACATGTTTTTATTAAGAACATATATTACCCACTTGTTAAGAATTCTATGTTAATGTTTTATTTATGTTAATATCAACTTTTTTCTTCGCAGGTGTCTTAAATTGTTAAATATGCAGTTATTATACTTATATAATGATTCTATCTAGTGTGTAAACGAATCACATCGCTTTGAGGGGGATTTAGTCCACACATCTAACTAAATTATCATAATTAAATGAAATGAGAATTAAAAGGATATAAATTATAAAAGGAATATAAAATCTAAATGGAATAATTAATATAATATATAGAATATATAAACTTAATTTTCGTAATAACATTCAACCTGAGTGGCGGTAATGAAAAAATGAACATTCATCATTTAGTTAGGCAGTTGTTCGTCATACACATAAAAAATATGATCATTACCCATTACATGGATGTGTGGGTAAGTGTAGGTCTCAAAAATAGAAGAACAATATATAATTATTTTGAAGATATTGGTTTTTCTATACAATCCAGGACTAAGGAGAGTGGATGGGGAGGATAAATATAATTAAACAAAGTAGTTTGAGAGAATATGTTACCTCTTAATGGGGTAACTTTTATTGGTTTGTGCCCAAAGGATTACATGGATTGCATTATTCCCATGTAAAAGATTCAAGGAATAATATAGGAACTTTGGGATGTGTAATTGGTATTTTTTTAAAACCAAAGTGATTTTATAGGTGTGATAAATGGGGATATGAGGTGTCCTCTTATAGTGGATGGAAATGAGTCACTTGGTATTTTTGAAAACACGTTAGGATTAACTACATTTTTACCATAAAATAGCCATCTAATACAAAAAAACACTATAATGGAAGAGTAATTGTTGATTAAAGGCTATAAAATGGGGTTTGGAAAAGTTAATAAGTCATTTGGGCCCTAAAGATTAAGGTTTATTCCATTGTTTCGATTAATTTTACAATATTCATTTTACATTTTTAATTAATATCACCAATATTTTATATTAAAATTTTATTTGACCGTATTAGAAATTATAAATTATTATGATTCCAAAATCCAATCATAGAAGATATAGAAATTAGTTTATTATTGATCCTACTAATGGGACAACATTGTAGGCTTTTTAATGTAAAATGATCAAACTTTTTCTAACTTTTTATATTAAATTTGAAAGGTAAAATTATTAAAATTTAAAAAATTGGGTTTATTGATTAAAATATTATATAATTAAACATTTTAACTAAATTGAAAAATAATAATTCCCTAAAAATAAATTAGTTTAAAAAATAGATTTTGATTTAACATATGTTATTTTTCTTTATTCACTTGAAAAATGAATTATATTTTATCAATATAAATTTTAAATTGTTCCTGAAATTAATTGTATTGTTTTATGAATAAATTAATATAAATTAGTTAATTTTAAAAAATAATATTTTTAAACATATTATGACCTTAAAAAATATTTCTGTCATTATAAAAAAATGAAATGTTGTTATTACAATTCATTTTACTATGTTCATGGATATGTTATTATTATCTCACTTAAATAATTATTAAAATAAAATTATATTTTGTCGAAACATCATTGTTTCATTTAACATAGCCAAGAAGCAGTTCAATTTAATATAAACCAATTCATATGTCGATATGGTTTCATGTGAAAGGAATGTTTGATTTAGTGCATTGTTTGAAATAAATGAAAATTTAATTTAATCATGAAAAAAAGGTCTCTAAAAAACCAGGATGATACAATTTATCTTCACTCTGAATCCATTAAAACTTCCATACTCTTCCATCCACTATCTAGATACCTCCCAAGGTTCCCTAAGTTCTCAAGAAACCCATCCCATTTATTTGGAGTCACATACTCAAGTGAGATATGTTTTCCTTTACCCTCTTTATTCAAGTATCCTCTTTACCTTATGTCTTTTATCATAATTTACATATGATGGGATACTTTATTCCATATAACCCTTAATATAAAATTTATGTTCAAATTATGAGAGACCCCTTTATCTCTCATCAACCTAATTAATGAATTTGTATTTTATTTTGTTATGTTGTAGATATTTCACCATTATTTTTCTTTCAATAATTTTTTTAGTGAATACCATACCAATTTCCAATCAAGGGTATTCACCGATAGACTATCTTACCTCTTTGAAATGGGACATACATGTATGTATTCCACTTACAATGTCTTGGAATGAAATATGATGATGATTGAAACCATGTTTATTGAATTATGTGGCACACATAATCATGAGAACGAACTGAAAGTTATGGATGTGCTTGAAATTATATATCTTTCCAATGTGTTGGGTAATGTTTGGTCTCATCAGACATCATGTTAGGATAGAGAGGGAACCTGATTCCATAGTGAGACTTTTTCAACCATGATGTCTCGGAAACTTATCCTCGACCTATGTTTATTATGTAGTGTTTTAATGTTATTACAACATTTCCAATGTTGACTTTATGATTATCATGTAATATCATGTCCCATTGTTCATTTTTACAATTTTTACTCTTTTTCTCCCCATTGATATGCATGTTTTCTTACATGTATTATTGTATTCTTATTTTTACATGTTTATTCCCTAAATGGGATTTGTAACTCACCCCTCTATTATGTATTTCCACAGGGTATCCTGTGAAGTTGTAAAAAAATCCTTGGAATTTTAGAATTTGGTTAACGATATTTTTAATAATGTTGTTGTATCCCATGTTCAAGATGTTCTGATATGAACCTAATTAACAAATACACTAGACTTATTGATCGTTGAGGAAATATTAAATTTACTGTAATGTAATAAATCGTATATTAATGTGAAATAAAGAACATGGTTGTTATATGATCAGAAATTATTCTTAGCATCTCTTGGATTCTCAACTAGTAAAGGATCATGTGTTTGGGCTGGAGGATCCTTCACATTCTAAATAGAAAAATATAATATGTATTTTCAAGGATTGATATTTTGAAAGGCCTCCTCATCAACAAATGTATTCTTTACTTCATATTCCCTTTCATTAATTTGTTTTTCCTATCTTAAATGAAGGGCAGTGAGTTATTTTGAATAATCATCTTCATTAAACTAATAATGTACAATCTCATATTAGAAATGATGAAACATATGATTTTTCTCCATTACAGCATGTGTAATCACACTATCCTGAATCTTCTATGCTCGAGAACCTTATAGACGACCAAAATCCATAACTAAATCTACCTCAGCCAATATATCAACCAATGATTTCGTAGTTCATTATGATCTCAGGTCACCCATTGGTGTGACATGCTAAGGGGCCACTACAAGAGGATACAGTGAAATCATTGTTCCACAGTGCACATGATCAGTCTCCCGCAACAATTGGATAACACCTATAGAATAGGTATTATAAGGTCCTAGATTCGCAATTCCCAGCTTCTCTTAATACACCTCAGGGTTATAAATCTTCGCCTACTATATATTCAAATCCTTTATATCCAATAACTTCTTAAATCATTTAAGGAACACGATTTAACAATTTCCACGAACAGATAAGATGGAAAAAATTATATGTCACTATTTGTTCCTCTTATCATGCCCACTCACCTTATATTATAGTCATAAATGAAGGATTCCTTCTTATTCAATATGAAACTCATGTAAATAATCATCATTGGATAAAACATATTGTCAAACAGATGATCAGGCACATATTCTTCAAAAAAATGTCGTGCATAATGATGATGCATTATATATTTTTTCCTTGTCCATATAAACGGGTATGTCGTTAAACATAGCGATATTCTAATGAAATGTATGATTCCAAAATAAAAATATGATGAAAAACCCATTCACCCCCAACTGCACTGAGTAGTTACTACCCTCCATCATATTGAAATTGAAGTAAAATTCATAGATGTGCAACAGACTTGGCATAAGGGAGTAAAGGTAAAAGTCCTGATCACTCATTTTCATCACATCATAAGGGAAGATAAGATGGAAAAAAGTTACATCCCATTAAGACTCATTTGTAGTCAAAAAACCCCTAATATCATAGAGGTGATTGGATAAATCCCAAATCATATAGGGAGATGAACCTCTCAATAAGAAGAGAGAGGAAATGATCAAGTTCATACATAATTCAAGGTGTTCTCAAACTATGTCCTTATTATCCCTCACAAGAGAAACAATTCACCAACATCGAAGAACACTGGATCTCTATCCCATGCTAATAGATCAGTGTTCAAGGGTTTCCACATCTAGTCCACGACACACATCCTTCTTCCATCCCTCCTTCCTAGAAGCATCAAATCATTGAACATCAAACCACCCTTCCGTGAGGAATTCTTCTTCCAATGACACCATTGTAGTGGAACCCTAAATTCCATCGATGATCCCACAATTGTCGAGAGAGATGATCTATGGACTCCTTTATATTTATAATTATATTTATAATTATATTTAAAATTATATTTATAATATATATATATATATATGTAAAAAATAATAAAATTATAATAAATATATTTTTATTTATAATTATATAATATAATATATATATATTAATTATATATTTTTGCAAAATTATAAATGTAATAAATATATTTATTATAAATTTATTATTATTTTAATAAAAAATTATTTATTTATAATTATAACTATATATAAATTAATATATATTTACAATTATATTATTTATAAAGATAATTAAATATATATATATTTATAGTAATAATTATAAATAAATAATTTATTTATTTTAATAATTATAAAATTATAATAAATATATTTTTCATATTTATTCAAAGGGATTAGGAGAGTGGTGATCTGGCTCATAAAAATTTATTAAAATTGCATGATGACAAAGGTGGGTGATATAAGGAAGGGATCACACAATGACACATTCCCTCATCCATAATTCTAGACTACATGTCAAATGAAATTACATCATATTAATTGTTAGAGTCATCATCATCATCCATAGTCACCCACTCGGACTAAGAGGGATTTTTATTCAAGAGTACCTAGTACATATCTCGATGCTTTTACGGCTAAAATGTGACCATTCATCCATTTCCACGACTGCAGCAACGATCGAGTCCATTAACCCTCCCATAAAATGCTTGATCCATATAATATAATCTGGTGTGTTCTTTTGTAGCACCGCATTCAGCATGTCTATGACCTCTTCCATGATTTTTTGGATGATTCCATTGTCTCCATGACTCTGTCGACTAGAGAGTCCCTTCAGGATATCCCTCAATGGATACTTCTACACATTGTTCATTTATTCTCACATTTTACATGTCTTTGAGATCTAAAATATTCTTTTTTGAGACAGTATGATCCTACATTCCTAGTGAAAGAATGTTTATAGGTTAAGTGGAAGCGTCATCCCCTATTTTTATTTTTTTGGCTAGGAGATGCTCTTTGATAGTCATTTTATGATCAAGAATTTTAATAGCTTTATAAATTTGTGAAGCAACATTCGGTTCAAGAATCTTCTGTTCATCATTTATATGTTGTGCATCAACTTCCATACCATCCTTCTCATCTAAAGAATTCACCATTAGGTTGTCCTCTGAGTGAACATCAGACCATAAATTTTTACTATTTTTTTAACAACCTTCTATGTACCATCCACAACATCGTCAACATCCCTGTTGCCACTCGATGGAGAATCATTCATTATGGGGAAGGAAGAGATCCCTGAATCTTGGGATCTAGCCAGCCTGTTGCATGAAAACCATGATGGGATGCATGAAACTGATTCTTGTAATGGACAATCAACAATGTCATGACCCTGCTTCACCAAGATGAGGGAAGGGACCTCAGATTGCTAGAACATTTTTTCTTCAAGTTGAAGGATAGATAATGACCCCCGAGACCTGCCTTCAGTAGGTCCCGGAGTGGCGACTAGCACCAAGGGTATATAATCACACAAAAAATGGAAGGAATTATCATTTTCTTTAATAGGATCGAGAGATAAGATTATGAAACCCAAAAAAACCAAAAATGTAATTAAATGTAAAGACAAGAAAACCACTCCCATAAGAATGCTACAAAAGTAAAAGCCAAAAATTACTAAGTGACTACATTGGTAAAGTACCAAAAGAAAGAAAATAACCACTGTAATCATCCCAACGTCCACGCTAGTACGACCCTTCACGATCCCTGATATCCTCCTGGAAACCTGAAATCAATTTTATATATGTAGGGTGAGTATACAAGTATACCTAGTTTGGAAAAACAAAGACTCCCATGCACAAGGGGTGAGACATTCTAATGCCATGTTAGAAAAGATAACCAATACACCTACCAAGGAAAACTGTCCACCTGAGCCACACCAAGGCACACTCCCAAAATAACATAAGTCAAGTAATTTATTGTAACAACACATAGATGTTTGAGTACCCCGCGCCACTTTCCCACTGATTATTGAAGACATCATTCGCAACGAACCAATCCTGCCATTCCCACCGCAGTCCCACTGCCACACCCCGCACGCACAGACCTAGGCCACATCCTCAAACAGTCCCACTGCCAAACCTTACATGCAATCACCTGGGCCACAACCACTAATCCGACCACAAGCACCTGGGCCAGAACAACCACCTCCACACCTGAAGACAACAGTGCTAGAATATCTACTGCCACGCCCGAAGACACCTAAGCCTCATCCCTAAGACACATGGGAAACCACCTACCCGGACACACCTAGGCCAACCACCACATTACCCTGCCCGGAGATTCATGGGCTAATAATGGACTTCCGACCATCCCAGCCTGCATGAAGATAGTTGGGCTATTCAGGAAAGGCAGCATAAAAAAGGCTAATAACCAGCCACTCATATGGGTGTTGGAAAAAACACCCTCCCCCATGAAATTGTGGTGTTCGGCACTAAGTGCTCCACATGGGTGAGGCGTGAATAATAAACACAAAAACTATAATCATATATATATATATATATAAAGTACTCATCCCAACCTAGGGTTCAACACCTAAACCAAGAATGTACAACCTTGTCATTTTTCATAGAAGTACAATATTCACAGTCGAGTCACAACTCATACCAGAACCAATATCCCTATTAACCCATTTGTTGTTTTCATATTCATGTGACCCATTTAATAAATTCTTCAATACTGGGAAACTAGAATGCATAAGCACATGCCTTGGGAAAAGGTTACCGCCAAAAACGATTTAATCATTCACACCTAGTTTCCTTTTATGTTCACATCAAGGCGAGATCCCTCCATGTATTGGAACCAATGTTGGCATCAAGATACAACCCCACATACCCAGAACCATGGAACAATAAGGATTCACAACAGCAAAGGATTCCACCCCAAATTGTGATGCAAGCAGAGTCACAACCTACAACCGTGCCACAACAGATGATCCCATCCTCACCCACATCTCCCCATAAGAAAAATAAAATATATAGACATACCCAGTACAAAACATATCATGGTATCTTCTATGTTCATGAACATCATTTATCAATTTCCTCTTTCTGTTTGTTAACCGGGGTGATCACACAAGGTTTCATCTTTACTGGGAATCCATTTAATCCACCGAGTTCACGTGATTATTCGATTTCCACATTACAGGAATTTAATCCAAACAGAAGACATTAGTTTATTAGGGTACATAGAGATGCCACCAATAGCCAAATATTTTCAGTAAGCATGCATCCAAATAATTCACAACATAATAATCAAGGAAGATTATGAAAACAGAACATCATTATATCTATCACACCACTACCCTTTATCCCTTTAAAAGTTCGTTTTATATCTTCATTAATTATTCGCTTCATCCATTCCCACATGACCAAAAGTGAACCCACCCCACAAGATACACAGAAAGGAGAGACGATGGAGAATCCATACCTTAATGTTTTTTGACGAAACAACCACAGTTGAAGAACTCTCATGAAATTGGGTCGATTCTCCATGAATCTTCTTTATATATCCTCCCCTAACACAAACAATACCAAATCATTTCATATCCAACATCCGCACACTTAGATCTACCCATAACGTGCGTATATCTAAGAAACCGAGAGAGAAGGAGATGTATATCTAAGAAAACAAGAAGGAATGATCACATACTTCAAGGAACCAGATTCGATTTGCCATGAAAATCCTCTAGGTTGCCTCCAAAACACTTGGGAGAGGTTCTTCTACCTACAAGGAAGGGTAATCCGTATTTATGGCCGCTTAGGGGCTTAAATGAACCATTTAGAAGCAAAGGAGTTCATATCCACAATTTTAAGATCTAACATTAATTGCCTGCATGGTTAGTCTGCACAGTTGACCTCCTGGAACACCTCCATCACCACATTTCACAAAGGAATGAACCAGAGAGGTCCTGGACATTACGTCAGATACCCATCATAACATTCTGGTTTTCGAGAATCTAATGAATGGAGGGGGGTCCAAACATCTCCCCCGTGAATGATACCTCTAATGTAAAACCTCATTTTTACCAAGGATCACACATTCCCCATCTGTCGCATGAACAATCTCAAACATACCTCTCCTCTCCCCTGTGGAACCAAGAAAAATTAATGACCAAACCATTCTGTCATGTGGATGAGGGGTTTCCCTTCCTCCATGTTAAAATACTATCTGCATTGTGTAGCACTAGCTCGCCCACATAGGTTTAGGTGCATCCACTTTAATGTGTCTTAACTATGGTTTAGGTCCTCCCCTACACACATCTCAGTCCACTTCACACACATCCAGAGAAAAGGAAAACCACACATTCCATAATTATCAAGGAAAAACATTCCATCAACCAAGTATAAACAATACAGAACAAAACATAAAACAACTATGGGTATTGGGCGTGCATCTACGTCTCTCGCTCCCGGGTATGTTCCTCAAGCCAACCGTCTCTCCACAACACTCAAACCAAATTAAGGGTTCATCCATGAAGCACCTTCTCTTCAAGACCTTCGATCATCACTGGTTGCTCCACGAATGTTGCATCGTCCCCGATATCTAGCTCTCCCCACTTGAGGACGTGTGAATCGTCGTGCAGATACTGACAGAGCTGGGAAACATGGAAGACACTGTACACCCTTTGTATCTATGGTGGTAATTCTAGCTAGTAATCCACCTCGCCGACCCACTACAACACTTCAAATGGTCCGAAAAACAAGGGGGAAAGCGTATTCCCTCTCTCGAACCTCCACTAACCACACTGAGGGGAGAACTTCAGGAATATGTGGTCCCCAAAAATGAACACCAATGTCATTATGCATCGATAAATGTCATCAATGTCATTGTCACTGAAACCCTAGAACTAGATGTTCACTCAGATGAACCCAATGAAGAAGTTAGTATTCATGAAGTTGTACAAAAAAAATTAAGTGATGAAGGTGTTCTTACTAAAAGGTATATAGCTTCCCAGAGGCAAGATATTCCTTCGAGTAATGCTCTTCAATACTCTAGAAAGGAACATGTTAAAGAACAGGGTAAACCTCTGGTTACATTGCACCCTTCCTTTGGATAATTCCAGTAAATCTCATCATAGGAACAGTTCATGCAATAGGATGACTAAATGAAGGGGTTAGGGAGGTTAAATGAGCAACTACATCAAGGTAGTCTTCCTCCTATGCGTACTGCAGTTGGTCAGTCAATGGAATTTTTTGCAGCTACTCGGATGGATCAAGAATACCCCCCTTTACCAATACACCCTAATAGGTACAATCCTATTGGTCATATGCCACAACAGATGACAATACTACCATCAGTGGCAGTCTCAGTTGCTACAATCGTCCAAACTATAGTTATTTCACCTGCAATGGTTCAAGCACAACCATATGTTTCTCAAAAATGAATAACTACAATTGAATCATTAATAGCTCGGTTGGAAGTTATGGAATGAATTCATGCACATATTCAATCAGAAAATAGAGCTTACCCTAAATGGGTGGATGCAATTCCTCCCCCATCAAATTTCTCTAGTACCACATTCTCAATTAATAATGGTTCGGGAGATCCAAAAAAATACATTACACATTTTTTTCTCGTTTTGATCCTATGATTGGGACTCCTCAACAAAAGTAAGAAGTTGTACTATGTGGTTTGTAAAGTCATTACAAGGGCCTGCTTTTTTCGAGTATCAAAATTTCCAATCCCAGTCAATTACTGGGTGGGAAGATCTCCGTCAAAAATTCCTTCTTCAATTGATCTCAACATTTCCAAAGATGAAAATTATCAATGATAACAATTGTAAGAAAATCGAAAATGAACGTGTTTCAGATTTCATTACTTGCTAGAAGGTATTAACATATTCATTATGCTTAGCACTCCGTCAAGAATAATTGCTGTCGATCAGTGTATAAAATTTCCATTATGAATTACGCACACAATTGATACCTGTGAAATACACAAGGGGGTTTTGAGACCTTACTTCAGTCACTCATCATATCGAAGAATCTATTACAATGAAAGAGGCTAAAACTCTTGTAATTACATTAGTTCTAGGAAGGATATTGTGTTGAGCATATACTGCTATAGTTATACTTAAACAAGCAGTTGTACCTATTTCCACTTCAAGACATTCATCAAATCGAAGGGATCCACCTCCTGAACGTCCACAACAATGGCTGCCTCGTCAAGATGATCAAAAAGATTAATGGCGGTTACAGTTCAATAATTTGAAGTACAAAGTTTATTTTTTATGAAATGAAAAAGTTATAGTTTACTTCATCACAGCTCTGGAAAACACCTTGGTTCAGTTTCCAAGGCCCAAAAGGCCAAACAAGGAAGGAGATGATGTCCTCCACAACTATTTCCAATTTCATCAGATGTTGGAGGATCCCATTCAAAAATGTTCTATCTTCAAAAACCCACTAAAAATGATAGTGGACTCTGGACCGGTAAAACTGAAAGGTTCGTTAGCCTAGTTAGCATGTGCTACTGCTACTGAACTAGAGGAAGAAGGTGAGTGTCATGAATTAAAAAGTAATAATGCACAGAAATATGATGATTGGATGGTCCAAAAATCAATCTACCTATCTCATGTCACATCACGAAAACAATTGAATCGACCAATTGTGTCTTCTGCTATTAATGACACAACAAAACCCCCTTCATCAGAAGGGAAATCTTCAAAGAAGATGCATAATTCGAATAAAGAATAATAGTAATAAATTGATGAGTTCGTGTAAAATCCAAAATTGTCTATGACTCTGGCAGATTTTATGCCATCTACTTCAAAAGCATGGGCACCACCCCACTAAATGGTACAGCCTGAAATAATTCATCAGGTAGAGTCTTCATCAGATGAAGAGTTTATCATTGGTTCTATTAACATGATTCACTTAACAGATCTGTATACCAGTCACAGTTTAGATCATGATGAGCCAGAGTCCCTTGTATCAAACAAAGGAATTAGAGGGAGTTACAAAGGTCTAGGATACAAGGGAAGATGTGGATATTTAATAAGACACTATTCCAATACTACCACTACTAGAACTATATATGCAGCAAAAACTCATGGGATAGCTCTTCCATGGGTTCAACAAGAAAAAGAATGTTCTTACACACATGGCAGATTAAGTCCTGACATAGTTATCTTGGAAGGCTAGTTAGAGGTTACACCTTATTTCTCTCATCAAATAAATAGATCTAGTTGGTTAATTCTGCCTATGCAAGTAGTATTTCCAACTGCTACCCATATAAAATATGTATATATTTCAAATGAATAAACTACTAAGGCACCTGAGAAACCACATGTCCCAGTTTGGAAATAAAGACCTGTGGACCAAAAGTATGATGTCATTAATGATTTGGCCCATGTACTGGCGAACATATCAATTATGGATGACTTGAAAACATCAAAGGATCTATGGGAGGAACTCATTGAGGCTTTGTCAAGTCCTTGGGAATTCGAAATTGAAATTGTTGTGGCTGAATTGTACCATATAGAGAATGATCCTGTAGAATGCCATGATGTGATATCTTTTACAGAAGAAGATGAAGATGATGTTGTGCATGGACATATTAGACATTTTTATTTATCTGGAAAGGTCAATGATATAGGCATCCGACGATCATTCATTGATAATGGTTTAGGATTCATCCCCATCCCTATTCATACACTTCATCGATTGGGCCTCACCGAATCATATCTATCTCCTCTACTTTGATGTTTCAAGGATATGAAAAAAATGAACATGTACCTCTGGGGGAGATTACACTCAGAACTCCGTTTGGGGACCTTGTATCCAATTCAGATTTCATTGTTTTTTGTCATGACATGGCCTTAAATATTTTTCTTGGACTACCTTTGCAACATCAATATGTGGATATGCCTTCATCATAACATCAATGTCTCAAATATTGTTTCAATGGTAAAATTATGACATTTTATGGTGATAAAGCCCCTTTAAAAACATGTGAATATCTATACATTGAGGCAGAATTCTATCACATGAAGGAAAAGGAGAAATCCACAACAAAGGAGGTTACCAAAATTAATGATCCACATGGTTTGGAATTTATTCAAGTAAACCCATTAATACATGTGAGTACAGATTAAGTGTTTCCTATTAGTCAAATTGATGGGATAGAACCAAATCCAAACACTCTTATGGAAACTTCCTTAATGTTAATTACGACAATAAAGCCAGACAACATGGGAGAAATTGGTGATTCACCAAGCCATGATGAATGATCAAATGGATATTTCATCATTTAATCTGCTCAAATCAAACAATTATATACTTTATCATCTAGGATATAATAAGTTATAGCAATGTCAGAGATGAATGTTGATGTTGATTCTCAATCCATTATCTCAACTTTATTATCCATGGAAGATCATTAATCATCAATAGGGGCAGAAATGGTAGCCTCTTCATCACAATGTTCATATTTTAACTTCTCTCCTGGTCATGGAAATAATGCTTCATCATATACTATGAAAGTAGAAACAAAAGAAGTAACACATATTGAAGAAGAAGAGGAATATCTTAGTGATTCTCCTCCATCATTTGAAGAAGGTATCTCCACAACTGTGGATGAACTCATAGAAATAAATATGGTTAAAAAAGAAGATCCACATCCTATATTAATTAGTGTGTCCATGACTCTTGATGAGGAAGAAATGTATATTTTATTTCTAATGAAAAATGGAGTTGTATTTTCATTTAATTACACAGATATTCTAGGGCGCGATCATGATGTTCCTACTCATCATTTGGGGTTTCAAGAAGAACATTGAGGATTCAAGTGAGCTGTAAGATGAACACACCTAACTTATGCCTCCAAAATTGAAGCTGAGGTGTATAAGATTACCAAGTATAACTTCATCATAGATGTTAAATTTCCCAAATGGCTGGCTAATATTGTACCTGTGAAAAAGAAGAATGGAAAAATTAGTTCTTGCAATGACTTCAGAGATCTTAATCGGCACTGTCCCAAGGATTATTTTCCAGTTCTATTCACATAACTCAGAATTTATGCAGCAACTGGTTATGAAGCACATTCCTTCATGGATGGATATTCTGCGTATACTCATATCTGAATGGCTCCAGATGTAAAAAAATCTACAGCCGTCGCAGCCCTTCATATTGTGTTTTGATATCAAGTAATTCCCTATTTCCTAAAGAATACAGGCACAACATATAGACATTCCATGCACCGATTCATCAAACACTTTTTCGGAAAATTTGTTTTATGTTATGTGGACAATTTGGTGGTTAAATACATAAAATTTTATAATCACATGGCTGATTTTAAAATCATATTCCACAAAATTAAATAACACAATTTGAAGATGAACCCATTGAAAAGTGATTTTGGGATAACATCAGGAAAATTTATCGGCACTATTGTACGCCATCATGGTATCGAGGTTGATCATGAGAAGAAAAATCCAATCCTTGGTATGACACATCCTCGAAATTTGACGGAATTGAGAGGACTTCAAGAATAATAGTCCTATTTTCGGTGCTTCATGACCAATCTGGCAGGAAAATATTAACCCATCAACCAATTAATGAAGAAGGTAGTCACATAAAAGTGGACTGAAGAATGTCAAGAAGCATTCAATATTTTCAAAAAATATGTCTTGATTCCACCGGTATTAATTCAAACTGTTTAAGGAAGACCACTTATTCTTTATGAGACAACTTTAGATAAATCATAGCGTTCATTCGATGCCCAAAAGAATGATGCTGGGAATAAAAACAAACTTTACTATCTCATTCGGACTATGCGTGAGGTAGAAACTCGATATTCAAGTATTGAGAAGTGCTGTCTAGCATTAGTATTTGTAGTTAGTAATTTAAGACACTACCAGCAACATCATGAGGTCCAATTGGTATCTCGCAATAACATGCTCAAATTTATCCTTAGTCATCCTATTATTACAGGATGTCTGGCATGTTGGACAATTATTTTGAAGCAGTTTGATATCCAGGATATGTCTCAAAAGGCAATATAGGGCCACGATCTTGCTGATTTCCTTCCTTAACACCCTCAATTATGAGATACATCATTAGATATTGAACATACTGATGAGTAATTCTTCTCTATTCAAGATAATCCTCAAACATGGTAAATGTAATTTGATGGTTCCTCTAGAAGTCCAACAGGGAAGAAAAAAAGAGATCATAAATTCAAAAAAGATGGGTTAGTAATTTTGCATATTTCCCTAGAAAAGGAAGTGCTACCATATTCCATGTTATTGTTGGAAGGTGGTAATAACAATGAATTATAATACCAAGCTCTCATTACAGGATTTGATTTGATGCTTCTGGCATAATTGAATCACTTAATGTTAAATGTTGACTCAGATTTGGTAATAAATCAAATTCAATGGGGACTATGCCATCAGAAAAGAAGAGTTAATCCCTTTGTTTGATTACGTTAGAGAGTTAATGAAAGAATTTACTTCGGAGCCGAAGTTTTCTTATGTTCGATGATCACAAAATGCCCATGTTGATACACTGGCTAATGTAGCCACAGCTCTGGAAGATCCAAATTAGGAAGAAACAGTAATCAGTATTGCCCTCATTCATACAATTTCACCTTGTGTTCAAATCATAATAGAGGAAATCAATGAAATTAGTCCCATTTTTTGAACCATATGGTCATACTACATGATGATTGACACCTATCTAGGAATAAAATCAATATGGAACACTCCCACATGATAGATCTGGGAAAGAACAAGTCCGGAGAAGTGTGGTAAATTTTACTCTTTATGATATCCCAGATCACCTTGAAAAAATTTTCTACAAGTGATGTTTTGATGGAATTCTCTTCAGATGTATTGATGGTAAAGAGAAAATGGCTATCAAGAATGAAGTACATGTAAGAGTCTATGGTGCCCACATGTCTGGACATAGTATGTCTGATCAAATTCGAAGGTTTCAATACATCAATCCATTAATGATACAATATTGTGTTGATTTCACTAAAAATTGACATTTTTTCCAAGTATATGCCAATTTCTTTCATCAACCCCCGTGGTTCCTTCTTACAACTAAATAATCATGTTCATTTGAAACATGGGGAGTGGATGTAGTAGGACCTTACCATTCAGCTACATCCAAGTAGTTTAAGTATATTTTTACTACTACTGACTTTTTTTCCAAATGAGAAGAGTAAATACCTCACAATGAAGTTACTTCAAAATCAATTGTTAGCTTCATCAAGTTTAACATCATTACCAGATTTGGTGTCCCTCATACCGTATTGATGGACAATGGAACCAACTTCTTGTTCATACAAGGTATGTAAATTGTATCATGATTACAACATCAAATCCAAACATTCATCTCAGTATCATGAAATGGCAAATGGCCATATAGAATCATTCATTTAGACGTTTTCAAAACATACTAAAAATGTTGATGGATAATGATTTAAAATCTTGGAATGATAAACTTTTTCATTCTTTTATGGAATTATTGGTCCACCACCCGCACTGCTACTCAGTAAACTCTATATTCATTGGTATAAGAAACCAATGCAATCTTGGCCATTGTGGTTCAATTACATTCGCTCATAGTATCCATTTCTGATCAGTCATCTATAGATGAACAATCTCAAAACAAATTTGATGAATTAGAACGATTACATGAAAAAATATTGTGCACCATGGACCACATAGAAGTCTATCAGAATCAAATAGCGCGGTCATTCAACAAAAAAGTTAGTCTTCATTCATTCATTCATGGAGAATTGGTATTGTTCCTCATTACTAAAATTATACTAGGAATGAAACCACCCAATCTTGAGTCAATGTGGGATGGACCTTACTCAATTCATATGGTCTACTCCAGTAGAGCTTATTCTTTAATCTCAAAGGATGGAGAACTCATCACGACTCCAACTAATGCCAGATTTCTGAAGAAGTAATTTTTCTAACAAAAATAAAAAATTAGTCCTTACAGATAGTCTTTAAGCTTCATAGTCCTTTTAGTCCTTACTACAAGACTATGAACTACATAGTCCCTTCAATCCTTACTGCAAGACTATAAATTGCATGTTCCCATCAGTTCTTACTAAAATACATTAAACTGCATGGTCCCTTTAGTACATTCAACAAGAATGTAAACTACATAGTCCCTTTAGTCCTTACTTCAAGTCTTTAAACATAATATTCCCTTTAGTCCTTACAACAAGTCTTTAAACTACATTGTCCCTTTAGTACTTATTACATGACTTTAAACATGATAGAACCATTCGTCCTTGCTGTATAACTTTAAAATTCATAGTCCATTTAGTCCTTACTACCAAACTTTAAACTGAATAGTCCCTTTAGTCCTTACTACAATACATTAAACTGCATAGTCCCTTTTGGCCTTACTACTCGACATTAAACTGCATGGTCCCTTTTGTTCTTGCTGCATGAAATTAAACTGCATAGCTCCATCAATTTCACAACATGATGTTAAACTATGTTCAGTCTCTTTTATGTCATACATGACACTAAACTGTGCATAGATAGGGTTGTTTCTACCTCCTCTTTCTCACACAGAGAATGACTCACGTGAGATTAGAGTAAACATTAACCATAACAACCTCCCTTGGCCGCTAACTATAGGTAAGTCCCAACCTCATATTCTTGTTGTACAGAAGTAATTATTGATCACCAATTCATTCATAATCAAACAACGTGGAATTTTATCCTTTCCTTATATGCTGGGTACGTAGGAAACCTCCCAAGGTTCAAGCCCAAAACCAACATCTTCACATCAGTTCATCTCCATCTCATACGATGTTGATCTGTGAAGCCCCCCCCTCCCCAAAACCAATATATTCACATTGGTTCTACATAATCCATTATATATACCATTAAACTATATATACCCACATTTTCCTCACTCGGAGAAGGTAAAATAAACAGCAATACGTCCTAGCTGCGTGGCTTTAAATAATGCAGCACCGGTCCATGCATACGAATTTAAACTATTTGAACTTTTGTATTGTACAACAATACACTACAATAGTCATCAACACCCTCACCTGAGGGGGAATAATTATTAATATTGATACCCAATCAAGTTATATTCCAAGGAATACGTACAATCATGGGAATGCCTGACCCTTTAATCTAGGATCCATCCATCATTGCACTAATGTCCTCTTTCACCCTTCACATGTACAAAATTTGTAGAGAGGGTATTTCAAGAACTACATATAGCTTTATTTCCATCCTTATGGGATACGTAAGAAAATTTTAGCATCCCTCAGACATGGCCCCAAGTCTTTGGTCCTAACACCAAATCCCACTTTCAATCCCTTGGTTGAAAATTCTCCCTATGGAAACATGAATGTGGTATGAAAAACCTCATCTTCATTAATATCATGTTTATAAAACACAAAATGTATATTCCTCATTATGGTCCGAACTCTATGACCCTAGACTAAGTTCTCCTACACTATCATCCCACATATCATTAAACTATATTTCATGAACTACTTATGGCTTGATTCCAATTGTTATGGGATACGTAGTGAAGTCCATCATCTCAATTCAGGACCGAGCCACAACATGATTATGGTCAACATTTGTCTATTGATATCTATCATGAATTGGAGAATACCCAATTTCATGTGTCATAATCCAAAAATTAAATACTTCCATATCTCTATAACCCTTTTCTAGACTTATAGTCACATAATGTCTGATACTCGGGAATTTTTTTCCTGACTATGCAACACGTGCCATTAGGCAGCCTTGCATAAGTAGTCAACATAAAAGACCTGTTAGCCAAAAGATGATATTTTTTGACTATTAATTCAATGCCCTTAAGTTTCATAGCATAATTCAACATCCCAACGGGTTTTTCAAATAGTGGTAATATCATTCTTGGGAGGAAAACCTCTTGTGTCATTATTGGTCTTAAAGACAATATGAAGGGATCTGCAAAAAATAATCATTTTTAACATGTTTGTCCCATACTCTTTTTCATGATCTGAATTTATTCATGTCTATGTTTTATATTTTCCATCCCTTTATTTGGGACTGACCTTCACAGGAGTGATATTCGTCTAATTCTTTTACAATCTTGACTGGGAATATCCTATCTATATTCCAGTTCCCCTCTACATACAAAAATCTCTATGCATCGGAAAAATTTAATTTCCATAAACTTCCACAAGAATTTTAGCAAAATAAAATTAATGTTTCGGAGAGTTATATTTCATGACTATGTAACATGTTCCCCTAGGTGGCCTTTAATATGTAGTATACTTATTGGACGTGTAATCCAAAAGATGCTATTATTTGAATATGAAGCCAATGTCCATAAGTAGACCTGCATAATTCAACCCCCTAACGGGTTTGTCCAATATCTGTTACTTCACTGTTAGTAAATACATATTCAAATGCGTTTTATCATTTTTTTCAAATCATCGCTCAGATTAATGGAAATGATTCATTTTTAATACAATTGGTAAAAGCTATTCGTCCTTTGAACAATAGCCTTTTTTATGTGTAACATGCAAGACATTAAACTACAAACAAAAGACAGGGTACTCAATAAATTGAGAACTTGTAAAAGATGTTTGAATAAAAGTCGAGTCCCAAATTTCTAAACAAACATATTTTATGATTTTGAAAACATTGAGAAACCAATAAATGTAATGTTTGTGGGGATGTTTGTATAATCCTAGCACAAATCAAACTATTATTTTACTAGGACCATTAGAATAGGTAAAAAATATATATAAGTAATTTTCATGAGGATGCATGTACAAATGATTGATGGTGAAATGTATTTTTCAATGATGCACAAGAAATAGATGAACATCCCCAGAGTGGAGTCTCTAATATATTTCAAGAATTTAATGATTCTTTCAAAATAACTCTTCATTTGATTTACAACATCCCGAGCTTCATTAGCAGCCACCTAGAATTCATTCATTCAACTGGATAAAATAATTGACGCAATGATACCAGCTCTTCATGGAACAATTGTAAAGGAATGTTCTTGAGTGCTGTTTGAGAAAATTTTCTACTGATCAAACAGTGACTCTGTTTCTATCCAAGAGACATGGAATATGGATACATGGATTTGAGAATGGGGCATTTGAATTAAACATCCATATAGATAGAGTAATCTTTTTAGATATTGTTCTAATGTCATGGTAGTCTTATCTCCACAAACCAACAGCAGAAAACATATCAGCCCATGGGTTTTCCATTTTCATATCTATATGGAAATGGCGTTGAGAAATAATTTGAATGTTCACACCATTTTTTCATCTCTTAATTCATAGCATATCCATAATAGAGGGGTAGTAGTATGAATGTATCTCGTTCATATAGTTCTTTTCATCTGGAATGTTGAATCCTTGCAGATGACCATGGCCATATAAAGGAAAGTAAATGATCTGTGTGAAATTAACATGATATTTCATCAAATACTTTTCCAAATCTGGTATAGTACTATCACATATATCATAATAGTCATGGCCAACTATGTTCATCATATCATCAATTCTCTTGCTAGTAAAATCATAAGAACATCCAATTCTTCTGGGAGCAATTGAATCGTCACAATGATCGAATAATTAACATTTTAGTATATTGCTTCTTCATTAAATTTGTAATTAAATAAAAAAATGGTTAAGGAATTAAGGCGTTCAAGTCTAATTTTGGCACGCAAGTCTATGTCGGTCAAATAAGTTTTACCGCGCTAGTACTAGCGCGGAAGTCAGAAATAGACTGAGGAAGAGCGACACAATGAACAGAAGCGTGGACGACTTAAATTCCATGACACATGCGCGATGAGAGCTCACTTGTATGATGAGAGCAGGAAGCGTTCAAAAGGTGGATGATTTGCGAGATGTGATGCCTATATTTATAGGAGATCCATAAACTTGTGCATCGCAACCTCTACACCTCATACCCGCGTGCCTCCAACGTGGGTGCCCAAAATCAATGGTCCTCTCCTTTACCTCATTGTTAAACACTATTTTTTTCAGATCCAACTCCGAGGGGGGACATTTGTTGACACTCGGTTCTATCATTGAGTCCAAAGATTGAATATGTGAAGTACCTCAAGAAAAAAGAGGGAAAACTTCAAGAATTTCACAAAGTCATGAAGGTGTGCAAGTATATCTGAATGGTGTCCTTGGGCGTGCAAGTCACTTGAATGCAAGAAATGAGGTAAGAATGTATCATGTGCTCCATAAGTGAAATTTCTACCAAACCTTAGGTGGCCTATATATACCACCTGTGGGACCCCCATTTTTAGGGACAAATTTTCCAAAACTCAGAATTTAGCTCTGGGTGCCCTAGTCTCTGTTTGAAGTCTTCCAAACACTTCTAAGGTAATTAATTACCTAGAATTGATGATCCAAATAGGAATAATAAGGACTTAGTGTTAGAACCCATCTATACATGGGTTCCTAAGTGTCTATCCCTTAAGGGAAAATGAATCAATAATCCTTATATTGACATTAGTGGCCATCCTCATGGTGGAAAATTCATCTATGAGTTTCTTCCAAAATGTTGTCATATCCCAGGTTCTATAATTCCCTTATATATTTTCAAAGCTAAATATGAATTCATTTTTCATCATTTGGGACTCGTGATAATTTCATAAAAATCATGGTGAAGGAGTCCCAGAATGAAAAATCAGTGGTTCTTCCATATTTCCAGTTGGTCGATCGAGATTCACAATGAGTTGGATTCTCCCTTCTTGGAGTTGTGGGGGTATCTCCCTAGCCTCCCGCATTCATACCAAAACCCTAGATTTTTGGAAATGAAATGATTATAATCGGAGAATACCTCTATATGGATGAGCATACACTACAACTTCAAGACTCTTCATCTCCATAGAATTACAATTCCATATATATGTGAGAGTTTTTTATACATTTTCTATGTGAATTTTTAAAATGTAGAGGACAATTGTTTTTTAAAAAATATGCCACAAATGCAGCATTGGTGATGCCACCTTCCCTCCACTGCACGGCCTTTGGCCCAGATCGATGATAGGGAAATTCCGGTGGGGGGATGCTGCCAATTGATTCTGGGTAAGGCGAAAGGTGACACTACCGATGCAGTTATTGGGCTCACGCATAGGCGAAAGGAGGCATCGCTGATGACGCCATTGTCCCAGCTCCGTATAAAAGAGAATCCCCCCTTCTCCCCATTCAATTTTCTCCGCATCTCTCTTAATTACACTCCATACCTATCTAAAAATTCCTTTCCCATGCGGTTTTTTTGTGAAGCATCATTTAGACGTATTTTTGTATATTTAATTTAATGTTTTTTTACATAATTGATTTATTTTATGTATTAAATATTTTATTTTTAAGTAGTTTTATTAGTTCTAAATATATTTTTTATTAGGCTGTGTAATAATTTATATATAGTTTGAAATAACTATTCATTATAGTATATATTAAGTATAGTATAAATATAGATTAATTATAGATTATGTATATATTATCTTTGGACTATGTATTCTGAAAATTATCTAGCATAATGATTATGTGGTTATCTAAGAAATAAAATCCCTATCTAAAAACAGTCAAGTGGATGTGGCTCCAACACAGATGTACCTAGGTGTGAGAACTCCGACAAGGAGCATCGAGCATGACCTAGGATATCCATGTACGCGACAATGGGCCTTGTTGCACACCTAGTTTGAGAATCTTAGTAGATATGTTTAAGATGATTTATATTTTAATTATAAAGTACTAAAATATCAATTGAATGAAAAAGAATATTAATATATTTATCAATGATAAAATGATAATTGTGACTTTATTGGATTAAATAATGACAAAATCATTAATGAATGAAAGTTATTATTAGTAATGGAAGATGATTAAGTATGTTGATTTGTTATATATAGTTAATAAATAATAAATATTAGTAGTAATGGATAATTATAGATTAATTTATGATAACATAGGATTAAAAATTAATACATATGATTAGTTATTTATAAATAACTAATGAATATAATATGATTAAGGATTAAAGAATACTTAATTAAAGAGTTACTTATTAATTATTAACAAGTGATTAAAGAATGAGTTATTAGTTAAAAACGTTATTATTATTAATTAATGATGTTATTTATTATGATGTTTAATTAGTTATATATTGTTTAGAAATAATAAATATTATTTGTAATGATTATTTAGAGATTAATTAATGATAATTTTGGATATAAATTTAATACATATGATTAGTTAATTATAATAACTAACAAATATATTATTATTAAGGAATAATGAATTAATAATTATAGAATAAAATAATAATGATTAACTTGTGATTAAAATTTTATATAATGAAACATTACTAGCATATATTAGGGTATAGAAAGGCGTCCAAAATTTTCATTATAATAAATATTATACGGAAAACCATTATTGTTAAATTTTTTACACTATAATAATTTTTATGAAGGAATAATTTTTGACAAATAGTGTGATGTTTTCCTATGTTTTCTGCTATGGGTGGGTTATTCAATCTGATCAATGATCTTCTTGACAGCACAAAACCAATAATAGTGGTTAGCACATCTGATTGGGTAACAATAAGTGACCTTCAAAAGGGAATCCCCCCAACTCCTCACTCAATTGTTTTACACATATCTCTTAAATGCGGTTTGTATATCTCTATAAAAATTCATTTCCTTGCAGTTTTTTATTGTGAAGCATCATTTAGGGGTACATTTCTTAAATAAATTGAATAATATTTTACATAATTGAATTATTTCTGGTTTACAATATTTTATTTATTAAGTAGTTTAGTTAGTTCAAAATATATTGTTTATTACATTTTGTAACTAGTTATATATAGTTTCAAATAACTATTCTTAGTATTATAAATTATATATAGTTTAAGAATAGAATAATTATAGGTTAAGTATAGATTAACATTGGACTAAGAATTCTTAAATTTTGGTAGCATAATGATTTTTTGGTTATATAAGAAGTCAAATCCCTGTCTGGAATCAAACATGTGGATGGGGCTCTAACACAGATGTACCTAGGAGTTAAAACCCTAGCTAGGAGTATCGGGGTTGACCTAGGGAATCCAAGTATACGACAGTGGGACTTGTTGCACTCCTGGTTTGACCCTCTCTGGCGATATGCTTAATATGATCAAAATTTTCATTATAAACTACTAAAATATCTATTAATATAAAAATCAAATTAATATATTTATCAATGATAAAATGATAATTGTGATGTTATAGGATTAAATAATGACAAAATATTTAACGATGAAAGTTATTTTTAGTAATTAAATATGTTTGAGTATATTAATTTATTATATAATGTATATAAATAATATTTATTACTAGTAATGAATAATTATAGATTAATTAATGATAACATAGGATTAAATATGAATACATATGATTAGTTAATTATAATAAACTAATGAATATAATAAGATTAAGTATACAAGAATACTTAATTAAAGAATAACTTATTAATTATTAACTAGTGGTTAATGAATGAGTGATTTGTTAAAAAGATATTCTTATTAATTAATGATGTAATTTATTAAGTAGATCAATTAGTTATTTATATTTTATAAATAATAATAAGTAATTTTAATGATTAATTAGTGATTAATTAATGATAAGTTAGTATTTAAATATAATACATAGTTTTAGTTATTTAAAATTAACTAATGAATATAATAATATTAAGGATTAAAGAATATATAATTAAATAATAATGTAATAATGACTAACTAGTGATTAAAATTTTATATAGTGAATCATTACTAGTATATATTAGGGATTTTATAGGCTTCCTAAAAATTCATTATATTAAATATTATATGGAAAAACATTATTGTTAATTTTTTTACTCTATAATAATTTTAATGAAATAAGAATTTTTGACATACAGAGTAATGTTTTCTTATGTCTACTACTATGGAGAGGTTATTCAATCTGAGCAAGTAGCTTCTTATAGAATAAAACCAATAATGATGGTTATTAAAACTGATTGTGGAACCAAAAGATGCCATTAAAAGAGAATCCCACTTATCCTCACTCAATTTTCACCTCACCTAACTTAAATACACTCCGTATCTCACTTAAAAATCATTTCCTTGCGGTTTTTTACAGAGCATAATTTAGAGGTATTTTTGTTTATTTAATTTATTTATTTTACATAATTTAATTATTTTTTATTTTAATTAGTGTATTTTATAATTAGTATAGTTAGTTATAAAAATAATGTTTTTTAGTTTGTGTAATTAGTTATGTATAGTTTGAAATAACTATTCTTAGTAGTATACAATACGTATAATTTATGTATAGATTAATTATAGATTAACTATATATTTACATTGGAATAAGTATTCTGAAATTTTGGTAGCATTATGATTTTGTGGTTATCTAAGATATAAAATCCATGTCTAGAAAGAAACAACTATATGTGGCTCTAGCACAGATGTACCTTGGATGGAAAACAATGACAAAGAGTTTTAATCATGACCTAGGGTATCAAGGTACATGACAATGGGCCTTTCTACACTCCGAGTCTGACACTCATAGGGGATATGCTTAAGATGATTCATATTTTCATTATAAACTACTAAAATATTTATGATATGAAAAATCAAATTAATATATTAATTAATGATAAAATGTTAATAGTGATGTTATAGGATTAAATAATAACAAAATCATTAATGAATGAATGTTATTACTAATAATTAAATATTTTTATGTAGTTTAATTTGTTATATAAAGATTATAAATAGTACATATTACTAGAAATGACTAATTATATATTAAATAATAATAACAAAGTATTAAAATATAATACATATGATTATTTTATCATAATTAACTAATGAATACAATATTATTATGGATTAAATGATATTTAATTAAATATTTACTTATTAATTATTAACTAGTAATTAAAGAATGTATGATTAGTTGTAAATGTTTTTAATAATAACTAATGTTGTTTTTTATTAAGTAGATTATTATGTTATTTATAGTTTATAAATAATACTTATTATTTGTAATGATAAATTTGAGATTAATTAATGATAAATTAGAATTTATAATTATTACATATGATTAGTTAATTATAAATAAGTAGTGAATATAATATTATTAAGGATTAATGAATATATAATTAATGAATAACATAATAATTATTAACTAGTGATTAGAATTTTATATAATGAAACATTACTATAATATATTTGGGTATAAAAAGGCATCCGAAATTTTTTTTATAATAAATATTATATGGAAAACCATTATTGTTAATATTTGTTACACTAAAATAATTTTGATGAAAGAAGCATTTTTGACATAGAGAGTAATGTTTTCCAATGTGTACTGCTATGGGGAGGTTATTAAATGTGATCTAGGAGCTTCTTACATCACAAAACCCATAATAGTGGTTAGTAAAACATAATGTATAACCATAAGTGACTTTCAATATGAAATTCATGGTTCCGTACATTTGGGACCATATCACGAGATCAAGTCTATGAGCTACATACATTTTAAATTCTTAACAACACTATATAATCTATCTAGTCCATTTGCTGCTGATGTGTAGTGGGTCCAAGGAAATAATATGTTTTCTCAAGGGTCATATGGTACAATGATGGAGTTATATGATGACGTTTCTACTTTACAACAATACTAACAGTTTCTAGTAATACGAAGACATATAATTACAAGAGTGGATGAAGATAGTTCACCCCATGGAATGGAGCATATTCCAAATGATGCACAATAATTGGAAATAATAGATCATATCCCAAATATACAAGTCAATCCATATTCTGATGAGGAGTATTGTAATGACTGATCCGATGGTGAAAATTGGGCTAATGAGTAGGGATTGGGGGATGTAAGGATGGTGGTTTCTAGAAATGCATTCATTTTAAATCATCCTCAACCTAAAATAAATCATCCACCTCCCATTTCATCTTGGTCATAAGCAATGACCCATGTTTCTGAATTAGGCAATAATGTTCTCAGAGTGGAAATTGAGTTCCCAAATGTTGAACCAAATAGGTTTAGTTAGTTTGACAAATCCATATATGTTGGAAGGAATTTTCCATGTAAATAGGCATTAAAAATCACTCTAATGAGATTTCACATTGAGAGGCACTAAAACAATGTAGTTCACAAATCAGGTTAATGTATATATGTCAAATGCTGTGAGAAGTATGGGTATGATTGTATATTTCCCTTGAGGGAGATTCCAAACATTACATTTGGAGTTGGTTAATCTTGAGGAATGAGGTAGCTCATACTTGCGTTCTGCCAGGCCTGAAATTAGATCAAACCTCATTTGTTGTTGAATATATGTCATCTATTGTTGTTTATATTTTTAGTTCATGTCAAAATGTTTCGATAGAGCATTTGCAAGAAAAGATACAACGTACATTCAGTTATAATATTTCTTATAATAAGGAATGGATGGAGAAACAAAAGGAAACTATGAAGGTCTATGGTTATTGGGATGAATCATATCAGGTGATTCCACAATTTATAGCCATACTGAGGCATCATAACCATGTTTTCTTCCATATTTATACAAAAGAACATGTGTCTCATTGAAAACTAATTGATCCATCTCGTGTTAAATTTCATCGGTTGTTCGGGGAATTCCTACCCTATATATCTGCATTTTGTTTCAAGAAACAATTTATTCAGATTTACGGAAATTTTCTATATTGAAAATATAAGGGAATATTGTTGATTGCGACAAAAAATGATTGAAATTGTTCCCCTCTTACACATTCCTTTACAATTGTTTGGAATGAAAAATATGAATCATGGAGTAGGTTTCTAGCAGGTATCAGCAAGAATTTCATAAACATTCAGGGATTTTTCTTTGATATTTTATCATCATCAGGAAATTAATGAGGCAATCAATTTCGATCCTAATACATGGATATACACTAATGAACAACATAAATTTATTATTAGACACATTTCTAGCAATGTGCATAAAAAATCAACAATTAACTGATGATTTTTGAAATCTAAAGGCTTGGTACACATTGTATTTGTTATTTTTTACTATTTCAACCTAAATATAGAATACAAATATGTGAAATATTATCTATTATTTATAAAAAATGAGGCAAATCAATAATGGTTTGAAGAACATTTTGAAAAATTCCTTTAGGCTAATCAAGAAGTTTATGATTATATGATGAGATTTCCAACATAAAAATGGACATTAGAACATAACAATGGGAAGAGGTACTAACACCTGACCACAAAAATTGTGGAGTTCATCAACGGTGTCTTCAAAGGGCTTAGTAATCTACCTATAATCACCCTAGTTAAGACGACATTATATCGATCCATGATGTACTATGTTGATAGAAAAAAACTACCATAAGACAGAATACAGTACGAGATAAGTCACAGAAGACACATTCAACGAGGTATTGAAAAGAATATTAATGAAGCATTAGGTTATCAAGTTTTCCTTTTTTTTATGAGAAGACTATCAATTTTATGTTCAAGAGCATTCAAAATCCATCAAAAATAACATTGGTGAACAAATTGTGGTATTAATAGAAACAAGGCAATGTCAATGTGGAAACTGTTAGGCCTTACAGTTTCAATCCTCACATGATATCAAAACATCTGCCTCTATAATCAACTCATGGGAATCATATGATGATCCAGTGTACCAGATGGATACCACTGCTAACTGTTATCCTTTAACATGGAGACATATTTCGGAGTATCTTTATTTCACAATTCCCAACGGAAAACCGATAGTGAAAACTGACATCAATCAGTTATGCCATCTTGGGAGACCAATGGCTAGTAGGATGCATATTGAGATGGATTGGCCTCAAGAACAAGGGTTGATATTGAGATGCAGCATATGTCATAATGAATATCATAATCATAAAATATGACCTATATTTGATGGGTCAAGTTCACAGTCTCAGCCAGAATGATGTATTGACATCATTGTGACACTCTCATATTGTAAATTTAATGATTTTATCTCTTCTTTTTTTCTTGTTTTTCTAAACCCCAAAACCCAAGAGCAGAACAATTAACCAAAAAACATTGTTCCTAAAAATCAGTATGCCATTATTTTAAAAATTTATATCAACGTAACACAGACCTATTATCTAAATACCCTATTAATCATAAATCCTTAATAAAATCAAAAATGATTACAATAAATAACATTAATTTAATTCATTAAATAAAATATTACATTATGGAATTTATTTTATAAATACAAAATAAAAAACATATCCCATTTTGTAAATTATATGTTTTTATCCCTTTTTTTCTCGTATTCCAAATCCCAAAAAACCTAAACGAGAACACATAACCCAATGAAATATTTCCTAATCCATAATATCAAAATTATAAACAATAAACAGAACAACCGAAACACTAACCCATAAACATATTCCCTTTACCATGGGTTTTTATAACATTCTATGTCTTATTTCTTAATATACTTTTATATAAAGAAATTATATTATCATAATGATTAGCATATGTTATTCATTATAAATAATTACATATATTACTAAAACAACATTAGTTATTAACGTGGTTTATCTTAATCAAATCCATAATATGTTAATCATAACACTCCTCCAAAAAATGTCTAACCAAATTCAAGACCCAATATTATAGAAATATTGTCTGTATGATTCTAAAAATATGTATTCCATTATTCCAAAAAATTTTATCATAGTGACACATACCTAATATCTAAGTAACCCATAAATCATAAATCCTTAATAAAAACATGACTTCTTTTATGAATTAACATTCTAGTTTTTTCAAAAATAAAATATTATATTATAGAATTTATTTCATAAATCCAAAAGCAGAACACATAACCCATCCTGAAAATTAAAGGATGTTATCTCTTCTTATTATTTTTCAGGATTTTATAAATCCCAAAACCCAAAAGTAGAACATGTAACCAAAAAAAAAATTTGTAAACATAAATATCAAGATTCTAAAACTAAACCTTCAAACCAAAACCATATTGAAAATCCATCTTCTTTTAAACATGGCTTATTATAACATTCTGTGTATGATATTTTAATAATCTTTTATATAACGAAATAATAGTATCATGATGTTTAGCATGAGTTATTTGATATATATATTTAAATATATTCCTAAAATAACAATACTAAATCCCTTGGTTTATCTTAATTCACCTTTTAATTAGTTAATCATAAAACTCCTCCAAAATATGTCTAACAAAATTCAAGACCCAATAATTTATAAATATTTTCTCTACGATTCTAAAAATAATTATGCCATTATTCCAAAAATATATATCATAGTGAAATATACCTAATATCTGAATATCCTATTAATCATAAATCATTAATAAAAACATTAATGTTTTAATTAAATAATATTATCCTTATTCATTAAATAAAATATTAAATTATAGAATTTATTTCATAAATCCCAAAGAATAACACTTAGCACATAATGTAAATTAAATGATGTTATCAATTATTTATTTCTTGGTTTTCTATACCCCCAAACTGAAAAGCAAAATAAATAACCAAAATCATCTTTCCAAAAACTGAATAGGAAAATTATAATCCCTTAACCTTAAAACCTGACCACTTATTAAAAATCATAACCCTAAACCCTAAATAATTAATCAATTAATAAAATTCTTAAAATTATACTTTCATTAATTAAATTATTTCACATAATAAGTATTTCTATTTAATTTTTTCTCTTCATTCCTCATGTATTATTTGTTTAATTAAAAACCAAAATACCTAGAGATTTGAATTTCTTTTTATCAAAATAACATCATAAATAAATGTGAATAAATAATCATGTATTGAATTATAAAAGTCCTAACATTATGTTGAACATAACATTATATATAAAATTTACTCTTATGACTCAATTCATTTGTTTATATGTAGATGGATTATACCATACTACTCACTCTGCAACGTAACCATACTTCATAGTTCATGTTAGAGGGTGGTGCAGATTATTTGATCAGTGTGCGTCAAGCACACCATTTTCATAACATGGAGAATCCACTTTTCATTAAACCATTCATGTCCCATGGTGGCTTCTATGGCCTTGCCGTATCAGATTTAAAATTGGTAGAAAATCACCTGCTTTCTTCAATCGTTGAGAGGTGGAGACTAGAGGCACAAAAATTCCACATGCATGAGGGAGAGATGACCATCACCCTCCCGAGTGTGGATGTGATTCTTGGACTTCTTATCAAGGGGCGAGTCATTATTGGAATAACTCATGTAGCCTGGCCAGATCATGGTCAGCACTTGTTAGTTGTTGTCATTTAGTCTGACTGTAGCACTACAGATGGAGCATCCTTTTCTATGACTTGGTTGGAGGCGTATATTCCACATTTATAGGATGATGATGATGAGCAGACTAGAATTCCTTATTACCAAGAATATATATATTGGCACACTGGAAGGACCATGTGTGGTGATCACTCAGGGATGCACGTGTACATGATGTATCAACCCCAACTAGAGGAAGTCGATTAGGACATGACGTACAACTGGGGATCGGCATGCATGGAATACACGTATAGAGAATTATTCAGGCTGTCCCATATCGACCACACAGGTCTCAGGGGATTCTTTTTCATTAATCAGATGTTGGCATCTGATGACATACCCACATTCCACACTGAGCATTCTGGTCTGCTGATCGATATGGAGGTTCTACATAACGCTTCGAATGGATGCTCATATGATCATTACTTTATATTGGATTCTAATGAGACTATGAGTTATTAAAACTAATTTATCATTAATTTTCACTATCGATGATATATTTTACAGGTGGTGTCTGTGTCTCAATTTCAACTTTGTTCCAAGATAGAATTTGTGCGTATATTGGCTCCAGTTGGATTGTCACCTTCTTGAACAGGTAGGTATATACCTTCTATAACTATCTAAAATATTTATTAATATAATTACTTTTGTTTTTTAGTTAGGTGTGTTTTTTTTGACAAGGCCACTTGTCATTTCAGATTTCATGGCTTCCATACTAGAGTATTATGCACCTTTTATCGGCATAATTCATTATTGAAATGGAGGATGCAATGGTTGCAGGTCCCCACATTCACTTCAATATTATTGAGTGGTAGAAGACTAACAGATACATGAACCAGTTTAGTTGTACTCATCAAATTACATTGTCGTCGATACAGATAGAGTGGATTCATGGGTTGAAGTAGACATGGAGGAAGGATGTGGATTGGCTCTGAGTAAATGGAGACTTTTTTGACTAGTGGCATGGTCGTGTAGATTTTAATATTCAGGGTGTTCCATAGAATCAATTATTTCTTTCAGAGAAGGATGAGTATGATCCATTGAATATACTGAATTCAACATTGAATCTTACCTGACCTGACCTAGGGATACAGAAGACGATAAGTCAATTAATTTCAATTAGTTTGTATATTGAACTATATTCAAAATAAATTTGAATCCCATTATATTGATGTCACATAGAGAAGATTCTTTTAATGGGTGATGCAGAGTAGAATATGGTTTATAGTTGGGAATCCATCAATGCTGCTATTCTGGAGGCAACGACATCCTTTCATAGACATTCCAGGAGCTTCATTATATGTCCGGCCAAAAGAGAGGATGTTCCTGCCCAAGAATAACCTCATGATGTTGCTGCTGGTGCTGAAGCGCCATGACCACATCGATGTAGATAGTGTCATTCTGAAGGTGAGCCCTCTACTATTCAACATGTAGAGGTTGACCCTCTAGTAGTTTAGGATCAACTGATTTTGGATTTGTCTCAGGGGGCATGAGATCATTCTTTCGTAACAGGATATCCACAGTTCTCTCCATTTTGAGTTAAAAATCAATAAAAGAGTTGGGGATTATATACATCACACCATTGGGTTTCTAATACATCATAGTCTTGGGTTATAACTGCATCACAGGTATGGTTCCCCTTGTGATGATGTCATGTTCTTCTACCACCCAAATTGGAGAAGGATCTATAGGGTAGTACAAGATGTAGTTGAGAGATCCTCCCACTTACTCCCAGATAGAGGATGTGACTGTAGACGTTTTAGTGCCCGAGGAGCATCCCTCTCTAGTTCATCATACTCCATTGTGCACTAGATGCAAATGACCTATTCATATACCACCACGTTGTATAGATTCTTCATTCCATATACATTGAATTTGATTGTTCAAGTTTATTTACATGTTCTATGTCAAATTTATTGAAAATACTATAATTAGTATTATCTCTTCTTATATGCTTATCATGAATTTTAGTTTTCATTTATATTTTTTGATCATTTATTATTTGACATCATTCAATGTTAAGAACATGAAACATAGAAAAAATTAGTAAATTTCATGTAAATAAATGTAATATATGAAAATATCTAATGTATAAAATTATTTTAAATAAAATATAAAATATAGAATAATAATCATAAATGTTTTTTTAAAATAAATTGTACCATAAATTAAATAAATAAATGAAAATGAATGGAATATACGAAATGTAACTCATAAGTGGGAGAGGGAAAAATTTTTATCGAGGAGGATCCAAATTCACCAACTAGGTATGAAACCCTATAAAATATAAACTATAAGGGACATATAAAAAAAATTAAAAAATCAACTTCTTCTTATATTTTTAATAATTATTTAAAATTTCATTTTTATTGTTCTTATAGATTATATTATATAGGATATCAATGGAACGTACTAGAAACATTTTCATGTTTATAGTAGGGGGATTATAAATCATATAAATTTTATTTCAACAAAATATTGTAATATTTTATTTTATTTTAGATTACTTGTTATAGTTTTAATCAATATTTCAAAATTCATTCATATCGATCATATAGTTTATATATATAGGATTGAAAATTCATATACTTGAAACATTTATAGGATTCAAGTTGGTGGATTAGAGTGCATATAAATAATTTTTCATCAACATTTATTAAGAAATTATTTTTATTTTCAAATCATTATTATATTTTTAACAAGTTTTTAATATTTCATTCAAATTGTTCTTTTAGTTTATATTATATAGTCTTCAATGTAACATACATGAAACATTTTTAGGATTAATGTAGGTGGATTCAGTAGCATATAAATAAATTTTCATTAATATTTTTTTAGAAATTATTTTTATTTTCAACTATTTATTATATTTTTAGAAACAAATTACAATTTAATTCATATAGGTTTTATAGTTTATATATTATAAGATAGAAGAGGCCCCTACTGCAAAACTTTTTTACATTTCAAGAAGGTAGATTAGAAAACATGTAAATCATTTTACATCATCATTATTTATGAAATTATTTTTATTTTTGAATACTAGTTATATGTTTAAGAAAAATTTAAAATATCATTTATATTATACTTATATTTTATATTATTAATTCTAGAAAAGGAATGTACGTGATACTTGTTTACGTTTCATGTATGTGGATTAGAAAGCTTATAAATTATTTTTCATCAACAATTTTTATAAATTTTTTTTATTTCCAACTAATTGGAATATGATTAATCAATGTTTAAAATTTTATTCAAATTTTTCTGATACATTATATTATATAAGCTATCAAATTCATGTAGTGGAATAATTTTTATGTTTCATGAAGGTGGATTAGAAATCGTATAAAATATTTTTTATCAACATTTTTTATGAAATTATTTTTATATTCAAGTACATATTGTATCATTAAACAATGTTTAAAATTTCATTCATATAGATCTTCTAGTTTAAATTTTATAGGATACAAAATTCATGTTCTTCAATAAAATAGAAATTATGATAAAACAATATTATATATATACATATATATATATATAAATATAATCACAACAACATAATAATTAAACATTAAAATTTTAAATATATAAAAAACATAATTTTAATTGAATATTAATTATTGTTTTATGGAAAAGGTGGAATCAGTGATGCAGCATTTAAGGTATATATTTTTTATAAAAATTTACCTAGCCATATTTATTTTTTTTTCCATAAAGAATATAAAAATATATGATCTCATCTCCCAACATCAATTGAAATTTCTCCTCCACATAAAGGGATCAGTGGGATGGAGGAAACTAGTGGATTATCCCTCGGTACCTCAGTTCTATTACTCCTATCACATATATGGTCATGTGGTGTTAGAGTGCATACAGATGGCGTAAAATCAACCGAAATAATGTTAGCCAAATCCTTTGGTCAGGATCCTATCTTCTAATCCAACAATTTGAGGAGCTACATGTCTGATGGTGTGACCATTTAAACAAGAGAGGTGGATGTTTTTTTCAGTGTTTTGAATGTTTATTGGTCCTCCTCCTGCTCTCTATTCTCGACCCCAGTGGTGGCTACCCCCATGAATTTTCAATGCATGGCAGTCGTACCCTTAGTTATGAAGCCCCTTTCCTTGTTTTTATCTCTGCTCTGGCTTTATTGACTTTTCATGCGTGAATGGATCCAAAAGGGAAATAGACAACTCACACTGAATCTTCTCAATGTGGCCTTTGATGTGGTTCGTTGACTACAAAGAAAGTTTAATGGAGGGAAAACATAACTTTATTTCATTTAAATAATGATATTACAAAAGTACTCTCACTACACATATCCTCTCACAAATGGATCTCTTTAGGCTCCCTTGAAAGGAAGAGCTCTCTTGAAAATATAATTTGATGGAAGAAAGCCCACCAAGGTCATCACAAATTGAAATGGTGGGAGGTTTCATGTTTTACAAAACTCTCACAAATACACCACCAACCATGGACTTCTCCCATGGCTTCCAAAACCATAGTGGGTTGTGTTGATGAACCAGTAACCTACCAAGTTAGTTGGAAAAGTAAAATCTCTAATATTTCTCCTACTCCAACTGCAATCTGCCGGATCATATGTATTGGTCTTTGTTCTCTCATGAAACAACCTTTGTGAATATATACACCAGGTTTTCCTTTGTGTGGACCATCAAGAGTCACCATAATTTTTGATCCATCACATTTCATATCGAACAATAACAATGTATATATGCTTCTTGATATCATTCAGGGTCCCCATCATCACTCAATAATACGTACTCTGACTTATAATATATTATTGATGTAATCCTTCATTATGATGATATTTGAATAAGTGAAATTTTATGTTTGGGAGGAACAACATCACCTAGCTCCTATGATGGTTTTGGTACTTCTTGTGGAGAGGATTGTGTCTACCCTTGCTCAATGCCCTCCACCACTACCTCCTGGTCAACTGTAGATGAGTTTTCTTGAACCTCCTCATCTTCATTGACAGGTGGAGTTAGAAGAGGTGTTGGATCATCAATTGAGTCCTCAAAAATTTCCCATCAAGAAATTCTAGGATTTTAAATAAGCTCGATCATATGTTTCTAATGGAACACGACATCTCTTCTTCTTATCACATTCTTCTCCTTGATGTGTCAAATATTGTATCGAAACTTATCATATCCATTGCCGATGAAGATGCATTGATTCGATCTCCTGTCTGGATTCTTCCTGATCTCCTTGGATACATGTACAAATTATAAACATCAAAACACTTGTAAATGAGATTAATATATATTTTTACATGTCCATATATTTTATGGATTATTAATATTTAGTGGGTCTGATGGTGATTTTTTGGCGTGGTATCATGCAACCTGAATAGCTAATCTCAAGAATGGATTAGGGTTCTTAGCCAAACTCATCATGCTTCTGACCTTCTCTATGACTTTTCTATAGATAAATTTCGCAACTCCATTGTTTTGTGCGGTGTGTTGGACCATATTGTCTTTTCAGATGCCCGGAATCCTGCAATAGGATTCACATTCCTTGGATGTGTACACACCTCCACTACCCGAATGAAACTAGTTCCACTTCCTTCAAGTCACACACTCCAACTTGGCATGGAATTTCATGTAGTATTCTTGAAGTTGGTCATTCATCCACAAGAAGAAAACCCATACCCTTCGAGATGCATCATCAATAATGGATAGAAAATAGTTGTTACTCTCCAGTGAATCCACCTCTATGGGTCTGCATACTTTAGAGTGCACTAGATCAATTAACATTGATCTATATGATGTAGTATTATTGAATGAGACTCAATGCTAAATTCCATGAATGATGTATTTACAAGGATCTAGTGATGCATCCTGGTCAATACGGACGTAATTATTCTTTGTGCTATACTACCCTCATTCACTCATGTGGCCAAGACATCTATTCCACATAATGGATGACATTTTTCCTTCCACCATGTTGAGGTTGTCTACGCATAGCTTCACATGAGATTTTTAATATGTACCACAAATGTATCCTCGAGCGATGGTGATTGATTTTTTTTTTCATAATCCCTGATATATTACATATGATGTTGACATGGCCTTGTGGATCAAATGCTATACCTAATAACAAGTCAATCTGAAGGCATGGAACATGTCTAACATCTTTCAGGGTTATTATGTATCCAACGTTCATCTTGAATTAGATATCGACCATGCAAAAATATATGCGGAAGTAGTATTCCCAATATTGACTACAAAAAATTCACCTTCTTGATATTTCACGAAATAATCATGATGTGGAGTGATTTAGTACGATGCTATAGTATCGACCAACCAATAAGTGTCTTGTCCTGATGTATGAAAGTACATCTCTTCTTCGTCTATTGAGAAAAGAGTGATTTCTTCGTAGATAGACATGTTCACATCTGAATATCATCTTTGTTAGTGGATAAATTGACGCTTTTCATGTAGAAAAATTCAGCAGTTCCTTTTCTTATATCACATCATGCCACAATATATGGAATTTACTCTTTGATCCTCTAAATTGGATCACATGGTTGCGTGAAAAATAGTCGAAAATAGTGGAATTGACTCTTTAATCCTCGAAATTGGTAACTGATTGATCAATATATAATAAAAAAAGTATACAAGACCATGATCGTCTGATGATATGGTGATGGTGTGTTGATGATGTGGTGATGATGTGGAACACCAGTACAGCTAGAAAAATATCATAAAATTCAACGGTGTTGTAACACTACCTTCGTCTCTGGAAAGGGTGTACTATAGCACACAATGTCTGACCAAACATTGACCAGGCCTAGTAATCTCGTTTTAGCTCCATTTTCGATTCAATTATGTCCATTGAAATCGTTTTGACACACAGTTTCTGAATATTCCTTCAAAACATGATTTTGGGAAACATTATTTTTTTGTTCACCCAAAAATTTCCACCACCCTTTGTCGTTTTATTGAAACCCCCCTCAGATACCACATGTCGTAGTTTGGTGACCACTAAGATAGATGAATTGATGGAAAAAATACATTATTTTATAAGAACAATTGGTTTACAAAAACTCACACACTATACTTCTCCTCTCATTAATTGATCTCTCCCAACTCTATTGAAAGGAAGTGCTATCTTGTCTCTATAATCTGTTGGATGGAAGTTCCCCAAGGCCTCATTAAATATCCTTGGTGTGAGGATTCATTTTTGAAAAATTCCCATTAATCATCCACCTACCATGGAATTATCTCATGGCTGTCGAAACCATGGGTGGATGGTGTTGATGCACTAGACACCTAACAAGGCAGATGGAAATGTATAGGCTACAATAGCCATCTCTGGTGGGATACTGGTTCATCATCATGGTTTTAATGACCTATAATTTCTATGTAATTTTTTTAATTAAAGTATAATTTTAGATGTTTGTGAAAATTGACCGTGCGTGATTCTGAGGCCTCGAGTGCCCAAAATGAATTTATGAACATTTTTTTTGGATATATTAAATAAATGTACGGGCGGTTTTTTGTATCTTTCGAAATGTTTCTTAGTATTGAAATATGATGGAACCATTGAACTCGTAGCGATGAAATTATCATAATAATACATTGACCATTACAGAAGTTGGTCAAGGGTGAACATTAATTTTTGGGTTTTTTGTGATAGAATAAAATATAATAATATGGTTAACATTTTATATTATTTTTCTTTGGAACTCCCACGTGGGTGTAGAGAGGTGGGGACCACCATAACTAAAACCTCTTAGCATAGGATAAGGTGGTGGGGACCACCTGATCCTAACCATGCATGTGGGTTATGGTGGTCGGGACAACCAATGACATAAAACCCGTTACACTCCACAATTAATGGGGATAAACCTCTTGAGATTCCCCACATTAATGGTGCCACCCCCTTTCTTAAATATTATCAACTTAATTAATCAATTAAACCAATTTTAAAATTATTGCAACAACTTAATAGATAATACTTTCTATTATTCGGTCTATCTCTTCATTTTGGTGGGATTTTGAGGATGGATCCTTTGGAGAAATCTCTCCAACGAAGAATGCTGACTTCGACTCTGACTTCTTCCTCGGGACATTCATTGAGAGGAATGTCATCAACATCACCGAACTTATGAATGATGAAATTCAGACATCATCAACATCTGTCTTTTCCCAATGACATTGTATCCTTCCTCATGGGAAATATTTATCGAATCAAACGAATGATGTAGTGGTTGTTATCTAATTATTGCAATTTTCTCAATAAAATTCCTCATTCATGGAAATCATAGGGAACATGGATCAACCAAATCGATTTGATCAACGATATGAAAGAAATTGTTGAATTTGACATTCTTGATTCATTGTTTTTGTGTATCCACTTTCTACCGCTCTAAAACTGAGGGTGAGGGACAAACAAACATGTCATGACCCGTAAACTGTTCTTCTTTTTGATTTTTCTTCACAATTGTGATGACGATATGTGCTGGCATTCGGCACCAGTGGAACTCGAGAATGATGGCCGGTACAACTGCCAGCCATGACAAAGGTGGTAGCCCAATGGATCCTCTCTATGGCATCCACCACACTGCGGCCTTGTCGCTCCACACCACAGACTCACTGCACCGCCCCATGGCCGGTCGCGCCGCCCGGCGTCCACTCCGCCCAGCGGCCTCACTGCCCCTACATCCACCACTACCTGCGGCCCTCTGTTCCACCAATTGGTCGTCCGCTGCCCCCACGTTGGCTATGCGCCGCTCATGGCCGCTTGCGACCCCTGGCGGAGCTCGCGACTACTACACCACATCCAGGATGGGATGCCTATCATGGGTCGGGGTGGGCCTAGTGGAATGGCCCAGTCCGGGTCGAGCCAGGTCGGTCTGACCGGGTCATCTGGACATGGAACCACTATGACACATTTACACTATTTTGGCCATAACATTGGCACTGAAGACCGTTTGACGACCCGTCTATGGCACCAAAAACATTAGAGCGAGATGGTCCTTTTGGTATATGCCGCCAGAGTATTGGGTAATGTTTCGGAATAGTCAGTTTGGAATATTCACCAATCCAATCGAGACCCTGGGACTAAAGGACTAAAAATCATAGACCGAGCGTCGGATTGATGGACCTTCTATTGCATTGAGACCCTACAAAGTGGCTGGACTTTGGGATACACTTTTGTGGGACACCGTGGAAGTTGGTATATAGAACTGTGGGTTGATGAGAAGACCCTCCCAGAGACGACCGACCTAAGCGCGAGAACCCAGTAGCGGGCTGTGACATGAGGAAGAGATGCGGTGACATTATTTGATGGGCCAACATTTTATAGTATACTCTGATAACTAGATTCTCATGTATATCTTATCTTATAATGAAATGAACCTGATACAAAAATGTTGACATGAGTTCCTCCAGGAAAATTAAATTGAGATAATTCAAACTTCTTTGAAGGGGAATATTGTAGCAGATGCACTCAGCAGGGGGACTGGTATACAAATACTAGGTGAGGTGATGTAGAAGCTGGCCACTTTGCTGATATCCTTTGTGGATCGGGATGGAGCAGCTTTTCTTCAGTCTCTTACAGTTATTCCCACTCTTCATCCGTGCATTAGTGAGGCGCATTTTGGGGACGCTTACTGCGAGGCACAATGTGCTCAAATATGCATAGGGCAGGAACCTGTTTTATTTTCTGATGATGGGGAGAATGTCATCTTTTTTAGAGGATGATCCAAGGTAGCAGTGTTATGTCAGGAGGATGTGTTGAGGGAGTTCCACACATCCCCTCTAGCGATACATCCAGGAAATGGTGATGGTTGAATTGAATCATGGAAGATTGAACTGGGGGCCAGGAATGATGAGACCAGTAGCAAAGTTTTTACCCCGAGGCCTCACTTGTCTACAAGTGAAGGCAGAGCATCAGGTACCGGGAGGATTAGTTCAACCTTTAGAATTCTCGGAGTGGATGTGGTATTGGATATCAATGGACTTCGTGACAGGACTTCCAAGTACATCAAGAGGTCATGACTCTATATGGGTGATCATCGACTAACTCAAAAATTCATCCCACATCTTATCGATAAGAGAGATGAGACCAGTAGAGATCTTGTTTAGACTCTATGTATAAGAAATTGTGCGGATACATGGATTAAACTCTATGATTGTCTCCGATATTGATACAAGTTTTACTTCTCGTCTATGGAAGGGGTTGTATGTGTCTTTTGGGACTCTGCATCATTTGAGTAATGCCTTCCAACCTCATACGGATGGAAAGACTGAGCGGACCATTAAGACACTCATGGACATGCTTTGTTCTTGTGTCCTCGACTTCTGTCACAACTGGGAGGATCACTTGAATTTGCTGGAGTTTGTATACAACAACAGATATCACTGCACTATTGGTACGGAACATATTGCGGCATTGTACGAGAGACATTGACGATCACCTTTGTGATGGACTAATGTTGGGGAGTCAGCACTCATGGGTCCAGTGATGGTACGAGATACCAAAAAAAAGGTGCAGATAATCTAGGAGAAGATGTAGATGGATAGAGTAGGCATAAGTCATATGCCAACATGTTATGGAGACATCTAGAGTTCGAGGATGGTGACGAAATCTTTCTACGGGGCTCAACCCAACAAGGATTACAGAGATTTGGATGAGGCAACATGTTATCTCTGTGGTTCATCGAACCTTTTCATGTCCTCAGGAGAGTTGGTGAGGTGGCATACCGCTAATCTCTTCCACCTCGGTTGCACCGGACCAATGATGTCATCCACATATCCCAGCTGAGGAGATACATGCACGACCCTTCTCACACCATCGGCCACGAAATTCTGGGCATCGACGATAGGGATACTTTTATATAGGATCTAGTATAAATTGTGGATCTATAGGAGTAGGTCCTTCATGGGCGGTCGATACCTCTGGTGCGTGTTCGCTGACAGCACAGGGACCTCCCGGAGAGCACATGGGAGCGGGAGGCTTAGATGGGTGCTTAGTACCCCCTATAGTTACTTTAGATTGAGTTGTGGATTATAAAGATGTAAATCCCTGAGATGAGAATAATGTAAAGACCCATAATTTCAATGTAATTTTTTTAATTAAATTGAAATTTTACGAGTTCACTAAAATTAACGGTGCATGATTTCGAGGCCAAGACTGCATGAAATGAATTTCTGAAAAATGATTCAGGTATGTTCAGTAAATTTACAATCGGGTTTTTGTAATTTTTTAACCAGTGATCTGAATGTAAATATGAGGATACCATTGAACTCGGAGCACTGATATTCACTTATGAATACTTTCACCTTGATGATTGTTGATTGATGGTGAATGTTAATTTTTTTGTTTTCCATGAAATAATAGAATAAAATAAATTAGGTTAATATTTAATTTATTTTTTCTTTGAAACTCCCATGTTGATATTGAGTGGTGGGGACCACCTGAACTATATTCTCTCAACGTAGGTTATGGTGGTGGGGACCACCTAATCCAATCCTCCCATGTGGGTTATTTTGGTGGGGACCACCTGAGAATTAGAACTGCTTGACCACCCCACTAAATGTGGAGAAAACACTGGATCTTCCAAATATTAATGTTTTCTCCCCAATTGAATTAATTTTATCAACTAAATTAATTAATTAATCTTATTTAAAAAATATTCAAACAATATAATAGATAACATAATCTATTATTTGGGCTACGTCTCCATTTTGGTGGAATTGGGAGGAATGAGACTTGGGAGAAAGCCTCCAATGAAAAATATATACTTCGACTCCTACTTCATCCTCGTGAAAATCGTTGATGAGAAATGTCTTCAACATCAACGAACTGATGATCGAGGTAATTTCAATGTCACTTTCGTCCGTATCTTCTGTAAAACATCGTATCCTTCCTCATGGGAAACCATCACTGAAGCAAACGAATGATGTAGGGTTTGGTATTGAATTAATATAAGTTTTTTGATTAAATTATAGGTTCTTGGAAATCATGGAGAATATGGATCAACCAAAATGAGTTGATCTGCGATTATAATGTAATTTTTGACTTTGACTTTCTTGATTCAAGGTTATTGTTGAGCCGCTTGCAACTGCTCTAACATAGAGGGTTTCATCCAAACAAACATGGCCTAACCCCTCCGCAGTTCTTCATTTTTTGTGTTTCCATGATTGTGATGCTGACTGATGCCATCGTTTGGCATTGTTGGAACTCGACAATGGAGGTCGACACCATTGTCAGCTGTGACGAAGGTGACGGTGCATCAGCACCGCCCCGCAGCCACCGCCACCATGTGGCCCTGCCACGGTACCCCACAGCCGCGCTACACCTCCACATGTACATATGTGCCACCCAACAGCCTCTCATCACCATTTCCTCTGCCGCTTTGTGGTCTCGCGGCCCTTCCCCAAGGCCTCGACGCGCTGCCCCGCGGCCCGTCGTGCTGCTTTGTGGCCTTTCAGGCCTCCTAGCGCCCTCGTTGAGCCACACGTGGCCTTCTGTACCGCTCAGTGGACATCTGCATCCACCTCGTGGCCTCCTCACTCACGGTGGCCTCCATCCTCTCGTGACCATCGTGACCTCACGCGTCCCTGCATGGCCCTCGCAGCCACCACGCCGCTTCTAGACCGGGCTGCCCAACGCGGGCCAGGCCGGACCCAACGTGTGGTGCTGCCCAGCGCAGGCTGGACCGGACCTAGAGGGATAGGTCAGACCCAACGGGTAGGACTAGGATGAACCATACTGGGTCAGCCCTTGCTGGGTCGGTCTGACCGGGTCGGTCCGACCGGGTCGGATGGGACTCAGACACAGTACGACCCATTTACACTCTTTTGGCCATAACATTGGCACCGTACATCCGTTTAATGATCGTATGTGGTGACAGAAACCTTACAGAGATACTGTCTCATTGGTATAACCCAATTGAGTATTGGGTAACGTATAGTAATGTTCGGTTTGGATCGAATATGAACCTAACAGGTCCCCTAGGAATAAAATGCTAATAACTCACAGACTGGCCATCTGAATGACGCATTGTATATTACATTGTGACCCCTATGATGTGGCAGTCCTTTGGAATTCATTTTCACGAGACATCGTGGATGTTGGAGTATCAACTAGTTTCTTGAGGAACAGACTCTCTTAAAGACGACCGAGTTTAGCATAGGAACATAGTAGTTGGCTGTGACTTGAGGAAGAGATCCTTTGTGGGTTTATAACTGGGGGTCCCACATAGAACCACTCTAGAAATCCATGTGGTACTTCCTTCAATCATGTGTGGGTAATCACATAGCTATCTTATGTGGGTCAGAACCTAGAGATCTTGTGTGGGTCACCACCTAGCGATTTGTGTGGGTCAGCACCTAGCGATCATGTGTAGGTTAGCACCGAGTGATCCGGTGTGGGGCCACACTGAGCGATCATGTGTGGGTCATCATCTAGAGACCCTATATAGTTCTGATGATGATTACTGATCCTTCGTCGGTCTACCACTTAACATTGTATGATTATTATGTAGTTACATCTAATCATCTCAACTACTATATCTACGTTATACCTGGTGTGAGATGAGTCTGTACCTGTGTGTACTGTGCTTCATTGTAATAACTTGGTAGTATTAATTTTTATGGCTTACATTTGTTGTACATTCCTTCATGTTATTTATTCCTTTGTATAATTTTTGATCTTGGGGAATTTGAGTTGGAATCTTTGTTTTCCTCATGATTGAGATGGGTTTACATGATAACATTGGTATTTATATGGCCAAATACCAATGTAGGATTATCAGTTGTTTCTTCCTTTTTGTATAATTATTTTTCATTTTTGGGAGAAAATGAGGGTCTCTGGGTCCTTACTATGTATCTTTATACACACCCATGCATGGGGTATGCCTGCACTTCGTTGCATTTGGTGAAGACAATGGACAACGCTGACCGATGACATGGGTACTATGAATGGTGGTAGCTCAAAGGTGGATGTTAGACAAGGAGAACTGCTGTGATTGTCATTCATGAGCTATACATAATATTCAGGTAGGATCTGCGGTGGACGATCTATTAGCATCATTTCACCTATCAATTGTCTTTTATATTCCATGTTTCCTTTTACAATCTTGTTGGGATTGTATTTTGGCCCCTTTTTCGTACAACACGGACTCTGATTACTATTCAGTTTACTTTAGTTCATATATTGTTGTGTGGATGGTTGTGTATGATTACAGGTTATAAATGAAATGATTTTCCATATAACAGTATTAAGCCTTTGGTGGTAGTCACCAGCCCCTGGCCAAAGGAAGTCGAGCTTGGGGTAGTCCCGAAACGGGCCCCGGGGGACGAGTCGTGATAATGGTCTATAGTTTTATTCTCCAATTGGTAAAATGTATTATTTTGTCTACAGGAATTAATTATGTTCTTACTTTGGTCTATGGATCGTCCTTGGATGGCTTTAAAACCTCATCATGATAATCCCCAAACTCCTCTCATCTCAGCCACTCAATCTATTATAATGCCTACCAAATCTCATTCCAAGAGAATATCATCTAGTTCCACACCTTATTCAAAAAGTATTATAGCTATAGGTTCAGGTTATGAGTTCCCACATACAGAATGGAATCATTAAAAAATTGCAATTCATATGAGTTGGGATCCTAAGTAAAGACGGACATCATATCATATGAATTTAGGCTTAACAAGGTTTCAATTATAGCAGGGATTCTGCCTAAGAAGACGATGACTAATATTGTTGTGTTCATTAGAATAATTTTCATGAAAACCATATAATATTTTGATACCACTAATTATCACATCTTGATATTCTGGAACAACCCAATATAAGTGTAAAAAATATTTTCTACAAAGCATCACATGACTAATAAAGTTATTTATGAGAATTTTACATCTCCTTTAATTTTTTCAATTCCATGTGAGAATCCCAGTCATGGGAAAGACAATAGAATGACATGGATTATTTTTTTGTGAGAAACCTAGGTGGGATTTGGAGTGGTGGCGTCATCAATATCAGGTATGTCTTGGAGATGAAGGGATATATGCTCTAACATTATATATATTACAATGATTTTATTTCCATATTGTCTTAGAGTGGTCCAAAGGACCTTGGTTATGTAGGGGATCATATTATGCTGTGAAATAATCAGAAAGGAAGAAATATTATATGGTGCGACCTCAATCATTTCTTATCAAATTTTCAGGGCAATTTCCTCTTCCCATCGGCCAAAGTCGCTCACTTGTTTAGGGAAATTTCGGATCACTCCCCTCCGCTCTTCATCATCGGTTCAAGTATTAAATATAGAGAAAATTTATTATTCTCAAAGAGGTGGAACAAGTAACTGAAATATCACTTATTGATTATAAGATCATGAAATATACCGATAGATGGGAATATGTCTTTAAGATTCCACAGCAAACTCTAATGTCTTAAATGTAATCTTCATGGATAGTAGAAAGTGAATCCCAAAATTCGTCATTCCCTTCCTCCTATAAAATCATATTGATTGCATTAATTATATCCTAGAGGAATTCTAGGATGATGATTTTGCATCTCACTAATCCATAAGAATAATCACATCACTAATTTACTTTTTTAACAGGAACGTAAAGTTTCTGATAGGGACAGGTTCACCTTTCTTAATGAAGGGGATAATAAAACAATTTTATTCCATGTTTTCCTCAAAGATAAGAAATTGGGATAGGATTTATACATTCACATAGAATAAAGATCTTTCACATCTGATCTTGTTGATACTTTCATCATTGATTTTTCTTTCTTTAAATCACATCAAGCTAAGTGGAATCCAAGAATTCAAATGTGGTACACCAGAAACGCCACTGTCTTTTCTGAATCCATCCCCTGAGTTTTTTTCTAACTCCATCAACATATATGTAGGAATCCCTTAGAATGAAAAAGGGATCTAGCATGTGTCTATTTCTCTTAATCAAGGTAGTTCACCTAGACCGGAATCATCAACAATATAATTTTAAAGATTATCTGGTCTGTTCAATCTAGTACTACTTTAATTGGGGATACCTTCCCTATGGTTTTTTGTACTAAGATCCTCATTCTCATATGAAAATTTAATAATACTTATTATATAAAATAGCTAAGGGAGATCATCATGTAAATTTTCATTTATAAGATATATTATAGTGTAATAAATATGAGTGTCACCAATTACCTTCATGGTTTGTTTTCATAGGTGAAACATAATTTTATTAAAGGTAGGTCATCCCAAACATCCATTTTCTTTTCTTATAAAGTGATCAACGACTTGAAAAAAAAATGTTTCTAACATGGTTATTAAAATTTTAAGGATAATAATTATGACATAATGGACTGGGTAATCATCCACAAGGACATGAAATGCATAGGATTCTTAGAGAGGGTTTTGGACTTCTTATTCAGATGATATAATTACTTATGTATCTTGATATCTTTATTGGGAATGAATATTGTTATCTTAGAATCAGTCTATGGAATAATGTAGGGGTATCCTATTTCCACAATTTTATTTACTCTAATCTAGGACAAATTGTGTAGACACCCTATAATGGTCCCTAACAATGGTTATATATGATCCTATTTCTGTAAAATAATGATCAGTTGTGTTTCTAATCTCATATATGAGAATGAAAAAGAAATTATTCATCAATGGTTTCACTAGATCAATCATGATAATCGATAGGGTCAGGAACAAAAATTGAAAATGAAAAAGATAGTTGGTCAACCAAGGGGAAAAATATCTATGCCTCTAATAATTTAATGGAAATTATTTGAAAGAACATTGAAAATCTCTTGGGCATTCATAGAAAATATTTTCCCAAGGATTACAGGGGATCTCACTTGTCCCTAAGAATGTTCCAAGTCCATAACATTGAAGTAGTGGTTGTAAAAATCATGAATCACATTGACAACTGAAAAAAATAACTTCTTATCCATCAGAGGAAGGATCACCCTGGTGAACATGATCCTACCCTTAATTCCCATGCGTGTGTTATCTCTAACTAAGGTGATTAAAACGATGCTCAGAAATATTGAAATTCCCCTTACCTTATTTATCATGGACATTCAAAGTGAGGGGAGGTTCCATGTAGATTCATGGAACTGTATTAAAAAAATTATGGTATGTGGGGGGGGGGATTATCATTTTCATTGTGGATAATTCCATGGAATTTTTCTATGATATACTTTCTTAGTTGGTGCTAGAAGGAGTCTCTTTATGGAGAAATATTACCAAAAGGACGAATTTTCCTAATATCACCACCCAGTGGGGTAATATATCTCACCCATTAAATCGTTTATATGTAAAAAACCTTATTCATAAAGGCAAATCCTAATGGATTAGTGGAATATGTGATATTAGCTACTGGTTCCAAAAATGTGCTATGGATAAGATTGGTTTTGTCGGGTTCCCAACCCCCAACATCACCTTCACCCAGGTGAGTTCTCATCCTTCCCTAGTCGAAGAAACACTCAATAATACTCAATGATAGATTTATGATATTATTAATCTTTCACTGGACTATGATCTCCTTTTATTTACTACCTCATCGATAGTATATTTCTCAGCCAAATATTATAGGTACGTTCTCATGGCGATTTTCAATCTCCATTAGTCATGTAGTATGATGTGGTGCAAGTAAATCCGATCCAATTGTAAATTCCATTTTTGGACGATCATCATCATTGAAATCCCAATATATTAGGATTATAAGAAGAAAATAATATTGTTGGCCTCTAGATTTATGTTCCTTCATCATCCGCATGGGGATTCTTCTAGACATTTCTTCTTTAGAAGCGGTTGGGAATCAACTGTTTGGAATGATTTTAGAAATCTTACTAGACACAACCTGCAAGGTTCATATGATAATGAATTCTATCAATGATTGTTTCATGATTCGAGAACATGTAATGAAGAATATGTGGATATATCTACAATCCTGGTTGTAGGTTGTTGGGTTCATTGGAGTGAAATAAATAATGGGTGTGATGTCAAGAAATCCATCTTGTTAGTAGGATCATAGGACTGATCCACAAGAATGGTAGTCTAGATAGGTTCCTTGGTGCACTAGTTAAATAACAAAAAAACTTTAAGAATGGTTATGAATGTCAGAGTGGATCCTCACATGAATCTGGGTTTGTGCATTATGCGTCGGTGGGTCAGATGGTCTCCTCCTAATAGTGGCACCAAGCACAATGTGTATGGTTCATATAACATTTTCATTATGAGATGTGGAGGTGTGTAATGTGACAAGAATGTGTCTATCTTTTATTCCTTCCACCATAAATATGGTTAAGTCCACTCTATTAATATAGAAGACCATCAAATCCTTAATTGAAGACTAAAGGCTTTCCCCTATGGTATATATGTATTTTCGGTGGTGAAATGGAGATGATGTTAGTTGAAAAGGGTCATCTAGAATACATGAAAATGATATATTTGATTTTGGATATTTCTAATGGACATATTGTATAGTTTAGAGGAACATACGTTGTTTGGACCACTTACTGTATCCCCTATTTTTTTTTCATAGAATAAAATTTCACATACCATGTGGTTTATCCACACCCTATTTGGCTGATCATGGTTACATGGTATATACCCCAAGGTTATATAGGCTTGAGTATATACACGACTGTAAATCCATAACATATCTAGAGTACCTAGACATGTCTAGTGTATATGTGAAAATCCATTGTACATGTGAACCATACAACGTACATGAGAATGATTATGAGGAAACATGAATACCCAATAACTCATGACATGTAACGTGAAAATATGTACATGATTTGTAATTTTACAATAAACTTCTACCTTGTGTATTTCCTTCTTTAGAACTCGTTTTTGGGCTCATGAGGAGCCTATTCTGAGTAGTTTTCCAGGTCGAACATGATGGTATACATCATTTTGGAGACATTAATATGACATAGTGTTTTATGAGTGCGAAACATCTTTTATAGATTCATATCTGGTGTATGTGATAAGGTTTGATCATCATAGATATTTTGGGGTTAGTACCATATGTTGTACTAGGGAACATATCCCCCAAGCACTTTTAATATGTATCATTGATACACTATAACATAGAGAATGGTTCTTCTATTTATAGAGTTGAAATATTTAATAATCATTATCTTCTATAGAGTGGGTCCTCAACATGAGTTAGTTATCCCATAGTTGTTGAGAACAGTGGCGAGGAGAAGGCCTTCAACCTTGATTCTTGTAAGGTTGGGTGTGGTGTTGTGTATCAGAGATATACCTACTATAGTTATAGGGTGAATCATCAATAATTGCTTAATGTGGAGATAAATGTCCCCTTTCTCTATTTTCATTGGATTCATTTGATCATATATACTATAAGGGTTTACGTTACCTCTTTCTTTATCGTTTGAGCTAACTCTTGTTATTCCTATTGATTCCCTCTATGTTTTTTGTGAGTCCCACGTGGTATGTATATAGACACCCGTATATGAATTTTTCACTGATGTATTATGTATTATGAAGATGAAATGTAGATCCATTGTGTCCATAGTGATACTAGTGTTGGTAGAGCATAGAGATTCTTGGGGCTAGTCGTGTTAAGTGGTCAACCTTGGAGATTATGAGCTATTATCTCATCAATATTTTACCTTTTAAATTTTTTTTCTGGATGAGAAATAATTTATATTTGGGCATGTAATTTACACTTCTATCATTTGTATTATCCCAAAACACAGTAAATTTTTAATATTTATTGTTACATGCATTGATTACACCCTAGATGTTTTATAATTTTTAATATATATCTCCATTGTTCCATGGAGTTTATTGTGTGTATGGGTACATGTACATTAGTATAAGGGCTCCCAGTTCAGTATATCTCCAAATTCATTCTTACGCCCAACCTGTATCCTATAAAAATTGTGATTGGGGGGTCACCCTCGCCATATTTATAGAAAAAGAGGGGTTTTGGTGGGCCAGGTCATGATAAAAATTTGGTTACCATTATGTTCTGTGTATGAATTACATAAGGGTAGGATACCCACGTATGAGTAATAATTATTATCCTTAAGTGATTGATATTATTTTCATAAGTTTTAACCATGATACAATTTCAAAACGACTATTTTTTTAAAAATATCATTACAAACATTATTTTTCATTTATTCCACCGTAGAACACATCTATAACTTTTTTTGGTGATTTTAAAATCCTAAAATTATGGGGTATATTTATTTTGACAAATTTTAATTTTAAAAGACCTTAATGATGAATTTAAAATTAATCACATTCTAGATTAACGTAAAATAAAATTTAAAACGTTAATTTCATTTGTGGGGTATAATGTTTCAAACTTATACTTGGGTTTACTTCTTGAAAATACCCAAACCTTTTTCCCTTCATGTTTTGTTATTTTTTTGAGATCATGTATTCCATAAATTCACTTGTTTTTTATTGGTGGAGCTTTCATCATTCAATATGTTTTTTTATTGTACGTTCCATATAAGGAATAACCATAACCATTTTTCCTCTATTCATGGGTTCTCTATTTTGAAGTGAAAAATCCCAAGAATTTTTTTAATTTTTCAATTCATAAAAACAATATTATCCAATCCTTATAGAAAATTGGCAAATAATTCATAACTGTTTCACCTAGAATTATAAAATATCATTAATTAATAATTATCATCATTAACTAGGATTATACTAAATAGAGATAGAATATTATCACATTTTAAATTAAAATTATTATTTATGTATGAAACTATTAAGTACATTTTATGTATTTTTGGATTGAATATGAATCCTTGAGAAAACATTCATTGATGCTTTATCATATAAGGTGTACATCTATAGAAATGACTTGTGATTTTTTTGTTTCATATAGAATGTGTTAATGTTGGTAAATTTGACCTGACATACTTTTGATATATAATTTGTATCAAATATAATATATTATGTTTATGTCTTCTACAGATGGGCATGTGGTGGGGCCTATAGGGTAATTCCACGAGACATCTAATCAATGAATACAGTTGGAAGTAATTGGACTATATATGTTATGGGATTTGTCAACCCTCATTGGTAGTATCTTTAGGTGGAATGGGAAAGGATTATTATTAGGGTTTTCTTCTCGAATGCTACTAAAGAAGGTAAATCCAGTATCTGAGGACCTACATTATATTTTTTACATGTTTGATATATGTATTTTTTTATATTTACCCAATTTATGTTAATTTAATGAACTTTTATATATTATTTTATGACATTAAGTGTTTTTTATGGTGTCATAATCTGTATTAAACTCACACACATCTTGTAAATTTTAGTACATTTAATGATGTCATGATAAGGGTTACAATAGTGGGAAATGGACTTATAGTGTACAATTGAGTAGGTGGATAATGTGGATACATATATTTCATGATGGAGTTCAAGAGGGAAACCAATAATGAATTTACTTAGTCGCATTACCCAATACATTGGATCCATTTATTTGGCATTGTTTTTTATTTATCCTTTCTTTTTTATACTATAGTGGTCGATATTTTTTATTTTCTACTAAACTCATAAATATCAAATTAATAATTATTTTAGTATTAATTTATAATTTTATTATTTTTTGATATATATTTCACCATGTAATGAAGGTATAATCTCCCCAATGGACGACTTAGTCCATCACTGTTAGTCAGCAACCACATTCATACGAGGAGGTGCAGATGAGGAAATGTGGTTTTCTAGTCAGACACAATGGTTTGGGTAGTGGTGTTACAAATTGATACTAGAAGATTGGGTTCTCTAACATATATTCACTAATTTCAAGTGGTTGTTAAAGGTTATACCCGATATATGAAGGTTTGGATTCAGGAATGTGAACTATGTCAGTGATTGAACAAAAATTTATATTAGTCATTCATGTTAAAATAATGTGGTGAATTATTGTTTTTACTATTTTATGTTACAGTTGATTAAATTCACTTTTTGTGATAAATATGATGTTTATATACTGATTAATGGGATTTGGTGTGAATTCAACCATCTTGTTAGGCCAGAATGTTCACTTCCACATATTCCTTTTTTTGTATTATATAGTGAAAAAATAGATAGATTCCTATTGAAATTGTGATATGTGATTTGGTACATTTTTCATTCAATAATTTTTATTACATTGTTTAATTTTATGATTGAGTGTATATATGTTATTGTGAAAAACATTCTTGTACCAGAGGCAAGAATTAGTTTTTATGTATGTCTTAGGGGTTATGCCATGTGCTTCTGGGTATCATATTATGTGGAACCCTTGTGTGTGCCTATGTGGTTTTATGTTTACATTTTATGATATGTGATTTCTCTAAGGTTGTAATATAATTAACACTATAAATACATATCAAGGATGAGAATTCATTAAACGGTGGGACAATAACAAATACTATTTTTATAAACCCTTCTTTTTTTAATTCAAGAAGTCTTTTTTGGGAAAATTGGAATATTATCAATTAAATTTTTACCCTTACATGGTTCATCTACTCAAATTAAGGATAACATGAGTTTTAAGACCTTGCATTGGGTGTAGATTAGTTTCCGTTTGAAATATTACAGTGACATTACATTTTAAGGATTACATAAAGGTTAACAACCATTGGATAATGGTTTATTATTTATTCTTACCATACATAATGGTAACAACTGTTTTCAATAGGATAAAAAATGGTAATAACCTATGTATATGGGTTTTATAAGGGTATATCAGCCAATATGTAATGGTATGTTGGTCTTTTAGGCACTATGTAATGGTAATCCAATTTTTTATGAGTTTCATAAGGGAAACCCACACGTTCAAAATATCATTTAAAGGTAATTTAGAATTATTCAAGGGGACCATTATATTTTCAATACCAGCATATGGGTATCCCATGTCATATTTTAAGGTAATAATGTATTAATAATATCTATATAAGTTATGTATGATACATATTGGTAATTTTTTTACCCTTACACAATGGGTATGTGTCACAAAAGATACAAATATAAATATAGATTTATGTATCCTTAACCATAAATGATAATTGTGAGATACATAAGATTAAACCATGTTACCGTTATACTTTCCATTTTTACTAAAACATCAATAAAAAAATTCGTTGACATTTATTCTTATCCAGACAACATCTGTAACACATTTTTGACAATTTTGATAACTTAAATCCACGGGATTTAATCCATTAGACTTTTTAATGGTTTTAATACCATAATTAATGATTTAATAGTCTACAAATTCATAATTCATGAATATAAAAAAATAATAGGTTATTTTATTTTTTGGGTTTTTATATGGGGAAATTATACATGGTTTTCCTTCATGAAAATACCCAAATCCTTCTACCATCATTTTTTCATCTTATAGTGAGTTTATAATGTCTACAATTTTTCTTATTCAATATTGATAGAAATTTTATACAATCAATATGAGTTTCTCTTCTGGAATCCAGGTGTGGTTGAACCCTCACCCTCCTTCCCCTGTTCACTGGTGCATTGTATTAAGGGATAATTTAGTGGTAGTCTCATTATTATTCAATTAATAAAAATAATATTATCTAATCCTTATAGAATGTAGATGAATAATTTGTACATGATAATGTTGAAATTATCATATAATTATACCTAATTATTATCATTCTTAACTTTTTTTATATAGTGTAATATAATATTATTTCATGTAAAAATTAAAATTACTCATTATAAAATAATATATGGGGGACTATCTATGTTATAAATCAATAATAATGAATCTATATAGGATTGATAAAGATATTATAATATGAGGTGTTTTTACTTAATTCATAAACAAATTATTTGGAATTAGTTCCATTAATCCTTGGGAAGTGGGTTGGGCCAACTTACACATGGAAATGATTCATGTGATGTTTCCTCGCTAAAACATGGATCTATTCATTAATAAATTTGGGTTCGGAAACCCATAACATTCATACATTTATTAAAATTGTTTTTTTCATGATTTTTGGTGTGCATGTGTATTACTACGAAACCTATGTCTAATTATTGATCATATAAGGTTTTCATGTGTAACCCTAAACTATTCTTGTGATTCATGCATATGATTTATACTGATTTGGATACAATTTACATGACATGATTTTTCATTTTTCATTTTCATCATCTAGAAAATTCTCAATCTGTAACTTCTACAGTTTGAAATGAATTGGAGCCTATAGGATATTTCCCTATGATTTTCTTTTATGTTTTCCGGTCGGTATGCATTTGACAATCACTATTAAGGGTTGTGTCAACCATATTTGGCACTATCCTGAAGGCATAATGTGTCAGGATTGTCTTAATTGATTTCTTATAACATGGTACAAAAGTAGGTAGAGCATGTTTACAAGGACCCAACATATATTTTGTACTACGGTGATACATTTCAGTTTATATCTATAGCATTCTTACATTCATGGATTTCATTTTTATATCTTATGCCCGGAGGTTAAGGGACATTGGTGGTATGAAATTATGTCTTCTACTCAGACCCTACATAATCATTTTAGTGCACCTTTAAATTTAATGACTATGGATTGGGTGAAGGGAAAGGTTACTATGGTGGACAATAGTGAAGGGGGAGTATGAGGATGATTACATTTCTAGATACAGTTCAAGTAGGATATCTTATTCTGTTTTATTTACTAAATTTACCCCTTATATTGGATGATTTTTTGGCATTGTTTTATTTATTGGATATGACATATTTATACAACATGGTTGGAATATTTGTTTCCTTATACAGTCTCATATATATGCCATTATTTATTATTATTTTAAATTATTTTTATAATTTTTTTATAATAGGATGTTCAACTTGTACTAATGGTATAGTCTCCGCACTGATGGACATAATTGAGGCCCTAAAAATAAAGTACATGGAAATTACATTACTTTTACGGAATAAATAATACATAAAAAAACAAAAACCCAAGGAATATAATAGTTTATTTTATTTGGAAACTCAGAGTATAATCTACAAATATCGGTGAAAGATCTTCAACATCTCACGTAAAGATCTTATCCTTTTGTTTTCTTACCTCAAACCGTTCTTTATATCCTAGGGAAAGGAAAAAATAAAAAGGGTGAGATTAAATGCACTATAAGGGTAAACATATGGACCATAAAACAATCCGTAAACATTTGATTGCAAAAACAAGAACATAAAATCTAAACATCAAAATCTTGAGCAATGACATAAATCATGGAAGTACGTAAGGCACATATCAAAAAGGAACATTAATAATGAAAAAATATCATCATAATAAAACATGAAATTGTGTAAAACCATTAATAACATGATATTATTTCCATATTAGCCAAGAATGTTATACAAATACCATCATAAGAGACAATGTACCTTAATGAATTGAGTTCACTCCTCATTCCAGTCCTGTATCACTGAACCAGATTACCTTTCTATTCCATACATTTCTATCTCATGAGATACCAATTTTTACCTAATTAATTTGAGGGATATATAGTTCCCACACATCTCATAATGCATATAATAAAAATTAATCTTCAGTAGATTAGTTATGGGGGACCCAAACCATGGTGATGGAATGAAACGATAGAGGGGTTGATGAACCTAAAAGGTAGAATGACCCATTACCTTTCTATGATCAATTAATAGGGGGTTCCAATACATATATATATACCACACATTCCACTATGACATGTATGGGGGGGGTTTCTAATATAACATTTATAGGAAATGGGGGACCCAATTCTTGACCTATGGGTTCAATTCGTGGGTTTCCAACCCCTATGTCACTCCATAGACCACACATGATTATTAACACCATCCAACATGGCCGGAAGAATGCAACCACTCACCAAACCTCATATTATATCTATGGAATCAATACATAATCACCATCACATTATATATGGAATTATATGTAGGAAGTACTACTCATGGTACTAATTTTGAGTCTTGGAGAATGAGATATGGTTGGTATAACTTCTGAAGAAATGTTCACAATGTGTCCCTTAGTATATATGGGGTTTACTATCATGTCTTCACTTATACATGTCTTACTGCTCAACATATAATTTAAAATCGTACATTTTCAACATGAGGCCCATAAAACATGGAATGATGGACCGCATAGGGTCTTAGGTCATGTGACTCTTAAAAATGACTCGAGTAAGAAGGTAGGGTCACAAAAAATGTGTGCATGCCAAATTGAATACAGTGTCAATCATGATTCGAGGAATTTACTACATGTATATATGTAGCTATAAAGATAGGGTCAAATGGAATGTGTTAGGGGATATAATCCTGTGATATTATTTTTTTGAAAACCTAGCCACCCCTAAACATAGACATCATAAATTGTGTTATTCAATCACATTACGTGTGGTTGGGTTTTAATAAAATATTGATTCATCTTCATAAATCATGGAACATCCATTAATCGCACCATAAATCAATCTATTGTTTTTTTCAAAGGCCCATGTCTCATTGGAAGCTCCACTAGTCTTTGATGCCAGGTCTTTGGTGGCTGATAAATGAGGTTTTGATTAGCCTATATAATGTTTGTCCTAAAAATTAAGCCTATTTCACCATATATGTTTTTGGATCTCTATATTTATCTAAAATGACCCATGGATCATCATCTCTTCAAAAAATTATAATTTTTATCATCAATGAAAGAAACAATCACAAATTCTGGGTTAAAATGTTTATTGATCAAAATTGATTTTTGAATCATAACCCAAACACATGCCGAAAATGATTACATGAAGAAAAAAGGGAGAAAGACACAAGAAAATATTATTTCATCAATGTATAGAATGAACCCATCAATCAAAACAATCACATAAACAAAAATTATAATATAAACATGGAATAATTATTTTCTATTTCTAAAGAAAAACCAATAAATAAATCAATCAATGAAGAAGAATATTCAAAATTTAATTGATAATCTGTGTTTGAATTAAAATAATAGGAAAATAATAAACATTTAAAAATCCACTATATAAACAATGGATTGATTTTTGGTAATGAATACAAATGTAATTATGTTGTTGGAAATCTCTATGAATTAAATTATAAATGATGAGTTATGTGGTAAATAACTAATTATCCTAATTTCCCCACATTCTTCATTATGTTTCCTCCAATTATATTACACCATATTCACTATAAATATCATAAAAATATATAACTAATGCTAAATAATTTCTATAATTGGTTTTAAATAAGTAGCGAATTAGGCCACAAAATTAGATAAACGAATTGAATTATTTATTTAATTTATCATTTTTTTGTTGGAATCTATGAATCATCTTGAAACTCGATGCTTACAAATCACATGCCAGCAAAGGGTAATCCTCATATTTTAAAACCAATGAATATACATGATTTTTTTTCAAGACAACATTTATTAGAAAATAAATTAATTCAAAAAATATTTTCTTTAATTGTTTTATATATTTAGAATATAAATTATTGGGTGTTATGACACTGGTAATGATGTGACAACTCTAGAAATACCCATAAATATTAAAAGGGTGTAAAAATAAATTTATATTTGTTAATGAAATTATGAAAAAAGTACATCATGTATGCATTAATAATTGAGGCACCCAACAATTCCTGATTGAGATTTTAAGTTACATTCTGACAAGGAATATTTCTAGTAATCACTACTACATATCATTTTTATCAGTGATGAAAATTACTTTTATCTGTGATAAAAAAAACTGATTTTTGATGTTCCCTTTAAATCCATTGGATTTTATAAATACTAAAAAAATCAATGAATAAATAAACCTTCATATGCACTAAAAACCATTAACAACAGGGAAATTTATCATATCTTCTATTAGTATAGATAATGGTAACATTTATCTACACTATTGGAAGGGATAATAAAATATACCAATTCCAATAGTGTGTGGTTTTATTTAAAATACAATACAATAACAGTTTTTTAAATTTTAACTTCACTTAAAATAAATTTACCTTTCATAAATTTATAAATAAAAAAATTGTATTTCATTCATTTAAATACATTATAATTACATTGTTAACTAGAATTTATTAAAAAAAATACATTTTACAACATATTAAAAAGTGCATTAACATGTAGTATACTGAGATGTAAAGTATTGTGATTTCATTGGGACCCACTTCCAATATATCTTAATCACATTACTAGTTTACAAACACATCACCATAGATTAAATAGAATATGAGTGATAACGAAATTATTATGCTATTAATAATATAAATAAACAAATAAAACATAAATATGACTCATAAATTCTTTTATAAAAGTAAATAAATAATGATGTCAGGAGTGCTAAATGACAATATATAAATAAAAATGATAAAAAATAAATAAATCAAACTAAGTAAAATGTAATATGATACTCAAAATATATTTTCTCTACTATAATACAGTGAAGCAATCTCAGGAATATAGGAGAAAACAATTTTTATATTGATATCTTGTTGATTCGTACACATAATTTATAAATTATTGATAATTTTTCTAAAATATCAAAAAAAAAATGGATGAATTTTCACTGATTTGTAATAGACATTCAGTTATACCAGCCACACTATGTGTCAGATTGATAAGAAACTGATTTATACACATCATAAATGAATTATGGTTTTTTAAAATTAACAATTATATAGAATAATGTTTTATTTGTTTTGATATGGTGATTTACATTGTGATTAATATGTCACTTTTAAATAAAAACAATAACTTTTAGTCGTACCAGCCACACCTATTGTGAAATTGATGTGAGGTTGATTTATACATTTCATAAATGTATTATTTATATTTATATAAAAAAATAAAGACAATATGAGTGAATTTTATTCTTATTTATAGTGTGATGAATTCTTTTTACTATATAATCAATTTTTATTAAAAACACGCACTTTTGGCCATAACTGCTGCACATTTTTTAGATTTTAGTGTGGTTAATTACTATATATACAAAAGAAATTATATATTATATTACTAATTTATAAATAAAATAGAAGTGGTTTTTTTCTGGTGTTTATTATGTGATGTGTGTTTTGAACAAAAATGTCAATTTCTAAATAAAATTAAAACCTTCAGTGATATCATCCACACTATGTAACAGATGGGGGTGAGGTTTATTTAAAAATATTAAAAATGAATTATATATATTTTTTATCAAATTTAAAGTCAATAAGAGTGAGTTTTATTTATTATTGGTATGTAATACTCCTTTGGAACTATAATTTCACTTATAAATAAAAACACTTACTTTCAGTAATACTAGTCACACCATGGTCCGACCGATTTATGGTTTATTCTTAAGAATCATAATTGAATAATGATTTTTTTACTACGGTTTTAAGAAATAAGTGTATGTTTTCATGGATTTTATTATATGCCATAAATTTAGAAAAAAATGTATATCTTAAATGAATAAATGACCATTCCTTCATACTTCCCACACTATATGTACAATTTAATTTCACTAGATTCATATTCATAAAATATTAAATGATATTCTCTATACTAAATGTTATGGAAAATTTGATTATGTTTTCTTAAATTCAGTATGTGACATGGATTTTGAACTAAAATTTCACATTTAAATTAAAACACTCACATTCATTTAAAATTGTCATACCATGTGTCAAAATGATGTACAGTTAATTCAAACACATCATAATGAAATTATGGACAGAATTATATATACAATTATTTCATATTTACTTGGTTTTGAATTAAAAAGAAACTTTTAATGGAAAACATGAAATTTCATTCATATTGTCCACACCATGTGTCATATTGAGGTGTGGTTGATTAATACACATAAATAATTGTTTTCTAAATTTTAATACTAAAATATCAATTCAATCCTTGTGAGTTCTCTCAGTTTTATGATTTTGATTCATGTTTTGAACTAAGATGTCTATTTTTAAAGGAAAACGCCCATTTTTTCATATTGGAAGAATCAGTTGTTGGATTGATGTGTGGTTGATTTCTATACATAAAACCAAAATATTTACTTTTTAGAAAAATATTAGGACAATTAGTGTTTATTTTCATTTTTTAAGTATATTATAATCATTTTGAAAAAAATATCACTTTTAAATGAAAACATGCACATTCCGTAATACCAGCCACTCCATTTGTAAGATTGATGTGTGTTGGATTAATTTGAGGTTTATCCTCAAACATAAAATAATATTTCTGTATTATTTTCCTTATATATCAAAAAAATTGACTGTGTTTTTTAGTTTTTCTATGTGACACATTATTGATATAAAATGAATCATTTAAATGTAATCACACAATTTCATGCATATCGGCCACACAATGTCTCATATTGAAATGTTGTTGATTAATACTTGTAGAAAATGAATTATAAATTGTTTTTATAATTTATCCCTAATGTACCATGCACATTTTATTGGTTTTGAGTAAGAAACATGTATTTTGAACTAAAATGTGACTTTTAAATGAAATCATATCATATTAGTCATACCACATGTATCATTTGTTAACTTATTGGAAATTAATTCTATATTCCAAAAATGAATCATAGATAATTTTCAAAAAAAATCTCGAAAATGTCTACTAGTTTTATTGGTTTTGATTATGTGATGCATATTTCAAACTAAAATATCATTTTTAATGAAATAACACATTATAGATTATATCAGCCATACCATGTATCAATTTGACTCGAGGTTAATTTCTACATATCATTAATGAATAAAATATCATTTTAATAAATTATAAATAATGTCTAATTTCATTTGATCTATTTTTAGAATGCGATGCAATTTTTGGAATAAAATTTCACTTTTAAACTAAAAACATGTTCTTTCCGACATAATTGTGACACCATGTGTTGGATTTATTTTTATATAATTATTTAATTTTATAAAAATATCAAGAATAAATTTTATAAAATATATTTTTAATCATAGTGTTTTTTTCTAATTTTTTTAAGTGATGCATGTTTTTTATGAAATGTCTTTTTTCAATGAAATCACATCAAGTCATTAATTATAGCCACAACTCATATCATATTTTAATGAGGTTAATTTATATAAATAATACTTGATTGTATGATAATTTACTTAATTGAATAATTTAACATATAAGAATTTTCCTATTTTTTAGTGTTTGATGTCTGTTTTAGACTAAAATATCACTTTTAAATAGAAAACATGCATTTTCAGTCAATATGACAACAAAATGTATCATCTGATGTTTATATAATTCCTACTTGTAAAAAATTATTCTTTTATAACAATAATTACTTATCAAGAAAATCCTTTCATGTTTTCTATGTTCTGAGTATGTGAAATGATTTTCAAACTAAAATTACACGTCTAAATGAAATAATAAACATTTATTCATAATGAACATCCATTATATCTGATTTATTTGTGGTGAATTCTTAAATATAAAAAATTAATTTCATATCATTTACCGAAAATATTCATAAATAATAGTAATACATTCATGGTTATGTATTTTTTATATATATATTGAACTGAAATATCAATTTTAAATTAAAATGTATACTTAGTGTCTTAAAAATACGCAATGAATTTAATTTATGTGTGACTGATTTCTATATTTCACAGACAAACCATTTATATTTTCCCTAACGTAACATTTCAAAATAATTTTTATTTACTATCTTTTCTATATGACTCATTTTTGAACTAAAAGGCTACCATGAGTAGAATGGCTAATCTAAAAGAGTTTTGTAAATCATTAAATAAGAATGAATTATTTTTAAAAGTACCCTAAATATAGGAGAAATAAATTTATATAGTTAATAGTTTTATTCCAAAATCACCAACTATATTAAATTATATAACGTGATTTTATATTAGTAAAACAATAATTTGTCTCACATTCAGGTAATTAAAAGGGATTATGCTGAAAAATAAATTCATTTAATCTATATTTGTAATATATAAAACAAATAATGAAAATAAATCACTATGGAGAAAAATGAAATATTACCTCAGTGCATCATCCATACTTAATCCATCAACATAAATTTTTTTCGACTTGTTTTGGCCTATGAAGAGAATGAAAGAACTCCATACAATATTAAAGGTCCTTCATGATGGATAATTCCATTTCCATTTCATAATTAAACATTATATTAAATAAAAATCCCATTTATAATTTAGGGTTCATCATTATGATAATGATTTTATCCATAAAAAAGATCAAAAATATATATATAGTGGAATTTTATTATAATTATTTGCAAAACATGCATTGACAAAAATTTTGAGGAAAACCACACATCACGATATCATTGAAAATTGACAAAGTAAATACTATATTAAAATTAAAATAACATTAACAAAATTAGAAATAGATAAATTTAAATGAAAAAAAACTAAAAAATTTATAGTAAATCACCTCTCCATGATGTCTTCAAAATTTAAACACCATGTAACCTACCAACAAATATCTAATGAAAACAAATCCACTTTGGAATGTGTGGATGGTCAATTGTCTATGAAGTAATGGAAGAATATTAGTATCATATTAAATATATACTTTAAATTAAATTTCAATTATAATATAAAATACCTCATCAGGGGTGTTATTTTGTTGATGAAATATGATATCATTTTTAATTTTACAGATGTATAAACCAAAATCAACAATATAAATATATTTAAGACACTATAGGAATTTTGAATAAAATATGTAATATATTATTTTATAAATTATTATAGTTACATAATAATATATATACCAGAATGTGTTCATAATTTTTGAAATCCATAGGTTTTTAGTGCTCACAATTCTTCCTCGTAAAATGTTTTTATGATATTTAAAGACAGCTCAATCATAAAAAAATTCTCATTAAAATATAATATAAAACTTATTATTCGATGATTATTTATATATTTTTTGTTACAATGTATTAAAATTAAAAGAGGATAAAATTTATGGTTGATTAATTTGCTATCTACACTTTCGTTACAAAATTTATATCTGTAGAGAATCCAAATTGATATAAATTGGCAACAAATATTACATAAAACAATTAAACAAAAATTAATTAAAAAATAAAAAATAAAATATATTTTTATATTATAGAGATTTACCAATGTATTTTAGGTACAAATAAGTTTTTATTTTTTTCTTCATTAAAACCATTTAGTAAATTAACTTTATTTCATTGAAATTCTACGTTCCTATATAGTAATTTATACTATATATGTGATATTAGCTCCGATGAGTTGGAATTTTTCTTCATAGGGACATCCAACTATATAGTAGTAATATATATACCTATATAAAATATGGATAGTAATTAATTATAATTTCGATTATATAAAATCTAATGAAAAAATATATTATAAAGATTCACCTTATGTATAAATTCACAACTAGTTCTCTCATCCCTTGATTCTTGAGAAAGTCATTTTTAATCCCTAGAAAAAACATGTCTGGAATTGAGTCTTCATAAATTATTTATCAAATTACATGTATGTTATATTATCTTATTTGAAAATTATATCAACATAAATATGATATATTAGTAAATATTAAAGTTGAATTGGAAGGATTAAGGTACCCTTGTAAGGTAATTTTCTTTTATTCGATGATATTTTAACTTATTTGGTTTCATCACTCAAATTCCATTTATTTTTACCCATCTATTGTAATGTTACTTAGTTAAGAACTTTTTTCATAAATTTTTAAATATATTATATAAAAAATCAATTTTAATTTGCATTCAACATCATCATAATCAATCATGAGATGATTAAACTTTCATGAAATTAATGTTCCAATAAGAAGTTTGAATAAGTGAACATTTGTATCATCATGGAAAATATGTAACTAAGTTATATTAATATTATCTACAAAAATAAATACTCTCATGTGATCTTTATGATGTTGTTTTAAATGTAAAATATATCCTTGGGTAGTTTACACTAAACCACCCACAAAAGGTGATGGGTGGGTTATGATAGATAAATATCACCATCAATTTCACATTGTATAATTTTTGTATTTGAAAGTTATTTGTATTATTTTTTATTTAAAATCATTAGAAACAATTAGGAAAAAATTTATTACCTAGAGTATGGAAGAACATTGATCGAAATGGATTTCCTCGATGATGTGGGAATTCTCTACCTATAGAGGTTGAGGGTGTGATATTTATTAACCATTACCTCTTATCATAAATTTGTCGAACAATTCAGACTTCCAATTAATATTTTATTTTATTACATATGTTTTGGCTAGCATTTTATCAAATTTCCTAGCATTATCCCACAATGATTTTATTTCTCAATATTTATTTGAGGAAACACTATAAAATCTAAACCTATGAGGAAGAAATATTATTATAGTATCTTAATTTCCACTAGAAATATTATTTTATATAATAAAATTTCCTAGAATTATTATTTTTAAAATGGATAATAAATATTATAAAATAATTAGTAATTTATATATAATAATTATTTTTTGAGTAATTATTTTATTTTGTCGTACTTACACATGATTATCATACTATTTGTGTGTTTTCACTATCCACATGTCCCTCTTAATTTACTTTATCATATTAACATAGGTCATGATGTGTAATAGAAGATTCTTTGAATAATCTGTTATCAATTATTTAATAAATAAGGGAAAATAAATGTTCTTTTTTCCTAATAAATAAAATTATTAATATTGATTTGAAATACATATCTTTATTTTCAAGTGAATAATGCCCCATTAATTCATTATGGCTTGGGTAAATTTGTTTTGATACACACTTCAAACATTATATACTCATTTATTTTTTATTTTAATAAATTATCATTTCTAAATAAAATTCATTAAAAAATATAATGACATTTAAAATGATTCTGATTGTAATTTAGTAAAAATGAATCCTCCTCATGATGAACAATGAATGGAATCTATATTTTATTTTTTATCATAGGTGTATATAAAATTTGTGGGTGGGGATTAATTTCCCTCCACCATCCATGCAATGTTTCTTTTTATGAATTTTTTAAAGGCTCTATGTGACAATATAGATAAAATTAATACAAATTTAATTCAATAATAATTAAATATAATTATAATCTATAAGGGATAATTAATATGAAATTAATATTTCATTATTTTATTTTGTAGTAAATTAAAGAAATTATATCATAACATAACACAAATGACATTCCAAATTAGTGTCTTCAATGTCGGAACAACATTGTTCAAGATATTAACAAAAATTGTAAAGTGAATTTGTTCGGTAACCATAATGTAACAATTGAAAATAGACATGTTTGGGGTCAATCAGTTAATTGTGTGTTTTTTATCCAACCTTAATTTTTTTTCCTTTTCTTCTAAATCAAATATTTTTGTTAAAAACATCATGTTATAATGGTCTTATATTTTTAAAAAAAAATTATTTTAACCATATAACATTTCATTAGATTCCACATTATCAATATGTTATTCCATGTTATTTGCTTTATAATCCTATTGGGGATCAAGAATTATTTATATAAGTAGTTATTGATTTAATTAATATTACAGAAATGTTGAATTTTACGAATTGTATTATGAGGAAATAAAATGTAAATTAAAAAAAATTTAACATTTTCATTTAACTATCATTTTTAATTATTTACATGATTTTTTACTCTATCATGTATCCAAATCCCCTCCTTGTTATCCCCTATGAAATCAAACAACCCATGTATATTTTCATCACTTTTAAATTATTTTGATTCCCTGGTGAAAGGTTCATCCTCGATGAAATTGATATTTGATCCTATAATGGTTTTGGTTGATAAAAAATAATTCACCTCTTTCTATTTATTATAGTAGGGATATAAAATATGTGTACTTTTGTTATATCATTAGGAAAACTTTTCCCATGTATCATTCATTACTCTAATCACCTTTCACAACTCCAGATTATTCAAATTTGGTTTCACTCATATTATAAATCCATTTTCAATGACAAATAAGAACATAGAATATTGTTTAATTAAACTAAATTATTAATTCAATGATGAAAAAATATAACATATTCATGTAAGTTACATTTATATCATTTGTACTAGAGACATGTATCACTTCCTCTATGAGATTAACTCCACTATTTCTCATTATAAATCATTTATATCCAGAACGAAGATCCACCTTTGAGAATTATTGAGCTCCTCTTAACAGATCGAACAAGTCATCAATCCTTGGGAGAGGATACTTGTTCTTTATGGTGATCTTGTTGAGTTCCCGATAATTGATACACAACCGCATGGTTCCATCCTTCTTCTTCAAAAAGAGCACTGGCACACCCCAAGGTGATACACTTGGGCGTATGAACCCTTTGTCCAGATGCTCTTGCAGTTGCTTCTTTAACTCCTCCAGTGTGATTGGAGCTATCCTATAGGGGCTCTTCGAGATAGGAGTAGCTCCAGGTTTGAGTTCAATTGAGAACTATACCTCACGATACGGGGGAATTACGGGTACCTCATCAGGAAATACATCATTGTATTCCCTTACGATGGGAATTTACTCAAGGTTGGAACTTTCCTTCAACTCAATCATTTGGGCGAGGTATGCTTCTTCATAGGGAATCAACACCCAAACCATTGAAGGATTTCTCAAAGGAGATTCATGATCTTCCTTTCATTTCTAGAGGAGCATGGAATGTTTTTGGAATTTGAAAATATATTTCCTTTTCCCGACAGTTGATATGTGTTCAATATAATGAGAGCCAATCCATTCCCATTATAGCGTCAAATTCCACCAAGGGAAGTATTATGAGATTTTCCGGAAGAATCTTCCCACATATGTCAACCAGAGAAGAGTCAAACACTTGGGTTGCAATGATTGAACCACTTGGTGATTTTACAAATATCTCTACTTCATGGTTCTGGGGCTTCGATTCTATAGTTCTAGAAAACATGAAAAATATAAAGGAATGCATAGAACCAGAATCAAACAAGACTTTTTCCATTCTTGAGTTAATAGGAAGTGTACCTTGTACGACTTCATTATCATGTTCCACCTCCACAGTAGTTATGGCATAATCCTTCCCTTGTTACATTGTCTTTGGTGGTTGTTGGCGCTGATTACCCTCGAGAGCTTGAGGTTTAGTGCACTAGTTTGAATACTGCCCTAGCTCCCTACAGTTGTAGCATTGAACCACGAGTGGTTCTCTCCTTTCATCAGCTACATTATCCTTCCTTTTCATGTCTTTTCGACACTCGTGAGCATGGTGTCCTTATTTCCCACACATGAAGCATTTACCCATCCCTTTGAGGCAGTTCCCATTGTGCAACTTCCCACATTTTTGGAATGTCGGTCGTTGTGTTTTTATCCCACCCTTTTCATTATATCCACCAACTTGAAAATCCATCTTTATTTTCTTATCACCAGAGCCATGGGACCATTCTACAAACTCCATCTCCACTTTGAGAGCACACCGAAAAACTTCTTCATAACTCCCAAAGTCTCGAATTGCAAGAGCCTTTCGAAGATGTGGTTTTAATCCACTAATGATTCTATCAATTTCTCTATCTTTTTTGATGAAAAAACCCAAAGCATACCTTGCCAGCCTTGTGAAATTTGCTTCATAGGTTGTGACAGATTCTCCTTCTTTTTTCTTGAGCTCTATGAATTCTCTCTCTAACTTCGTGCGAATAGTTCTTGGGAAGTACTTATTAAGAAACACTATCATAAAGTCTTCCCATTCCATCTCTTCAATTTCCAACCTTGTCTTGGTGTTCTTAATCAAGGCCCACCATTGATCAGCTTCTCCATCTAGGAACAGTAAAGAACCGAAAATATCTTCTCCATGGAGTTGACCCATTGTTGCGCAACTAGTGGATCAGAAGATCCACAAAATGTCGGTGGTCGTTGCCGCATAAAACATTTTATTGCTAGTTTCTCCCTCTTTGGTGAAGGAGGAAATTCCCCATTATTATGGTGATTATTCATAACCTGAGATTATTGGGTAAGAATCACCATGAAGTTTTGAACTCCACCTCCAAAATCATTAGGAATGTCGTTTGGGAAATCATTGAACTGGCCCATGCAAGAGTTGTTGGCCTGATTTCTCCTGGTTCCCACCATTATCTAAAATAGAAAATGTTAGAACAAAACATATGTAAAAAATTCATGAATAACTTATTCATTTAAACAATTATACCAAAAACATAACATATGTGATCCCTAGGTAAATGTTCTTGTGTATGTGTTTGTACTTATTCTTATGCTAGAGGTTTTCTCTAGGGTTTACTAATCCTAATTCCCAAATTAATAAACATTTCCTTTGATACCAAATATAGTGACCCGACCTATTCATAAATTAATATTACATCATTTCAAAGATAAACAACATAATAGTATTACACATGGAGGATCCAGAGGTTTAGTGTTTGGGAAAACTAGGACCATACATAACAAATACAACTTTAAGCATAAACATTCATTTAATTTAATCTTCTATTGCTTCTTAATGGAAGTTTTCCTCTCCTTAGTACTTGTATCCACCTGAGGATATACATAAAAAGGGGTGATATAAAATCCCACTAAGAGGATAGATAAGAACAATACATCATGGGGTGAGCATAACCATGACATAGGCAAAAGATCATGAACATGCGAGGAGCATAAACAATAAACATGAAATGTGGCAATGCATAAAAATGAAAAATCATGTCTTAGTGGTTAACTACCATTCATACATGTGAACAATTCTAGATTCTTGTTGATAAATCATTTCAAATTTACTCATGAGATTAATCACTTTAGCTATTTCTTTGGAGAGCTATATAATTCCGGGGGCACCCGTTACATTTAAACATTCATATTGCGCTATATAATTCCATGTGCACCCGTCAAATCATAACATTATCATTATCATGCTTGCCACATAGAACACATATCAAACATGAACATAAATAAAACATGGAAATGAATGGGTTTCATCTCATAATAACACATTCAGAAGCTTTGGTATCCCAAAAGAAAGAGGGAACAACATACATGATACAAGAACCATCAACCTTGAATGAGAGGTAAAATGTGAGATCTTCAAAGAAGATTTCTTTTGGAAAACATTTTGATTGACATAAAAACCAGTGACAAACATTTATATACCATAAAAGTAAAGGGAATGATTAAAAATGATCTTTTAGGTGTAACCATATCCAAAATGGAGTGAAAGAGGGAGAACCCGAAGGAAGAAAATTGGGTTCGAGATTTTCCCTTACCTTGTACTCGAATGCCTCCTTCAATTTAATGTCCTGTATAATGAAATTTTATTCATTAATTATAAATTCCATAAACTTTTATACATTAATAGGGTTCATTATGGTTTCATTATTTCATATTATGTTCCTTTGGATGACTTATAGAGTTTAAAAACATTGATCGGGGATGTTCGTTTTCATTGTTTTCTTGAGCGGTCCACTTGTATTCTTAAATTGATTTTTGGGTAGATCATGGGTAAATATCCATAACTGATATGAAATGTTATTAATGATATTACAGAAGCTTGAATTATTTTATAATGTGTTATATTAGATCCATGTGGATGAATCATTAGATAATAATTAAATGAAGATTATTTGGGTTAATTTGAGCGGTTTTTGGATCACAACGAACTCATTTTAACTTTTACATAGTAATATGTCCATAGGATATTTCAAGAACATAAAATAGAACAAAATATATATAAAATAATCTGGTTCAACAGTAAAAATTGTTTCATGACAAGATCTGAAGGTAGAAATGGAAGAAGAGAGCATGTTGTTTTTGAGGGTGATAAATTAACACCACATGAACAATATTCTCTTTAATAAAATAAAAGGGAGAGGGAAATGGTGTGGGGTTATATAATATACCATTAGAATCATAAAATTACAGTATATTTATAATACTGGAGTCACAATTTTTTTTTGATGAAGATAGGTAGGGAGAGATCATGAAAGGAACTTGAACTTGAAAGGAAGTTAATGGAGAATAGGGAGAGAAATTATCTTTAGAATCTTCCTCTTGAGAACCTCCTTAAGGCATGGTCTTTTTATGAGACCAGCAGCTTTTGGACGTGGGGGAGGGTCTAGTGATGGTGTTTGAGCAGAGTTTAGAGAAGGCTTCGAGCATGAGAGGTGTGAGGAAAAGAGGGAGTGAAGGGTGGCTTTTATAGTGGAGGGGAGAGGGTTTTTCTTAATATAAAATTGATTAGTTTATTAATTTCACCTAAGACAAAGAATATTGATTCTTGGATGACTAAGACTAGTAATTAAGACATGTGAGTTCAGGATTTGGGTGCTTACATCACATGTGATGTCAGGAATAGCGGGTTTTAAATAAAATGTATTTATATGGTAAATTAATGTATTCTACTATTCACCAATATTTTAAGTATCTCAGAAAAATCCCAAAACATTACCCCACCCTTTTTTCAACGTGTAGAATAAAAAAATGAATTCCATTTTTCAAAAATAATTTTCTAAATATTATTAATTTAATATTTAATTAAATTCATAATTTACTTAAAAAAACTGTTTTTCAAATTAAAACTGATTTTTTAGTTCTTTAAGAAATTATGTAGGGTCTTATAAAATTATCTAAAAACTATTATACATTGATTCAATAATTTATGAATACATTTCAGGGGAATAAATATTCTTTTAAATTAATTAATTAATTATAATTAATTATTTATGACTTATAAAATACAAAAAACGTTTACTAAGTTCAAATTGTCACTTTCTAAGTTGTCTATATTTTATTTTATTATTCATAGGTAATGTTACTATTATTTACTATTAATAAGGGTCATATTACTATTCATAAGGGTATGTTACTATTCATAAGGGTAGGTTACTATTCACCAATAATTATTATTGATTCATAGTACTCTAAAAACTATCTTGAACACAACCGTCTATGTCAGATTTTTAAAATTCTAATATAGGGGTGAAAAAATTATGTTTAAAGGTCACTTATCATTTTGTAGTTAATTATTTTGTTTTTTTATAACATAAATATAAGAAGGTAATTTTCCATTAAAAACATTGGGTCGTTACAGAAAGACTCAATCATAATTGTGGTACGTAAATAAGTCAAAATTGAAATAATTTTGAATATTTTGAATTAAGTGATTTCTTCTCAATAAAGAGAAACACATGACATTTAAGTCATGTGGAGATGAGAGGATATTCGTCTTCTAATCAGGAAATAGAAAGGAATATAATTGATTAAATTAGAGTTTGTGAAATGTAATTTAGAGAAATGATGTCAATATAGTATAAAATGAAGATAATATTTAACAATATAGTGAATTCTTTCTGAATGAATGTGAAGAGGTAGGAATAAACATAGGGGGAGAAGAAGTGGTAGATACTGATTTATAAGATGATACTGATGATGAGAAGGAGTAATTCATGTCTATATCTATAATGTAGAAAAAGAGTCAATATGAAATTGATATGAAAAATATCATTGGTGATCCTACATCACCTTTTCAAACAGGAATAATGAAGTCATTATAAAAATCATCTTTAATATATTAGGTAGATCATAAATGTTTTTCTTATGCAGCTAATGATGAATACTGGTTCAATCAATGAATGTGGAGTTAGATCAAATTGAGATGAATCAGACATGGGAATTTTTTTGAGGCCAGTAGATAAGAATTTCCTTAGAACTAAATGGGTATTTTGTAACTAGATGAATGAATATGTCACATTGATTCGAAACAAAGCTCGACTACTAAGAAAAGGGTACTCCAAGATTGTGGTTATTGATATTGATGAAAAACTTTTACCTGTATCAAGGCTAGAGAAAATTTGATTATTCTAGTAAATTGAATTGAAATGGAAATTCATGATTTTATAGATGAAATTCATGTATCATTTTTAAATGGTGATCTTGAAGAGGGTGTTCATATTGAGAATCCATATGATTTTCTGATTCATGAAGATGAGAACTACCTCTTTCGGCTGAAGAAGGCACTATATGGGTTGAAGCAGACACTAAATCCATGGTATTCATGACTTGATCAAAATTTGATGATGATTAGCTTTCAGTGTGGAATATTTAAATATTATCTCTATGTCAATGATGATAGTAATCGAATGATGATTGCGTTGTTTTATGTCGATTACATAATATTTCGTGGATGAGATGATGCACATTGCAATGAGTATTTAAAATTCATGAAAATCATGTTCAGAATGTAAATGATTGGTGATCTGATGTACTTATATGGTTTACATGTGACACAATGAAGGAATGAGACATTAATTTCTCAATCCAAATATTACATGGAGGTTTTTAGAAGATTTGGAACCGAAAATTACAAGGATATGAAAACTTCGGTAGCTACATGAAAAAAAACTATCAAAATATGATAATGGAAAGGGTATTATTATCCCAGAATATAAAAAAATCATCGGAATTAAACTATACATGAAAATAGAAAGACCTGATATATTTTTCACATTCCATGCTACATGATACCAAAGCAATCTTAAATATATCCACATTCTTTCAGTGAAAAGAATACATTGGTATATCACGGGCCCTGTGGATTTCAGTTTGATGTATAATGAAAAATCACAACCATAGTTATTCGGATATAGAGATATAGATAGGGATAGTTCTGAAAATTATAGAAAAAACATCTATAGGTGCATTATATATTGGTGTATTTTGTATTTCATGGCTATGTATGAAAAAAGATTTCATTTCATTGAGCACCGCATAAGCTGAGTATATTGCATCTACTCAAGAATGCACATAGTTACTGTGGATGAAAGAACATCTTGATGATATGGGAGTTGGACTGAAGTATTGGATCAGAATCTATTAATATAATTAATGTACTATAAATCTACAAAAAAAATCTAGTTCATCCAACATTTACAATGAAAATTGAAATAAAATATAATTTTATCAATGAGATGGTTGAGAAAGGGCTTGTAAAGTATGAGTATGTTTCTATTGAACTATAGGCCTTATAAATAATGAATATGGTCATACCCAAAGAATCCTTTGAGAGACATCACCTGGATCTGAGAGTTCAATTAACTCCAAGCACTTGAAAAAGTATGGATGTGGGATCCCATTTCCCAATACCTGATTCATGATGTGTTTTTCCGTAATGTGTAGATCTGTTTTCTTAGATTAATTACAAACCTCAAAAGAGTGTCATTTCAGTTCATTTAAAAGGGGAGGAATTGTAATGGGATAATATGTATTAGTCAATACATGGGTAAATGTATTAGTCAATACATAGGGAGAATATTATATGTGGAAAAACAAGATAGGGGAGCCACGTGATATGATTAGTTTTAAATATAATTAATCTAGAAGTGTGAGTTAAAAGGATATTTTTCACTAATGATGGTGTTCATGATGAAAGTAGTTGAATTTTATCAATAATGAAGTTTTTCATTGATTAAATTTATAGAATACTCTTGTTTATCATGGAAAATATTCCTCTTGTGATATTAGATTATATGTTGAGTAAATATTTTTTCACTACCTAAATCTAATGAATAAAATATTGGTAGAAGATTGATAAAGCTATAAAGAGGTATCATTTCATGTGAGTTATCAATAAACTCAATGGTGCAGGTTTTTTTGATAAAATTTATAAAGGAATCCTCTAGGTGTTTTATGGGAGTAACTGGGTTTGTTGACAAATCTAGATGATGGGAATAAGGATGGTTGGTGCGTGATGATGTCGGTGTCTAATGTGGCACAATTTCCCATTGTTTTCGATATTATAGGGGTCCAAAATTTATAGTTTTTATATAATTTAAAAATATTGTTTTCATTGAAGATACTATTAATATTATGTAGCAAGAATATTTTTAGCGAAGATAGGGCTCCTAAAGCCTGTTTCATGATGGATTACATGATTATAATGGTGAATTTTTAATGTAAAACATGCATCACGAAATGGAAAGGGTGAGGAGAATCGATAAATTGCAATGGTGAGGAACATCATGAGTGGATCATTGAGGTGATGATATTTTTTAACAGAAGGCTTCGTAACAACGAAGAGCATCAAGAATGATAAATGTTTATGGAGCTTCATGAAAAAGAGAGTTTCGCGGAAGAAATATGGGAGGTATGTGAAATGAGGCTGATGTGGTTTAAAAGGTTATGGAATCATAGAATCACCTATAATTAATAATCTACCGCGTTTATAAGATTTATTGAGTTTCGAAAATAATTCTATGTTAATATGTTCATAAAGGTGGTTTTTGAAGTTTGTTCAAAGATGTGGTTCACGAAAGTAGTTTGCAAATAAATTTCCGATGGTTGTAAAATCCAACTGAATGATCCATGATTTGAGAAAGTAAAAAGAATTCACAATGTATATTTAATTTTTTTTATAGGAAGGAGTTTAATATAGATAATTGATCTTTGTGAAATTGGGTTGCTTTGCGAAGACTAGTTTTAGCTTTTGGAAATAATGTGCTCCGTTAAGGATAGATTGACTACGGATAAATAAGGAGCTTCGTGAAGGTTGAATTCATTCTGAATTTGTTTTAAAAGGGATTTCCCATAGTTTTGTGTTATTATGGTATTCATCAGTGGATAAAAGTGGTAAATCAATATTGAATTTACATACTATGGTAGATGCATTCATTAGTGATAATAAAGAGACCTATATGTCAATAAAATATGAGTTGATCTTCTGAAGTAGAAATGATCACACATCAGTAGAGAGATAAGTGAGCTTTCAAATTTTATTTAGTTTTAATCATGGTGGGATAGTGAGTCCTTTTTCAAAACATTTTAAACAGTAGTTCTATTTTATTGGATTTGGTACATTGATACATTTTCATTGAATGGTCTTTGGATGTAGCCCAATGTTGGTGAACCAAGTTAAATAATTGTGTCCAATGCATTAATCCATTTATTTTAATACAATACAATTGGAAAGGGAGAGAAGAGTGTTTTTTAATGAAGAAATAATATCTGAATGTCTAGTTGTTTTTATCTTCGATACCCTAATTCACCTCTTCTTCGGGTATTTATCATTGTTGGACTAACAATGATATCATATAACACAAATGAACCATAACAAAATAATTGAGTCTAGTTATACCAATCCTATGTGTCCAAAATATTATACTAATCAAAATTTATAGGAGATATTAGCTGACATATTTTGGCCTACTCTGAAAAATGACATCTGAAAAGCATGATTTTGAATTGGAGGGACATGATGGGATATTAGTTATTGAGATCGGTGATTTGGATGAAGTTCTAAGAGAATTAGATACTGAATTATAAGGACATATAAAATATTGTAGGGTGTCTTCTATTAGAAATGAAACCCCTATTATACAAGAAATGGTTAAAAGGTCTTCACCTATCAAACCAATTACTCTGTCACCTATATCCCCAATAAATTGTTTTTTCAAATAGGATATAAGAGTGTTAAAATGTGATTTGATAAATGTTGTTAAATAATTATTTATGATATTTTTTCTTCAATTTAAAATTACACAAAACAATAAATTTACAAGACTATTTCTATTGTTTCATCTCATAGTCATCCTAATATTTTTATGAAGATTTATAAAATTAATCAAAGGATTCATAGTTTGATAAGAAATGTACGATAATTGAAGGTTAACATTAATTATATGATTTTGAATATTCTAGAAAGGTACTAGTATACCATATAGATTGTATTATTTTTTAGTTAACATTCTCCTCATGTTTCACCTTCCACACCTTCAACATGCGTTTCCATTGATAAGAACCTATTTAGTTTTCATAGAAAAACTTAAATGAAATTTGTTTTGGATGTTTTCTCATGGAAATGAAAATTAGTACATTTGGTTTCTAGAATCATGTTTCTAGAACCCCTGTTGTAGTATAAATGATTCTCAACAAAATTGATGGGATGAGGAATGGATGAAGAGAAAAATTGATAATCATTTGAGAAGGATATTCACAAATATGGATTAGAGACCATGTTCATATACTTATATAGGGAACATAATATTCCTAAATTAATTTGTGATTTAAAATATAAATTTGATATATTGATTGAGATATCCCCTTCTATTGGAGATCTTTATGAAGGTAAAGAGGAAAATTTCCGTTATTAATGATAAAAGATCCTTTCCCCATTGTACGTTTCACATCTGATGGAGAACTATCTCTACAGTTCACACACACTAATTGTTTATCATTTAACATTGCCTATTCTTATTTTAAATATAAAATATACGTATTTTTTAATATCTCAAATATTATTTTAGTTCCTTCATTATAATTAACTCTAGTACATTTTAATCAACATTTCAAAAATATTTCTAGTGGAGTAGTCATTTATGGACCATCCTCCTCTCAACCACAACCTGATTCTTGGCCTACCTATAATACATATCAGGATAATCACAAATCTCTTTTTTACTTTCTATGTATAATAACTCAATAATGACACTCCCCAATCCTATTATGAAATCATGAACATTACTTTTCTAGTTTTGAAAATAAAAATGGAGAAACTACTTTTCCCCATAATAACCAATCAACCTCAAAAGGAAAACACATATCAATTCTATTTTGGAGGACCTTTAACATATAATGTTTAAGAAATTTAGGAATAAATTCAATATAAACGAATTCCTTAACAAAAAATGATCATTTATCCCATTTACCCCTACTTTTCTTAATTCACAATAGGTCATCAAAACCATCTTTTTGAAATCCTTTATAGACACAAATCAGTAAATCTCATTCATTAAAACCTGGGTAAAAGGGAACATAATAAGGGTGATCTCAAATTCCCACAAGTTTAAACATAATAATTAGCAATTGAATGTCATTAATGGACATCAGCGTGCATAAAGGCCTGATAAGATAATCAAAAAACATGAGAAAATCATAAAATACATTATATCCATAATTACAAGGAACATAAAATATGAGTACAAGGAACAAGGAAAGATTCATAAAAATTAATAGTCATGGGCCATGTGATTTCAATATCTACCATAATATTCACTACTAATCCATAGAAATCATAAATATCATATGCACGTCCTTTGGGAAATCATTTTTAATTCCCTCTTACTATCACTCTTAATAATGGAATAACTATATGGTCAAATTATATGCCCAATACATTGTAGGGTTATCACAAACCAAACCTAAATTCATTTTGTCATGAAATAACCTATCGTTAGTTTATTACAAAACATCCAGTCATTAGTTTATAACACAAACACCCATAAAATTTCAACGTAACAAAACATAATCACAATACACAAATGATTTAATTCATCAGAAACATGTATTAAAAACCATTATCACATTCATTACATGTCTAACCAATAGAAAAGAAATGATTTATATAATAATATACTTAAAACATGATTAACCTATTGAAAAAATAGGTTCCATTACAATATATTTAAAAATTTATTAATCTATCTAGAAGAGATTGATGATGGTGTCAATAATTAATATCCCCCATTGTGGGTATGTAAATATAAGGTTTGTTGAAATATATTAATTTAAATACCATTAATAGACCATTAAAAAAATTATTTAGGTAAAAATACTCTTAGTAATGTCTTGAATTTTCATATAATTTTTTTTGAAAATTATATGGTATTATTTTAAGACCCGGCTCTAATACAACTCATGATTATAATGTCATGGGTGATAAAAATAAATGTTTGAATTATTTTTATGTTTATTAAAAATATAATGCACGTGCAGATTTATTAAATTTTGAATGGGGGCCCATATTGGAAATATGAGGGAACTATTGACTTCAGGATGAAGAGGTTTACCCTAGGTGTAATTAACCGTTAGTCAGTTCTGGTATCCAGTGAGAGTACCCAAAAATGACATTACGGTAAATAAAATAAATATGTAAAATTATTTTATTTTAAAATAAAAATAACTCATAAATGGTAACACATGATGGATATCTAAGACCATAGTTGAGTTTGTAATGGGGTGTTTTTCATGGGCAAATCCAAACCTCGACCGGAGCTGTTTCAGGGTGAAAGTTAACTTATGGATGTGAATGTATTTACAATATTTAGGAAATATATTTTAATAGATGTAACGTGGTAACAAACTATTAGTTTTATTTATAATTTATTCTTGTCAGAAAATATGGGGTTATTTTCATAACCCTAGAGTATTCATGAGGAAAGGAGTAGGAACACTCTAATCAGAGAACGATGGAAAATGAAGGATCGTGATCACTCGTGGAAGGATCACTATCAACGATGAATCCTATTCTTTGACTGATCTTAACTCTTGGTGGGGGTTTATTTTCATCATGATTTATTTCCCCGTTCTTATTTCCAATGATGAAATACCCATGGTTTGATAATTTAAGTGGGATGGTTTAAAATGAGGGATTAAAGTGGATGAATATAATGAAATATTTCATTGCCTTTCATTCATATTTCTGTTGATATGAACAGACCAAAGTTGAGATGAACACAACCAAGATAAATTATAAGGGTTTTTTGTACTTTTCCCTCTTCAATGTTCTTGTGTTAATCACCGACGAACCCATATGGTTGCATCAGGATTTATTATGTAGTTACGAATGTCACATAACCCAGAGAGATAGTTGAGGAATGCATGCATGCTTTAATTTCAAAAAAATGAGCACTAGAGTGAAACTGGCAACACACATAACAAGATATGTTGGTGGAATGAAACGACACTAGTGGGCGTATGCTGCGGTAATGATACCCAACCAAAAGAGGCTTCTAGATCTACATTTGTTGGACGAGGAACCCGCATCATAGCGATCGAGGGTGGTGATCATGGTCATCAGCTCGGTGACTGACAATGGGCTCGACGACCGACTTCAAGATCAACTAGACGTGGCATGAAGCTGCGTCACATGGAACGGAGCCGTAGTACAATTGGACAGTATCAATACAATCTTTCAATCACTATAGGGATGATTATGTGGAATCTGACCACATTTAAGACAACTATCGACATTATTTACATAGTGGGGACGTGTCACACTCTGCGTTTAGGTGGAACGATCCAGCCTCCTCATGCATGCCAAGATACAGATCAAATACCGAGACTGGTCGACCCAGTTGGTTAGGTCAGACCCAGCAGGTTGGGTCATGTAGGACCTAGATTGGGTGGTTCTGACTGAGAACCGACCACATATTTACATAAAATTCCCATATCTCACAAATTGTGTTTATTTTTTTAAGAAAAAATTGTGGAATTGGGACCATCGTAACAAGGTGGTCCTTTTGAGATACACTATGTGAGTTTATTTGGAAGTATGTGTATGGCCTATTGGCTCGAGGAGTAGGTTCTCCTGTAACTTGCAAGCTAAGAATGAAATATTGTCACCAGTTGCGACCTAGAAGCTATGTGATTACCTAGACTACATGTATTACCTATAATATGTGAATTATATAGACTTTGTGTCATACCAAGACTGATTTTGTACTCCCTTGTCACATTTAGGTGTTGGTCCTCTAGTCACTGGAGATACTATGTGTTTTACATAATCATGATGTGTTACTAACAATTCATATGTTTTCTACACTATATGTGTTACCTAAACTCTATGTGTTACCGACCCTCAGTGTGTTACTAATACACCGTGTGTTTCCAATGCTCCATGTATTTACTACTTGATGTTTTGTTGTATTCTCACAACAATCCTATTTAAATATCACATAACTATACATGGTGTGATATGACTCTAGTGACACTCATGATTGTACCTCATAGAGGCTACACTTTGTGTGACTATTTGGTATTCTACATGGTTTATTTCATTTTTATATTCATTGTGGTATAATTCATGAAGTTAATTGGGGTTTATATTGGGTAATTACATTATGGTTTGGGGTCCCTACAAATTACTATTTTACTCAACCCTACATGAGATTTTTCCACTCATTTCGTTCCTTGTGAAGTTATTGACATATTTGATGGAGTCCATAGTCGGTGTTAGAGAAGGGGTACATTAGGGAGACCCAACACATTTGGTATGATTCAGCGACATTTAGACATATTACGGTACCTACTCCTTAGGTAATGATTTCAACAGATGAGTTCGAGGAGATTGAACATTCCTTATTTAGTTGTGTTTGTATTCTGGAGATTTTTTCCATCAGTTTTGTACCATAATCTGCATGGGTTTTCATAGTAGTTTGTATCTATTTTTACTTAATGTGTTTAGTTTCATATTTTTCATGGATATGGGTGTGTGATTACATGTACCTTGGAAATTTCATTGCACTTGGGTAATATGACTACATAAGGCAAGTGGCCATCCTCTGGCTAAAGGGAGGTGGGATTGGGGTATTCATGTCACATGCCAAGAGGGAAGGTTCGTGACATAGTGGAACCAGAGGTTAGTTAGTTTTACACTTGTATTGGGGAAATACTGTTAAGTGATTTGAGTTCGGATTTTAGGCCATGAAACCTACTGTTGGTTTGGAGACTAACGTGTCCATACAACAAGACCATGAATTATACTTTCCAAAATTGTACATGAAAATTAAATTTTCATAGAAAATTGATGGTTCATGTATCATATAGGAATTGAGTGTCATTTCATGTCCATCATGAGTTAGAGTCAGATCAACAGGTATATTCTATAGACAATGGTTTATATTGTTATTTTTCAGGATGCTTCTACATAGATAGACACCTAGGGATCCAGGGCATGAAAATTAAAATGGTCTGCTGAGCAATGAGATATCAATGTAGGGACAATTTCTAGAGATAGTACCTCATGATGGTGTTAATAAAATTCCACCACCCTGAGAGAAGTAGTTAATACCAGTGTTACTAGTATAGGATGAACACAGTATTAGTGCCTTGCATGAGTTCCAGAGGTAGCATCCTCCTAGGATTTGAGGTGAGACAGATCCAAAAATATCTTCATGTTGACTGGAGGTGGTTACGTGAGTCTTCTTCTTAGTGGGGATACATACTGACTAGATGGTATACCTAACCGTGATCCTTCATTGTGGCTCAATTTGGAGATGGTGGTGCCTAATGTTTCATATTAATGAGGAGATGACAGTATCATGGAAATCCATCAAGAACTACATCCAAGAGGAGTAATTTTCAGTGTCGTTATGCTCTATTCATATAGAAGAGCTCCTCCATCTATAGTAAGGAAGCCAAGCGGTGGTAGAGTAATGAGTATGATTAGTGGATCATTATAACTACTCTATAGACATGGTCTACGTAACATTATCAAGTATTGTATCCTTGAGTAGGGAATATGATCGGTGATTAGGGAATCTATGATAATTATTAGTATCCGTACACATTCTAGGGTTCTATAGTGAGCATCTACTAGAAGAGATCATTCATGTAGAGTATTCACAGACAATGAGAGCTACCACAGGGAGACATGTAGCAGATTCTTTGGCAGCGGGTAGTTAACAGATCCTACAGCGACCCACATGGGTCAATAACTCTATGGGACGACCCCAGGTCATAGAGTCTGTGGTGAGATCTTCCTAGGGTTGAGCAATTTAGCTGATGGAAAAACAGTTCTACTCGTGTGGTAGTCGGGGAAATATAGTTAGAGATTATCTGACAAGCGATACGACCAACAAGGAAATGGTCAAGGGACCACCGAGGCAGCAGTAGTGGAAGGAACACTGAGTTCTATGAGGAAGAGAATATATAATAGAATTAGGACGAGTGACAGTAGGGGAATGAACATTCAAGTCACTTCAACCACCACCCCCATGTAGTCCACCAAGAGCTCCTGGAGGTGGTGGATTGGTGCGATGCTAGCTCCAAGAGATTGAGGCTTTATGTGTCACCCCCATCATTTTATGAGATTGAATCCATTTAATTTCTCTAATTTCTTTTGTTTTATGCTACACAAAGATTAAATTTTACTATACAAAACACTGTATTATCTTACAGTGTACGCTACACAATTATGATCTAGTGTTTCACATAATTTTATGTAATTTTGACAGAATTTATTTCACGCAACACTGAGTATAGATTTTTTGGAATGTATAAAGGAACTATGTTTGGATTTTGTTATATTCAACACATAATTAATCATTTAGTATATGAAACCCTAACTTTTCTTGTGTTACACGCAAGATCGACCTTCCTCGATAGCTTGCATTGTACGCATTACTATATTCCACCAATCAATGGTATATTACAAAAATATTATTATTTAATGGTAAATAAACTTGCTTATATTCATACTATTAACCAGATTTTGAATTTTATATAACATTAATATTCATCTTACACATTTTCTAGTGCATAATATGAGAACAAAATTAAATATCGGATTAAAGATGTATTTTTCAAAAAACAAGTATGTTTTACCACTTTTTGATGGAACAACCATTTTAAATATTGTTTCTGGCAGTTTTATAAGTTAAATTTTACAAAATAAACTTCTTATTTGGAAGGGAGACATAAAAATTTAATTGGGATGAATTTTTTAAATTTTCCTTATAAAAATCAAATTTTAAAAAATAGTGAAAAATAATGCATTTAATCTCAAAACCTCATATACATAAAATTTATTAATATATTTAAATAATTTTATTAATTAGTTATAAAGTTTAATTTCAATATAATCTTATCATTTAGTAAAATGTTGTTCAATCGTTGTAATTTTATTTTTATATTGTACATAATCAAATGACAATCATTTGATAGTTATTATTTCATAAAAACCCGCATTTTGGTTTTAAAATGAGAATTAATTTTAAATAAGTTACTACAATTTCTATTTTTTTAATTTTAAAAAATGGACTCCATATTTATAATCAAAAGGATAAAATTTTGTAAATAGTTACATTTTAATTTTGGAAATTATGAATAGTAATTTCAATATTTATTTTATTTACCATGGTTAAATCGTAAATCTTGTAAATAAGGGTAAAATTAATAAATTATGATAATATTAATCTACCCTAACATATATTCTATGCCTATTTGATGATATATTTCTGTCCTTGGGAATCTATGGGTCAATTTTGGGATAACATGGATTCACATGAATGTGAAAATGACATTTTCGAAGAATTAATTTATTGAAATGATATTTATAACCTAAAAAGATATCCTTTAATAAATACATTTTAATATTGTGTTATATATTTTATATATATTTATATATAGTTATTATAAAGGTAGAAATATTTCCAACATCATGGTATTTTATTTATAATTTTTAGACATTAGATAAATACATGTATTTATGACAAAATTATGATGTAATGATTACCTCAATAATGAAAGATTCATATAAAATAATTTCTAAATATTATAATAAATTTAATTTGAACATTGGAATTTCAAACAAGAATATTCTTGATGAAAATGAAATATTATGGATTAGGTAATGCTTTTTCTGGTAATTAATATGATTTTTATATGTTTTTAAAAAAAGTCAAGTATGAATTGTATCCACATTAGTCATAATTCATATCATAATGCATAAAATAGTTTAATGAATGATATTAAATTATTAAAAATATATTATTCGTAAAAATGGTAAATATATGTCTAAATATATCATAAATAATTTTTTAGGTCGTTTAGTATGATATAGTAATTAAATTAACACACAATGTAAAAATCACCTGATATCACAGTATGATTTAAATTGATAATATAATGGTTAAACCAAAAAGATAAAGATAAAATAATATTGAAAACATGCATAAAAATTATTGGCTTATAGTTATTAGAACCCAAGACATCTTATCTTATAATTAAAAAAATTTGGAACATTTTTAATTGAAATTGTATTGATAATAAAATAATATTTTGAGAATACTTTAAATTTCCCCTCACCTCTCTTATAAAATGGAACCTCCTCCCACTCCCCATAACTCCATTTAGAATCATCATGCTTGGGAAAAACCTGACCAGTTCTATTATAACCATCCATAGTTAAATTCTATAGGTCTTGGTCTTCTTAAAGACCATCTCTAGTTCTCAATGAGGAAATATAAAGGACACACTTCGAAGAATAGGTAATCGCTTATATAGATTCGTTCATATTTCATTATTCTTATAAATAACATCCTTTTTTTAATCATAAACTAATAAAATCAATATCACTAATATAAGGAAATGTTATTATAAATATAAAACAACACTATTTCACCTTATATCCATCCTACTAAAATATAAATCACCGCGTGTGGGTACGTATGACTTATAGTCTCGATGATATGGTGTAATCTATTTCTCACCACCACCTTATATGGATGAGTATAATGGTTGCAATAATAACTATATATGATTATTATAATGTTATACTAATAATGATATATTATAAATCATCCAATTCAATACCGTTCAAAAATTATGGAATCAATATCATCGCTCATAAGTACGTATGAATTATCGTCTCCACGACACGATTAAATTCATTATCCATGTTAAGAATTCATGAATTATTATATGGTATATATATAAATAATTTTGAAATATATGACATAATAATGCTACTGGATATATATATATATATATTTAGTTTACATAATTCCATCCAATTCAATAATAAAATGTGAACATCGTTCTTGAGTAGGAATGGACTACCATCTCCATGAACGGTGTATTCCATTTCATTTATCTATCTATTATATATATATATTAATATACTGAATATATTTGATATATAAATCATGTTTTACATTCTGAATGTATGTAAATCATGATCTATGTAATAATATCAAGAACGAAAAGTCCAATCACGTATGATAAATGAAAGGATTATTACCCAAAACATTGCTTTATCTTGGAATTGGAAAATGAATGGGTAATATACAGTCATTAGGGAATCATATATGATATCATAAATATTATTATGTTTATGTATCAATTTAATAATATGATTAAAAAAACTATATAATATCATGGGAAAAAAAATGGTTGAAATCAAACCAAATGTATGGGATAACTTTCCAATTCTCATTTTTATCCGAGATTGTTTATTTATAAGTATTTAATAGGGATATATTTATCTTCTCTGTCCATGTATTAATTTTTTTTTCATAAATTTTTTTATATTATTCTATGTATTTTAATTTAATTTAACAACTTTTTTACTTTTACAAAGTTGTATTAAAGGAATCATTATTTGGTTTACCATACATGGTATTTTTTGACTTTTATGGAAATATTATGAGGAGAATGTTTTTTAACTTATACATAATGTATAAGATTTTACAATTTAATAATTCCTTATTTATTTGAATCTTTCATTAAATTTTTACAAGTCTATTTTCAAATATATTCATTTCTTTTAATATTGCAAAAAATTTTGAGAAAAGAAAACATTTTTGAAAATTGATGGTTATTTTCCTAAAAAATGTTGATTTATTTTTTTTATCAAAATTATTTTCTATATCAGATGAAATATAGTTATGTTTATATCCCTATTAATAATTATATTTTATTGTGTTTATGATAGATTTATTTTTAATAAATCCATTTATTTTATATTGTACATAATGGAATGTTGTTTAAGAAACCCATTTTATTTCATGTGTTATGCTTTGATGAATGTTTTATGTTTTTGTGGAACATTTATGAATGATTTAATTATGAGAGTGGTGGGACCTATATATCTCTCTAATGCATTGGGTAATGATTTATATCTGATGAGATATACATGATTGGAATTGAATTTAAATATGATTCAGTAATACCATGTGAGAACTGAAAGTAAATCTTGTTTAGTAATACATGGATGGAATGGAATGTAATCCCGATTTAGTAATGCAATTTTTTCACTTTGATGGTCTTGGTAGAATTGCTTTAGAAACCATGGAAATCATATTATGTGCATATTTATTGGGAACATTCCATTTTGTATGACAATGAAATTTTATGGTTAATATTCCTTTATGTAAAATGCAATATGAAATAACACTATTTGTTTCATGACTGATGATTTTGATATTTTAACATTATGTTCATTTTATTAATTTTTTTTTATGTTTATGGGTTTTTTATGTTATCAATGTTTACCTCTACACATAATTTGAGCTCACCCTTTTTAGGACTTCTTTTTTCCCAGATATAAATAAATTTTTTAGGTGGGAAAAAGGGGGAATATCATTATGGGAGATGTTGGATATATTTCACCAAGTTATATGATTATGTTCTGAGATACCAATGACAATAAACTAATATAGTATTTGGATGTTTAATTTTGTTTTGTATTATGTGTTCCGCAATAGTAATGAAATTACTATGTTCGTCAAGATTGGCTATCTAGAATTGTTATCAGAGTGAATGATTAGTCATCAATTGGAAAACATGATGAGAAAACATTATTGATATCCCTATATATATTTATAATGATATTTAATTGGATTTCCTAAGGATAAGTGATGTATAGTTTACAAACCATGGTATTTGCCATAATCATGAGTAACATTGTGTTAAAATTAAGATATCATTAATTGAAATATTAAATTTAATTTACCTTACTTATGTGTTTCTATTTTCTGATATGTACTTCTCACACATTTCATTCTAGTTTTAGTCAATAGACATAAATACATAACACCTAGTCAAGCATTTATTTTTTCATATCTGGAATGTATGGGATTTTGGATGATAGGTTTCCTAAAATGAAATATCATAAAGAAAATCATAATAATGGTAAGAGTTTTTGTCATACTATTTAGAAAAAAGAGATTATGAATGACATGTTAGAGTTATTTTATTTTCATGCATTATGTATTACATTACGTCCCATAATATTGTGGTTTAGAACCCTGAAGACATTGTTCATATATTAGGAAATATGAAGATGATGGATCATATTTAATGGTTTAATAATAATGTCTAATAATGGAGGTGTATATGTTTTCGATTTCAATGATTATGTTATATGATTCATGTAATATATAAATTTTTCTTGTATAAGTATTTAATTAAGGATTGGAAAGGATATTTTGAATAGTTTTATTGAGACATAAAATAGATTTAAGGGTAAGGTGATATATTTTGAGAACCCATGATTAATGGGTATAAATCCCTAAATATATCACATATTTTAAGATAATTATGGATTTCAGTAAGTAAATTAGAATATTCATTTTTCTAGAGATATAATTATAATGTTAGTGCCAGGAGGATTTTTCTATCCAGGATGAAGCATACAAATTGTTGGGACATGAGTAACATATCCCACAAATTTTGGGAATTAGGAAACAAGAATATTTTCAGTAAGGATATATATAAATTTAGGTTGTTACCATGACTCAAGAGAACACATGATGAAGTCATTCAAATTATTGGAATGTGACCAATAAGATATATCTTATGATATATTGGGGATAAATGATGGTTTTCACGTGCTTGTTATATAACCATTTTTGTACTCTGAGATTGGAATGATGTATTCTGGAAAAGCCTAATGTATGGATTTTATTGAGTTATACATCATATTGTATTGTTCAAGGATAAAACATTATTTATATTTTTTTGGAATGTTATTATAGCATTGATTTTTAAAAAGGAAACACCATATGTTGAGAAACAACCCATCACGTTTGATAAGACTACATGAATCATTCCCACAACCAATGTGTAACATGCCTTTATCACCTTACACTAGATTACATGAAGTCCCTAGTTAGTATAAATAAGTATAAATTAATTTAAGTGGTATTAAAAATGATTTATAAGTCCATTTTTTAAACCGTATACAATTAATCTCACCATATATGGAAATATGTATACTTGATTATTTCTGCTAATATTTTTGTGATAGAGACAGATGGAATGACCTATAATTCTATAACCTGATTTTCTATCACGTCAAGAATGAAAATTATGAAATCATATAATTAATTAATATATTATCTGTAAATTGTTCAGGGAGCGATAAATGATGAGATTTTATTTAAATAATGTAAGTATTTTTTCTCATTCATAAATTCACCGACCATATTAAATGGACCATGAAACAAAAAATGTTATCCCAGTACCTTCTTATCCTAAAAATTAAATTTTCTCATTATTCATCTCAAATTTATGGATATCTGGCAGTTGACCTTCACCAATCATTATTCTCTATCACTACCGATCTGAACATGATGGATAGATTTCTATTACATATCCATGTTTTCACATCCTACCTATGTTCTCCTATGTGGATACCCAATGATGAGTTAATTTTGGTAACCACTATGTATCTAACTTTCCATATTTGTAATTAATATTTAGTATCTATTTTTATGATGTGGGTTTCCATGAAAGAATAATTCAGGTAGAAAACCACTTATTTCCCCGGAAAATTTCATGTGTGAAATTCATTTTATGGGGGGTATAATGTATAACCCTGAGATTTTATGAGATAGATTAATTTTAATTTCCTTGATGTAATTTGTTTTATGGTACACCATTATAAGCTTGTTCTATATGAAACATTGTATTAGCATGTAATATATACATCACTATTCGTGGATTTTGTTGCACATAATTTCAAGTTATTTTGATATAATTAATTTCAATTAACACTGAGTATTGATTTTTTTCAATATCTAAATTAACTATGTTTGGATTATGTTATATGAAACACCGAAATAATATTTCACAACATTCAATACTACCGTGTCTAGCATTAACTAGAAGATCGGCCTTCCTCTATATCTTGTGATGTACATGATACTGAGTTTCACTAAACAACGATATATTATTAAAATGTTAATATTTAATGGGATATATCCAAGACACAATTAATATTATTAACAACATTTTGAATTTTATATAACATTATAATCCATCTTACGCATTTTCACGAATATGATATGAGAACCAAATCAAATTTTCGGATAAAAGTAGTATTTTTCTTAATATGTATTTTTACTTCCTTTTGATGGTACACCCTTTTTAAATATAGTTTTTGACACTTTTATAAGTACTATTTGACGAATTAAGCTTCTTATTTGGAAGAGAGAGAGAAAAATTACTTTTTGTTGACTTTCATGTATTTTTCTAATAAAATTTTAATTATAATCAATAGTGAAAATAATGTATTTTATTTCGAAACATAATTGTCATCAAATTTGTTTTTATAGTATAATTATATATAAAATTGGTTTTAATGTGTAATTGGATTATATTTTTATCATTTAATACAATTTTGGTAATACGAAGTTTTATTACATATAAATTGGACATAAATACATGTAAACTTTTTTATAGTTATTACTTAATAAAAAAATTATTTTTGGTTTTAACAATGAGAATTAATCTTAATTTAATTATTGAAACTTTTGTATTTTGATTTTGAAAAAACGGCTTCCATAGTTTTTAATTATATTATGAAAATTGTGTAAAATGGTACTATTTATTTTTGGAGCTTATGAGTTGTAACTTCAATAATTTTTTTATATAACATAGTTTAATGGTAAATCAGATAAATACTTGTAATAAATAATATTATAATAATATTAAAATACCCTAAAAAATGTCCAAATTATATTGGATGAGATATTTATGAAAATTTTAATATTTGGGTCGATTTTGGGACCCCATTGATTCACATGGATATGAAAATACCATTTTATAAGAAGTAAATTAATGTAAAGATAATTATAACATAAACATATATCTTTTAATAAATTGATTTTAATATAGTATTATATAACATTTATCTGTGTATATAAAAAGTAATTAGAAATCTAATAATATTTCAAATGTAATGTTATTTTCTTATAATTTTTAGACAATAGATAAATATATTTATTTATGACACTTTTATGATGTAATGATTACATCTGTAATAAATGATTCAAATAATTGAATTTATATATATTTTAATAAATTCAATTGGTGTATTTTGATTTCATACATGAATTTTATTGAAGAAAATGACATATTAGGATGATTTTTTGCTTTTTTATGAAATTAAATAGATTGATATGAATTTGCTAAAAATGACAACTATAAATACTACGCAAAATTGACATAATTCATAACACAGACCATTATATAGTTAATTAATTTATATTAAATTCATACAATTATATGATTTGTCAAAAAATTTAATATAAATCCCAAAATATCATAAATTACAATTTTTGGATAGTTTTTCATGATATTGTATTTACATTACCCCACATTGTTTTAATAAAATTGTATTATTGTAAGATTAAAAATGGTAAAATAAGGGTTAAACCAAAAAGATAATTTTAAAAAAATATTAAAAACTTGTCTATAAATTATTGTAGGATGTTTATTCAAACAAAATTCTACTTATCATTGAATGTAAAACTTTTTGGACTATTTTAAAACATAATAAAACTTATAATAAATTAATATTTTCAGAGTTTCCTAAAGTGCCCCACTCCTCATTTATCAAAGGGAACCTCATACCTCTCCACTTTACTCCATTTAAAACATTAATGATCAGACCATACCCTGAAAATATCCCTTAACAACTCCACTAGTAACATTCTAGAGATTCATTTCTACTAAAAAGACCAACTCTACTGCCATAAGAGGAAATTTAAAGGAGACACATCATGGAAGAGTTAATCTCTTATACTGATTATTTCAAAATTCATTCTTCTTCTAATTATTCTTCATTATTTGTTTCATTATAAATTAATAACATCAATATCAATAATATACATATACATTTTTATAGATATTAAAAAACCCTGTTTCACCTTCTATAAATCCTATGAAAATAGAAATCATGGAACATGCGATCAAATATCTTACCATCTCCACGTCGTGGTGTAGTGTGTTTTCACCACCACCTTACGTGTATGTGCATAACAGTTGAAATAATAACAATTTATGATTATTATAAAATTATACGAATAATTAGATATTATACATCGTACAATTCAATACCATAGAAAAATTATTAGAATGATATCGTCGCTCATTCGTCCGTATGACTTACCATATTCATGATGCAATGACATTCATTATCCACATAATGAATTAAAGAATGATAATATGTTATATATAAAAAATACTAATGACATATATTACATAATAATTTTACTATATATATATCTATCATATACTTACTTCCATCCAATTCTATAAGGAAACAAAAATTGTGCTCATGCGTACGCACGACCTACAGTCTCCATGAACGGTGTATTACATTTCATATATATATATATATTGATATATATTTATTTATAAAATGAATATACATGATATAAAAGTCATGTTTTAAATTCTTGAATTATATAAATCCTGATCTAAGAAATAATATCAAGAACAACATGTCCAACCACGTAGGATAAATGAAACGATTATTACCCAAAACATTGCATTAACATGGAATTGACAAATGAACGGTTTATATAAATAAATAAGTGAAACATATATGATATCAAAAAAGAACTACCTAATATACATTCTATGGGTTCATTTCTAATAAAACAACCCACTCTAGTTCCCTAAGAGGAAATTAAAAGGAGGCACATCATGGAAGAGTTAATCTCTTTTAGAGATTAATAAAAAATCATTCTCCTTCTAATTCTTCCTCATTATTTATTTCATTATAAATTAATAACATCAGTATCAATAATATACATATACATTATTATAAATATTAAAAAACACTATTTCACCTTCTATTAATACTATGAAAATAGAAATCATGGCACATGCGATCATACATCATTCTATATCCACGCCGTGTTGTAGGCTGTTTTCACCACCAGCTTACAAGGATGAGAATAATGTTTGAAATAATTAATATATATGATTATGATAGAATTATACTAATAATGAGATATTATACATCATACAATTCAATACAACTAAATAATTATGAGAATTAAATCATCACTAATGTGTATGCATGAATTACCATCTTCATGACATAATGACATTCATTCTCCTCATAAATAATTAAAGAATGATTATATGGTATATATAAAAAATAATAATGTCAAATATTATAGAATAAATCTACTAGATTTATATATAAATATATATATCATATAATTACTTCCAACCAATTCTATATGTAAACGAAAAGTGTGTTCATCCGTAGGCACGACCTACCGTCTCCATGAATAGTGTATTCCATTTCATTTATCTATTTTATATATATATATAATGAATAAATATTATATATAAATTATTTTTTAAATTATGGAATTATTTAAATCACGATCTATGAAAAAATATCAAGAAGAACATGTCCAACCACATAGGATAAATGAAATGATTATTACCAACAACATTTCATTAACATAGAATTGACAAGTGAAGAGTTAATATAAATTAATAACTGAAACATATATGATATCAAAAATAATATTATGGATATTTTAAATTTTATTAATTTTTTTAAACCCACTATACAGTAATTTGTCAATAATATGTATTAAATCATAAAAAAATAGGGGATAACATTTCCTATATCTTTTTTATCCAAAAATTGTTTATTTGTAGGTATTTAATTGGGATATATTTATCATCAATGTCCATGTTTTCTAAAAATGTAATTATAAATAGTTTAATATTAGTTTATGTATATTTATAGTAATTTTTAACCTTTTTTTATATTTACTACTTGTATGAAAATTATTTTTCTATTGATTACCATACAATGTATTTTTTGTCATTTATGGAAAAAGTATGAGGGGAAATTTTTTATCATATACAGAATGTATGAGTTTTTTGATCTCCATAATGTTGTATTTCATGAAGATTAATCTATATGTTTACATGATTATATTAACTAATTTTTTTTCATTCAATATTGATTGAAATTATAATAAAATTAAACATTTTTGGAAAAGAAATGAAATTATCATGAAAAATTAAGATCTAGTGTATAATAAATATTATTTTCCATCTAATAAAACATAGAATTATGTTTATATACATTTATTGAATTGATTTTATTATGTTAAGATGGATTTATTTTATTGAAATCCACTTATTTTATATGGATTTTGATTGAATTATGTTTATGAATCCAATTTTATTTCATGGGTTATTCTATGATGAATTATTTATGTTCATGTGGTACATGTAAGATTGATTTAATTATGAGACGAGTGGGACATATATCAACCTCAAATGCATTTTGAAATGATTCATATCTCGTGAGATAGACCTGAATAGAAATAAAACTAAATTTTTTTCAGAAATATATGGCTATAAAGACATGTAAATATGGTTTAGTTATATATGGATGGAACAGAATGTAATCCTGGTTCAGTAATAGACTTATTCCACTATGATGGTCTTGGATGAAATTCCAGGGCTACTATAAAAATCATATTATGTGATTATATATTTTCAACAATCCATTGTTTTATGCCAAATCAATATTATGGTTAATGTTACTTTATAATATATGCCATACGAACTACCAAGATTTATTTCATGACTCATGATTTTGATATTTAAAATTATGTTCCTGTTTTTACATTCTTATGTTTATGGTTTGTCTTCTGTTCTCAATTTTTAACCTTACTGAGCACATGATATCATCCTTTTTATATTTTCTTTTCTCCAGTATATACATAAAGGTTTTATGAGTGGAATGTAAATGGGAATATATTTTGTGTGAGATGATGATGACATTCCCCCATGCTAGATGATTATGTTCTGAGTTTCCCATTACACTAATATTACACTATCTTTGGTTGATTATTTGTGTCTTGTATTAAGTATTGCAAACATGTTATGAGATATCCATGTACATCAAGATTAGATCTCTACACATACGATCCTGAGAATCCTTGTATTATTTGAGGAATGATCTGTATCATTTCCACCCATGCTTCAATTTTGATAGACACAAGTTCTAGTTACATTTTTCTCACCACAACCCTTTCATGAGACACAGAGAAGTTAATAGAACCATTGAATCATTCATTATGCCTATATAATCTTATAGGAAAATATTTTATGATCACACACTGGTGCCGACAACGTTCCCTTCCTTTTGGGGAACTGTGTTTTGGTTGGGATATCGTGGTGGTGTCATTGAGGCTTTACGCCATCATTCGAGGTATGGATTAGTAATCCCCAATTCATTCTAAAATTGTCAATTTTAGGTGTACAATGTAGTATGTCCACAGATATTGTACCACGATTTCTTTTTTCGGTGAATGAGAGACACACATAGTGTAGGATGGACTTGCACGTGGGAGGGAGTATCTGATCACACATTTATTGGCTAGAATGACCCTCGTTGTAGTGGATGAGAAGTGTCCAAAATATTCTGTAGCGGTGGACATGTATGATGGAATCATTCAAGATGGTGTATTGGGATTAACTCAATGTAGGGAGGTATATTTAATCATTGATATGTACCTGAGGTTGGAACCATTATCTACACTTTCATATCAGATGGATCTCGTGGAGCTCTGGGAGAAGAGGGTACAGTCAGAGGACTTCTAGAGAAAGAGCTTCATGATGCCCTATGTTTCACCATGGGTAGCCCCAATATTGATTTCCATGAGGGGAGTAAATATTTTGAGGTTATGATTGGACTTTTGTTGCTTGAATCTAGTGACCATGATGAATAAGTATCCACTTCCGAGGATTGATGATATCTTCAATCATCTGAAGGGAGTGAAATATTTCAATAAGATATACCTCAGATTAGGTTTTCATCTACTTCAGGTGCGTGATGACGACATTCCAAAGATAAATTTCTGATGTATCTATGACCACTATGAGTATATAGTGATGTTGTTAGGAATGATAAATTCTTCATCCGTGTTCATGGGAATCATGAACATGATCTTCCAACCGTACAAAGACCAGTGTGTAGTAGTCTTTATTGATGACATCTTATTGTACTCAGTGTATGATGAGGAGGACGTGATGCACTTAAGGATAGTCCCAGACTTAAATATATAGAATCAGCAATATGGGAAGCTATCTAAGATTTATTTTCAGAATATGAGAGGTCCAATCTATATGACACATAATTTTGAAGGATGGATTTTCAGTAGATATGGTCAAGATAGAGGAAGTTCTTGATTAGGATCCACCCAAGAATGTTACCAAGGTGCTCAGTTTCCAACGGTTTTTTGGGTTCTATCGTAATTTCATACCTGAATATTCCAGATTATAATAATCTATGATTGCCATTAAATTAAATGGGAAACCATTCATGTGGATGAAGATGTTCTAGTAGTGATTTCACCAGCTGAGGCACAGTTTTACGAGCACTCCAATCCTGATATTTCTAACGGAGGGATTCGATTTTTTGGTGTTTTTCAAAGATCAATAACCATTAATGGTTATGTCATTATTTAGGGGAATTATATGATTTCATTATGTTAACAATATTTGAGTCTGCATGAGCAGAACTATGAGACCCACAATATGGAGTTGGTGGAAACAGTATTAGCATTGAATATATTGTGACACTACCTTATGGGCGATCAGTTTATTTTCTACTGAAAACATTAATGTATCTGGAATATAATTTTTCAGAAAGATATTCACCTAGGAAAATTTCCTAGGATAGAGTTCCTCCAGGAATATGAATTCAATGTAGTCAATACTCTTGGGAAGGAAAATGTGGTTGTAGTTTCTCTTAGCAGATAATCGATTTCACAACATCTGATTGGGGCCTCAAAGTAGTTGGTCTCTCAATATATATAATACATGTATGGATATGAAACATCACTTATCTATTCAATGATTGTTTCCCAGACATTAAAATAGTGTGTGCGGTTGGCATAGCTTGGAGATGTCAGGTATGAGACTACACGTGCTCTGATGTCCACATGGAATTCCCCTGGTTGATATTTGAAAGGCAGGGAACATTCCATCCTATATAGAGGATTCATTTTTTTACCAAAAACATTGAAAGTGGAGTTATTGTGGGAGTTCCATAAATAACATTTTTTGTTACATTCATGTGTGGGAAAGAAGTACTACAACATACAATGTAATTTTAGGTTGTTGTGGAATTATAAGGTAGTTACAATGTTTGTCACTAGATGCCTCACTTTTCAGAATGTGAAGCACGAGCACCTAGTTCCAGCGAGTTTGAAACAACCCCTGGAGGAGATAGAGTCGATGTGGGATGGTATATCAATATACATAGTGAAGGGACTACCATGTATATCTATTGGGAAATATACCATCTTCGGTTTCATTGACCAACTCACCATGTTGTCCCACTTCATAGAAATATTGAAACATGGTTCAGTAGAGATCATGGGATGCCTCTACATAAAAGATATAGTTCGAATCCACGGAGTACTATTTATGATAGTTTCAGATCTAGATTCAATATTTAAATCCTTGTGTTGTCAGGGATTTTAGGAATCATTTGGGACTCTAAATTTCTTGAGAGAATATTTCAACCCCCTGAAAGATGACCAGACGAAGTGGACCATTCAGGTCCTAGATTACATGACACATGCTTGCATCCTTAATTTTTTCTATAGTTGTGAGGATCAACTATCCCTGATAGAATTCTCATACAACTACATCAACTAATCAAATATTAGTATGTCACTATTTGAGGCCTTGTTTGAGGGACCCTACATGTATCCACTTTGATGGGCTAATTGGGGAGAGTATGTACTCATGGGCCCGATGTTGATACCACCCACTACGAAGAAGGGTCAAGACTTCTAGGATTGGATTAAGACTACACAGATCTGTTATAAGCCCTTTTTTGATAGGATAAAGAGACATATTGAGTTCGAGGAGGGTGAACATGTGCCCGTTTCAGTCTCTCGTTGGTGTGGGATATGTAGATTTATTTGGGGATACAATTTATCTCCAAGGATCATCAGACCATTTCTCAGACAATGTAGAGTTGGATAACTGGCATAACACATGGATTTACATCTAAAGTTAGATTTGGTGCACAACATCTTTCACATATACCATCTGATGATATATCTACATGACCCATCACACATCGTTCACTGGGGAGAGAAGGACCTTGGTAAAGATGCATCTTTTGTGGTGTATTTGGTGGATAATGGGGATTGAAAGGATATGAACATGTGTGGGTGATTGTTTACCCTAGTACATGTTAATTAAAATCACAAGAATCTCTATGAGAGAACTAGAGAGTGGGACACTAATATTCATGATCAATATCCCCATTTATTTTTTAGCACATATTTTGGATTTCGCGGATGTGAATTCCTATGTTGGGGATAATATAATTCCAATTATTTCAATGTAATTTTTTCTAGAAAATTATATTCCATTATTTCAACAGCAGGTGCTGAGATGACACATTATTTTAAGGCCAGGAGTGCTCAGAAAAAATGTTTGAATTATTTTTATGTTTATCAAAAATAACACACATGTGAGGTTTTATTAACTTATTAACGATTTCCCAAAAAAGAAGTCATAGGGATCTATTGTGTTTAGGATGATGAGTTTATTCTTATCATGACTTAACGATAGTCAGTACATGTCTCCAGTGTGAAAACCGTAAATGGACGTAACTAAAAATAAAATATTTAAAATAAAATATTTTATTCTAAAATACTAATAACTCATAAATGTAAAATAAAATTGGAAATTCGGGACCACTGTTGAGTTCATAATGAGGTTTCTTCTTTATGTGGAGCCTAACATCGACTAGCACGGGTTGAGGGTGAATATTATTTTTTGGATGGGAAAATCTTAAAAAATATATAATTAATTTTTTTAATTATAGTATCATTGTAGAGAAACATTATTTTTATTTTTATTTGATCCTTGTCAGGAAGTCAGGGTATCAACCAAACCTTGGAGTTTTCATGAGGAAGGGAGGAAGAACACTCTTGTTGGGGAAAGACAGATTGGGGTAACTCATAGAGAGATCACCATTAATGAATAATTCTATTATTACACATATCCAAACTCCAGATAAGGAATTTATTTCCTCATGATTTAATTCATCGTTAGTGTTGGTATTTTTTGGGATGTTCTGAATGTGACCAAACCCTCAGAGTGATTAAAAGAAACGTTCAAACTAATGTAGATGAAGAGAAGTCGCCAGTCAGGGTGCATGATGGTGCACCGTCCTGAAAGAAGGATGCCACATCCATTACTGTCGGTGGTGGGGACCCCTATGGAATATCAGCTATGGGAGTAGTACTAGGCACCACCTCGTTGGATAGTAGTGGGCTCAATCAGACACAACATGAAGATGTGTCACGCCGTAAGGAGATGAGGTCCAACTGGAACGTGGAGAGACACTATGGAAATCATTGCATCTGGGTGGAACAAACCGACAGACATGGTCATGCCAGGATAAAATTGGTACGAAATGACTGTAGTAGACCAGGCACAGCCAGACCGGGCTAGACCCAATGGGCTGGTTCTAGCTGGTTGGTCAGTTCAGGTCAATGCTGCTGGGCCTAGACCTGACCAGATAGTTTTTTTTACTAAAATTACCATAACTCTCCAATAATATGTCTATTTAAGGATCCATTTACATCATTGGGACCCTCGCAACAATGTGATCCTTTGAGATAATCTATTTGAGTTTCTATAGAATTTTATATATGCCTTATAGCCTCGAGGAGTATGTTCTCTCGTAACGAGCATTTTTTGGATGAAATCATGTGACTGACTGCGACCTATAATCTATTATATTACATAGTTTCATTTCTTACAAAGTCTTTCTGTCTTATCAAGAATGTGTTTCTTTCAAATACTGAGTTGGTACTCCCTTATCCCACTAGAGTGTGGGTCCTTTAGTCATTTATGACACTCCATGTGTTACCTACACATCGTGTGTTATCAAAAATCATTGTGATTGCAACACTATATGTGTTACTGACACTATGTGTGTTACCTAAACTCCATGTGTTTCCAACACTCTATGTGCTACCTATACTCTATGTGTTAGCAATGCATCACGTATTTAATTCATTAGGGTACACTGGATTCTTACTCTAATGTTATTTACATCACATAAACCTACACATGATCTGAGTAGAATCTAGTGACTCTCTTTGGTATACCCTTATGTGACTATACATTGTGATCTACTATTGTAGTGTACATGGTGTAATAAATAGTTCAATTCTTTTTGGTATATTTCATGTGATTCCCTTTGGATTATATAGTGTAATTACATTGTTGATGGGGGTACCTATATAGTATTCTTTTACCCAACCAATCATGGGATATGCCTACAGATGTCATGTTTTATGTAGTCAATTAGTAACTTTGATGGAGTGCCTGGTAGGTCGAAGACAAGGGTGATTTAGGGTGAGACTACAGATGTTGTACATGTCAGTGATGTTCAGATAGCATACTATACTTACAATTTAGGTAGGGTGTTCTACTAAATTGATCCATTATTTTTTACTTTACATTTTATTTGGGATTTCATATTTTCTCTTTTTGTTTTAGTTTGGTACTTTAATTTATCTGGGTTTTTCTAGTGGTTTCCATCCTTGTTTACTTATTGTTATTAGTATCTGCTTTTTCTTGGAGATGGGTGTGTGTGTATAGTTACTAAGGATAATACCTCCCACCTATCGAACATGCCTACTCGGTCCTAGTATTCTTCCCCTGGCCTATGTGAATTAGGATTGGGAGAGATCAGGCATAGAACCTGGGAGATGGGTCGTGTTACATTTTATTTTGAAAATCACTTTTTAAAACCTAAAACATTCAAAAAATAATTTTATTTGAAATTAAATTGAAGTATCATAAATGAAACTTTAAAAATAATATAATTCATTTTTTGAATAAAATATATTTCTCTATTTTATAATCTCATTTTTAATAATATTTGAAATCATTTTATGAAAATATTGTTTTTGATGAAAAATATTTTTCAATCGAAAAGATAAATTTTTTCATAGAAACATTATTTTGATTTCATGAGTCTATAATAAGAGAAATGTGAAGGGAAAAAAATTCTAATTGAATATATATAGGTAAAAAATCATGAGAATTATTATCATGTGGATAATATTATTTCTACATTGCATACATAGTCACAAACAATCAAGATAATTGATGAGATATTAACAAAAGACTCCTACCACTTTTGTATCGTTGAATCTTAATCCCCATGAAAAAGATTTCGTGAAACTTATAATATAATGATTATTAAAATATTCATGATATAAAATGTAAAATGAGAATTATATGCATCTCATAAAATCATACATTCATATAACATAACCAACATCTCAAAGAATGAATATTGCAAAAAAAACCACATACTGCATTGGAAACTCTAAAGTCGTAATCCCAATAAAGTGAGATCCTAAAATATATTTTTAAATAAACTTAAAAATATAGATAATAATAAAAAAATACATTCAGGGTTATTATATACACGAACAAAATAAAAATAAATGTTGAGAATGGAATGAATCTGAATAAACTAAAAGTGAGACAAGAAAAATCCTTACTACTTGAGTAACGTTCGAATAATGAGATTCATGAAATAATTACAACAATTCAAACATTAAATAACATTAATTAGATGAAATTCATGGTATAAAATGTCATAGTTCATTTTATATACCACTCAAAAAAATGGAGTGATGAATATGTCCTTAGTCGCATAGAAAGAATAGCGAGAATAGAAATACCCATACCATAAGTCAGGACGCATGTCCTACGTGTTCAATAATATTTTATAATAAGTATATTTTTATTATTAATCAATAACAGAAACATATTCATGTATATCACACTATATAAAATTTTATTATGACATTATATTACTGACTTATTAACAATTCCATGTTAATGTTGTGTTTCGTGTAATAACCACTGTATTTTTCATATATGTTTTGTGTTGTTTTTTTGGTCCTCATAAATTGATCATATCTTCCACATTTACATAATTTAAAACATCATAGTAGTATAATATATTTTTAGTATTTCTGTATTTATAATAATATAAAAAATATTGAAATATGAAATGAAATACATCAATTTTCGAGATGGTGGGTTTATGTATGCATGAATGTTGTTTTTATTTTCATATCATATTAAAATAATTAGAAGAAAATGTTATATATATATATACATATATTATATCAAAATAATTATTATTTCTTATATACTAAATAAATCTATTAATCCCATCCTTAATAAATTTCCTGTAAAGCATGAAAGAATCACATTGCTTCGCGAGGTGGTAGTCCCTCGTACACACAAATGATAATATATTATTCTTAAAAAATGGAATGAATGAATTTATTTGTTATATATAAATCTAATATAATAAATACATCATAAATATATAATATATAGTATTTAAATTAAATTAAAATTATTTTAGTAATGAATTTACCCAATTATTCTCTCAAACTAGTACCCTTACCCGACACATCAAATACCCAAAGTGAATTCCCAACACCGCATGGGATGGTGACTAGAACATAGGAATAAAAAATCCAATAGAATGAATGATTTAAACCAAATTAATGTTAATGAAATATAAAAAATATACACATAAAGTACTGAAACAATTGAATTTGTGTGAGTATATATATATATAACCTAATAGAATGAAAATAGCTGATCCCAAACATATCATGGGAATAAACAATCTCCGTGTATAAGTAAAACCAAAAATCACTAAAAAAGTTACTACTCCATGTTATTTCATGGTAAGACTCCCAGCATATCACCGCCATCTATCTAGAGTCAGCTAACATAAAACTTCGACGCCTCTTCGTGGTGCATTTCCTTTACCAACATCAATGTATATGAAATGGTCTACACACCCCATAATAAGTGTGTAGGGTGTTAGTTAATAATATTATTAAGATCCCACCCATGTGATACAAAATAATAATTTTAATAAAAAATATTGTATGATAATTTCAAAAAAACATGGAATTATAAGCAGTAAATAATATATATCTGAAGCATGATAAATATTTCCCTTTTTTAAATAATATTAAAAAAATAAGGTATATTAGTTTCAATCATAATTCTCATTTTCATATATCATATCAAGAGCATGCATATCGAATCCAAAGTAGTAGAAATAAGAAATACTAAAAAACCATTAATAGATATATAGTGTTATGTAACTCAATATTTAAGGATAAAAGACTACTCGTACCACCTCAAATCACTAGTGAAAAATAGGTACTTAAAACATTTTCCTATTTGTTACAGTAAACTCCTATGTGTGTAACCTCTAACATTGTAAAAAATCATGTCCATATAACAACTGGCGAATCCTGCATTGTTAAATACCAAAGAGAAAATCTCTTTATGTTAATATGGATGATTAACCTAAGATAAATCAACCACACACACACCCAAGGCTTCCCATGTGTTGTTTTTTCAAAATAATTTCTATTATACGGAAAAAAATTAACTTCCCATTTACTAGAGACTATGGAAAACAAAATTTCATCACGAATCCATTAACACACACAAAAAATCATTCCATAATTTTTTGTAAATAAAATTTTAAAAAATGGTATCAATAGATTTCATCAAAATAGTTTATATATGAAACCACCTAGGACAAAAATAGGGGTAAGACATTCCTGTGAAAGGATCCACTACCAGATTGCCTCCTCGCGTCCAGACCACATCCCCGTTGACGAACTTCCATCCCGCGGCCGGACCGCCACCTCGCTGCATGACCGGCGCCTCGGGGATGGACCAGTGCCATGTGGCCAGACAGTCGCCTCGCGGTTGGACCGCTTCCCTACGGCTGGACCGCTGCCCAGTGGCCAGACCGCCCCCCACGGCTTGACCACCGCCCCGTGGCCAGACCATCGCCCCGCGACATCGCTCCATCACGACACTCTCTACGGCACCTCATGGCCTACCATGCCAGACCCAGAGGTCCAGACCGAACCCAACGGGCTTGGACACAATGCAGATGAGGCCAGGTCAGACTGAGTATGACCACACCCAGGCATAATATGACTCAATTACATTTTTATGGGCATAACATTGGAACTGAAAGTCTGTTTGGTGAACCGTCAGTGTAATTGGGAACCTTTGAGAGAGTCGGCCACTTTGAGTGATACCCCACTGTGTTTTAGATTATGATGGGGAATGGAAATGTCGGATCGATCATGAATCCAACCATACCACCGAGTCTAAAATTATAATAACTCACGGATTGGGCATCTGATTGACACACTGTATATTGCGTTGAGACCCCTATAATGTGGGGAACCATTGAGATACATTATTTTTGGACATCATGTAATTTGGAGTATCAAATATTAGCTTGTGGAGCGAATCCACCATGATATATACGATCATAGTGCGGGAAACTAGTATCTGTATGAGACTTGAGGACAGCGGACCACTTCGACTCATATTGATTTGAGGAGCCTAGAGGAGGGCGCCTATGTCTAACGCGGCAGACCCGTGGTGGGGTTTGCCTATGCGTGATGTGGCAGATCCAAGGTACTCAACCAGAGGAGTACCTCAGAAGGCTACGATGGGGATCTCCTCTATGGGACACGACCGTCCCATGACACTCTACAAGAGGAGTACCTCATCATGTCACAAGGGGGAGCACCTCTGTGTGATGTGGCAGACCCACAATACTCAATAGGTTGAGTACCTCATCAGTTCATGATTACTGGGAATAACCTTAGTGTTATGTGGCATTCCCACTATACTCGATAGTGAAAGGGTTCTCTATCAGCTGAAGTGTTCGACGATGTGATTGGGGATGCTACTTTTTACAATGCCAATAATAAAACGTGGTGTGATCTGAGTCAGTACCTCTACGTTTTCCTCATGATTAATATGGATTACATGATATCTTCAAAATATGTATGGGCATATACCTAGGTAAGGATATCTATTGAATTCATTCATTGTGGATTATCCATGGTGGTTTTTGTGAGAACTTAAGTGTCCTGGGGTCCCTACTATGTGTCGTTATCCTCACCCCTGCACAGGATAATCCTACTCCTTATTGTGTTGGATGCAGACAATGAAAAGCGTTGACTGAGGTTGACAGTACCAGGACAGGACGGTTCCTAGAGGTGGACCATAAGACGTGTCAGTATGTATAGGAGACATGTGGATGTGGATTGATGAGGCATTGATTTGTACTTACCCTTAATGTAGGATCCTTGGATGATGACCCAATACCTGACTTTCCCATTCCTTCAAGTGTATTATATCATAGTTGTTCATGACCATTCCAGTTTGGCTAATATTATGGCTCCTTTTACATATTTCACTCACTCTATTTATAGTTCAGTTTACTTGGGTTCATATCTTGTTTTGTTCTTGTTTACATGTGTGTGTGTAGGTTATAATGGCAGTGCCTTCCCAGTATTAGGTAATATGCCTTCTGTGATAGTCTCCAGCCCCAGGCCTATGGTAGGCTGTCTTGGGGTAGTCACAACACGGGCCCCTGTGGATGGGTCGTGACAAACTGGTATCAGAAGAGTAGGTTCTACAGAAAAACTATGACTATGTTATTTTCTGTGAAGTAAAAATTTTAAGGGTAATGAGTGTGGTTTTCAGTTCAAGATGTCCAGTGTTGGTGCAATAACAGACATATCCTTCCACCAGGACCCTGACATCTAATTTCCAACCCAGTGCATGAGTACACTGACTGTGTGTGTGTTTTAAAGAGTATAATTTTGTGAAATTTTGAGTAAGCATTCCCGGTATAACATTTTGACTCTGGAACACCTATTTATTTTCAGGATGCCTCCACGAAGATAACTAGCTAGATTTCCATGAGTTGTATGCACAGATAGCCCACTGAGCAATGAGGCCACAGTGCAGGGCCCTCTTCGAGTAGAGGCAACAATAGAGGATCTAGATGTATTATTTCCCATTGGGCCACATATGCCACCAGCCATAGCAGTAGATGGTGCATGCCACTTCAGAGAATTTCAAGAGTTCCAATGCTTGAGGCCACCCAGGTTCGATGGAGAGATAGACCCAAATGTAGTTGAGGATTTTCTGGATAATATGGTGAGAGTCTTCCGACTCATAGGTATAACCGCCTATCTCATGGTGATCCATGTCTCCAGCCATCTATAGGAAACAACAAGCATATGGTGCAGCATTTTTCTCAATGTTCACGATGAGGAGACGATTCTCTAGGCTGACTTTGAGAGCTTGTTTCGGGAAGAGTTTGTTATAACAACTCTTCTCGATGTGAGCATATATGAGCTACTTCATCTTCAGAAGGGAAGTATGATTGTAGATCAGTATTTAGTGAGGTTAAAAGACCTCCCATGTTACTCAACTGATGATCTTACTCAGAATCCCGATGAAGGTGGTGGTGTTAAAGAGAGTCCTTTTGGTGAAGAGTTTCCTTGTTGAGCAGTTACTAGTGTCGAGACCCACTACCATTCATCACGCAGTGGAGTATTCTATAGCTTGAAGATGATATATGTCATATAGGTACAATAATACTGGACGTACATGTGGTTGACGACATGATTCAGGATTGATTTTGTGGGGCACCTGAGGCGAAACTAGCCCGACAAGGTGAAGGTCGTGTTACCAATGTTGTGGCAAGGTAAAATGGATCATGACTATTCGACCCATCATAGAAATGATCAGAAGAAGTTTGAAGGACCACCTATTCAAAGAACGAGGCTCAACATAGGGGTTCCATTGGGAAAGGAAGGTGTGGTAGAGGATTTGGACATGCATCTGTCAGTTGGTGACGATTTGAGATTTTACCGCCACCACCACCAGGAGGCCCACACTGAATGCAGGGAGCAGGTGGACAGGGAAGTGCTTAGCTTCAGTCTGTTGAGGCTTATGATCCTGGCACTATAGAGATGATACGAGGTATGATCTGTTTCTACTCCACCATAGCCACAGTACTTATAGACTCTGGTTCGAGTCATTCGTCTGTTTCCACTGCCCTTGTTTGGGGCTCAAGGATTCCAACATAGTCGTTGTATCAATACTTATGGCTAGAGTCTCCTATATGAGTGGATTCAATCATTAAACACTAGTTCTATTTGTGTGATATTACTATATGAGGCGATATCATGAGTTAGGATTTCTTAGTAGCGACGTCTATGCCTTACGATGTCATCCTGGGTATAAAATAGTTATCTACATTCCATGCTCAGAATGACTATATTAGGCCTAGAGTGTAGTGTGTCTTCACGGATGGGACCAGGTCTAACTTCACCGGGGAGATGGGAGCCATTGTAGTGCAAGATGGACTCACTTAGAGGAGATTGCATCTGATCACTGATCAGTAGGATTTCCTTACCTTTGATGTAGTTGATGTGGAGAGTTTGAGTTATCCTGTAATGGTTGAACAGTACAAGAATATCTTACCTGATGATGTTCTATGTCTACCTCCTCGCAGAGAGGTGGACTTTTACATTGACTTATTCCACTGGACGACACTAATATCTAAACCAGTGTATCGGATGGATATTATGGAGCTTCGTGTGCTGAAATTATATCTATATGACTTGCATGGGATGAGATTCATTCAGACAATGATTCTCCTTGAGCTTCCCCGATATTTTTCTCCATGAAGGCCTATGGGAGCATGAGAATTTTTTTTGAATATCATCCCCAGAACCAGGTGACCATGAAGAACATCTACCCACTCCAAAGGGCAGAATACATCTTAAATAAGCTTAAGAGAGCACAGTGGTTGTCAATGGTAGTCCTCAGATTAATCTATCACATGCTCAGAATGTGAGATGAGGATGTGAATAAGATGACCTTCAGATATCGGCATTGCCATTACTAGTGCATGTTTATGCCATTTGGTGTTACCAACACAATAGAAATGATAATGGGAATAATGAATACAATCATTCATCCATACCTTGAACACTTTGTAGTATTCTTCATCATTGACAATCTGATGTACTCGGCTACTGTGGAGGAGCATGCCTTTAATTTTTGCATAGTACTGGACAAACTCCGAGAGCACTAGTTTTATTTTAAACTAATGAAGTGCTAGTTATGGATCTGACAGGTTCTCTTTCAGGGATATGTCATCTCTGAGGCTAGAGTTTCAGTGGATCCATCAAAGATTAAGGTGTTACATTCTTGGTAGACACCCAGGAGTGTGATGGAGGTAGGAAGTTTCTTGGGATTTGTAGGATACTATAAGAGGTTTGTGAAAAATATATCCTGAGTTTTAGCAACACTATTATCCTTGATGAAGAAGTGGAAACCCTTCGTGTGGTCGGAGATATTCCAGATGAGTTTTTTGGATCTGAGAAAGAGGCTCCATAGTGCCCCATCTTGGGGAATCCAGAGTGGGGCATAGTGTACTAGTCTACTACAACGCATTAGGGACCAGACTTAGTTGTTTATGGATGTTGGAGAGAGAAGTGATCACGTATGGCTCTCAACTTCTAGGACAACATGATAAGAGCTTTTCTAACCATGAATGGGAGTATGCAGTAGTGGTCTTCACCTTGAAGATGTGGTGACACTATCTGATGGGCAATCGTTTTACCATGTACAATGACCATAAGAGTCTCTGGTTTACATTCACTCATAATGACCTAATCCTGAGACAATGATGATTAATTAACTTCCTCCAGTATTACGACATTGAGATAGTCTATAATCATTGTACGGGGAATGATATTATGTATCCACTCAGCAGGTGATCTGGTATACAGCTGTCAGGCGAGGCGACAGAGCAGCTCGGTGATTTAGATATTTTCATTGTGGATAGAGATGACTAGATTTTTATCAGTCTCTTACAGTCACTCCCCCACTCCTTTAGCGAGTTTGGGATGCACAGTGTGTGGATGCTGACTGTGATACACAACATTCTCAGTTATCCATAGGACGAGCACATGATGGCTTTCCTGAAGGTGGGGAGTATTTCATCCTCTTCAGAGTACGTACCATGATACTAGTGTCACATATGGATGAAGTGTTATGGGAGTTCCACACATACCATCTTGCGGTACATACATGATTGGTGAAGATGTATTAGGATCTCTAAAGATAGAACTGTTATACCGGAATGAAGAAAGTAGTAACATAATTTGTTTCTCGGTGCCTCACTTAGAAGCAATCGAAGGTGGATAATTAGGTACTAGAAGGATTGGTTCATTCTTTTGAGTTTCCAAAGTGGATGTGGGATGGGATATCCACTGACTTTGTGACAGGTTTTCCACGTACATCTAGAGGACATGATTCTATTCGGGTGATCGTCGATCGACTCACCAAGTCAGCCAACTTCCAACGGATCGGAGACCAGGGTTCATTAGAGAGCTTCTGACATCTCTATGTGTAGGGGATTTTATTGTTACATGGAGTACCCTGAATGATAATATCAAATCTGGATGCACATTATACATCCTAGCTATGGATGTGGTTGAAGGAAGCATTTGGGTTTCAGCTTCATTTGAGCACAGCCTTCCTTCATAAGATGGATGTCCAGACTGAGCAAACCATTCAGACCCTTGAGGTCATGTTGTCTGCATGTGTCCTCGAATTTAGTCGTATCTAGGATGATTACTTTCCCTTGGAGGAGTTTAAAAAAACAACTATCCCTCCAACATTGGGATGAAATATTTTGAGGAATTGTACATGAAACCATGAAGATCACCTTTCTGCTAGACTGACCCAGGGTAGTCCACACTCGTGGGACCACAGAAAAGTTGCAGATCATCCAAGAGAATATTAAGGAATTCAATAGATTGGAAATTTCATATAATAACAAGAGATAGAGATCTCTTGAGTTTGATGATGGCGAGCACGACTTTCTACGGGTCTCACCCCGACGTGGTCTAAGGAGATTTGGATGAGGCGACATGATATCTCTAAGAATCAGATGATCTTTTTAGGTCCTCAGAAAAGTTGGAAAGGTGGCATACTACTTAGCTCTTCCACCTTAGTCGCACTTGGTGCACAAAATCTTCCACATATCCCAGCTCAGAAGATATTTTCCCGACCCATCTCGCATACTCAACCATAGAGAGCTGGACATTGATGATTGTGAGACATTTACGAAGGTTCCAATTGAGATTGAGGATCGAAAGGAGCGGCTCCTTCCTGGACGTTCGATTCCTCTGGTGCTCATTCTCTAGCAACCAGGAAACCTCCTGAAGAACACATGGATTTGAGAGGCTCATTTGCATGATTAGTACCCCAGATTATTTACATTGTTATGAGTTGTGTCTTATGGGGATGTAAATCCTTGAGGTCAGGAGAATGTAAAGACCCATAATTTACATGATTTTTTTTAAAATAGTTGGAAATTTTATGAGTTCGCAAAATTTTACGGCACACGATTTCGAGGCCTGGAGTGCACGGAATGATTTTTTTATCTTTTTTCATGTAAGTTCACTAAACATACGAGCGATTTTTCATAACTTTTGAACTGGTGCACAAAATTTCAATTTGGGGGCACCGTTGAACTAACAGCGATGATAATTTTCTAAGGGGATTTTCACCTCGATGACAGTTGGTCAAGGGAGAAATATAATTTTTGGGTTTTTCATGGAATTAATAAAAAAATCATATATTTTATTTTATTTGTTGTAAAAACTCCATGTGGATGTTGAGTAGTGGAGTCCACCAAACCTAAAATCCCATGAGAGCTTATGGTGGTGGGACAACCCAATACTAACCTCCCATGAGAGGTTATGGTGGTGGGTACCACTCGAGGCCTAAACCTCGTGAACTCCCCTCTTATTGGGGATAAATTCAACCAAATCCCTCATTAATGTTTAGGATAATCTTTAGCTTCCTCCACATTAATTAATCCAACAGACCACCTTAATTTTGATAACCTATGAGATTAATTATCCCAATTTGATGTATATGCCAACAAACATAATAAATCTCATAATCTATTATTTTGGGGCTACCATTTCATTGTGGTGGATTTGTTAGAGGAGGATTTTGGGAGAATAGCTCACCAACTATGAACGCCATTTAAGAATGCCTCTGCTTCAACGTTTTCTTCTCAAAATTTCATCAAAGGATCTCCAACGATGCATGCACTGAAAATCAAGGAAAACTCCGATGACACTAACACCCATCATTTCCCAACGATTCTTATTCTTCCTTATGACCTCGTTGTCATCATAAAGAGATAGAGGTAGGGGTTTATTATGAGTGATTTTTATATTATCATGTCCATATCTTCTAAAAACAATGAAAACAGATCAACTATCTATTTTAGATTGATCAACAAATGTTTTTCATTTGCGGGATAGGGAATGTTTATTTGTATGTGATTCAAGGGAGGTAGTTTGAATTATTACCCTTACCTGTTCTTAATATTTGTGTGATTCACGTATAATAGACGCTTGCTACTAGTATAATGAGGAGAGTGTGGGCCAAACATACATTGAAGGTCATTTCCATAACTATCCTGTTGAATTGTGTTGTTCTTCGCGATGGTGGAAGTTTAAGACCAACCAAGAGGGGATTGATAACGGCGGTCGACACCGCCGTCATCCGTGACGAAGGCGACAATGCCACCCCATGGCCACCACCGCCACCCCACGGCCTCAGCACCGCTCGTGGCCGCTGTCGCCTTTTGCGGCCCTGCACTCCCCTCTGGCCTAGGTGGTGCCCCTTGGCAGGCCACCCCACGCGGCAGAACCACTGCCACGAGGTCGGACCACTGGCATGCGGCCGGACCGCAGTCCCTAGGCCATAACACCGCACCGCGGGCGGTCGTCAACCGGTGGCCTGGTCTCCGTCCCATGTCGTACAGCCGCACCACCCGCGGGCAGACCATCGCCTCGCTGACGAACTTCCCTCCGGTGGCCAAACCACCATCCCGAGGCCGAACTGCTGCCCAGCGGCCGAACTTACATCCCTGATCGATCTGACTCGTGGCCTTGCGCACTCGAGCCACTCTACGTGGCCCCTCGCGGCCTACCATACCGAACCCTTCAGTTCATGCCGAACCCAATGGGTCATCCACACTTTGGACCGGACCTGAGCCCACTAGGACCCAATTACATTATTTTGGCCATAACTCTTCCAACTGACGTCAATTAGACAATCCTTATGTTACATGGGGAACCATGGAGTGATTAGATCCCTTTGAGTGACACCCCAATGTATTTTGGATTATGATGGAAAATGGTCAGTTTGGATTGAACATGAATCTAGTCGGGCCCCCAAGACTAAAAGAAAAATAACTCAGAGACCATGCATTTGACTGACGCACCGTCTATTGCGTTAATACCCCTATGAAGTGGAATACCATTTAGATACTTATTCATGGGACTTTTATAAAGCTTGTGTATCTACCGGTATCTTGTGGAGAGGGTCATCCTGGGGATGTTATGGGGGATGTTACTTTTTACTAACCCATGAATAAAACCAGGTATGTGCTGAGTTAGTAACTCTTTTTTTTCCTCATGATTGATATGCATTACATGATAACTTACATAATGTATGGGATTATACATATGTCGGGTTATCTAATGAACTAATAATTTTTGGATTATCCTTGGTGGTTTTTGTGAGACCATTAGGGTATCGGGTTCCATACTCATCATCATTATACTCACCCCTACACGGGCTATTCAAGAATCATTTTGTGTTGCATTTAGACGACAGAATATGATAACTCAGGCTGAGAGTACCAAGACTAGACGGTTCCTAGAGTGGACCATATGGAGTGTCTGTACACAGAGGGGACAAGTGGATGTGGAGTGATAAGGAGGCCATTTGTACCTATCCTTAAGTTAGGAACCTCGTAGGATGACCAAGGAGTTGACATTACCTTTTCTTTAGATGTATTGTATCATAATTTTACTTGTACATTCCAATTGGGGTGGAATTTTGGATCCTTTTACATTCTGCAATCACTGTGTTTATAGTTCAATTTACATTATTTCTTATCTTGTTATGTGCAAGGTTACGTAATCTTACAAGTTAAGATGTAAATACCATCCCAGTTTTAGGGAATACAAATTTAGTGCTATTCGCCAGCCCCTGGACTATGGAAGGCTGGATGGGGTTGTCACGACACGGGCCCTGGGGGACAGGTTGTAAACCAGGCACACAACACATTGTGCCTAAAATAATCAATTGGAGTATGGATTATAGATAGCCAGTCCATACTAAAGATTACATCGTAAGGCCTCGATGATTCTACAAGGAGTTCCCAGCTGAAGCTATAATCTCCTAGAGTATTTCACAATTCCTGCACCAGTGTGTGATCTACAAATATTCCCACAGAAGATTCTATAATCATATGGACCAAACAAACATATATATCCTAATCACTAATCTCTGAACGAGTTCTGTTGAAATGAAAGAGTGACTGAAACCGCTGTCTATAAGTACATCAACTCTGGTGGAATAGACATTGATCATACCGCTAATAATTTTTAGTGGGTCGTGGTTGTAGGAATATACCTCCTATAGCTCCAGTCTCCCTTTCTACCTACTCCATGTGGTGAAGGTGGACCACCTAGGGGTGGTGGTGGTAGTGGCTAAAAGAAGCATCCACCACCTACTGCATGACCTACTACTCGGCCATGTCTGTCCCCCTATAGAACTCCTCTCTCGAATTTATCCCTTTGCCTCGGCGGTCCCTCAACCATCAGCTTATTGTCAGTACAGTGGGTCAGGAATTCAAGAGCCATGTTTCCTTGCTCTCCACATGTGAAGCACAATTTTCTTCCCAGCTGACACCCTTTGCCTCCTGAGCTCCGCACCTCCGAATATGAATCTCGGGGTCATCCACCGTAGGGTCTTTCCAGCTTGGACCTCAGCTTCATCTACATAATGCCTACTGCAGATGACTGATCTACCTAACTCATAGTGGTGTCTCTCTTGATCAGTGATTACTCCGATAAGAAGATATCCACCAATAATACTTGGTCTAGCCTGCATGGTAATATTCAGTGATATCATCGATTCTCTGATCTCTTGACGGAGACCGTTCTCAAAGGTCCAAGCACTATGGAATTTGTCGCGTACCATGTCGGTGGAGTAGAGAGAAAGGTCAGTGTAACAGCCCGAGATTTTATGAAAAATATTCTTTTTTTTATTTCACTAATGTCTTGTGTTGTACGCTACACCAAAAGGAGCTTGCACAACACGCATCCTTGACTTGCCTTGCATTACACGCAATCGCAACCTTCCTCGATAGCGTGTGTGGTACGTAATCCTGAGTTTCACGAAACAATGATATGCTATTAAAATATTATTAAAACTAGCCGTTATGAATAGTAATAACCACTTTTTAAATTTTAGAAATTTTAACTCTCAAAATGGACTTCATTTTTGGATTCGGAGTATCGAATTTAGCCTAAGGTGAAATTTTGGTACTTTTCGGATAACTTTCATATTTTGATGAATAGTGAAAATGACTAAATTTTAATTAAAAACAACTTTTTTTAATCGAAATAATTAATAATGATAAATTATTAATTTGAGTGATTTTAAAGTATATTTAGAATATATTTTTACAATTTAATACAATGTTGGTCATTGGATGTAATTTCACATTTAAACTAGACATAAACAAGTGTCAATCTTTTGATAGATTTTGTTTCTTAAAAAGACGCTATTTGTTTTAACAGCGGGATATAATTATAAAATTAATTAATGCAACTTATATGTTGGGAATTTTGTAAAATAGAAATCATTTTTGATTTCGGAATATCAATTATAGCTTAGGGTGAAATTTTGGCATTTTTCTGAAAAACTTCAATTTTTGATGAATAGTGAAACCACTAAGTGGTAGGTTAAAAACTGAATTTTGCATAAAACTTAATTTTACTGCTTCTGTGAATGGAATTTCGAAAATCCGAGAGACACGGTTAATATCAAGGACTATAATGTGGTTCAATGAGATGAAAATAATTTTTGGTGAATAGTAACTTTTTACTTTTTTTTACCGCGGTTAATAGTAAATAGGGTAACTAAGGGTAAATATGATATTAATATCACCCTAACACATGTCCTAATTCTATTGGACAAGTGTAATTCGACCAAAAACAAACTTAGGAATAAAATATGACCATTTAGGCCCACTTGGATTAGATTAGGACTTTTATTATTAATTTATTTAAAGAAGGGTTAAAATAGTTAAAATCAAAGTTTAATAAGTAAATCATTTTTAATATGGGGTTATACATAAGATAAATTCGATTGTAAATATTCATTAGAAAGCTAAAAAGATTTACTACATGATGGTATTTTATTTTTAATTTTTAGAAATCAAATAATTTAATGTATTGATGACACAACGATGATGCAGTAATTACCCTTTTAAGGAAATATTAACATAATTGATGTTATAAATGCTCAAATGAATGTAATTTGAAACTTTTTATGAATTCCAATAATTTTCTAGATTACTATGATATATTATTGTTGATTTACTCAACTTGGTTCGAACATATAATTCTGTTATTACTTTCACAAAAATCATATATCAAATAGTGTCAAAATTGACACAAAATAGTTTTTAAATCAAATATTATATTATTAATTGTTATTTTATTCCTAAAAATCTAAGGTTCGGCCAAATGACTTAGATAAGGATATATGTATTAATAATATACAATTTGGGGTTCTTTTGGCATGTTATAGTAAGTTTATTAACCATATAGTGAAAGAAAACAAAAAGACACGGTAAAAGTTAAATTATTTAACTTAGAGTTAAATCTAATTGATAAGGTTAAAATAATACCCTAAACTTGTCTAAATCCTATTGGTTGATAGGGTTTCGACCCATCCCCACTTTATCTTCGAAATAAGACCCTTTGGAACCATTATAAACCGATTTTGACTTTAATATAAAATAATATTTTGAGATATTCCTAAGGTGCCCCTCTCCTCCCCTATAAAAGGACACCTCCTCCCCCACCTCCTCACACCAATTTGAGAACTCAAGCTCGGCCAACCCCTGCCAATTTATCTTCTCCACTTCCCTAGCAACATCCTAGAGGTTCTGGTCTTACTCAAAGACCAATTTTAATTCCCTAAGAGGAGGTCTCCAAAAGGTGCTTCAAAGAAGAGGTAATTACCGTTACCAATTCTTTCATCTTTATTTCTTCTTCCACTTCTTCTTCTTAGTTTGTTTCATTATGAAGTAATAACATCAGTATCACTCATATACTGATATGTTATTATAAGTATGAAACAACCCTATTTCACCATCTATCCATCCTACGGAAAAAGAAATCACCGCGCGTGCGTACGTACGGAATACCGTCTCCACGCCGTGGTGTAATCAATTTTCCACCACCACCTTACATGGATGGGTATAATGGTGTAAAGAATAACTATACATAGTTATTACAACATCATATTGATTCTGATATATTGTATAAACCACTCCAATTCAATTCAATATTTATAGAAATGATATCATCGCTCGTGCGTACGTACGGACTACCGTCTCCACGACGCGATGAGATTCATTCTCCATGTTAACCATTTAAGAATGATTATAATGTATATATAAGAAATAATAATGAAATATATGAAATTATAAAGCTACTGGATTTATGTATATATATACATATGTATGTCATCTACTTACTTCCATTTCAAGACAATAAGGAAAGGAAAACAGCGTTCATCCGTACGTACGGACTACCGTCTCCATGAACGGTGTTTTTCATTTTATTTATCTACCTATTATATATATATATATACTGAATATATATGATATATAAATCATATTTTATATTCTGGAAGTAAGTAAATCATGATATAAGTAATAATGATGTCATGAACAACAAGTCAAAACACCTACGATAAATGAAACGATTTTACCCAAAACGCTTCTTTAACATGGAAATTACAAATGAACGGGTAATATAATGTCATAAGTGAACCATATATGATATCATAACAATGAATATGATTCTGTAATAAGTCAATAACATGATTTAAATCATTATACAGGAGGTTCGGACACGTACATGCAAGTCGGACCTAAGGTAAGGGAAATATCACAATCTCATTTTTATCCGAGATTGTTTATTCGTAAGTATTTACTGGGGTGTATTTTATCATCCACATCCATGTTCCTTCAATATGTAATATTGTTTCCATCCACTTACAATAGTTTAAATCCAATTTAACTCTTCGGTGAGTTTTTAGTAATGAATATTAAAGGAATCTTTTGTCGTTGTTCCGTACGAGGTACTTTTTGACTTTTCCGACAAAAGTACGAAGAATGTTTTTTTAACTTATACGGCACGAACGGATTTTTACGGTTTTATAAAGCCTTATTTTCATGAACCTTCCTCGAAAATATTTCATGACTATTTTTAATAAAATCTCCTTCTTTTAAAATTGTATGATGTTTTGTGAAAAGAAATTGATTTTGAAGAAGAAAGGATATTTTACTCAAGAATTCATTTCAAGTGTTTTATCAAAATTATTTTCCATCTAAGATAATAAAGGGTTCTGTTTCTATCCATATTTTTACATTGATTTGACGTTGTTGTGATGGAATTATGTTTATGAATTCCTTTATCTTATATGAATGGTTTTATGATGTCATGATGTTTATGATTCCCATTTTTATTACATGGGTTATGCAATGATGTATGATTTATGATTTTGTGGCACACATAAGAAAGGATTCATTAATAGATGGGTGGGACCTATATCTCCCTCCAATGCATCGGGTAAAGATTTTATATCTCATGAGATAGACATGGCTGGAATGGTAGGTTATACCGATTCAGTGAAACAGGACTGAAACGAGGATTACTCGATTCAGAAAGGGACTTTGTCCACTAAAATAGTCTTGGCAATGAGTCTTGACTAACAAGAAATGATTCTCTATGATTATGTGTGTATGCCACAATGAGTAATGTTTAAATTTATGATTTCATTTCACTTCTATGATTTATCCCATGTTATGAAATTATGCTCTCTTTTGCAGGTTAAGATTTCCAAAAATGTTATGTTCTTATGAAAATTATGTGATTGATATTTCCTTTATTTACCCTTACTGAGCATTTGAGCTCACCCTTTTATGTTTTCTTTTCCCCGGGATATAAAGAAAGGTTTTAGGTAAAAAAAAGGGAAGATCTTTATGGGAGATGTTGAAGATCTTCCACCACAATTAGAAGTTTACGTTCCGAGTTTCCAAAGACACTAAACTATTATGATCCTTGTGTGTGTGTTTTTGTTATGTACTAAGTATTCCGCAAAAGTAATGTAATGTCCATGTACGTCAGGATACGGGTCTCTACAGTTGGTATCAGAGGAAAGGTTTAGTCAACCTTTGGAAACTAGGATGCGAAAACGTTAGTGAGATCCCTAGAGATATTTCTAAGGTATGTCTAGGGATGTCCCTAGGGATAAGTATACGTATAGGTTATAGTAATAGAATTACGCTAACGATCATAGAATTAAACCTAAGATGTTGGATATTGAAGGTACTCCCCCTTTATTATGTTGTTTTCCCTAGCATGATTTTTGCCTCTCACAGTATTCTTTTTGGGTTTTAGACGATGGCTGGAACCCGAAGGAACCGTGTTGATCAATGCAATGGACAATGCAATGATTGCCCTCCTGAACAAACAAATGTTATGGGAGATGGATTGAAAAATCTTATTGCTATACTTACACAAGCTATGAATCATTCTGGACTTCCAAATGAGCAGAGAAGGGAACAATATTCTATTGAGTCCTTCATGAGGCAACGTCCACCTTCTTTCAGTGGGTCTTCTGATCCACTTGTGGCTGAACAATGGATCAGTACTACTGAAAAGATATTTTCAGTTCTTCAATGTTATGAACATGATAAAGTCATCTTAGCAATATATCGTTTGGAAGGTGAAGCTGATCAATGGTGGAATCTTATCAAGAATATGAGGCCAAGAGATGAAATTGAGTCCATGGAATGGGACAAGTTCAAGAACTTATTTTTCAATAAGTACTTCCCTCATATTCTTCGAACAAAGATGGAGAAAGAGTTTCTTGAACTGAAGCAAAGGGACGATGAATCTGTTGGTACCTATGAAGCATATTTTACAAGACTTGCAAGGTATGCTTCTGGAATTATCATCCAACCTGAAAGTAAAGTTGATCGATTTTTCAGTGGCTTAAAACCAAGTCTTCGAAGGGCATTAGCTATAAGAGACTTCAGTAGCTATGAAGAAATTGTGCGTTGTGCTATCAAGGTAGAAATGGAAGTTGGTGTTACATATCCATCTCATGGTTTTGACAAGAAACGAAAGATGGAGTTCAAGGAGAAATCTCAGAATAATGGTGAAAAGAAGATGAATGTTTCCTTATGCACAATGTGTGGAATGAAGCATGGTGGAGATTGTCTTAAAGGGACTAGAAAATGTTTTAAGTGTGGAAAAGAAGGTCATCGAGCAGCTGAGTGTCGAAGTAATGGAAAAAGGGTTTCTAATGATGTGAATAAAGCAAACACTGCAGAGAATGCACCGCCAACACTTCAATGCTTCAAGTGCAAGGAAATGGGGCATTATGCTAATAATTTCCCTAATCCAAGGGTTAGTGATGATCAACATGAGCAACCACTGAAGGCAAAGGACAAAGGGAAATCACATGCGATCACTATTGGCAATGTTGAATATGACAACGATGTGGTGGAATGATTAAGTGTTTATGTAATGGGATTCCAAAATAATGTTGTATCATTGCGTATTGCAATATTTATTGATGTGGTATTCAATGTGATTGAGATATTTTTGGAAATAAGATGATATGCGCATAATGAAGACGAGAAAATGAAATGTTTAATAGTATTCATGTGCTCATGATTAATATAAGGACTAAGTGATATCATGGTTTGAGTATATAGAATTTTGAGGATTTTGGTATGTGGAAAGTGTTAATTTTTTTCACTAAGGTATTCAAGAGAATACACGATTAAGGACTTTGAATGTTTGGAATGTGACCAAAAAGACATATCTTATGATATGTGGGGATCAACGACAGTATTAAATCTCTGGTAATCGTTGTCACTATATTATGAGAGTGGACTGCAGTATTATGTATAAGCCTAAAGATTAGACTGGATTATGTTGGACATAAGTTAGTATTGTTTAAGGATAGATGATTTTTGATATTATTGATGGGATGTTATAGTAACGTAGTTTTAGAAAAAGGACAACCTGCAGGACGGGCGACAGCCCATCGCTTCGGACAAGGCTGTGGGAATCGAACCCACAACCGAAGTGCGACTGGCCTTTATCGCCTACCACTGACCTACAGGAAGTCCCTGTTTAGTAGAAACTAGTTTTTTTATATTAAGCAGTAGGATATGTGATGTATAAGTTCATTTTAGGAACCATATGTGATTAATCTCACTATAGAATGACTTATGTATATTTAATAACTTTTTCTAACCTTTTGTTTGAGACAGATGGAATGACCCATCATTCTATCACATGATCTGCTAACACTTCACGAATAACAAATTCAACTTCATTTATTTAAGAGATGAAGTAGAAATTGTTCAATGCACGAACAATAGTGAGATTTTACCAAAATAATGTAAGTATTTATTCTAATTAAAATTTTCAAATTTAGGGAAACGATCTTGAAAACCAAAAATGTCATCCTAGTGCTCTTATATCTGATTAATCCGATGGTACCTTAGATCGTCACAAATTTATGGATTTGTGATTGCTAGCTTTTCCATAGCCATGTTCTCTACCACTCTCCATCAGAACATGATGGTTAGATTTCTCTTCCATATCCATATTTTCACCTATGTGGAAACCCAGTGATTAGTTTATTTGGGTAATCATTACATTTCATACTTTAGTTTTTAAAGCCAAGTTTTGGTATTCCCTTTTATGATGTGGGTTTCTATTAAAGAAACTTTCGAATAGTAAACCATTTATAACCCCGACGAATTTCGAGGGCGAAATTCATTTTAAGGGGGGTAGAATGTAACAGCCCGAGATTTTATGAAAAATATTCTTTTTTTTATTTCACTAATGTCTTGTGTTGTACGCTACACCAAAAGGAGTTTGCACAACACGCATCCTTGACTTGCCTTGCATTACACGCAATCGCAACCTTCCTCGATAGCGTGTGTGGTACGTAATCCTGAGTTTCACGAAACAATGATATGCTATTAAAATATTATTAAAACTAGCCGTTATGAATAGTAATAACCACTTTTTAAATTTTAGAAATTTTAACTCTCAAAATGGACTTCATTTTTGGATTCGGAGTATCGAATTTAGCCTAAGGTGAAATTTTGGTACTTTTCGGATAACTTTCATATTTTGATGAATAGTGAAAATGACTAAATTTTAATTAAAAACAACTTTTTTTAATCGAAATAATTAATAATGATAAATTATTAATTTGAGTGATTTTAAAGTATATTTAGAATATATTTTTACAATTTAATACAATGTTGGTCATTGGATGTAATTTCACATTTAAACTAGACATAAACAAGTGTCAATCTTTTGATAGATTTTGTTTCTTAAAAACACGCTATTTGTTTTAACAGCGGGATTTAATTATAAAATTAATTAATGCAACTTATATGTTGGGAATTTTGTAAAATAGAAATCATTTTTGAATTCAGAATATCAATTATAGCTTAGGGTGAAATTTTGGCATTTTTCTGAAAAACATCAATTTTTGATGAATAGTGAAACCACTAAGTGGTAGGTTAAAAACTGAATTTTGCATAAAACTTAATTTTACCGCTTCTGTGAATGGAATTTCGAAAATCCGAGAGACACGGTTAATATCAAGGACTAAAATGTGTTTCAATGAGATGAAAATAATTTTTGGTGAATAGTAACTTTTTACTTTTTTTTACCGCGGTTAATAGTAAATAGGGTAACTAAGGGTAAATATGATATTAATATCACCCTAACACATGACCTAATTCTATTGGAAAAGTGTAATTCGACCAAAAACAAACTTAGGAATAATATATGACCATTTAGGCCCACTTGGATTAGATTAGGACTTTTATTATTAATTTATTTAAAGAAGGGTTAAAATAGTTAAAATCAAAGTTTAATAAGTAAATCATTTTTAATATGGGGTTATACATAAGATAAATTCGATTGTAAATATTCATTAGAAAGCTAAAAATATTTACTACATGATGGTATTTTATTTTTAATTTTTAGAAATCAAATAATTTAATGTATTGATGACACAACGATGATGCAGTAATTACCCTTTTAAGGAAATATTAACATAATTGATGTTATAAATGCTCAAATGAATGTAATTTGAGACTTTTTATGAATTCCACTAATTTTCTAGGTTACTATGATATATTAGTGTTGATTTACTCAACTTGGTTCGAACATATTATTCTGTTATTACTTTCACAAAAATCATATATCAAATAGTGTCAAAATTGACACAAAATAGTTTTTAAATCAAATATTATATTATTAATTGTTATTTTATTCCTAAAAATCTAAGGTTCGTCCAAATGACTTAGATAAGGATATATGTATTAATAATATACAATTTGGGGTTCGTTTGGCATGTTATAGTAAGTTTATTAACCATATAGTGAAAGAAAACAAAAAGACACGGTAAAAGTTAAATTATTTAACTTAGAGTTAAATCTAATTGATAAGGTTAAAATAATACCCTAAACTTGTCTAAATCCTATTGGTTGATAGGATTTCGACCCATCCCCACTTTATCTTCTAAATAAGACCCTTTGGAACCATTATAAACCGATTTTGACTTTAATATAAAATAATATTTTGAGATATTCCTAAGGTGCCCCTCTCCTCCCCTATAAAAGGACACCTCCTCCCCCACCTCCTCACACCAATTTGAGCACTCAAGATCGGCCAACCCCTGCCAATTTATCTTCTCCACTTCCCTAGCAACATCCTAGAGGTTCTGGTCTTACTCAAAGACCAATTTTAATTCCCTAAGAGGAGGTCTCCAAAAGGCGCTTCAAAGAAGAGGTAATTACCGTTACCAATTCTTTCATCTTTATTTCTTCTTCCACTTCTTCTTCTTAGGTTGTTTCATTATGAAGTAATAACATCAGTATCACTCATATACTGATATGTTATTATAAGTATGAAACAACCCTATTTCACCATCTATCCATCCTACGGAAAAAGAAATCAACGCGCGTGCGTACGTACGGAATACCGTCTCCACGCCGTGGTGTTATCAATTTTCCACCACCACCTTACATGGATGGGTATAATGGTGTAAAGAATAACTATACATAGTTATTACAACATCATATTGATTCTGATATATTGTATAATCCACTCCAATTCAATTCAATATTTATAGAAATGATATCATCGCTCGTGCGTACGTACGGACTACCGTCTCCACGACGCGATGAGATTCATTCTCCATGTTAACCATTTAAGAATGATTATAATGTATATATAAGAAATAATAATGAAATATATGAAATTATAAAGCTACTGGATTTATGTATATATATACATATGTATGTCATCTACTTACTTCCATTTCAAGACAATAAGGAAAGGAAAACAGCGTTCATCCGTACGTACGGACTACCGTCTCCATGAACGGTGTTTTTCATTTTATTTTTCTACCTATTATATATATATATATATACTGAATATATATGATATATAAATCATATTTTATATTCTGGAAGTAAGTAAATCATGATATAAGTAATAATGATGTCATGAACAACAAGTCAAAACACCTACGATAAATGAAACGATTTTACCCAAAACGCTTCTTTAACATGGAAATTACAAAAGAACGGGTAATATAATGTCATAAGTGAACCATATATGATATCATAACAATGAATATGATTCTTTAATAAGTCAATAACATGATTTAAATCATTATACAGGAGGTTCGGACACGTACAAGCAAGTTGGACCTAAGGTAAGGGAAATATCACAATCTCATTTTTATCCGAGATTGTTTATTCGTAAGTATTTACTGGGGTGTATTTTATCATCCAAATCCATGTTCCTTCAATATGTAATATTGTTTCCATCCACTTACAATAGTTTAAATCCAATTTAACTCTTCGGTGAGTTTTTAGTAATGAATATTAAAGGAATCTTTTGTCGTTTTTCCTTACGAGGTACTTTTTGACTTTTCTGACAAAAGTACGAAGAATGTTTTTTTTAACTTATACGGCACGAACGGATTTTTACGGTTTTATAAAGCCTTATTTTCATGAACCTTCCTTGAAAATATTTCATGACTATTTTTAATAAAATCTCCTTCTTTTAAAATTGTACGATGTTTTGTGAAAAGAAATTGATTTTGAAGAAGAAAGGATATTTTACTCAAGAATTCATTTCAAGTGTTTTATCAAAATTATTTTCCATCTAAGATAATAAAGGGTTCTGTTTCTATCCATATTTTTACATTGATTTGACGTTGTTGTGATGGAATTATGTTTATGAATTCCTTTCTCTTATATGAATGGTTTTATGATGTCATGTTGTTTAAGAATCCCATTTTTATTACATGGGTTATGCAATGATGTATGATTTATGATTTTGTGGCACACATAAGAAAGGATTCATTAAGAGATGGGTGGGACCTATATCTCTCTCCAATGCATTGGGTAAAGATTTTATATCTCATGAGATAGACATGGCTGGAATGGTAGGTTATACCGGTTCAGTGAAACAGGACTGAAACGAGGATTACTCGATTCAGAAAGGGACTTTGTCCACTAAGATAGTCTTGGCAATGAGTCTTGACTAACAAGAAATGATTCTCTATGATTATGTGTGTATGCCACAATGAGTAATGTTTAAAGTTATGATTTCATTTCACTACTATGATTTATCCCATGTTATGAAATTATGCTCTCTTTTGCAGGTTAAGATTTCCAAAAATGTTATGTTCTTATGAAAATTATGTGATTGATATTTCCTTTATTTACCCTTACTGAGCATTTGAGCTCACCCTTTTATGTTTTCTTTTCCCCAGGATATAAAGAAAGGTTTTAGGTAAAAAAAAGGGAAGATCTTTATGGGAGATGTTGAAGATCTTCCACCACAATTAGAAGTTTACGTTCCGAGTTTCCAAAGACACTAAAATATTACGATCCTTGTGTGTGTGTTTTTGTTATGTACTAAGTATTCCGCAAAAGTAATGTAATGTCCATGTACGTCAGGATACGGGTCTCTACAGTCAGTGAACCTCACAGAGTACTGGGAAACTGATATGCAGCCCTGTTGTAAGTGCAGCGTCTCCAGGATTCTAATTGAGCATTAAGTTGCTGGTACGAACTCCATCCTGAAGGGGGTCTCAAAGTGAAACTTCCAAAGTGTCACATCCTCATGAGGCAATAGCGTCAAAATCCACAATATTTTTTCCATTCCCTTGAAATGATGTGAAACTAGGATTACCATTTACTCTTCTGGTGTCCAAATTTTGCAGAAAACTCTAGCCACAGCCTCTAGCCAGTCCTCAACTACCTGGCGATCTGTCATGCCTCAAAATCTCAGAGGCCTATGTCTCTAGAACTCATGCAATACACTCAGTCAGCGTACACCGTCCGCTAGTGGGAATAATAGAATTGACCTTCCAATTGGTATTGGTGCTGCTGGTGCACAACCGAAAGATATATCACAATAAGAGGGCCCTGCACCGATGCCTCATCACTCGGTGGGTCATCATCGTGAAATCTCTATAAAATCCCGGTTGGCTATCTACATGGAGGCATCATGAAAAGAAACAAATATTCCATGGTCAATAGGATATACCTGGTTAGAGGACTCAGATGAGATCAAAAGTAAATTATTTCAAAAACACACACAATCACATATCATTATTACTCTATTGGAAAGATCATAATATTAGTTCTATAGTAGAACTGACTCCCCTTATACCACTTTGTCACCACCCACCCCCAGGGCCCATGTCATTACTACCCCACGCTCACCTTCCATAGGTCATGGTTCAGTGACTAGATTCGCAATACTGTATCCCTAAAATGGAAAGGCATTTCATTAATTCCTATAAAAAATCATAGTCAAAGAACACATCAAGATTCAACCACAATTTAAAACATCAGTTTTAAAAGTGTGTACTTAGAGTAATGGGGCCAGAACACAAGAACAACTAAAAGACTCAACTATTACAGAAAACAGTAAATAGATAATGCGATCATCTCTAAGGATCCTACCTGAAGGGTAGGTATAGATCATCTCCACAACACTCCACATCAACATTCACCACTGTCCACCATCAGGTCCTAGCTCACTTAGTCATTGTAAAGGTTGCACGCCATCTGCACAAGACACAACATTGTGCGGGCGAAGCCCATGCATGGTGAGTATAACAATACCCAGTAGGGACCCTGAGACCACTGGAGATCTCACATAATTCCGCAAAGTAAAACCAAAAAGCATGATCTCATTCATGGCCCACAATGAAAAAGACTCATCTAAATCTTGATATACAACTCAATGTTCACGAATAAAGACGATTTGTCTTATGCTGTATCATTTTATTTCATTAGGAAATCTCTATATCTAAACCCTGAATGTTTTTTCCAATGTTGATCGACACATGGTCATATATCTCTGATCCCCGATGGTCTTCTTTAAGGATGATCCTCTTCTATTTGAATACAACTGATCCACACATGATCCCTAGAATGTTGATCCATAGAGGGTCACTATGATGCTGATCCAAAAAGGGTTTATTGATGATGATTCACATTGGGTCTCTATGATACTGATTTACACAGGGTCGCTATGATGTTGATGCACATAGGGTCGCTATATGCTGATCCTCATAAGGTATCTATTATGATGATAAAAAATGGGTGTATATGATTTTAATCCACACAAGGTCACTAGATGATGATCCACACATGGTCGCTACTCAAATGATATCAAACCACAAGATTCCCCATACTCGATGTGCTTGAGTTCCATAGTATCTGCTCCACTATTTATCATTAATTAACCACCTGCTATAATGTTCCATGAAGGATTAAACCAATGTAATGTCATTTTGAATGTTTTTTAACACAATAGACGGAGCATCAACCATAGGGTTGGTCTGTGAGTTATTGGCATATTACTATCGAGTGCCCTATTAGATTCGTGTACGATCTAACATGACTATAGATTTACATTCTAAAAAACTCTGTTGAAGTATCTTAGAAGGATCCACTTGATCCAAAGATACCAATTTCATAGACGGTTCATAAAATAGAAATTTGGTTTGTAAGATACAAATCTTATAAGAGATATCTGGCCCAAATGGGTCTGGGTTTAATCTGACCCGGTTGGGCCGACCCATCATGGGCCGACACGACCAAGTTGGTGTCGACCCAACCCAGTCTATTCCCAACCCGAACAGGCCCGAAATGGAATGGGCTGGCCCGATTGGGTACAAATGTGGTGGGATCGGCCCACAGTGTAACATACCAGCCAATCCAGCCGGATGGGCGCGGCCAGTCGGGCGACGCAGCCTGGTGCACTAGGGCAGCTCACTAGTCGAGTGGCCACCAATCACCACATATGGCTCAAACAGCCGTTCGACTCTTTAATCAATGGTGACACATAGCACCGCCATATTCTCCGTGGGATTCGCAGGTCATGGATGCCCCTCCGACGCGGCCCCTTCACGGCGGCATGTGACAGCGCGGTGCCTCGCCATTTCGGCCAACTGTTTGTTGGCCGCCCCTTCGGGTCTGCCACGACGCCATGCGACGCCGCCATCTTCCTCGGCTAGCACTTGCTTCTAGCGCCAGTCCGTGGTGTCAAAATGACAGATCACCTGCAAGACACCTTGGGAGATCTAGTGGTCCTTTTTCCCCTCCCCTCATCCCTACAGGCCTCCCAGGATGTCGTCTTCAATACGCGGCTCATAGAATCATGGTTCTGCCAAATAATTTTATTTCCCCCCCGTAGAGTGTGACAAGAACGTATCGGCCGAGGGCCCAGGCCTTGTATGGTTGGGCCACACCCTCCGCATTAGGATCATAACAAGTGGGTATAAATTTATTGGTCTTAAAGTAAAAGAATTTAACCAAAAAAATTCCCATAGCCTCGAGATTCGATGGAGTTAACATGGTGGAGGAAAAAGATTTTGTGTTTGATAAAGGCACCAACATTCTTCTTTATCGGTTCAACCCTTTCGATGTTACCTTCGATGTTCCCGTTCTTCATGGGTGGAATACTTTGCAACACATCGTCAGAGGTTCCCCTCTTCAGTACAAAAATCCCACACCCGAGCTTCAATTAAATAGAAGGAAGAACAAACAGAGTTGTACCACGTTAATGGAGTTCATTTATAAACAACATTTTATGTTTCAATGTGGTGGTTACAAAAACCAAGAGTCAATCCATTAAATGTCTTGACAACTTTGTTGTACCGCCACACAACTCAACCACTAGAGAGAAAATTAAATCACATTTTCATTTTGTTTTATTATTATTTTTAAATTCTGAAAAACAATATTTTTCTCTTGACCCACAGTTGTAGAAATGAAGTATTCTTTAAGTGAATCATGGTTTTGTGAATTCATTAGTTTCCTCAGATTTCAATTCATATCACCGGTTAAAATGTAAAAAAATGTCCCCCATCCATTTAAAGAAAATATCTAAAAAATTTCATATTTCTGTTCCGAAAACCCCGTTCCTTAGAATCATGTTCCAACAATTTTCACAGACTCATATTTTACCAATTTTTTTTTAAAAAAAAATTAATATGTAATTTTCTGGGACATTACACATTTAAATAATTTTTTAAATGAAAATTTTAATATATTCATTAATTGTTTTATACGTGTTCACAATTAATTTAATTTATCATAAAAATTATTCTTTTGGAGTATTTACTATGTATTAAATTTTTCACTATGTTTTTATCTTTATTTTAATATATATTCATTTTTTTAAATTAGTATATATAATTAATAAAATTGGACAAAGTTTTATAATATTTTTGCATTATATTGATATTTATTTATTTAATTTGAAAATTTTTTGATAATAATTTATTTATGATTATATATTCATTAATATGGTTAATTTTTTTAATTTTTTGGGTATTTATTAATTTTTAATATATATTGATTTACTATTTATTTATTTTATTTTAAATATATTTATAATCTCGAAAATGATAATGTTCTAATTAATCCTATATATATCTATCATATAATATTAGTGGTAAAATAATATATATTTTATCTACTATAATTTTTGTAATGTTAATAATATGTATTATCAATACAATAATTTGCAATGATATAACCTATATTTTATAGCGGTTATTAAATTCCCACGGATAAAACTCATATTTATCATCAATTTTTGGAAAGAACTGATAAAACCTTATTGGTCATATAAATTCAACACTAACAGAACATGTTTCTTTTCCCCATCCATGCTCTCTCTTGGATTTTAATCTCTTTCACTACTCCCCTAGAACAATAGGGACAAATCATACCTCTCAAAACCTATTTTATGTGAGTTAATATCTGGAAACAACTTGTACTTGTATTTTATTATGCGTCACAAAAAATGGGCTTAGTGAGAATTTTAGGATTATGAAATACCTTTCCCCCGGATTCATATGGTTTATAAAGTTAGTTTCTTATAACACCATTTTCAAGCAAGATTTACTCATCCAAAAGTATTGTTTAGTGTTCTCATAAGAAACACTTGTTGAATCACTTTTTTAGAATAATAAAGACGAATAAATAAAAAAATACTCTGGGAAACTCTATCTATTATTCAAAATAATATACTTTCAACTACAATTATGAATTTCTAATTCATTATAATTTTTAGAAATGGCAAATTACAAAGTATGATTCCATAGTTATTTATTTAAATAAACAAATCATTATAATATTTTTGTTTTACAAATAAAACATCATGAAACATTCATGAGTATACTACAAGATCAATATCAATAGTTCTCCCTCTTAATGCCTCACCCATACGTGGGGGTTCATATAGAGTGACTACTTTTGCCTTTCCCCTGTGCCTTGATGGATGGTTTTTATTGTAATAAAATTTATTTGGTAGATAAAGATATCATATATAATGGGGGATGGTTTTCCTTATCTCCTTTAACAATGTTAGATTTATTTTCCTCAAAGGCCACTCTTTATGAATGCATATCTATTTTCCAGAATATCCCAATATATATGAAAGTGATTAATTATTTCAAATAATATATTTAATTTCTCTCAGGAGAGATTTATTGTAGAAATGAATATCTTTTCCAATCCTCAATTATTCAAGTGGTTGATAAAAATAATAAATATATATGGATCCTTGATATTTTTGGACAAACAAATATAGTTATATTCTATAGCATCATGGACAGGTTAGAACAAATTTCATGGATTGAATTTTTAGAGGTTCTCTAAATTAGGTAAGGAAGCACTTATAAAGGATGTATCTCATTCGATTCCAATTGATTATATGTTTTTATTTGTGCTTCTTGAATTTATGATTGACCAAATTCATTATCACATTAACATGTTATATTGAGGTATGAAATGTAAAAAAAAACCATTTGTTGGATTGGGATAATCTGAGAATTCCTAAAACCTTGGGTGGTATGGTATATCTATATATGAGCATGATCAAAGATTGATCTTTTAGAAAAGATATAATTGGAGATGATTCATGAACTAGGTTCCCTAGGAACTAAAATTATTGAATCCAAATATTACCCCCATATGTGATTTTGTGATGTAGCCTTTATCGCCCACCCTATATTTTTTTTTTGAGACGACTCAGGGAATCTAGTGTTCATCAAAAGGGACTAATTTGGTGGATCGGAGACAGAGCCAATTTCATGATAAGGAGGGTCCCATGCCTAGTTTATAAATCTAGGATTATGGAAAATTCCATCATAGTTTCTGATTGGGAGGATGCTATTATATTCTCCTATTTTAATGATGCCAATAACATATGGTGTTTTGTTAAATTGGATGTATGGTTCCACGAAAGGGATTAATGGGTTGTTGTTATTATAAATCACAATGATTATATAGTCAATGAAAACTATGTTTGAATAATGTATATTTGGTATTCTATTTTGGGAATTATAGATTTATGTTGGCCCATAGAATATAGATAATAGGGAATAAAGATTTTGGTAAATTCATATGGCCCCAAGTAGTAACTCCAAATTTCATAACATTCATATTGAAATATTTAATTAGAATACTCCATTTAAATTATTTTTTAATGGTATGACATAATATATTGGATATGTTGATACCCTTCCTCAATAGTTAAGCATAATAACATATACATGCAATGATCTATCATCAAGGTTCCATGATCATCTGACATGCATAAAATCCAATTGTAGATAAGATAATAGACATGATGAATGGTTTTTGTCACTATTCTCAAATTATACTTTTTCATCCTTAAAATATAGTATTCATCCTCCATAAAATATCGTAGTTTATATGGTAAAATTTATATTACCTAGTTTTTACCGACATTTAAGTAACCAGACTCTTTTTGGATCATGTAGGCTATATCGTGGACAATGATTTGGATGTGTAATGAGTATCACCTTAATAAACCCTTCCATAATTCTCAGTTCTGTTAGTGGAGCCCCACCACCATCCAATGTGATTATGATTAATGTAGGTAAAATAATAATCGGAAGAGGTTCTATTGTATTTGGTCTTATGGTATATGATAATTTAGGATTCATTATCACAATATGAATTATTTCTATAAATTCTTTTTGGTGTCCAACAGTGACAGAATCCTCTTCATTATTCAATGGATTGATGTTCTCCATTGAGAGAGGATGTAAAAATTTCATCACAGAATCTTGATTTAATTTCATTATTAATGGTATAATTTTATCATCGTGTGATTTAGAGACTAACAGATTATTGGTTTTGAAGGATAAATCCATTTTCAACCTTATAATAAATTGGACCTATACAAACGAATTTTGAGAAACTATTTGTATATGAACCATAATATGATCTTCTACTAAGGGTATAATTGATGTACATTATTGATGAAATAGATTTGGTGGTTTTTTAAAACCCCCAATTCCATTTAATTGGATGTTTGTTATAAAAAAGATGGAATATGTTGAAAAATTAATTATAGTATTTAATTTTGAAATTGGTTTGTGGATTTTTAGAATTGGTTTCAAATAAATATTTTTGGAAAATGGATTAAATTGGTTTTTGATAGAAAACGTTGTTTCTAATATAGGTGATAAGTCAATTTTTTTATTAAAAACCCATTATGTGTTTTAAAGATTTTTTTTGAAATTTTTGAAAGGGATAATATGATTTAATTAAATTTATGTAATCTTAAAATAAATGTATCATAACTATTTTATATTAATTCCCATTCACGAATTAGGTAGTTAGTGATTTATTTTGTGTGGAACATTACGAATTACAACATTCTAAAACATCATACCATCACAACACATATATTAGAAAATGATGGTGAGTACTCTTTGGACTTGGTCTTAATGGGGAATATGTACATATTTGAAATTTCCTAGTGTTGGGTCACTATATTCTAGAACTATCATACCTAATTGGGCATATGACCATGTTGTTACTTTGATTTCATTTTTAATGTATATATTCCATTGTTCTAAACTATTTTAAATTCATTGGGATTTATATAATATTTTTTTATATAATTTTTTAATACATATGTGAAAACATCCATCTGTGAAATGCACCATTTTTAATGGTAATTGTATCATTTCAGAGGTATTTCAATAATTTGAATTGTTAAGTACAAATTTCTAATGTATTTATATATTTGAATTGTAATGCATTATTTTTCTAATTATTCTTTTGAATTTCCAAACCAGATTAATTGAAATTTGAAATAAATTTCATGGATAATTTAATATGTTTAGCTTGTTATGGTGTCTTTGGGAGAATTACTATTGGGAATTGGTTTACACCCTAATCGTTCCTTCTAGTGATTTTAAATTATATTCTTATATGATTGAGATGTAGAAATGGATCCATTATAGTAGCTTCTAACTATTGATCTTTGGACATTGTGAGTGGTGTCCTTAGGGACATGATCAATTTTACCTGTTTTGGAACTTTTTCTATTGTAAGTTTTGTTTTATTTACTATTTGACTTATGGTCTAGTTCTCCTATTGGAGTACCTATTATATAAACAACATTAGTTGGACCGGGTACATGAAATTTTTCACATGTCACAGTTAACGAGGTATGCGCAAGAACCATATCTAGTTATCGAATAAGTTGGGAAGGAAATTGATGATGGATATATATTTTCAAAGTAACGAGTTGATATTAAGGAATCGAATGACAGTATCATTCATTTGGTATTTTATTTCCCTTGTACGTATCTAGTATAAGTATATGAATCTTAGTGGGAGTACCTATGACCGATGACCGAGATATGAGCTGAGCACCCTAATCGTTTTTAGTAGGTTTTTCACTTTTTTGGATGAAAACCCCTTTAGTTGTGAGAATTTAATGAATAACATATCATGTGAATTATTTTTTGATATTATATGGATTATTTTCAATACTAGGCATTGGGACAATATTCGATTCGATGTATTGAATAATTTTTTAAAATATATTAAATTTATAAAATGTCATGCACATTCACTTCCAATAAAAAATGGGAATGAATCCTAAATGGGTGACCATATTGGAAATATGATTCCACAATTGTGTTAAGTGTGTAGGTTTTATCATAGGTTTGTCATAATAATTTTTGGCATTGGTCATTTTTGAAAAATCACAGTCAGTGTAAATTAAAATCAAAACAATTAATTTATTTATTGTGTTTATATTGACATATCTTCTGATTTCTACTCTATGTATATTTTATTAATATTTACTAAGTGATTGAATCTAAATATCTTTTGATTTAGATGACAATTTGATACAATTATCGGTGAATGAGAACAAATCTGGATCAGATCATGGTTCATTGCACCAATAGAGTTGGTTGATATCATCAACAATGGAGATAAAATATTTCTACATGAACAATTAATCCAATCACATTTTAGGATGTTTGATTGTTTAATTTACATCATGATTCATAATATTTTAAAAACATGGATCAATTCCACAACAAGAGTTAATGAATATATCATTAGTTGAAATAAATTTATTGAGAAGTTAATTTTGATTTTATTATTTATAGCACTGCTTATGTCTTATTATATGAAAATGAATCAAGGACAAATGGAAAATGGTTCATTTATTTATTCAAGTTTTATTTGTTATGGTATTCTCCCATATAACATTATTATACAATAATTTGTACTTATTTGGGCTAATGTTTTTAAGAATACTAGTTTTATGATTTTTTTGTCACTATACATTAGTGTAAACAATCGAAACTATAGGTTTGACATGTGTTAGAGCGTAAAATTAAGTAACCAATGATGATGATGTATACATCAATAAAAATTGAGAATTAATTGGTTGTTCTTTGTTTTTTCAAGATACGGATAAAAAAACTCTGGTAATTGTGAATGGATGAATACCAAGTTCATTTGATTCCCAAATCTATAATCACTAGCCACATGAGTCATGGAAGAACCATAATACAACATTTCTGGTGTAGGATGTGGCTATGGTAATGTGGTAGATTATGTGGATGATAAACAATATTTCTATATAATATCAAGAAGGAATGTGTGTTTATTTAAGTATTAAAATCCATTTGGGGATCACTCAACGATGTCTCGGGATTCCAAATGCGGTTGTAGATCACATGGTGTGTGATCGTACCACATAGCATGTAGCCCATCGATGATGGCTCTTTAATTTCATCGGAATGTACATGGACACTAGAAAATGGAAATTCCTAGAGGAAAAACATGTAATTTGACACAGACAAGGCTAGGTGAACATGAATATGACCATCAATGCATGGGTTGGTTCGATGGCCATAACAAGTACACTGACATATCCAACATCATATAATATGTTTCCAAGTGATCTCTACACAAGATGTATCTTCAAATTCACCTGTCGTGTGATTATTTAACACATGATAAGACATATAGATATATATACACCATGTGTTCTCCTATTACACGCTATGAACCCCATTCAAGAGTATTTTATCACTTCATTATAATATTTAGGAAAAATCATGGTTGATTATGTTTCCTTATTCCATTCTCTTGAGGATATAGTGTGACATTTCATCCACATCCCATGACTGTAATCCACTCTAGTGGTCGAGTCCCAAATCGATTGGTTCTATCCCTTTATAATACTATAGTAAGATTTCCTATCTTATTTATACCCTATGTGGGGATTTTGTAATTATTTTGACATCCCTGGGTAGGGCGTTAATCCTGTATTTATCAGGTTTTATCGGTAGGTTTCATGATATCATTATTATATGATCCACCACATAGAGATTTGATCCATATTGGGTTCATGGTGTCCTATAGTTGTTTTATACATGACCCCTTATATGTGTAATAGGGTCTACATAGACCACTGAGATTCATGGGTTGTTCTCAATTATCTATACATCTTTATCACATGTCTTTAAAGATATAATGGCTTATTTAGTGGCCCCATAATATATGTGATTCTTTTAGAAAAATCATAGGATGATAGTTGATTTTGACTTCCTATTGTCATCATGTCTTTACTCTGTATAATTTGGTTTTTCTGTTATACATTATTTATATAATTTATAGAAAATTAAAATCATGGTTCATTGTATTTAGAGTTTTTGGGTTCCTTACAAGGAATTTCTATACTCAAGCATGAATGTGGTTTTCTCGCACTAGTCATTTCTTTGCTGATTATATCCCATTTGTTATTATCTTGGGATGATAAGAAGTAGGTGGAGCATAGAGTTACCATGGAATAACGAGTAGGATTTTAGTAGACTATTTCTAACATTATCACTCTCCATAGAGAAGGTTATACACTTTCTAGTATTTTGGTTGTCTTCAATTATACCCCCTTTCAACTTTTAGTACATTACAATCATAATATTTTGGTGGATCATAGATATATTCATTCATTTTTTTTTCATTTTTACTGCATTTCATCATTTCCTGAGATTAGATAGGTATGAATGATTTTGGGAACATTAGGCCAATACATCATATTTATGGGATATGCCAACTCAACATTGGTCTCGAGCCATTATCCTATTATTGGTGGGCTAGGGTTATTCATGATATGGACATTAGTGGGTTGACTATTGATAGTTAATCCATACAACCCTTACCAAATATTGAGATACAAAAAATTGTAAATGTTATTAATAATTTTAAAAATTAAACTTGTCATTAATCCCTAAAACAACTTTATGTATTTTTTAATCTTGGTATACCTAACATTTTAATAAAATCATCATGAAATCAATTGAAACATTGAAAAAACATGAAATAAGAAAAACATTATTGTAATAATTCATGCTTCCATAATTCCTAAAAAACATAGATTATTGGATATATTCCATAAATAAATAATAGATTTTTACTGCATTAAAGATATCATGAACCACAATTTCAAAAAAAGTTTTTCAATTCCAAGGCAGTCAATACTGTCAATTTTATATTATCCATATTAATCATCATTTTATCCAAATATCCTAAACACAACACCATAAATATAATAAGGGTTACATTTCCCTTAAACATGGGTTTTACTGGATAATCAACATTATACTGAATAATTTTTCATTGTCATAGGTACTTTACAATATACAAATTCATATACTAAATAAAAATATAATATAGTAAAACACTTTTAATTTTTTTAATTTTTATCAAAATGATATCAGTGATAAAATAATAAAATAACCAAATTATTAAATAAAAACACATGAATATTAATAACTCTTACTCTTCTAATGTATAATCGTTGATTGAATACGATTCATCTGATTATCTAGGGTAATATTACCTTTATATTTGAGATATTCATTTGTGTAGTTCCCTATATTAATTGAATTAATGAATTGTACATCGGAATATTTTTTTATACCCTTGTCATCACATGAATTATATTCTTTTCACTCCACACTTTTATAAAAATCCACACCTATTAATAATGTAAAAGGGTGATTATATTTTTAACTATCACGTTATGGAAAACCCTTCTTTCCATTCTTCTCTTTCTCCAAATTTTTTACCTCCATCCTCTTTATCTATTTTTAAATTTGAATCCATAATACATAAAAAACTTGTTCCCTTTTTTGTTAGAATGTTATTGTACATCCTCAAATAATGAGACTATTTGTTCGAATATTTTCCTTTGATTTGGTTGATAACACGCGTATAGGAAACGAGGACTCATAATCTTTGGATTACAAGCCTTGAATTTTTTCCCATTCCTTAGACAAGGATCCATTTATAAAAAATGGAATACTATTCATTTTTATGGATCAATGGTCCATCCCTAGAAATATTGAAATTATTAACACATATTAATATTTGAAAATTTAAATTTTTATTATCAAATACACTTTTTTGGATAACATTTATAAACCAAATGGTTCACCCCAGAAAAATAGTAAAATAAACCACATAATTATTAAAAATAACCTAACCATATTGGAAAAAATATCCCTTTATAATTTCAAAGACACAATGGTTAAATATATATCAGGATAATCCTCTAAAATATCTCAAATTTCATAGTCATGTTTATCCAACATTTGAATGTACACCTATTTTTGACCATTCCGTTATTGAATCCACATATTAGTATAAGAACACTATTTTCAATCCATGCTCACTACTCTCAATTAATGTACACATGTAATGATGTTTTGATCATCTAATATGTTTCCAATGGTGTATCATTAATGTAGATAGAATCCTCCAATATATCTACCCCTGGATGCATGAGAAATTATAGATTTTTCCATATAATTACACATGCATACCATTTTAGTTCAATTATAAAACAATCATATGGATCATCCCCATGATCTAAAAACTCAGACTGATCAGATATTAAAAAATAATTGGGATCACTATCCATCATTTTGGATATCATCATTTTGGAGGGTTTTTATCCGTTGATAGGGGTGAATAGAAATTTTACTTTCGAGCATTCCTATTTGGACTTTGACACCTCATCCTCGTCAAGATGAGAAGCCCCCTACCTTGATGCCCACCACCACACACTCTTGAGAATGTACAAAAATAATCCTTACTAGACTCACCCCAGAGGATCCATATATAGAAATGGGGTTCTCTTACTGTGTTGCATCATACTCAATATTTTTCCATCCACTCTCAAATCATTTGAATTTATTTCTATGCTTAATAACAGTAAATTCACTTATTGGGATTAACCATGTAAATGATCCACCCATAAGGATATATCATGTATTTTTTAACCCAATGGACCCCCCATTACAAATTAGTCACTAGTACAGAGTATTTCATAGACTCAGTCTCTTGGGAATCCTTTCTTCTTGTGGTTTCATACAAAAAACAACAACATATCCATAAGATGCATCCTACAAAGCACTTTCACCTCCCACATCATCCATTTTTTTCTATACGTCATAGTTTATAGTACTACCAAATACCACATCACAACACTAGGAATCGCAATTAAATTTAATGATATGGAATTTAAAATGCCAACTGCATTTACCCCAATAGTACCACTTTTTCCATTCTTTATAGCCTCAACAACCTCATTTACGACCTCTGTTGTCTCTATAGATTGAAACTCTACAATTCCAGTTGTTCTCATTAGGTTTTTGAATATTCTAATATTGTTGTAGGAAACTATATAATCAGTAGATAATTTATGATTTCTTTTCTCGTGAGATATCTCCTTTTCTAGCCCACACAAAACTGAGTGTTCAGCCGGGTGTCAAGCAATCAAATTCCAATATAGCTCTCCACCGTCTTATGTTCTAGAAACCACAACCTTCAAATATATACATCAACATATTGACACACAAATTAGATTTTTTTAATTCTAACTTGAATAATATTTAGGAAAAAACTCAATTTTCACTTCTCACATGACCCTTGTTATTCATGCTCCCCATTCTACATACAGATAATGAGTGCCCCAATTACTATAATGAGGATTAGAAATGGAACCATGACTCGAATACAACTGAAAACATGTATCAAAATTTATCGCTAACATTAATCGAAATTAATTCGACTATATGTATAAAAAATCATCTAAAATACTTTTTTGAGGAAAAATTGGCTGGAAATTTGATGAAGTCCAACTATTTTAGTGAAGATAATGGCCTACATGGTTTTGGAACATTTGAATAGTCAATGGGATTTGAAAAGGATGACTGTGTTTAAAATTTCTTATTAAAATAGTCATTATCAGGGAAAATTTTTTTAGGTGGATGTTCTAGGTTCACTAGAAATTATAAAATTGAAATTCGATGGAGATATAAGTAGAGATGGACCAAGACAGTTCCAACAAACTCTTTGATATGATGCGAAGAATGATTTATCTATTGTCGGAGAGGGAAAAAATTTCTCAATATTGTAAATCAAAATAATAAAAAATAAATCTAAAAATGAATACATTTATGTATGTTGCGTCTTTAACTGTGTAATCATAATAAAATTTGAAAAATGGGGGAATCTGTGAAATCTTAGTGTGCGATGAAAAGTTTAAGGTAAACATCGAACAAATCTGCAACATTGGGGAAAAGTGGGATCATAGGTAAAAGAGGTAATTAGTCAGGGATAGAAAAGTTTACAATGTAATTGGGTTTTGATTCATTGAAATATGACAAAGGGACCTCCCCCATCGAGAGGGAAGGGAAGACACAAGGTTCTTCACAGTCAGGGCATGCAGAGCTTCTTCTTTTGAGCATCACCATAGCTAATATTAATATCAGGATTATGGATATTTGCAGATATCAATATTTCAAATCCATCATAATGGTGTCGGATAAAATTTGGAATTATTCTATGAATATCCCCAAGATGTGTCAAAATAGGAGAAATAGAATGCATTTTTTGGACATTTAACTATCATGTGAAGACCAATGCTACATTATCACAATTATTTCTCCAACGAACAACAATACAATAAAAAATTCATTATATAGTATCCATACAGGGAAGTATTTCTAAGAACACCACATGAAATCTACCTTACAAATACACAAGGATGATATTAATTTTTTATCATCTCATTATATCATAGGGTTATGATCCCTGACTACATTTTCCTATATAGGGTTCCTAGGGGTTTGACAAAATTTTCTATGATAGAAATTGTAATATACCGGACTCAAGAAACCCAGAGAAAATTTTTAAATTATTATGTTGTTTTAGAATAAATGGAATCACATCTCAAAGCACCAAAACACTTAGTAGTATTCATAAAGTAGATACATTCATGATTCATATATTAAATTTGAATATAAATTAAAACATAACAGTTTTTCAATAATATCATTTTTCCTTATAGTATTCTTGTACATATCAGTCATAAAATTCTCAGAGTTATCTTGGGAAAAACAAAAGAAATAGATTATTTCAAAATATTATTGTGGGTATGTGTATAACAATGACTATGAATTAAAAATTAATAATCAATATGGAAATGTATATAACTGAATAAAATTCCTCTTATTCTATAACATGAGAATAATATGGAAGGAATTAATGATGATTAAATAACTCGAAATATAAAATCACACAATCTTTTATTTAATAAATAATTGAACAGTAACATGTAATTTTTATGACAATATTAAAAAAGAGGAACATTTATAAATTCAAACATCAAAATCATAATATCATGATCTTTTTAAATAAATTTAATGTTCATACCTTTCAAAAAATAGTATAAATCATCTACTTTCAAACACATCAGGTTTAGAAAACTCATTTTTTCTCAATTCCATTCACAATGGATATACTATCAAGAACATTAAAAATACAATTTAAAAATATTCGGTAAAAAATCATAGTGTTTCTGAAACATATTTATTTTCATGATATGTACCAAGGCATTGATAGTCTATTTGTATCTGCCTGAAACTGACACTTACTGTGTTTAATGCATTCCATATATGAAATTGTTGAAACATTGTCAACCTAACAACTTATTATTAAGAAAAACTTATAAAATTTTATTACATACCCTAATAAAATAAACAAAAATATAATCCATCATATGTCATATGGTGAATGTTTTCAAAATGGCACATTTACAATCAAACTGATCATAAAAAATCATTTGAATGAATAATGATGATATTAATAAAACTAACCCCAAATTAATCATTAGTACATTTATGGACAAGTGTCACTGTTGAATATAATGTATATAAAAATATGTTACCATCATTCTTGTGGAAAATATAATATTCATTTTGAAAATCAATAATAATTTTTAAAATCCTTATATTTGAAAATAAATATTAAAAAACTTACTATTTTTATAATAAATGGGAAAAAAATTCATTAAAACTATCCTTATAAACATTCAAATTAAAAATAAATGAAATTAATATCATGATAGTTTATAATTCCATATAATATTTACATTTAGAAAATAAAATTACCATTTAACTATTATAATGTAATTAATGTTTCGTTTTTAAAAATAAACATCATATTACTTTTTCAATTTTTATGAAATCCAAATGTGATTTTTTTTAAATCAACCTAAAAACCCATTGAAAAAAATTTAATGTACAAATGGGTATATATTACTTAAAAAATCATATTTATAAAGTTAATAACATGTATGAAACCATTTTTTGATAAAATGGTTTTGGAATAAAATATATTTTCATAAATTTAAATTTACGAATAAACAGTCTCCATTAGAATGTGATTATGAAATAAGCATTTAAAATTACAATTACATTGAACTGAGAGTTAATAAATGAACCAATTATATGTTACAACTGTAGATAAACATTAAAAAATTTTAATGGAACATATATTAATAAAATTTATTATACACATAATCTTATAATGACATAATCAATGAATTATAATTTTAAAAAATGAACAGAAATTGAGTTATAAAATATCTTCCCTTACACATCCTTTTGATTGAACATTATTTAACTATATTTCTACTAGTTATAATCAAGTTTAAATCAAAAATTATAACTATATTACATTTATAATATTATGTTAGGATCGTAAATGATGGGTCCATTGATACAACGATAATTGCGAGATTAAAAATAAAGTGCAAAAGTGCATAATTAATGTGAACACCAGATGTAACGTGGAAAAACCCCCAAATGAAATGGGTAAAAAACCACTGGATAATTGAAGGATTTCACTATGGTAAAATATGTGGGTAAAAATTCTCTCTCAATTACAAGGATAAAACACTCAAGAAAATCTCTCTTGTAAAATATGGAAAAATCCCTCACAAAACACTGCACTCCCAGATAAAGATGTGTTGAATTTGAATCCGGTGATTAAATGTATAGGAGGAGATCCCTTTTTATAGCCTTCCTTCACACCCTTTGGTCTTCCCTAAATTAATTTACTTTTACCAAATTAATTGGGGAAATAATTGTAGGGTGTCAAATTCATTAAAAGTAATGAATGCGGTGACCATTATTAATCTCTCTCCGCGTCTTCGAACATATCTCCCACTTGGATATTTGATTAAGTGTCAATCACATATCCAAAAATCCTTTCTATCTTCCCAATCTACTTCTCATGTATCTACAAGGCAACTTGAAGATTTTCACCATCTGAAATTTTCAAAATTAATCGCCTTTGTCAGGAAATCTTCCAGATTTTCATTAGTGTGAATTTTATTCATGTCCACACTTACTTCCTCCACCACATCTCAACCAAAATGGTATTGTATGGCAATTTGCTTTTTCCTGGAATGAAAATATGGATTCCTTGCAATTTTCAAGGCACTCTGATTGTCACAAAATAATGGAATATGATCATATTTGTTCCTGAGCTCTTCCAATAACCTTCTCATCCAAATCGCCTATTTGCATGCTTGTGCAGCTGCCATGTACTCTGCTTCTATCGTGGATAACACAACAACTAACTGTAGCTTTGAGATCTAGCTCAAAACTCCTCCTACAAGAGTAAACACATAACTCGTAGTGGATTTCCTCTAGTCAGAATCACCTACAAAATCAGATTCAACGTATCCAGTGATAGTAAAATTTTATCCTCCAAAACATAATGCAACAACTGAGGTTTCCTTGATGTGTCTTAGGATCCTCTTCACCATGTTCCAATGATCTCATCCTAGATTCTCCTTGTACAGACTAACTGCTCCCACTTCATGTGCAATGTCTAGTCTAGAACAAACCCTAGGGAACATTAACCTCCCCACTGGTGATGCATACGACACTCGAGACATTTCCATCCTCTCTACTTCACTGTTAGGACTCATTGTAGAGGATAACATGGAATTAATGGGAAGAGGTTTAGAAATTGGATTACAGTCTTGCATATTTAAGTGTTTCAAGACATTCCTCAAATAATTCCTCTATGATAGACAAATATTTCCTTTGTTCCTGTCTCAGAAAATCTGCATCCCAAAAATCTTGTTTGTGTGTCAAAAATCCTTCATATTAAACTCCCTATCCAACTGTTCCTTCCTATCCTAGAATTGATCATTGTTGGGGCCTTCAACCGACATCACATACACATACAACAGAAAACTGAAAAAATAATTACCATTTTAACCCTTGAAATATGCACAAATATCTGAATTAAGTCTCTTGTATACAATGCTCATGATATAGGAATCAAATCTCTTGTACCAACACCTCGACGCCTGTTTGAGACCGTACAAAGATTTTTTCAACATACAAACCATGTTCTCTTTACCTATTTCGGTAAAAACTTCTGGTTGTAGCATATATATTTCTTCATCATGATCACCATAGAGAAAAGCTATTTTCTCATCTAGCTGTTCTAGATGTAGAGTGTATGCAACACACATAGCCAAAACTACCCGAATAGTCATTAGTCTATCAACATGATAAAATATTTCATTGAAATCAATACCTTCCTTCATAGAATATCGTTTGACCACCAGTATTGCACGATATCATTCCACCTGGTCTGCTTCATCCCTCTTGATCTTGTAGACCCATTTATCCCAAATGGCCTTCCTTCTGTTAGGTAATGTAACAAGATTCGAAGTCTTGTTCTTGTGTTGGGCTTCGATATCCTCCTACATCACTACAATCCATGAAGATATATATGGACTCTGGGTCACTTCCAAATGAGGTTATGGCTCTCCATCCTCTGTCAGTAAGAAAAAAGCAACATTTCTCTCAGTGACATAATCTATGTGCCATATCGGCGCTCTTTTCTCTCGATTTAACCATCGTAGTCCAGGATCTTCTGGTGCGTGATCATTATGCGCTGGTAATGCCTCATAAGAAACTAGTTCTTCCTTTGTTTCTTCCTTCACCTTGACTAGTGTAGTTTCTGTACTTTCTTTCTCCGTGTCCTTTTCAATCATCATTTTCACCTTGTCTTCTGCAAAAATGAAATCACCGATGATGATAAATTTGTGCTAAGTGGGATCCCACAAATGATTCCCCTTCACACCATTAGCGTATCCCAAGAAGATACATTCTCTGGATTTCAAGTCCATCTTCGATCATTCCTGGTCATGAAGCAGGGCATATAAAAAAATTCCAAAAGCATGCAAATTTGAATAATCAGTGGGTTTACCATTCCACATTTCCATCGGTGTCTTGAGATCAATTTCCACTGAAGGGGATCGATTGATGACAAAGCAGGTGGTATTTACTGCTTCCACCCAGAATGTCTTGTTGACTCCTGCTGTTTTCAACATCGCCCTTGTTCTATCCAACAGGGATTTATTCATCCGCTATGCCACAACATTATTCATAGGATTGTACGCCACCGTGATCTGTCTCTTGATGCCTTATTGTTGACAAAAAGAATCAAACTCCTAACATGTATATTCTCCACCATTGTCGGTCCTTAGACACTTGATCTTCTTTTCCAATTCAAGATCCTTTCTCTCTTTGAATGTTTTGAAGACTTCAAAAACAACTGATTTACTTTTGATTGGAAACACCCAACATCTCCTGGAATAATCATCAATGAAAGATTCAAAGTACCTTTCTCTTCCTAGGGATATAACTGGTGCTTTACAAACATCGGAATTGATCAACTCCATGATCTCTTGACTTATTACTGTTGACATCCCGAACATTAACATGTGTTTCTTGCTCAAAACACAATGCGAACAAAATGGTAAGGATACCTTTGACAGCCCAGGCAGCAACTTCTAATCTGCAAGAATCTTTAGTCCTCATTCTGACATATGTTCAAGCTTCTGATTCCATAACGTCATCAATTCTTTCGTCGAAGTTGTTGATGCAACAACTATCTCTGCCTCTTTGTACGTTTCACCCATAAGCACGTACATGTTCTTTGAGATCTTTTCTGCCATCATTACCATAAGCACACCTTTCACAATTATCATCACTCCATATTCGGTGCGAGTCTTGCATCCGATGTCATCAAATTTTCCGAAGGACAAGATGTTCTTCTTGAGGCCCTCCACATGGCGTACTCCTTGGATGGTTCGAACTATGTTATCATGCATCTTCAATTTGATGGTTCTGACTCTAACTATCCTCAATGTATGATCGTTTCCCATGTACAGAAGTACTTCTGGGATGGTTTCATATTGGTCAAACCATTCTCGTTGAGACGTCATGTGCCATGTTGTTCCTTAGTCGAAAATACATGCATCATCAAGGTGATGTCTTCCTTCAATAGTCGTCGTCGCATCGCTGACTAGTACATCTCCATTTCCCGATGTACTCGCCGCATTTCCTTGAGTGTTCTTCTCACCACTCTTCTTATTCCAGCAGTCTTTGCTCACATTCCCCTCTTACTGCAATTGTAGCATTTGACGTTTTTCTTCTTGCTCCTTGATTTAGACCTACCATGATTATGGATCCCACCGGAACCACAATCCATCATTCTTCTTCATTCAATCGATAGAGAGTCCACTTGGTGTGAAGTCATTTGTATGTCTTCCTTGTTCTTGCGACGACTTTCTTCTTCGAGAACCGTAGCTGCAACATCATTGAAGGAAAACATATCCGTCAGGACATTATTGGGGAGGTTGATGATGAGTTAGTCATATGAATCTGGCATACTCTGGAGCAGGATCTCTGCACGTTCAGTATCGACAATTTTATATACCAAAGTCTTAAGTTGAGAAAAAATGGTATTGAGGGTGTTGATGTGGTCAGTCACTGATGATGACTACGCCGTTCGAAGAGTGTATAATCACCTCTTCATGAAAATTTTGTTGTGGAGTGATTTTTCCTCATACAGTTTTGTTAGAGTATCCCAAATTTCATTCACCATCTTTTTCTCTGCAATGCTCGATAGGACCCCATCAGCTAAAGCCAAATGATGGTTTGCAATAGCATTCCTGTCCATGTCGCTCCATTTCTCTTCTGTCACACCTGTCGGTTTCTCTCCAATCGCATGTAGGAAATTATCCTTCCACAATAGTTCATGCATCTTCATTTTCCACAATTAAAATTTATTTCCATTGAATTTTTCAATCTCATATTTCACCTCCATTTGGACACGTCTTTGGTAAATAATTTTCTTGGACCACGAACCTACCTCTGATACCACTTGTTAGGATCATAAATGATGGGTCCTTTGATACGACGATAAATGCGAGATAAAAAATAAATTGAAAAAGTGCGGAATTAAAGTGAACACCAGATGTAACGTGGAAAAACCCCCAAATGAAACGGGTAAAAAAACACGGGAAAATAGAAGGATTTCACTATGGTAAAAGATGTGGGTACAAATACTATCTCAATCACAAGGAGAAAACACTCAAGAAAATCTCTCTTGTAAAATATGGAAAAACACCTCACAAAATACTGCACTCCGGGATGAAGATGTGTTACTTCTGAATCCGATGATGAAAAGTCCTAGAGGAGATCCCTTTTTATAGCCTTCCTTCACACCCTTTGGTCTTCCCCAATTAAATGATTTTTACCAAATTAATTGGGGAAATAATTGTAGGGTGTCAAATTCATTAAATGTAATGAATGTGGTGACCATCATTAATATCTCTCCGTTTCATCCAACATATCACATATAATCCTATTATTACATCTTATAACCAATTCATTAATAACCATTAAATATATTCACTAATTTTTTATGTTAATTGACTTGTTTTATTATGAAATATTTTTCATTAACCATCCATTTTTTACACATATTTCATTGTTTAATAATATAAATAATAATAATAAAAGAAACATCATATTAAAAAAAATTAATTTTATAACCAAACATTAATGATGGTTTTGAAAAATAATGTACATTATGATCAGGGATATAGTAGATCATAGATACACATGAGTGTCATTTTCATTTTTCAATGATCATCATGTAATTCTGTTAAAAAAGTTATTATTTTAAATTTAGCATCATAATATAATATATATAAAACTATATACTTATATACATCATCCATGTGGTTTGGTTAAAAATAGAGTGTCACATTTCTTCGTTAAGGCGATCGTCCACCCATACAAAAATGATGTTACGATATTTAATATAGTGAAATTAAAAAAATGAAATATAATATTTTCATAATGATAAAGATAAAATTAATATCATAATCAGTTTATATGTATCTCATATAATCCATTAAATAATTCATATAACCATTCATGTAGAGTTTTTTTAAAGAGGCCCTACATTGCATGGCGAGGTTGTAGTCCATCGTACAGATGGAGACGTTAATGTATCTCCTACGAAATAAATGTTTTGGACGTATATATAATATATTATGTCCATAGATATAAAAATCTTATAAATATCATATATATTATTTATATCATCACAAAGATCATATAGTGGTGGTAATGGTAAAATTAATGACATCACTACAAGAGGATGTAGTCCATATAAAGAGGCTTGTTGAATTACATTACCTCATCTTTGGGTATCATCCTTATGTTTAAACTACATCTATAATAGGATGAAATTGTACATAAAATAACGATTCTAGGATTACATGATGGAATTTGGGAGGTGATATGGATGAGTATCAAATGAAAAAAAATATTTTATGGTTTGAATAATAGGGGATAGGGGATGACAGTTTATAACTGTGGTGAGTGTAATAATTGTAAATTATTTTCTAAATATTTAACAATACATACATTTTTCTAAAGAAAAATGTTTCAAAAATGATTCATTTACTATCATTGAATATATATTATAAAAATATATTCCTATCATAATTGTTTTAATTGTCTTTATGTCATTTTTATTACTTATATTCTATGTTTAACCCCAGAAAAATCAATTTTTAGCCTTTCCGTGGCAATTAATTTGCACAGTATTCCGTTTAAATTTTTGTACAAACCATTAATGTGACCATATTAATAATATAAATTATTATAATTCCAAATATGAAATCCATTTTTTATAATTAAATTAATATAATATGAATCATTTAATAAATATTTAATTCCATGGATGTGATGCTAAAACAATGTTATAAGTAAAAATTAAAACTATCAAATGTTGGTATCAAAATTCAATATGAAAATGATTAAAATTATATATATTAGATTAAATGGTATATTATTTAACATATTTATTTTAAATATAATTAATTATTATGAATAATTCAATCAAAAAATTAGTTTTCTAATAAAATACAATTTTTTCATTATTCATCAAAAAATTAAACTTCCCAAAAAAATACAAAATAAAATCACCCTCAGATAATTTTGCTACTCCAATTTCAAAAATGTTTTTTATTAGTTAATTTTTTTCCCAATAATGTTAATATTTAATTTTAGATTATGAGTACAAAACATTATTAAATACACTATTACAAAAATATTTTTTAGTTTACATTTCATTATCATTACACTGGTTGTTATTATATTCCTACTCAATAGATAACCAATATTATAATAATTTTGTCATTAATAGTCATACATGATATTTTAATGGAATGGTTATAACTATTATATTGAATAATAGTATAATAATAATTTTTCATTTTTCATTTACGGTCGTTGTTGTGGGCAATTCATTATAAAAATGGTGTTGCATGTAACTAAAGATAAACTCAGTGTTGCATGTAGTAAATGATATTTAATGGATTTAATATATTAGAAAATAATAATATCATATTGTCTCAATGTGTTATATTTTCTTCTATATTTGTTTTATTGTGTTGCATAAACTATTGAATACAGTGCTATTATTTTAGAATTTTATGGTGTCACAGTTGAGTTTGATCACCACCATCTCAAAAATAATCTTTATCAATATTTTTTAAAAAATAAAAAATAATAATAGACATCCAACAAAACATATTTCACCTCATTTAAAACAATATTTTTTTATAAATAAATTATTTTCATAAAAACATAACCTTCATAAAAAACCACAAAGTATCTTTAAAACAGGCCACATGTGATGATGTTTAAGAATATTACATTCAATAAATGCAACATTATAAAATTATAAATAATTTTATATATTTCATATTATGGTTTAAAAAATAATTATTATATGTTAATTTTTAAATATCATCGAAATCATCGAATGAGGAAATTCCATAAGAAAAATAGGCATATCGAATTATATAAGTAGAAAAGTGATAGGATATATATAAAAATATTTCATTCTAAAAAAATATATCATATTAAATTACTATATCAAAATGTTTCTATAGCATTAAAAAAATAATTGAAATAATTTTGTGTACAATAATTGGAAATTTATGAAAAATATTGTATTTTCTCAACAAAAAGAATCCCCAGTGATATATTTTCAATGATAATTACAATTTCATTTAAAAAAAATTAAATAATTTATATTTATATTTTTTCATTACGAGAAACACATTCAAAATAAAATTTATTTAAAATACTTTATATATATTTTTTGAAATGAATTTCCAACAAAAATTGTATTAGAATGTATATGACATCATGAAGAGGTAAAATTTTAAAACATCTATAGTAAATTTTCTTATCATTTTCCATAAATTTTGAATGTAACGTCCATATCATTTTTTCATGATACATATATAGATAATTTTCATAACGATCATGAAGAAATAACTTTTTTTGATAAATGATTTTTATTTAAAAATTTGTTCTATATGAAGGGAGAAAAATGATTTCAAAAAAGTGTCAACTGTGTATATAATAAAAATAATTCAATGATGTACTATTTTTTGTCTTATTTATATTATGTCTTAATAATTAGACATGTTAATGTTTTTTTGTGTGTGTAATCAATTTAAAAATAGCAATATATTTTTTTAATTTTAAATGATATTTTATTAAAATAGTAATGTGAAATACTCAATAATGACAAAACACATACATATTGATTCTTTACCTTTAAAAATTGACCCAGATGTCATTTGTGACATGTTAGAACAATCCACACCTTAATCTGACACAAGGATTAATCAGTATGAAATATATTGTGCTCGTTTAATTTAAATTTGATAATTAAGTAAATATTATGGGTCAATCACTAAAAAAACATAGTTCTATTTTCTAAATTTTATTAATAAAATTATCTATAGGTTATTTTTATGTGTAGGGAAAGTATAGAAATCTATAGAAACCATGATGAGATTTTTATGACTTAATGCATGTGATTTTAGATTAGAAATGAAATATTAGTTAAAAAAATTCACTAACTAAAAAGCTATCAAAAGAACTCATATATTTGTGATTCTTTTAGAAAATGAATCTAAAATTATTCATGAAGTTGTATCAATCAAGTTCACATCAATCTGGCCCATTGTGTAAAGAGTTATACTCGTATGATCTCATACACAAAACATAGTACATTTTTTAAGTAATTGATAACTCAAAATATATTATCAGACTAATTTTATGAATTAATTTTTTAGATAAAATGAAGATCAAATATAACCCCTCATCTACCTATACAATTACATCAAACACCTACCTAAGGCAGAGCTATTCCTGATTAAATTAATAACAATCACGTAAGTAAAAGTATCGATATTTCAACATAAATAATTTCTAGTTTTTAATCATTGTTAATATATAGTTTGATAACACATAATAGTTAATGAATTTATATATAAAAATAAAAGTGTTATATAGAAAAATTGTTTTTGAATTTTGATTGTTTAAAATGGTCAAAAACAAGATGATAGTTTTGAAAAAATCCCGCTACAATTACAAGATACATGTTTTCATAATCATAAGAACAAATTTCTATTATATAGTAATTATAATTATTGACTGTCATGTGTATGATTTTTTTGGACATGCTCTATACTTGATTTAATAACTCAAAAATCTCAAGGTAATTATATACCTGGGATGTTCTCATCAAACATTGTTTTTCTATTATGAAAAGTCATTTCATGTAATTATTGAAGAGGAGGCATCCATTTTCATATCATTTTCTCAAACATAGTGACATGCTTTTATAAATTCACAAATCACTCGAATTTCTAGTAGCACCTTACTTATCAAAGGGTTATATTATCATAGAATTTCAAATTAATAAATGGTATTTCAATAATAAAATATCCAACTTTCAAAAATCCCCCCCCCAGTGTGAGGAATATAAAAATTATTTATATAAAGTGTTGAAGTAGCTCTCTTTATCAAATAATCCTTCAAATAATTCCCCTCATTTACAAATAATAGAATCTTTTCTAGAATAACAATAATTGTTTTCAAATAAATCAAAACCAATGAATCCAATGCATTTATATTCATAATTTAGTAAAAAAATATGAGAATTACAGTATCTAGGAGATGAATAATGGAAATATATGAATCCCCAAAAAACATTTTAATGAAATCTAATATAGCTCCTCCAACTATTCCTTCCTCCAATATTATCTGATATTTTTTAATCCTATCTATGTTCCATGTATATGAAATTATATGATTGATAAAATTAAAAAAATATTCACATTTTATAACATTTCAAGGAATATGAACCTAAATCCTTTTAATATTTTTATTTTTGGGAACATCCACTATTGGAAATTTCTACACAAACATCAAATCTCTTGTTATGTCAAAAATTCATTATTATATTAATTATACAAAAAATAGAGCGTATATAAGTGAATGTTTTGGATCATAATAAGTTAATTACCCATAATAATATCAAAATACCTAAAGATATTATAATAAGAAACTCTCACCATGTATGTTATAGAACCAATATCACCTTATTTATCTATGAAATAAAATTCTTCATGTGTTTCTTGGGGTTAATAAAATTGTTAGAATAAATATATATATTCTTTTTCTCCTGTTAATCACCCATGAGATTAATAATTGGTATTAAGATAAATATAAAAACATATATCCCTCATCTAACATATCATCATTTGTGATGGAAAGTAAAATTATCAAATAGATATTCACCTATATTTGAAAGGGAATGATTCCCATTATTTTACTCTTTAATTTTTCAACTCCAAAGAACTATATGATATATTAGATGCTCCAAATAATCATTATTTGACAAACCACACTAATTATTTTATCATTTAATGCACCTAAAATTCCACTCACTAGATGATAATTAATGTTCTATATAATTAAAAACACCATCAAATTCTTTTATCTCAAAAAAGGAATCTAATAATTTAGTATCTTTTTAAAACTATTATTGAATATATATATATATATTGTGAAACTGAAGATGGATATTCCAATAATCAAGAATCAACCAAGGTACTTTACTAGGATTGTAGAAAATATTTTGACTCATATTTGAAATAACTGGAAGTAGATCTTCTGAAATATATAATAATTTAGTTTTATATCTAAAAATATTGAACAAAATAAGATAAGAGTTATTGATGTTCAAAAATTATAAAATTATTAGAAAGCTAAATGTGTGTGAATTTTTTGCCTTTGCATCCATGTTTTTAATTCATTGATTAATGTTCTATAATTCCATCCATGTGTCTCGTTGATCCAGATGTTACCAAATAGACTTGTTTCCCTTGATTGATGTAGAATATAATATAAATTGATTATGATGGCTAAATTTTTATTAATTTATGTGGGAAGACATAAATAGGGGCCATTTGGAGATGGTCATCAGTTGGAGGGACTCTTAAAAGGGAAAATAAAGTGATATTGACCACTCCCCCTCCATAATTATCTTTTGGTTATTATTTTGATGTTGGAATGAAATCTTCTAAATCTACATGTAATATTTTAATTCAACTCCAAAATTAACAACCCTATATCCTACTGAGTGGTGTAAAATAATGGATTCAAGATATAATATTATGAGAATAAACCAATGTATCTTATTTTTTATGAACTGCGGAAACTTCTAATTCAACATGGTTATATTTTCATAATTCTTTAATACAATTATCTATATGTTATTATTTATGAGTAGGAAAATTATAGACATATATCAAAACTATGATGAGATTGGTATGACTTAATTCATGTGATTTTAGATAATAAATGATATATTTGTTTAAACAATTCACAAACTAAAAACAAATCAAAAGTACTCGGATTTTTGTGATTCTTTTGAAAAATGAATTGAAATTCATTATAGAAGTTGTATGAATCAATTTTACATCAATCTGGAAAATAGTGTGAATAGTTATACATGAATGATCATATACACAAAACATAGTACATTCTTCAAGTAATTGATAACTAAAAATATATTATCAAACTAATTTTAATCAATACTTTTTTTAGATAAAATGAATATCAAATATAACCTCTCATCTACCTATATAATTCCTTTAAACACCTAACAAAGGTGGAGATATTCAAGATTAAATTAATAGAAATCACCTAAGTAAAAATATCCATATTTCAACTTCAATAATTCCTAATTTTGAATCATTATTAAAATATAGGTTGATTACCCATAATGGTTAAATCATTTATATATAAAAATAAAAGTGTCATATAAAAGAATGGTTTATGAATGTTGATGATTTCAAATGATCAAAAACAAGATGATAGTCTTGAAAAATCCCACTACAATGACAAGAAAAATGTTTTCATCATCATAAGAACATGTTTCTATTATATAGTAATTATAATTATTTACTGTCATGTCAATGATTTTATTTGGAGGAGCTCCATCTTTTATTTAACAACTCCAAAATCACAAGGTAATTATATACCTAGGATGTTCTCATTATACATTGTTTTTCTGTTATGAACAGTCATTTAATGTTATTAATGAAGAGGAGGATTCCATTTTCATAACATTTTCAAAAAAATAGTGATAATTTTATTTAAATTCACAACTCACTCGAATTTCTAGTAGCACCTTAATTATAAAAGGGTGATATTATCATATAATTTTACATTAATTAATTCTATTTCAACAATAAAATATATATCTTTCAAAAATTCACCCTAGTGTGAGGAGCATAAAAATGTTTTATATATAGTGTTGCTGTCGGTGTCTTGATTAAATAATACTTCATATAATTCACATCATTTACACATGATAAAAATCTGTCTGTAATAGAAATAATTATTTTCAAATAAATAAAAACAAATGCAACCAATGCATTTATATACATAATATATGAAAAAAATATGAGAATTACAGTATCTAGGAGATGAATAATAGAAATATATGAATCCCCAAAAAACATTTTAATGAAATCTATCATAGCTCCCACAACTATTCCTTCCTCTAAAATTATCTGATATTTGTTAATCCTATCTATGTTCATTGTATCCGCACTTCTATCATGGATAAAATTAAAAAATTATTAACATTTTATAACATTTCATGGAATAATTACCTAAATCCTTTTAATATTTTTATTTTTGGGAACTTCCAGTATTGGAAATTTCTACACAAACATCAAATCTCTTGTTATGTCAGAAATTTATTCTTATATTAATGATACAAAAAATATACTGTATATAATTGAATGTTTGAGATCATTATAATGTAAAGTACACATAGTAATATCAAAATACATGAATAAATCATAATAATAAACTCTCACCATGTATGTGATCAAACCAAGATCACATAATTTATGTATGAAAAAGAATTCATTCATTTGTTTCTGGGGGTTAATAAAAATGTTTTAATACATATATATATTCTTTTTTTTCTAGTTAATAATCCATGAGATTAATAATGGGAGTTAAGATAAATATAAAAATATATCTCCATCATCTAACATATCATCATTTGTGCTGAAATGTAAAATTATCAAATAGACATTCACTTATATTTGCAAGGGTATGATTCACAATATTTTACTCTTTAATTTTTCAACTCCAATGAATTGTATGATATATTAGATGCTCCAACTAATCATTATTTGAAAAACCTAAATAATTATTTTATCATTTAATGCACATAAAATTCCACTCACTAGATGAAAATTAATTTTCTATATAGTTAGAAACACCATCAAAATCGTTTTTCTCAAATAAGGAATCTAATATTTTAGTAAATTTTTTTAAAAAAAATATGAATATATATAGGGAAACTGAATATGGATATTCTAATAATCAAGCATCAAAATATGTACATTATTAGGATTGTAGAAAATATTTTGACTCATATTTGAAATAAATTGAATTAGATCTTATGAAAAATATAATAATTTTTTTTATACATGAAAATATTGAATAAAATCAGATAAGAGTTATTGATTTCTAAAAAATTAAAAATTATTTGGAAGTTTAATGTGTGTGAATATTTTGCCTCCACATCCATGATTTGAATTCATTGATTAATGTTCTATAATTCCATCTAATTATCTCGTTGATCCAGATGTTACCAAATAGACTTGTTTCCCTTGGTTGATGTAGAAGATAATATACATTGATGATGATGGAAAAATTTGTATTAATTTATGTTGGAAGACATAAATAGGGTCCATTTAAATATGACCATCATTTGGAGGCACTCTTAAAAGGGAAAATAATGTGATATTGACCACTCCCCCAAGACAATTCTCTTTTGGAAATAATTTTGAGGTTGGAATTAAAACATCTAAATCTAAATTATGTATTTTCATTCAACTCCAAAATTAACAACACTCTCTCCTACCGAGTGGTGTAAAATAAAGATTCATGATAGGATATTATGATAATAAACCATGATATAGTATTTTTTTCATAACTATGTGTCATTAGTTATTTTTATCCTTCGATGTGTGTAATGATACTTATGCATTAATGTTTTCAGTTAAGACGTTAATGTCTTGTATAATATGTGTATATGCAGCATATATGACAAAACCATTACTGTTATGCACCCATCACATGTTTTTGTTTCATCTAAAACATTCACAATGCCCACCAGTAGCGAACAATATCATCCAATTACTATGATGTTCTCTGATTACAAGACCTTCCTAACAAAATCTCCTTAAACCGAACAAAATTGAGTATAATATTGTATCTTGTTCATGATTTGATATGTAATCTATATATGGCTACTAATGTGGTATCATACCTCACACTCATTCATTTTTTAGGAAAATAAATAGTGCTTCCATATATATATTAAATCCCCTCTCAATCATTGAATACATCACACACTCCCACAATCACAATATCTTGGATCATATTAAAATCACAAAATGACTTTCAAAATTGAAATTTTGTTTTTTGTATGAATTTATAATTTTATTAAGGGTTGGTCATTTGTTTGGGTTTCCACATATACATTAAAAATGTATTTTTGAAAACACTAAATAAGGTATTTATGAAAAATTACTATGTAATTGGAATATAATATATTAATTACATGATATAATAGTTTATATATAAGTCAAATAAATATAATATTTTAAATTAAATATATTAGAATGTAACAATATCAGATTCATTTATAAATAAAAATTCATCCCATATTTAATTCTTTTGATCTACTATATTCCAAAATGACTATAAATCTATAATATTAATATATTATTCCATAATTATATAGATTATGAATTATAATAAATATTTTTATAATATTAATATATATTATATGATTATGTAAATATATTTATTGAATACTGTTAAAATGATTTTAATATAAAGTAAAAATTTAATTGGTTACACATTGAATGATTATATATAAATTGTTTATAATTTTTATTTATATAACATGACAAATGACTAGTATTATAAATAATAGCACAATATATTATATATTTATATTCCTAATAAATATTATAGAGGATTTGTTAAATTTAATTCATGTCAAATATGTTATCGTTTCATTATAAATATGTATTATAATTTATTTATTAATCATAAGTGATAATGATGTATTATGTTTATATTTAAAATATAATAATTAATTTAGTAAATATTGAATAATTTGTAATGTATTATATTTATAATGAAAATTCTAAATTTCAAGGGATGTATTGGTTACCACGTATCAAAATTCTTTTCCATTGAGATTTTTTTTCTATAAATAAAAAATATATTTTTTTCTAATATATTTATTAAAAGACTTATGTTCTTTAATGAGGTAAAAACACATTGCACCACAATTAATTTGTGACATGATAGAACAATCCACACCTTAATCTGACACAAGGTGTAATCAGTATGAAATAAATTGTGTTCGTTAATTTTAAAATAGATAATTAAGTAATAATTATGGGTCAATAAATAAAAAACATGGTTATATTTTATTAATTCTCTAATAAAATTATATATATGTTATTTTTTATGTGTAGGAAATGTATAGACATATATTGAAATCATGATAAGATTGGTATGACTTAATTCATGTGATTTTATATTAGAAATGAAATATTAGTTTAAAAAATGTCACTCACTAAAAACATATCAAAAGAACTCAGATTCTTGTGATTATTTTGGAAAATTAATCTAAATTCATTCTTGAATCTGTATGAATCAATTTCACATCGATCTGGTGCATTGTGTAAATAGTTATACACATATGATTGCATACAAAAAAATAATACATTATACAATTAATTGATAACTCAAATATATATATTCACACTAATTTTAATCAATAATTAATTTAGATATGATAAAGATCAAATATAACATTTATTCTACATATAAAATTCCATCAAACACCTACCTAACGTGGAGCAATTCATGATTACATTAATAACATCCACATACATAAAAATATCCATATTTCAGCATCAATAATTTGTAATTTTAAATCATTATGAAAATATGGTTTGATAACCCAAATGTTTAATGAATTTATATAGAAAAATAAAATTGTCATATAGAAAAATGGTTTATGAATGTTGATGATTTCAAATGATCAAAAAAAACATAATAGTTTTGAAACAATCCCACTATAATGACAAGATACATGTTTTCATCATCATAAGAACAAATTTCTATTATATAGTAATTTTAATTATTGAATGTCATGTCAATGAATCTTTTGAGGTGCACCATCCTTGATTTAACAACTCCAAAATATCAAGGTATTTATATACCTAGGATATTCTCATCAAACATTGTATTTCTGTTATGAAAATTCATTTCATTTTATTAATGAATAGGAGGCTTCCATTTTCATATCATTTTCTCAAACATATTGACATGATTATATAAATTCATAACTCACTAGAATTTCTAGTAGAACCTTACTTATCAATGGTTTATATTATCATAGAATATCACATTAATAAATGTTATTTCAACAATAAAATATACATCTTCCAAAAATTCACCATAGTGTGAGGAACATAAAAATGTTTTTTATAGAGTGTTGAAGTAGTCCTCTTGATCGAATAATCCTTCAAATAATTTCCCTAATTTACACATGATAGAAATGTGTCTGGAATGGAAATAATTATTTTCAAATAAATCAAAACCAATGGAACCAATTCATTTATATTCATAATTTAGGAAAAAATATGATATTTACAGTATCTATGAGATGAATAATGGGAATATATGAATCCACAAAAAACATTTTAATGAAATATAATATTTCTACCCCAACTATTCCTTCCTTCTATATTATCTGATATTTGTTAATCCTCTCTATATTTCATGTATCTGCACTTCTATCATGAATAAAATTAAAAAACTATTCTCATTTTATAAGATTTCATGGAAGAAGAAAATAAATCCTTTTAATATTTTTATTTTGGGGGACATCCACTATTGTAAATTTCTACACAAACATCAAATCTCATGTTATGTTTGAAATTAATTTTTATATAAATGATACAAAAAATAGAGTGTATATAAGTGAACATTTTAGATCATTATTAAGTAAATAACCCATAATAATATCTAAATGCATGAAGAAATTATAATAAGAAACTCCCACCTTGTATGTTATCAAACCAAGATAACCTTATTTAAGTATGAAAATAATTTCTTCATGTATATCTAGGGGTTACTAAAACTGTTTTAATACTTTCATATTTTATTTTTTTCCAGTTAATCATCCATGAGATTAATAATGGGTATTAATATAAATATAAAAGTATTTCTCCCTCATCTAACATATTATAATTTCTTATGAAAATTAAAATTATAAAATAGATATTCACCAAAATTTTCAAGGGTATGATTCCCAAAATTTTACTCTTTAATTTTTGAACTCCAAAGAACTGTATGATATATTAGAAGCACCAAATAATCATTATTTGACAAACCACACTCATTATTTTATCATTTAATGCACCTCAAATTCTCCTAACTACATGAAAATTACTGTTCTATATAATTTAAAACACCATCATATAACTTTATCTAAAATATGGAATCGAATATTTTATTAACCTTTTTAAAAAATATATCAATATATATTTATATATATATATTGGGAAACTGAAGATGGATATTCCAATAATCTAGAATCAACCTATATACTTTAGAAGGATTATAGAAAATATTTTGACTCATATTTTAAATAAATGGAATTCGATCTTATGAAAAATATAATAATTTGTTTTTATATCTTAAAATATTGAACAAAATAAAATAAGAGTTCTTTTTTTAAAAAAAAATTAAAATTATTGGGATGTTTAACGTGGGAATTTTTGGTTTCCACATCTATGATTTGAATTCATTGATTAACGTTCTATAATGCCATCCAAGTATCTCGTTGATACAGATGTTACCAAATATTCATGATTCCCTTGATTGATGTAGAAGATAATATACTTTATAATGATGGGAAAATTTTATTAATTTATGTGGGAAGACAAAAATAGGGGCCATATGGAGATGATCATCATTTGGAGGCACTCTTAAAAGTTAAAATAAAGTGATATTGACCACTCTCCCATCAAACTTCTATTTTGTTAATTATTATGAGGATGAAATGGAATATTCTTAATTTGCATGTTATTTTTTCATTCAACTCCAAAAATAACAACCATATATCCTACCGAGTGGTGTAAAATAAAGGATTAAAGATAAGATATTATGATAATAAACCTAGCAATAGTATTTTTTCAGAACAATGTGTCATTGGAAATTTTTATCCATCGATGTGTGTAATGATACATACGCATTAAATTTTTCCAGTGAAGACATTTATTTCATGTATAATATGTAAATGATGCATCATATCTGACAAAACCAATATAGTAATTCACCCACCGGATGTTTTTGTTACATCTAAAATGTTCATAATTCCAATTAGTGGCAAATAAAATCATTCAATGACTATGATGTTCTCTGATTACCAGACCTTCTTAAAAAAAATCCTAAAACCGAACATAACTGAGTATAATATTGTATCTTGTTCAAGCTTTGATACGTAATCTATATCTATGTACTAATGTGGTAGAATACTTCACACTCAATCATTTTATAGGAAAATAAACAGTTCTACCACATATATATTAAAACCCCTCTACATCATTGGATACCTCACACACTCCCACAAACACAATATCATGGATCAGATTAAAATCACAAAATGACTTTCCAAATTGAAATTTTGTTTTGTATTTGAATTTAAGATTTTATTAATGGTGGGTCATTTGTGTGGGATTCCACATATACATTAATAAGGTATTTATCAAAACACTAAATAAGGTATTTATGAAAAAACAATTATGTAATTGGAATAAAATATATTAATGTCATGATATAATAGTTTATATATAAGTAAAATAAATATCATATTTCGAAATAAATATATTAGAATATTACAATATCGAATTCATTTATAAATAATAATTAATCCCATATTTAATTCATTTTAACTACTATATTCCTAAATAACTATAAATCTATAATATTAATATATTATTCCTTAATTATATCAATTATGAATTATAATAAAAAAAAATATAATATTACTATATATTATATTATAATGTAATTATATGTATTGAATACTATTAAAATGATTTTAATATAATGTAAAAATTTAATTGGTTATACATTGTATGATTATATATAAATTGTTTAAATTTTTTATTTATATAATATTACAATTGGCTAGTATTATAATTAATATAAAAATAAATTATATATTTATATTCTTAATAAATATTATAGATGAGTTGATAAATATAATTGATGTCAAATATTTTATCGTTTCATTATAAGTAAATATTATTATTTATTTATGAATCATAAGTTATAATGTTGTATTATGTTTATATTTAAAAAATAATAATTTCTTTAGTAAATATTAATTAATTTGGAATGTATTATATTTATAAAGAAAAATCTAGATTTCAAGGGATGTATTGGTTAACACACATCAACATTATTTTCCTTTTAGTTTTTATTTTTCTATGAATAAAAAATATATATATTTCTAACATAATTATTAAAAGACCTATGTTATTTAATGAGGTATAAACACATTGCACCATACAATGAAAAAGAAATTATGTAAAATAGTGGGATAGAGAAATAATTGTGAATGTAATGACAACATGGAATTTAGTCAATGTTGGTATGTGGACTTGTTATGTGTATATACACACATATAGGAATGATATTTAAAAAATCAATCCTTTCTTGGAATTTATTTTTCTACAACAAACCATTTTTTTAGTAGACGAATGAAAGATGGATTGGTCTAGTCTGAAGAAGTAAGGGTCCCTAAAAATGATCAATATGATGTTTTCAAACCCCACTTCAGTGCTACATCATGTTGTGTCACCCTTACATATACATAGGACGATGTGTAGCCTATATCCCTCTATATATGTGGGTTACCCTATCCTCTCTCAGACGACCTACCACGTCACACCATCGACAACAACTACTAGGCCATGTGGGTGGAAGATGGATATGAAAGTCACTGCCAATTCCCAAAAAAAACCTTCCAGAGTGACCCATACACAATCCCTATTAGTATTGATAGGGAAATTATAGATATGACTATCACTACATATTCCAAAATAGAATACATCAATACCCCATTGACAATGCTTATTTCCTTCAAAACCATTTCTACGTGCACGGTGCCCCATCAACAATGCCTAAAAGGACAGTCACCTCCAGGACATGTCATGGAACCCCATCCATAATGTGTACTAGGATAGATTGGGGGAAAATTAATATGGTTATGAACATAATTTCACATCCAATCTTCCATAGTTCCCCATCAATAACACCTAACAACATCATTTCCCTCTCTCAGATGATATGCCACAGGTGCCCATCGAAAATTACAACCACCATCCCCACGCTTTATCATCACACATTCATAGATGATTTCCCCTAGTGACCCATCAACAACACCTACAACCCACAATTCCCTTTGTCATATATTCGACCATTTCAACACATGGAGAACACCTACAATGCCAGATGGGTGAGAATTTGCGTGACGGTCGCCATCCCCAGGTGTTTATTTTCCCATCCAGAAGTAATCCCATGAGGTTCTTGGAAATGACTATCTTGGCCCCTACCTATGATTTACCACTATGTAGAATGAATAACAATGATTACTTGAGTTTAAAATGTTGATTCCATAAGTGAAATGACCGCTGAAGTATTAGTCATAAGAGGTAATGTTGTGACGACTCCCTCCCTCCAAATACATAGAACCAGATAAATGATATGAAATGTTTAGACATATAACATGAACTGAAAGTTGTATTAATTTATTTAATTTATTCCATAGGGATTAAAACAATTTTTGTATTGTAATATAGAATATTTTACTATGATGTTATAATTCATTGTATTATAAAATTAATACTAATGGTTAACTGTCATTTAATTTTATCAATCATTTAAATTTAAAATTTCACCTATTATAAATTCACTTTTTTATTATATATGTTACATTAATTCATATAATGCAATATTTAACGCTACTACTAAAAACCACTAATAAAATGGTTTCATTTCACTATGTATTTTTGGAACACTATTAAATGTCGTGCCACTATGATCATTTTTTTATTGTTTCAAAATGACTCATAAAATATGTTTATATATATATATATACATTATTAAACACTTTTAAATAATATTTATATTTTAAAAAGTATATATATATCAATATAATATGTTTTAATTGTTTATATAAAATATAATAAATATTTATTTTGTTTTCTTAAATTGGAATTTATAAAATAATATTAATTATAAAAGTCAATAAAAATGATTAATAGTATATTTATAAACATTAAATGATTTTTTATATAATTAATATAAATTTTATTTATTAATATTTTCTTTAAATAATAAAATTCTAGGAAAATTCATATATTTATTTAAATATGTTATTCGTATTTGATTTTTTATATTTATATTCATATTAGATAATTCAATAATATATGAATATTCATTGTATATGTGTGTCTGTATCTGTGTGTTTATATATTATTCATTTTTTTATTCGTATATTGTGTTTTGTGGGGTGTGTGCGTGTTTAATTTCAATTTTTAATTGTATGTGTGAGTATGTATAAGTGAATTAATGTGTAAGTAATTGAATGTGTATGTTATACATATGTGTACATGTATGTGTATGTGTATGTATGTTTTCTAAGTGTATGTGTACGTATTTATAAATTTTTATTGAAAGTATATGTATGTTTACAAACAAATGTATATGAGTATGTTCATGTTACTATGTTTTTAATTTTCATGTGAATGTGTTAGTATACGTATGTGCATATGTAAGACTATGTATAAGAATATATGTGTATATTTATATATGTTTTCATGTATGCATATATGTATATATTTCATTATCATTATGTACATATGTATGTGCATGTTTTTTTGTATTTGTGTATATTAATGTTGTATGTTTGTGTATAGTCATATATATAGACAGGTATGTATGTGCATGCACATTTATGTAACTGTATGGATGTGTTTGTAAATGAAAATGAATGTGTATGTGTATGCTTATACATCTGTATATGCATGTACAAGTGTATGTGTATTAGTATTTGTCTGTGTATAGGTATTTGATTATGTTGTATGTGTATGTATATTTGTGTATGTATATATATGTATGTATGTTCATGCATGAGTATGTAATTGTATGTGTGAAAACATGTAATTGTATGTTATTATGCATATGCTTATGTGTATGTGTTTGTGTATGTGCTTGTATATATGTGTGTATTGATATCGTGTATGTATGTGTACATTTATGTCCATATGTATGTATGTGTGTACATTCATGTCTGTTTATTGATTTAATATTAATTATAGCTTCTTACTATCTCTTAATTATTAGAATTTTGAATACATTATTCATTTTTATTATATAATCATTTAATATTTTTTTAATATATTCAATTTGTACAGTTTTGTATACATTTTCAAATATGTATTTATTTTGTTAAATAAAAATATTTTCACACCATATTGAAACATTTAAAGGTTAATAACATATTATATTTTTTATATATTATCAATACTGTGAAAACATCAGCCATTAGTAATAATAATAATATTTATTTGTTTATTTTTATTCAATTTTATATTTTTGATATTCAAGTAATTGATGTTATGAAATTAAATTTTAAATTTTTTAATTTATTTAATTATATTTAATCATTTTAAATTATATTGAATTAATTTTATGTCATTTTCAATATTTAAAAATATTAAATATTTTTTCAATTATATTATTTTTTTAAAAATAATACAAATAATTTAGTATGCATTAATATGTTAAATATTCCTGTAATTAATCTGATTAATATTTATTAATTAATATTTATTATGTATTAATATTTTAAAATGTTTGATATCAATATAATAGATTACAATAAGACCACCTCCAACCCACAACATTATTCGTGAAATTGAACCAGAAGATATGGAATTCCTAAAACCATTCAGGTGTTTTATTAACAAACACAAATGATTGGGATGTTCGTCGCGATGATTGGTAATGATAGATGGTATCGTTGATGGTCATTCATTGTAGTTTGAATAGTGCAGTCCATCGAGAGATGGTGAGTGTTGTTTGGTGATTTCAGTGTAGGGATCACTATGCTCCTCGAGTGGCAGGTTTCAAGGATGGTGGAGAAAGCTTGGGAAGGTAGAATTGAAGATGTATGAGGGGCGAATACTCTTCATCACTGAAGCTATGGGCATAGTTTGATGATAGAACTGAGACCAAGTATGGATACAATCCATCTCTAATGACGACATCATACATTGATAGTTTGGGCATTTCCATTGTCTACTAATAGCTTCAGATGGATGGGGGATGTGTATGTGAACCATGACGAGATGATTTTCTGGTAAGCATTGTTGAGAGTTGGTTGGGATGTGCGGACACTAGATAAAAAACAAGAGTGGTGGTCTGAGAATCATCTAGGATAACCCACCATGATGTTCGGAGGGATAATGGAAGCACAAGGAATGGGATATCCATGTCAATCATTGGATTTTAGGGGAGGTCCAATCAGTTGTGATAAATCATATTGGAGTACATGATAATGTTGGTTAATATGGGACATGGACTTTTGGGCATATTTTGTATGGGTATTAGGGACAATATCAACAAAATAGATGGTCTATGATAATATTGAATATAGGTCTGTTATCTCATAGGGGGTCATTACAATGGGAGGTTTTCAAATTCCAATTGTTCTGTGGGTGAGGTGTGTGTGTCTTTTGGTGTATTCTTATCATCCGATACCTAATAAATATACATATATACATATATATATATATATATATTTGTATAATATGTTATTTCATTTATATTCATTTTCATGTCTCTGTTTTTTCATAATTTTTAATGAAAGAAAATTCATCATTCTATATTGGTATGGGAAGATCCATTACATTGCCTGTTGGCCCACGGACAAGTGTCCTAGAAACATGGTTGACATGATCAGTGTATCGACATGCCTACATTATACTATCGGTATCAACGGGCCTGTCTCATGCATGCATCATCGCATTCTCACATCCTGCCCAAGCCATTATCTACCTGAGTCACAGCATGGGATATAAATCTCCTAAGAGGCATGCAAGGATTCGAACCGAGGTTTTTTCTTTCTATAATTGATGTAATAAATCTTACTGATTCAATTTCTAATAGTTATGGATATATTAAATTTTGTTTATTCATTTTTAATATGATTTTATTCAATATTAATTATTAATTTGTAATATTTTACAATTTTTAAAAATATTGTAATATATTCATTTACTAATATTTATATGAATAATATTTCATCATTTTCATTTATTTAGGTTTAATTATTTTAAAATGACTGATATTTATATAATTAATTTATTTTAAATCATAAGTTAATATTCTCTAAATTTTTTCATGTGTTTACAATTAATTCATTTAATCGTTCAAATTTTAAAATATTATTTACAATGCTTTATTATTCTAAACATGTCAATAATTTATATGATAAATTTTCCATCAATATATTTTAACTTATAATATAGTTTAAATTTTTTGAAATCTCAATGTTTGATTTGTTTACATTAAATTTTATTAATTAATTTCATTAATTTTTTACATGATAAAATTTCATGTAATTATTACTAAAATTTATTTTTTGTACGTACTTACTATTATTTAATACTTTCACAATGTATTATAAAAGATATTGATATACATTCATTTTAAATTTTTTATCATAATTTATCTATTTAATAAATCTTATACATTTGAAAATATTTTTTTAGTCTATTAATTTTTAATTACTATATTTCATTAATTTTTTAAAATCATGCATTTAAGATTTTATATTCATTAACGAGGTTAATTATTTTTAAATTTTTCTCAAATTAATAATTTTAAATATATATTAATTTATTTTATTTATTTTATTTTCAATATTTCTTATCACGTATAATGGAAATACTCATATATAACATATGTATATCATTTCTAATATAATAGTTATAATAAATATATGGTTAATCTGCTATAATTTTATCATTGATAATTATATGTCTTATTAGTGAAATATTTTTCATCGATAAAACTTATCATTTTTTACTATTTATTAACTTCACGATGATAAAACTCATACTTATCGGCATATTTTGGAATGAATTTATTAAACATTCATGTTTCAATATATTCAAAAAAATGGGGACCTTTTTATGTTCCCATTCAATCTCTCTCACAGAAGTCGAAAACATTCCCCACTCCCCCTCAAACATTCTTGATGATCGAATCCTCTAAAAAACTAAGGTATGTGAGTTAATTTCATGCATCTTCGTTTTCATTTTTTGGTTATGCATCAAATAAATTTTTTTCTTATTGAGTAGTTATGGATTATGAAAATTCTTACTCCATGTTTCATTCGTGTTTTATAAAGGCAATTTCTAATGTAACCCTTTGGTAAAACGATTTACTCTTCCATGAGAATTGATAATGTTCTCATAAGAGAGACTGTGTGAATCATTTGTGTATAATATTATGGACTAATCAATAAAAAACATATATTTCAGAATTTATCAATAATTAAATATAAAATACATTCAACTACAATTAAGAATTTCTATTTCATTAAAATTGGTAGAAACTGAATATTCCATAATCTGATTATGTAATTAATTATTTAAATCTGTTGAATCGTAAAAAATATTCTTGAGTATCCTCCACAATCAATATCAGTGGAACAGTCTCTCAATGATACAACCATAGTTGGGGGATTATATGAAGGGACATACTTTCCCCTTTCCATTATTCCTTGATGGTTGTTGATTTTTCAAATTTAATTTCCATGGAAGATAATGACAACAAATTTGTGGTGGGGATGGATTACAGAAGAAGTCAACCTATTATCTATATCCTCTTTTATTATGGAAGATTTCTTATTATTAAGGATCACTCACTAATTATTCATATCTAATTTAAATCTTCTACAAAAATAGGAAAATTAATCCAAACAATCAATAAATTATTCATAATAGTGAATTTATATAAACTCATGTGAGACTGGTTGTAGAAAGTATGATCCTTGCTAAATATTGTCTATTTTGGTGGATGATAATCTTATTAAAATTATTTGGATCCCAATTATTTTTTGTCAATACTGAAATAATAATTCTTTCGAGCATCATATAGATGATAGAAAAAAAATTATGGAAGAAAATTTTAGATAATAATTAATATAGGGAATGAATAACTTGTACAGGATGTACCTCAATCGATTACGATTACTTATATGTATTTATTTAATCTATCTGACATTTTCATTGATCAAATTCACTCACACATTTCCATGTTCTGGTGTTATTAAATGATGGGAAAAAAGTTCATTACTTTGATCCGGATAATCAATGTGTACATAAACCTTGTGGTGGTATGGGATATCAATAGACACAAATTATCAACATTGCTCGTTTAGATAAGAAAGGATGACACCAAATAAAAAACCATGGTTCCCTATGAATTCAGATCAATGAATCCAAATATAACCACCATATGGGCTTCTGGGATGTAGCCATTAGACTGTGCCTTGCCTTTTTTAGAGATGCCTCTGGGGATTTTGTGTTTTTCTTTATAAGGGAGTATTTTGGAGGATCAGAGAAGAATAAAAATTTATGATATGGAGGGCCCCTTTTCTTTTTTATAAATGTGGGATGATTTCCATATCCCTGGAAGTTTTGGATTGTGTGGATTAAATTCTCTCTAAAATATTAATGAATCTATCAATGGATGATGTCCTAATAAACATTATGTATTGTTCAACGAAAGAGATTAGATGTTTATATTTTGTATTTCGTGAAAAAATTATATAGACCCCGAAAATATTGGTTTGAATAATGAAAACATTGTAGGATATGTTTTGAAATGTAGTTATACATTTTCTTATATATTACAGATAATAAAAAATGACGATTCTAGGAAATGACTATAGGACCTGACATCCAAAAACGATTTATGAACATTTTATAATAACATTTCAGTGAAGTACTCCTTTAATGTAGTTACTAATGTTAGAGCATATAAAATGTTATAAGTTTATATCCTACCTCATTAGTGAAGAAGAAAATATTATTCATGTAAATATTTACCCTCAAGGGGGCAAGAACATTTTACATCCATAGAACCCAAATGTGGATGATATTATGGATATGTTGAATGGTTTTTCATATATATTCCCAATGTGGACTTATTCCATTTTACAAAATACAACATACATGATCTGTACCATATCATGATTTATATAGGTGAGGATATATGATATTGAATTTAACATGATTTCTAAACCGAACTCTTTTTTGATCTAGAATATTGTATCTTTGATGGAGATTTGGAAGTGTATTTAGATTCTTATTAATATCACCTTACTATATTCTCTCTTCTGTATGTGGATATTCCACTATAAAATGTTTTTAAAATTATTTTTTTATAACGAAATAATCATAAGAGTTATTATTTTATTTGATAATGTGGTACAAGACCATTTGGTTTTCATTATCACAACATGAAATTTTTCCTCAATTCTTTATGTGCTCCATTGGTGGATGAATACCATGAATTATTCATTGGATTTAATTTCTCCCATGGCAGAGGATGGAAAATGTTCAACATGGAATAATACAATATTTTCATTATTATTTTTATTACTGCATCATATTGTTGTCTCTAATACTTTAATTTAATGGCTATGAAGGTTCAATCCATTTTCAAAGCGACAAGAAAATGGTCCCATATAGATAGTTTTAGAGAAACCGTTGATATATGTACCATAATATGAACATATAATAAGGGATTGGCCAAAACCATTGGTATGAAAACCATATTATGAGTCCATACCAATATTTATGTAACTAACTATTAGTATTTGTCATAGATATTTCAAAGCTTTCTTACAAACCATTGGCATGTATTTAAAAAAATATCATTATACTAATGGTTTCTACAAAAAAAAATTGTTATGTGATGGCTATACCAACAGTTTGGATAAATCCATTGGAATAGAATACAATTAATGAACCTATTATAATGGTTTTTCCAAAACCATTCTTCATGGTCCCAAAATTCAAAAATAAATATATCAACAGTGTAGAAATCCATTGGTATACGTTTATAGAATGGTTTTCCAAACACTTGCAAAAGGATTTCTTATTTTTAATGATTAATATTATCAAATATAAATGAATACATTAAAAATTAAAATTAAAATTAAAAATATATATTTATAATATTATGTTTCTAGAACAAATTGTGTCTTAGTGGTTTTTTGTTTGAAATTTTATTTGATAGTGCAGCGATCAAAACCTATAAGTATATTATCGAATTATCTATATCATCGAATTTTCAAACTATTATTATATGCATTTCATATTATATATAAATTTTGTTTTATAAATTATTGTCATAGAACAACTACACCAATGGTTTACCAAAAACATTTATATATTTATATACTAATGAAAGACAAGACAATAGTCCTCCAAACCATTGGTATATCATTTACCTATGTTTTAGGGTCCTATTACAATAGTTACAAGTCATTGGTATTGGATTTTAAAAAAAATATTTCATCCTCTTGTTTTAATTTTCATTCTCCTTTTTTAAAATAGAATAAAATATGTTGGCCTAACTGATCACCTCGTCAGATCTCTCTAAATAGCCTCTTGTTTAGTAAGAGTACATTAATTCTTGTCTGGCATTGCCTATAATTTTATATCTATGTTCATTTATTAAAATGTAGTTTAATGTTTTTAAAAAAACTCATAAATAGGAAATGAAATACGATCATACCCATTCCACATAAAAAATAATTTCATGTACCTCTAAAAATAATGTGTCCAAATGATGATGAGTTAAGTAAGAATTCAAATTAAGGGATTATCATAATCTAAATTCCATTCCCTTAGAGGATGGAATCTGTAAATTTTCAACCATAGTAGTAACATACTATTAATGACCCCATTGAGGATTCCACCATCATTTACCCCATCCTTAGATCCAAATATTATGTTGAAATTTCTTTTTAAAATTTTCATTATCTTCAACCCACATAAATCATTCTCTTCACTCTTGGATTTTCATGTCATCATTTTGAACTTTTTTAATTAACATTTTGGTACATTAAATTGAGACATACCTAAAACTTTATTCATTATACCAATATATTTCAAGAGTTTCATTAAATTTATGGTTCTCAAGGATAATATTTTGTGCATATAAATGTTTATATCATCTGATAAATGATCAAATTCAAGTCCTATGAATCCTGTCATTAAAACAACACCATGTCTTCCATGTACCAAGTGATGATATTTATGATCATAAAACCCTCCATATTGCATTACTCCTTAAAATAAAACCAATAGAAACAATCCATGATCACATTGATTTTAAATAGGTGATAATTAAATTATATTATTTTTTACATTATAAGGATCACACATTCCCAAAATTATTTATTTCCAACACTACAAAATAATCTTAATAATCATAATTTATAACTAATTATGTTAAAAAATATTTTAATGATGAAAAAATAATTCCTTAATAATTACCATTTAGGGTTACATGTTCATACATTTTATGAATTTTTTAATTTTATTAAATATTAATATTATTGAATAAAATATGATTAATATGAATGATAAATGGATAGATGCAAATAAGATGATAACAGATTATGAGGATGGGTTTCATCAAATTTGAAAAAGATCACGAATAAAACCCTTCTCAAATACTTCTTTATGGTATAAAAATGATATTGTTCAAAACTAATTAGTCCAGTGGAGTAGTAAGAACATATGATCTATTACAGAATACATAAATTTTATAAATTTTATAATTACCATAAGTAAAAATTGATTATATCTAGTGATAAGGATAACGTTGTGTATTATGTATAATTTGAAATAATTAGAAGTGTGAAAAATGTTAATGTCCATATTGAAGATTCGATTATTTGTGTTATGATGGATAATATCACTTTGAGGAAAAAAAATTACATTTGAATATTGACTTCATGATCAACCAAATTATTGTTTGATGTTAAAATGTTTTGGAAAGATTCCAACGTAAACTATTTGTACTAAATATACATCACTGTAAACCATAATGAATCTATATAGTGTAAATGTTAGAAAATTTTGAATTGACACTGGCATAGAAGAAATGATATATATATATATATATTTAATGATATGATCCAATAATATAATAAAAATCCATGGAAATCATATTACACTAAATGAAATATTCATTAAATTGGTATAGGATAGATACATTAATATCTAATTTATTCAATGCTATTTTTTCAATACTAGGAATCACATAAAAAATTCCAAATGTGTGGTTCGTCTCGATAATAAATAAATTAATCATTTCCATTGAATATTTTATGGCACATTCCAATAAATTCGAGGTTTAGGAACCAATAGGAATGTTAGGATACTATAATAGATCAACATGGGATGTAGAAAAAATATAGACATATTGGAAAAGAATTCACATATATGACTATCTTTTATGAAATAAAATTGATCAAGAGTATCATAAAATTGAAAATTATATGATAAACCACAATCTTTTTTTATATTCTGTTGGAGTTAATCCATCTAGTTTTCAAATAATAACTCCCATTATATGGATAATTATATTGAAAAATTATAACTTTCTACATTGGTTAATCACGAAGAGTAAATAAAATATGTTATATATTCCTAAAAATGGGAAATAAATGATATAGATATTGGTATTTATTTCGATCCATTGATTTAATATTTGAAAATAATGTAATCATTTTTTGTTATGTCGGTTGAATCACTCATAAATAAATATTTAATTTTGAATGATATGTTGTATGGGATGAATAATGATTTTTCTGTTTATGGTAATTTTTTAACAAATAATATTAGAGGAATTCAAGGTTGTTATATTATTGATCAAGGTACACAGTCGGTATGGTTAAAAAAACCATCAAATAATATGTTTCGAGGAAATATATTATTTCTACCATAAACACATAAATAACGTTACTAGATTTCATTATTCTATTATATTTTGCATAAGTTATAACATCATATCCAAATAATAGGTGAGATTTTATTTGGAAATGTGAAATATATTGAATTATAAATTGAGAAAGTAACAGCACTATTAAAAACTATTTGGGGTATTATATTTGAAAATTTATGGATGATATTTTATTCGATCAGAAAACTAGATTCCCCAATGAGGTATTTTTTATAATAATTACAATTTATTTTAAAATAATTATTCAAAAATAATTATTTATAAATTTTCGGTACTACAAAGACTATTAGTTTAACATATATTCAATATAGGAAATATATTCTTTAATATATGTATAACTAAAATACATTAAGTCATAATGTATGCAGACATTAGGAAGAGGTGACATTATACAACTTCATTGGAAAATTTTATAATCATTTAACATAATTATTTTAGATAATATCAATATAATTTTCACCTGATACATGTGTAGTTTTTTTTCATAAATATTAGAATGAAATAACTACATCCATATTTTTATTTAAACATTTTGTGCAATATAAAGAAAAAAATTCATTATAGAAAACAATTATCAGCAATGTCTTCAATAATTATGATGTCATCATATATTATTTGAGGAATCTTGACCAAGGTTCCCCTGAGTGGGGCCACAAGTTGGTTGGTCACATGACCTATAGCGTGTCTCCCTTTATTCCAATGTGTTCTAAAAATTATTGAGGGTCTGGTAAGTTTGTTTTGAGGATTATATACCCTCTTTTATCAGAAAAATACACCAGCAGGAGAAAACTATTATAACATTGTGTGGAGACATATAAATAAACATAAAAATACAATGACATATGATATTCAAAACCAGAAAAAATATTCAGCTGAATGTTAAATCATTATACAACAATTTATGTGTTAAGTGACAATAAATAAACTAAATTTAAAGACACAACTACTCCAAAAAGGGTACTGAACAACAACTGGTTACCTATCCCATGCTCCAATCCCGATCAACAACCTATCCCAAGTCCTTTCCCTTATCTTGTCCCATACCAAAAAAGTTTACTCGTGTGTCGATCAGTCATCTCGAATTGGGTGTGAGTACAACCCAGTAGTCCACCAAAAACGGTGTCTGAAATGATTCCAGTCAAAATATAGTTCAGTTAGTTTTATGAAGCAAAAAATACAATGAATAATTTAAACTATTATCACATTTTCAGTTAATTTTTAGTCATCACATTAGGCCTAGATTCAATTCAGGTTTCCCAATTAAATCACCATTAAATATTATAACAATGTTCGTATAACCTTGGAAACCCATTCAAAGGATTTGGAAACAACTTGAAATTTTCCATCCCATAACCTAGGGCTAATTAGAGAGGTTTTGAGGTTTCATGTGGTTTTAAAACCAATTTTTCAGAATAAACTAGGTCGTGTGGACAATATCAACCTGTAGGCTACACGGTAATGCAAAACCATGCACCAACCATACTGTCATCCACTACCCATGTGAAATAATGGTTCATGGTTAGTAAAACCTTGTGCCAACCGTGTAAACATGCACAGTCCACACAGGTTTTCAAAATCATGTGCAAACCATGCACAACCCCGATCATCCCTTGTTTCTTAAAAACATATCCCAAAAACACCTGAGGTTATACCCCAACTCAATGTTCCTTAAATAGTAACAAAAAATGTACCATAAAACCACAAGAGGTTTTTCAAGAAAATTTCGAGATATTAAAATCTCCCTACCTTATAACAACTCATTCTCGAGCTGCACTCGAAAAATTATATATTATTCCATGACAAAAATATAGATCCATTGATCCCTCATGTCTTCATCGCATTCAATTGTTTCCTCTTGAACACTTCCATGTTTACATAACACATTAACAAATGGAATGATATTTCCCTCATAACACTTTGCCACTATGACCCTTCATATATATATGATGCTCCTCAAAAGACGCATCAAACTCGGGGTCATAATCTTCCACATCTATCGCATGAGAAGGGTCGGGGTGATACGGTCATAGTTGTGACACATGGAAAATGAAATGAATAGGGTTAAATTTCAATTGAAGTGTTAATTGGTAATCCACTAGACCAGTTCTCTCCAGCACCTCAAATGGTCCAACAAACATGGTTGCCAACATTTCCTTCCTCTGTATCCTGTGGTTACACAATCTAGGAGACAACCAAAGGAACACACAATCAACAGTGAAAAACTCTAGGGGTCATGTCATTCTATCAGCATACGTCTTTTGTCTACAATGAGTAGTTTCCATACATTTCCAAATCAACAACACGTACTTTGATGTCTCCAGAACGAGACTCATTCCCAACTACTCTAACACACCTAATTATAACCAACATCGATGTGATCTAAAAGGTCTACAGTAATGTTACTTGTATGGATCCATTTGTATAGTTTACAGATAACTATTTTGATAGGCATACTCTACTAAAGGCAAGTGCTTCTTCCATGAACCACCAAATTCATGTACACTATTTCATAGAATATCCTCTTACACCGCTATGGTGCACTCTGGAATCCATTTTTTTATGTGTGAAAGGATATAAACAACTAATACTATGTTCCAATAGAATTTATAATCCAATCCCAAATAATTATTTAAAGAGTGAATTGCGAAATGAAACTATAGTCCATGCCACCCTTTGCCAACAAATTATCTCACTCACATACATCTCTCTCAACTTCTCTACTGTAATGGTTTACTAGATAGGCAAGAAGTGTGTGACCTTATTTATTCAATCCATAATTACCCCAATAGAATCATTCTTCCTAAGAGTATTTGGATGTCTAACCACAAAATCTATTATCACGTTATACCATTTCCAATATAGAATACGTAATTCCAGTAGTAGGCCTCCATGTTGTTGTTGTTCTACCTTCACTTGTTGATAGGTGAATCAACTTGTTAGGAACCTTGTTTTCTCAATTTTCATTCCTAGACCCCAATACATTAATTGTAGGACATTGTACATTTTTTTCACTATAGGAATTATCACCCACATTGAATCATGAAATTCTTTCATGAGTTTCTTTCACATACTTGTCGGCACATCATCCCAATTTTTCAAATAGATGATCGCATCCTCATATATCATCTAGTATGAATGTGTCTACACACCATAAATGATTTTATAAAATGCTAAAAACTCTATATCATCATACATGTTATCCTTGATCTGTCTAAATAGTGTAGACTCCACTACCCTAGAATCCAGAGGCATCCTATCCTGACATTCTGGAACTACCACATGATTTCAACCAGCAATATTATCAAATTCTTTTTAGAACTCGACTCATGTACCAACTGAGTCCGAGTATTACTACATAAGGCATCAACCATACTATTACCAATCATGGGGGTATATTTATGTTCAAAATCAATGTACTACATATACTCTACCCAACAGCGCTTCTGAGGATTCATGAATTGTTGTGATATTATATACATCATGATTTTGTAATTTGAAAAAACAATATAATTTTCCACCAATATATATTATATCCAACATATAAGATCATAAAATATTGTTTCCAACATGAGACATTGAGTAGTATAATTCCATTCATGTGGAATCAACAACTGAGACTCATAAACAAAGACTCCATTTCATTGAATCAACACAACTCTAAGTCTGATACTAGAAGCATTGCAATACATCGTGTACTCCTCACATGACTCAGTTAAGATGAATATTGGTGCCGATATCATGAACTTATTCAAATCATGTAGAGAATTATCCCATGGTTTTATCTATATAAACATTATGAATTTGTTTTTCAAACCATTATGTAGTGTTTACAATTGAGAAAAGTAAAGTATAAACTTCCAGTAATATCCTGCTAACCCAAAAAAGCTTCAGAAAAAAAAATAATATTTTGATCTCATGATACCACTGCTGGAACTTTTTATTTCACCATTATAACACATTATACGTAGATTATGTTCCCTAATACGTGTACTATTTCTATTGAAAACTGAAATTTAGATAGCTTTTCATACAATTTATGCTCACTTAATGTACCTAGGATGATGCCATGATGTTGGTCATGATTGTCATGAGTCTTCGAGTAAACCAAGATGATGTCCACAAAAACCACAAAAAAAAAGATCTAAATAAGGTGAATGATACTATTCAACAAGTCCAAAGTCACTGATGGAGAATTTTTCAAACCAAATGGTATTTAAATAAACACATAAAGGCCATAACTACTCATGCTTGCAGTTCTTGGTAATCGGAAGTTCAAACACACACATGATGATACCATAATCTCAGATCTATCATTGATATCTTATAAGCCCCCTTCAGTTGTTCAAAATGATAATCGATATAATGAAGATGATATCTATTATTCAAATAATTTTATTCAACTTTTGGTAATTGACACACAACCCTAAACTTCAATCAGTATTATTTGTGATCCCTATGGTGGAGTACTTGGACGGATAATCCCATTATCCTCTAAGTCCTCCATTTTCAATGTGTGCTCTTGATGCTCAGTTGGATCCATTTTGTATGGTGTAATAGATAATGAATCAGCCCTTACCATGATCCCAACAGTGAATTCCACATCTATCTTAGGTGGAAACAAATAAAATTCTTCAGGAAAGACATCCTAAAATATATCTACTACTAGCGGAAGGAAGTCTTTCTTACAACGACCATCATCCAAAAAAATAAATGAAACTATGAAAGTTAGATCTTCTATTTATTGAGTATATGGCCATGATTTACCTGCATAAATATCCCATTTTCTATGATGTACATATGGGTCACCATCAAGAAATACAAATTTCACATTCCTACAGTAACAATCTTCGTGGGATCAGTATGTGACTACCGAATCTAAAAAATATTAATGTCTATTCACATTATATTTATAACACATATATCCCAATGGAAATGATACTCTCGGATCACTAGAAAATATCCCTTGCATAAAAAGATATGTGTAGAGTATGTTCCCAATAGTGTGTATATATTCATCACCTGTCTTATAGACTCTTCTTCTAGGATCAATCCATTTACAATGAATGAATATATAAAGGAATGAAGGTCCCCACTAAAAAACAAGGAATTAGATAAATTAGATTAAACTATTATAATACTGCTCACTATGGATATACGATACTCGCTCTCCATAATTATAGGTTGCACTGCACGTAGCTATACTTCCCTATATCCCTATGGTGTCGTCTGACTCCCCTATGTAGAAATACTTTGCTAATATGGGTGATAATACCCTAAAGCACCATGTCCACTACATCTACCTCCTCATCCTGTAGAACACTAACTACCAATCCTATATGGCGTAGAAGACCTTCTTCCCACACTCTAAATCTGATTAGTTTATCCCTCCACATTAGCCTACTGTTGTTTCCTATAGAACAAATGTAGTATCCCTATTTTCCATCATAATTGTCACTCCACTAGTGGTTGATGAAAATTTTTATGATAGTTTCTCTACCTACCACACTAGTTGAAAAGTAACTGATAATGATACATTGAAATTTTTCCTCTTGTACGTCAAACTTAATTTCCACTATATTGACTATGATTCCCATTATGGTTCTCCCTACTCTCAGAAGTCAAACTCCAAGATCGTACAACTACCTGTCTTGTACTGGAAGATTCCATCATGTTCCCATCTGAAATGAGATCCTGATTAACCACTTCTGATAATTTCAACATCGTAATTATATTCACATGGGGAATAATTTCCCATTTAACAATTTCATGAAATTGTTTTTCTGATGAAGCCTCATCTACATCCATTTCATGAGATGAACACTGTAAATCTATGAAACACATAATGTATTCCAGAATGGGAATGATTCCTTGGGCGAGATAGATAAACTTTGAATCCTTCCCCAGCCTATGTTTGTCTTGATAATTGTGATCAATTCAATTCTCTAAAAAGTAATTGTACAAAATATCATCAGTATATCAATATTATTCCTGAATGTACCACTAGTGCTTTACTGAACCCTATATTATATAAAAATCCAACATGGCTAACCATTCTTCCATTATATAAAAATTTTCATGAATCATCTGTATGGATATAGTCTATATGTTTACTCCATCATGTCAAACCTCTATAGTTAATGTAGGAGGGTGCAGAAACTAAAACTCCCTTGTCAAAACAGAAATCTGTTTCAAAACATGCAATGGGGATCTCTCTATAAATTGCATGAAATGGGAAATTTTCTCTTAGAACTCTTCCCCATCATCCACAACTTTTTTCTAATGGTGACTCATGCTCCCTGTCAGGATGTTCATTCCGGCCCATACCCATTGGTCTCTCCCCAAACAATCATCATGGAGGAATATCTCTACAAATCCAAAAACATGCCTTAGTTCTTATAACTCTTCCTTAAAACATTTACCTAAGAGGATAATCTAACACAAAAAGTTTCCAAATGTCATTTCCCCCTTTTTCTCACCAGACTATCAACACTGAGGCCATAACACTCCCCATAAAAATACTACTCCTAGGTTTTGGTTAATAAGGGTACATTAATTATCACTAATTAATTCATCCATTAATAAATCACACGATCTCAAATTAATTAATTCAGCCGTTAATTAATTTTTTATACATCCTTCAAAAATCATGGTTCTCACTAGACAACCATTTATTCTAATGTTGCATCATTATTTCAATTATACAACATGGAAAAATAGTTCAGGTTCAACAACATACCAATAACCTTTTTTCCTTTCAGTTTCTAGATTAATGCATGTAACAACAACCTTGAGTGTCTAGAATGATGCATGAAGACTCATGTACCGCGCCACTATGGTCCACGACTAAAAATTCAAAAACTATAAAAAATATATCCAATCACACCATAGGTGCATCACCCGAGGTGAAATAATATCCAACTGTAACAACAAACATCAATCACAACAATCCCACAATGATTACTAAGATATTCCCCAATACATTTGTTTGATACTGACAAGTACATGCTCCTTATATATCCTAAAATCTTCCTAATCTTATACCTACCGTTCCCAAAACATTAATCTTAATGAAGATGAAATAAATAAAAACTCTTTTGATAGAACTTTGTAATCTCTTGAACTACGTTCTACTGAGAGGTGCCCTGATTCTGTTGGTCACATTCTCTTAAGCGCTCCTCCCCATATGCCAGAGGGTGCTGACTAGTAGTGAGGATCTGGAACGATAATCTTGTCTAGTGTCTATAATGCAACCAAAAGTAATGATCTAAAGACTCTAAAATGGGAGCTGAACCATATTTGGTTCCATCTCCCATGCTCCAATCCCAAAGAGCAATATATCCTATGAGCTTTCCCTTATCATGGCCTACAACAAAAATGTCTACATGTGTGCCAATCAGGTAGTCCAAATAGAGTGTGTGTACAACTCAATAGGCCACCACCAACAGTTTCAAAATCTAGTCTAGTCAAATGATAGTGCATGAGGCATATTGATGATAAAAAAAATACAATGTGTAATTTAAACAATTATCACATTATTTTTTAATTATAATTCAACAGATCAAGACCATATTCAATTCATGTTTCCCAATTGAATCATCATTTAATATTATCATTCATTCGGTGTAGGTATGCATGACTAACTCCATAAAATAACATTTAAATACTCATTAATTATTATCATTCATTCGGTGTCGGTCGTCATGCCTAGATCCCCAAATCTCATCATGTTCAGGTCTCTATTTATATAACGTTATATCTCATTTGTTGGAGGTCATCATGCTTAGAACTACAAAATATCATCATTGGATAACTATTGGGGAGGAATGCCATATCCATGACCAAACATATAATAACTCTAGAACGCCATGTATAGAACCAATAATATATAATCCATTTAATCATTATTAAATTCACATGAACTCTACACATTATTCAATTAATAATCAAATTATCCGTTAAACATTCCAATTTCCAATAGTTATTTCAAAAATTAACTAGGCACATTACCCATTAATTAATTCACCAATTAAATAATCAATCAATACCAATATCATTCAATAATTAGTTCTTCACAATTTATAATCCATGTCAAAATATAACATTTCCTAAATAATTCTCACAATTACATATCATAGATTATAACATGGAATATAAATAATTCTCTCAATTAATTATATTTGGTAAAAATCCTAGAAAAAAATTTATTCTCACAATTAATTATCTCACATAGCCTAACGCAATTCCATTATTAATTATCCTTAATAAATTATCTTATCACAATCAATTAAATATCTCAATTACCATATATCAACTCATATAATAATCTAAAAAATAATATTGGGAAACCCACGTCATTGGTTCCATGACTCCATTATCGATTATCCACTGAGGCAACTCAATATAATTCAACATTCCTAATTACTCCAATTTATGAAATATTTTTTCTAGCGAATATAGATATTATAAACTAACATTCACATATCATAAACTAGGACAATGGGAGTTAGATTTTTACCACCTTCCTCGGTTTATTGGCATAAGTTAGGCCAATGAGAATCCCAAAAATCTGAGGGGCACAATGTCGTCGATCTTGATCTGTAGGTAAGTCCCTAAATCCAAAATTAAGATAAAGGATGCAAGATCATGAAAAAATAGATCTAGACCCCCAATCCTAGATCTATATTGTAACACCTGAGACATTTATAAGAAATATTTTTTTATTTTATATAAATAATCAAAGGAATATTTCACTACACACAACACTAACATGGCTTGCTTTACACGAAATCGCGACCTCCCTTGATAGCTTGCGTTATACGCAATACCGAGTTTCACTAAACAACGATATGCTATTGAAATATTATTAAAACTAGCAGTTATGAATAGTAATAACCACTTTTTGAAAATTTTTATATATTATTTTTCAAAATGGACATCGTTTTTGGATTCGGAATATCAAAATTTGCCTAGGGTGAAATTTTTGTATTTTTCTGAAAACTTCCAATTTTGGATGAATAGTTAAAACATTGGGTTACTATTTAAAAACCGAATATTTATTTAAATAATTATTTATATTATTTAAATTTATGTTAGGTTAAAATTTATACATAATAACTATATAAGTTCAATTATATTCATTGGAGTAATTTTATAATAATTTTAGATACATCAAATTTTATTGAACTTTTCACTATCTTTTACCCACCTCTTATTAGAATTTTCAAATTTACATAAAACATAATTTTACCGCTTCTGTTAGTGGAATTTCAAAAATCCGAGAGACACGGTTGATGTAAGTAAGAAAAATTTGGTTCAATGAGATGAAAATAATTTTTGGTAAATAGTAACTTTTTACTTTTATTTACAACGATTATAAGTAAATAGTGTAATTAAGGGTGAAAATGATATTATTATTACCCTTAAAAATGTCCTAATTGTATTGGATAAGATTAATTCGACCAAAATCAACCTTAGGAATAAAATATGACCATTTAGGACCACATGGATTAGATTAGGACATTTATTATTAATTTATTTATTGAAGGGTTAAAATAGTTAAAAACAATGTTTTATAACTAAAGCATTTTTAATATAGGGTTATAAATAAGATAAATTCTAATAAAAATATTCATTAGAAAGATAAAACGATTTACTACATAATAGAATTTTATTCATAATTTTTAGACATTAAATAAGTTAATTTATTTATGACACAATGATGATGCAGTAATTATATTCATAATGAAATATTGACATAATTGATGTTATAAATACCCAATAAAATGTAATTTGAGACTTTTTATGAATTAAATTATATTTATATGTTAACAGGACATGTTATTATTGATATAATTCAATTTTTTAAAACTAATCTTTCTGTTATGATTTTCAAAAAAATCAATTACCAAATAGTTTTAAAATTGACATTAAATAGTTTTTAAAACAAATATTATAATATTAATTGTTATTTTATTCCTAAAAAATCTAATGATCGTCCAAATGACTTATATAAGGTTATATATATTAATAATAAACAACATGGGGCTCGTTTGGTTTGTTATAGTATGTTTATTAACCATATAGTGTATAAAAACAAAATGACATCGTAAAAGTAAAATTATCTAACTTAAAGTTAAATCAAAATGATAAGGTTAAAATAGAAACCTAAACTTGTCTAAATTATATTTTATGAGACTATTTCGACCTATCCCATCATTATATTCGAAATAAATCAATTTGGAGCTATTTAGAACCAAATATGTCTTTATAATAAAATAATATTTTTAGTTTTTCCAAAGATTCCCCTCTCCTTCCATATAAAAGGGCATCTCCCCTCTCTCTTCCTCACACAACTTTGTGCTTTCATGCTCGGACAAACCCCAGAAATTTCTTCTCTACACATCCAAAGAAACATCCTAGAGGTCCTGGTCTTTTTCAAAGACCAATTTTATTTCCCTAAAAGGAGGGCTCAAAGAGGCGCTCCAAAGAAGAAGTAATGTCTCTTACCGATTCATTCAACTTTATTTTTACTTCCACTTCTTCTTCTTTAGTTGTTTAATTATGAAGTAATAACATAAGTATCACTCATGTACTGATATTTTATTATAATTATGAAACAACCCTATTTCACCATCTATCCATCCTACATAAAATGTAATCATTGCGCGTGCGTACGTATGGAATACCGTCTCCACACCATGGTGTAATCTATATTCAACCACCACCTTAAATTGATGGGTATAATGGTGTAAATAATGAATATATATGATTATTGTAAAGTGATATTGATTCTGAGATAGTATACATACACTCAAATTCAATTCCACGATCATGGGAACGATATCATCGCTCGTGCATACGTACAGAATAACGTCTCCACGATGTGATGTGACTCAATCTACATGATATTCATTGCATGAGGATTATATAAATGAATTGAGTGAATAAATATGATATATATAATACTAATAAAATTCTGGAAATGAGGTATCTATAACATAAAAAGAAGAATATGTATTTATTAAACAAAACACGCATAAGAACAAGAAGTAATAATCATCCAAAAAACAAGTAGCAATGAAATATTACTAATAATAAGCTAAGAATATGACCATATATTATATCATAAAAATAAGTATGATTCTGTAACAAGTAATTAACTTTATTTAAAACATTATACATGATGTTTGGACACTTACGAAGCAAATCAGACCTAAGGTAAGGGAAATATCACAATCTCATTTTTACCTGAGATTGTTTATACTTTGTAATATACTGGGGTGTATTTTATCCTCCACATCCATGCTTCCAAAATATGTAATATTATTTCCATCAACCTAAAATTGTTTAAATCCAATTTTAACCTTCGGTGAGTTTTTAGTAAAAGATATGAAAGGAATCTTTTGTCGTTTTTCATATGAGGTACCTTTTGACTTTTCCAACAAAAGTACGAGAAGAATGTTTTTTAACTTATACGGATTGAATGGATTTTTAAAACATTATTTACTAGAAGCTTCCTTTACATGTTTTCAAGTTTATTTTTAATAAACTTCTTTTAGATAAGAATTGTATGGAATGTTAAGAAAGGAAAAGTTTTTTTAAGTAGAAATGATATTTTCCACAAGAATGGAGTTCAACTGTTTTATCAAAATAATTTTACATCTGAGATAATAAAGGGTTATATTTCTATCCCTATTATTACATTGATTTGATTATGTTGTGATGGAATTATTTTTATGAATTCCATTATCTTATATGAATTGTTTTATGATTTCATGATGTTTAATAATCCCATTTTTATTACATGGGTTATGCAATGATGTATGGTTTATGATTTTGTGGCACCCATAATAATGGTATCATTATGAGATGGGTGTGATCTATATCTCCTTCCAATTCATTGGGTAATTATTTTATATCTCATGAGATAGACATGGCTAGAACGGAATGTTAAACCGTTTCAGTGAAACAGGACTAAAACGAGGAATGAAATCAGTTCAGAAATGGAATTTTGTCCACTAAGATAGTATTGGCAATGAGTCTTGACTAATAAGAAATGATTCTCTATGATTATGTGTGTCTGCCACAAAGCTTCATGATTTATGTGATGATTATTGTGATTACATTACACTACCATGATTTATCCCATGTTATGAAATTATGATCTCTTTTGCAGGGTAAGATTTCAAAAATGATATGTTCTTATGAATATGATGTGATTGATATTTCTTTTGTTTACCCTTACTGTGCATTTGAGCTCATCATTTTGTATGTATTCATACACCAGGTCAGGAATAAGGTTATTAAGTATGATATGCCAAAAGGGACTATAGATATTATGAAATAAATGGGAGACAATGTAGACGCTATATGAACTAGTTGTTTATGTTTCCCAGTTTCTAAAGACACTATACCTATACGGTCCTTTCATGGTTTTGTTATATGATGTAATAAGTGTACTTCAATTTTGATGTACTAACTATGTATGTAAAGTATGGTTCGTTATAGTTGGTATCCGAGGAAAGGTATAGTCAACAATTGGAAACTAGGATGTGAAATCATTAGTAAGAATCCTAAATATAAGTCTAAGAATAGAACACAATCTTAGTGTTTTAGAAATGACCATGAATAACCTTGTATAAGACCTTATGTGTGAAATTTTATTCTTGATTATGTATTTTTCCTATTATAATTAGTGTTTATCGCACTATTCTTCTGAGTTTTAGTCAATGGCTAGAACCCGATGGAACCGTGTTAATACGGAATGTGACGGGCAATGCAATGATTGTCCCCCTGAGCAACCAAACATTATGGGAGCTGGAATGAAAAATATTGTAGCCCTGCTAACACAACTTTCTCATGCTATGAATCATGCAGGCCTTCTAAACGAGAAAAGGAAGGAGCAACATTCTGTTGAATCCTTCATGAGGCAGCGTCCACCTTCATTCAGTGGGTATACTGATCCATTAGTTTCTGAACAATGGATCTGTACTACTGAAAATATATTTTCAGTTCTTCAATCTTCTGAACATGATAAAGTCATCTTAGTAGTGTATCGTTTGGAAAGAGATGCTGATCAATGGTGGAATCTTATCAAGAATACGATGCCAAGAGATGAAATTGAGTCCATGGAATGGGACGGGTTCATGGACTTATTTTTCAATAAGTACTTCCCTCGTATTCTCCGAACAAATATAGAGAAGGAGTTTCTTGAACTTAAGAAACAGGATGATGAATCTGTTGGTACCTATGAAGCATATTTCAAAAGTCTTGCAAGGTACGCATCTAGTATTATTATCCAACCTGAGGGTAAGATCAGTAGATTCTTTATTGGATTAAAACCAAGTCTTCAAAGGGTGCTAGCCATAAGGGACTTCAATATCTAGGAGGAAATCGTTCGATGTGTTCTGAATGTTGATATGGAGATTGGAGTAACCCATCATTCATATGGGTTTGATAAGAAGAAGAAAATGGAATTCAAAGGAAAATCTAAACAACAAACTGAAAAGAAGATGAGTATTCCCTTATGCTCAAAGTGTGGAAATAAACATGGAGGGAGTTGTCTTAAAGGGACAAGTAAATGTTTCAAATGTGGAAAGGAAGGTCATCGAGAATTTGAATGCCGCAATGATGGGAAGAAGATGTCTAGTGATGATAAAAAATGAAAAGGCTACACAGATTGCACCTCCTACACATCAATGATTCAAGTGCAAGGAGATGGGTCATTATTCCAATAAATGCCCTAATACAAGGGTTTTTGATGATGATCGACGTCAACAATCTCATAAGGTTAAATACAAAGGAATGACACATGAAATTTCTATTAGCGATGTGGAGTATGATAACAAAGTAGTGAAAGGTAAACTGACCATCCAATCTAAAGTAGAAAATGTTTTACTTGATTCTGGATCCACCCACTCCTTTATTTCTGATGAATTTTCTAAGGGTATCACCATATTACCTCAACAATTAGATGTTGATATAGCTGTGACAACCCATAATGGAACAACAATCACATCAAAAGTTTATAATTCTTCTCCGATTGAAGTTTGTGGGAATGTGCTTCCTGCAAATCTTGTAATCCATCGTATAGTGGAATTTTATGTTATTCTTGGCATGGATTGGATTTCTCTATATGGATATCATATCAATTTCCAACGAAGGGAAGTCACATTTCATATTCTAGATCAATCTTTGATCTTCTATCGATACAAGGATGAATATAACCTTCTAGTGGAAATTTCATCCATCTTATGGGTCTTGATTCCACTAAATGAAGGTTATTTATCTCAAATGGTTGGTGAGAAACTCACGATTAAGAATATGGCTATTGTACGGGAGTTTGATAATGTCTTTCCGGAGGAATTACCAGGTCTAACACCAAATCGTGAAGTTGAGTTTTCAATAGAACTCATAAAATGTGCTTTAGTTATTTCAAGGAATCCTTATAGAATGGACCCAATTGAGTTGCAGGAATTAAAGAAGAAACTCCAAGAGAATCTTGATAAGGGGTTCATACTCCCTAGTGCATCACCTTGGGGAGAACCTGTTCTGTTTGTTAAGAAGATAGATGGATCATTGAGAGTCTTCATTGATTATCATGAAATTAACAATATCACTATCAAGAACAAATATCTGCTCCCGTGCATTGATGACTTATTTGGCCAACTACGTGGAGCTCAATACTTTTCCAAGATTAATATTCATTCATGGTGTCATCAATTAAGGGTCAAAAGAGAGGATATACCAAAGACAACTTTCCATACAAGGTATGGACACTATGAATTTATAGTGATGCCATTTGGTCTTACTAATGCTTGTGCTATCTTCATGGATCTGATGAATAGATTCTTTAGAGACTATTTTGATCAGTTTTTGGTAGTCTTTATAGTTTATATTCTTGTACATTAAATGTGAAAAGAAGAACATGAAGATCAATTGAGAATTATATTGAATACCCTTAGAAAGGATAATTTTTATGCCAAATTTACCAAGTGTGAATTTTGGATTCAAAAAGTTTCATTTTTAGGTCACATAATCTCAAAAGAGGGGATATCTGTGGATCTAGCAAAAACAGAGGTTATCGAAAGATGGTTGAGACAAACAAAAGCAACTGAGTTCTAAATATATCATGGTTTGGCTGGATATTATCGACGTTTTGTGAAATATTTTTCACAATTATCTAATACACTCACCATGTTGACTCGGTAAGGAGTTAAGTTTGTTTGGACGGAGGAATGTGATGATAATTTCAAGGAGATGTAAAGAAGGTTATCCAGTTCACCTGTGCTCACACTGCCTTGTAGTGGAGAAAGCTTTGTGATCTACAGTGATGCATCCAAGAAGGTATTAGGGTGTGTTAATATGAAAAATGATATGGTGATAGCTTATGCCTCCCGACTGTTGAAAATCCATGAGAAAAATTAACCAAGTCATGATTTGGAGTTAGCTGTGGTAATCATTGCATTAAAGATTTGGAGGCATTATCTTTATGGAGAAAGGTGTGACATTTATACTAATCATAAATGTTTAAAGTATATTTTCACACAAAAGGATCTGAATATGCACCAAAGAAGATGGTTGGAGCTGATTAAGGATTACGACTGCTCAATTCATTACCACCCTAGGAAAGAAAACAAGGTGGAAGATGCATTAAGTCGACAAGACCATGATATCATATCCATGATGAGTATCACAAAAGATCCAATATTTATTTAATTACAAATGTTGGATCTTGGAATTATAATGAAAGGGGGAAAATTTTATATTTATCAAATGAACGTTCAACCATCTATCCATGTTAAGATTAAAGTGGCACAGAAGGAAGATGTAGAGTTACAAAAGATGGTGAGAAATGTTCCTAAATTAAACCTTGATTATGATAGGATAATAAAGTTCAATAACCGCGTTTGTGTTCCTCCCATCCCCAAATTAAGGAAGGAGCTTCTGGATGATCCTCATAGTTCTTAATTCTCTATTCATCATGGAAGCACGAAGATGTATAGGGACCGGAAATAGTACTTCTGGTTGGATGGAATGAAAAGAGATGTTGCTTAATATGTCTCTCGATGCTTGGTTTGTCAGCTAGTTAAAGCTGAGAGACAGAAGTCTAAGGGGATGTTACAACCATTACCCATACCTAAATGGAAATGGGAAAACATCACTATGGACTTCTTCACAGGACATCCTAAAACATCCAAAGGCAATAATGTTATCTGGGTCATAGTTGATCGTCTTACAAAGTCTACACACTTCAATTCTATTAGAGAGGATTTCACTCTGGATCAGCTTTCCAGGATATATGTAATGGAAGTGGGATGATTTCATGGAGTACCACTTTCTATTATATCTGATTAGGGTCCGAGGTTTACCTCAAAGTTCTGGAGAAGTCTTCAGCATACTGTAGATACAGAGTTGAGTTTAAGCACTGTTTATCATCCTCACACAGATGGTCAGTCTGAGTGGACAATTCACACTCTGGAAGATATGTTGAAATCTTTCTCTATGGGTTTCAAAGGTCGTTCGGATCAACACCTACCATTGGTGGAATTTTCTTATAATAATAGCATTCACTATAGTATTCAGATGGATCTTTATGAAGCTCCCTATGGAATGAAATGCAGGACTCCAACATTCTGGGATGAAGTTGTGGAGAGAAAGCTTTTAGGACCGGATCTTGTTGATGAGATAGCATAAAAGGTCTGATCTATTCAACCACACATAAGAGTAGCTCAGAGTCAAAAAAAATTTATTCCTACAACCGATGAAAATACATAGTGTTTGAATTGGGCGATAATGTGTTCTTATGAATATATCTTTGGAAGAGAGTAATGAGATTTGGAAAGAAGGGAAAGTTGAGCCCATGGTATATTGGTCCTTTTGAAATACTGGATCGTGTTGGGAAGGTAGCTTACCGATTGGCGCTTCCACCGAATCTCTCTCAAGTTCGCGATGTGTCCCATGTATCTCTCCTGAGAATGTACATACCTGTTCCTTCACATGTACTCAGCTCAGAAGTTGTACCGCTAGAACAAGATCATTATTATGAAGAACAGCAGATAGAGATTCTTGATTGTAGTGAAAAAGTCCAACGGAACAAGACCACTCTCTTGGTGAATGTTTTATGGAGGAACCGCCAATTAGAAGAAGCTACATGGGAGCTTGGGGATATTTTTTAGGGAGAGGTATCCTCATCTGTTTGTTACAAGTAACGAATTTCAAGGGAAAAATTCATTTTAAGGGCGGTAGAATGCAACACACGAGACATTTATAATAAATATTTTTCTTATTTTATATAAATCATCAAAGGAATCTTTCACTACACAAAACACTAGCTTGTATTGCTTTACACGCAATAACGACCTTCCTTGATAGCTTGCGTAGTACGCTATACTGAGTTTCACTAAACAACGACATGATATTAAAATATTATTCAAACTAGTCATTATGAATATTAATAACCACTGTTTGATATTTTGTAAATTTTATTTTCCAAAATGGAATCGTTTTTGGATTCAGAATATCGAAATTATCCTATGGTGAAATTTTTGTATTTTTCAGAAAACTTTCAAATTTTGATGAATAGTGAAAACACTGGTTACTTTATAAAAACCAACATTTTATTTAAATAATTATATATTTTATTTAAATTTATGTTAGGTAAAAATTGATACGCAATACCTATATTAGTTCAATGCAATTCATTGGAGTCATTTTATAATAATTTTAGATACATAAAATTTTGTTAAACTTTTCACCGTCTTTTACCCACCGTCTAGGAGAATTTGCATATTTACAAAAAATTTAATTTTACCACTTCTATGAGTGGAATTTCAAAAATGTGAGAGACACGATTGATGTAAGTATGTAAAATTTGGTTCAATGAGATGAAAATAATTTTTCGTTATTAATAACTTTTTACTTTTATTTATCACGGTTAAGAGTAAATAGGGTAATTATGGTTAAAATGATATTATTATTACCCTAACACATGTCCTAATTCTATTAGATAAGTTTAAATCCTCAAAAAACAACCTTATTAATAAAATATGACTATTTAGTCCCACTTGGATTAGATTAGGACATTTATTATTAATTTAAATAAAGAAGGGTTAAAATAGTTATAATCAATGTTTTATAACTAAACAATTTTTAATTTAGGGATATACATAAGATAAATTCTACTAAAAATATTCATTAGAAGTCTAAATATATTTAATACATAATCGTATTTTATTTATAATTTTTATGCATTTAAAAATTTAAATTATTTATGACACAATGATGATGTAGTAATTATCTTATTAATAAAATATTTAAATAATTGATGTTATAAATACTCAAATAAATGAAATTTGAGACTTTTTATGAATTGCAATAATTTTCTATGTTAATATGACATGTTAGTATTGATTTAAGTCACTTTTTTCGAACTAATATTTCTGTTAAGATTTTCACAAAAATCAATTACCAAATAGTGTCAAAATTGACATAAAATTGTTTTTAAAACAAATATTATATTATTAATTGAAATTTTATTACTAAAAATATTAGGTTCGTCCAGATGAAGTAGATAAGGATATATATATTAATAATAAACAACTTGGGGTTTTTTTGGCTTGTTATAGTATGATTATAAACCTTATAGTGTAAGAAAACAAAAAGACATTGTAAAAGTAAAATTATCTAACTTAAAGATAAATCTAAATGATGAGGTTAAAATAGAAACCTAAACATGAATAATTTATATTGAATGAGAGGATTTCGACCCATCGCCACATTATCTTCGAAATAAATCAATTTGGAGCTATTTAAAACCAAATATGGATTTATAATAAAATAATATTTTTAGTTTTTCCAAAGGTTCCCCTATCCTCCCTTATAAAAGAGAACCTCCTCCCTCACTTCCTCACACCACATTGATCCTTAAAGCATAGACAACCCTGCCAATTTCTCCTCAACACATCCCTAGAAACATCCAAGATGTCCTGGTCTTCTTCAAAGACCAATTTTACTACCCTAGAAGGAGGTCTCAAAGAGGCGCTTCAAAGAAGAGGTAATGTCCGTTACCGATTCTTTCATTTTTATTTCTTTTTCCACTTTTTATTATTTAGTATTTTCATCATTAAGTAATAACATCAGTATCACTCAGACACTGATATGTTATTATAAGTATGAAACATCCCTCTTTCACCATCTATCCATCCTACGGAAAATGAAATCACCGCGCGTGCGTACATATGGAATATCCTCTCCACTCCATATTGTAATCTATTTTCCACCACCACCTAACTTGGATGGGTATAATGGTTTAATGAATCAATATATTTGATTATTGTAAAGTGATATTTATTCTGAAATTGTATACATACACTCCAATACAATTCCATGATCATGGGAACGATATCATCGCTTGTGCGTACATACAGAATATCGTCTCCACGATGTGATGTGACTAGTTCTACATTATTTTCATTTCATAATGATTACATACATTAATTGAGTGAATAAATATGATATATATTACAATGATACCATTCAGTAAATGAGGTATCTATATCATAAAAGGAAAAATAATAATTTATTCGACAAAACACGCATAAGAACAAAAAGAAATAAACACCCGAATAACAAGTAGCAATGAAATATTACTAATAATAAGCTGTGAATATGGACATATATGATATCATAAAATTAATTATGATTCAGAAATAAGTCAATAACATTATTAAAATTATTATACTGGAGGGTCAGACACCTACGAAGAAAATCAGACCTAAGGTAAGGGAAATATCACAATCTAATTTTTTTTCCGAGATTGTTTATACTTTGGAATTTTCTGGGGTGTATTTTATAATCCACATCCTTGTTTCCTCAATATGTAATATTATTTCCATCCAAATACAATTTTTTAAATAAAATTTTACCCTACTGTGAGTTTTTAGTAAATTATATGAAAGGAATCTTTTGTCGTTTTTCGTATGAGGTACCTTTAAGCTTTTTCAACAAAAGTATGAGAAGAATGTTTTTTTAACATATACGACATGAATGGATTTTTAAAACATTATTTCCAAGAAGCTTCCTTGACATGTATTCAAGTTTATTTTTAATAAACTTCTTTTATTTTAGAATTATATGACATGATAAGAAAGTAAAAGTGTTTATGAAGTGGAAAGGAAATTTTCCTCAAGAATAGAGTTCAAGTGTTTTATCAAAATTATTTTCAATCTAAGATAATAAAGGGTTATTTTTCTATCCCTATTATTACATTGATTTGATTATGTTGTGATGGAATTATTTTTATGAATTCCTTTATCTTATATGAATTGTTTTTGGATTTCATGATGTTTAAGAATCCCATTTTTATTACATGGGTTATGCTATAATGTATGGTTTTTGATTTTGTGGCACACATACGAATGGTATAATTATGAGATGGGTGTGACCTATATCTCCCTCCAATGCATTGGTTAATGATTTTATATCTCATGAGATTGACATGGCTAGAACGACAGGTTAAACCGGTTCAGTGAAATAGGACTAAAACAAGGAATGAACTCGGTTCAAAAATGGACTTTGTCCACTAAGATAGTCTTGGTAATTAGTATTGACTAATAAGAAATGATTCTCTATTATTATGTGTGTCTACCATAAAGCATCGTGTTTTAAGAGATGATTATTGTGATTATATTTCACTACCATGATTTATACCATGTTATGAAATTATGATCTCTTTTGCAGGGTATGATTTCAAAAATGTTATGTTCTTATGAATATGATGTGATTGATATTTCTTTTGTTTACCCTTACTGAGAATTTGAGCTCACCCTTTTGTATGTTTTCTTTCCCCAGGTCAGGAAGAAGTTTATTAAGTACGATATGCGAAAAGGGACTATAGATATGATGAAATAAATGGGAGACAGTGTAGACGCTTTATGAACCAGTTGTTTATGTTTCCCAATTTCTAATGACACTATACCTATACGGTCCTTTCATGGTTTTGTTATATGTTGTAATAATTGTAATTCAATTTTGAAGTACTAATAATGTATGTAATGTAGGGTCGTTATATATATCTCAACTCATATGTTTAGATCCATGAAAACATAGAAGATCATCCATTAAAAGATCTACATATTATATGAAAAAGAAGTAGAGAAGCATTAATATGGAACCAACATACCTGGAGGTGAGAAGATCTTCAATATAAGCTTTTGATCTCAAGGATAGGTGTTCAGGTCGCCTTGGAATGACTTCAATCATCATTCAAAAATCCTATAAATTTTCCAGCCCCATCCAAGGTCGGATTAAGGAGGTTTAAGGGGGCCACGTGGTTCTAAAACCATTTTTTGGAATAGATGGGCCATGTACATGGTTTTAAGTGTGAGGCCACATGGTTAGGCCAAACTATGCGTCAACCATGCGATCTTACACTACCAATAATAATTCATTGGACATCTTTCATAATATAATTCACCAACGGGGGCAACCTCCCATATCTTCCTAGTTTGTCAAAACTGTGGGCCAACCACACCCATACCCTGTGTTCCCTAGTTTCATAAAAACATCACCCATGAACACCCTGATTCATACCCTATATCAAAGGTACATAAATAAAAAAAAGAATCCTAAAACACCCTCAATATTTCTCCTTAAAATTCAATTATCTTACACTATTTTCTCTCTTCATAGTGGTATATCTTCTTTATTAGACATGATTGTGTTTAGTAGTGTTTTTTTAAAATTTGTAAAGATCTTAATATGTTATTTTCTATATAAAAAATATTTATATGAAAAATTAATTTGACATACTCAATGATGACAAAACTCAATAAAATTGTTTTGGTACTTTGAAAAAAAGGCTCATATGACATTTTGGAAATGTAAAAATCATAAATAGCTCAATTTGATGCATGGTGTGATCAATATGACTTAAAATATGTGTTTTTAGTTTAAAAATTATATATAGGATAAAATAATCTATCAATTACTATAAAACCAAAAAAAATACTTACATTGTCTTAATAATTCATGAATATTATTAATATGTAATAAGTGATGTTTTTGGAAATGATCGGAAATAAATCAAATGAATGATGAGATCAGTATGAAATAACGTGTGTTATATTAGTTTATAAATAAATTTTTAGTTAAAAACAAATATCACCTTCAAAAAACCTATCAAACAAACTCATATTTTCATGATTATTTATGATAAATATTATTAAGAAATTCATGATGTTGAATGAACGAATTGCACATCGATCTGACACATAATGTGTCTAGTTTGACTCGATGATATGCAAACACAATAACATAAGACATACAACAAGTAAATGATATATCAAAATCTATTATATAAACAATTCATTAGAATTTGATTTTTAATGATACATGAAAATTCAAATATAACATCTCATATACCAATTTAAATACATCAAACATCTACCGAATGTGGAACTATTAACAGTAAAAAACATTCTCCTAGAGGGAAATATACATATTTCAATTTAAATAATTTATTATTAGGAATCACTATTAAAATTTATTTAGATAAACAATGATTTTTAATGCAGATAATTATAAAAAGAAAAATGTTATATGAAAATTCGTTTTAGAAAGGTGAATATTTTTAATATTCAATATGTTGATGATAGTTTTGAGTAAATCCAACTTCTATTCAATGAATCTTGTATTCATATTTATATGAATAAATTTATATTATATAGTAATTATCATCAATTAATGTCACGCAACTATTTGTTTTGGTTGTGCTCCATCCTTGATCAATCTACTCCATTGATTCATGGCTTTGAATCCCTAGTATGTTCTCATCCAACATCTTTTTTTCTATATTGAAATGTCATTTCTCATTTTCTGGGAAGAGGAGGGTTCCATGTTCTTAAGATGTTTTCTATCATACATACATGGATATATAAATTCATTCCTCACTCTATTTTCAACATGAATTATTTTACCTATGGATTATATTATAATAGAATCCAATATCTATAAATAGAATTTAACATGAAGGGATCCATTTTATGAAATTCACCCCATTGTGAGTAATATACAAATGATTGATATAGATTCTTGTTTATGGGGATTTTGTTCAAAGAATCATTAATCCAATTCCACTACTTCACACATGATAGAATCATGTCTGAACTATAGATATTAATTTTCATATTAATATATCCCAAAACAACCAAATCATTTATCATCATACTAAAAGTAAAAAATGTGAAAATTTCAGCATCTAGAGGTTAGATCATCATAATAAATAAATCCCCAACATAATTTTTAATGAAATATAAAATATATCCCTAAAAGTGTTCCTTCCTCCAATATTGTGAGTTATTTTTTAATATGCTATGTGTTCCATGTATCCCCACTTCTCTGTGGGATAATATTAAAAAAATAAACACATTTTCAATCTTTTCAAGGAATATAAACAACAATCTATTTAATATTTTCATTTTTGCAATGATACATGATATGAATTACCTACATGAACATAAATTCTCTTGTTAAATTATAAATAACATCATTTATGAATGATACAAAAATATATTGTCTATATAAGATACTATTTCAAATTAATATTTAGTAGGTGACAAATAATTGCATCATCATACATGATGAAATTATAATAATAATCTCTCACCATCTATGGGATCATGTTCATTATCACCTTATTTTACGATTAATAAGAAATATCTACATGTGTTTCCTTAGGTAAGAAAAACTATTTTGATATATACATGAATTATTTTTTCCATTCAATCATCCATGAGATATATGATGGGCATTAAATTCAACTGAAACAGATATCACCCACACCCAATATATCATCATTTTTGTTGAATATTAAAATTATCAAATTGATATTCATAAATATTATTAAGGGTATGTTTCAAATAATGATATTCTAAAATTTTTTAACCCCATTTCACTGTACGAATGATTAGAATATCCAGATAATCATTTTGAGATAAACCACACATATGTTTTTAAATTATACTTCACCTTGAATTTCACTCAATACATGAAAATTAATATTGAATAATATTTAAAACAAAATTAAATTCCTTTACATAAAAATGGGATTATATTATTTTGGGAACACGTTTCAAAATATTAATCATATATATCCCTTTTTGGGGGGGAGTCATGTAGGGTTTTCCAAAAATCAGGCTTCAAGTGAAATACCTATGTAGGATTATGTAAAATGTTTTGACACATATTTGACTCTCATATAATGAGATCATGTGCTTTAAAAAAATTATATAGTCTTATATCTCAAAATATTTTAATATATATATTAATTGATTAATATTTATAAAAATCATAACATATTGGGATTTTAAATGTTTGGGAATTTTTTCTCTGTATCCATGCTTTGAATGTATTAATTATTGTTTTGTAATGCCATCCATGTATCACATTGATCCAGATTTTTTCAAATTGACTTTTTCCCATATATGGTTATAGAAGAAAATATAATTTGATGATGATGGTAATTTTTTTATTCATTTATGTAAGAAGTCATAAATAGAGACCATATGGTGTTGGTCCTATTCATAGGAACTCATCAATTGGATAATACTGTGATATTTACCACTCACCCACCACAATTCTATTTCTATATTTATTTTGTGGGTTTCTCAGAAACATATACCTCTACATCTTATATTTTTATTTGCATCAAAATTTATCAACCCTCTCACCTACTGAGGTGTGTCCGATGAAGGATTCAAGATAAGAGATTATGAGAAATGAAACCCCTATAAGAATTGTTAATGTTTATGTGTAATTTTATATTCTAATATATTGATATGTGTAATGGTACATAGGATTTAGGAAATTTATTAATTTCCATCATGACACATGCACTACAATTTATTTCATAAACCAAGACGATATAGCTTATGGAGAAGATGGATACATTGGGTGCATCATAAGTTTTGCATTATTAAATAATATATTGAAAAATTTTCCAAAGATGAGGTATAATTTATTATGAAATGATTTAAATTAATCATCAATTTAACATGCATAATATCCTATATGAATTATGGTCATTTTTCAATATTTGATGGAAATGTTTTGAAAGTTATGATGTTTACGCCTTGCACAATTTGCCAATAATGCATCAAACCTGAAAAATCCATTAAGGATATTCACCCCCATATGCTTCTACTAAATTTGAAACTGTCATAAAACTCATCATCACCAAAAAGTATCATCCAATATAAATGATATGCTCTAATCCAAATACATTCCTTCCTAAACATCCACAATCAAAATAAAAAAAATTAAAGAATGGTATAATTATCATGATTTGATACATCACATGAAAAATCACTCCCTCCTACCCAAACAATATCATGATTCATTTTATCATAAAAGAGATACATTTCAATTGAATATTTTGTTTTTTATATGAATTTTAAATTTGGTTTTTATGGTTGGGTCCAATGTGAGGGTTCCAATTTAACATGTAAAATTGGTATTTTTGAAAACAGTAAAAAACGAATTTCGGAATAAAATACTAATTAATTAATATATAATATATAAATTTATTGATTATATACTTACTTATAAATTAAATAAATATCATATTTTAACATTAATATATTATAAATTAACATTATACCTTGTATTTATAAATAAAAATGCATTATATATTTAAATAATTTTATCTACAATATTAATAAAAAAATATTATTATCTTATATTAATATTAATGACATAATAATATGGATTATGATTTATAATAAATATTTTAATAATATTTTAAACTATTTAATTATAATATATATATATGTATTTAATTTAGTGAAAAATAATTTAATATAATTTATAAATATAAATGTTTGAACATTGAATGTTTACATTTATATAGTTCAAATTATTCATTTATATAATACATGATACATTTTTATAATAATTATGAACATAATACAATGTATATATATATATTTAATAAATAGTAGTGTTTATTTATTAAATATAATGGGTGTAAAATATGTTATATGTGAAATATTAATAAATATTATCATTGATTTATGAAACACATGTGATTTAAAAAGTACTATGTTTCTATTTAATAAAACATAATTGATATAATAAATATTAACAAATTTTTAATGTATTTTATTTATAATTAAGTATATATATAAATCCACGTATCTTTTTTATAGCACATATTGAAAATATTTGCTCATTGGTTTTTTGTTATTCCATGTACAAATAAATTGGCATATATATAAAGTAAATAAAAAATGGCACATGTTCCATAATTTGGTCATAAGACATTAGACCACAAATTTAAAATAATATTATGGAATGTAATTTGGAGGAGAAATAATTGTGACAGTAATGAGATCTTCGAAATTATTCAACGCTGGTATGTGGACTTGTTAGGTTAATACACACACAAACACAGGACAATGTATGCCAAAATTGATCAATTCTATGTGTTTTTGTGTCTTAGGAGGACTATAGAGTTGGTTAAAAAAATATAGATGCATTGGAAGAGCATTAAGATGATGTTAGGGTCCCTGAAAAAGGTTATGTATGTGGTTTTAAAACCCCCATTATATACTACATCATATTTCATCACTATTCCATAGACAAAGGCCAAGGCCCGAGATGTTTCCCTCTGTCATTGTTGGATTCCCCAGACTCTCTCATACAACCAGCCATGATGACCCATTGAAAATTCCTACTATGATAGATGGTGGGAAGATGGATATGACGATCAATGCCCTTTATGGGACAACCATCCATGGTGCCCCCTCAACAACAGCTACTAGGACAACCATGGGGAAGATACATATGACTTTCTCATCACTTTATCTAACATCCTAACACAACACCCCATAGACAATTGCTAACATAGTCACTGGCCATTATACCTATCACAATTCCCCATTAATAGACCCTATATTGATGGTCACCACCACCACCTATCACAGTGCACCATAGACATTGCCAACCGGGCCAGACATGTGGAAGATGTATAAGTCTATCTCCACCAATTCTCAAAAAACATTCCATGGAACCCCATCGACAATGCCTACAACAACCACCTCCCTTTCTCAAATGATCTTTCACCGTGACAAATTAACAAAGCCTACTACGGTCACTACCCTCATCATGTGCCTTTCATTACACATCCTTCTAAGACACCTCATCGATAATTCATGCATCCATCACTTCCCTTTCTCAGATGATCTACCAAAATTCCCCATATAAAAAACCTTCTAGGAAATATGGGGGAATATGTATATCAATATCTCTTCCCCCATGTGTGTAATTCCTCATATAGGAAGCAACCAATTAGGACAGAGCAATTTGGAAACAACGCTATCGACCCCAAACTATCATTCACCTCTATAAAGTATAAAGCTCACTGACAACAGTATTATAAAAGTTTTATTCCAATAGTTAAATGAATGCTAAATCATTGACCAAAAAGGGACACACTATGACCAATCCCTCCCTCCCAACACTCTATGTCAAAAAAATCATTTCATATGTTGATTTATCTAACATGAAAACCCAGTTTACAAATATTAATGTATTTTTTAACCATATTGAAAAAAACAATTAATTTATTCTTATAAGTTATATAATACTATAACATCGTAATTAATTGTATTATGGATTTAATACTAATTGATAATTATCATTTAACTTTACCAATCGATTAAAATCAATTTTTTTCCCATTATAAATTCCCTAGTTTTTTATATTTAAATTAGACTACTTCATATCGTTATTTATTCAACACTGCTGCTAAAAAAGCACAAATAAAATTGTTCTCTTTCTATATTATTTTTTATAACAATTATAAATGTCCTAAAATTATCTGTAGTTTTTTTTACGTTTGCTAAATGACACATTGAATAAGTTAACACAAATATATTTATATATATGTATAAGTTCATTTCTATTTTTATATAATTATTTTATTTCAAAAATTATATATAAGAAGTTAAAATATATTTAAATAGTTTATATAACATTTAATACTATATTTATATGCATTTGTATCTATGTATCTGTATGTGTGTGTGTGTGTTTATGTTTGTGTTGCTTGTATATGAATATGTTGTGTTGTGTTGTTTGTTCATGTGTTTATGTACATCAATAGTTTGTATGTGTGAGTTTGTATATATGTATAGATGTGTAAGTAATTTTATTTTTAGGTCATACATATTTGTATGTCCATGTGTATGAGTATATGTATTTGTACGTGTATGTATTTAAAAATTTGTATTGTATCTACACGTATCTGCACAAATGTATGTATTAGTGTATATGATAGTGAATGTCTTTTTGAATAAGCATGTGATTGTTATTTAATGTTTATATTTGTAGGTATGAGTATGTTTAAGTATATGTGTCTATGTTCATCTATGTGTGCATGCATATAAATGTGTATTTATATCATCATGTTTATGTACATGGGTATGTGCAAGAGTATGTGTATATGTGTATGTTAATGATTTATGTTTGTATACAGTCATTTGTATATATGTGTATATGTTCACATGCACCTTTATGTAATTGTATGGTTGTTTATGTATATGAAAACTCATGTGTATGTGTATTCATATACATTTATATGTGTATGTACATTGTTATTTGTATTAGTTTGTGTATCTGTATATGTATTCTTTTATATTGTATGTGTATGTATATATTCATATGTATTGATTTGTATATATGTGCATGCATGGGTAAGAAAATGTATATATGAGTATGTGTATATTTATATGTCTATGTGAATGTTTATGTGTATGTGTATGTGTTTTTTAATATTTGAATGCATATATTGTGTATGTATGGGTACATGTATATATATGCATATATATATATATATATCTGTATATGTATGCCTATTTATAGATTTTATATTATTTATTGGATTTTAATATCTCCCCATATTTTGTATTTTTAAAAATTAATTTTTTTATTATATAATCACTTAATAAATTAGAAATATATTCAAATTTTATAATTTTGTATATATGTTTAAATCTTTATATATTTAATTAAATAATAACATGTTAACATTAATTAAAAATTATAAATGTGATTAATATTTTATATTTTATATATACAATATATACATTGTAGACTTCAATAATTTACAGTATTAATAATAATTATTTTATTAATTTTATTAAATTTCATTTTTTATCAATTCATGTAATAATCATTATGAAATAACTTTTTTAATTTTTATTTGAAATTTATTTCTTATAATTTCATCCCTTTTAATTTTTTTTAAAAAAAAATTATTTTTGATATTTAAAAAATTTAAATATTATTTGAATTAAATCATTTAAATAATCTAATAAGTATTTACTTAATATGATTAAATATTTTCAATATGTTATTAATTTATATGATTAATATTTAATCATTTTTAATTATTATGTTTTATGATTTTTAATATGTTTCAAATACATATAATTGATTCTTATAAGACAATTACCAACCCACCCCATTTTCCTTGAAATTAAACCCCAACATACACCATCCCTATCAACATTAAAGTGTTTATTTAAACATTTGATAATGATGTTTACATGCATCATGATGACGATTAATGATGGATGGTGTTGTTGAACATCATTATTTTCAGTATCGATAGTGTGTTCCATTGAGAGATGGGTAGTGTTAGATGATGGCATTTGGGCTGTGATCACTACTGGTCTCAAGCGGTAGTTTTCATGGTAGTGGTGACTGTGTGGGATGTAAGGATTGTGTATTTTGGAGGGGATACAACTCACCATCACTAAGGACATGGGCTTAGGATGACGGTGGACCCAAGATCAATTATGGTTATGCTCCATAATTTTGTTCCCTCTTTACATTTGCTGCATAGTTTGGGATTTCATGTAATATTTCTGGTTTTATCCTTACACATGACATTAACATTACTTGAGGTATTTTCAATTATGTATGGTTTCACAATTATGTGTATCACTTTTTACCCTTAATATTGGACAATACATATGTTTTCCTTTTATCATAGGCTGATCAAACAGCTCTGCGGTGGGCTTAGCATGTGTCTTCACCATGTTTTATTTATCTCATTGATTATCATTGATACTCATTATACTCTTATTGACTATTAGGAGTTTCCATGCGGCTGAATAACTATTATATAATATGTTATTCAAATGAATAATTTGATTTTTGTCATCTATATGTATTCCATTCTATTTTCCACGAATTCTTTGACTATTATATTTTTTGTGTGTAATTATACCCCTAATACTTTGTCTCATGAAATTTGATAGGAATCTCTTATAAAATCTCCATATATTGTATTACTATTAGACACATCTCCTTCATGTTCCCTAGGTATTAATTTTTCAATATCATTGATGCAACTACAGTTGGATTGAAAACTAGCTTATGATTCTGAAATACCTCAGTGTGCAGGTCTTGGGATTGTAATAGGCCTTGATGCATCAATTGAGCTACATTATGTGATCCTTCCCGACCTATGTGCCACTCGGAATTTTCTATTAATTAATTTCCATTTAAATACTATGTTGTATATACTTACGTAGTCTGCTTCATGTCCATTTGAATGTCCTTTATCAGTTGGATATTTCTTTCTAGTCCATTTCTTGGTGACTTTAATACTTATTCTGCATATTTATGTATTCTTACAAGGTATTAATATGATTATATTTTAACTATTCTATTCAATTTATATTGTCAAGGTAGTATATTAGATTGATTTTGTGGTCATTCGGCGAGTTTTGTCTCCATTATATGATATTCATCACATAATGTTTTAATAACACAATTCATCTTTTATGATTAATATAGATTTTCTTATTTATATATTGAGGGCGTCAACCTACACATGAATAGATCAAGGGAATACTACACTAATATGTTCCAGAGGCATCCATCGGCTTTGTCCTCACTATCTACTCGGTCAGCTCCACCTCCACCTCTGCCTTCTTCGCACATCCAAAGGCATCCATCGCCACATTGGGGTCAAAATTGAATTGTCTATATATCTATAACTCTTTATTTACACTGTTTTAACCTTGTCGCACTGAAAATCTACCTCCGTCTTGCGATTTTTATTCCCTATACAATAGGTAACTCGTTATTTTTTACTATTGTAACCCCTCCAGCTATATATCTATATTTCCTCTTTGAATTTCTCATAAAATGTTATTATTTAATTGCCGTTGATGTAATGTGACTTCCTTTTGAGTTCACCCTTTGGTATATTGCCTCCATCCCATATTTCTATGTTATATTTGTAATTTTTTTTCATGCAGTTTAGCTATATTTTAACTATTATTTTCTAGAATGATGACTCTGTATGGTTTTATTTCAAATACTTAATGTTTTATGACCATTTATTTTGAGTTTTATTGATCTCAAATCATCAATGCAGTTGATGGAGAATTATGGATCAACTAAATGATTTCCATCAAACTCAAATGATCAGAGCCCTGATTGAGATAAATCATGCACCGAATAGAGTCATGTATGGTTAGTTAATCCCTGCATTGATCAGTTCCTTAAAAACACACCTCTATCTTGTGATTTTTCATCCCTCTACATGTGGTAAACACTGAATCTTTTATGTGGTAACCCCTCTAACTATCTATCTCCATTTCCCCATTAAATTTCTCTTAGAAAGTTATTATTTCATTGTCGGTGGTGTAATGTTATTTCCTTTTGAGTTCACCATTTTCTATATTGCCTTTATACCATATTTTTCTATTCATTTTGTAATTTTTCTCACGCTGTTTAGCATTGTTTTATTTGTTATTATATGGAATGATGACTCTATTAGGTTTAATATCAAATACATAATGTTATATGACAATTTATTTTTGTTTCATATGGAATTTTTAATTTTATTTTTTATCGTATATGTTTCGGTTTTATACATATTATAGTTTGAATATTATATGTGTAACTTATATGTATTCAAAATTAAAATATGCAGGTTCATATTTATTTCAAAATTAAAATATACAGGTTCAGAATTGAAATAGGCAGGATCATTTTTATTTCATAATTGAAATATGCAGGTTCATAATAATTTCATGTTTATACATATTAATGATTGAATATTATCTGTTTAACATATATTTATTCATAATTGAAATATGCAGGATCATATATTCGTTAATATTGAAATACATATGTTCATATTTATTAAAATAAAAAGGATAATATTTTTCTCCACCTTCGCCTTCGGCTCATCCTCACCTACAAAGGATTCTGGCTCATCCTTGGGGTAGGGATTTGCATCGCCGGTGTCTACAGTTGTTCTTTATTTACACTATTATAACCTCGATGCATTTCAAATTCACCCATGTCTCATAATTTTGCTTCCATCTACCTACGGTAACCCCTAATATTTTACTACGTTAAGCCCTATTTTTTTATACAGCTTCATATTTATTATAGAATTGAAATATAGTGGTTGAAATTAATTTTAGATTCTATGATTTTATTTGTCACCAATATTTCTAATTAAAATTCAAACTGTATTCTATATGTAGACCACCAGTCGTGCGATTCAAATAGTGAGGATGGGGTGAAACATAATATCTAATTGTCTCAAGACACTGCGGCCAAAATAATCCTTTCTATTGAACTGCACACCCAAATGAATGGATACATAAACAAGAAGACATAAAATTGACTGATTTTTTCTGCTAAAATAGAAAGGTAATACTACAAGTTTACAATTTTTTTATTTTTTTGATTTGTTTTCTAAATAGTTGTTTACTATTAGAAGTGTGTTATAGTTTTTATTTTACAATAAAATGGTAGTGATGAATCTTTATTGTTTTATTATAAATATCTAGATTTGGAAGTAATGTGTTTTAGATAGAACAATGTTAATGTTCATACTATAATCATGGATGAGTTTTGGTAGTAGGAATATATTCATTCACCTAGAATTATATGATTATTGAAAAAAGTGGTCCAAAACATGATTTTAGAAGTATATCGAATTATGAATCACATGATTATGATATGGGAATTATAAACACAACAAATCATAAATGCGTGAAGTGTACCACAACATGAAGGTTATTTTTGTTTCATATTAATTTTTTAATATATTTTTTATTATATAAGTATCAATTTTATATATATTAATCATTAAATATTATTTGATTAGCTTATATGTTTTGACAATTGAAATATACATATTCATATTTTTATCAAAATTGTATATGCAGGTTCAGAATTGAAATATGATAGTTTATATTTATTGAAATCAAAAGGTTCATATTTTTCTTCGCCTCCGCCTCCAGCTCCTCCTCAACTCCAATGTTTTCTTCCTCCACCATGGGAACAAAACTGGTATGTTTTCTGTTATAATTTATTTTTTAATATAGTGAGTTGTAGTACCTTACAAAGAACAAACCTTATGGGGACTTCATCGGTTGGAGACTCAAATTTGAATTTGTAATTTTTTATAAACTAGGTCAGAATGGCCTAATCCCGGATAGCACACCAAGGTGCATATTTATTGAGAATTTTCATGGTTTTTTAACATTACATTACCTAATATGACATGGTTCCAAACAAAATATCATTTATTGTCACATATATTCAATTTAATTTGTTAGCTGCATACAAATAAAATGGGACAAATACTCCATGTCATTTGAATCATTCTACAATACATTGAGTTTTTTTAAAAATTGTTGTATAATAACAGATAATGTTTCTTAAATGAGGTAATATATCCATCTGATACAGAACACTATCATTACAGGATGTGGATACACACTTATATTAATATAATGGGTTTTTATATAATTATTTTGAAACTCAATTTTAATTATTCTCAAACATGTTTTCATGAGTTAAATACGTATAAATAATTATTGAATTAATTTCAATATGAACAGGTCATGACTATTTCATAACCATTGGATGTAAGCTAATTTTGTAAATTGATTTATCATTATGAATGGGGTATCAAACATGTGAATAGTGGGGTCAATTTGATTTTTTCCCCAATCAGTTAGTATACATATTACATAAATTTCATCAAGAACTATGTATATTTATTTTGACTCATTAAAGGTTGGTTTGATGTAGGAAATGATGGTTATATTGGAGGAAGAGAAGGCTACAATTGTTCTTAGGCACCCTGGATTTCTGTAAACATGAAACAAAATCGAGTTCTAGATTCTGGAACATCTTATTACATTTGATATTGTTCAATATGTTACATTAATGGCTAAATTTCTTAACTCATGTTCCCAGTCATTCAGTATTTCTATTACATATATTTCTCTATTATGTATTTCATATACAAGGATGATCATTATGTAACTTCTTTCCCTCAAAATATGTTACTAATACTATTAAATTCGTGGTTATGCTCTTTTTTTCTCCTGTATGGGCACAAAAATTCAGTTCACATAGGTATTAATTATTATTCATAAATTTCTCTTATTATCATTAAAAAATTGGAGTGAAAATTTCTGATTTTTAGTTAAGTGTGTGTTGAATTATTTTAGATTTTGTGCATGTTATATGGCTAACAAGTGTGATTCATTCTAGTTGTATATAATTGTAGGTGATTTGATGCACATAGGAGCTTCTGTGATTTTTTAGGTATTCAAATTTTAGCTCTATAACCAGCCAGTTTTTTACATAATAATTTATTCGGAGTTCATTTTTATTCCAATATTAATGTATAGGAAATTAAAAGGACCAGCCTCAAATTTTCAGTTTATGGGATCCCCAACAACATCAAGAAAGATATGTTGGTACCCTATAACATCATGTTTTATGGTATCTTATTACATCCGTTTTTTTCCATTTCATTGCTTTTTCATTTATAATTTATGATACATGTTATAATCTTTCGTTTCTTTTAATTATTCTCTATCAATGCAGATATAACTTAAAAATATTTTATGACTAATACACAAATAGTGGTAATGGGTTTTGGGATAATTTAACTCCAAAACAACTGTGATAGATCCTATGATGGGAGCATTTTTTGTCATCTTACACAAAAATTATATACTATACATATTACTGGAATGTGGATGGTTGATTTCAAATTCCTTTGAATTTGTGTTCGTTGGTAGCATAATTTTTAGATTTTTTTATCGCATGTTTTTTGTTACTCTGATTTCTATCTCAATAAATTAGTTCCTATTGTACCTTTTCTATTATATATACAACTCATTTTTTAGACATTTCCAGTATTAATATTAATTATTTTGTTTTAGTACTGGTATTCAATTATTAATAATATAAATTTAATTATAGTGTCATGCGAATGCACGCGTGGAGTAATAGTTTATATAATTTTATGGTTGTTTATGTATATGAAAATTGTTGTGTACATGTATTCATACATATTTATATGTGTATGTATTTGTGTATTTGAATTTATTTGTGTATCTGTATATGTATTCTATTATGTTTTATGTGTATGTATATATGCGTATGTATAGATTTGTATATATGTACATGCATGGGTCAGTAATTGTATGTTTGTGTATGTGTATCTTTATATGTGTATGTGTTTTACAATGTTTGTATGCATATATTGTGTATGTATGTGTACATGTTTGTATATGCATATATATATATATATATATATATATATGAATGTCTATTTATTGATTTAATTTTATTTTTTCGATTTTAATATCTCTCCGTATTTTTTATTTTTTATAATTAATGTGTTTTTATTATATAATCATTTCATAATTTTGAAATATATTCATTTTTTATAATTTTTTATACAAGTTTAAAATTTATATATTTATTTAAATAATAACATGTTAACATTAATTATAAATTATAAATGATAATAATGTTTTATATTTTCTATATAAAATCTATACATTGAAGAGATCAATAATGTGAAATATTAATAATATTTATTAAATTAATTTCATTAAATATCTAATTTTTTCAAATAATATAATTAATAATATGAATTAATTTTTTTAATTTTTTTTAATTTATTTCTTATAATTTAAATTTTTTTAATATTTTTACATATTTTTGTTTAATTTTTCTATTTAATAACATTAAATAGTGTTTGAATTAAATCATCTTATTAATTTAATAAATATGTATTTAATATGCTTAAATATTTTCAATATTGTATTAATTTTTATGATTAATATTTCTTCACTTTTAATTATTATGCTTTATGCTTTTTAATATGTTTGAAATACATATAATTGATTCTTATAAGTCAATAACCAACCCACCCCATTTTCACTAAAATTAAACCCCGACATATACCATCCCTATCAACAATTAGGTGTTTATTTAAAGATTCACAAATGATGCGGATGTGCTTCAAGACGATGAGTAATGATGGATGGTGTCGTTAAACATCATTCATTTAAGTCTCGATAGTCTGTTCCATTGAGAGTTGGGTAGTGTTGGATGGTGGCATTTGGACAGTGATCACTACGGGTCTCAAGCGATAGTTTTCATGGTAGTGGTTAATGTGTAGGGTGGGAGGATTGTGTATGTTGGAAGGGATACAACTCCTCATTACTAATGATGTGGTCTTAGGTTGACAGTGGACCCAAGATCAATTATGGTTATTCTCCATAAATGATGAAGTCTTCATGTGATGTCATTGTCGACATTGCAGGACTCGATTTAGAGATTTTGATGAATCAAAGATGTTTCTGTAAATCTCATAGAGTTGATGTGGTGGTTGGTTTTTTTATTGGTGATTGGGATAATCAAACACTATATTGATGAAGATGTTGGTAGTATGATGGAAATATATTACAATCTGCCGTGATGTTCAGTGAGGTAATTGATATACAATGCATGGTATGTGCCTTTCCATCATTGGTTTGTAGGGGAGGCCCAATCGCTCGTGAAAATATATAGTGGTGAATTATAATGTTGGGGGATATGGGACATGGTGGTATGTACATAATTTGTATGGGTCTTACATCAAATTATAATAAAAATGAGGTTTATGGGATTATTGAATATAGGTGGGTTATCCCATTGGGGGATACGACATGCCCATTGGTCAGTGGGTGAGGGGTGTTGATGTTTTTGTGTATTTGTATCCTCAGTACAAAATTTATAATTAAATAATATCTTTTTATTTCTTTTTTATGCATTTTTATGTGTTTGTATTTATTCTATACTTATTATATCAACGTCCACTTTTTATCTTGGTAGAGGAAGATCCATTACATAAAACATTGGTCCAAGGCCATGTGGCCCAATAATGTGGCTGAAATACATGGTGTATCGTCATGCCGACATCATCCTTTCTATTTCACTATGCATGTGTCATGTTGGCATCACCACCTTTCAACATCTCGCCCACATAACCGAATTCCTGAGTCACCGCTTGCTATGTAAATCCCCCAAGGGACATGCCATAATTCAAATTGAGGGGATTATGTGTATGTAATTAATGTAATTAATCAAACACATCCAATTTTTATTTACTATTTTCTTTATTCAATATTTATTATTAAATTTTAATATGATTTCATTTAATATTAATTTTTCATTTTTAAAATTTAACAATTTTTTTAAAAAAATATTGTGTTTTGAATTTTAATGAATACATTATTATTTACTACATTTTAATATTTTAAAATATTAATTTATTTATATGATTAATGTGAATTCAATTTCATTTATTAATGTGATTTTCCAATAAAATGATCGAAATTAATATAATTATTTAATTTTAATTTATTTTTTAGTATTCTTTACATTATTGCGTGTTTTTACAATTAATTCAATTAATCATTCAATTTTTAAATTTTTTACTATTTATTAATATTATTAGAATGTTTTAAATTTATATGATTAATTATCATACATTTTTATTTATCATGTTGTGATATATTTAAAATGATTAAAATATATATAATTAATTTATTTTAATCCATTTCTTAATATTTTGATAAACCTTTTCGACGTGTTCACAATTCATGTAATTCATCATAAAATTTTTTTGTACATGTTTTATATGTTTTAATATTTTTTCTATGTATTCATCACCATTTTAAAATATATTCATTTTTAATTTTCTTGAATAATTTATAAACATAATAAAACATAACCTTTATAATAATATTTTTTTGTGTCTACTATTTTTTAGTAATTCAATTTCACACATTTTTGAAAAACATTCATTAAATATTGTAAAATATTTAATAAAGATAAAGATTTTTATTTTTCTAAAATTTAATCGTTCTTCATAAATATTAATTTAATATATTTTTTATTTTCTAATAAATATGTTTTATGAACTATAAAATTAAAACTTCTCATAAGTACTATATATATCAATGATATAATATTATTCATGATATATATAAGTTTTATCTACTATTATTTTATTGATGATAAAGATAGAAATTTTCAGCGAAAAATTCTTCATTGATAAAACAAATATTTTTGGTAGTTATTAATTTCAGACAAATAAAAAATATATTTACCTTCAATTTTTTGAATTAAATAATAAAATATTACGGTTTATTTAAATTAAACAGTAAGGGAACTTGTTTCTATTCACCAACATTTTTTTAGGTGGAAATCAACCTCTTTCACCACTCCACCTCGAACATCTTGAATGATTCAAAACTCACAAAACATATGTTGTGAGAGTTAATCTCATGCAACTGATTGTACATTTTTCATGCATTTCAGAAAAAAAATCATAGTTAGATGTCTTGGATTTTAAAATTCCATACACAATGATTAATATGTGGTTTATGAAGGTAATTTCTTAAGAAACAATTTTGTGAAATGATTTACTCATCTATGTGTATTGTTGATTGTTCTCATAAGCATGCCTACCTGAATCACTAGCATATTATAATAAGGTCCAATAATTAACTACCTACTAATCCAACCTATATTAATAATTCAAAATACAATACATTCATATAAAATTAATAATTTATATTTAATTATAATTTTTAGATATATTGAATATCAAAATGTGATTCCATAGTTATTTTATTAAATCGTCTGAGAATTATAATATTATTATTCAACTGATGAAACATCAAAGAACATTTTTCAGTCTCTATTAGGATCAATATCAATGGTAGTCTCTTTAAATTATTCAACCATACTAGGGGCATCAAATAAGGGGGATGATATTTTCCTTATTTTTGTGTCCTGATGGCTTGTGATTTTTCTAATTTAATATTTATTCAATCTAACAAAAACATAATTCATGGGTGGATGGTTTAGAGATTAATTTCACTTATTTCCAATATCTTTTGTTATATTGGAAGATTTTTTTTTGATATAGTGACATTCATTAATAATATATATATATATATTCATTCATATCCAATAATATTATAAATCATAAATTCAATCTGTTAATTATTCCAAATCATAAATTTTTATCACCTCAAGAGACACTACATTTAAAAAAAAGATAATTGTTAATCCTCAGGTAATGAGGTGGTTGATAAAAATAAAAAATATGTATGGATCTATGTGATTTTTTTTCTAACTAAAAAATTGGTTGTCTCAAGCCTCATGAACAAGTATGCAAAAAAAATGAATGATTAAATTTTAAGAGGGTCTAAAAAATTATAGAAAGAAGAAATTATAAATTATTTTTCTCAATCGGTTCCACATAATAATATGTATTTATTTATGATACCTAACTCCGTGATTTGAAAAATTCCCTCTCACCTTGTATGTTATGGTGTGGTATGAATAATGGAGAAAAGTTGTTTTGCTGTCTTTGGATTATCTATGCATACCTAAATCATGTGGTTGTAGGTGTTGTCAATACATGTGCATGATTAAAATTTATCTTTTATAAATTCAAGGATCAAACCCAATTCAAATACATGAATCCTAATGTACTAATATCATTGAATCTAGATATCACCCACATACAATCTTTTGCAATGTAGCTTTTATCACTCATAGTGGATTTTTTTGGGGATTCCACTGGGGATCATGTGTTCTTTTACAAAAGGGACTATTTTGGAGGACTATAGATTGATCCAATGTCATGATCTGGAGGTTCCCATGGCTTTCTTGTAAATTCATAATGATGGAAACATAATTGTATGTTTCTCATTGGGAGGAATCCACTGTTTTCCCCCATTTTACTGATGATAATAACGGTTGGTGTTCTGATAAACTGAATGTATGGTTCAATTAAACGGATTAGAGGGTTATTCTATGTATTCTATAAAAAATATATAGGCAATGGAATTTTTTTCTAAAATAATGAATGTTTTTGTGGTTATTTGTTGAATTATAGGTTTACATTTTCCCATAGAATATAGTTAGTATAAGTGAATATTTATAGAAATGATGATGGAACCAATGGTCCTGCCAATGGTATGATCCTTTTTTTCAACATTGTTTATGGGAATAAATATATTAAAGCATATCCAAATGGTACAAAAAATTAAATATCATTATTTTATACCATTCCATGTTAGTGAATAAGTATATATTATGCATGCTGTGATAAAACATCATCGGTACATGAAATATCTGAAATTCATAGAACCCAAATGTGGATAGGATTGTTGAGATATAGAATGGTTTTCAATCTCTATTCTCAATGTGGTATTCCCTCATTCCCACAAAACCATTATACTACATATTTATAATATCATGGAATATATGAGTTAAAATATTTGTCCTAGTCATTACTAATATTTCAAAACATGCATCCTTTTTTATCAAGAAGGATGCATATCAAAAAGGCATTTAGAATCGTAATGTGAATCACCTTGATAACACCTGCTTGTGTTCAAACATCATTAAGTGGAGCCCCAACATCAAATTTTTTTATGAAAAATTTGTATGAAACGTCCTTCAAATGAGGATCTATTGGAATGGGTCATGAGTTGCATGATTATTTTTATTTCATAAATAAAAATTAAATATTTCTATCCATTTTTTTGAGATCCATATGTGGACGAAGCCCATACATTATTCAATGGAATGAATTTCACCCTTGCGAGTGGATTGAAAAATTTAAAGATTCAATAAAACTGCATTTTCATTATTAATTATATTAATTCATCATAGTGGGATCTGTAAAACATCATCTTATAAGTTAGGATGTTTCATTAAATTTTAAACACTTCTAGAGACTAGACCAATACCAACAGATCTATGAAAACATTTTTAGAGAAGACGTTTGTATATGTACCATAAAATGGCCATAAACCATCATTTGGGCCAAAACAATGGAATTTAAACCATCATACGACCCCATATTAATGGTTTAGAAATATCCATTGGAAAGGGTCGAAAGTGTACATAAAGATTTATACAATCCATTGTCATATCATCAATAAAATGGGATTATGTCAAATATTTGAATAAAACACCTTGTATAGATTACATTTATTGAACCTATAATAATGGTTTTAGTATAACCATTTATAAAAGACCCAAAATTTAAAATAATTATATCAATTGTTTGGAAAACCATTGTTATTGGTCTATAAAAATTGTTTTCCAAACATTTGATATAGGTTTTCATATATTTACTTTGTTTTTTAAACAGCTAACATTGAAAAAATAATAAATAGTTATAAATATTAGTACATATATTTGTTCTATTATGATTACAAATAAATTTTTTTCATATTGGATATGTTCTTGAAATATAAATCAGTGAATCGAGGATCAAAAACATCAAGAGATTTTTTTTAATTACCAATATCAATGGCTTTTAAAACTATTCATATAGTTATTTCATTTTTCATATACCTATGTTTTGTAAAATATTGGTATAGCCTAAATATTGAAATTGTCTCACAAAACCATTTATATTGTTCATTAATGATGATAGAAAATCCAATGGTCCTAAAACCCTTGGTATTTCATATACCAACTATTTTGAGGATATAAAAACTATTACAAACCATTGGAATTGGAATTTTTAAAACAATTGATCCTCTTATTTTCATGTTCATTATACATTATTAATAGAGATAGAAATATGGTGGGTCATTTTATTACCTCATCTAGTCTCTCTAGAGTTCCTATTGTTTTTTAAGAGGACATCACACCCTATTTGATGTCACCTATTATTTATTATCTATGATCCTTTTTTAAAATTACATGATTATTTTAAATAATGGTTCATAAATAAGAAATGAAATTTTATCATAGAAGTTCAATCTAAAAAATAAATTCTTCTCCATCTATAATTAATGTGTCCAAATTATGTTGAGTTGTAGTAAGAATTAAAATTATGATATTATAATCACCTAAATTATATTCCCTCGTAGTATGGGGTTTTTTTCACTAGTAGAAGTTTGTTCCCCCTGCTAAACATGTTGAGGATTTCATCCACTATCTGTTCATCCTATTAAGTCAAACCTAACCTTTTATGACTTATACCATATAAATTTCAAGTGTCTGATTAAATGTATGGTCCTAATGGCTTGATAACATATCCCTTTCAATGTTTTCGTCATATGATAAATGATCAACATCATCTCTTATGTATCCAATCATTTAAACAACACCAGGTCTTCCGTGTAACAAGTGATGAAATCTATGAATATCAACTCCTCCATATTTCTTTACTCAAAACTAGAAAAGCTTTAGAATCCAACTATTCTCTCATTTCATTTAGATAGAAAAAAATTAAATTATATAGTCTGAAACATTATAGATATCAACCATTCCATTTTTTTAACGCCTTCCAACAATACAAATAAATCATAATAAACATAATATATCCTTTATTATCATGTTAAATTGTTTTATTCAACATAAATAATTCCATGTGAATAACCTTTCAGGTTTAAAATATCCTATTATTTTTGTATTTATTTATTTTATTACATATTTATTTTTTTGAATAATTTATGATTAATAAGAATAAAAAATTGATAGATGATAATCATATGAGTAAAAAGTATGAATATGGGGTTCATCAAATATTCACCTGATCATTAATATATCCCTTATCAAATACTTTTTTTTACATACAATATTATTATTCAAGACATATTATTCTATAGGTGTTGGAAGAACACTTGATCTATCATGGAATAGTTCAATTTTATAAATGTGAGTTTAAAAAAAGGTTAAAAATAAATATATCTTTTCACATGTATAACATTTATTTTTATGTATAATAAGATATGATTAGAAGTGTGAACAATTATAATGATTGTATTGACGATGTGGTTGTTGTTGTGATGATGGAGAATGTCATATTGAGGAAAAGAATTTTAATATTTAAAATTAACATCACAAGGACCCATTACTGTTTTAGAAGATATAGTGTTGTAAAAAGACACAAATTTATACTAGCTTTGTTAAATATACAACATTTTAAACCATATCTAAACAATATAATGTATGTGTTTTCAATGTATCAATTGACACCATTATTACTGAACTCCGTTCTTAATTTAATGATATGATCCCCAAATATAATTATCTTCCACAACAATCATATTTAAATAATTGAAGTCTACATTTTATGGCCCTGAGCTATGAAAAAATACATACTCATCTAAATGATTTTATATTATCTTCAAAATTACTATGAATCACTGAATAAAATTACCAGTGCATGGTGCATCTTGATTCTAGAATGATTAATCAATTCCAATTGTATTTTTATGGTAAATTTAAAAAACTACACATATTATAAATCTATACATAGGTGAGGATACTACAATAATATTGACAAGGCATGTAGATAAAAAATATAAATAGTCTAAAAAATTTCAGATTTATGATTATTTTCGGTGAAATAAATATGTTCATGAGTATCCTAAGTTGAGAAATGAGTCAAGAGACCTTCATCTCATAGTATATACTAAAAGAGTGAATCATTTGTTTTTCAATGCTATACACATAATATATGGATTGTTTTGTTATAAAATTATAACATTCCACCATTGTTAAGAATGAAACAAAAATAAAATATGTTGTATCTTCATATATAATGAAAAAATGCTTATGGGTAATTATATTTATAAAGAACCACTAATCTAAATTTTTACATTAATGTGTGAATTAATTGTTATGTTGTTGGATTATTAAATAAAATGGATATTTAATTTTGAAAGCTAGGTTTTATGAGATGATACATGATTTTTATGCTTATATTAAATTTGATGATATAGTATTAGGTGAACTCAAGTATTTCCCAATTGTGAACAATGTACACACACTATTAAGAATTTTTTTTATCAAATAACGTGATTATAAGATATTAAATATTTCTACCCTGAACACATAAATAATAATATAGGATGGCCTCATCATATAGGAGTTGGAAAAATGTATAAATACATATACACTATTAGGTGAAATTTCATTTCAAAATGAAAATTATATGAAAATGTTTTTTGAGAATGTTAAAAACTAATGGGAATTATTTGGGATAATACATTTGAAAATTTACAAAAGATAATATATTTCTCCAACAAACTAGAATCCCCAAATATTTTTTTATGATAGTTACAATTTCACATAAAAAACATAATACTACATTTTTTTATATTTTTTCAGTACTACAATGAATATCAATATTACATTTAATTAAATGATTAAATATATTTTTTGAGAAATTAATGGAAAACAAACATTTTTTCAGAACGTATGTAGACATCATGAAGAGATGAAATTGGATAAATTTTTTATTAAATAATCTCATCAATTTATAAAATTTTTGCAGTTAATTTCATTATCATTTTACCTAATATTTGGTAGTAAATTTTCATAAATATCATGAAGAAATAACATCATTGATAATTGTTTTTTTAACCATTCGAAGATATATTAAGATAAAAATGAACATAGAAAAATATTATCAATAATTTATACTATAAGGATGATTCACCGATATACTATTTTCTCCTTTCTTAAATGTATATCTTTATTATTTAAATAATTTATTTTCAATAGTTTTTTATAGATTTATTAAGTAATAAATGTTTTTTTTCATTTTAAAAATATATTCCAATAAGAACAGCAATCTGACATACTAAAAAATTAGATAACACATTAAAATTGTATTTTAAATTTTGAAAAATGACCCATATGCCACTTGTGACATGTAGAAATCATCTATGACTTAATTTTGCACATGGTCTGACCTATATGACAAAAAATCTGTCTTTTATGTTTAAAATAGATATTTGAGTTAAAATTATGTGTCAATAATAGTGAAAAAATAAACATTCATTGAATTCCTTAATACAATAATACAATTTATCTATATCTGATTTACGATATTTAGGAAATTTAGTTACAGGAATCGAATACATAATGAGATAGGTATGACATAATGTGTGTTATTTTATTTTAGAAATGAAATTTTTGTTAAAAAAAATTTCCACTCACTAAAAACCTGTCAAGCATCGACATATTATTTTATTCATTAGTAAAAATATCATTATTAAATTCTTGAAGTTGAATGAATCAATTTCATGTCAATATAATGCACAATGTTACTAGTTTTACATGAATTTTCTCATAAAAAAAACATAGTCCATCCATCAAATTAGTTGATAACTCCAAATATTTTATCACAACAATTTTCATCAATTAATTTTTAACAAAAATATAATGTTTATACATAACCACCCATCAACCCATGTAAATCAATCAAACACCTATCAATGGTGATGTTATTCATTATAATATATAGAACATTCAATTGAGGAATATTATCTATACTTAATCTTAAGGAATTCCTTATTCAATATCACAATGAAATCTAGTAAGAAAACCCAAATTTTCAATACACAAATAAAAAAGAAAGGTGTAATTTGAAAAAAGCTTCTTTTGGGTGTAGATTTCCAAAAAATAATAGATGATTGTTTTGATTATATACCACTACCACAAACTGAAATATGTTTTCATCTTCATTCGAATAAATTAATATTATAAAGTAATTCTGATTAATGAATGTCATGTCACTGATTTTTTGGGGACTACCCATCACTTATCAAACAAATCAATTGCTTCACGGGATTTGTAACTCAGGGAGGTTATCACTGGATATTATTTTTTATGTTTAAAAATGACATTTCACTTTTTTAAGGAAGTGGGCCTTCAATTTTTTAAGACAATTTCAAACATACATACATTATTATCTAAATTCATACCTAACATAAATTTCTGGATTAAATTTTATTTAACAAATAATATTATCATATAATTCCACAACAATAAATGGAATTTCATCAAGAATAGATAAATCATTCAAAAATTCCCCCCACTGTGAGGATCGTACAAATGTTTGATATAGAGGATTAATTTGGGAATTTTGTTCAACGTAACCCTAAACCAATTTCCCTCCATTACACATGATAGAATCATGTCTTCAATCTTGATATTTCATTTCTTATAAATATGTCCCAAAACAACCAATTCATTTATTTAATAATTTAAGGCATAAATGTGATAATTTCATAATTTAAGAGACCAATAACAACAATACATGAGTCCCTTATATACTTTATAATTGAATATAACATATCTCCCCCAAAATCTTCCATCATCCATAATTATTACGAAGTTGTTAATTTGTGCAATGTTCCATCTATCCCCACTTCTCTCACGGATGAAATTTAATAAAATAGTAAAATTTTATAAACCTTATAGGATGAAATGACAAAATAATTTTAATATACGTGTTTAACATTCATGATAGGATGTTTCTATACAAACTAGAAATCATGTTTTCAGCAAGCAATACTTGATTTTATTTATGATACAAAAAGAGAGTGTATATATAGGAGAATGATTCTGATAATTATTAAGTATGATACCAATAATTGAATCATTTTACTAGATGTAATTATAATAATAAACTATACCAATTAACGCGATCTAGTTCTTGAAAACATTATTTTTAGACTAATAAGAGATTTCTTCTTGTGATGTCAAGGGTATGGAAAACTGTTTTGGTACAGAAATGAATTCAATTTTCAAATAAATCATCCCTAAAATAAATGATGTTTATTAAGATAAAAATAAATATATATCACTCTATTCCTTCATATAATCACTTATGCTGAAAATAAATTATCAAATTGATATTTTTATATATTATTAAGATTTTTTCATCCAATTATGAGAATGAAATATTAGATGCTCCAAATAAACATTTTTATACAAAAAACACTTATGTTTTGAACTTTTAATGAACATATTATACTAGTCACAACATGAAAATTATTCTTCTATATAGTTTAAATCACCATAAAACTATTATATTTAAAATAAGTAATTGAATATTTTAGTTACATTGTAAAGTCCCGTAAATTTCAAGGAAATTTTATTTTCTTAATTTTCTTTGAATTTTACAAAAACGTAGTTTCTGACGGCGCCTGATTCCGAGGCTTGGTGTGCCCGAAATCATTTTCTGAAGTTTGTCTCGGGTGTGGTTTTTAATTTTCAGTCTTAACGTTAAGAAATAAAGTAATTTTTTTTGACAACATTATTTCATTTCACTTAAGCCACTTGGAAGCCATTTAAGGCCACTTAATAGCGGATTAAGCTGAGTTAAAATGGATGGGATGCTATCCAGAAATATCCTACCCCCTTGGTAGGATATTTGTGAGGTGGGGCACGCACGAGCTCCACCGTTACTTTCCGCTAATTAACGCACCCGCGAAAACCCATCATTATGAAAGTCAACTGACGCATTTTCTTAAATTCTTAACAGACCATTTAATTGGGCGGTTTATTTCATAAATTAAATGAGTTGTTTCTTTTGTTGAATTAATTCAACGAATTGATGGGTCGTTACCCGTTTTCGTTTGTTGGCATAATAATAAAATAAGACCAACCTATCTTTTTTTGGAGGATTACTCGTTGAGAGAGGATTCTTGAACCTTCAACCTCTTTTGCGAAGAACACGAAGAACGCCGAACCCGGAAATCGACGACGCGACGCCGTGATCCGCGACAACGACGCTCCCTTCCTGCAACGTTCTTCTGCGACGTCTCTTCCTCCGCGACGGATCTTCGATCAGCTGCTTGAGGTAAGAGCCTCAGTTTTTCTTTTTAGTCTCCCTTGTGGTTTTTTTTACCAAAACATGGATTTAATTATTTAATTAAATTAAATCTCTTGTTTCATGGTCCATTGAGTTCGCCGACTCAACGCCGTGTTCCGCGACGACGCAACGCCTTTCCGCGACGACACGATGATTTCCACCTTCTGCGACGAGCAATTCCGCAAAGAATGCTCACGCACGACGACCAACGAGGTATGGATTTTATATTTTAGAATACCCCTCTTTATATTCCCGTGAACGTTCTTTAAAAATTAAAGAACCGGTTGCAAATGATCAATTTTATTTTATTAAAATTATCGGTTCATGTGTTGAACAATTTCTCCCATTGTTTTTATCTAACGCGGAGGGTGCGGGTCAAACGAACACGTCCCGAAAACCCTCCGTCGTTCTTCGTGTTTTGCGGATTTGGTGGGCGATGAAAAAATATGATGCAAGGGCAATTTGATGATCCCACAGTGAAGAACGGAAACCGGGAGGAACAACGGCGCAGACGGGAAGGAAAACGGGCCACCGGAGCGACTCCGGCAGCCCGCGGAAGCCGACGGCAGCGCGGGTCGCCGGCGCGGCGGCGCCGGCGGCCGGAGGCGGCGATGCCCGTGGAACCGTGGCCACGCGGGTCCTGCGCGCCCGGGTGTCCAGGTCGGCACCCCGCGGGGCCGCGAGGTTGTCACGCGGCACCCCCGGGTGTCTAGGGCGGCCCCCCCGCGGGTGTCGCGGGGTCGTCACGCGGCGACCCCGGGTGTCCAGGGTGGCACCCCGCGGGTGCCGCGGGGTTGTCACGTGGTGCCCCCGGGTGTCCTGGGCGGCACCCCGCGGGTGCCGCGGGGTTGTCACGCGGCGCCCCCGGGTGTCCAGGGCGGCACCCTGCGGGTGCCGTGGGGTTGTCCCACGGCGCCCCCTCGGGTGTCCAGGGCGGCACCCCGCGGGTGTCGCGGGGTTGTCACGCGGCGCGTCCGGTTGTCTGGCCGACACCCCACGGGTGCCCCGGGGGTGTCACGCGGGGCGGTGGCTCCCCCCGTGTCGGCCACTCGGCCGCTCGGCCGAGCCGGGCTGGGCGGGCCGAGCCAGACCGGTCCGACAAGGTTGGACCGGGTCAGACCGGGTTCGGCCGACCCAGGGGGGTCGGGCCGGGTCGGTCAGGGCCCGGACCCCCCGTCTTCGGACGGTTTTCGTTCAAATTGTCGTATCATGAGCTACGTGCCTCCAAACGACCCATCGTCAGTGGAAACACGATCCTTGGATCGAGACAGTCATTTTTGTATTTCGCACTCAAGGTTTTGAAATACTTTGGGTTTGGCCGGGTTGGTTCGTACACGAAACCAACCGGGCCTTCGGAGCGGAAACACTCATATCTTGAGCTACGGACGTCCGATTGACATGCCATCAACTTTGTTGAGTTCCTCTAAGTGAAACGGATCTTTTCGCATACTCCGCCCAAGGATTGGACACATGTAGATTAAGGTCGGGTTGGTTTTGCCTTAAAAACCAATCGGGCCCCTGGAACGAAAAAGCCAATAACTCTCAAACCGGGCGTCCGATTGACGTGCCGTCTGCGACGTTGAGTTCCTGTTGACGATACTGAACTTTTGGATACATGATCTTCTGACATTGTGTCAATTGATGTATCAGCCTCTCGGCTCGTGGAGCGAACCCTCCCGAACGAGCTTGCTATGTGAGGGAACCCTAGTGCTGGCTACGACTGCTGCTTCGACAACGACAACCGTGCAGAGATCCTCAGTGGACTGCAATGAAGACGGTGCAGAGATCCTCAGTGGACTTCGATGACGAAGACAGCTGGTCTTGAATCTTATGTGGGTCCTAGCTGTGTTGGTCTTGTATCCTATGTGGATCCCAGCTTAGATGATTCAATACTGGTCTTGTATCCTATGTGGGACCTAGTATATATGAATCAACGAAGACAGCTGGTCATGTATCCTATGTGGGTCCTAGCTGTGCTGGTCTTGTATCCTATGCGGGTCCCAGCTTAGATGATTCAATACTGGTCTTGTATCCTATGTGGGTCCCAGTATAGATGAATCAATGAAGACAACTGGTCTTGTATCCTATGTGGGTCCTAGCTGTGCTGGTCTTGTATCCTATGTGGGTCCCAGCTTAGATGATTCAATACTGGTCTTGTATCCTATGTGAGTCCCAGTATAGATTAATCAATGAAGAGTGCTCGTCTTGTCTCCTATGTGGGTCCCAACTTAGATGACTCAGTGCTGGTCTTGTATCCTATGTGGGTCCCAGCCGTGCTGGTCTTGTATCCTATGTGGGTCCTAGCATTAACGAATCAACGAGGATGGCTGGTCTTGTATCCTATGTGGGTCCCAGCTTAGATGATTCAGTATCAATGTCTGATCATCTCTTTCACCCTTTTCGATGATGTATACCTTTGTGAGATGAATCTTCTGTTACTCTCCTTTGTGAATTGTATTGACCTATCATGTGTGGATTTACTGTTTACTCTACTTTGTGGATTGTGTTGAGCTATCCTGTGTGGATTTACTGTTTAATCTCTTTTGTGGATTGTGTTGAGCTATCCTGTGTGGATTTACTGTTTACTCTCCTTTGTGGATTGTGTTGAGCTATCCTGCGTGGATTTACTGTTTCCTCTCCTTTGTGGATTGTGTTGAGCTATCCTGCGTGGATTTACTGTTTCCTCTCCTTTGTGGATTGTGTTGAGCTATCCTTTTTGGGTATATGTTTTGCTTTCCTGTGTGGACTGGGTTGTGCATGGGCTCGGATGTTGGAGCTGAACGGGAATTGATGACTTAGGTATATGTATGGGCATATACCTAAGTAGTGTCGGTTGTTATTTCGTGATTGTATCTTCCCTTTTTGGTTTTTCCTTTTTGGATTTCGGGAGACCTTCTAGGGCCTCGGGGTCCCTACTGAGTAGCTTATACTCACCCCTGCACGGTCTATGCCCGCACTACGTTGTGTTGGTTGCAGACGACGGACAGCGCTGATCGTGGTGGATGCGTGCGGAGCAGGACAGTACCTGGAGGTGGACCACTGGGCGGGACATACTCAGAGCGGTCAGGTGGACCCGATGAGCAGTGGAGACTGTCTGTACCCACCCTTCAGGTGGGACATCTAGAGGATGGCTCGACGCTGCGTCTTTTCCTTTCAGTTGCTGTCTTTCCTTTCAGTTGTACTATACAGTTGGGCTTCTATTTCCGGCCTCTTTTTCTTTCAGCACAACTTGTACCGTTTTTACATAGTGTTTAATTTTCCGTTTGCTTACTCTATGGTGCTTGTTTACTTTTCAAAGGCAATGCCTTCCCTTTTGTTGGGATTTACTCCTTGGTGCTAGTCGCCAGCCCCTGGCCTATGGAAGGCGGGCTTGGGGTAGTCACGGCACGGGCCCCGAGGACGGGTCGTGACAAATTGGTATCAGAGTTGGTCGGTTCTACCGGTGACTCTGATCATTCTTCTATGTGAAGAAATAGTGTTTAGCGTATTGGGTGTGGTTATCAGACTACAGAGTCCACTGTTGGTGTGCCGGCCGACGTATCCGTACACCAGGACCCTGACATCTGATTTCCGACTTAATGCACGAAAACATTAATTGCATGTGTGTTTCAAGTTTTCTTTGTGATTACTTGTGTCAGCTCACCAGGTATACTGTTCTGACCGTGGCACACTTGTTTCCTTTTCAGGATGGCCCCACGACGGCAGCCAGCTAGGGTTCCGAGAGTGGAGCGTGATGACAGCCCACTGAGCGTCGATGCCTCGGTGTAGGGCTCCTTGTCAGCAGAGGCACTGGCGGTAACTTTACCCGCCGAGCCACCGATACTTCCCACCACGACCGCTGACGATGCACGACGCCTCGGAGCTCTGCACGAGTTCCAGTGCCAGCGACCACCCAGTTTATGTGGGGAGACGGACCCCCAGGCAGCCGAGGACTGGCTGGAGGTGGTCGTCCGAGTTTTCAGGCTAGTGAGGACACCAGCAGACCTCCTGGTGATCCTCGCGGCGAGCCTACTGCACGCAGCAGCAGGACGATGGTGGAGCATGATGCTATAGGTGCACGACGAGGCATCACTCCTCTGGACGGACTTTGAGAGCATCTTCCGCTCCAAGTTCGTCCCAGCCACCCTCCGTGCGGTACGCATACAGGAGCTTCTTCAGCTGCGGCAATGTTGCATGACAGTGGCCCAGTACCCGGTGAGATTTACTGATCTCTCGCGCTACTCCACAAATATGGTACGGGACCCTTTATTCTGGGCCTGAACCTTCGAGTCGGGACTGAGGCACGAGATCAGGGCTTCGATGACCTCCCTCAACATTCGGACACATGCAGAGGTGTTGGAGAGAGCCCTTCTAGTGGATAGTTTTCTCGCCGAGCAGGCTCCTGTGACAGGGCCCTCCGCAGGACGACCCGCAGCAGGGTCTTTTGCAGCTGGAAGTAGACAGGTGACACAGAGGTCCAAGCGGTCTAGACCATCAGATGGGCAGTCATAGGATGAAGATTCGGTTGTGCGGGGCACCCGAAGGAGAGCCAGCTACGCGAGGGGAAAACATTGCTACACATGAAGTGGGTGATGTAACATGGCTCGAGACTGCCCGACTCGTCTTGCAGATGTGTAGAAGGTGGTAGAGGGACCTCCCAGACAGAGGTTCGGCCACGGTAGTCCGTAGTGTGCAGGCGGACGAGGTAGAGGAGCTGGCCGAGTAGCCAATGGTGGGAGACACTTCGAGGTGTTGCCACCACCACCACAAGGAGGTCCACCCCGACCGCACGGAGTTGGTGGACATGGGAGAGCTCAGCTTTAGGCAGCTGAGGCCTTCGATCATGGAGCTATGGGAGCTAATGGACAAGGGCGGAACTAGTGGATACGTCATTTATACTTCTAGTTACTTGTTGCTATTGTGTAGCGTCTTTGTATTATGAGCTGCAATAATAAAGGACACACACCATTGTGATGTTTTCATTCATGTCCTCTTTTGTGTTGTTACTAAGAGGTTCTAGTTTTGACTGTTGACATTACCCTCACTTGTGAGACATCTACTGGAGGAGACCCAGTTTCCACACACTGATGCCGACAGTGTGACTCAACCCTTGGAGGCGAGAGTAACAGTTAGATCTCTTGGTTGTAGCGTCGAGGCCTTACGACGTCATCCTTGGTATGGATTAGTATCATCCATGTCAGGATTGACTATATTAGCAAAAGAATGTGGTTCATCCAGTGGATGGGACCAGATTTCTCTTATCAGCAAAGAAGAAATCATAACAGCTTTTGTGGGGCCGGAGATGGTCCAGGACACGGCTTAGATGGTCCAGGTCATCCAGGGGCGGATGAGTACAGCTCAGAGCCGGTAGAAGTCTTATGCTGACAGGAGGCGGAGGCCACTAGAGTTCGAGGATGACGACCATGTCTTCTTGCGGGTCTCACCTCAATGTGGTATGCAGAGATTTGGAGAGGTGGCTTATCGCCTGGCTCTGCCACCTCAGTTGCACTGGGTTCACGAAGTCTTCCACATATCTCAGCTGAGAAAATACGTGCACGAACCGACGCACATCTTTGACCATGGGGAGCTAGACATGGATGATGGGGTGACTTTTGCGGAGGTCCCGGTAGAGATAGAGGATCGAAAGGAGAGGTTCCTACGTGGGCGATCGATTCCTCTTGTGCACATCAGATTGCAGCACAAGAACCTCCAGGGAGCACATGGGAGCGGGAGGCTCAGATGCGTGCTCAGTACCGCCTTTGTTTCCCTAAGTTTGTAGTGAAGCTTTACGGGGACGTAAATCACTGTGGTGGGAGTAATGTAAAGACCAGTAAATTTCAAGGAAATTTTTTTCTTAATTTTCTTTGTAATTTTACAAGAACGCAGTTTCTAACGGTGCCTGATTCCAAGGCCTGGTGTGCCAGGAATCATTTTCCGAAGTTTGGCACAGGTACTTTTAGTGAATGGATGAGCGGGTTTTTCTAACATTTAAATCGGTTCCTGGAATTGAATTCTGAGGGCACCGATGGAATCGCAACGCCGATATTTTCTTTGAAACGCCTCTTCCGGAGTTGTGTTTTCTCTGGTGTGGTTTTTAATTTTCGGGCTTAAAGTTAAGAAATAAAATAAATTTTTTCGACCAATTTATTTTATTTCACTTAAACCACTTGGAAGCCACTTGAAGCCACATAAAAGTGGCTTAAGCTGAGTTGAAACGGATGAGATGCTATCCAGAAATATCCTACCCCCTTGGTAAGATATTTGTGAGGTGGGGACCACACGAGCTCCGCCGTTACTTTCTGCTATGTAACGCACCCGCGAAACCCCGTTATTATGAAAGTCAACTGACGCGTTTTCTTAAATTCTTAACATACCATTTAATTGGGCGGTTTATTTCGTAAATTAAATGAGTTGTTTCTTTCGTTGAATTAATTCAACGAATTGATGGGTCGTTACATACCCATTTTCGTTTGTTGGCATAATAATAAAATAAGACCAACCTATCTTTCATTGGAGGATTACTCGTTGAGAGAGGATCCTTGAACCTTCAACCTCCATCACGAAGAACGTGAAGAATGACGAACACGGAAATCGACGATGCGACGCCATGATCCGCGACGCCGACGCTCCCTTCCTGCAACGTTCTTCTGTGACATCTCTTCCTCCGTGAAGGATCTTCGATCGGCTGCTTGAGGTTAGAGCCTCAGTTTTTCTTTTTAATCTCCCTTGTGGTTTTTTACGAAAACACGGATTTAATTATTTAATTAAATTAAATCTGTTGTTTCATGGTCCGTTGAGTTTGCCGACTCAACGCCGTGTTCCGCGACAACGCGACGCCTTTCCGCGACGATGCGACGATCTTCACCTCCCGCGACGAGCAATTCCGCGAAGAACGCTCACGCACGACGACCAACGAGGTAGGGATTTTATATTTTGGAATTCCCCTCTTTATATTCCCATGAACGTTCTTTAAAAATTAAAGAACCGGTTTCAAATGAACAATTTTATTTTATTAAAACTGTCGTTTCATGTGTTGAACAATTTCTCTCGTTGTTTTTATCTAACGCAGAGTGTGCAGGTTAAACAAACACGGCCCGAAAACCCTCTGTCGTTCTTCGTGTTTTGTAGATTTGGCGGGCGACGACAAAATATGATGCAACGGAAATTTGATGATCTGCAGTGAAGAACGGATCCCGGGAGGAACAACGGCGTAGACGGGAAGGAAAACGGGCCACCGGAGCGACTCCGGCGGCCCGCGGAAGCCGGCAGCGGCGCCCGTGGAAACGCGGTCGCGTGGGTCCGGTGCGCCCGGGTGTCCAGGGCGGCACCCCGCAGGTGTCGCGGGGTTTTCACGCGGCGCCCCTGGGTGTCCAGGACGGCACCCTGCGGGTGCCGCGGGGTTGTCACGCGGCGCCCCCGGGTGTCTAGGGCGGCACCCCGCGGGTGCCGCGGGGTTGTCACGCGGCGCCCCCGGGTGTCCCGAGCGGCACCCCGTGGGTGCCGCGGGGTTGTCACGCGGTGCCCCAGGGTGTCCAGGGCGGCACCCCGCGGGTGGCGCGGGGTTGTCACGCAGCGCCCCCCCGGGTGTCCAAGGCGGCACCCCGCGGGTGCCGCGGGGTTGTCACGCGGCCCGCCCGGGTGTCCAGGGCGGCACCTGATGGGTGCCGCGGGGTTGTCACACGGCACGTCCGGTTGTCTGGATGACACCTCGCAGGTGCCGCAGGGTTGTCATGCGGCCCGCCCGGGTGTCCTGGGCGGCTCCCCGCGGGTGCCGCGGGGTTGTCACGCGGCGCGTCCGGTTGTCTGGCCAACACCCCGTGGGTGCCGCGGGGGTGTCACGCGGGGCGGCGGCTCCCCCCGCGTCAGCCACTCGGCCGAGCCGGGCCGGGCTGGCCGACCCAGACCGGTCCGACCGGGTCGGACCGGGTTGGACTGGGGAAGACCGGGTTCGGCCGACACAGGGGGGGTCGGGCAGGGTTGGTCCGGGCCCGGACCCCCTGTGTTCGGACAGTTTTTGTTCAAATGGATGTATATTGAGCTATGGGCCTCCAAACGACCCTCCGTCAGCGGCAACGCGATCCGTGGATCGAGACGGTCGTTTCGGTATATCGCACTAAAGGTTTTGAAATACTTTGGGTTCGGCCGGGTTGGTTCGTACACGATACCAACAGGGCCTTCGGAGCGGAAACGCTCATATCATGAGCTACGGACGTCCGATTGACGTGCTGTCAACTTTATTGAGTTCCTCTAAGTGAGAAGGATCATTTGGAAAACTCCGCCCGAGGTTTGGACGATGTTAGAGTACGGTTGGGTAGGTTTTGCCTTAAAAACCAACCGGGCCCCTGGAACGAAAAAGCCAATAACTCTCAGACCGGGCGTCCGATTGACGTGCCATCTGCGACGTTGAGTTCCTGTTGACGATACAAAACTTTTGGATACATCAACTTATGACTTTGTTTCAGTTGATGTATCAGCCTCTCGGATCGTAGAGCGGACCCTCCCGAATGAGCTTGATGTGTGCGTGAACCCTAGTGCTGGCTGTGACTACTAATTCGACAGCGACGACCGTGCAGAGATCCTCAGTGGACTGCGACGATGACGGTGCAAAGATCCTCAGTGGACTGCGATGACGAAGACAGCTGGTCTTGTATCCTATGTGGGTCCTAGTTGTGCTGGTCTTGTATCCTATGTGGGTCACAGCCTAGATGATTCAATACTGGTCTTGGATCCTATGTGGGTCCCAATATAGATGAATAAACGAAGACAGCTAGTCTTGTATCCTATGTGGGTCCTAGCTCTGCTGGCCTTGTATCCTATGTGTGTCCCAGCTTAGATGATTCAATTCTGGTCTTGTATCCTATGTGGGTCCCAGTATAGATGAATCAACGAAGACAGCTGGTCTTGTATCCTATGTGGGTCCTAGCTGTGCTGGTCTTGTATCCTATGTGGGTCCCAGTATAGATGAATCAATGAAGAGTGCTTGTCTTGTATCCTATGTGGGTCCCACCTTAGATGACTCAGTGCTGGTCTTGTATCCTATGTGGGTCCCAGCCATGCTGGTCTTGTATCATATGTGGGTCCCAGCATAAATGAAGCAATGAGGACGGCTGGTCTTGTATCCTATGTGGGTCCCAGCTTAGATGATTCAGTATCTATGGCTGATCATCTCTTTCACCCTTTTCGATGATGTATACCTGTGTGAGCTGATTCTTGTGTTACTCTCCTTTGTGGATTATGTTGAGCTATCCTGTGTGGATTTACTGTTTACTCTTCTTTGGGGATTGTGTTGAGCTATCCTGTGTGGATTTACTGTTTACTCTCTTTTCTGGATTGTGTTGAGCTATCCTGTGTGGATTTACTGTTGACTCTCCTCAGTGGATTGTGTTGAGCTATCCTGCGTGGATTTACTGTTTTCTCTCCTTTGTGGATTGTGATGAGCTATCATGTGTGGGTATACATTTTGCTTTCCTGTGTGGACTGGGTTGTGCTTGGGCTCAGACGTTGGAGCCGAACGGGAATTGATGACTTAGGTATATGTATGGGCATATACCTAAGCAGTGTCGGTTGATACTTCGTGATTGTATCTTCCCTTTTTGGTTTTTCCTTTGTGGATTTCAGAAGACCTTCGGGGGTATCGGGGTCCCTACTGAGTAGATTATACTCACCCCTGCACGGGCTATGACCGCACTACGTTGTGTTGGTTCCAGACGATGGATAGCGCTGATCGTGGTGGAGGTGTGCGGAGCAGGACGGTACCTGGAGGTGGACCACTGGGTGGGACATACATAGAGCTGTCAGGTGGAACCGAGGAGCAGTGGAGACTATCTGTACCCACCCTTCAGGTGGGAATTCAAGAGGAAGGCTTGATGCTGCGTCTTTTCCTTTCTGTTTCTGTCTTTCCTTTCAGATGTACTTTACAGTTGGGCTTGTATTTTCGGCCCCTTTTTCTTTCATCACAGCTTGTACCGTTTTTACTTAGTGTTTACTTTTCCTCTTTCTTAATCTGTGGTGCTTGTTTACTTTTCAAAGGCAATGCCTTCCCTTTTGTTGGGATTTACGCCTTGGTGCTAGTCTCTAGCCCCTGGCCAATGGAAGGCGGGCTTGGGGTAGTCACGGCACGGGCCCCGAGGATGGGTCGTGCCATACATTTTTCAAAATACTATGCATATATATCCCTTTTGGGGGACTCAATAAGCATATTCCAATAATCATACAACAAGAAAGTAAATTAGATGTAATATATGATCGTTTAATCCATGTGGGACATACTTGGAATGAGATCGTATATTTATAATAATGATTTATACAAATATCTAAAAATATTTAACACAATATTAGAAGAGTTTTTTATTTTTAAAACAATAAATATATTTGGATGTTAAATGTGTGTGTAATTTTTTGTCTCCAAATCCATAATATGAATGAACTAATTAATGTTTTATAATTCTAGCCATGTATCCCATTGATGTAGATGTCATCAAATAGACTTGTTTCCATTTATGGAAGAAAAAGAGAATCTATATTGATGATGAAGAGAAAAAAATTCATCATTTACATGGGATCCAATAAATAGAAACCATGTAGCGATGATCCTCAATAGAGGCTATCTCCAAAGGGAAAATAAAGTGTTATTGACAACTCATTCACTAGAATTATCATTTCTTATTTATTTTGTGCATTGATTGGAATATTCTACCTCTACGTGTTATATTATAATTTTCATTATATATTATCAACCCCTTCACCTAAAAATAGGTGTACATTGATTGATTCAAGATGCGAGATTTTGATAATATAATGTCCTATAGAATTTTTTCATGATTGAGTGTCCTTGGATATTTTTATCTGGATATTTTTGTAATGATCCTTAGGAATTATGATTTTCTTATGTCAATCATTACTCAGTCACTAGAATGTATTTCATAAACCATGATGATACAATTTACAGACCAGATGAATACATTATGTATTACATGATTGAAGCATTTTTAATTATTATGTTGAGGAAGGTTCCTAATATGAGGTATCATTTTTTAATATATGATTCAAATTAAAAATAAATTTAACCTGAAGAATATCTACACTAGGTTATGGAATTCATAATTTCAATATTTCATGTAATTTTTTTAGTAATGATGTTTATGTCATGAAAAATTTGTGAATGATGCATCAAACCTGAAAAATCCGTTATGGTTATTCACCAACTACACACTTCCACGATGTTCAAAAAATTAATAAAACCATATACCACCATATAATATCATCCCGGGACTATGGAATTATATGAGACTAATACCATTCTAGGAAACTATCCCCAGTAAAAATAAAGGGTAGAATATTTTATCTTTGTCTTGATTTGATACATCATCCATATCTAAGACATGATGACGTATCATCCATCACTCCCACTCCTTTTCTAGGGAAATAAACAATGCTAGAACATATCTCATTAATTCCCTCAACATCATAGGAAACATCAAATCCTCCCACCACCCAATATCATGGTTCAATTTAAAATCACACATTGACATTTCAATTTGAAATTTGGTTTTGTGTTTGAATTCGAATTTGGGTTTTCTAACTGTTGAACCGATTGTGAGGGGTCCCACTAAAAATGGAAACATTGTATTTACGAAAACACAAAAAAATTATATATGAAACAAAAATTGTAATTAATATATAATATTTTAATTTCATGATATATTAATTTTTCATGAATAATATTAATTTAATATTTTAACAAAAATATATTATTATGTAACATTATTGATTGTATTTATAAATAAAAATACATCAAATATTAAAATGATTTCATGTACTATATTTAAAAAAATGTAAAATATAATTATATTGTGCCTCAATTTTATCAATTATGATTTAGAATAAATATTATAATGATATTAAAATATATTATATTATATTCTAATTATTTTTATTGGATTTAGTTAAAATGAATTTAAAATAATTTTTAAATATAAATGATTGTGCATTTTATCTTTATATTTAATTCATTTAAAAATTCTTTTTATATAATAATACATAAATTTCTATAATAATTATGAAAATAATTCATTGTATATTTACATTATCAATAAATAATATAGTTGAATAAATAAATATTGTTCATGTAAAACAATGTATATTTCCAATATCAGTTAATATTAACATTGATTTACGAAATAAAATTGATTTACATTTACTATTGTTTATATATAAATAAACATAATTAAAATGGTAAATTTTATGTAATTTGTAATGTATTATTTTATTCTGAAAAATCTACATGTCATGGTTTATTTTTTCTACTGCACATTGGCATACTTTTCTTGTTGTTTTTATATAGTTCCATGTACAAAAAATTGATGTATTTGTAATGTAATTTAAAAACAATCTATAAGACATAATTTCATCAAATCATATTGAAACATAAATAGAATAAAATACAGAAAATTATAGGGATGTGAAATAATAGTTCATATAATGAAAACATTGAAATTATTAAACCATAGTATGTGGACTTGTAAGTTGTACTCACACACACATGTTGAGGTTCACTTGAATCCATCATTTCTATGTTTTTCTATGTGATTGGTGATCTAGTTTTTTACTAGACAAAAGATGCATTGGTTGATCATGAAGAAGAAGATCGGGTATGTGATTGATGGTTTTATATGATGTTTTCGAACTACAATCTATGCCACAACATGATGGGTCACCAAACCATAAATGCAAGCCCATGAAATGCCTATTTCCCATTTCCCCCATCGGATTCCCCAGACTTTCTTAGATGTCTTTACATGCCTCCACATCAGCAATGCCTACAACGTCAGAGATAGGGAAGATATATAAGATAGTTACTTCCATTTCTCGTATAATCTTCCAGGGCACCACATCAGCAATGCCTACAAGTCCAGGTTGGGGGAAGATAGAATAGACCATCACCACCAATTATCATTCTATCTTCCATGTTACCCCATCGAAAATTCCTACCACTGTTACCACCCCTTCTACATAACTCAACACCACATGAAGAGCCCTTTTATGTTCCGGGAGTAGTATAAGTTCATGTGTGGATGTGCCAACATTAGTTTGTTTTCCTTGGGAATTATCAATGTGGGATCAATATGATGATAAACCCAAGAATCCATGGATCGAATCATAGAACTTGATGAAAAGAAAAATATTCCTTGAACCATGAAGAAGGATCATCATATGTTGGTTATAATAAATTTAATTTATTAATAAGAATTACCTTGATGGAATTCTTTCTCTGTTGATGTCTCCGGTCATGATCTGATGTGATCTGTCATTGTGTCATATAATCCAATTGTAGGATTCCTCTATTAGTGATCCACATGTGCTTCACATCTATCTAGACATCTCTAAATTAATATCTAGGTGCTAGCGTGTTGAAGCATTTGCTTGCGTTGTCTGCCTTAGATCACCTTGATCCCATGGAAGAGGATCTCCTTCGGTATTGACATCATTTTGGAGGGAGGATTTCATTCAGCCTTGAAATAATTAACCTAAATTGTTGTGAAAATGATTAGGGAAAAGTGTTTTGTTTATGAGGATATTTATAATAGGGTTTGAGGATGTTGAGTTATTAAAATAAATAAACGTGTTACATGTTTTATTTATTTCATTATATCTTATTCATATCCACCATGTTGAATCATTAATTCCTTGACATGCACCCATGCCGATTATAATAAATATCAATTAATAAAACGATATTATTTCATCAAAATCGCAACAGGAAAAAACACACGACCTGTTATCATTAATACACAGTGTGTAATCATATTATCATTTCCTTCCCAAAATTAAAACTACACGGTGTGTACATTCAGTGTAAATGAATGTATATCTTGTTTTTAATTTTATTCATATTCAAATATGAAAATGCTTTTGGCTTACTTGTATTATTACTAAACCAAATATGGTAATAATCTTTATTATACTTGAGATTCGTGGATACACATAGTGTGTGACCCTATAGGCCTCATTCTCGTTGGCATTAGGTGGGCTTACCTAAAGTCCAAGATTACTGTCTAGAAACTTCTCAATGAACCGAAGATAATGAAGTTGACACCACATTGATGTGTCACCTCATAAGAAGGATTACCATGTAATTTAATCCTTTTGTATCAATATCTCAATTCAAGATGGTTTCATGGTAGTGCCATCAACCCATGTGCTCGATAATTCATTCTTTGAATTTCTGGAATGGAACATACACATTCTTCACGATGTCCATGGATTTATTTAGGCTATATCAATTCCATCAAATGTAGTGATATTTCTTTTTTCATTATGGAAATAATGGGGAAAATCCTTTCTCACTTTATCTATTAATGTTATATCACTCGTGATACACCCAACGTATCCTAACTCACTGCGAATAGAGTTTCAACATAGTATTCTTCAATACATCTAAGTGTGACACTATTAAAACACATTACCGCATATAGGAACATCCAATGAAACTATGAAATGTGGATTTCTTAATGGTGGGACTCATTCTCATAATATCCTCCTGAATATTAAAATGGGAACACACCATGAGAAGGTGTATCAATGTTTTATGAGTCCTCTCCCATAATGGCATGTATTATTTGAGTCCCAAAAAAATCATCATCCATCTATAGAACATATATTTAAGAACAGTGTTATAGAACTTCCGAGTTCCCAACAGAGTAGGGATCTGCTATGATCCTTTAATGACGAAGCTATCCTTAGGACATTATCTCATTCATTGTCATGAAGAAGAACAATCAATATGTGAAAATATATTAATTTATGAATAATGTAAAATTTATTTGGTTCTAGGACACCACATTCTCTTTTGTGGACACTCTCCTCACTACAACATCACCCCTTTGATAGAATTCACTCAAGAGGTGATACATCCGGAGTGTATGAATTGTCTTTTGGTGTGACCTTAGTTCATTTGAATGTGCCACTACTGCTGTATTATCATAATACCACATGATATGATCTTTATTGAAAGGAACCACATCATGCACTAGAAAAAAGTTCTGATTCTAGACGGCTTCCTTGGGTACCTTAGAAGCCTCTATATATTCGGACTCTCCTATAGAATCGGCGATAACTGGCTACATTGACCTATTCAATCTCAAAGATCCTCCATTAAGACAGAAAACATATCCATATTGTGACTTCAGATCATTCTGATCTATCTGAAAGCCAACATTAGAATACCTTCTAATGAAAAACTCCTCGTATCCTCCATACACCAAGAACATATCCTTAGTTCATCTTATATAGTTAACAATAGACATAACCACAATCCAATGTTACTATTCTAGATCTGCATGATATCATCATTTCATGCTCATTTTATAGGTAACATCAATCCTAGTATATAATATTCCAAACATGATGTATCCTATAGCCAACGAATTTGGGATCTTATTCGTTATAATTTTCTCTTGATGCGTCTGAAGACACATTTTCAAGGAATGATGTAGTCCATGTGACACTGTAACCAATACTATCTTAGATTTATCAATACTAAATCTCATTAGTATCTGGTGAATTTGTGTACCCTGACATAGTCCAAACAACATCTTTGATGAACCACAAATGATTTTTATCCCTAGAATGTAGGCTGCTTCACCCAAGTCCTTCATGGAGAAACACATTTTCAACCACTCCTTAACTAACTTCAATAAATGTACATCTAGTCCAATTAGTAATATTTCGAAAACATATAACACTAGGATAATGACAAAATTACAATTAAATAACTTATAAATACATGGATCACATTAATTCATAATGAAAAAAATTCCATTATGTCTTCATCAAATAGTATGTTCCACGACCTGGATTCTTTCTTTAATTCATAAATGGATTTCTAATACTTGAAAATTTGTTTGGATTCTCGTGGTGTAAAAATTCCTTCTAGATGTTTCATATTGACATCTTCCTAAAGGATCAAATTAAGGAATGTTGTTTTTATATCCATTTTCCAGATCATATTGTCATGGTAAGCTTCTATGGAAAGTATGCTTCTTATGTATTTAAACATCTCTTTTGGCAATAAGGTTTTATCATAGTAAATTCCCTGATGATGCTAAAATTGTTTAGCCACTAGACATGCATTATAGGTGATAACATGAACATCCATGTCTAGTTTTCTCTCGAATGTTCATTTCCATCCAACAGGAATTACATCAACTGGATCATCCACCACAACCCAGACATTGTTCTGATAAATGGAATCCATCACAGAATTCATAGCATCTAGATATCATGAGGATTCTGGTATTTCTACTGCTTCCTTGTAGGATAGATGTTCATCATCATCCAAAAATAATAGATTAACATCCTCGGTGACTATGAATACAAATCTCTCTGGTTCCCTAACCACTATTGATCATCTACACAGTACTAGGGTTTCTAGAACCTCTTTGACGAGTAATTGTAGAAGTTGTTCCTTTACCATCATCATTGTATCTTGAGAATTAATTTCAATAAATTAAATCTTGGTCCCACTATCTATTTTTATGATGTTCTCCCTATTATTAAAGACATCTTGTTTGGGGATAGTCACTTTCTTGTCGAAAGGGTTTTACTGGTAATATCCATTCATTTCCTTGAGATAGCCTATAATGAAAAACCTTGTTCCCTGAGGTGATAGATTGTTACTTAATATGGCCTTATCAAAATACTCACATCCACATACTCGTGTGTGTGACAAAATGGGTTTCATTTAATTACATAACATAGAGGGAATTTTATTTTCCACCTTAGTTGGGACTCTGTTTAATGTATATGCCGCAATTTTTGATGAATATCCCCAAAACAATAATGGATGATCTACATGACTCATCATCGACCACACCATGTCCAACAAGGTGTGGTTCCACATTTCAGTAACACCATTCCACTATGTTTTATAAGGAAGAGTGATATGAGATAGAATCCTAGACTCTAGTTGAATATTGATGAACTATTGGCTCAGATATTCATCTCGTCGATCTAATATAAGCTTCTATATCTTCTTACCATTATGATTATCTAAATAATTCTTAAATTCACTAAATTTTTCTAAGTCTTCTATCTTATACCTCATTAAGTAGGCATATCCATATCTGCTCAGATCCTCATTAAATGTTATGTGTAAAGAATATCCAGCACTAGCTTCTACTGGAAATGGTCCACGCAAATCTGTGTGACCAAATCCTTGAAGCTTTGTGGCCCTTTCACCTTTTCCACCGAAAAGAGGTATTTTCATTTTTTTATAAACAATAAGGACATCTATTATGTGGTTTTAGATATATAGAGTTTAAAGGTACATCTTGGAATATCATTTTCAAGCACTTCTCGTTTACATGACCTAGACGGTGATGCCACAACTTGGTGATGTATGATTCATGGGAGTTTGATTCATTATTGATTTTCAATACATGGTTTCTGTAATTTAAATCATACAAAGTTTTATTTAAATTCACCATACAATAACAAATGTTATTATTATAGAAGAGAAAACCCTTATTTAAAAATATGAAAATAAATCCATTCATATGAAAACAAGATACATAAATTATTTTATTGGTAACACTAAGAACATTATAATAGTTATGCAAAACTAAAATCATCCATGTCGGCAATGAGAGGTGGTAATCAGCAATGGATAACGCTGCCATCCTCACACAATTGGTCACTCAATGATCCACCACACCTCTGAAAATAATTCTAATTCTACATGGTTTATGTATTTGAATAGATATGTGAGCCCCGCAGGTTGTATCTGATAACAAATTTGTATAAATTGAATGATTACACTCGATGACGAATGAACCTTTAGCATCCCCACACTTTTTGCTGCATTTCCACATCCTGTGGCATTGCTTTCCATATGAATGACATACATCCTCCCATTCAATCCCCCGCCTCTCCATCTTCCTCTTAATAGAGGGGCGATGCACCAGGGATTCAGACCATATATTGTCTTTGGTCACTTTTCCTTGTACTTTATTTTCTTATTCACCATAAGGACTTTGGGTTTGTTAGGCCCCATGTCCTTATCAACCTGGAAAATTATGGTCAGATGTTCCAATAGACTCTTATCAATGTTTCTCTTGTGGTACTTATGAATAAATCTAGGTATGTTACTAGAAAGGGATGATAAGATGAGATATGTATTCAACTCATCTGCGAACATAATCCCTAAGATGTACATGAGTTCAATGTAGCCAATAAGATTGACTACATGAGGCTCTGCTGGTGTATAATTTCCATTATTAGTTGTAGACAATGCATTTTAAATCACATATCTCTCATGTCTCATCATCTCTTGGTAGATATTGTTTTGGTGAGACAACATGCCTTATGCATCCATGTTTTCATGTTGCCTCAAAGGCACATTAGACATGGACTATAGCATGAATCACTAGACATCTGTGGAATCATCTTTGTGTTTCATATAGAGATATAATTTATCATCACTGACCTCTTTCCCAGGCGCAACTGGAATATGCTATTCTAGAACATATAATTTCCTCACGTGGCGAAGGATGACGGGTAAACGCCTCTTCCACACGTGGAAACTGGTGCCTGTGAGAAGGGTTTCCTTCTTGATTATGGTTTTCAATGTAATGTTTGAAGTCCTTTAATTTTCGTTTCTACAAAAAAAGATCAACAATGGTTTCATACTTTAATATGATTAAACTAATAAAAATAATTTAATTAATACTTATAAGTCTCCAAATATTTTATTGAAATACAATAGCCCTCACCATTGACTTCGGAATATTCTGATGCCTGAATTTTCTAATGTAAAGGATCCATATTTCCCTTCACATTAACCATAATTTTGTTGGTCAAGAAGCAAAAAGAGTTTTAGGTAGGCATTCTAAATTTCAACTGCATTAACTCATAGATCCTTGATCCGTTTAGTGGACTTCCCAATCCTGAAATCCGTTTATTTTCGATTTCCTCAACCCTTCCCTCTTGGTCACACCATGTTCTGATGTGCCTATCAACCCTTTATGGGAACCAAGACAAGTCAACCCAAAAACAAGAATTAGAATTCTCCGATAATTGAAAGCACCCCAACTAGTGTTGGTCATGCACTTTGAACTATGGGTCTATTATAACAAACATTATTAAAGGCTATTCTGACATAATAATTCATAGAAATATTTTAAAAATTTATGTAAATTTTCATTTTAGTATCTTTGATTACAATATTGTTAATATTAAATGGGATATACTTATGTTTTTAACCATTTTTAAGATAATACTTTACTAATAATCTGGTTTTATTTTAGATCAATTTTTCATGCTTGTTTAATTAATTAACAGTGTGATCATGAAAACACACCCACAATAAATAAACCATACAACTGAAAAAAAATAAAATAATTTTTATGATCATGATCTTGTTCAATTAGTTATTATATGAAGTGGTCGATAAACTAATCCACGCCCTAGGGGAGAAACAGCTTGAACCATTCAGGTTCGTGTTTTCAGCATTCCACTAGTCCACCTTTGTATCTCCTTGGATTGGTTTCACCTTGGTGTCGCACTGGTGCCACCTCTTCTATCATCGTAGCTCCATCCCTGAAACACGCATTTATCTCACACACATATGAGGGGTAAAAATGGGTTTTTACAAAAATGAATCCTTGGGATCGTAAGCCCTACATATTAATGAGGAGAAGGCTCACAATCCAACCTATTTCATAAATTAAAGAAACCATTTTCATACAATGGTCATGGTCTAGATCATGATCAACTATACATGCAACGATATATGTGCATAAAATAAACTAGCATTCAATTCTTTAATCGTTCTTGTTTATGATAAATTATTCTTGAATAAATTAATTATCTTTAATTAATTAATATTAAATCGTTTTTCTGAATTTCCATGAAATTTTCATCCATCATAATTATAAAAAAATAATTACATTTAATTTTTTCATTGTAAATAACATGTACCTTTAAGGAAACCTAGTGCATTACCATTTACACAGATATTAAATTAAACACACAAGTATATAACACCTATCATGTTTAGTTTCTCATCTTTACGCCTACACTATGGTACACATCTCAATGGATTGTATAATATAATAATAAATTTTAATAAATCATCATAATTTGGTTGAGTGGATGGCCTATAGTTCCGACTACGTGACATGTACATTTATTCAACATACATAAAAAGTACATGCTCAGGGACATTATGTGTTTTTGTACATCAAAAATTTTCGGAGTACAAAATGTGTTCAGTAGGAATCACATCCTGTAGTGTTGGCATTACACGGTTTACGATAGGGAAATCCATGTAGGGGGAACACATTTCAACACTAACACGAAGTTACTACACACCGTGTTCAGTGGGCCAAACAATGTGTAATCTAGAAACTGTGTGCATCCTCTTCCTGGTCAACCCATGATGTCCTTTATGAATTAGTTAGGATCAATTTACATGGAATGATTTGGAAAATAATTCCAATTCATTGAACATAGACAACAAGAAATGTACTTCTGAATACATGATGTGTAATCTATTGTTTTATAACCAGGAACATTTTGATCCTATGAATGAGCTCCTCTATTTCATTTTAATCAAAATTAATAGAAAAAACCGTTTCTCTAAGGTGAAGGAGAAACTAGTGAGGAGTAATAGATCTCTTGATTTTGATTTAAATAACTATTAAATTTAATTGAAACAACTAAATTATTAAATGCGAAAATATCGAACAAAAATCTAAATTATTATAATCAACGATATGACTCCATCTGATACAACTGGTAGGTTTCGGGCGTAGTGGATGTTCATGGGGGGATTTGAGCACTTTAATTTTTCTCATTAGATGTTATCAATTCAGGATCAATATGACAATAAATTCTAGACTCCACGGATAGAATAATAGAAATAGATTAAGAATAATAATATTCTTTGAACCAAAATGTTGGATCATCATATGTTGTTTATAATTAATTTAATTAATTGAAAAAATTACGTTTATGTAATTTGATATATGTTGATGTCTCTGGTCACTATTTAATGTTATCCATCATTGTGTCGTATAATCCAAGTGTACGATTCCACCAGTTGTGATCCATAGGTTCTCCACGTATCTCTAGACATCACCAATGTAATCTCCGGTTGCTAGCTTGGAGAATCATTTGCTTGCGTTTTCATCCTTAGATCACCTTGTTCCGATGGAGGAGGATCTCCTTGGATCTTTAGAGTGTGCATGGAGGAAGAAGTTCCATTGGACTTGAGATAATTCACCAAAATTGTTGTGAACAATGATTAGGAAATAGTGTTGAGGTTGTGAAGATATCTATATTCAGGTTTGAGGATATAGAATTATGATAATTAATAAATGTGTTATTAATTTTAATTATTTCATTATTTCTTATTAAAAACCACCATGTCGAATCATTAATTCAATGACATGCTCCAATATTGATTATAATAATTATTATTTAATACAACAATATTATTACCTCAAAATCATGACTAGAAAAACTACAATGTGTGTACTCATTAATAAACAGTGGGTATTCGATTTTCATTTCATTTCCAAAATGAAAAGTACACGGTATGTACATTCAATGTACACTACGTGTATATCTTGTTTTTTATTTTACTCACACGATAACATTAAGATGATTTAGGCTTCCTTGATTAATTATTAAACCACATACATGAATAATCTTTATTCTACTTGAGATACTTGGATACACATATTTTGTGACCCTCTAGGCCTCTTCCTCGTTGGAATTTGGTAGGATTTACTAATGTCCCATACTACTTTCTAGCAATAGGTCAATGAAACCCATAGAATGAAGTTGATTCCTCATTGACATGTCACCCGATACAATCGATTACGGTGTAATTTAATCCCTTTTTCCAAATATCTCAAACCATGTGGTTTTCATACTATTTCCATCAACCCATGTGCTCGAGTATTCTTTCATTGAATTACCAGAATTGAACATGCACATTCCTCACCATGGACATGTACTTATTTTGGCTATATCAATTCCTTCAATGGTTATGAGATATCTACATTCAATATGGAACTAAATTAAAAAATCATTTCTAGCATTATATTTTAATTTAATATCACTTGTGATGCACCAAACGTATCTTACCACATTGAGAACAATTTGTCGTTAGAGTTTTCATCAATAAATCTAAGTGTGCGAGTTGTAAAAAAATTAATAATAATCTTAATGTCAATGTACCAATACACACGTCCATATATAGGAACATCCAATGACACTATCAAATGTTGATTTCCTACTGGCTGGTCTCATTCCCATAATATCCTCATGGATAATACCATGGGTTCACACCATGAAGATGTGCCTCAAATTTTTATGAGTCCTCACCCCTAATGTCATGTATTATTTAGGTCTCTCAAATAACATCATCAGTCCATATAACATATATTCAAGAACAGTGATATGGAACATCCGGGTTCTCAACATATTAGGGATCCTCTATGACACTATAATGAAAAAGCTATCCATACAACATTATCACATTAATTATCATGAAAAATAACAATCAAGATGTTATAATTTATTCAATAATTAATAAAGTACAATGTTGTTGGTTCTAAGGAACTAATTCCAACATCACCTAGATAGTCACCTCAATAACCTATCACAACGCCCCATCCCACATTTTTACCATGCCAATTAGGGTTAAAATAGATATGGTCATCACCTCTCTTTCCTAGAAAACAATCCATCGTTCCCCATCAACAATGCCTACACATGTCACCACCCATTCACAACCGACCTACCACTATGCCCCATCGACAATGCCTACCATGGTCACTGCCCTCTATCATCTCCAATTCTCATATGATATGACCTAACTCACCTACAACATCACCTACCATGCCATATGGGGGAAGAAAGAAATATATATATGTGGGTGTTTATGTATGTGTCCTTTTCATATTAATTTGTTGTGATTTGTTGTGTTTTTGGGTGTGTGTGTATTTAGGTAAGTTTATGTTTTTGTATTTTAGATTATGTATAAGTGGATAGATGTGTATGTAATTTCTTGTGTATGTTATTCTTATGTGTATATGTATTGGTATGTGTAGGCACATATTCATATATATATATATATGGGTATGTATAAGTGTATGTGTATGTATTTACAAATTTGGATATTATGTTTGTTTATGTGGACATAAGTATGTATTTGTGTATGTGAATTTGTATGTTTTTATGGTATTTGCATGAAAATGTGATTGTATATGTGAGTGTATACGTATGAGAATGTGTATGTATATACATGTATGTTTCTATATGTGTGCATGTATTTATATGTTTATGTGTGTTTTTTGATTATGTACATGTTTAAGTACATGTGTATGTGCATGTGTATGTTAATGTTTTATGTGAATATATATTAATTTGAATATATGTGTATGCATGCACATACACATTCATGTAATTGTGTGGATGACTATTTATATAAAAATGAATGAGTATGGGGAGGAATAGACATTTGTATGTGTATATACATGTGTATGTGTATTAGTATATTCATATGTATATGGACTTTTTTATGATTCGTGTCTATGTATATATGTGTATGTATAGATATGTCTATATGTGCATGCACGGGTATGTAACTGTATGTATTTAAAGTGTACATACATGTATGTGTATTCTTATATACCTCTCCCAATGTTTATGTGTATGTTTTCCTATATGTGGGGTGTATATTTTGAATGTATGTGTTCATGTATGTCTATGTGTACGTATTTGTGTACATGAATGCCTTGCTTATTGATTTAATATTATTTATTGGTTTTTAATATCTCTTCATTTTTAGTATTTTCAATAATTTAATCATTTTTATTGTATAATAATATAATTTTTTTTAATATATTCAATTTTTTATATTTATTTATATATAGATAAATATAAATATATTTAAATAATCACATTTTAACAAATATTACAAATTATAAAAAATCATATCATACTATATTTTCATTATACATTGAATTCAATGCATACATCAAAAATTATGAGTAATAATATCATTTATTTATATATTTTTATTCAATTTTATGTGTTTAAAATTATTTTAATTAATGTTAGGAATTAGCATTTTTTATAATTTTTTTAATTTATTTCAATTAATGTAATTAATTTTAAAATTATTTCCTTAATTTCAATCATTATCGAAAATTAAAAAAATTCAATATTAAGGGAATGTAATCATTTATTAAAATTTATACATATTTATTGAATATTATTCATTATTTCATTATGTTTTAAATTTATATGACTAATATTTTTTCATTTTTATTCATTATGTTTTAAGATTTTTAGTTTTTTTGAAATACATATAACTGATTTCTATATGTACATTTCCAACCGACACTATTTTCCCGGAAATTTAACATCAACATAAGACATCCCTAACATCATTTAGGTGTTTATTTAGACAAACACAAAAAACAAGGATTTGATCCACGATGATTGGAAATGATGGAAGGGGTCCAAGAAGGTCATACTCATTAGTCCTGACTGTGTGTTCCATCGAGAGGTGGTGAAGGTTGGATTTATATTCTAGCATGGTAATTACTACTAGTATCATGAAGCAAGTGTTATGGTTGGTGTCAAATATGTGGGAAGGAAGGATTATTGATGTAGGAGGGCCAACAACTCTTCATGTTGTAAAACGTCCTCGGTCAACTCTCAACTAATCTGTGGCATGGCATGAAGGGCGTTATTGGTCCCCAATGGAAGGATACTACTCTCATTCATCATAATCGTACATCAAATGAGCATTGTTTCCCAATAAATAAATTAAAACTAAAAAAAGAATCAAAAGATGATCCATATATAAGGAAACTGAACAAAACATAATTTATACAAGGTCTATCATTCTTATTTAATTATTTCATGGGAATTATCAATTTTACTTATTTCCAAATGGTATGACAATATTAAAGAGGAAAATTTGATTCCCTTCTTTATTAGTGAAGAATAAAATCCTATACATGCAATGTTTTACCATTAAGGGGACTGGAATACCTCACTAGCATTGAAACTGGTTGCAGAATGAATTTTGGAGAAGGTGAAGGGATTTATGAATCTATTCACAATGTTTACTTCTAAAATCCCCCGATATAAAATATAATCCCTACATACCATATCATGGTTTATATGGGTGAAATTATATGAACTTATTTTTAGCATTATACAAAACCTAACTCCTTTAGGATCAAGCGGGTTGTGTAATGGATGGAGGCTTGGAAGAGTAATGAGATTCAACATCATAACCCCTTTCCTGACATCTCTATTATATAACTTTAGGATACATCATCCAATGTGTTAATGATTACTATGGATACTTCTCTCTTTGAAATAGGTTCTTTATGATAGGGGCTTTCGGTACAAGATCATCTGAGTCACATTATCAAAAATTACAAGATATCATTTTATTATTTCCGGAATCCACCAGTGGATAAATCCAATGTGTTATTCATTGGATTAATGTTATCATAAGGATGTAAAATTATAATAATGTAAACATTCAGTATTATAATCATTAATGGTATTAATGAGTCCTAGTGTGGTCTTTAGTATTTCGGCTTATTTGTTTGGAATGTTCAATCCATTTTCAACACTACTGGAAACCAGTCCTATACCAACAGACCTATACCCACAGTTTTGGAGTAACTGTTGACATAGGTACCATAAAGTGACCCTATACCAACTGTTTGGCCAATACCATTGGAATGGAAACCCTCATTTGACACTATAAAAATGTATTTGGAAAATCATTTCCAATAGGTCATAGTTATTGAATGTTTTCATACAAACCATTGGAACATATTAAAGAAAATGACTTTATACTAACAGTTTCTCCAAAACCATTTGTATGAGTGATTTCATTACCAACGTAATGTATGAAACTATCGGTATAGCATTAATTTAATCAACCAATAATAATTTTTTTTAAAGAAATTTGTAAATGTCCCCGAATTCAAAATAAATATACCAACGGATTGGGAAACCAATGGTATAAGATTATAATAATGTCTTTGAAAACAATAGTTATCCGTTTTCATTTTATTATTGAATTGATTAATCATTTGAAATTGAATACATAAAAAATTAATTTAAATATACCTATAACAATTTAGGACATGACATGAACACTAAAATTTTTATTGATTTTTTGAAACCTCAAGGTCTTTTTTGAATTTCTTATTTAAATATTTTTGTAATCTGCGGATAGATCCTAATTATACCAATAGTTTCTCGAAACCATTTATATATGTCTATATCAACAACGGAAAAATTAATGTCTCCCTATATCATTGGTACATCATATACCAATGGTTTTGGGGACTATACAAATGGTTCCAAACCATTTTATATACATTTTTTCAATATTTTATCCTTTTATTTTCTTGATCATTCTCCACTATTAAAAGGGATTGTAATTGGTTGGATCATTGGATTACCTCTTCTAGTATCTGTAGTGATACACTTGTTTTGTTTTAGGTCAACCCATCTAGTTTTATGTCACATATAATATTGATCTATGTTACTTTATTAAAATTCCAAGGTTTTATAAATTATTCCATGATTTATAAATGAACTTTTTAACACACCTATTCAACCTATGATATAATTTCTTGTATCACTGAAATGAATGTGTCCAAATATTATTGTGTTGGAGTAAGAATTAAAATTATTGGATTATCGTCACCTAAATTTCATTCCATCTAAGGATAGGGTTTGTAAATTTTAAAATGTAGTAGTTGCTTCACCTCCTAATCCAATTGCATATTCCATTCAATTTAATCCATCCTCATAATGAATTAGTAATTTGGAATTTCTATTTATTTTTTTCTTTCTCAGGGACCATTGAATTTTATTCTCATCAGTATTGGATTTTTTTGTCATCATTTTGACCTTTTTGTTATCATTATTTTTTCACCCAATCGAGAAAACACAATATTATATTTTTTTGAACCAAACTAATTTCACGAGTCTAATTAGATGTAATTATCTCAAGGATAGGAGGTTGGCCCCTATTAACAATTTCATCACCTCATAATAGATAATCTTAAATTCTTATGTATCATATCATTGATAGACCACCACCTCTTCCATGTACCATGTGAAGAAATAAAACAACATCTTCTCCACTTAATTACTTTAATCCCACAATGATAACCTATACATACCGACCATGATCACACATATTTCAATAAATTAAAATTAAGTTATATTAGTTGTAACCTTATAGATATAACAACTTCCATTTTATTATGATTTCCAATAGAGTAAAACAATACCAATACACATCATTTATCTATTATAATAATAAAAAAATAGTTTTATGTAGCATAAAAAATTACCTTGGAATAACATTTCCAAGTTATAAGATCATACATTCTCTACATTTATTTATTTTAAAAAATATTTATATTATTGAATCAAATATGATTAATATTAAGAAAAAATTGATTGATTCTAATCACAAGAATTTTTTTTATAAAGAATAGGCTTATAAAATTTTGAAAATATCATACATATATCCCATATAAAATACATTTTCTATGTATAATCTATTATTATTCAGAACTAAATATTCTAGAAGATTTGGAAGAACACCTGGTCATTCCTGTAATAGAAAAATTTTATAATTGTGGGAGTAGACACAGATAAAAATTCAATATAGCTACTAGTTGGAATAAAATTTTGTTTTATGGAAAATATGGTATGATTAAAATGTGAACTTTATAATGACCATATTTAAAATATGATTACAGGTGTTATTATAGATTATATCATATTGTGGAAAAGAAAATTACAATTTAAGACTATCTTCATTATAATGGAAAAAAAATTTAGAACGTAATGTGTTGTGAAATGACACAGATGTATACTTGCTGTACTAAATATACATCATTTTAAACCACTCAAATTATGTAAAGTATAATAGATAGAATGTTATGGATAGACCCCAACATTATTAAAATGATTTATCTACTAAATTATACAATCCCAAAATATAATTATCTTCCCCAAAAATCATATTGAACTAATGGAATTATACATTCTAAGGTTATGATCTATGAAAGAATTCATTTCTATCTAAATGATTATATACTAATTTCAAAAAATGATGAATCCTATAATAAATTCCCAAATGTATGGAGAATATAAATACACAATTGATGAATCATTTCATTTGAATGTTTTATGGTACTTTATAATTAATAAAAAAAAATTGAAACCTATACATAAGTGATTATATTACATGAAAATTATTGCGGCATGTATATATTATATATAAATATTGGACAATAATTCGCCTTGTAGAATGTCTTCAATGAAATAAAATTGATCACGAGTATCTTAAATTATGAAATGAGTTAGGAAACATTCATATTATGTTATCTAATGATGGGGTGAATAGTTATGGTATTCCATGTAGTACTCAAATCATATGGATATTTATTTTGAAAAATTAAAAATTTCAAATATGATTAATCATAAAGAAAGAATAAAATATGACGTATATTGTTATATAAAGAAAAAACATGTGTGTTGATATTGATATTTATTTGGATCCATTGATTGAAAATTTTATATTTATTATGGAATTAGTAGTTATTTTTAATTATTATTAAATAAATTAATATTTCATTTTGGAATCCACAATGTATTGGATGATAAATTATTTTTATTCATATGGTAATTTTATAAGATATAGTATTAGGGGAAGTCAAGGAATTCCCATTTATTAACATGTTCTACACTCAGTTAGGTTAAAAAATTCATGATAGTCTATGATTATATGACATCAATGTTTTCTACCATGAAAACATAATTACTGATATTGGATGAAATTACTCGATTGGTGTTTGGAAGAATGTATAACACCTTACAAATTAATAGGCGAAATTTCTCATTGATAGTGTAAAATATATGAAAACATAAATTTATAATGTAAAGAACTAATGGAAATGATTTTGGGAATTAAATTTTTAATGTTGAAAATGATATTTTATTCCATCAAAAAACATGAATCGCCAATATTTTCTTTTCAATGATAATTTCAATTTCATTTAAAATACATATTATCGACTTTTATCTATATTATTTTTTCCTATAATGACTATCATTATAAAATTCATTTAAAAGAGTAAATAGATTATTTTAAAAAATAATGGACAATAATCATTTTGTACGAATGTATACAGAAATCATGAGGAGATTACATTCTATAACTTCTTTTATAAATTTACTCATAAATTGATATCATTTTTTTGATTAATTTCCAGACCATTATTACCAGATACTTATGAAATTAATTTTCATAAATATCATGATTAAATAAAGTTATCCATCGTTGTTTTTTATTTATCCATTTAGTTATATAATAAGTGAAAAATTGATTTAAAAAGAAAATAATACACAATGAGTACAATAATGATGATGCACTCATGAACTAATTTTTCTCTTCATAAAGGTATATATTTTAAATTTTATTTTATTATGATAAGAAGTTTTATTTTTCTATGTACAATAGACAAAATATGATTTCTTTCAATTTTAAATGATATTTCTATATAAAAGTAACATGAAATAATAATAATTGACGAAAAAAATTCAATTTATATTGGTACTTTGAAAAAATTACCCATATATCCATTATGACATGTATAATCATCTGGACCATAATATGATACATGGTGTTATCTGTATGAGTTTAAATATATTGTTTCATTTTAAATTTCATATTTTAATTAATATTATTTGTCAATCACTGAAAAAAACATTCTTATATTAAAATAATAATTTATAGAAGCTATCCATATGTCTTTTTTGATGATTAGGAAATGGTTGGATATCAATTGAACACATAATGAGATCTATATTACTAATTTCCTATGATTTATTTTAGAAATTAAATTTTAGATAAAAACATTTATCACTCACTAAATACCTATAAAACATTCTCATATTTTCGTGATTGTTTAGGATTGTGATCCTTATGTCATTATTTATGTTCTATGAAAAAATTTCACAACAACTAACACACATTGTGACCAATTTGACTTGGAGGTCTATGTACAAGAAAACAGAGGCCATCATTCAATAATTCATAACTCAAAAATCTATAATCACAATTATTTTCCTCAATTAATTTTTTAAAGATACTATGATGTTAAAATATAACCTCTGATCTACTAATTAAATTCCATCAAACACCTACCGAAGGTGGAAATATTCAATATAAATGAAAAACCCTCATGGGGAACTCTAGCCATATTTCATAATAATGAATTTATTATTCTTGATAACTATGAAAACATAGTTATATATCCAATAATTTTAAATGAACATAAAATGAAAATAAATGTTTTGGTCAAAAATGGTTTTTGTAAGGTGGATTTTAATAATAATAAATAATTAGTTGATTATTTGAAATAAATTTCATTTGCATGCCTAGAAACATGTTTCAATCATCATAGGAAGAATGTTTTATTTTATATTAATTATTATAAATGCATTTCAAGTCAATAATTTTTTGGTTTGTGCTCTAGCCGTGATCAAACAACACCAATGCATCAAGGTATTTGTAACCATGGAAACTTGTCACCCAACATTATTTTTTATGTTTTGGAAATACATTTCTCATTGTTATGGTAGAGGAGGTTTCCATTTTCATCTTATGTTCTAAAAAATAAATACTTGTTTATATAAATTCAAACCTAAAAAAAATTTCAAGTTGAATAATTTTTATCAAATTTTTATATTATCATCTAATCTCAAATCAATAAATGCAATTTCAACATTAAAAGATCAATCTTATAGAAATTACCCCCACTGTTAGGAACAGAGAATATTTTTATATAGAGACTTGTCTATATGTAATTGTTTCAAGGACACCTTTATCTAAATCCCCTTCATTACACATGATTGAAACATGTATTGAATAATGATTTTTCTTTTGTTATAAATCTATCCCAAAATAACCAATGCATTTATTTTTATAATATAATAAAGAAACGTGAGAATAGTAGCATCTTGGAGATGAATAATGCAATTATATGAATCCCCAAAATAAATTTTAATGAAATATAACATATTTCCCCCAAATTATTCCTTGCTGAAACATTATTAAATAGTTGTTAATATGATCTTTGTTCAATGTATCCCATCTTTTTCCATGGGTAAAATTTAAAAAAAAATCTTCACATTTTATAAACTTTCAAAGAAAAATAACTTCCAATCATATAATATTTTCATTATTTGAACATCCATGATAGGAATTTTCTACAAAAAATAAAACTCTAATGTTTAGCCAAAAATACCTTCTTGTATGAATGATATAAAAACTGAGTGTAAAAATAATATAAGGTTTCAAATATTATTAATTAGGTTACTAATAATACAATCATAACACATTATGTCTTTTTAATAATAAACTATAAGCATGTATGTTATATGGTTCATGATCACCTTCGTTTATGATTAACAAGAAATGTCTTTCAGTATTGTTGGGGTCAATGAAAACTATTTTAATATAAACATGAATTATTTTTTCTATACAATCATCCACAAGATTAATGATGGTTATTGAGGTAAAACAATAGTTATAACCCTAATTTTACATATATAAATTTGAGGTTCAAAATAAAAATATAAAATGCATTTTAGTATATATTATTATTGGTATGTATCCCATGGTGATATTCTTAAATATTTTACCTCCAATTCATTTTAAGAAATATTATAAGAATCAAATACTCAATTATTAAAAAAACCACATAGATGGTTTGAACATTTAATGAACTAATAATTCAACTCTATATATGAAAATTTATCTTATATGTAGTTGAAAAGATTATAAAATTTATTTATGTAGAACGAGGATAATAATCTTTTAATGTCATGTTTCAAAATATTATGCATATATATATCCTTTGGGGGGGGCTCAAAAAATATATTACCAAAATAGTTCATCAAATTATGTAATTTTATGATGTTATATTTCAGTAACTCACAAGACACTATTTAACAATGAATTAATATTTTAAGGATTATAAAAAATAATTGAAATAATCCATACAATCGGTAAATTATTCAAAAGATAAAATTTACATCATCTCTGGTGATACTTCTTATAGAAATGAAGATATGTTCCAATCCTTGGGTATTTAGGTCGTAGATAATACTAATAAATATATTTTTATCCACGTTTTTTTGGGTAAAATGAAATGATTGGTTCTCATGAGCATAGTGGGCTGGATAGTCAAAAATAATCAGTGGAGGAATTTTAAGAGTACTCTAACGTTTGGAAGGAAAGAGCATATAAAATATGTATCTCCTCTGATTATATTTAATAATATGTATTTATTTAAGCTAAATGTCTTTTTTATTTATCAAATTCACTCACACCATGCCATGTTTTTTTGAGATATGAACGGTGGATAAAAAACATCATTAGTTTGCTAGGGATAATATGTGCATCCCCAATCATTGTGGTGGCATTTTATATCAATACCCGTATATGCTCTCTATTTATATTTTTGAAAATAAAGGATGTAACCTGATTCAAGACCCATGTTAACTATGCACTCTGATCATTTTATGTAATTATTAGACCCATATTGGATTTTGCGATATAGCCCTTATCCCTTGACCCCGATTTTTTTTATGCCTCTAGAGATTATGTTTTCTTATTTGAACGGTGCACTTTTGGAGGATCTGTTATGGAGAAAATGTCATGATAAGTCTCGATAGTGTGTACCATCAAGAGATTATGAGAAATGGATGGAGGCATCAACATAGGGATAACTACAGGTCTCAAGTGGAAGGATTCAGGGGTGGAAAAAAATTCATTGGATTCTTGGACTGTGGATGTCGAAGGGGTGAAAACTCTTCATCATTGATGTTATGGGTGTTTCATGATGGTGGTCATCAGAGTGGCATCAGTAGTGCTCAGTCACTGATGATAGCTTCAAACGTTGACAATGTTGGCATTGTTGGAGTCGAGCGATAACATTGAATGAAAGTTCGAAATGTTTTTTATTCATGAATTGCCTATTTATTGGTCGCATTTGTTGAACAGTCATTGAGATTGGTGAACACTGGATTCATGGTGACAATGTTGGTTAGATGGTTATCTATGACTATCTTCCATGACGTTTGATGTGATAATGTATGTGCAAGGCACAATCAGGGCATGTCCATCATTGGTTTGTAGGGGAGGCCCAATCATTCGTGACAAATTCTCGAGTGGTGCACGACAATTTTGGCAAATATGGGATATGGTGGTCTAGGAATAAGTTGTAAGGGTCTTAAGGCTAATATCAATAATAAAGGAAGTCTAAGATATTATTGATTATAGGTGAGTTATCCCAGGCGGGCTGTTCCATGCCCAATTTCTTGTGGGGGAGGTGTGTGTATGTTCTGGTGTATTCTTATCCTCATGTACATAATATATATATATATATATATATATATATATATATAATCTATTTATTCACTTTTAATAATTTTATATGTGTATTTTTTATCTTCTTTATTTATTTATGAGTGAAAAGAAAACATTCTATATAGGTAGAGGATGATCCATTAAAAAGCATGTATTCCAATGGACAAGTTGACTAATAATTTGTCCTCAGTGCTCAGTGTAGAGTCACAGTTTTATCATCTGATATGCATCTCCAGGACAATGTCCTTCCTGTATCACCACCTGCCCATATCAGGACTAAGTCCCCGACTATATGAGTCACTGCATGATAATTAAATCCCTCCATGGGTAATGGAATGATTCAAACCATAGTTTTTAAGTGTATTTAATTGATTTAATTATTATTATGGATTCACTTTTTAATATATAAAATTAATTCAATTTTATTTATTCATTATTAATATGATTTCATTTAATAATTATTATTCATTTTTAATATTAAGGTTTTTTTAAATTTATTCAGTATCTAATATTCATTTATGCGTAATTATTTACGATATTTTAATTTTATAAAATAATTTGTTAATTATATGATTATTATTTATAATATTTCATTTATAAAGATGTAATGATTTTAAAATATTGAAAATTTATATAATTAATTCATGTAAATACATTATTTTAATATTTTCTACATTTAATAACGAGTTTAAAATTAATTTAATTAATATTTCATATTTTACATAATAATTTACTATTTTTTAATATTCATAACATGTTTATAATTTATATGATTAATTCCGATTATATTTTATTTATTATGTTGATATATTTTTAAAATGTTTGAAATATATATAAATATTTTATTTAAATTAATTTTTTTAATATTTTCATCAATTTTTTATGTGTTCACAATTCTTGTAATTATTATTATAAATTTTCTTTATTTATTTTCTATGTTTTTATATTTTCACTATGTTTTATTCATAATTTTAATATATATTAATTTTTTGTTTTTATTAATTTTTATAATTAAAAATTGTTATGATCTATTTAATATTTTAGTTGTCTACATATTTTTTTATTCAATTTCAACCATTTTTCAAAATCAATAATTTTTTATATAATATTAATTGATAATATTTTTTATTTTTTATTTTTCAATAATTAATTTATTAATATATATATTCATTTAGTATTCATTTATTTTACTTTAAATAGTTTATATCAGCTCTAAAATGATAAGTGATCATAATACCTATATACGTCAGTGCTACAATATTACTGCTGATAAATATAGATTTTTTCTACTATCATTTTAGTGATGATAACTGTTGGATTAATAAAATCATAATTTACCATTGAGAAAACATATTTCTTTATTTCAGTTATTAATATCATACTAATAAAACTCATTTTTATTAGAACATTTTTGAAAGCTCTGATAAATGATTCTTGTTCATCTAAAATCAACACTAAGGAAACATGTTTCTTCTCCGCAATCGAGATCTATCATGGAATTCAACCTCTTTTTCAACTCACCCTATATCATATTTAACAAATAAAACCTCCCAATACCTATGGTATGATATTCAATATCATGAAAATCCATGTACATGTTTTTCATTTTGTATTGAAATCATAATTGTTCTTATTGAGCAGTTCAGACTTGTCACGACCCGTCCTCGGGGCCCGTGCTGTGACTACCCCAAGACCGCCTTCCATAGGCCAGGGGCTGGCGACTAGCACCAAAGGCATAAATCCCGATAAATGGGAAAGCATTGCCTTTATAAAAGTAAACAAAACACCACAGAGCACAAGTGGAAGCAAAACACTAAGTACAAAAGAAAGTGCTGAAAAGTAACTGGGCCAGAATACAAACCCAAATGAATGTACCACTACAACTGAACAAAGTACAATAGAAAAAGACAACAGCTGCAAAAAAGGAAGCAGCTCCTGGGTCGTCCTCGTCGAATCCTACCTGAAGGGTAGGTATTGATGGTGCAGCTCATGGTCATCCACCACGGATCTTACCTGAATGGTAGGTACAGATAGGCTCCTCAACGCTCTCGCCCATCAACCTCCTTCGTGTGTCGTCTCATCGTGTAGTCCACCTCCGGGTACTGACTCGTCGTGTAGTCCACCTCCGGGTACTGACTCGTCCTGTAGTCCACCTCCGGGTATCATCCAGTCCTCGAACACTCGGCCTCCGTCAACACTGCCCATCGTCTGCAACCAACACAATGAGGTGCGGGCATAACCCATGTAGGGCTGAGTATAACGATACTATGTAGGGACCCCGATACCCTCATGGTCTCAATAAAACCAACAAGGATAACAACAATGAATATCTCAACAGATAACCTCTACTTAGGTATATTCCCATACATATACCTAAGTTATCAAGTAACCCATCTCAATCCTGAGGAAACACAAGGATTGAGGAAACAACGGATAACCACTACCCAGGTATATGCCTATACATATACCTATGTTATCAAGTAACCCATCTCAAACATGAGGTAAACACAAGATCAAAATTCACAGCTCAAACCAGGATGTTCATTATCGAAACCACAACTGCTAAAGAGCCCCGTCTCTTGACTGTACAGTGGTCCTGTCATGACTCTGAGGTACTTCTCACTAACCTAATACTACTGAGGTACTCCTCCTGTCGAGTAATGTGGGCCTGCTGCAACAACCAAGCACTTCCCACCATGGGTCTGCCACTACAACCAAGCGCTCCCCCTCATAGCCTCAATAGGTACGCCTTCTGTTGAGTACCGCGGGTCTGCCGCTACAACCAAGTGTTGGGATTGATGATTTAAAATTTTGATTTATGAAGAGAGATAAAATATTAATGGAGGGATTTTCTCAACATTAATGGAGGATTTTCTCCCAAAATTAATGGAGAGTTATTCCCAATATTAATTGGTGGAATAATGATGGAATTGTGAATGTTGACTGCATTTATTGGTGATATAGACTGAGTGTCTATATAAGTGGATGTGGTAGCATGTTTTGAATTTGTGGCCTGACAATGATGTAGCCACAAAGAGAGAGTGGCGAAGGGGATACCACGTTTTCGGTAACCTGTGCGAAGTGAAGATGGTTATCGTCACAACGATGGTGTGTCAGCAACGATGATTGAAGACGTACGACGACGAAGACGAATCATGATGAGGTGATGACATCAATGATGATGGCATGTCAACAACGACGATAATTGAAGACGACGATTCATGATGATGCCATGTATCGAAAGTCCACTTGGTTGCGGTGATCAAGTGGTGTGTCCAGGTTGCGATGATCGGCGGTACATCAAATGGTATGTTCATGGGTGTGGGTGTGTTGTAAAAAGGCCTTCAGGTGTGATGTGTAAAATTCCTTCGGGTGATAAAAGGCATTCAGGTGAAATCTTCTCTCATGTTGTGTGTTTTCTGCAACGATAACTTCTGCTGCAGCGCCGGGCTCCGAGACCCAACAATGGTATTAGAGGGAGGTTTAAGTCCTCGGTTGCAGAACAGAGTGGCAAGCATCTGGTGGAGCAGATTATCAAGGACTCATGACTCGGATGTCATCGGAAAATGACGGCGGTATCAGCGGTGTTGCTAGAATATCGACAGTCTTATTGGCCGCAGGTGTCATGCGGCGTGTTCCATTCATTGGGTGACATTTGGAGCATGATGGAGTTGGCGATCACCAAGGCCAAGATGGTGGAGATGAATGTGGAGTATTTTAATTTTAAATCATGGTGGAGATTGTTGGGATTGATGATTTAAAATTTTGATTTATGAATAGAGATAAAATATTAATGGAGGGATTTTCTCAACATTAATGGAGGATTTTATCCCAACATTAATGAAGAGTTATTCCCAATATTAATTTATGGAATAATGATGGAATTGTGAATGTTGACTGCATTTATTGGTGATATGGATTGAGTGTCTATATAAGAGGATGTGGTAGCATGTTTTGAATATGTGGGCTGACAATGATGTAGCCACCAAGAACGAGCGGCGAAGGGGTTGCCGCATCTGTGGTAACCGGTGCGAAGCGAAGATGGTGATTGTGACAACAATGGTGTGTCAGCGGCGATGATTGAAGATGTACGACGATGAATACGAATCATGCTGAGGTGACGACATCGATGATGATGGCGTGTCAACAACGGCGATAATGGAAGACGAAGATTCATGACAATGCCATGTATCGAAAGTCCTCTTGGTTGTGGATATCATGCGGCGTGTCCCGGTTGCGATGATCGGCGGTACATCAATATGGTATGTACATGGTTGTGGTTGAGTTGTAAAAAGGCCTTCGGGTGTGATGTGTAAAATTCCTTCGGGTGATAAAAGGCATTCGGGTGAAATCTTCTCTTCTCTGGTGTGTTTTCTGCAACGACGACTTCCGCTGCGGCGTCGGGCTCCGTGCCCCAACACCAAGCACTCCTCCACCATGGGTTTTCCACTACAACCAAGCGCTCCCCCTCATAGCCTCCAGAGGTACTCCTTCTGTTGAGTACCGTAGGTCTTCCACTACAACCAAGCGCTCCTCCGCCGTGGGTCTGCTGCTACAACCAAGCACTCCCCACAGGGCTATCCGAAACACACCGAGTCGATCGGTCAAGCAGTCGTCAGGTCTCAACTGGCTACATGGTCTCCGTATTCCGCACGCTCGTCTCCGAGTGGGTCTGCTCCACGAGCTTCTGGTCGATACTACAACTATTACAAGATTCCATGAAGAAGTATCTCAAGGGACCGCCTCGTCACAGGGGTCTCAACACAACAGACGACGCATCAATCGGACACAAGGTCTGTGAGTTACTAGCATTTTCATCCCAGGGTCCCGGTTGGTTTCATTTGTGAACCAACCTGGCCATATCTAAACTGTACCCTGAACTGCCATAGGGTATACTCAAAGGGACTGTTTCTCAACGTGATCACCAACGCCGCTGACGGTTCATCAAACGGACGTCCGGTCTGAAAGATATCAGCTTTTCTGTTCTAGGGGCCCGGTTGGATTTCAGGTACAATCCAACCCGGCCAATATCCATCTGCAACCAAAAATCGGGAGAAGTATTCCAAAAGTTCCTTCTCTTCAAGAGGAATTCAACGAGACAGACGACACGTCAATCAGACACTCGGTCTGTGAGTTAATGTCTTGTTCGTTCTAGGGGTCCGGTTGGTTTTTAAGTCAAACCAACATAACCGTACTCCACCTGCGTCCAATCCTCGGGCGGATTGAGCCTAAATATCTGTCTCACTTAGAGGAATTCAACAATGTCGACGGTACTTCAATCGGACGTCTGAAACTCAAGATATGAGCGTTTCCGCTCCGAGGGCCCGGTTGGTTTCGTGTTCGAACCAACCCGGCTGAACACAAAGTTTTCCGAAACCTAGAGTGTAATATACCAAAACGACCATCTTGATCCAAGGATCACATCGCCACTAACAGCGTGTCATTTGGAGGCACGTAGCTCAAGATACGGGCAAAAGACCGAAAACGGTCCGAAGACGTGGGTTATGGGCCTGGGCCGCCCCGGCCCGACCCCCATGGGTCAGCCGAACCGGGTCGACCCGAACTGGGTCGACCCCACCCAGTCTAACCCGGCTGGACCCGGTCCGGTCTGGCCAGGGCGCGGCGCGGCCCGGCTCGGCTCGGCCGAGCGGCCGAGCAATGCGGGGGGCACGCTACCCCCGCGTGAAAACTCTGCGGCCCCCGCGGGGGGCCGCCCTGGTCAACGAACGCGGAAAAGTTGCGTCCTATGTGCGCCAGACCCGCGTGGCCGTGGGTCCGCGGGCGCCACTGCCGTTGCCGCAGCTTATGTCGCGGCGGCTCCCTCCTACGGTGCGCCGGCGACCCGCACCGCTGGTGGCTTCCGTGGCCCACCGGAGTCGCTCTTGTGGTCTGATTCTATTATCGTCTACGCCGCTTCTCCTCGCGGGTCCCGTTCTTCAATGCGGAAACATCAAATCACCCTAGCGGAACAATTTTTCACTGCCCACCAAATCCGCACAACAACAAAGAATTGCAGAGGGTTGTCGGGCCGTGGTCGTTTGGTCTGCACCCTCCGCGTTAGGCGATAACAATCGGGAAGAATAATCAACACATAGAAAACATAAAAGATAACATTTTTAATCAATTAAAAATGTTCTTATGAAACTGGGTTCTTTGTTTTGAACGGAAACATCATCAGAGTAAAAGGGTAAAATCATTCCCGATAAAACCCCTACTAATTTCCCACAATCAAGAATACTCATCCCATAACCAAACATACCGCGGATCAACATATTATTGAGTTGATCCACATTATTTATTTTCAAAAGGAAACATCCGAGTAAAAAGGGGTATTATTATCCTCAATTAAAAACCCGACCACAATGTCGTCGAACGAGAGTTCTTCGTGGAATCGTCAATCGCGGAACAAGTGGATCGTTTCATTGCAGAAGGGCGTTGCGTCGTCGTGTAAAGGCGTCGCGTTGATGATCTCGATCAGATGTTTGAAGATTTTCTGCGGAAGAAGGAACGTCGCAGAAGAACGTCGCAGAAGGAGACTCATCGGCATCACGTCGTCGATCTCCGGGGGGTTTGGCGTTCTTCGTCACCCATCGTCGGAGGCCGACGTTCTTCGCATTCTTCGCGTTCTTCACGAAGGAGGATGAAGATCTTTAGAGATTCTCCAAAGGTTAACACAACATCCAGATAATAAAATAAGTCCTCATCTTATTTTATTATCAACTACAGAATTTGAAAAACAAAGGTAAGTAATGAACAATTAATTCAAAGAATTAATTGTAAAACTTAACTGCCCAATTAAATAGAGGCATTATGAAAATAAGGTAACATGTCGGTTTACTTCGTTTAATAGGGGGGTGCGGGTGCGTTACTTAAGAAGAAAAGAAACGGTGGGGCTCGTGTGGGTCCCACCTCACAAATATCCTACCAAGTGGGCCGGATATTTTGAATTGCACCCCATCCGCTTCAACCCTGCTTAAGTAGCTTCAAGTGGTCTTTATGTGTCCTTAAGTGAAATGAAATAAAATTGTTGTACAACTTTATTTTATTTCTTAACTTAAACACAAAAAATTTAAAACCACAACTGAGAAAACTCAACTCCGGAAGAGGCGTTTCTAAGAAAATACCGGCGTTCTGATTCCATCGGTGACCTCAGAATTCGATTCTGAGCACCGGTTCAAATGTTAGAAAAACCCAATCATTCGTTCACTGAACGTACCCAAGCCAAACTTCAGAAAATGATTTCGGGCACACCGGGCCTCAGAATCAGGCACCGTCAGAAATTGAGCTCTTGTAAAAATCAAAAGAAAATTAAGAAAGAATAATTCATTAAAATTTACGGGTCTTTACATCACTCCCATCTCAGGTATTTACGTCCTCGTAAAGCTTTAACATAAAATAGGGTTACAAAGTTGTACTGAGAACGTATCTGAGCCTTCCGCTCCCATGTGCTCACCTGGAGGTTCTCGTGCTGCCAAAGAAAGTGCACAAGAGGAATAGACCGTCCTCCTAGGATCTGCTCCTGTCGATCCTAGATCCCCACAGGAACCTCCGTAGAAGTCACCTCATCACCATCGTCTAGATCCTCATGGTCGATGATATGAAAAGGATCGAGCATGTATCTCCTTAGTTGAGATATGTGGATGTCTTCGTGCACCTAGTGCAACTGAGTTGGATGGGTCAGTGGTAAACCACCCCGCCTACCCAGCTGAGGACCTAGAAAAGGTCCGTTGAACCTCGGGAATAACTTTCCGCCTTGGACACATCTTCGTAAACCTCATCGAGATGAGAACCGTATAAGGACGTGATCATCATACTCGAACTACAGAGGTTTCCAATTCCTGTTAGAACTGAAAATCAAAATGACTACTGCCACGAGGGTAAGGTTGACCGACTCAAGAGTGATCGGTCACACCCTCCAATGCAAGAGTTTATCCTGTGCTGCCTGGGGTTTCCTTTTCGCCGACCAAGGAAAACCCATCCCAATTTTGTTGTTAAACCACAACATTTTTGCCTAATACAGTCAATTTGTGTATGGATTTTGATTGCCCAGTCCATACTCAAACCAACGTCGTAAGTCCTCGATGCCGCCACCAAGATATTCCAACTGAAACTCTCGCCTCAAGGGTCTGACCACACTGTCGTTTTATGTGTGATTATCGAGTCTCCTCCCAAGGTATCTCTAGAAGTGAGGGTCATGTCCATGGATTACCGAAAACTCTAGTTTTGGGACAAGATTTGTGAAAGTGAGGAATGATTCATATCGACCTATATTACTATATCATCTATTAGTGGACACATACTATCCCTTGAATCATTTTTAGAGCCATTGGGTCACACTCCTTGACCGCACGTAGCTGCACTCTTCCTCCGACCTCCAGCTCCATGAGCCTGGCTGGGATAACTAAGTCAGGTGGTTGTAGCATGATAAGATGTACACCACCTCATGCTTCTCTCCTAGATCTGCCTCCACATCTACCGCTTCATAGACTCATCATTCCATTAAGATTCCTCTTATGGAAACATTTAACATGCCCGAGTCTATAAGACTGGTGCCAGTTTCATGTTTCTTACTGCACTGTGCAGTCTTCATCCGCTCCTGGACGATCTGCACCTTCTATGCCTACGATCTGGAAGAGCTGCTAAAATTTCTCCTTTGCCGAAAAGAGAAACTCGGTCTCATCCCCTGGATGAACCACGCCCGTTTCCTAATACCGTCAATCCTGACATGAATGATTCATTCATGCCATGGATGATGTCGTAAGTCCTCGACGTAACTACTAAGTGATCCAACTGTCACTCTCGCCTCCAAGGGTCGAGTCACACTGTCGTCATCAGTGTGAGGTCACTGGGTCTCCTCGAGTAGAAATCTTGAAAGTGAGGGTCAAGTCAACAGTATAACCAGGACCACTCAGTATTAACCCAACAAAAGGATAGGAAAGCAAACAAAGATAAGTGTCTTTTTATTATTGCAGCTCATAGTAGAAATACACGAATACAACAACAAAATGGAACAAGAGTACAAGGGATATATCCACTAGTTCCGCTCCTGTCTACCTGCTCCTGGAGCTCTACGGCTTTGTCCACTGCTCGGCTATTTCTCAAGCACTCGCCACTTCTTCTACCTCGGTAGCTCCTCCAAAGCCTACGGATCAACTTCACGAGGAGTCAGACAGTCACGTGCCTGGTGACCCTTTCCGCCGCATTAATAACACTTCCTACTCCTCGTAAGGCTGGCTCTAGCCCGCTTGGACATCCGCATCATTTGTCTACTGCCCACATATGACTCAGTTACTGATCGAAAAACACACGGCAAAGGAAGAAGCTCCTAAACACGCTCGGGGTGTGGAGCTACTAGAACAAACTCTACCCTGAAGAAGGTCTCGAAGTATTCCCATTTGAAGGCCATCCCGTCACAAAACTGGAACAAGTGGCTCCACCACCTACCTGCTGATGCCTGAACAAGGCTGGCAGCAAAGATCACCATGAGGTCTGCCGGCATCACCACTATCCTGAAAACTCTCACCACAGCCTCCAGCCCATCATCAGCTGTCTGCGGGTCCGTCTCTCCCCAGAACCTGGGTGGTCTCTCGCACTAGAACTCATGCATCATGCTCAAGTGGCGTGCATCACCTACTGCTGAGGCTGGTGGCAACGGTGTCCCAACGTATGGTAGTACTGCTGGTGCCTCCGCTGGTGCCTCAACTGCAAGAGGGCCCTGTACCGATGCCTCGTCGCTCGACAAGCTATCAGTACGCACATACCTCTGGGCTCTAGCTGGTCATCCGTGAAAAGGCATCCTGAGAGAAAAAACTTGACATGGTCAAATGTTTATACATGGTGACCTGACCTTGTTTGAGCTGACATTTAAAAACTTCTGGGAACACACACGGAATCAGTTTTTTCGTGCATAGAGTCCGAAATCGGTTGTCAGGGTCTTGGTGTATGGATACGTCGGCCGCCCTCACCAAAACTGGACTCCCTGAACTGAAAACCACACTCGTTACTCTTAACACTATTGCTTCACCGAAAGGAAAAAAAGATCAGAGTCGCATGTTCTGCGGTAGAACCGAACTCCTCTATTACTAATTTGTCACGACCTGTCCTCGGGGACCGTGTCGTGACTACCCCATGCCCACCTTCCATAGGCCAGGGTATGGCGACTAGCACCAAAGACGTAAATCCCGATAACTGGGAAGGCATTTCCTTTATAAATGTAAACAATAAACCACAGAGCACAAGAGGAAGAAAAACACTATGTACAAAAGAAAGCACTAAAAAGTTAATCGGCCAGAATACAAACCCAAATGAAAGTACAACTACAACTGATCAATGTACAAGAGAAAAAGAAAATATTTGGAAGAAAGGAAGCAGCTCCTGGGTCGTCCTCGTCGGATCCGTCCTGAAGGGTAGGTATAGATGGTGCATCTCCTAGTCATCCACCACGGATCCTACCTAATTGGTAGGTATAGATAGCTTCCTCAATGCTCTCACCCGTCAACCTCCTCCGTGTGTCGTCTCTTCGTGTAGTCCACCTCCGGGTACTGACTCGTCGTGTAGTCCACCTTTGGGTACTATCCAGTCCTCGAACACTCAGCCTCTGTCACCACTGCCCGTCGTCTGCAACCAACACAACGAGGTGCGGGCATAGCCCGTGTAGGGGTGAGTATAATGATACTCAGTAGGGACCCCGATACCCTCAAGGTCTCACTAAAACCAACAAAGATAACCACAAATAAGATCTCAATAGATAACCTCTACTTAGGTATATTCCCATATATATACCTAAGTTATCATGTAATCCATCTCAATCCTGAGGAAACACAAGGATTGGGAAAACAACAGATAACCAGTACCCAAGTATATGCCCATACATATACCTAATTTATCATGTAACCTATCTCAAACATGAGTTAAACAAAAGGTCAAAAGTCTCAGCTCAAACCAGGATTTTCATTATCGAAACCGCAACTGCTGAATAGCCCCGTCTCTGGAGTGTACAATGGTCCTGTCACGACTCCGAGGTACTGCTCACTAACCTAAGATTACAGAGGTACTCCTCCTGTCGGGTACTGTGGGCCTGCTGCTACAACCAAGCGCTTCCCACCATGGGTCTGCCGCTACAACCAAGTGCTTCCCCTCATAGCCTCAATAGGTACTCCTTATGTTGAGTACAATGGGTCTACCACTACAACCAAGCACTCCTCCGTCGTGGGTATATCGCTACAACCAATCACTCCCCCTCATATCCACTAGTGGTACTCCTTCTGTTGAGTACCGTCGGTCTGCCGATACAACCAAGCACTCCTCCGCCAAGGGTCTGCCGCTACAACCAAGCGCTCTCCACTGGGCTATCCGAAACACACCGAGTCGATTGGTCAAGAAGTCGTCAGGTCTCAGTAGGCTACACGGTCTCCGTATTCCGCACGATAATCACCGAGAGGGTCCGCTCCATGAGCTATTGTTCAATACTACAAGTATGACAATTTTACACGAAGAAGTATCTCAAGGGACCGCCTCGTTAGAGGGGTCTCAACACAAGAGACAGCGCGTCCATAGGATTCCTAGTCTATGAGTTACTAGCATTTTCGTCCTAGGGGTTTGGTTGGTTTCATGTGCGAACCGACCCGAACGTATCTCAAATGTACCTCGAACTCCCATAGGGTATACTCAAAGGGACGGTTTCTCAACGTGATCACCAACGCCACTTACGGTTTGTCAAACGGACGTTCGGTCTGAATGATATCAGCTTTTCTGTTCTAGGGGACCGGTTGGATTTTGGGTACAATCCAACCCGGACACTATCCAAAAACAACCAAAACTCGGGCGAAGTATGCCACAAGTTCCGTCTCTTCAAGAGGAATTCAACGAGACAGACGACGCGTCAATCGGACGCCCGGTCTGTGAGTTATTGGATTTTTCGTTCCAGGGGCCCGGTTGGTTTTTTGGGAAACCAAACTGTCCGTAATCCACCTACGTCCAATCCTCGGGAAGAGTGAGCCAAAAGATCTGCCTCACTTAGAGGAATTCAAGAAAGTCGACGGCACGTCAATCGGACGTCCGAAGCTCATGATATGAGTGTTTCCGCTCCGAGGGCCCGGTTGGTTTCGTGTTCAAACAAACCCGGCCGAACCCAATGTATCCTGAAACTTTGAGTGTAATATACCAAAACGACCGTCTCGATCCAAGGATTGCATCGCCGCTGACTGTGTGTCGTTCGGTGGCCTGTAGCTCATGATACGAGAAAAAGAACAAAAACTGTCCGAATGTGGGGGGTCTGGGCCCGGGCCGACCAGGCCCGACCCCCCCTGGGTCGGCCGCACCTGGTCGACCCGAACCAGGTCGACCCCACCCAGTCTGACCCGGTCCGGTCCAGCCAGGGCGCGACCCGGCACGGCTCGGCTCGGCCGAGCGGCCGAGCAACGCGTGGGGCACGCTTCCCCCGCACGGTCGTGGGTCCGCTGGTGCCGCTGCCACCGCCGCGGCTTAAGTCGCGGCGGCTCCCTCCAGCGGCGCGCCAGGGCACCGCCGGTGGCTTCCGCGGGCCACTGCAGTCGCTCCGGTGGTCCGATTTCATTCCCGTCTGTGCCACTGCTCCTCCCAGGTCCCGTTCTTCACTGCAGAAATATCAAATCACCCTTGCGGCACATTTTTTCATCACCCGCCAAATCCGAACCACAACGAATAACTACGAAGGGTTTTCGGGCCGTGTTCGTTTGGCCTGCACCCTCCGCGTTAGGCGATAACAATCGGGAAGAATAATCCACACATTGAAAACATAACAAATAACAATTTTAATTTATTAAAATTGTCATTATGAAACTGGGTACATTGTTTTGAACAGAAAAATCCATGGAGTAAAAGGGTAAAATCATTCCCGATAAAACTCCTACCGATTTCCCGCAATCAAGAATACTCATCCCATAACCAAAATTCCCACAGATCAACTTAATATCGAGTTGATCCGTGTTCTTTATTTTGAAAAGGAAACATCCGAGGAAAAAGGTGTATTATTATCCTCAATTGAAAACCCTACCTCAAAGTCGTCTAACGATAGTTCTTCGCGGAATCAGCTGTCGCGGAACAAGAGGATCGTTGCGTTGCGGAAGGGTGTCTCATCGTTGCGGAAAGGCGTCGCGTCGACGATCTCGAACGGTTGTTCGAAGATTTTCTACGGAAGAAGGAACGTCGCAGAAGAACGTCGCCGAAGGATTGTCGTCAGCGTCACGTTGTCGATCTTCGGGGGGGTTTGGCGCTCTTCGTCACCCTTCGTCGGAGGCCGACATTCTTCGCGTTCTTCGCGTTCTTCGCGAAGGAGGATGAAGATATTTAGAGATTCTCCAAAGGTTAACAGAAAAACCAGAAAATAAATTAAGTCATCATCTTATTTTATTATCAACTAAAGAATTTGAAAAAAAATGGTATGCAACGAACAATTAACTAAAATAATTAATTGTAAAACATAACTGCACAATTAAATAGAGGCGTTAAGAAAATAAGATAATGCTTCGGTTGACTTTGTTTAATAGGGGGTGCGGGTGTGTTACATAGAAGAAATGAAACGGTGGGGCTCGTGTGGGTCCCAACTCACAAATATCCTACCAAGTGGGTAGGATATTTTGAATTGCACCCTATCCGCTTCAACCCAGCTTATGTAGCCTAAAGTGGTCTTTAAGCAGCTTTAAGTGAAATGAAATAAAATTTTCGTACAACTTTATTTTATTTCTTAACTTAAACCCCAAAAATATAAAACCACAACTGAGAAAACGCAACTCCAGAAGAGGCGTTTCTGAGAAAATATCGGCGCTATGATTCCTTCGGTGCCCTAGGAATTCGATTCCGAGCACCGGTTCAAAAGTTAGAAAAACCCGCTCATTCGTTCACTGAACGTACCCAAGCCAAACTTCTGAAATTGATTCTGGGCACACCGGGCCTCTGAATCAGGCACCGTAAAAAATTACGCCCTTGTAAAATTCCATAGAAAATTAAGAAAAAAAATTTCCTTGAAATTTACAAGTCTTTACAAGACTTATGAAATTACTTACTCCACAACTCATACAATTTTTTTAAGGTACTTTCAAAAGAAACCATTTTGTAAAATTATTTAGTCATCCTTGATTATTGGTGAATTTAAACATAAAATATCCTTTCTGAATAAAATTTATTTTATAATAATGGCCAATCAATGACAAGAATCTCTACCAAACTGTATCAATAATTGAAAATAATATACATTCAACATCAATTATGAATTTTTTTTCCATTATAATTCATATAAGTGGGAAATTCCAAATTTTGATTCCATACATAATTACTTATATCTACATATCATTATAATATTATTATTCAACGAAGGTAAAATCAAATGAAATTATTGAGTATCCTTCAGGATCATTATCAATTGTACACATGATCAATGCTTCGCCCATAATAGGTGGAATCACATTCCCCTTTCCTGTATGTCTTTATGGATGGTAATTTTTTTCTAATTTATTTTTTATGGAAGCTATAGGCACATATTTCATGGGGGATGGTTTATAGAAGATGTCCACCTTGTTCCTATCTATTCTATTCTACTGGTAGTTTTTTTTATCAAGGGGTGTTTTTTATGAATTCCTATCTATTTTCTAGGATATAAAAAAATATGGGAAAGAATCCATACAATCAGTTAATTCTTGAAAATTTTAAAAAAATCATTATCTTGTGCTAGACTACTTGTATAAGGGATGATCTTTTTCAAACCATAGTTATTCAGATGGTTGATAAAGATAATAAATATATTTGGTTCCCTGTGATATTTAGTCAAACAAAAAGTGTTTTTCTCTCTAGAATTATAGAACAGTTAGATAAAAAAATTAAGCGATTAAATTTTTTTAGGGCATCTAATGTAGCGATTGGTGAACTTAATAAAGTTGTTGCTAAATATATTTTAATTAATAATATGTATTTATTTATAATAAATTTATTTACGATTTACCAATTAATTTAATGATATGAAATGATCATTTTCTTGTTTTTGGGTCAATTGAGGGATTTGAGTATACTAGAAACTGAGAAAAATAGAATGGGAGAACACGGGGAGATAAGGGTTGGATGTTTTAATGTGAAATGTTCGTGTTAAAATAACAAGAGGTTATATATTTTTTATATTTATAGTTGAATTATAATATAATATTATAGAAAAAAATTGATCAATGTAATAAAAATATTTGATGAAATATTATAAAAAAAAGTGACTTTCTCTGAAAACTCATGGAAAGTGAATGTGGCGTTCATGATTGATAGTGGGTATTTCACTAGTAGATTGTCACTATGGATGGATGAATACAATGTGAAAATTATTAAAACATTTATGTTTTATATTATTAATAATTTATGTTATAATCATTGAAATATTTCATCTTTTAAATTAAATCATTACACCATTTTTATTAATAAATCACATATATTTATTTTTTTATGTTACCATTATATTTATTCCATTACATGATTTTGTTTTTGTTATATTTTTATATTTTTTTATAAAAATTTATTGAAAAATATTATATGTTTGTTTTAATTATACATAAATTCAATTAATAATATGCTTTCTAATAAAAAAATGTATAGATTTTTATTCTTGTAAAATTATCCCCCCTAAAAATAATTGTGTCTTCACAATTTGTTTGGGCACATAGGGAAAATAATTTTACATAAGAGGCCTATTTGAAAATAATAATATCAAACTAATTTAACAAAAATATCCAGACCATTGCTCTAATTCTAGTTATAATAATCTGAACCCAGATCCTGAGTTCAGCCCATATAAATGTTTTTTATATATTTTTAAAATGATAAATTAAAATACATAAAATTCTTATAAAATTAGATGAACATTTACCAGTCTATGTCCTAGAAATAAAATTTAAAACAATATTTTCCTTTTCATATACACTGAAAATCGATAGTAATATATGTTTATATATGTATACACACCCACAAAAACACACAAACACACACATATATAATCCTATTTAGAAAAATGAATTTAATGAAATGAAATGAACCCTTACCAGTTTTTGTGTCAATTGAGGGATTTGATGTTACTGAAAATTAAGTATAATAAAATGGGGGCACATAGGGAGTTAATTGTCAGATGTTTTGGTTTGAAATGTTTGGGGATATTTAAAATATGTTTATATATGTTTATATTTCATGTTTCAAAAATCGAAGACACTTATGGAAAAAATTTGATCAATGCTAAAAAATAATTGATGAAAAATAATAAAAATAAGTCGAGTTGTTTGAAAACCTATGGAAAGGGAAATATCTGTTCATGATTTTTTATGTGAATTTCAGTAGTTGATTTTCATTAGTTTAGGTTGAATACAACCTCATGAATTTTATTATATTTTTGTTTTATTTATTATTATTTAGGTTATAAGAAGTACAATATTTAATATATTTTATCTAAACCATTACACCCTTTTTAATTTTCAAAAACATTATTTATTTCTTATCTTTATATTTATTTGTCCAATACATTATTGTATTTTTATTATATTATTATAAATTCATTTATTTTTTTTGTATAATTTTAATTTATAAAAACATATCAACATTAATTTCTTTAAAACATGCTTCTTTTAATACATACACTGGTTTGAAAATATTATAAAAATTATATAAAAATATATTTTTATAAATGAAATTATAGAATTTTTATATATATATATAATTGGTTTTTTAATATAAATAACACAAATTACATTTTTATTTAACACATAAATATAATGTGTGTTTTTCATAACATAAAAATTATATATATTTATAATTTATAGATTATATAAATAAAAATGATAATAGATCATATATATTTTGAAATTATATTATCATAATAATTAAAATTTTTTCTAAAAAATGTTTTATATTTAATTAACATTATACTATAAAATTCTATTTTAGAAAAATTATATAAAAAATATTGTTATTTTATAATATTCATTTAAATATTGGAAAATCATATTTATCATTAATTTTTTATTTAAAACTATAAATAATAAGTTTAGTTAGTTGTAATTATTATAATTATCTTATAATGAAAATAATTTAAATAAATAATTTCAGTTAATATTTTTAAGGAATATTAAATTAATAATAATATCATTTTTTTAATTATACATATATCCATTAATAAATTTATTATAACAAAACTGTATTTAGAATTTTTGTGATGTTATAAAAATTAACAGTGTCCCATAATGAGGTGAAAACACATTTTACAATAAAATAAAAATTTTGTTATGAAAAATAATATGGAGGAGAAATAACATTGAAAGTAATGACAACATAGAAATTATTCGACAATGGAATGTGGACTTATTAAGTTTATAAATGTACAGAAAAAAAATTAGACAAGGAATACTAGAATCCATCCATTCTATGATTTTATATGCCTTTTACGAACTACTGTTTTGGTTGTAGAAAGAAAGATGCATTGTTCAATTATGAAGAAGAAGATATAGACCCAGAAGAAGGTTTGGTATCTGGTTTTCGTCCCCATTTTATTCTATAACTTTTTCGGTCACCATTACACAGACATATCCAAAATCACAACATGTTCCTCTCTATCCTCATGGGTTTCCCTAGACTGTCTCAAACGACATGCCACAACACACCATTGAAAATTCCTATGAGGCCAGACAGGCGGGAAGATGGATATGATCATCACCTCCCATACTCAGACAACCTTCCATGACGCCCCATTAACAATGCCAACTAGGGAATAAAGGGCTAGGATAGATATGACCATCACTAATATTTCTCAAACATCACTCCCAAACATAAAATTGATAACACATAGCACCAACACCATTTGTTCTATGTGTCACATATTCCCATCAACATACCCGACATGGTAAGTCACTAACCCATCCTGTCAAAAACCCCATTCCACAATGCCTACTACGCTAGACAGGGGGAAGTTGTATATGGTTGTCATCACCCTTTATCAGGAATCATTCCATGATTCCCCATCGACTATGCCAACCTCCTTCATTATCCTTTCTCAGAAGTTCGTCCACTTCACCCATTCGACAATGCCTACTAATGTCACCTCACTTTCGGAAATGATATTCCAAAGTGCCCCATCAACTACACCTACCATCATCACCTCCATTTCTAATATGATCATCCATAACATCACATGGATATTGGAAACCAGGATAGGGAGAGGAACATGAATATGACAGTCTCTGACTCTATTTGGGTAATTCCACCGACACAAGAAACCCATTAGGACCATGGTTTTTGGAAATGATTCATTCAACCCCAAACTGTCATTCACCATTAATGAGGATGAAGAACACTAACACATAAAGTATAAAAGGATGTGTCTATAAGTGAAAGAAATACTAAATTACCAAATAAAAATGGGCACATTGTGATGGATCCCTCGCTCCGAACAAATAGTTTCGAATAATAGATATTAGATATTGAGTTAACTGACATGAACAAACGTCTGTAGAAATTAATATTTTTTACCACAATGATTAAAAAAATAATGTAATGTCATATGGTATATTTGAATATCTTGTTATAATTCATTATTTTATGAATTTAATAGTAATTAATAATTCTCATTTAATTTTATCACTATATATTATTTATAATTTATGCCATTAGTATTTAACAATTTGGTATATTCATTTTATTCTTCTTTATATGTTGTAACATTCAACACTGCAGCTAAAATTACTAATAAATAGGTTCCCATTCTCTATTTTTTTCAATAAATGATAAAAGTACTAATATTGTGAGAAACATTTGTTGTGTCAAAAATGACACATTGAATAACTCAGTATATATAAATACATTCTTATATATTTTTTAATACTATTTGTTTTTCAATAAGTATATATATGTAAATATGTTATATATAAATTGTTTATATATCATTTCAGAACAGATGTTTATTCATTTTTATCTGAGTGTATGTATGTGCATGATTGTGTATCTATTCTTTGTGTATGCATCTGTTGTGTTGTGTTGTGTGTGTGTGTGTGTTTATGTACATCTATTATTTGTATGTGTGAGTTTTTATTTGTGCATTGGCGATTATGTAATTGTATGTGTATGTTATAAAAATGGGTACATGTTTGTGTTTGTGTATGTACATATGCATATATATATATATATATATATTTGTGTGTGTGTGTGTTTGTGTGTCCATGTAAGTGTGTGTGTGAATATTTATAATTTATTTTTTATGTATATGTATGTGCACATATGTGTGTATGTGTGTATGTGCATGTGTATGTGTTTTTTTATGTTCATGCAAATTTTTTTGAATGTCTATCTGAATTTGTGTGAGTATGAGTATGTATATATGTGGGTATTTGTTAGTGTGCATATGAGTGAGTTTATTGATTTAAAATTATTTATTGGTATTTAATATCACTCCATTTTTAGTATTTTTAGAAATTTATTCATTTTTATTATGTTATAATTATGTACTTATGTAATATATACAATTTTGTTATTTATTAATACTTTTTCATATATATAAATATATTTATTTAAATAATAATATTTTTACCGTTATAAAAAATTATAATGAGTAATGACCTATTAGATTTTATATATACAATCAAAAGTGATCATACATTAGTTATTAGAAATTATAAAATTGTTAATATATTTACTTTTAATCAATTTTATATGTATTCAATTAATGTAATTAATATTATGAATTTAATTTTTTTTCATAATTTAATTAATTTATTTTATTCATTGTTAATATTATTTCAGTTTGTTTCGATATTTAATAATTTTCAATTAAATTGTAATTTAATAATTTTCAATACTATTGTTTTTAGGGTAATGACAGGATTCGAAGCAAGGTTATTATGTGTGCGTAATTGATGTAATTTTTCTTACGGATTATATTTTTAATATTTATAACTTATTAAATTTTATTTATTAACTTTTAATATGATTTCATTTAATAATAACTATTCATTTTTAATATTTAACCAGTTTTATGATTTTTGTATTTTTCTCACTTTTAATATTTATTTATACATAACTATTTAGTATGATTTACTATTATTAAAATGTTTGTTATTTGTATGAGTAATATTTATAAAATTTTATATATTAAGATGTAATGAATTTAAAATGGTTGTAAATTATATAAAAAATATTCAGTATTCATTTTATAAAATTCTCTACTTTATTGTATGTTTTTTAAATTAATATAATTTATATTTCAAAATTTTCAGTATTATTTTTTATGTTTAAATATTCATAACATGTATTTAATTTTTATGATTAATTCTTATTCAATTTTAATTTTTGTGTTCTAATATTATTAAAATGGTAGAAATATATATAATTAGTTTTTTTAAATGCATATTTTAATATTATTATAAATCTTTTGTATTTGTTCTCAATTCATGTATTTATTCATACATAAATATTTGTACGTAATTACAATGTTATTATTTTTTCCCTATTTATTCATTTTAATTATAATATATTTTAAATTTAGCCATTTTAAGAATTTATATAATAAAAAAATCATATTCAATTTTTTAATATATTTAGTGTCTAATGATTTTTTACTATTCAATTTCAATAAATTTTGAAATTCAATCCTTTAATATTGAATTTTCATCAATAAGGATAATTATTTTTAAATTTTTTAGAATTAATACAATTTTTATATATATTAATTTAATATTTTTTAATAATTATTAATTTTCTTATAATCTATAAAATAAAAAGTTTTCATAAAACAGACACACAGAGATATATATATATATATATTTATATATATCAGTGGTATAATATTAGTACGGATAAATATAGTTTTTATCTAATATATCATTAGTGCTGAAAAAGAGTGGTTTTATCACTACAAAATTTGACATTGATAAAACCTATCTTTTTTTCAATTATTAATATCATACTGATAAAATTTCATATTTATCAAAACTTTTTTTGGAAATCATTGACAAAACCATATGGGTTATATAAATTAAAAACTAAGGTTACATGTTCCTCTCCCTATTCATGTTATGTCATGGAAGTCAGCATATTTTACCACTCCCCCATGAACATCTTGGACGAGTCAAACCTCTAAATATCTATGGTATGTGGGTTAATCTCATGAAACTGCTAGTACTTGTTGTATTATTCATTTCAAACAAAATTGGTCATATTGAGATGTTCAACCTATGAAATTCCTCACTCCATGATTCATACAATGTTTATGAAGGATATATTTTATTGAACATTTTTTAAAATTATTTACTCTTCCACATGTATTATTTAATGTTCTAATAAGCATTCCTAGATGAATCTCTTCAAAATTATAATAAGGACCAATAAATAACAAATTACTATTCCAAACTATATAAATAATTAAAAATAAAATATAATCAACTGGAATAGCAATATAAATCCATTTTATGAGTTTCAGTAAATACTGATAACCAGATATTTGCTTTTCGAATGAAATATGCATTGGTCGGGTGTGGAGAAGAAGATAAGGTCCTAGAAGATTGTTTTAAATGAGTTTTCCAATCCCAACTTCTGTGATACAACATGTTTTGACATCATTCCATAGATATTGGCCATGGAGGAATCAGCTGCCCTATTCCCATCGACTTTACCCATTCAAAGTCAAACAACCTACCACAACACCTAATCGACAATGCCTACTAGCCACGATAGGGGGGGATGGATGTGATGATCACCGCCATCTATCAAAAAACCTACCACGACACCTCATCATCATTCCCTACTAGTCCAGATGATGGGAAGTTGTATATGACCTTCACTTCCCATTAACAAATGTCTTTCCATGACACCCCATCGATAACGCCAAACAACGTCACTTCCCATTCTAGCTTTCTCATTGCCCGATTTTTATACGATGTGATGTACTATAAAAAAGTAGTTATAATTTGATTACATTGATATTTAGTTTATTTAAATGTTAATCATCTTATTAAATTTTGTTCATTGTTATGCTTGAATATGATGTAATAACATCATAAAATATTTATAATTTATTTTGTCTGTATATGTATGTGAACATATGTGTGTATGTGTATATGTGCAAGGGTATGTGTTTTTTTATGTTGATGCAAATTTTATTGTATGTCTATCTGAATTTGTTTGAGTATGAGTATGCATATATGTGGGTATTTGTTAGTGTGCATGTGTGTGAGTTTATTGATTTAAACTTATTTATTGGTATTGAATATCACTCCATTTTTAGTATTTTCAAAAATTTATTCATTTTTATTATATAATAATTATGTATTTATGTAATATATACAATTTTGTTATTTATTTATACTTGTTCATATATATAAATATATTTAATTAAATAATAATATTTTTACCATTATTGGAAATTATTATTTGTAATGACCTATTAGATTTTATATATACAATCAATATAAATCATACATTAGTTAATAGAATTTATAAAATTATTAATATATTTACTTTTAGTCAATTTTATATGTATTCAATTCATGTAATTAATATTATTAATTTAAATTTTTTAGTTTTCTTAATTTAATTAATATTCATTTTTAATATTATTTCAGTTTTTTTCTATATTTAATAATTTTCAATTAAATTGTTATTTAATAATTTTCTATGTTGTTGTTTTCTTAGGGTAATGATAGGATTCAAACCAAGGTTATTATGTGTGCGTAATTGATGTAATTTTTCTTACGGATTATATTTGTAATATTTATAACTTATTAAATTTTATTTATTAATTTTTAATATTATTTCATTCAAAAATAAATAATCATTTTTAATATTTAACCAGTTTTATGATTTTTGGATTTTTCTCACTTTAAATACTTATTTATACATAATTATTTAGTATGTTTTAATATTATTAAAAATTTTGTTATTTATATGAGTAATATTTATAAAATTTTATTTATTAAGATGTAATGACTTTAAAATGGTTTTCATTTATATAAATAATATTCAGTATTCATTTTATAAAATTCTCTACTTTATTATATTTTTTTTAAATTAATAAAATTTATATTTCAAAATTTTCAAAATTATTTTTTATGTTTAAATATTCATAACATGTATTTAATTTATATGATTAATTATTATTCAATTTTAATTTTTGTGTTCTAATATTATTAAAATGTTAGAAATATATATAATTAGTTTTTTAAATGCATATTTTAATATTATCATAAATCTTTTGTATTTGTTCTCAATTCATGGATTTATTCTTACAAAAATATCTGTACGTAATTACAATGTTATTATATTTTCCTATTTATTCATTATATTTAAAATATATATTAATGTTAACTATTTTAAAAATTTCTATAATAAAAAAATCTTATTCAATTTTTTAATATATTTGGAGTCAAATTATTTTTTTACTATTCAATTATAATAAATTTTGAAATTCAAGCCTTTAATATTGAATATTCATTGTTAAGGTTAATTATTTTTAAATTTTTTAGAATTATTACAATTTTAATATATATTAATTTAATATTTTTTAATAATTATTAATTTTCATATAATCTATAAAATAAAATTTGTTCATAAAACTGACACACACTCACAGATATATATATATATATATATATATCAGTGGTATAATATGAGTACTGATAAATATAGTTCTTATCTACTACAACTTTAGTGTTGAAAAATAGTGGTTTTATCACAACAAAACTTGAAATTGATAAAACCTATCTTTTTTGAAATTATTAATATCACAGTGATAAAAATGATATTTATCAAAACTTTTTTTTGGAAATCATTGAAAAAACCTTATGGGTAATATAAATTCAAAACTAAGGTTAAATGTTCCTCTCCCCATTCATGCTATGTCATGGAAGTCAGCATATTTTTCCACTCCCCCTCGAACATCATGGATAAATCAAACCTCTAAATATCTATGGTATGTGGGTTAATCTCATGAAACTGCTAGTACAATTTGTATTATGCATTGCAATCAAAATTGGTCATATTGAGATGTTTGGCCTATGAAATTCCTCACTCCATGATTCATACAATGTTTATAAAGGATATATTTTATTGAACCATTTTTGAAAATGATTTAATCTTCGACAAGTATTATTTAATGTTCTAATAAGCGTTCCTAGATGAATCACTTGATAATTATAATAAGGACCAATCAATAACAACTTACACTGCCAAAATATATAAATAATTTAAAATAAAATACAATCAACTGGATTAGCAATATAAAACCATTTTCTGAGTTTCAGTAAATACTGATAACCAGAGATTTGTTTTTCCAATGAAATATTCCTTGGTCGGGTGTGGAGAAGAAGTTAGGTCCTAGACGATTTTTTTAATTGAGTTTACCAATCCCGGCTTCTATGATACAACATGTTTTGACATCATTCCACAGATATTGGCCCTGGAGGAATCAACTGCCCTTTTTCCCATCTACTTTCCCCATACAGAGTCAAACGACCTACCACAACACCCAATCGACAATTCCTACTAGCCACGATAGGGGGGAGATGGATATGATGATCACCTCCATCTATCAAAAAACCTGAAACTACACCTCATCATCATTCCCTACTAGGACAAATGGTGGGAAGTTGGATATGACGTTCACTTCCCATTAACAAATGACTTGCCACGACACCTCATCGATAACGTCTAACAACGTCACTTCCAATTCTAGCTTTCTCATTGCCCGATTTTTATATGATTTGGTGTACTAGAAAAAACTAGTTGTAATTTTATTACATAGATATTTAATTTATTTAAATATTAAACATCTTATTAAATTTTGTTCATTGTTATGCATGAATATGATGTAATAACATCATACAATATTTGATGCATTGATATGGTTGTGGGAGTTCCCCACTAGGATGAGAAACTTGAAATGCTATATCAATATTCTTAAATATAGTTCTATAAATGGATTACGAACTATGATGGGAAACATAACATGGAGACCATCTAGTTTTAGTACTTATAAGAAGATGATAATTCTTCTAATGAAGTTCACACAATGTAATATCCAAGACAGAAGATTATGAGAACAGACCCTCTATTAGGAAATCCACAATTTTTGGTGTCATCATATATTTATATTCACAAGCATTTGTAATGTTCCGTATACATTAATATTATCATTAATATGTGTAATGAGTCACACACTATGATTTAATGATAAAAATTATCACACATACAGTTGTCGGGATGTAAGGTACATTGGGTGTTTCACTAATGGTATGTTGTTAATAGATATTTCAAGGAAAGAGATGACCTTCCATTTATGGATTTTCATATGATGGCCCTTTTATTGAAATAAAACAATCACACAAAATTCCATGTCCATGGTGTAACGATGAGTTTATTTCAGTTAGTCACATACCGTTGTATCAAGCATAAATTTGATGACAATATCATGAAACCTCCGTGATGTGGTATTGCCTTATGTGGATTATATTACATAGTGAGTGTTGGTATGGGGATTCGATTGTTGTGACATTAACTTATTTCTCTTTGGTGACTTGATCATTTCTAGATAGTACTCTGGGACTTTATGAAATCCCTCCTAATGCCAACGAGAAGGAATCCTATTGGGTCAGACAATAACTATTTATGGTTGTCTTAGATTAATTATATTAGAATTTAGTTAATAAATTTTATTCTCATGATAGTAGAATAATTTTATTCAAGTAAAAATTATTGTATAAAATTAAATAAATATATATTCATAAAGTTGTTGGTTAATATATACTTATTTATTTCATTTTACATAAAATAAATATTTATTTACTTGGTTGTAAAGAAGATATTTATTTATGAAAATAAATTATTTACTTATTTATTTTGGTGTTCAATAAATTTAAGTAGTGTTCAACCAGACCATGGATAGTATGGTAGTAAAATAAATATTTGAAAGATAGTGAATTATTATTTAACTAGTTGACACAAATTAAAATAATAATAACACTTGTATAATTTTATGATGTGGAATTTTATATATAAGATTTTGAAATAGTTGGCGCACTATAAATATTGATGCGGTATTTTTATTAGAAGAATTTTTTTTATCTCTATGGATATTTATTTATTTATTTTCTATTACACAATTAAATATTGAAATTCAATCCCCATGTTAATAAATAGACATGTATGTCTATTTCCCCATTTACCAAACCCTACAAGCAGTGAATTGAAGATTATTTATCTAAATAATTTCTCCCTCAAATATGCCTCCCACACCTCCCACGTACGAGATACATTCATCATAGCCGAATAAAAAATGATCAATAATGACCGAAACAAGACAATCGCATCCCTTTTCTAGCATCCAGAGAATGAGTGGGATCGATTGGAGGACATCAGATTAGGTTTGGATCACTACTATAGGGATTCCTGTTTTGAACCTTGTAAGCACAACTTGATAATCCAGAAGGGTCATTCCAGATGATCAACATCATCAATGATGAAAATATAGAATATCCAAGTATTATTGTTTTATTAAATTAATTATATTAATTATATACATGATGTGAAAGATCATCTCTAAAGTATTCAAGACTCTTTCTTTTTTATCTAATTCATTGATTCTATTCCATGTAGATGTGCCTTAATCGTCGTATTGTTCTCGGAATAATTATTGACTATGGAAAAATGATATATGGTTGTTGGCTGAACCCTGATTCTGCTACACTCAAAACCTTCAACTGTTATCGAAGTAGATAGATCATAATTTTTAATTTTATAAATATGTTTTCGTTGATATACACATTTAATAATTTAGTTTCATCAATTTATGTAATCAATTATACAAATATAAATCTCAAAATTTTTCCTCCTATTTTTTTTCTCATTCACCGTATCTAAACTAGATTTTATTTTAATATTTAATAAACTAAAGTAGTGGATCTCATCCAGACATTCCAAATGTTCTTCGCCATTCAACACCAGAACACACAACATTTATTCATTAGTACACATTGTTTAGTCATGGTTCAATGCACCGGGTCTGGTCCGCGACACCGAGCCGTCTCACTCGAGTTTTTCTAAGACTTAATTACTCTACGTGTGGAATATGAATAGGTGGAACATGGTTTATGGATTACATGCCATGTGGCCCAATGTACACGACATGTAGACCCTTTGGGTTAGGGTTGGACCATATACCCCATGCACTGCATGGATGAATAGAGACTATGTAATTATGAACTACATGGCATGTGTCCCATTAGACATGTCATGTACTCCCAAGATTTATAAAGTACACTCACCAGACGTTTCCCTATGTGTGTACTTCTGATGGACGAAGAAAAATAGTGCATGCCTTGTAGTTGGAACTACACTCCGTATACTCATCTGAATTACACAGATTTATTAAAATTTATTATTATATTATACAAACTATTGAGTCTTGAAGCATTGTGCTGGTGAAAAGATGAGGCTAAAAACGTGACAGGTATTATATATATATTTTTAATTTATCATATGAGTGATGTCCATTTCTACTCATTCGGTAATTATGAATAGAAATTCAATGGTATTCCTCCAAGGTACAAGTAACATAAAAATATAATTTTATATGAAATAATGGGTTTAAAATAAATATGGATGAGAATCTTCAGGAAATTCAAAAAATGGTATATGATAAATGGATGGATTAATTAAATATGATAATTAATTGATTCGAGTGTGATTTATCATAATCATTATTGTTTAACGAATTGAATTCTAGTAATATTTATTCATAAATATCATTTAATATATGTATGATCATAATCTAGAACAAGACCATTGTATGTGGATGGTTTATTTTAATTTATTTCGCTAAATTTAATTTATTTACCTAAAAGCCTTCCCCGCAATATTATGTTGGGCCTATGTACCAACGGTTTATTTTATGGAAAAACCCTTTTTACCCCTTAGGTTTTCATTGGTGTTAAAAATGTGCATATCTAATATCTCAAATACCAATGGTATTGGAAGCGGATCAAGCTGTAGTTGAGACGAAACCAATCTCTGGAGATAGAGAGGTGGACAGGTGGAAATTTATAAACACTGCCCCTAAAGGATCAAGATCTTTCTCCCCTAGGTCAGGGTCAGTTTGTAAACTTCTTGATAAACTAAAAATTATAAATATCATCATCATTCCCATTACATTATTTTATTTCTCTCAGTTTCATGGTTTATCATTATGGATGTGTTGTCAAGATCACATACTTAATGAAATAAACAATCAGTTAACGTGGATGTAAAATAAACTAGACATATGCATAAATGTTATAAAGACATAATTATTCACTAAAGTAACATCTACTTAATAATTACCAGCATGTGATAATGAGAATCATTAAATCATGCATAAGAGATAATAATCTCTCAAATAATATATTATGTCAGTCCAAGACATCTGTTACTTGATTAAGGGAAGAAATCAGTAAAACTATGTCTTTTAACAACATTTTTTTGGACACATTGTTTTATATTGGAATTCCTTATGAATGGATTCTGGGTGACTTAACAATATTACATCTAGTTAGTATCCCTTTCTAGACATTGTTTAATGTTGAAGGTAAGAGTTGAGTAAATACAAAGTCATGATTTCACGAATGGGAAGTCCACTCAACAGATCAATGAGTATCAACCCCATAGTTTTGCAAAGAAATGCCTACCTAAATACCTTCATAATAACTTGAACAACACTTTTTTGGATTATTCGATGGGGAATATAGATAATATAGATTAGAATTTCATAGTAATTGGACATTCTGAGTTCAGTGTTGTGGGCCATTGAGACTTGATAAAATAGTGGGAGACTTAATAACATTTATAATTTCTCATAAAATGTAATCCAGAATGTACTAATGAACTGTTATTTTTAATTGTAGAATAAAAATGAAAACCTTGTCAACCACACAATCTCTGTGATCAAATCTAGATAAAGACAACATCATCCCTGGGAGTAAATTCCAATAATGGTTTGGACGCCTTAGGGTTATCCTACACCCTGAACTGAAGCCTTGCATGTGGGATTCATCCTTACCTAATCTTCCAGTCAATGTGGCGAGTGATGATGATTTGCGGGTCAATGAGTTAAATATGTACATTTTGGTTAAGATTCAATGTTTGATGCTATAATAAATGTATAGTGATCTTTTGAATACTCATGAATACATGGATTTTTATAGAATTCATAAACACCTCTTTCGGCATTTCCCAGAGAAGGAAAAAAGGAATGGTTTGAGATCTCTAAGGCACTCTTTTAGAGTAATTATGGAGATTATTCCCAAGTTGTTCCTCGTGTATTCATGATCCTTGGATACATTGAGCATATTGAGGTTATAGGGTTTAAACACACAGAATAACGGGGCTCTGATCCCATTTTTTTACCATATTATTAGATCTTCTATAACATTATTTTCTATTTAAATATTTTCAATTTTGATAAGTCTCTATATGATCATTATATCCTCATTTTCCATGTGAAAAGAGATATGAAGTGCATAAATTCTTCTGTCCTTATGGTGAATAAGAGAAATGTGTAGGAGAAGAGATTTAAGACAAATTCTTCTTGATGTCCATCCATGAAAAAGAATATCAAAGGAGAAGAATGGGTATATGATGATTTCTGTGTCACATGTCGCAAGAAGGGCCACTAGAAGAAGAACTGCACCAAACCAAAAAAGTAAGGGGAAGCATTAGTTGAATTTTATATCGAATTAAATCTATCTATATATAAAAATTTGGTATTAGATACATCTTGTGGTGATCACATATGAATCCAAATACAAGAACCACATAGATTTAGGATGATTGACCAAGACGAGATAGATCCATGTGTAGCCAATGGATCCAGACTTGTTGTTGTAGCTGTCAGGGACTACCACATCATATTTCCAACTGGGGTGATCATGGGGTTAATGGTTTCATTATATATACCTTTAGTAACTAAAACATAATTTATGATTCCATATTAGATACAAATAGATTTTTTATGTTTTCAATTAATGTTGCTTCTTTAACAAATATATAATTTGTTTTGGTTGGGAGAATTTATACAATGGTCATTATGTGTTGTACTACACAAACCAAATAATGGAAATCGATAACAAATATACTTCAAATGATTCATACCACACCCAACTTTGGAATAAATTCCTATGTCATGTAAATGAGAAACACTTGAGAATGTAACATCAATATGTATATTTAGATTCTTTAAAAATAAAACCACATGGTTTTTGTAATGCCTGTTTCCAAGGAAAAATGAATAATGCCCCACTTAGTGGGAATATATAAATCTCTAAATAACTTCTTCAATTTGTTCATACTAATGATTTTGGACCATTTATAATTGAATAAATGGGAGGGTATTCAGACATCATAACATTTACTAGTGATCTTAGTAGATATGGACGTATCTACTTAGTGAGTAATAAATCAGATTATTTTTATAAGTTTAAAGAGTAAAATAATGAAGTTCAGAACCATTATTGTTTGAAATTTATGAAACACCGCTCAAATTGAGGTAGGGAATACCTCAATAAAGAATTTATTGATTAAATTCGGCATATTAGGAACCTATCACAACTCATTGCTCAATACTCACCCCAGTGGAATGGTTTGAGTGAATGGATGAACCACAGCCTATTGGACATGGTGAGATCAATGATGAGGCATGCATGTCTTCCATTATCCTGTTGGGATTATTCATTACAGATAGTGATTAATGTACTACACCATGAACTTACTAATTTGATAAATGGTATTCCATATGAGTTATATAGTTTAATTAACGCCATAATATCGAATTTACATGTGTGGGGATGCGATGTATTTATTAAGGCCTCTTCTAGTGACAAACACGCACCCTAAGGAACAAAGTGTACCTTTATAGGATTCACCAAGAAAACATGTGGATATTACCTGTACAAACCCTAAGATAAAAATTTTAGAGGGGAATGACACGCCAATTCATGAGAGGGAAAACATATAAAAAAGAGCTATTGGGAGAGAGATTGATATAAATGAAGTTGAGGCTCAAGGTATACAAGAGTTTTTACATATTCAGATTCCACAAATCCCAAAGGAATAATGAATTGTTTTGAAGGCAAAAGTGCAGCATTGGAATACTAAAGATGATAATTGACCAAAATAGTGCAATTTTATAGTTATCGAGGATGGTTACTCAATATCTGTTGATATTAATGATCCTCTAACCTAATAGGAAGTAGTATGTGGCACTGATGATTCCATTTGTCATGAAGACATGAATTCAAAAATGGATTAAATGTACCAAAACCAAGTATGGATTTTGGTAGATCCTCCAGTTGATGTAATGCCTATTTGTAGAAAATGGGTATTCATTGGGAAACTGCACATGGAAGGACAATTTAGTACCTATAAGAAACCCTGAATGGAAAAGGGATCAAACAACCTCATGGAATTGAATACGAATAAATCATTTCACCAGTTTCAATGCTGAAATCCATTAGAACAATATTTTCCATTTCTTCTTAACATGACTATGTGATTTGGAAAATGGATTTCAAAACAAACTTCCTTGAAGAGAACATACAGAATGATGTCTACATGAAAAAACCTGAATGGGTTATGACTCCACAGGATTCCAATAATGTATGAATGTTTTTGAAATATATTTATGTATCAACGAAATATTCCATGTCAGGGAACATACATTTTTATGAAGCCATAATGAATTTTTTTTACCAAGAACAAATGTGAACCTAGTCATTACAAACAGTTTAGTGGGAGTTCAGTCGTTTTATAAATAGTAAATGTTTATGACATATTACTTATAGGAAATGATATATCAGTCATACATTCTGTTAAATCATAGTTAAATCAATGCTTCCTTCTTAAGGACTTGGGTGTGGAAGTATATATTCATTGGATCAAGATCCATCATGATAGATTCAATAGATTTATTAGACTATGTCTATGTACATGCATTGATAAGATACATATGTGATTCAGGTATGGAACAATACAAGAGGGGATTTTTTCCAACATCATATTGAATTCATACTTATTGGAAAATATGTTCTCAGACACATCAGGAATAAATATAATTGAAATGAATCCATATACATCAGTGATTGGGGAAGTCATGTATGCCATGCTATGTACTAGGATTGATGTCACCTATGCATTGAGTGAGGTATGTAGATATCAATCTGAACAAGGTCACCTCTATTGGATGGTAGTCATGACTATCCAAAAGTATTTTATTTGTACTAAGAATATGTTTCTAGTTTATGTAGAATATGCAGAACTATTTGTTAGAGGATATGTAGACTCAAGCTTCCAAACAGAACCAAATGACATGATGTTGCAAACCGGATAGATCACCACTTTTTATGGAGGTTCTAGGGCCTAGAAGATCTCAATGAAGATTGTGGTTATAGATTCTATAGTAGAGTCTGAGTATATAGCAGCTTCTGGGGAAGTTGAAGATGCAGTTTCTATACAAAGCTTCATCCAGAAGCTAGATGTTATAACTTGAAAAAAATATCCCACCACACTATACTATGATAATACTATAATGGTTCCTCTTTCAATAGAGACATGGTCACATCATCCAACAATATGCGTACATAGAAAGTATCATCTCTTGAATGCTTTTTCATAGAGAGATGAAGTTACAGTGACCTGTATTGTAAAGACCTGGAAATTCGATGTAATATTTTTAATTAAATGGAATTATTATGAGTCTACAAAAATTGAGGGCACGTAATTTCAAGACATAGAGTACCCTAAATGATCCGTAGAAATTGTTTTAAGCTTTAAATATCACATGTGAGCAGTTTTCCTGAAAATGTGGAATAACACATAAATGGGCCCCCACATCCAATTTCTGAGGGCACTATTGTGTTCATTATTGTCAGATTACCCAAGGCACAACTAATGTTTGTTCGTCACAATCTTAGAATATGAAAACCCAAAAATTTCATAACCGTAAATAATATAAATAAATAATTTTTTTTTTCAAATCATTTTCACTCATTAATGGTGACTTAGATTAAAAATTTGAAAACACTGCTTAGATCGTGAGGGTATATATTCATTAGGTAGATTCTAACCACGACAGGAGCAGGCCAATAGTGGAAGTTAATATTTTTCCATCAATGAAATAATTATGTAACTATTATTTTATGGTTGTATTCTTTAACTCATAAATGTAAACTCAAATTTTAAATAAGAGGGTACCAATTATCTCATGAGGGTGTTTTCCTATTAGGAAGAACAAAAATTTTACCAGCACTGGTCGAGGGTGACTATTATAAATTTTTTACATTTTTTAAGATACGTTCAGTAAAAGTGCAGGGGACAATTTCTATCTTTTCACTCATTACTCAAATTAAAAATCCTAGGGAACTATTGAATTTGCAGTTCCATGATTAGCGTAAGGGATGAATAACATTGACTAGAGAGGGTTGGATGAAAATTTTAATTTTGGGACTTTAAAAAAATTATAAAATAAATCAATGTGTTATTTTATTCCTTATTGTAACTGTTGAGTGGAGGTGGCATGACAACTAGGTTGTTAGACCATTAAATGATCAGTAACATTTGGTTTCCTAATAGCACTATTATGAGAATTAATAGGTTTATTGATTTAATTAATTAATGAACCTCTATAAATGTGTGGTTCATTGATCCCCTCTTTTTTCTATTTAAACAAATCTTGGTCATGGGATTTTGGAACATAGGAGTGGAACCTTTGACAAAGTGTTGTGGCATCTTCCACAAACCTAGAACGAGGCTTTGACAACCATTGTAGGATTCGATGATGAGATCCAAAGGACACGAACCTTATCATTCGTCTATAACACCCTCAGATGTGGGCAATCCTTCCTCCCCCGTAGTTACTTCTAACGAGCTTGAAATACGAGGATTTGTGCTAAATTACTTCATTTTTCCTCATTCTTGCATATAATTAAAAACACGGATCAGCCACCAACGAGATTATCATAATTTAATTCATTAATATATGAGGATATCTAATGGTTTCATTATTGGAGTTTTTATGATAAAATAATCCTCCCAATGTTATAATGCTAATGTGGAGGGCATGAGCCAAATGATCAATTCTTATGCCATCCACCGTTCTTGGTTTGGTTGTGATTTTTATTGGTAGAACAAGAAAAATTGAGATAAGGCCAAACCCGGAGTCACAGAGAGAAGGAAGAATCTCGGGAGGAATAAAGGAACAATCTGTAGAGGAATCCGACCCATGAAGCTTCCCCAAAGCCTTGAGGAAGATTCACCTACTCAGCGGCACCATCAACCAGAGAAGATGGTGGCCAACACCTGCTAGCTGCGATGAAGATGTGACTCTCTAATGAGCCACAAAGGAGAAGGGCGGCTGGCTGATGTCGACCACATTGACAATGGAGGCTTGTCATGGAAGTGCACCGCAGAGGAGGGTTGTGGCACCGAGATGAAGATGACTGCTGGAGGGACCAACCATAGCAGGCTATGTTGTCACCAGGATGCATGACACGGCAATGCACTGCAGAGGTAGGTTGCGTCTTCGAGCCTTGGTGAAGGGTTGACTAAGGCCCCACATGTCAAATGGGTTACCGATCTTAGAAGACCGTCCTAGTTGTGTGGTGCTATCCAATGACGCCACTATAAAAATGCAAACAACTCTGCTGCTCCAGAAGGGTAGTGGACCCTCACACCCAGATAGTAGGTCAGGTGGTTCCACATCCTGATGAACCATGCTCAACATAGTGGTAAGGGAAAAACCTACGTCCCTGCAAGCCGAACCAGGTGCACCCGAACTAGGTCGTACATGACTCGAACCCTTTTCATCATAGTTACGTTTAAATGAGTGTACCTTCTAAACAGAACATCCATTTGACGATATTGTGTGGCACTAGAATCCTATATAAGGGGAAGATCGTTTTTTAATCTCCAATTGAGTTTTGTAGAGACTTAAATAACAACATGGTTGGATCAACCCCGAATCCAACTGGGCCCTTATCACTAAAATTTCTATAACTCAGAGATGGGGTTTCTGATTGACTCAACATATGTTGAGTTCAAACCCCTCTGACATGGAGGTTCCCTGCATTACTTCATTGTGGGACTTCATTCCGATTGATATACGACTGATGGATTGAGGAATTTATACTCCTAGAATCATGTGTGCTTTGTGGGGGAATATAGTGGCTGGAAGAGACGTGAAAAATGAATAGATATCCTTTGTGGATCACCACCATGAGGTCATCTATGGATCTGCACCGAGCGATCCTGCATGGATCATCACTGTGTGATTTTCTGTGGATCATCACTATGGGATCCTATGTGAATCAAAACCAAACAATTTTGTGAGGATCATCACAGTGATATCCTGTGTGGAATAACACTGAGCTATCTTGTGTGGATCATCTCCAAGAGATCCTGTGTGGCTCATCACAGAGCCATCCTCTCTGGGTCTACAACAGAGCCTCATTATAGAACAAGATTATCATGCATTATGGCTAAACATATGTACTTTTGTACTTAAGTTAAACATGGTGTGAGTTGTCTTTTTCATTATGCTTTGTGATTGAGATTATTCATTATGGATTTTCTATTGTGGAATTATGAGATACCAAATGGGGTCTCCGGTTCCCTACTGGTTATTTTTATACTCATCCCCATATGGGCTTTTTCCACATCTTGTTGTATCTTGTGTAGACGACATACAATTTTAAATGAGCCTTGAAGAGCCATGACTTGACTGTTTACAGAGGTGAATGAATGGTGTGGAGATCTATAGTTATGAGATGTACCTACCATTCTAGTAGGATCCTTGGCGGAAAAACTCTAGAGATGTTTTATTCCCTATTACTTTTTTTCCATTTCAGTTCGGGTTGCATTCTATACACGTTACTTCAATACTAACTTTTAACCTTTGTGGTTGTTATTATATGTGGTTTCTCTTTATTAAGTTGTGTTTTACATTAGTATAATGTACCCAGTCTATGTTTGTATAGGTTTTGAGGCAATGCCTTCCCATTTTAGGAAAATTCATTTCTTGTTCTTGTCGCCAACCCCTGGCCTATGGTAGGATGGTATGGTTTAGTCAGGACATGAGCCCGAGGGGAAGATCCATGACAGGGATTACCAAATACCACATTTTGGCAGACCACATTACAAAAACCTTATCATAGTAGATACATGATCACCATGTGAGGTCTATCAGACTGAATGGCATGGCAATTGGCTCCAGTCCAAGTGGGTGTTTGTAAGAGTTGGTTTCTTTGATTGAACTGGTTATACATTGAATACATGGATATTTAATTTATTTAAATATTAAACATCTTATTACACATTGTAAATTTTTATTGATTACTAGGATGTAATATTTTCTGAGAGTATTTGTTTCATTCATATGGACGTGGAAGTTTAACTCTATGATGATAAACTTAAAATGAAAAAACAATATTTTTAAATATTGTTTGATGGATAGATGTCATACTATGATTGGAAACATAGCATGACGGTTGTCAAGTGCGAGTACCTCTAAGTAGATGAGACTTCCTCTCATGATGTTTTCACATGGTAATCACCCAGATAAGAGATTATGAAAATAGACCCTCCAATTTTAATTACTCATGTTTTGGGGTCATCAAATATATCTATAAGAGATTTAGTGTAATGATACAAATACATTAATCTTATCATTAATACATGTCAAGACTCACACACTTTGATTTATGGATGAGAACCGTCAGTCATACAGTTGGAGGGAAGTATGGTATGTTGTGTGTGCCGTTAGTGGCATGAAATTGATGGATAAGTCGAGGAAGTATCTGTACCTTCCATTTATGGATGTTGATATATAGGCACTTTGATTGAAGGATAATTGTTGTGTGAAACTCCATAGCCTTAGGGTAATGAAGATTTTATATAATGTAGTAAAATAATGACGTTTCAAAAGGAAGATTTTATGACACTATCATGAATCCTTCTTGATGAGATATTGAGACAAAGGGATTATATTACATTGTGTGCATTCATATTTTAATTTAGTTTTTGTGACATTAAGTTCATCCTCTAGGGTGTAATGACACTTTTCTACACAGTACTCATGTACATTATAAATGCCCTCTGAATTCCAATGAGAATGAATAATAGAGGGTCTCACACTAAGAGTTTATGGGGGTTCCAGTTAAATTATATTTGAATTTAATTTATAAATATTATTATCATTACATAGGAATAATTTTATTTAAGTTAAATTTTTCTCATAAATTAAATAAAAATTTATTCACCAGATTTTTTGTAAAATATTTTTTTATTTATTGAAAATTGTATAATTTTTTTAAATGTTTGTAAATAAAATATTTAACAAAGTGAATTTATAAATAATTTTTTTTTGTTCATTATTTAGAAGCAGAGTTTTTGAGGTCCAAGGATATTCTAGTAGTAAAATAATGAAGTGGTAGAATTATTAATATCTTGGGTTTCCTTTATGTTTATTAATGTATTTATTTTCTAGTACCTAATTTAATAATCTTAATGATTCCCCATGTCAATAAATAGACATGTACATCTATTATGTTGTGTACCAAACTACACAACTGGTGAATTTTTAATTTTTGAGATAAACAATTTCTCTTTAAAACCCTCTTCCCATCAATCTTAAGAACGAGAGATGTTCTTCGAGGATTTAGAACAAGCATTCAAAACAACCAACAAAAGACACTCGCTTCTCTACGGTAGCACTAGTAGAATGAACTATGTCGATCGAAGGCCATCGATGTACATGTAGATCACTGCTAGAGGGATTATAGTTTGGAACCATAATATCTAAAAAAGATAATTTGGAATGGGAATTCCGGAATATCAACTTCATCATCGATTAAAATACAAGAGATCCATGTAATATTTTCATTTTGAAAATAATAAAATTAATTATAAATATGATGTGAAATATCCTCTCTAAAGCTACTGTGCCACTTAATTATTATCTAAATAATTGATTCTATTCCACGGATGTTGGTTTTAAAAATTGAATTGTTCATGGAATAATCATTGATCACGGTAAAAATCTATGATGGGTTTGTTCCCAACCATGTTTCCACTGTTCCTAGAACCTTCACCCTTAATAACCCCTATATAGACAGTACTCATCGCCACTTTCCAGGGTGACCCATACACTCAACCTACCTATCCATACAAAGGGATTATTGATAAGTCCCTCACCTCCCATTCTCAAGAAACATGCCATGGTTCCCCATCGACAACACATACCGACATCACCACCTTTTCTCATGAAATTCATCCACTACACCCCATCGAAAATTCCTACCATGGTCACTGCCCTCCTTCAATTGCCTTTGATAGATGATCTACCAAGATTCCACATCAACAATTCATACCACCTCAACATCCCTATCTTATACAATTTTCCACAACGACCCATTGACAACGCCGACTTGGCGAGATGGGGTAAGTTGGATATGAAGTTTGCCTCCACTGTAAATCCCCTCACAAGAAGATACATGTTTGGATGGAGGTGTTTGGAAATGACACTTTCATCCCCTACCTATAATTCACCACTATTGAGGATGATTCACAATATCGATGAATGTATAATAGGTTGAGTCCAAATTTGAAGTGTCTGATGATGTATCCGACAAAAAGGGCCACGCTGCGACAACTCCCTTCCTCCCAACACGCACCAAAAGACAACTAATTTCAAAAGTGGTGTTATCTAACATGAACAACCTTCTTTTGAAATTAATGTAATTTTTTCAAATAGTAAATAAACAATTAACATATTTTCATATAGTATGTTTAACAATAAAATTATAATTCATCATATTATAAATACCATGCATATTGAAAATTATCAAAAAAATTTATCAATCCATTAAATTTAAAATATCACCCATTATAAATTGCCTATTTTTTCAAGTTAAAAAACTTTATATTATGAAATATTCAATGCTGCAGAAAGAAATGAACAAACAAAAAATTTCCCTTTATCTTATATTTTTTCTAACGATTATAAAAGTCCAATAATTATGAGAACTTTTTGTTTATTTTTGAAAAATTACACATTGAATAAGTTAATGTATATATGTATATATATATATATTCTTATAAATATTAATATATTATTTATATTTCAACAAGTATATATATTTAAATATAATATATATATATATATGATTTATATAACATTTAATAATATATGTATATGCCTTTGTTTATATGTTTTTGTATTGTGTGTATATGTATGTGTTGTTAGTGTATGAAACATTTGTGTGGTGTTGTGTATGTGTGGGTTTATGTATGTATATGTTTTGTATGTGTGTGTGTTTATGAGTATAGGTGTGTATTTAATTGTATGTGTATTTCATACATATGTGTATTTGTACAAGAATATTTATATATATAAGAATATATAAGTGTGTGTCAGTGAGTGTGTGTGTGTGTGTGAAGGTATGTATATGTGTATGTATAACATCACGTTTATGTACATCTGTATGTGAATGCGTATGTGTATATGAGTATGTTAATGTTTTATGTGGGTAAATAATTATATGTATTGATGTCTATGTATGTGCACAAACTTGTATATAATTGTATGTATGTGTATTTTAATGGAAATTCATGTGTATTTGTGTGCATATACATTTTCATTTGTATATACATCTGTATGTGTTTGTGTATGTGAATTTTTCTATGTTTTATGTGTATGTATATATACATATGTATAGATATGTATGAATGTGAGTTCTTGGGTATGTATCTATATGTATGTGTATGTGTACACACATGTATGATTATGTTTATATGCCTATGCCTATGTTTATGTGTATGTGTATGTGTTTTCCAATTTGTGTATGGTCATATTGTGAATGTATGTGTACATGTATGTCTATACGTTTGAACGTGGGAACATGTATATCTATTTATTTATTTAATATTATTCATTTTTTCATGTATCTACATTTTTTTATTTTCAATAAATTATTACTTTTTAATATATAATAATTTAATAATTTTATTAATATATCAAATTTTGATATATATTTATAAATAATTAAATATTTATATATCTAATTAAATAATAATAAATTATCATTTAATAAAAATTATACAGGTTAATAGGTTATTATATTATCTATATACGATTAAAAAATTCCATACTTCAGTAAATATCGGTAATAATAATATTTATTTATTTAATTATATTCATTTTTATATGTTTGAAATACATGTAATTAATGTTTAGAATTTTTCTAATATTTTATGTAATTTTTTCCATTGAATTTATTCATTATAATAATTATTTCATTATTATTATTTTCTTTTTAGATATTTAATATTTTTCAATATTTTTGAAATTTAATCATTTTTTAAAATTTATACATATTTATTTAAAAACATTAAATATTTTAAATATGTTTGTAAAATATGTGATTATTATTTATTCATTTTAATTTATATGTTTTAATATTTTTAATATGTCTGAAATCAATATAAATAATTTCTATAAGACCATCTCCAACACAAACCATTTTCCCTAAAATTGAACAGTATTGTACGCCATCCCTAACACCATTTTTTTATCATTAAAATTAAAGAAAATGATGGGGATTTGATTCATAATGACTTGTAATGAGAATGGGGTCATTGAAGGTTATGGTTTTCAGTCTCGATAGGGCGTACCTTCGAGAGATGGTGACAGTTGGAGAGAGGTGTTGGTGTCGGGATCACTATGTGTCCAAGCAGTATGTTTTAATGGCGGTGGAAATGGAATGGGATGGATGGATTGGGGGTGTAGGATGAGAGAAGAATCTTTATTGCTAATTCTGGTGGAATTCCTTGACAATGACATCAAGAGCGACGACAATGACGCCCCATTGTTGATAACTGCCTCACACAGTGGCGATTTCAGTGATGGAGGAGCAAAGCAATAGCTTTGGATGCAATGTAGACATGTTAGTGATGCTCATAGAGATAATTTTGTTATATGATTTGTTGATAGCTGATTGGGATCATAAAATACGCAGTTATTGGGAAGGGTGGTGGTCGGACTTTGTTCTTTGACAATCCTCCTTGACGTTCTATGAGATAATGCAACTGAAAGGTGTAGTTGGTGCCTATAGATTTTTGGTTTTTAAGGATTCCCAACCTATTCTGATAAATCTTATAGTGGTGCACGATAATGCAGGTGCTTATGTACCACAGTGTTCTCGCAATAGTTTTATGGATCTTAGGTCAATATCATTAAAAATGGAGGTCTATAGACATATTTAATATAGGATTCATATCCCTAGGGGGGTTATGGATGACCAATTGGATGGTGGGTGAGGTGTGTGTGTGTTTTTGTGTAATTTTATCCTCAAGTAAATTATATATATATATATTTATTCATTCATTTTTATTCATTTATTTAATGTATGTTATTATTATTTTTTATGAATGAAGATTCCATTTACTAAATGGGTTAAGGAAGAAACATTACATAGCCCATAGGCCCATGGCCTAGTGTCTCAAAAAATTATCCTAATGGATTTGTGTATCCTCCTGATCACATCTTCATGTCTGCATCACCGACCTATGTCATGCTCGCATCACTGCATTCCTGCATCATTCACATGTCACATCATCCATGAGTCTTCACATGGGATGTAAATCTCCCAAGGGGAATGCAAGGATTCAAACCCTAGTCATTATGTGTATGTAATGGATATAATTAATATTAAGAATTAACTTTTTCTGTTTTTTCGTATTCAATTTTTTAATTATTTTTATTATCATTTAATTTAATATTAATTATTAATTATTAATTTTTAAATGGTTATAATATTTTTGAAATTTATTCAGTTTTTAATATTTATTAATACACATCTATTTTCTATGTTTTAATTTTGTATAAAAGTTCTTAATTTATATGATTAATTTTAATTAAATATCATTTATTAAGGTGTAATACCCATAAAATGATTAAAATTTAGATAATTATTATAATTAAATGCATGTTTTAAGAATCTATACTTATTTTCTGTGTTTAAAATTAATTCCATTATTCATTGAAATTTAACATAACTATTTACTATGTTTTAATATTAATAACAAGTTTTTAATATATATTATACATTCAAATTCAATTTATTTTATTAAGTTGTATTATTTTTTTGAAATGTTTTAAATCAATATAGTTATATTATATTAATGAATTTGTAATATTTTCATCAATTCTTTATACATGTTCAAAATTCATGTGATTATTCATTAAAATTATATTATTATATATTTATTATGTTTACGATATTTCACTATGTATTGATCTTAATTTTAATATATATTCATTTTAAATCTTTATATAATAATATTAATAATTCATAAAACATAACAATGGTTTTATTATTTTTTGTGCCTATTGATTTCTGATTATTTTATTTCACTGATTTTTAAATCCTTTAATTTAAGATTCTATATTTATTAAATTGGTTAACTATTTTTAATTTTTTATGAATTAATTCAATTTTAATATATATTAACTTAATAATTTTTTATTTAATTTTAAATGTTTTTTATCAGCTATATATTGAAAATGTGATCTTAAAACCAAAATATATCATCTATATAATAATAGTGCAGGTAGTTGATGATTTTATCTAATATATTTTGATAACTGATAAAGATCGGTTTTATCAGCACAAAATTAAGATTTGACAGAACATAACTATTGTAATGGTTATTATTTTTACACTGTTAATACTCATATTTATCAACAATGTTGGAAATCCCTGATAAAAAATATTTGTTTATTTAAATTCATCACTTAGGGGACTCGTTTCTTCTCCCCATTCAGGCTCTCTCATTGATGTCACCCTCTTTCGATACTCCCCCTCAAACTGTATGGAGAATCAAACATCTCATTACTTATTGTATGTGAGTTAATCTCTTGAAAGTACATGTAATTTTTTTATATTTCATCACAATCCAAATTGGTCTTAGTGAATGTTAAGGGATTATATAATTTATTACCACAGGTTAATACATGGTTTATAAGGTTTATATATTATGCAACCATTTTTAAAAATGATTTACTCTTCCGCGATTATTATTGAATGATCTCATAAGCGAGCCCGGTAGAATCACATGCATAGTATATTAAGGACCATTAAATAACAAGATGCTCTATGAATCTGTTTAAATAATTCAAAATAAAATTAATTCAACTATAATTAATATATTATTATTGATTATAATTTTAAGAAATGGAAAATTTCAAATTGTGGATACATAGTTTTTTATTTCGCTAAACTGGGTATTATAATATTATTATTCAACTGATGCAAAATCAAAAAAATTCATTAGTATCCTTGAAGATCAATATCAACTATACTGTCACTCAATTATTCTACCAGACTAGGGGGAATAGATATGTGGAACTACATTCCCCATTCTTTTTTGACTTGATTTCTGGTGTTTTTCATAATTTAAAATCAGTGGAATATAAAGAAAACATATTTCAAGGTGGGATAATATATATATGTTGACCACCCATTTCCCATATATTCTTTTCCAGTGATAGATTTATTTTTCTCATGGTGTACTCTTTAATGATTCATAGCTATTTTCAAAATTTTCAAAAAATATTAAAAAAAATCCATACAATTTGGTAAGTATTCAAAATTTGATATTTCGATCAGCTCTGGTGAGACTAATAGTAGAAATGATATATTTGTTGGTTCTCTATTATTTATTTGGATAATAAACCTAATAAATAAATTTGGATCACATTGATTTTAGGTCAAACTAAAAATTTGTTCTCTCGAGCATCATGGACTTGTTTGAAAAAAAGATTTGGGATGGTATTATAAGAGGGACTCTAATGTAGGGAAGTAAAAAATTATACATTTTTTAGCTCATTAATTTTAAATTAATAATATATATTTATTTATGATACCTGAATTATTGTTTGAACAGATTCACTCACCCCGTGCCATGATCTGGTGGGTTATGTTTGATGAAGAAAAGGTCATTTTGTGGCTTTGGATAATCTGTGCATCCCTAAACCATGTTGTGGTATAGAATATCAATAAATGTGCATGACCAAGATTTATATGATTGAAAATAATTGATTGAACCTGATTCATAACCATTGTTTCCTATGTACTCATATCTTTTCAACCAAATATTACACCCATACGGGGTTTTGTGGTGTATCCCTTTTCCCACGACCTAGCATATTTTTGTAGATTCCATTGGCTATTAGGTGTTATTATTAAATATGTACTCTTTTAGAGGTCCATTGATTGAAGAAATATCCAGATCTAGAGGGTACCATCGATTTTTTATAAATGTGGGATGAATGACACATCCCTAGATGTTTCAGATAGGGAGAATTCCACTATTTTTCTACTATTTTAATTATGATAATAATAGACAGTGTATGGATAAACTAGAGGTATGGTTAAAAGAAATGATTAATAAGGTTATTTAATAAATATCTTCTATAAGAGATATATTTAAAGAAAAATTATGTTTGAATAATGAATGTTTGTGATTCTATGTGGGGAATTAGAGGAATATGTAGGCACACAAAATAAAGATAATTAAAATATGAATATTAAAATAAATGAATATGGCCAATGGGAGTCCCACCCAATTTCTAAACCTTCTTATTGAAATATTTAATGGGAATACTATATTTAATGTAGATCCTACTGTTACAAAATAATAAATAGTTTAATTTTACACCCATCTGCCTTAGTGAAGTAGAAATTCCTATACATGCAATGTTTGAAGGTTACTTCCCAACCACGCTTCTTCAACACCATGAACCACAATGTGGTATCATAGGGATTACATAAAAGTTTATAATTATTTAAATATATATATATAATGATTTATTTGATTAATAATTTAGTAGTTTCAATTCATGGTAATCTTTCTACAAATATGAATCTCGATATCTGTTCTTCCTCTTTTGTTTATCATTCACCATAAAGAAATGATCCTTTATTTTAATTATGATTAAAATAAAACACAATATCTCATCAAGATGTTCCAATGGAAACATGACCTACAAAACAAGAGCAGATGAAATGTATTCATCTGTAGATGTCGTGTATCTAGGGTCCACCGCACTGAGTATGGTCCACCAAAAAATGATTTGTCAGTGGAGTTTTTCAAAATCTTAATGACTCCATGTTTAGACCCGGAACATGTGGAACATTGTTTCTAGATTACTCGCCTTGTGGACACTAGAAAAGATGTGTAGTCCCTTCATGTTATGGTGGGACATGGTACCATATACATGGATTTCACAGAGAGAGACCATGTAACAAGGAACTACACATTATGTGGCCTACTAGACACACTGTGTACTCCAATGATGTCCCAAGTACACTCACATGATGTTTCCTTGGGTGTGTACCTCACATGGACGGTGAAAAACATAAACACCATTTAGTTGGAACTACACACTGTGTACTCATCCTAGTCATGCAGATTTATTAAATTTTATTAATATATTATAAATCCCCATGAGACGTGTACAATCATGTATGTGTAAGTCTAAGGCACCACATGTTATATGTGTTTTATATATATGTGTTCAATTTAACATCTTTTTAATGTTCATTTATACTATTTTTGTCTTTATGAATATGAATTCCCCAGGACATCTAAAAGGTAAAAGTTACGTACAAATATAATTTTAAATGATTTTATTTTAAAAAAAATTATAATGGATGAGAATCTCTAGGAAATTCAAAAAATTGTTTAAGATAAAAGGATTGATTAATTAAAGATGATAATTAATTTATTCAAGCCAAATTTATCAATGATAAAAATATTTCAAAAAATGAATTCTAGTTTTATTTATTCCTAAATATTATTACATGTATGGATGATAATGAGCTAGACCAAGAACATTGTATATTGATGGTTTCTTTTAATTAATTTATTTAAATTACATTTTTTGGCATGTGAGTCTTATCATCATTAATATGTAGGGCATGTGTTCCAATTGATTATTTTATGTAAAAACCCTATTTTAATCCTAACCTACATGTGAGTTATAAAAAGATATATGTAATTAATGTAAATCCCAAGCTAGTGGAGGCGGTTCAAGCTAGAGCTAAGACAAAACCAATCAAAAGAGATACAAATGTGGATAGGTGGAAAGCTTTATACATGAACCCATAATGTTCAAGATGTTTCTCCACAAGGTCAGGGTTAGATTGTTAACCACTATATAAACTATCCATTAGAAAATATAATGATCATGATCAATAATTTATTTCCTTCAGTTTATTGGTATATTATTATGGATGTGTGGTCACGATCACATAAAATAATGAATTAATCAAACATGTAAGGTAGATCTATATTAAACAAGACTGATGAATAAATAATTCCATGACATTTTAATTCTCTTTAATATGTTCTACATAATATTAACAAGCAGGTGAAAATGATAATAATCAATTCACACATAAGATATGAAAATCCCCCAAATAAAATATTAAGTTATATCAATCCTTTCGTTACCTAATTAATGTAAATACTCAATCAAACTATGTTTTTGACCAACCCTTTTTAGGACACATAATTTTATATAGGGCTCCCTTATGAATGGTTTTAGGTTGACATAAAAATATTAAATCAATAGGAGAAGCCCTTTATATACAAGGTGTTATATTAGAGGAACAAGTTGAGAAAATACAATGTCATGATTTTAGGATTGGGGAGTCCACTCAACAGATCAAGGAGATGCAATCATGTAGTTGGAAAATACATTCCTACCTAAATTCCTTATAATATCCTGATCGACCCTTTTTGGGGATATTCTAAGGGGAATATGGATCTTTTACACTAGAATGTCATGAATACTAGACATTTCTAGAATAATGGTGAAGACCATTGAGACTTGATAAAATAATTGGAGTCTTAATAAAAATATATTATTTCTAATAAAAAGTACTAAATAATTTATTAATGATAATATATTTTAATTGTAGAATAAAAATGACAAGCTCATAAAACACACTATCCTAGTGATTAATTCTGTATAAAGACAACATCCTCACATGCAATAAATTCTAGGAATTTTTTAGATGCCTTCGGGTTATCCTACACCATGAACAGATGTCTTACATGCGTTATGCATAATTACCTAATCCACCTTCATATGAGTTGAGTGATGATTATTTCCTAGTCCATGAGAAACATATGAACAACATGGTCAACGTTCCATATTAATATTGTCATCAATGACTAGTGAGATCCTGAAGTCTCATGAAAACATGGATTCTTATAGATTGATCATGGAACTCAATGGTATTTACCAGGAGAGAGAAACATGAATTGTTTGATATCACTATGGAACTATTTCTGAGTAATATTTGAGAACGTGACCCAACTGGTTCTAATGTAGTGAAGATAATTTGATACATTCAGTGCCTCGAGGTTATATATCTTAAACTACATGGATAACAGGTCACCGATCTCAATATCACATCAATCCCTCAGAGATTCATTAATTTTTTTTTAAATTTCAATATAAACAACATTGAGAAATATCTATATGATCTTCCTATCCTCATTTTCCATGTGGGAAATGATATGAAGTGCGAAAATCTTTATGTCCTTATTTTTAATAAGAGTAAAGTGAAGTAGAGGAGCTTTTAGCCCAAATATTCTTGAAGAACATCAATGAAATGGATGATTAAAGATGAGGAATGGAAATAAGAGGATGTTCGTTTTTCATGTGGAAAGAAGGGCCACTAGATGAAGAACTGCACCCAACCTAAGAAGCAAGGGGAATATTCAGGAGCATTTTTTATCCAATGAAATCTATATGTTTCTAATAATTTATTATTAGATACATCTTCTGGTTCTCGAATATGTATCCAATTTAATGATAGATGTATCTTTAGGAATATTTTCTAAGAGGAGGTAGATCTATGATAATCCAACAGAGATAGACTTTATTCTGTAGCTATCCCAGACTACCACTACGCATTTCCAACTAGGTTGATCTTGGTATTAATGGGTTGTTATTACGAGTCATATGTAACTCAAAACATTATTTCTGTATCTAGATTAGATGCAGATTTATTTCTTTTCATGTATGTAAATTAATTTTTCTACCTTTACAATGATAGAATTATTTGTTGTTGGGTACATTTATACAATGGTCTTTACACGTTAGATTAAATAGTCCATGTAATGGAGATCCATAAAAATTATACTTCACAAGAATAATACCACACACAACATTTGCGTCACCATATAGGTCATGTATATGAGAATCTCTTAAAATTGTTACTTCAAGATTAATATTTATATTCATTAGATCTAAAACCACTTGGGGAATTTCATGCATGGTTACCAGGAAAAATGACCATATCCCCATTTATGGGGAATGTGAATGAACTAATGAACTTCTTGAATTGTTTCACACAGATCCGTGTGGAAAATTTTCAGTTGAATCAATGGGAGGGTATGAATAAATCATAACAATTAATACAAATTTTTATAGATATGTATTTATCTACACAATAAGGTAGAAGTCAGATTATTTTTATATGTTTAATGAATAAAAAATGATGTTGAGAACATTATTGGAAAAAATATTAAGAAACTACACTTAGAACAAGGTGGATAATATCTTAATAATTACTTCATTGAATAGATATGGGAGTTTGGGATCCTATCCTAACTACCTCCTCCAAACTCACCCTAGTGGAATGCTGTGAGCGAATGGAAGAACCACACCTTAATAGACATGGTGGTATCAATGATGATCCATGAGAGTCTTCCATTATCTTATTGGGGATATATGTTACAAACAGAAATACATATACTAAACTACGTATCATCTAATTCTATAAGCGGTATTCCATACGAGTTCTGAAAACACATATACTAAACTATGTAACAAATAGTCACTTTGTGGCACAAATTGTACCTTTATAGGATACCCCATGGAAGCAAGGGGATATTACCTATACATACCCTCAGACAAAAGGGTTATTGTGGAATTAAATTCTATATTCTTTGATAGGGAGTTAATATCCAAAATAGATAGTTGAAGCCAGATAGACTTTGATGATGTTGACTCTCAAGGTACACAAGAGTTGTTATATGAACAGATTCTACAAAAACCCATGCAATAAAGAACAGTTCCAATGATGCAATAATAGCGTAGGAGTATAAGAGTGGTTAGAGAACTAAAATGATATAGTTTTATAGTTACCAAGGATGGAGACTCATTATTAGTTGAAATTAATGATACTCTAACCTACAATAATTCAGTGAGTGGCACAACTTTTTACATGTGGTAAGAAGCCATGAATTCTAAAATGGAGTCCTTGTATTAAAACCATGTCATGAATTTCGTATATCCTCTAGATGATGTAAAGCCTATTGGCTGAAAATGGTTATTCATGAAGAAACTGGACATGGAAGGAAAAGTATGTACATATAAGAAACGCATGGTTGCAAAAGGGTTCAAACAACATTAAGGAATTGACTTTGACAAAACCTTTTAACTGGTCACAATGATTAAATCCATCGTAATTATATTGGCCATTCTCACTTACCATTACTATAAGCGTTAGAAGATGGATGTAAAAATAGACACCCTTAATGGTAACTATTAGTAAGATTTCTACATGACACAACCTGAAGGATTTATGACAGAAATGGTTTCAAATAAGGAATGAATATCACAAAAATCCATTTATCTATTAATGGAAGCATACAAGACATGGAAAATTCGATTTTATGAAGCCATATTGAAATTGGGATTTTTAATGATTGAATGTGAGCCTTGTTCCTACAAACATTTTTGGGGGAGTATAGTCGTTTTACTAAGAGTATATTTTGATGGCATATTACTTAATGAAAATGTGATACCAGTCTAGAAATATATCGAGGCATGGTTGAATCAATCAATATCAATGAAGGATGTGGGTGAGAAAACATATATCATTGGGTTCAAGATCCATTGTGATAGATCTAATAGATATTTTCACCTAGTTCTAAGTACATATAATGATAAGATACTGAAGAGAATTATTATGGAAATATCCAAGAGTGTATTGTTTCAAGATTCACATAACATCCATATTTCCATGAAAATGTGTTATCAAACATATTATGAAATAATTATAATGTAATGGAGTTCATATGTATCACCTATTTGGTTATTCATGTATGTCATGGTATGTACTAGGCTAGATTTCGCCTACGAATTGAGTTCATTAGGATGATATCAAACAAACCCAGGTGACCACCTTTGGACGGCAGTCAAGACTATCCTAAAGTATCTGCGATTTACTAATGTTATGTTCCTAGAATATGGATGAGATGTGGAAATAGTAGTAAGATGATAGAAAAATTCTAGTTTCTTGAATGATTAAGATGACAATTACTTTTAATCTTGATACATCTTCAATTTGGTTAGATATGCGGTGAGCAGGATGATCTCAAAGAAGAGTGTATTTGTAGATTCTATAGTAGAGTCTGAGTTCCCGTCTATGATGAGAACCTTGAAATTCTATGAAATTATTCTTATATATATATTTCTATGTATGGATGACATACTATGATGGGACACATAGCAGGAAGACCGTTAGATGTGAGTACTCGTATGAAAATGAGTCTTCCTCTCAGAACGTTTTCAGTTGGTAATATCTAATAATGGAGATTATTATAACAGACATACAATTAAAAAATATGAATGTTTTGGTTTCATTGAATATTTTTATCTGTGAGTATGTGTAATGAAACATATACTTTAATATAATCATTAATACATGTCATGACTCACACACATTTATTTACTGATGAAAACTGTCTCGTGGATAGTTCCCAGGAAGTATGGTATGTTGTGTGCATAATGAGTGGTAAGTTATTAATGAATAAGTCGATGTTGGATTTTCCTCATCCAATTATGGACGTTGATAAATTCTTCATTGAGTTATATATTAATAACATGACACTCGTGTCACACCCATCATATTGTACATCCCACCGTCTTTCTATGTGAACTTTTTCATCTGTAAATCAATGTTCATGAGTTGTGACACGTGTTAATGACAATCATATAGTCTATGGATCATTACAGATGATCCTAATTAGAAATATTTGATGACACCAAAACATGCAGAATTTCTACTGGCAGGTCTTTTATCACAATCAGCTATCTAGGATTTTACAAAGTGCAAACATCATTAGAGGAAGTCTCATCTACTTACGAGTACGCCCAAAAAATGGTCGTTCTGCTATGTGCCCCATCCAAGTATTTCATCAAACTGTAAAACTATATTAATGATTATTGTTATAGAATTTTATGGTTATAATCATTTTAGGGAACTTCCATGATTTCATCAATGCAACAAATACTTTAGGACATTATTACATCATAGACTTTTAGAACAATGAACTATATGTAATAATATGCTTAATATTTAAATACATTAAATGTCCATGTATTCAATGTACAACCATCTCGTTCTAAGACACCCAATTTTTAAATGTTTTACAATCACGGGTCGTTGAATTTATGACTTGAATGGAACAAAAATGAGGTTATGAGTGGGAGATGGAGGATGTTTTTGTGTCTCTACACTCAATGATGACTTCCTCTATCCAAAAAGATATATTATAACCCTGTTGAACCATATCATGGATTATATGGGTGAAAACAAATGACATAGATTTTAACAAGATTTTCAATGATTACTTCATTTGGATCAAGATGACATTATATTGGAAGGTTATTTAGAAGTGTAATAAGATTTTTCTATATAACCCCTTCATGTCTTCTCACATTAGAAGGGGGATTCCACCACCATCCAATGTGTTTTATATTAATGTGGATGTAGCTGTCAAAAAAGGATCTATTGAATTGGGTCATTGGGTACTTGATTATATGGGTTGGATTATCACAACATGAATCATTTCTATCAATTCTTTTTTGTTTCACCAGTGGCTAAATCCCTTGAATTATTCACTAAATTTAACATCTTCCTTAAGAGTGGTTGGAAAATTTTCATCATGGAATAGAATTTTATTTTCATTGCTAATGGTATTAATTCATCATAGTGTGGTCTACTGTCAGCCAATATATTTTTTATAAATTTTTGATCCATTTTAATACTACTAGAAACTATACATATACCATCAGTTTTAGAGAATCTCTTGGAATATGAACTATAAGGTAAACATATTCCATGGGTTTGTCCAAAACCATTGGAATACAAACCATCTTACGTCACTATAACAATCTTTAAGGAAAATATATTTGTATAGGGTATAGATATACCAAAGGATTTATAGAAATCATTGTCATGTCCTCAAAAAAAATGACATTAAACCAATTTTTTTTTGAAAACCACTTGAAATGGTCCCCAAATTCAAAATACATATATCAATGGATTGCAAAAACAAATGGTATTGGTCTATTCCATTGGTTTTCCAAACATTTAGTAATGGTAATCATATTTTTAATGAATTATTTTATCAAAAACATTTAATACATAAAATAATACATATAAATACGTATTTTACATATTAATAATATTTTGATTTTGGAAAACATTTTATCTTAGTGATTATGTGTTTCATATATAAATCAAAGGTGAGGGAATCAAAACCTAGAAGGGGATTTTTGAATTACATATATCGTAGGTTTTTCAAAAATATTGGAATAGGTATTTCATATTACATATAGCGTCATTTTGTAATCTATTGTTATATGAAAATTGATCCAACGATTTCCCAAAAAAATTATTATTGTTCTATACCAATGAATGACAAGCCAATGGTCACCCAAATCATTGGTATTGAATATACCATCATTTTTTGGGCCTATGAAAATAGTTCCAAAACATTTGTATATTCATTTTAATAATAAAATATCCTCTTATATCAATGTCAGAATCTCATTTATTAAAAGATATTCTAAGAGGGAGGATCATTTTATTACCTCTTATGGACTATCCGATGTGGTTTCAGTTTGGTAGGAGGACATCCCTACTTATTTGACATCACCTATAATTCATTATATATGTTCCATTATTAAAATTCCATTATTTTTAAAAAATAAGGTTATTAAGTAAAAATGAAATTTTATCATACTATTTCAACATAATAAATAATGTCTAATTGTTCTAAACTGAATGAGTCCAAATGATCTTGGGATATAGTATGAATTACTCTTTTGGGATTATCATCACTAAAATTCTTTTCCCTCAATAAATGAGTTCCATAAATTTTCACTCCCAGTAGTTGATTACCCTTGTGGACCTCATTTAGGATTATTTACACTTTTATCCCATCCTCAACACCAACTATCAAATTGGTCTTTATTTTTGATGGGTTCATTCTCTTGGCCCCACTAAATTCATTATCATCAATATTGTATAGTTTATGTCATCATTTGACTTTTTTTCTGTTTACATTATCGGTTTATCCCATTAATACAAACCCATAAATTTATTTTTTATACACAATTAACATCAAGATATGCATAAAATATATGGTTCTCATGGATAAATTAATGGGACCTTAAAACAATTTAAAAATTTGAAAAAAGGTCAAATTTAGATCCTATTTATCCTATCATGGATGCACCGTAGTTTTTTCCATGTTACATGTGATGAAATGTATGTACAAAAAACCAAAATATTCAATTACTAAATCCTTGAAAATAATAAGAAAGTACCCAAGATCCATTTTTTGATGATATGAAAATTTAATCCGATTATATGTAAAATTATAGATATCAGACATTTTCTTTTTTTATTATTTCCATCATTACAATATAGAATATATGAAATTTATAAACGTGATAGTAAACATAGGTAAAAAAATTAATATAGCTAGTGACAGGGATAACATTATGTTATATGGATAATTTGATATGGTTCTAACTTTGAAAAATGATAATGATTGTATTGAATGTGTGATTATAGGTGTGGTGATATCGAATATCAATAGGGGAATGGAAAATTACTATTAAAGATTAGTTTCACGACCACAAAAAACTATTTTATAAGTTAATGAGTTGTGAAAAGAAACTAATGTATACTAGTTTTACTAAATTCACTTTATTTAAAACCATACTAAAACAATATAGTGTAAAATTAATAAAACAATTTATTGACACCAGTTTTACTAAAATTATTTCTCTAGTGAATGATATGGTAACAGAGAATAATAACATTCCTCAAAAAACATATTTCACAAAACATATTATATATTAAATGGTTATGATATCTAAAAAATACATTCCCATTTAAATGATTTTATACTATTTTGAAAATACTATGAATCACCTATAAAATCCCAATGTATGGTTCATCTAGATACAAGAATTTAGAATCAATTCCGATGACTGTTTTATGGTAATTTTCACTCAATACAGGGTTTATGAACTTATACTTATGTGAGTATACTACAAGAAATTTAATGGGTAAAGTGGATAAAATATATAAATACATGAAAAAGTTCACCCAGTATACTCTCTTTAGTGAAATTAATCTGATAATGAGTATCTTAAATAGTGAAATGTGTCAGGAAACATTCATCTTGTTCTATCTACTGAAGGAGTAGACCATTTTTTTTTCAAAGTAGTACATAAAGTATATAGATAGTTATGTTGAAATATTAAAACATTCCTCCATGGATAATCATAAAGAAAAATTACAATATGTTGTATCTTATTATATAATAAAAATAATGGGTAATGATACTGATATTTATTTGGATGTACTGATTAAAAATTTGAAATTAATGTGGGAATTTTTTTATATTGTATGATTCTTATAAAAATGAATATTTCATTTTCAATTATATGTTTCATTGGATGGTAAATGATTATCCTGCTTATGGTGATTTTCAAGAAATACAATTATATGAATTCATGGTTTTCCAATTTGTGGACAAGGCAAACATTCAATTAGGTTTATAAATTCTACAAATACTATGTTTCTAAGAAATCATAGATTTATACCCAAAATACATAAATATAGATATTGGATGGAATCATTAGACTTGAGCTTGGAAGAAGGTATCACACCTTCTACACTAAAAGTTGAAATTTAGATTGAGAAAGTAAAATATATGGAAATGACATTTGAAAATGTAGTAAACAAATTGAATTTATTTTGGGTATTACATTTGAAAATTTAGTAAGGATATTGTATCTCATCAACAAACTAGCATGTATAATGAGTTACTGTAAAAGATAATTACAATTTCATTTGAAATAATTATTAAACGATTTTTGTTTTAATTTTTTAGTAATAAAAAGACTATCAATGTAAAATTTATTTGAAAGAAGAAAATGATTTTTATGAAATGAATGGATAGCAAATACTATAGAGGAATGTATGTATACATCATGAAGAGGATACATTTGATATCTTCTATAGTAAATTTTCACGTCATTTCACTTCGCATAGGTAGTTTATAACACCCTATGATTTTATAGTATGTTATTTCATTAAATTAATTCAATAACTTGCACTACACGCAACATTGTGATCGATCACAGCCCAACATACCAAAATTCATTAATTTTATAAAAAAAGTTGTTATTTATATGATAAATATTTATTCAATTACATATATTTAGTATTGATTCTTTAATATTTTTTTTTATTTGTAGAATTAATATATTTAATTGCATTTTTTTAAAAATTTGTAAATATTTTAATGTGATTACATTTAATACAATTAATTAATAAAATTTTAGAGAAATATTTACTATTTTTTATTATACATAATTTTTTTAAAATTATATGATTTAAACACTTTCAATTTTCTATAATAATTTGTAATATTTTTTAAATGTTATATATATATATAATTAAGTTATGTAAATGACTTTTTTTAATATTTTCATCAATATTTGTAGTGTTCCCAATTCATGTAATTACTTGGAAAATTTCTTTTTATTTACTTATTTACTGTATTTTAATATTTTCAATATTTTTTCATCGTAATTGAAATATATATTCATTTTTATTTTTTGAAATTAAAATATTTATTTAATAAAACTAAATAAATAATTAAATATTTTTGGTATCTATTGATTTTAAATTATTCAATTTCACATATTTTTTAATCATGATTTTTTTGTTATATATTCAATAATAAGGTAAATTTTTTTATTTTATTATAAATTATTCATTATATATATATATATTTAATTTTTCTTTTTTTTATTTTAAATATTCTTATCTGCTCTAAAATGAAAAAATTAATCGTAACACCTATATATATCAGCGATACAATATTAGTGTTGATATATATATATAATCTTCAATAAATTTAGCATTGATAATGATACGTTTTATCAGCTCATATTTTTGTGTTGATAAAACCTATCTTTTTAAATTGTTATTAATTTCACAATGATAAAACTAATATTTATCCACATATTATGGAAGGAATTAATAATCCCTTATTTTTCATATAAATTCGATAGTAATGGAACACATTTTTTTCTCATTCATGATCCCTCATGGATGTCATCCTCTTTATCCACTCCCATAACACTTATTTGCTGAATCCAACCTCTCCAGACCTAAGGTATGCATGTTAATATCTTTAAAATTCTCATAATAGATTTTTATTATGCATAATAATAAAAATTAGTTTTAGTGAGAAGTTCAGGATTATGAAATTACTTTCTCTATGATTCATAAGTTGTTTATAAAAGAAATTTCTTTCGAAACAATTTTGTAAATTGATTTACTCTTCATTGAGTATTATAGAATGATCTCAAAAGTATATATGGATATATCTCTAGTGTAGTATAGTAAGGACCAATAAATAACAACCTACTGTGAAATATTATATCAATAATTCAAAATAATGTACATTCAACACTAATTAATAATTTTTTATTCATTATAATTTTGAGATATAACATAAAAAATTGGGATTCAATATGTTTTTATTTAAATATATAGAGAGTTATAATATTATCATTCATACGATTCAACGTTAAGAAACATTACTCATCATTCATCCATATTAATATAAATGGTACTCTCTCTCAATACTTCACCCATACAAGGGGGTTCAGATATGGGGACTCACATTCCTCTTTCCTTTGTGTCTTGATGGCACGTGTTTTTTGTAATTTAAATTATTTGGAAGCTAAAGACAACATATTTCAAAGGGGAAGTATTACAGAAGAAGTCCACCTATTTCCCATATTTTCTTTTACAATGGTAGATTTATTTTTCTCATGGTACACTCTTTTAGAATTCATATCAATTTTCCAGATTATCCAAATATATATGAGAAATAATCCATAAAATTGGTTAATAAATCCAGAATAGATATTTCTATTAACATATGTGAGACATCATGTAGAAGGGAACTTATTATCCTATCCGTAATTATTCATGTTTTTCAAAAAATAAATGTAATTGGATCATTGTTATTTTTGGTCATACAAAAACATTTGTTCTCTTGAGAATCATTGACAAGTTAAAAAAATTAGGGATGCAATTGTATGTGGTTCTATAAAGTATGGATAAAATAACTTATAATTAATGTAGTTCAATAGATATGAATTAAGAATATGTATTTTTACAATTTACCAAGAATTTTTATTTTACTATATTCACTCTCCCATAGACATGATCTGTTGTGGTACGCATGATTGAAAAAAGGTCATTTTTTCTTGGTATAATCTATGAATCCTAATCCTTTTGGTTGTATTGGATATAAATATATATGCATGATCCAAATGACTCATTTAAAAAATAATGGATTGAACCTAATTCATATACCTGGTTCCATATGCACTCAGATCATTGAATCCAAATATTACCCCCATATGGGATTTTTCGAGGACGCCTTTGGCTCCTACAATAGATTTTTTTTGGATATGACTTTGGAGATCAAGTGTTCCTCTTCAAAAGGGAAAATTTACTGAACTATAGTTGAATCAAAATTGATGATTGGGAGGGTGCCAGGGCTTGTTAATATGTCTAGTTTGACGGATATTTTCCTCATGGTTTCTAATTGGGAGGATTCCACTATTTCATAATGTTATAATGATTTTAATAATAGATGATGTTTTGATAAAATGGATGTGTTGTTTAGTAAAAGGGATTAGAGTGTTATTATGAGTATTACCTTCATATAAGATATAAATAAGGAAAACAATGTATGAATAAAAACACTTTGGGATGTTATTTGGGGAATTACCCTTGTTCATTGAGAAAATTAATATATATAATAGACAATTATGATTTCTGTAAATGCATATGGCCCCTAGTAGTCTTACCCACAGTCTGAACATTATTATTGAATGATTTCGTTGGAATACCCCTTTTGAAGTTGCACCTAATGGTTTGAAATATTAATTTGGATAATTTTATACCCTTACTTATTAGTGAAGAAGGAACTGCAATGCATGAAATGTTATACCATCTATGGTCCAAGATCATCTAACATCCATATAAACCTAATGAGGATAGGATTGCGGAGTTGGTGAATGGTTTTGTTTCACTATTATCAATGTAAAATTCTTCCATCCCCATAGATAGATTTTACTCCCTATATACCATATCATTGTTTTATGGGTGAAACAATATCTCCTAGTTTTTAAAAAGATTTTATAACATTACTCTTTTAGGATCAAGCAGGATATATTAGGGAAGGCTATTGGGAAGTAGAATTATATTAAGTGTCATAACCCCTTCTTTTATTCTCACTTCTGCATGTCAAACCTTTCCCCCATCAAATGTGTTTAAAATTATTTTTCATTTCAAAATCTTCTCAAGAGGTTTTATTAGATTGTTATTTATGGTACATGATAATCTGAGTTGCATTATCACAACTTCAAAGATTTCAATCCATTCATTGTTGTATCCATTATAGGCTGAAAAATATGAATTATTAACCGGATTTAAGAAAACCCATGAGAGATTTGAAAAAATTTATTCATTGAATATGGATTTATTTTAATTATTAATTGTATTAATGCTTCATAGTGTAGTCTCAAATCTGTCAGCTTATTGGTCCTGAAGGTTTAATCCATTTTCGAAACTACTATAATTTGGTCCTCTACACCATTTTTTAGAGAAATTGAATGTATATGTACCATAAGATGACAATATACCATGTGTATGACAATAACCTATAGTATGTAAACCATCATATGACCCTGTGTAATTATTTTTTGAAAAAAACCATTGGTATATGTCATAGCTATACGAAATGTTTTATACAAACAATGGGATTGTTTTCAATAATATATCATTATACAAATGGTTTATTCAAAAACCATTGGTATATTTCATGGTTATTCCAATAGATTGATTAAAATAATCAGTATAAATTTCATTTAATGATCTCATACTAATATTTTTTCCGAATATGTTTTTAAATGTACCAAAATTTAAAATTCACTAATCAATGGTTTGGAAAACCACAGTTATAAGTCTATTCAAATGGTTTGACTAACTGTTGGTAAAGGTTATCATATTTTTAATGAATGCATTTATCAAATAACATTGAGTAAATAAAAAAATAAATATAAATAGTCATTTACATATTTATCATTTTATCTTTATTAAAAACATTGTAGAATAGTGGTTATGTGTTTGAAATATATTGTGTTTGATTTCAGATTATAAATGAAATTGTACTTAACAAATTTATTCACTCTCTATAATCCTGTAATAGATGCAAATAATTTCATTATTATATAGGAAAATTATTTTTAGTAATTATATATGATGATCTAGTCAATTTCACATCAATTTTATTCATAATGTAAATGGTTTGACTAGAAGTTCTACATACACAAAACATAGGAAATCCTTCCGGTAATTTAAATCTCAAAATCTATGATAACATAAAATTTCATCAATTAGTTTTTAATGATTCTATGAATTTTAAAAAAAAATTATGTTCTTCCAATATAAATCCATTAAAAACTAGTTAAGGATTCACTATTCAAGATAAATAAATAACATTCACAAGGGGATAAGTAGACATATTTCTTCATGAAGATTTTTATTTTATGAACCAATACTAATATCATGTCGGGTAACCCATAATTATTAAATCATTTAAATATAAAAAGAAATTTTTTATGTGGGAAAACATTTTTAAGGTTAATATATTCAATTTTCAAAAACATGATGATTGTTTTCAATAAATCCTACTACCATTCCATGAATTCCTTCCATTTTGTGTAATATACAAGGTTTTGTTGTAGAGCCTTGTCAATGGGTTTTATTATTAGTCCACCAACCAATTTACATCTTTTACACATGATAGAAACATTTGTTGAATCAAGATATTTATTTTATTATTAACCATTACTAGAAGAACTAATAAATTTATCTTCACCTTCTTTAAAAATGTGATAATTACTGCATTAAGGAGTTGAAAAATGGGAATATCTAAAACCAAAAAAATACATTTTATTGAAATATAACATATTTCCACCCAAAGGTTTATTTCATAAAAAATTATTAGGGTGTTGTTAATATTATTTATGTTTAATTTATCCCAACATCTCCCATGGTTAAAATTAAAAAAAATTATTCACATTTTGTATCCTTTCCAGTAATAAGAACAACAATCCATTTAGTATTTTGATTTTTGTGAACATCCAATATTGGAATTTTTAACATGAACCGCTAATATAATGTTCAGTTAACAATACCATCATTTATGAATGATAAAAAATAGAGTGTAAATGAATGAATGATCAAGATCATTATTAAGTAGGATACCAATAAAATCATTTGAAAACATGAAGACATTATAATAACAAACACTCACCATGAATGTGATTCAGTTATAGATCACAGTTTATTTATATTAATAATAAATTTATTCTTATATTTTCAGGTGTAAGAAAACTATATTCATAAATATATGAATTCATTTTTCCAATCACTCATCAATGAGATAAATGATGGGTATTAAGGAAAACTAAATAGATATCACCGTCATCCAACACATTTTGATTCATGAGGAAAATTATAATAATAAAATTTAAATTTTCATATATTTACAATGGTATGTTTTCTATAATGATATTCATTGATATTTGAAATGTAATTCACTTTATGATAGATTGAAATCTATATATAAACATTCTTAGACAAACCACACAGATTGGTGGAACTTCTAATGAACATTTAATTCACTCACTACATTAATATTAATCATCTAGTTAATTAAACACAACATACAATTATTTTTGTCAAATGAGGATTCAAATATTTTAGTAACATGTTTCAAAATATTTTTCATATATATACAATTTTTGGGAAATTGAAGCGTGATACTATAATTATTGGGAATTATCCTATGTACTTTATAAAGAGTATGGAATATATTTTGATCCATAATTGACTATCATGGGATGATAAATTCTTCATAAAATAGTGATATGCGTTTATCACTGACAATATGAAACTCTAGATAAGAAGATATGTTGATTTCTAAAAATCTAAACATGTTGGGAGATAAATGTGTAGTAATTTATTTGATCAAAATTAATGATTTGAATGAATTGATTAATGTTATTTAATGCCAGCCATGTATCCCATTGATCTGGATGTTATCAAATAGACATGTTACCCTTGATTTCTAGAGAAGAATCATTACATTTTTTAGGATAGGAATATGTTTAATAATATATGTGGGAAGACATAAATAGATACCATGTGGTGATGATCCTCTTTGGAGGAAGTCCTCAAATAGATAATAATGTGATATTGACCAATCCCCAACACAATTCTATATTAAATTTTTTTTGATGATTGATGTGAATCATCAATGTCTATATGTTTTATTTTCATTAGCGTCAAAATTAATCAACCCTCTAACATATTGAGAGGTGTACATTAATGGATTCAAGATGGGATTTTATGAGAATACTCCCTCCTATAAGAATTGTTCATGTTCATGTTTCATTTCATATTTTTATTTGTCGGTGTGGGTAATGGACTATAGGCTTTAATATATTTATTAATGTCTATAATGACTCACACATTGTAATGTATTTCATAAAAAATGACGATATTTTATACGGAGAAGATCAATACATTAGGTGTTTCATGAGTGATGAACTATTAATTAATATGTTGAGGAAGGATCCTAATATAAAGTATCATTTCCTATGATATTATTTAAATTAATAAGAAATATAACCTGAAAAGTATCATATATGCGTTATGGAATTTTCTATGTGAATATTTTAAGGAATTTTTTATTCATGACATTATGCTATTGAACAATTTGTGAATGATGCATCGACTCTGAAAAAACCATTATGGTTATTCCCCCATAAGATGCTTCTGCGACATCTCAAACCATTATAAAACCCTTCAATACCAAAAAAATATAATCCAATAGCTACGTGATGATTTGGTCACTTGAAATTCCTATTAACAACTCCTCAAATAAATCCAACAAATGTATAATATTTTATCATGTTCATGACTTGATACATCATCCATATATGAGTACTGATTTCATAGCATTTGTCACTCTAATTCCCTTTATAGTGTATTAAAAAATTAAATCACATCTCTCAAAATTCACATCAACATCATAGGAAACATCACACCCTCCCACAAACCAAATATTCGTGTAATGTTTAAAATCCTAGAAACACATTTAAATTAGAATTTTGGTTTTGTGTTTGAATTTAAATTTTAAATTTTTTATTGTTGGGTCCTTTGTGAGGGTTCCCACATAAACAGTAAAAATGGTCTTCATGAAAACACTAATAAATGAATTTATAAAAATTTAGGTAATTGAATTATAATATATTGAATCTGTGATATAATAAAAATTTATAAAAATATATAAATCATATTTCAATATCAATATATTATAATATAAGTATATCAAGTTTTTGTATAACAAAAAAAATCACATATTTAATATATATTTTTTTCTCTTCAATTCATAAATATATATAAGATTTTGAAATAATTATATTATGCCATAATTATATTGATTTTATTATAATAAATTTTTCATATTATTAAATAATATTATATTATAATCAATTTATATCTATATAATTCGGTTTAAATAAATTATATTTTATGAATATATATACATGATTTCAAATTTAATATTATTTTTCATATCATTTAATATTTTTATTTATAAAATTAATAATTTATTATTTTAAGTACGAACATAATACATAATATATTTATATTTTTAATAAATTTTATAGTTAATTTAATAAATATCATTGATGTAAAATAAGTTATCATTTAATTAATAATTAATATCATCACTGATTTATGTAACATACGTGATATATGATGAATTAGTTTTATAATTAAAAAGTCATAATTGACAACGTAAATTTTTAATAAATTTTAATTTATTATATTCTTAATGAAAAATATAGATGTCAAGGGATGTTTCTCATACCACACAGTGACTTGCTTTTATCATGGGATTCTTATTGTTCTATGTGAAAAATAGACATATTAATAATGTAATTAATCAAAAATCCATGTTCAATAATAATTCCATAACACAATAAAAAATATAATGAAAAATTAATTAATGAAAATAATAGGGACGAGAAAGAATTGTTAATGTAATTCCATCATTGAAATTGGTCGTATGTGGACTTGTTAGGTTAATATATTCTCAAACACTGGATGAGGTTTACCATATTTCGTTCTTTATGTCAGTTTCTGGGGCTATAACAAACGAAAATATTGGTTTATGAATGAAATATGACATGGTAAACCATGAAGAAGAAGTTAGTGTCCCTGAATAATCTTATGTATACGGTTTTGAAACACCTCTTTAGTGATGTAGCATGTTGTGTCAGCATTTCACAGATGCAGGCCTAGACACAATGTGTTTCCCTATTTACCCATGGGTTTCCCTGAACTCCCTCATACCACCTGCAACGACGTCCCATTGACAATTCCAACCAGACCAAATGGGGGGGGGGATATTGGTATTACTTTCACCACCCAATATCAAACAACCTACAATGGATCCCAATCAACCACACCTACCAATCCAGGCAGGGGGAACATGGACATGATTTTCATTGACATTACTCACATAACATACCATGAAACGCAATCAACATTCCCTACCACCACCATCACCGTTTCAACCTACCACAGTGCCCCATTAACAATGCATAATAGGAAAATCACCTTCTTGATGAGTCATGATGCCCCATCCACAATTCCTACTAGGGAAGACCATGGTAATATGGACATGAAAATCAATATCCATTCATAGACATCCTACCGCAACAACCCATCGACAATCCCCACTATCGTCACTACCTGTTCACATATTATTTTACACGACGCCCAATTGAAATATGATTCTACCATCCCCACCCTCCGTCACCACCCATACTCAGATGATCTACCATGATTCCCCAATGACAACACCTACCACTGTTAGTTCCCCTTCTCAGACGATATTCCCTAGTTCCCCATTGTCAACTCCTACCAAGATAGATGTGAAAAGATGGATATGACGGTTGATGCCCCCATGTGTGTAATTCCCCACACAAGAAGAACACAACTATTATGGAGGTGTTTGGTAATGAAGCTCTCAACCCCTAACTATAATTCACCACTATTGAGGATTAACAAATCAATTCTAGGAGTATAAAATGACGAGATGAAATATTAAATGACTACTAATGTATCGGAAAAAAAGAGGCATCATTTAAATGCTCCCTCCCTCCCAAAATGCAGCACTGGACAACCTATTTAAAATTTTCATTTTTCAAACATGAAAAACCTGCTACAAAAATTAATATTTTTTCCCATATAAATTAATAAAATTAATTTATCATTATATGTAATTTTTATCAATCACGTTAACATTAATATTATTTTTATTTTTATTTTAATACTAATTGATAATTATTATTCATTTTTATCACTAAATGTAATTTAAAATTTCACCAATTATAAATTACCTAATTTTTATATTCATGTTACATTATTTCATATCATTCAATTTTCAATGCATCTTCTAAAAAACAATAATAAAAGTGTTCCCTTTTTCTATGTATTTTTCCAACAATAATGAATGTCCTACCATTATAGGAAATTTTTTTCGAGTTTATAAATGACACATTGAATAAGTTAAATATATATATATATACAGACAAACACATTATTATATATTTTTAAATAATATTTATATATCAACATATATGAATATATAAATATAATTTAAATAAATGTTATTTATAAAATTTAATAAAAATTAAAGATATTTTCCTAATTTTATATTTAAAAATGAATCATATTTATATTATTCAATGAAAAATTATAATAGTATATTTAAATAATTATTTTAGAAAATAATAATATATTTAATATAAATATGATTTTTAATATTTTATTAAAATAATAATATTATATATAAATTCATATAATTTATTAAATATTCCATTCATATAATGAATTTTTTTATTTATATTCAAATTAAATAATTAAATAACATATGAATATGCATTTGTATATGTGTATTGGTATGAGTGTGTTTATGTATGTGTTGTTTGTGTATACATCTGTTGTGTTCTGTTGTGTTGGGTGTGTTTTTATACAGGATCACTGCTTGTATATATGAGTACGTATATGTGAATAGGAATGTATGTAACTATATGACTTTGTTATACATATGTGTACATGGTTGTGTATAATTATGTATAATGCAGATATAGATATACATTTGTATGTGTATGTGTATGTGTATGTGTATGTGTATGCATTTATAAATTTTAATTGTATGTATATGTATGTGCACATATGTTTGTGTCTGTGTATGTATAAGGCCCCAACCATAAACCTTACTTGATCTTATGTTATTACAATATTACACCTTTACGATCTTGTTAGGTTTAGAGTTTTAGAGAATTAGATCATAAAACATGCATTACATTCCACATTTAAACAAAGTGGTTATATAAAAGATAGTATTAATTTTTCCTATCAGTGGAAACATATTTAAAATAAAACAAGGATTCTTTATTGACACTTCCTTGACACTATCATCATATCATGTACCATTCCCTTGACTTGGGAAAAACATTTCAAAAACGTGGGAGGAGCATAAAAAGCTCAGTAAGGGATATAAAAATATGGAAAAGAAACATTGGTACATATATGCATAAGAATGAAATCATACTATACCCAAAAGAAAAAGCACTTTAACATACCTCATCAAATCATGAATAAATCAAATAAATCATAAGATATAAAGGTAACTTGAGGCATTCATAACATTCTTATGTAGGGAGTAACCCTATTGGTTACCTTTGAAATACCCATCACAGTATATTCCCTAATTATCTTCGGATAAACCATATCCTTTCACTCCTTCATGTTACCCAATGCATTGGAGAGCTATATCGGGCTCACTCGCCCTTAGTTTATCACGGAACCACCCGTCTTCATAATAATTCCCAAGAACCTCAACATAATCGTATCACAGAAAACATGCATAAAGGAAACATAACATTTCCACCATTCAATCACAAGATATCAATATAGAACAATGATATAAAAACATTATGAAAACCATTTTCAATACCAAAATAAAATAAAAGTAAACCATGGTATTTATTTTTCTTCTAAAAAGAACAAATGGATTGTAGGGGAAGTCAAAACTCAAATAATGGTCACAGCGGAGGAGAAGTTGTTGTCGCCGCATACGTATGAAAAACACATTCCCTTTTGTCATTTAGTAAAATATTTGTATAAAAAATATTACTTTTGAATAAACGTAAATTTCAATGGGGTTTATACACCGTATAAAAGAAGGTTGTGTATAAAACAAAATATGCCTCAATGAAAGGAGATTGAGACGAAGTCCCATACCTAGGGTCTGACATGACTCGATCGTTATTTAATCTCCTGAATAATAAACATGAGTTAATTTCTACTTGTTTAAGAACCTTTTCATGTTCATTATTCTTTTTATATCACGTATTTCCATGTCATGAACACTATGTAATTATTTAAGTTAATAACAGTCGTTTTAACGATCATTGGTACTTGAGTAAAAAATAAACCCTTTATAATTACATGTTGTTCATGTATCCATTATATCCAGAATGGTATTCATGAAGTAGATATCAAATATATCATATATATCCAGTACATACATTCATTTATAATATTACATATCATTTAGAGGTAAGAAATGAAATGCTTCGTTCATGGAGACGGTAAGCCGTACGTACACATGAACGCTGCTTCCATTTCTATTTCGTATTTTATGAAATGGAATCATAATGATATAAAAGTATATTATAATTCTAGTGTAATATCATATATAATATCATTACTCCATCCTTTATACGTCCCACATATGGTATTAACGAATCAAATCACTTTGAGGGGGCGGTAGTCCGCACTTCCTTAAATGAAGATATCACGTTTACCCATAATGGAAACCATAAAGGTATGCACAAAATTAAAAATAAAGAAGCTTATGGAAAACATAAACATATTATATATCATATATAAATACAGTGTCATCTTAATGGCCACCATTGAAGGTGTTAAAAATATGTTGAACAATCCTCGTTTCAGGAGGCAGAAATTCGCCATCCTCGGAAACAATATGTTCATTAACCATTAGATGTAGGTGTCTGTAAGTTTAGATCTAATCCATTTTATAACAACATCCTAGTATATTTAAGATAGTGTTGTTGTTACAAAATAAGTGAATAAAAAGAGTTTAGGTGGTTGGAGAAGCAAAAATAAAACAAAAGAACACAAGTGAAGACATTACCTTAAAATTGGGTAACTCCCTTTGGTTTCAGCTCAAAGGCCTCCTTGGTAAGACTTCTGCCCAAAGTGATGCTTCAAGGAGTAAGTGATGGAAGTGGAGAGAAAAAATGGGCAGGTTTTGGCCAATCCAAATGCTTTTGATGTGTGGGTAAGGAGTTAGAGGTGGGGGCCTTTTATAAGAGGAGAGGAGGGGAACTATTGGAATGTAAAGAAATGTTACTTTATTTTAAGATGAGTTTCAGATTCAAAAGGTCCCACATTGATATATTTCAAGGGTAAGGTGATAAGGGTTTGAAATCCATCCATACAATAGCTTTTTTACAGGTGTAGGACAAATATTTTACATTATTTTTTCATTTTATTTAAATCCTTTATTAATGAGATAATCGTTGCATCATCATGATGTCATAAATAATTTAATTCATTTAATGTATAAAAATTATAAAAAACAATCATGATGTATGAAATATTTTTATCTTTCTAATGAATATTTATAGTCAAAAATATGACTTGTATAACCCCATTTAAAAATTGTTTTAGTAAAACAACTCATGTTTGTGTCATTTTAATTTTATCATTAAATAAAATGATATTAATGTCATTTTCCTACCACAGTGGCTCCATGGGGTCCCCATGTTGAACCATGGCTTTTAATGGTAGGACATGACACATCAAATATGGGTATGACATGTGTCTAGGTATTTTCATTTTATTATAACATTATTTTTACCTTAAATTACACTAATTACCTCTAATCACGATTAAGAACTTAAAGGTTACTATTCACCATAAAATTATTTTAATCTCATTGAACCACATTTTACTTCTTAATGACAACCATGTATGTCAGATTTTTTAAAATCAAATCACAAAAGTGGAAAGGTTTCATTTAAACGAAAAATCAGTTTCGTTAACTACCACTTAGTGGTTTCACTATTCATCAAAAATTGATGTTTTCCAGAAAAATACCAAAACATTACCCTAAGATATATTTGATATTCTGAATTCAAAAATGATATCTATTTTAAAAAATTCAATACATATATGTTTCATTAATTAATTTAATAATTAATTCCCATTGTCATGACAAATAGCACGTTTTTATGAAACAATAATTATCAAAAGATTGACACTATTTTAAGTCCAATTTCAAAGTGAAATTGATTCCAATGACCACTGTTGGATTAAATGGTAAAAATATATTCTAATTTCACATCAAAATGAGTTCAAAATATAATCTAATCATATAAATAAATTTGATTAAAAAGTGGTTTTGAATTAAAATACAACATTTTTTACTATTCATTAAAAAATGAACTTTATCAGAAAAATACCAAAAATTCACACGAAGTAAATTTTGATGTCCCGATCATAAAGAATAAGTTCATTTTGAAAAAAATAGATTATAAAACTATTAATGGATAGATTTAAAAATGGTTTCGCATCAAAAGGCAGTAAACCAATATTTTAAAAATATTAGTGTATTCCATGCTTAAGAATGAATTTATTCTCATTTCAAGCCTCTAAAACACTATCTAATTCACTAATAGACATAGATAAAAATATCTATTATTAATTACTTACTTGGGATGTTACATCCTTCCCCCCTTTATAAAATTATGTCCCAGCAATTTAATTACATATCGAATAAATGGGGGTACATATCCCTCATTACATTTTCAGATTCCCATGTTTCATCTTCCATCATGTGGTTTTTCCACAAAACCTTTACCTGATTGATCACCTTATTCCGTAACACTTGCTCCCTGTGGTCAAGAATCTGGACTGGTTGTTCCTCATATGATAGGTTCTCTTCCAGTTGAACTACCTCTGGACTCAAAACATGAGATGGATCTGGCATGTATTTTCTCAGCATCGAAACATGAAAAACATTGTGTACCTGAGATAAAATCGGAGGTAAATCCACCAGGTATGCAACTGATCCAACTCTCTACAGAATTTCATATGGTCCAATGAACCTTGGACTCAGATTTACTTTCATACCAAATCACAACACACTTTTCCATGGTGAGACTTGGAGAAAAACATGATCACCTACCTCAATAGATAGATCCTTCCTCCTGTTGTCCGCATAACTATTCTACCTACTCTGAGCTATTCTCATTTTTTTCTGTATCAGCTGAACTTTTTCTGCCAACTCTTCTACCAATTCTGGTCCCATCTGCTTTCTTTCACCCACTTCATCCCAAAAAGCTGGAGTTCGACATCGCTTCCCATATAATGCCTCAAATGGTGCCATCTGTATACTGGAATGAAAACTGTTATTATAAGAAAACTCAACCAAAGACATATTTTGGTCCCAAATTCCCTGATAACCCATTGAACAAGCATGTAGCATATCTTCCAAAGTTTGAATTGTTCGTTCTGACTGTCCATCTGACTGAGGATTAAAATCATTACTAAAATTTAATTCTGTATCCAGCGACTTTTGAAGGCCCGTACAAAAGTTAGAAGTAATCCTGGGATCACGATCGGATAAAATGGATATAGGAACTCCATGCAAACTGACTATATCAATAAGGTTCAAACAGGAAAGATGATTTAGAGAGAAAGTATCTCGAATAGGAAGGAAATGACTAGATTTATTCAAGTGATCAACAATAACCCATATTGCATTATTACCTTGAGATGTCTTCTATAATCCCACAACAATGTCCATATATATATTCTCCCATTGCCATTCTAGTATTGGTAAAGGCTGAATCATTCCTTTCGGTAACCGTCGCTCTGATTTAACCTGTTGACAAGTCAAAAACATCACTGTAAAATCAACAATATCTCTTTTCATTCCATCCCACCAGTAATACTCCCGAAGATCTCTATACATCTTAGTACTGCTAGGATGAACTGAAAACAGAGAACTATGTTCTTCACATAACAACTCTCTCTTCAACTGTGAATCACAAGGAACACACAATCTCTTCCCAAATCTCAAAACAAAATCACTATCAATGTTGAATTCAGGCAACTTACCTTTCTGAACCAGCTCTACCTTTTTCTGCAACTCACTGTCTTGCTATTGTGCTTGCTTGATTCTGTCTGATAGAGAAGATTTCACTGATACATAAAACAAAACAGAAGAACATCCTGCACCAACAACTTCTTTGCCAAAGTTCATCAAATCCTTAACCAAAGGATCACGTTTCAAACCCAACATTGCTAATGAAGAATTACTTTTTTGACTCAATGCATTAGCCACATTATTTGATTTTCCCGGATGGTAATGAATTGTACAATCATAATCGATTATTAATTCTAGCCATCTCCTCTGTCTCGTGTTCAATTCATTCTGAGTGAATATATACTTTAAACTTTTGTGATCGGTATATATTTCACACATTACTCCATTCAAATGATGCCTCCATATTTTTAGAGAAAAAACAACAACAGCTAATTCTAAATCATGTGTACGGTAATTTACCTCATGAGTTTTCAACTGTCGCGAAGCATAAGCAATTACCAGATCATTCTGCATTAGGACACAACCATGTCCTTTCAAAGAATCATCGATGTAGATAACAAACTCCCCATTCCTGGAAGGTAGTTCCATAACTGGAGCATTCACCAATCTTCTTTTCAATTCATGAAAACAATCATCACATTCTTTTGTACAGATAAACTTAACACCCTTCCGAGTTTGATTAGTCATTGGACTAGATAACCATGAAAAATTTCTAACAAACCTTCGGTAATATCCTGTCAAACCAAGGAAACTACGAATATATGTTACATTTGTGGGTCTTGTCCATTTTTTAACAACCTTTGTTTTTGCAGGATCAACGGTTATCCCATATTTAGAAACAATGTGACCAAGGAAAGAAATTTGTTGCAACCAAAACTCACACTTGCTGAATTTACCATACAATTTACTTTCTTTTATGTTTTTCAAAATAACCCTTAAATATCCTTCATGATCCTATTTACTTTTAGAAAACACCAAAATATCATCAATTAAAACAACCAACAATTTTTACCTAAGTTAACTGAGCAATCATTGCAACAAACTATTTAGTTCTGATTCTAACCATCTCATGATACTGATTTGAAAGGACATTCCCCTATGTATGCCTTCCCAGAAAATCTACAACGTTTCCTCTACAAAAAACCATTCTTAACAAACATGTCTTAGATGAAGCAACATGGTAATCTTCAAATTCTATATCATTTCAATTTGACCATAAAAAATATTTTTGGATAATCATTTAATAGAATTCTAACTCCAAATGTTATCTAAATTGACCTTTGATACCAACTATAAGGCCCCAGCCTTAAACATTACTTAATCTTGAGATATTGAAAGATTACACCTTGAGGATCTTTTCAGGTTTAGAGTTTTAGAGAATTACATCAAAAAACATGCGTTACATTCCACATTTAAAAAAATTTGTTACAAAAGAGATAGTATTCATTTCTTCCCATCAATGGAATCATATTTAAAATAAAACATGGATTCTTTCTTGACACTTCATTGACAATATCATCATATCATCTACCTTTCCATTGACCTGCGAGAAACACTTCAAAAACATGGGATGAACATAAAAATCTCAGTAAGGGATATAAAAATATGGAACGGAAACAGTGGTACATATATACATAATAATGAAATCATACTTTACATGTAAAACATAAGAACTTTAACATACCTCATCAAATCGTGAATAAATAATAGAAATCATAAGACATTGAGGTAAGTTGAGGCATTCGTAACATTCTTACGTATGGAGTAACCCTCTTGGTTATGTTTGGAATACCCATCAAAGTATATTCCCTAAATCTCTTCGGAGAAACCTTAACGTTTCAATCCTTCGCATTACCCAATGCATTGGAGAGCAATATCAAGCTCACCCACCCTTAGTTTATCACGGAACCACCCGTCATCATAATAATTCCCAAGAACCTCAACATAATCGTATCACATAAAACATGCATAAAAGAAACATAACATTTCCACATTTCAATCACAAGATATCAATACAACACATTGATATAAAAACATTATGAAAACCATTTTCAATACCATAAGAAAATAAATTTAAAAGATGGTATTTATTTTTCTTTTAAAAAAAAGTATGGCATGTAGTGGAAGATGAAACTCAAATAATGGTCACGACGGTGGAGAAGTCATTGTCGCCGCATACGTACGACAAAAAAATTCCCTTTTGTTTTTTAGTAAACTCTTTGTATAAAAAATATTCCTTTTGAATAAACGTAAAAGTCAAAGTGGTTTATACACCATATAAAAGAAGGATGTCTATAAAACAAAATATGCATCAATGAAAGGAGATTGAGATGAAGTCCCATACCTCGGGTCTGACTTGACACCGTCATTCATTAATATCTTGAATAATAATCATGAGTTAATTTATAATTGTTTAAGAACCTTTTTCAAGTTCATTATTCCTTTTATATCAGTTATTTCCATTTCATGAACACTATGTAATTATTTCTGTTAATAACGGTCATTTTAACGATCATTGGAACTTGAGTCAAAAATCAACCCTTTATTATTACAAATTGTTCATGTATCCATTATATCCAGAATGGTATTAATGATGTAGATATCATATATATCATATATATCTTGTACATTCATGCATTTATAATATTACATTACGTTTTGAGGTATGAAATGAAATTCACCGTTCATGGAGACGGTAAGCTGTACGTACGCATGAACGCTGCTTCCATTTCTATTTCTTATTTTATAAAATGTAATCATAATGATATAAAGATATATTATAATTCCAGGGTAATATCATATATAATATCATAACTCCATCCTTTATACATCCCACATATTGTTTTAACGAATCAAATCACTTTGAGGGGGTGGTAGTCCGCACTTCCTTAAATGAAGATATCGTGTTTACCCATAATGGAAACCATAAAGGTATGCCCAAAATAAAAAATACAGAAGCTTAAGGAAAACATAAACATATTATATATCATATATAAATATATTTTCTTCGTAATGGCCACCTTTTTAGGTGTAAAAAGAATGTTGAACAATCATCGTTTCGGGAGGCAGAAATTCACCATCCACGGAAACAATATCTTTATTAACCATTAGATATAGGTGTGTGTAAGTGTAGCTTGAATACTTCTTATAAAAACATCCTAGTATATCGAATATACTGTTGTGGTTACAAAAGAAATGAATAAAAAGAGTTTACGGGGTTAGAGAAGCAAAATAAAACAAATGAACACAAGTGAAGACATTACCTTAAGATCGGGTAACTCTCTTTGGTTTGAGCTCAAAGGCTTCCTTGGGAAGACTTCTGCCCAATGTGAGGCTTCAAGGAGTAAGAGAGAGAAGTGGAGAGACAAAGCACACAAGGTTTGGCTGAGCCAAATTCTTTTGAAGTGTGGGTAAGGAGGTAGAGGTGGGGGCCTTTTATAAGCGTAGAGGAGGGCCACTCTTGGAAAGTAAAGAAATGTTACATTATTTTTAAATGAGTTACGGATTAAAAAGGTCCCACATTGATATAATTACAGGTTAAGGTGATATCGGTTCCCAATCCACCCATACAATAGGTTTTGGAAATGTGTAGATCATAGATTTTACATTATCTTTTCATTTTTTTTAAATCCTTTCTTGATAAGGTAATTGCTGCATCATCATGATGTCATAAATAATTTAATTAATTTAATGTCTAAAAATTATAAAGAAATATCATGATGTAGGAAATATATTTATCTTTCTAATTAATATTTATAGTCAAAAATATGACTTGTATAACCCCCTTTAAAAATTGTTTAAGTAAAACAACCCATGTTTGTGTCATTTTAATTTTAACATTAAATAAAAAGATATTAATGTCATTTTCATAACAAAGTGGCTCAATGGGGTCCCCAAGTTGACCCATGGCTTGTCTTTGTCGGCAATGACACATCAAATAATGGTAGGACGTGTGTCTAGGTATTTTTATTTTATTATAACATTATTTTTACCTTAAATTACAATAATTACCTCTAATCACGATTAAGAACATAAAAGATACTATTCACCATAAAATTAATTTAATATCATTGAACCAAATTTTACATATTAATGAAAACCAAGTATGTCATATTTTTTAAAATCAAATCACAAAAGTATAAAAGTTTCATTTAAACAAAATATCAGTTTCTTTAACTACCACTTAGTGGTTTCACTATTCATCAAAAATTGATGTTTTTTAGAAAAATACCAAAACTTCACCCTAATTTATATTTGATATTATGAATTCAAAAATGATGTCTATTTTACAAAATTCAAATAATATAAGTTTCATTAATTAATTTAATAATTAATTCCCGCTGTCATGACAAAATAGCGTGTTTTTATGAAACAATAAGTATCAAAAGATTGATAGTAGTTTAAGTCCAATTTCAAAGTGAAATTGATTCCAATGAACACCATTGGTTTAAATGGAAAAAATATATTCTAATTTCACTTCAAAAACCATTCAAAAGATAATCTAATCATATAAATAAATTAGATTAAAAAGAGGTTTGCAATTAAAATACAACATTTTTCACTATTCATTAAAAAACTGAACTTTATCGGAATAATACCAAACATTCACACAAAGTAAATTTTGATGTCCCAAACATAAAGAATAAGTCTACTTTGAAAAACAGTTCTTATAAAATTTTCAAAGGATAGATTTAAAAATGGTTTTCCATCAAAAGGCATTAAAAACAATCTTTTAAAAATATTAGTGTATTCCATGCATATGATTGGATTTATTCTCATTTTAATCTTCTAAAACACTATGTAATTCACTCATAGACATAGATAAAAATATCTGTTATTCATTACATACTTGGGATGTTACAGTATGTTCTCGTGTATGTGTTGTATATGATCATGTGAATGTGTTTGCATGTGTATGTGTATATGATTGAGTATGTGTTAGTATCCATATGTATGTTTATGTATCAGAGGATGTAAGTATATGTGTATGTATGCCTTTATGTTTATTTGCATGTGTATGAGAATGTGTATGTGTATATATGTATGTTAATGTGGTATGTGTGTGCATAAACATTTTTATAGATGTGTATGTATGCGCATGCATAAGTATGTAATTATATGGAATTGAATGTATATGAAAATTCATGTCTATGTGTAAACATATACATTTTAATGAGTATGTACATGTGTATGTGTATGAATATGTATATGTGTATATTTATTTTTTATGTTGTCTGTCTATATATATATGTCTATGTAAAAAATTTATACATCTGCATTAATTTGTATGTTACTGTATGTGTATGTCTATTTATATGACTATGCCTATGTGTATGTGTAGATTTATGTGTTTTGTTTATACATGTGTAGGTGCATATTGTGTATGTATATGTTTACATGTATTTCAGCTGATTGATTTAAAATTATTTATTGTTTTTAATAACTCTTTATTGGTAGTATATAAAATAATTTATTCATTATTAATATATAGTTGTTTAATAATTTTTTTAATATATTATATTCTGAAATTTATTTACACATGTTCAAATATGTATATATTTTAACAAATAATAATTATTTAACAATTATTAAAAAATACAAGAGTTAATAACATATTTATTTTCTTTAGAAAATTAATGGAGTGCATAATTAAATAATTGAAATAATAATAATATTAATTTTATAAATTTTATTCAATTTTATATGTTTTCAATTCATGTAATTAATGTTATGAAATAATTTTTTTAAATTTTATGAAATATCGTTCATTTAAATTATTCATTTTTAATAAAATTTCTAAGAATTTTTTCTAATTTTTAATAAATTATAATTTTACATATTTTTGAAACATAATCAATATTTAAAATTTACACATAATCTTTTAATATTCATAAATATTTTAAATTTTTTTGAATTTTATATTATTAATATTTATTCATTTTTATTTTACATATTACAATATTTTTTATATGTTTGAAATACATATAATTGATTCTTATAAGGTCGCCTTTAGACCACACTATTTTTCCTTGAAATTGAACCCCCAACTTACACCATCCTTAAAACAATATAGTTGTTTATGTAATCCAATGTAAATGATTGGGACGTTCTATAAGGTAATTGGTAATCATAGAAGTGGATGATGAAGACCATACATTGTAGTCTCGACATTGCATGCCATCAAATGATGGTGACAGTTGGATTAAAGAGTCAGTGAATGGATCACCACATGTCATGTGGAGCAGATTTTAGGGATGAAAGAAAACATGTGGGATAAAAAGATTGTATAAGTACGAGGGTATAAAACTATTCATCGCTAATTATGCAGGAGTAGCATGATAATGGACCCAAGGGAGATAGCGTCAATAATCCATTACTAGAGATGGATTCATGCAGTTGTAGAGGTGGAATTGTAGGAGTCGGGCGACAATATTGGATGTATGTTCAATGTCTCTTTGATTCATGGAGAGAAAATATTGTGGTCTTCTTTTTTTCCATTGATTAGAATAAATAAACACCCAATTGGCAGAGAGGGTGTTGTTCCGTCAGAGGTTTATGGCAATCTGCCAGGATTTTTGGTGAGATAACAGAAACTCAAGGAATGTTCAGGGCCTTCCCATCATTATTCTATAGGGGAGGACCAATATGTTGTGATTAATCCAATAGGGAATAATGATAATCCTCATGAATTGGGGCATGGTAGTCTTAGAATAAGTTGTGAGGATATTTGGGAAAATATCTATAAAAAAGGAGGACTCTGGGACTATTGAATATATGTCTGTTATCCATGGTGGGGGTGGGGGGGTTGGCAAGACCATTCTCATGTGGGTGAGGTGTGTGTCTGTTTTGGTATATTTGAAACCAATAGTACTAATATATATATATATATATATCATCTATTTATTGACTATTATGTGTATGGTTTTTAATCATTTTTAAGGAATGTAAAGTAATATTTCGATATCGGTATAAGAAGATCAATTATATATCATGTAGGTCCATATCCAAGGGACCCAAGATCATGGCACGAAGACTCGGTTCAACCTGATGCTTGAACCATCCCAACCGCATCACCAGGCATCCATCATGCCTACATCACCGCCAACTAGAATCAATCACAAGTTACAGCCTTCCTAAGTCACTACATGTAACATAAATCCGTCATGGGGAATGTTAGGATTCAAACCCCTACTTTACTGAGTGTGAAATTGAGGTAATTTATCTTAGAAAATCACTTTTAATTATTTTTTAAAATTATTCAATTTGTTATTCATTATTAATATGATTCCATTTAATATTATTTATTCATCTGAAATATTTAATAATTTATTATATTTTTTTAACACTATTAATTTTATAATATTAATTTCTAAATATATATTTAAAAATATTATATATTATCAAAGGTATTTTAATTTATATGATTGAAATTTATATATTTCATGTTTAAGGTCTAATTCCTTAAAATGTTTTAAATTTATATAAATAATGTAATAAATTTCATTATTTATGATTCTATATATTTTTTGTATGTGTTTACAATTAATTCAATTAATCATCAAATTTTACACATATATGTTCTTAGTTTTAAAATTCTAAACTTGTTTTTAATTTATATTATTAATTATCATTCAATTTTTTAATTAAGTTGTAATAATTTTAATATGATTTAAATCTATATAAATAATTTATTTAAATCTATTTTATAATATTTTCATCAATTTTTTTTCATGTTCTCAGTTCATGTAATTAATCATAAAATACAATTTTTGTACATATTTATTATGTTTTAATATTTTCAATATGTATTCATCTTCATTTAAATATATATTAAATTTACATTTTCTTTTAACTTATTTATTTAATAAATAAAGAACAATAAATTTTATAATTTATTTTATGTCAATTCATTTTTATTTATTAAATTTTTCTCATTTTTGATAATCATGCATTAATGATTGTATAAAAAATAATGACATCAATTATTTTTCCTTTTTAAGAATTAAATAATTTTTAATAGAAATTCATTTAATTATTTTATTATTTTATTTTAAATAATTATTATCTGCTCTAAAATGAAAAATGTTCATAAATATATATATATATATGTGTCTGTGTTATATTATTTTTGCTAATAAATATATGTTTTATTGACTACAAATTTAGTGGTGATAATGATATGTTTTATGAGCACAAAATTTAGCATTGATAAAACCTATCTTTTTTAGCAGTTATTAATTTCATCCAGATAATTCTTAAATTTATTATCAAGTTTTGGAAGGTGAAGACAAAAACATATTGGAAATATAAATTCAACACTATGAGAACACATTTCATTTCCCCATTAATGCTATCTCGTGGAAGTCGACTCTTTTTCCACTCGCCCACAAACATCTTCAACGAATCAAACCATTCAAAAACTAATATACATGAGTTAATCTCAGGAAATTTCTTTTACATTATTTATTATCCATAATAAACAATATTTTTATATGTGATAAATTTAGGCTTATTAAATTCATCAATAAATGATTCACTCATGGTTTATAATGTTAAATTTTTTTGGATCCATTTAGTAAAGTTATATAATATTATGTGAGAATTGTTGAATGTACCAATAAGCATGTCTGGATGAATCACTTGCATAGTATAATAAGGTACAATAAATAACATACAAATATAAAAAAATTAATATTAATTAAAAATAAAGTATATTCAACTACCATTATGAATTTATATTTCATTTTAATTTTTAGAAATTTAATATTCTATATTCTGATTGTATATATAATTATTTAAATCAAATGTGAATTGTAATATTATTCTTCAGTTGATGTAACATCAAAAAACATTCAAGAGTCTCCTTCTTTATCTATATAGAGGGTACACTCTCTCAACTCATTTCCCCTACAAAGTAGTTGGGATACAGCAGCCCACATTCTCATTTCAATTGTGTCTTGACTGTTAGTTTATATTTATAATTTTATTTCATTGAATGTAATAGACAATATCATTCATTTGAGACTGAATGTAGAAGGGATTCTATTTTCCAAACGACATGTATTTTGGAAGTCAATAAACATAATTAATATATTTGGATACCTATTATTTTTTTTAAATTAAAGAGTGTTTCTCTCGATCATCATGTACAAGTTAGATAAATAATTATTGATGGAATTTTAATTGAGATTCAATAGAAGGTAAAGATTCACTTATAATGTATGTAGCTCAATCGATTCAAATTAATAATATATATTTATACAAAGTACATTACATTGTGATTGAATAAATTCAGTCATACATTCCCATAATTGGGATGGGTGTAAAGGATGGAATGAAAGTTCATTAATTAGCCTCGGACAATCTAGGAATCCATAAACCATGTGGTAGTATTGGTTCTCAAAACATGCACATGATCAACTTTTCACTTTTTGAAAATCAATGTTGTGTTCGTATTCAAATACATGGTTCTCTATTCACTAAAATCATTGAATATAAATATTTCCCCCATATAATATTTTTCGAAAATGTCCATAACACCTACCCTAAATTTTTTTAGAGATGCCACTATAGATTGGGAGTTCTTCTCCAAAGTGGACTACTTCGAAACTACAGATATAGAGCCAATGTAACGATCTAGAGGGTCCCTGCGATTTTTTAAAAATGAGGGATGATTTCCACATCCCAATACATTTCTAATTGGGAGGATTTCATTGTTATTTTTTATTTTAATGGTGTCAATAATCGATGGATTTCAAATTAATAAGATATATGGTTATTAGAAGGGTATTAGAGGGTTATTTTGAGTATTCCCTGATAAAATGATATGGAAATGGACAAACAATGTTTACATTATGAATGTTTGGGATTCAATGTGGTGAATTATTGGAATATGTTGGCCTAATAAATATAAGTAATAGAATAATATTGATTATTAGAAACACATATTTCACATAGAGGTCACACCGAATATGAGAACACTCTTATGGAATGATCGAATGAGAATACACCATTTAAATTACTTCCTGATGGTACGCCATATTATAGAGGATAATTTGATACCCTTCCTTGTTAGTGATGTCGAAACTCATATACAACAAATTTTATACAATCAAGGGACCATAAACATCTGACATGCCTGGGCCCACATGAAGATATGATTGTGGAGATTGTGAATGGTTTTTTGTCCCTGTTCTCGAAGTGAAATGATTTGATCCCCATAGATTAATCATACTCTCTATATTACATATCATTGTGTATATGTGTGATATGATCTTTAATATTTATTAACATTTTTTTAAAACCCGAATCCTTATGAATCATGTGGTCAATATTATTGAAGGATATATGGAGGTGTAATGAGATTCATCTTGATGACTACATCTCATCTTCACTCTTCTATACGTGGATACCCAACAATCAAATGTGTTTCAAATTTATGTGGATGTATATATCTTTGAATGATGTTCTATTGGAATTTGTATTGATTTAATTGATCTTATGGGTATAATTATCATAACATACCTTATTTATGTCAATTATTTTTGGGATCCACTATTGTTTTAAGATCATGGATCATTCACTGGATTGATGTTCATTGTTGGGAGAAGATCGAATAATGTCATAATGGAATCTTACATTATAATAATTATTAATGGTATTAATACATCATAGAGTGGTATTTATTCCTTCAGCTTACTTTTCATAATAGTTCAATCCATTTTCAAAACAACCATAAAATATACCTATATCAACGATCCTATACAAATAGTTTTGGAGAAACTGTTAATATAGGTAATTAAAATGACCATATACCAATGATTTAAAAAATGTTTCTAGATCTCTAATTTTTGGAAGAAAATTATTTTTTCTATGTTAATTATCCAAACATATGCAGCTATTGGTTAAATTGTTTTTTTAATATGGGTTGAAACAACTATTAATGAATGGTTATACAATGGTGTACTTATGAGTTAACTGTTATACACTTCTTACTAGCTACATTATTTCATTGGTACCAAAACAATAATATGAACATATACCAATGTTTTTTAAAAAACTATTGGTATAGGTCACTGTTATACCAATGTATTATACAAACTGTTGTCATATAATTATTAAAATGACACTATATCGATAGTTTTTTCAACAGAAATTGTTATATGTGATGGTTATTCCATTGGTTCGGATAAAACCACCAGGATATAAAAAAATTATTGAGACTATACTATTGTTTTTCCAAAACCATTAAATTTTTTCCCAAAAATCAAAATACCTATATTAAAGAAATATAAATCCATTGGAATATGTATATTCCAATGGTTTTCCAAACATTTGTTATATGATTTTATATTCTTGATGAATTCTATTATCAAATCACATTGAAAACATAAAAACATACATCTAAATATACATAAACATATTAATCATATTACTATTCCAAAAAAAATATTTTATCACAATGGATAGTGTTTGAAATAAAAATTGGAGGTGGAAGGATAAAAACTGAAAAAGGGTTTTTTAATTTACATAAAACAACAGTTATGCAAATTATTGGTATATGTATATCATATTACAAATACCAATATATATAAAACTAATATTATGTCCATCCAATACTAACAGTTCCAAAAACCATTAGTATAGGTCTATACTGATGACCGACAATGCAACAGTCCCCCAAACCATTGGTACAGCCTATAACATTGATTTTTGGGCATATACATATAGTTCAAAACCACTAATATAGGATTTTTTACAATATTTTATCCTATTATATATATTTTAGTTTTAAATTATTAAAACATATGGAATTAGGGTGTCTCATTTTATTTACTATTTAGGTCAATGTAGGGAGCCTCATATTTCAATGGATGAAATCCCTATTTTGTTAATATCACCTATAATATCAGATATATGTTGTATTTTTAAATTTATTTTTAAAAAACTCATTAATTAGAAATGAAATTTGAAAATAACAATTCAAAAATATAAATAATGTATTCTCCATTTAAAATTAATGTGCAAAAACGTTTTTCAAATAGAGTAATAATTTCAATAATGGGATTATCATAACTTAATTCCTTTTCCTTATAGGACATAGTCAGTAAATTTACACTCATTGTTGATTCTTCACCCTGCATACATCCTTGAGGATTCCATCCACTTTCATACCATCCTATACTAAAATTACTATGTGAGTGTTTCTGTTTAATGTGTTTGATATCTTCACCTCGTTGAATTAAATCACATTCTTATTGGTTTTTTTATGTAATTATTATGGAATTTTTCTGTAATAATTATCATTTCATCTCGTTGATATAGACCCACAATTGTATAAATTATACCCAATTAATTTAATGAGTCTCATTAAATGTCTGGCTTTCAATGCTGGGTGATTGGCCAATGTAAATTTTATGATTATCTAATAAATGATCAACTTCGGCTTCTATGTATCCAAACACTCAAACACCACATGGCCTTCAATTTAACATGTGAATAAATTAATGAACATAAAATCCTCCCTATTTGTTTCCTACCACAAAATAATCTAAATAAACAATCCTTTCATTAAAAAAAATATATAGAAACAATCCTTGATCACTTTATTTTTCAATTGATGAAATTTTAATTAGTTTATTTTTAATATTATAAACATCACACATTCCATTTTTTAATGATTTCTTAATCTTGAAAGCAATATTGATGCACATCATTTATCCATTATTAACATAGAAAAATCGACTTATGTAGCACAAATAATTCCTTATGAATATCTTTTTATGATTATATGTGAATACCTTTTATGTATTTATTTATTTTTGTAAATATTAATATTATTGAATCAAATATAATTGATTAGAATAAAAAAGGATCGATGATAATCACATGATTTTTTGGAAGATCAATTGATAAATAACAGAAGAGATCAATTATATAAATGTGATATTAATCACAGATAAAAACAAAATATATCTATTCATAGGGATAACATTGTGTTTTATGGATAATATTATATTATAAGACTTGTTAACAATTATAATGAATGTATTGAAGATATGATTATAATTGTGTTGATAACGAATATCATATTTTGGAAAAGAAAACTACACTTTATGAATAACATCAGGAACAACAAAAAATGTTTTATAAGTTAAAGTGTTGTGAAAATTCACCAATGTATATTGGTTATACTAAATATATAACTTTTTAATCCATACGGTAGCTATATAGTGTAAATGTTCGAAATGTATGGATTGACACAAGCATTGTTGAACTAATTTATATATTAAATGACATGATTGTAGAATATAATAAGAATCCACACAAAAAATAGAGCACTAATCCAATTTTATGTTCAATGAGTATGATCAATGAAAAAATATATGCCAGTCTAAATGATTGTAATCTATTTGGGTAAAACTATGAATAAAATAAAAAATTCCCAATGTATGATTAATCCTGAAATAAGAATGAATTATTAATTCAAATGAATGTTATTTAGTACTTTCTAATCAATTCATGGTTTATGAACCTAAATATAAGTGAGTATACTGAATGAAGATTGAAATGTCTTGTAGATATAATATATAAATATTGTTAAATTTTTAACCCAGTAGACTCAGTTCGGTGAAATAAAATTTATCATGGGTATCCTTAATTACGAAATGAGACAAGAATCCTTCAACATAGTATATCTACTAATAGAGTAAATCCTTTTGTCCTTCGTTCTATTACTCACTATGTATTGATAGTTATGTTGGAAAATTATCACATCCCACAATGTTTATGTATGATCTGAATATAAAATAATTTGTAGCTACTTATTAAATGATAAATCAATAGGTTAATGTTATTGATATTTATTAGGATCCATTTCTTTAAAATTTTAAATTAATGTGGGAATTAGTTGTAATATTTTATGATTCTAATATAAATGAATATATAATTTTTAAATCTATGTTGTATGGGATGATAACTAATTTTCCATCATATCGAAATTTATATTTTATAGTATTATAGAAATAAAAGGTTGTCACATTTTTGAACAAGGTACACACAAAGTTGGGATAAAATATTCATCAATGATTACATTTCAAGGACATCCTAGATATCTACCCTGATGACATAAATACCGATATTGGATGAAATAATTATATTAGTGTTTGGAGGAATTTATAACACCTTCTCCTAAAATGGGTTAAATTTCTTTTGAGAAGGTAAAATAAGTGACGATTTCATTAAGTAAATCATCTCAAACAAGACTTATGAAATCAAGTTGAAAAAAGATATCAGTTTTAATTTCCATATTTTAGTTGCTTATACATAATAAATTTTGAAGATTTCATGCTTTTGAAAAAGGATGTATGAGATAGTTCCATTAAAACAATACTAAATGAACTCTTATAATCTATGTATTACATTTATGCTTTGTTGGAAATTATTGACATAGTGATACTTTAATATTTGTTACCAGTGAAGGGTGAACGATATATTTTCTTCTTCTTGCTGCTTATACACTTTACGTACTATAGAGGTGTATGTTTTTCAACACAGTTAATGATTTAAAGGGTATGTATGGGTACACATAAACTATCAATAATATCATGGAAAAGAATAATTTCATGTTTGTCGCCCTAAATTGAAATGATATTGATGTTTTTATTCATGTGCTAATGCATGTAGCATTACATTGAATTTATCCTCTGATATATAATAATATATTAACCAAGTCCTCATTCTTTTTCAATATAATATGAAAAAACTAATAGTGTAGATGAAATTAACTACTTTTGAAAGTGAAATTACAGTCATGTTTTGTGGACTGAAGATTTTCTTCCCACATTCATTCATTGATATGATAGTATACTAGATGGTTCTCATTGTATGCGTAATTTTACTATGTGGTCATCTAAATTATAGATATATGTTTTAAAAATAAAATAATACAACTATACTATCAGGTATATTAAATATTGATGTATTCTAGAAGGTTTTGTTTCATAGTGAAATAATATTTTTGAACTTGTTGAATTCAATAACAACTACAATCCTGATGTGGAATGAATTAGTCAAGTAATATCTCAAAAAAAAATCAACTTGTGGGGAAATTAATTTTAACAATAATTATTGTCACAATTATTATTACAATGTAAGAGCAGGTACACTATTGCATTATTATACTAGTTTAGTGGATTTTCCATGTGTTAAATCCCCCAATGTAATTAATAGGCATTTGAATCTATCAAGGGATAAATGAAAGATATAAAATACACATAATTGATTTTTTATTAGATGGTTAGAAGAATATTTTACAATTAATTCATATGGAAATTTAAATTCAATTTTAATATAACTTTTTTGTCTAGGTGGATATCCATGTGTCCATGTATAATAAATTAATGTTTATGTAATTAAACGTAATACATTATATAATAATGAAGATGATAAATTAATTATTATAAAAAATAGTGGAGACACACATATGGATGAGTAGATACATGTATTTAGATACATGGAATGATGTCCAATATATTTTAATATTTCATATGTTTCAATTTTCTAAAAAATATTGGTGTTGGACTGTTGAGAATTCTATGTTCATAGAATTTTGAGCAAGTTGGTTGATAATAACATTGAAATTAAAATTTATCATTTTTGATTTGTTAAAGTAGGATTCAATAAGTACGGGTGAATAAATAAATTAATTATAATAAAATCATATGTTTTAATGTTATTATATATTCCAAATCATGCAAACAGAATATTGTCATTTCTTATTTTATCGACCAAAACCACTGAAGGCTCTAATTTGATGTCAATTATTGATGACACATTCATTAGTATTTCAGAATAACTTTTTGAAAACCCTATTGTAGATGAAAAATTGTATGTTGGAAGAGGCCACAATGATAGCATTTGGATCCACAATAATGGGGTAAAATCATTTTAACATTAATTAGAAAAAGGGAGAACTCTATTAATGTCATTTAGTTAATATAAACTATGTTACCTGTCACGACCCGTCCTCGGGGCCCGTGCCGTGACTACCCCAAGCCCGCCTTCCATAGGCCAGGGGCTGGCGACTAGCACCAAAGGCGTAAAATCCCGATAACTGGGAAGGCATTGCCTTTATAAAAGAAAACAAGCACCACAGAGTACAAGCGGAAGTAAAAACACTAAGTACAAAAGAAGAGCTGAAAGTAAAAAGGGGCCGGAAATACAAGCCCAACTGTAAAGTACAACTCGAAAGGGAAAACAGCGACTGAAAAGTAAATCTGCTACGCTGAGATGTCCACTGGAAATCCCACCTGAAGGGTGGGTACAGATAGCTCCTCTGCTCCTCGGGTCCCGCCGTCTGCTCCGAGTATGTCCTGTCCAGTGGTCTGCCTCCGGGTACCGCCTCGTCGTGTAGTCCACCTCCAGGTACTGTCTAGTCCTCGAACATTCGGCTTCTGTCAGCACTGTCCGTCGTCTGCAACCAACACAACGAGGTGCGGGCATAGCCCGTGCAGGGGTGAGTATAACGATACTCAGTAAGGACCCCGAGACCCTCAAGGTCTCACTGAACCAACAAGGATAACCACAAAGAAGATCTCAACAGATAACTTCTACTTAGGTATATGCCCATACATATACCTAAGTTATCGAGTAACCCATCTCAATCATGAGGAACACAAGAATTGTGAAATCAACGGATAACCACTACCCGGGTATATGCCCATACATATACCAAAGTTAGCAAGTGACCCATCTCAATCATGAGGTAAACATAAGGTCAAAAGTCTCAGCTCAAACCAGGATTTTTATTATCGAAACCGTAACTGCTGAAGAGCTCCGTCTCTAGAGTGTACAGTGGTCCTGTCACGACTCCGAGGCTGCCGCTCACTAACCTAGGACTGCTGAGGTACTCCTCCTGTCGAGTACTGCGGGTTTGCGGCCAACTACCGGGCGCTCCGTCCGCTGAGGGTCTGTCGCCAAATACCGGGCGCTACCCAGATAGCCTGCTGAGGTACTCCTCCTGTCGAGTACCGCGGGTCTGCTGCCATCTACCTGGCGCTCCGTCCGCCGTGGGTCTGCAGCCAAATACCGGCGCTCCGTCCACTGGGCTAGTCGACTCACTCCAAGTCGAGTCGGTCAAGCAGTCGTCAGGTCTCAGCCGGCTACACGGTCTCCGTACTCCGCACGCACGTCTCCACCGTCGCGGGTCTGTCGCTACAACCAAGCGCACACACTCCGTAGAGTATCGCGGGTCCGCCGCTACAACCAAGCGCTCAACCGCCAAGGGTCTGCTGCTGCATCCAAGCGCACCACCACTGTCAAGTACCACGGGTCCGCTCCACGAACTACTGGTCGATACTCCAAGTATCACAAGGTTCCGCGAAGAAGTGCCTCAAAGAACCGTCTCGTCACAGGGGTCTCAACGCAACAGACGGCGCGTCGATCGGACGCCCGGTCTGTGAGTTATTAGCCTTTTCGTCCCAGGGGCCCGGTTGGTTTCGTGAGCGAAACCAATCCCGGCCGTATCTCAACTGTACCCCGAACTCCCATAGGGTATACTCAAAGGGACCGTTACTCAACGTAACCACCAACGCCGCTGACGGCTCGTCAAGCGGTCGTCCAGTCTGAAAGATATCAGCTTTCCCGTTCCAGGGGCCCGGTTGGATTTCGGGTACAATCCAACCCGGCCATACTCCGACTGTATCCAAAACTCGGGCGGAGTATGCCAAAAGTTTCGTATCGATAACAGGAACTCAACGCAACAGACGGCGCGTCGATCGGACGCCCGGTCTGAGAGTTATTGGCATATTCGTCTCCGGGGCCCGGTTGGTTTTTAAGGAAAAACCAACCCGACCGTACTCCACCTGCGTCCAAACCTCGGGCGGAGTATGCCAAAAGATCCGATTCACTAAGAGGAACACAACGCGACTGACGGCGCGTCAATCGGACGTTCGTGGCTCAAGATATGAGCGTTTCCGCTCCGAAGGCCCGGTTGGTCTCGTGAACGAACCAACCCGGCCGAACTCAAAGTAATCCGAAACCTTGAGTGCGATATACCGAAACGACCGTCTCGATCCAAGGATCACGTTGCCGCAGACGGTTCGTCATTCGGAGGTCCGAGGCTCAAGTTATGAGCGAAAAACCGAATCTGGTCCGAAACGGGGGGGTCCGGGTCCGGAACGACCCGGCCCGACCCCCCCCCTTGGGTGGCGCGGCGGCCGGCGGCGGCGGCCGGCGGCGGCGGACGGCGGCGGCGGGCCACGTGGCGGCGGCGGACCGCGTGGCGGCGGCGGCCGCGTGGCGCGGCGGCGGCGGGCCACGTGGCGGCGGCGGCTGGCGGACCGCGTGGCGGCGGCGGCTGGCGGACCGCGTGGCGGCGGCGGCTGGCGGACCGCGTGGCGGCGGCGGCTGGCGGACCGCGTGGCGGCGGCGGCTGGCGGACCGCGCTGGCGGCGGGGTGCCGCGGCGCAGCGGGCCGCGTGGCGGCGGCGGCTGCCGCACAGGATTTTCACGCGGGGCATAGCCCCGCGTTTTTCCTTCAAGCGGCACGGCTCAAGCCGTGCCTTTGACAAAAACGGCCCCCGCAAATGGGGGCCGGCTTGACAAAACCGGGGGGCTGTTGCCCCCCCCTCTTTAAGTGAACCGCCCCCCTCATTAAGAGGGGGGTCTTGAAGGTCCGGCCGGGGGTTTAATCCCCCGGTTTTTAAGACGTCCGGCCGGCCCGCTGGCCGGCCGGTTTTTACCAACGGGACCGGAAATTTCCGGTCCCGCCCTTGACTTCCGACGCCGGCGGCCCGGCCGCCGGTCTTTCCTTCCGCCGCGGCCCGGAACCGGCCGCGGTCTCCTCGTCTCACCGCGGCCCGGAACCGGCCGCAGTGTTCGTCGTCCGGCGCGGTGCGACGGCACCGCGCCCCTTTCGCCGTGCCAAGAATCCTCCCAACGCGGCGTGTCGGCGTCGCGGTCTTGAAGTCTCACCTCGGCGAAGCGCGACGGTGTTGCGGAAAACATAAGCATGTTCATCCGCGTGGTGCGACGGCACCACGCCTCTTGCTTCCACCCGCATGAATCAACATGAACGAAGGAGGGGGTTTCGGCCGTGTTCGTGCGGTCCGACTCCCCTCGCGTTAACAAATAACATAACTAAAAAGTCTCACGTTTAGTCATGCTAAAATCCACGATTCAGGAATGGAATAAAATAATTAATAAAAACATCCCCTACCTCGGGTTTGAGATTCAAAGAAATCCTCTACGTTCCGCGGAAGACGGCGTCGCGGAATTCAGGCGTCGCGGTCGTCGTTCGTCAAATCCGTTGACGAAGATTTACGTCCGATGCGACACGTTGTTGGCGGATCTTCGTTTGCCGACGAAGAAGGTCCGAAGAGGAAGCAGAGGTCCGAAGATACTAGGTCTCTGAGTCGATGATCCTTGACGAAGTGTTGTCGTTCTTCGTTGAGGATGAAGACGTTCCTCGCCGGAGAAGATGAAGACGTTCTCCGTTCTTCGTCAGAGCTTGAAGATGAGAAAGCTCTCCAAAGACAAACAAAGAACCCTAAATAAAATAAGACTACCTCTTATTTTATTAACACAACACAAAAGAATTTTCAAAGTCTTGAAATTCAAAAAGACATAACTCCCATAATTAAATAAGAGTTACTTAGGCCAATTTAATTAGGGGTTAAGAACGTTGAGAGAAATTTGAAAGATAGGGGTTCGTGTGGGCCCCACCACACTTAATCCTCCCAAGGGAGGTTAAGTGGGTGTGGGTCCCACTTCCAACCCCCTTGGGTAGGTTTTTAATAAGTTAAAAATAAAATTTGTTTAACACAATTTTATTTAACTTAACTGAAAAACCCCAAAACGGAACTTTCAACCCGCAACAAACGCAACTCCCGGAAAGGTCTCTTTAAGCGAATATCGGCGCTGCGAGTTCATCGGTGCCCTCGGATTTCAATTCCGAGCACCGGATCAAAAGTTAGGAATTCCCGCTCGTTCGTTCACTGAACGTACCCGAGCCAAACTTCGGAAATTAATTCCGGGCACTCCGGGCCTCAGAATCAGGTGCCGTCTGAAACCGCATTCTTGTAAAATTCTAAAGAAAATTAAGAAAAAAATTTCCCTTGAATTTTACGGGTCTTTACATTACTCCCACCTCAGGGCTTTACGTCCCCGTAAAGCTACATCAAAAACTAGGGAAGCAAAAAAAAAAGGATACTGAGCACGCATCTGAGCCTCCCGCTCCCATGTGCTCCCCTGGAGATTCCCGTGCCGCCATCTGTTGCGCACAAGAGGAATCGATCGTCCATGTAGGACCCGCTCCTGGATGACATGGACCTCTTTTGACGTGGCCCTGACCATCTCTGGTCCCACAAGAGCTGCAAGATTTCTCCTTTGCCGAAAAGAGAAACCTGGTCTCATCCCCTGGATGAACCACATTCTTTGCCTAAAACAGTCAATCCTAACATGGATGATACTAATCCATACCAAGGATGACGTCGTAAGGCCTCGACGCTACTACTAAGAGATCCAACCGTTACTCTCGCCTCCAAGGGTTGAGTCACACTGTCGGCATCAGTGTGTGGTAACTGGGTCTCCTCCAGTAGATGTCTCACAAGTGAGGGTCAAGTCAACAGTCAACTGGAACCTCTTAGTAACATCACAAAAGAGGACAGGAAAGAAACATCACAAAGGTATGCGTCTTTTATTATTGCAGCTCATAATACAAGACGCTACACAAAAGCAACAAAGAACCAGAAGTACTAAGGACGTATCCACTAGTTCTGCTCCTGTCCATCGGCTCCCAGAGCTCCATGATCGAAGGCCTCGGCTGCCTGAAGCTGAGCTCTCCCCTACGGTCGGGGTGGTCCTCCTGGTGGTGGTGGAAGAGCCTCCAAGCGTCGCCCACCACCAGCTGCTCGTCCAGCTCCTCTGCCTCGTCCGCCTCCTCCCTGCGGACCGCCACGGTCGAACCTCTGCCTCTGCCTGGGAGGTTCTTCACTTAACTGCTGATCATCAGCATGGCGGGTCGGACAGTCACGAGCCATGTGACCAATCCCGCCACAGGAGTAACACTGCCCACTCTCGGCACGCCTGGCTCTGACTCCACCCCGGCTTCCCCGTACAACTGAGCCTGAGTCGTGCAGTCGGCCACCGGTAGGTCTGTTCTGCCTGGAACCCTGAGTCATCTGTCGGCTACCTGCTGCAGATGACTCTGCCACGTGCCGCCCTGCGGTGAGTTGCTGTGCTGGTGTAGTCTCTGCAAGGAAACTCTCGATCAGAAGTGCCCGCTCCAGTACTCCTGTCTGAGTCGGTATGCTGAGGGAGATCAGCGATGCCCTGATCTCGTGTCTCAAACCCTGCTCGAAGGTCCGGGCCCGGAAGAATGGGTCCCGTACCATGTCGGTCGAGTAGCGCGAGAGATCGGTGAACCTCGCCGCGTACTGAGCGACCGTCATGCTGCCCTGCCGCAGCTGTAGAAGCTCCTGGATGCGCACCGCTCGAAGGGTGGCCGGGACGAACTCAGAGCGGAAGAGGCTCTCGAAGTCCGTCCAGAGTAGAGATGCCTCATCGTGCACCTGGAGCATCAGGCTCCACCATCGTCCTGCTGCTGCGTGTAGTAGGCTCGCAGCGAGGATCACCATGAGGTCTGCTGGTGTCCTCACTAGCCTAAACACTCGAACTACTGCCTCCAGCCAGTCCTCTGCTGCCTGCGGATCCGTCTCCCCGCGAAACCTGGGCGGTCGCTGGCGCTGAAACTCATGCAGTGCGCTGAGGCGACGTGCATCGTCAGCGGCTGCTGCTGGAAGCATCGGGGGCTCGGCGGGTAAAGCTACCGCCGGTGCCACTACTGGGAAAGGGCCCTGCACCGAGGCCTCGTCGCTCGGTGGGCTGTCGTCTCGCTCAACTCTCGGAACCCTAGCTGGCTGTCGTCGCGGGGCCATCCTGAAAGAAACAACGTAACACGATCAAACGATTATACCCGGTGAGCTGACCTGGTTTGAGCTGTTTTAAGGGGAAAAAAAAACCTTTGAAAACACACACGCAATCAGTGTTCTCGTGCACAAAGTCGGAAATCAGTTGTCAGGGTCCTGGTGTATGGATACGTCGGCCGCCCGCACCAACACTGGACTCCCTGAACTGAAAACCACACTCGGTACTCTCAACACTATTGCTCCACAGAAAGAATCATCAGAGTTATAAGTTCTGCGGTAGAACCGAACTCCTTTGATACCAATTTGTCACGACCCGTCCTCGGGGCCCGTGCCGTGACTACCCCAAGCCCGCCTTCCATAGGCCAGGGGCTGGCGACTAGCACCAAAGGCGTAAAATCCCGATAACTGGGAAGGCATTGCCTTTATAAAAGAAAACAAGCACCACAGAGTACAAGCGGAAGTAAAAACACTAAGTACAAAAGAAGAGCTGAAAGTAAAAAGGGGCCGGAAATACAAGCCCAACTGTAAAGTACAACTCGAAAGGGAAAACAGCGACTGAAAAGTAAATCTGCTACGCTGAGATGTCCACTGGAAATCCCACCTGAAGGGTGGGTACAGATAGCTCCTCTGCTCCTCGGGTCCCGCCATCTGCTCCGAGTATGTCCTGTCCAGTGGTCTGCCTCCGGGTACCGCCTCGTCGTGTAGTCCACCTCCAGGTACTGTCTAGTCCTCGAACATTCGGCTTCTGTCAGCACTGTCCGTCGTCTGCAACCAACACAACGAGGTGCGGGCATAGCCCGTGCAGGGGTGAGTATAACGATACTCAGTAAGGACCCCGAGACCCTCAAGGTCTCACTGAACCAACAAGGATAACCACAAAGAAGATCTCAACAGATAACTTCTACTTAGGTATATGCCCATACATATACCTAAGTTATCGAGTAACCCATCTCAATCATGAGGAACACAAGAATTGTGAAATCAACGGATAACCACTACCCGGGTATATGCCCATACATATACCAAAGTTAGCAAGTGACCCATCTCAATCATGAGGTAAACATAAGGTCAAAAGTCTCAGCTCAAACCAGGATTTTTATTATCGAAACCGTAACTGCTGAAGAGCTCCGTCTCTAGAGTGTACAGTGGTCCTGTCACGACTCCGAGGCTGCCGCTCACTAACCTAGGACTGCTGAGGTACTCCTCCTGTCGAGTACTGCGGGTTTGCGGCCAACTACCGGGCGCTCCGTCCGCTGAGGGTCTGTCGCCAAATACCGGGCGCTACCCAGATAGCCTGCTGAGGTACTCCTCCTGTCGAGTACCGCGGGTCTGCTGCCATCTACCTGGCGCTCCGTCCGCCGTGGGTCTGCAGCCAAATACCGGCGCTCCGTCCACTGGGCTAGTCGACTCACTCCAAGTCGAGTCGGTCAAGCAGTCGTCAGGTCTCAGCCGGCTACACGGTCTCCGTACTCCGCACGCACGTCTCCACCGTCGCGGGTCTGTCGCTACAACCAAGCGCACACACTCCGTAGAGTATCGCGGGTCCGCCGCTACAACCAAGCGCTCAACCGCCAAGGGTCTGCTGCTGCATCCAAGCGCACCACCACTGTCAAGTACCACGGGTCCGCTCCACGAACTACTGGTCGATACTCCAAGTATCACAAGGTTCCGCGAAGAAGTGCCTCAAAGAACCGTCTCGTCACAGGGGTCTCAACGCAACAGACGGCGCGTCGATCGGACGCCCGGTCTGTGAGTTATTAGCCTTTTCGTCCCAGGGGCCCGGTTGGTTTCGTGAGCGAAACCAATCCCGGCCGTATCTCAACTGTACCCCGAACTCCCATAGGGTATACTCAAAGGGACCGTTACTCAACGTAACCACCAACGCCGCTGACGGCTCGTCAAGCGGTCGTCCAGTCTGAAAGATATCAGCTTTCCCGTTCCAGGGGCCCGGTTGGATTTCGGGTACAATCCAACCCGGCCATACTCCGACTGTATCCAAAACTCGGGCGGAGTATGCCAAAAGTTTCGTATCGATAACAGGAACTCAACGCAACAGACGGCGCGTCGATCGGACGCCCGGTCTGAGAGTTATTGGCATATTCGTCTCCGGGGCCCGGTTGGTTTTTAAGGAAAAACCAACCCGACCGTACTCCACCTGCGTCCAAACCTCGGGCGGAGTATGCCAAAAGATCCGATTCACTAAGAGGAACACAACGCGACTGACGGCGCGTCAATCGGACGTTCGTGGCTCAAGATATGAGCGTTTCCGCTCCGAAGGCCCGGTTGGTCTCGTGAACGAACCAACCCGGCCGAACTCAAAGTAATCCGAAACCTTGAGTGCGATATACCGAAACGACCGTCTCGATCCAAGGATCACGTTGCCGCAGACGGTTCGTCATTCGGAGGTCCGAGGCTCAAGTTATGAGCGAAAAACCGAATCTGGTCCGAAACGGGGGGGTCCGGGTCCGGAACGACCCGGCCCGACCCCCCCCCCTTGGGTGGCGCGGCGGCCGGCGGCGGCGGCCGGCGGCGGCGGACGGCGGCGGCGGGCCACGTGGCGGCGGCGGACCGCGTGGCGGCGGCGGCCGCGTGGCGCGGCGGCGGCGGGCCACGTGGCGGCGGCGGCTGGCGGACCGCGTGGCGGCGGCGGCTGGCGGACCGCGTGGCGGCGGCGGCTGGCGGACCGCGTGGCGGCGGCGGCTGGCGGACCGCGTGGCGGCGGCGGCTGGCGGACCGCGCTGGCGGCGGGGTGCCGCGGCGCAGCGGGCCGCGTGGCGGCGGCGGCTGCCGCACAGGATTTTCACGCGGGGCATAGCCCCGCGTTTTTCCTTCAAGCGGCACGGCTCAAGCCGTGCCTTTGACAAAAACGGCCCCCGCAAATGGGGGCCGGCTTGACAAAACCGGGGGGCTGTTGCCCCCCCCTCTTTAAGTGAACCGCCCCCCTCATTAAGAGGGGGGTCTTGAAGGTCCGGCCGGGGGTTTAATCCCCCGGTTTTTAAGACGTCCGGCCGGCCCGCTGGCCGGCCGGTTTTTACCAACGGGACCGGAAATTTCCGGTCCCGCCCTTGACTTCCGACGCCGGCGGCCCGGCCGCCGGTCTTTCCTTCCGCCGCGGCCCGGAACCGGCCGCGGTCTCCTCGTCTCACCGCGGCCCGGAACCGGCCGCAGTGTTCGTCGTCCGGCGCGGTGCGACGGCACCGCGCCCCTTTCGCCGTGCCAAGAATCCTCCCAACGCGGCGTGTCGGCGTCGCGGTCTTGAAGTCTCACCTCGGCGAAGCGCGACGGTGTTGCGGAAAACATAAGCATGTTCATCCGCGTGGTGCGACGGCACCACGCCTCTTGCTTCCACCCGCATGAATCAACATGAACGAAGGAGGGGGTTTCGGCCGTGTTCGTGCGGTCCGACTCCCCTCGCGTTAACAAATAACATAACTAAAAAGTCTCACGTTTAGTCATGCTAAAATCCACGATTCAGGAATGGAATAAAATAATTAATAAAAACATCCCCTACCTCGGGTTTGAGATTCAAAGAAATCCTCTACGTTCCGCGGAAGACGGCGTCGCGGAATTCAGGCGTCGCGGTCGTCGTTCGTCAAATCCGTTGACGAAGATTTACGTCCGATGCGACACGTTGTTGGCGGATCTTCGTTTGCCGACGAAGAAGGTCCGAAGAGGAAGCAGAGGTCCGAAGATACTAGGTCTCTGAGTCGATGATCCTTGACGAAGTGTTGTCGTTCTTCGTTGAGGATGAAGACGTTCCTCGCCGGAGAAGATGAAGACGTTCTCCGTTCTTCGTCAGAGCTTGAAGATGAGAAAGCTCTCCAAAGACAAACAAAGAACCCTAAATAAAATAAGACTACCTCTTATTTTATTAACACAACACAAAAGAATTTTCAAAGTCTTGAAATTCAAAAAGACATAACTCCCATAATTAAATAAGAGTTACTTAGGCCAATTTAATTAGGGGTTAAGAACGTTGAGAGAAATTTGAAAGATAGGGGTTCGTGTGGGCCCCACCACACTTAATCCTCCCAAGGGAGGTTAAGTGGGTGTGGGTCCCACTTCCAACCCCCTTGGGTAGGTTTTTAATAAGTTAAAAATAAAATTTGTTTAACACAATTTTATTTAACTTAACTGAAAAACCCCAAAACGGAACTTTCAACCCGCAACAAACGCAACTCCCGGAAAGGTCTCTTTAAGCGAATATCGGCGCTGCGAGTTCATCGGTGCCCTCGGATTTCAATTCCGAGCACCGGATCAAAAGTTAGGAATTCCCGCTCGTTCGTTCACTGAACGTACCCGAGCCAAACTTCGGAAATTAATTCCGGGCACTCCGGGCCTCAGAATCAGGTGCCGTCTGAAACCGCATTCTTGTAAAATTCTAAAGAAAATTAAGAAAAAAATTTCCCTTGAATTTTACGGGTCTTTACATTACCTCATATTATTCTTTATTAACTACTATATTTATGTAATATATATTAAACATTCCCAAATTTCTATAAAAATAGATTATGAAAATTCCAATGCACCCAATCATGGTAAAAATAAGTTTCTCAACATGTAGATGCACCCAATGTAGAGGAAGAAAAAGTATTTGGTACATTTTGATGATCAGAAACGTAATGAAAACTAGGTTAGTGAACATGTAGTTCATACCAATATATATTAAAATCATTTTTTGACACATACCAATGAAGGTGTTGAAAATCCACAACATTAGAAACAATGACATTGAATAGAAGGATGATGTAGAAAAGTTGATAAAATCAAAGAAAACAACAAATCAATACATTTCATATTATTATAATAGGATTTTGGTACACATAAATCCCATGAAAATAAAAATAAGTATTTATTACACAGAATAAATATGCAAACTCAATTTAGAAATACATAAAATGAATAAATAAAACATACATGAATAAATAGACAGTGTGGGGTAGATCTTAAAATCACGGGTCATTTTCCAAAAATCACATTCAGATCTTTTATGTATCATAGAACTTTAAAATGTCTCTGTAATTGGATTGAACCACCCATCTGAATAGGAATACCCTAAAACAGAAATGAACTAAAATGAAAAATCTCGGTCATAAATTGTAGATGACCGAAAACCATCTAGCGAGACTCGTTATTTTTCCTAATGAAGCAACCTATTTGATTATTGGTCAAACTCAATGATGAAAACCCCTCGCCATCACCTCATATACCAATCAAGATATCCATCTGACCATGCCACCCCTTAACACGAAACCATATCCCTCGTGCTAGAGTCGAACTCAACCCCTTAATCCAGATTCATTTCTCATATTTTTTTATTTGTTTCATTAATTACATTACATATCATTTATCATCATTATATATAAATATATAAATATATAAATATATAAATATATAAAGATATAAATATATATATATATTTATATGTAGTTATATTTAATTTAATATCATTATAAATAATTTTTATTTAATAATATTATTTTAAATAATTTCTATTTGTAATATTATTTTAAATAATTTCTATTTTTAATAATAATATAAAATATTTTAAAAAGTTGAACAGTGTAAAAAATTTAATAATAATTCATATATTAACATTATCATTAATATTTTATTTTATTTATAAAATTTTAATAATTTTTATCATATATTTAATTTAGATTCTTCTATATTAAAAAATAATAATTTTCATATGAAATCATAATAAAATTTATAGGTCAAAGTAATAGTCATATTCAAAAAATTAAAATAATTTAATGAACCATAATAATTATTATCATTATTTAATATAAAAATTATTGTAAATATAATATTTCAGTTAAAATTATCTTTCTTCTAATATATTTATTTATAACATGTTTATTCAAAACATTATTTTTCGCTTAAAAATGTATTTTTATAATAATACATTTTAATATTATTTTATTAAAAATATATATTAGAAAATTTTACCTCATGATAACTATATTTTTTAATGTTTAATTAATTGATATTATCTCTATATGTCTTCAAGTATTTAAATAGTGAAATGTTGGGAAATAATTAAAGTAAACATGAAAATTAACAAAAAAAGTAAACAAATTCCATTTTGATTAAATGAAATTAGCTAGTTTAATTGAAATATTTCACAAAATTATTTATTTAAAATGTAAGGAATTTATTTAAATACTAAAAATATCATGGATGTCACATTACCCCCCCTAAAAAGAATTGTTTCCTCACAATTATTTTTGTTAGACAAAAAATATCTTAATTTCCATCTTCTATATTAATAAACACTAGGGATGGTAAGCTCCTTGAATCGAAAACATCTAATATCCTTGGATTTCTAGACCTTTTCTCTGATTTCAAATTAAACAACTGGGTCTCGGTGACTGCATAAAATCTGTCCATAATATGGTCATCGGGTCCTATCTCGCTTGGTACTGCCAGTTTTCCCATAGACACGTGGTCCCCACTATGGGTCCCACCCACATGGATGAATGGGGCATCTGAAAAATGGATGTCCGCATAGGCCAAAACATTCACATTCTAGTGTGATTTTTTCTTCATTCACACACACCCTGAAAAAAATTACTATAAGGTCACCCATCATGATCACTACTCCATTCTAAGAATGATTACCTGTGGAGTTTTAATTAGGTCAACTCCTGAAAAAGATATATGTCACATGTTGAAATGAGTCCTATCATTTTTCAATTTATCCCTTTATCATTCATGGGTGTTACATTCACCCCTTCACCCTTAATGATCAACGTCCTCATTGTGGGCCCGACATCTCAACACAGACAGTGCATGACACATCATGTTTGATTCTTCCTATTATAAAAAATGTAATAAACATGACTCAGTGATATCACATACACCATACATCAACATGGTGGTCGGGTCATTCCCTACCAGGTACAAGCAGTTGCCCCGTAGACACATTGTCCCCAACATGGGGCCCAACCAACTGGTAGAACAGGTCATCTGACAATTGACATATCCCACAGGACAATGCATTTCCATTCAAATGTGATTTGTACACTCCCTCACAAACCATATGAATCATTCAAGAAGGTCACCCATGATGATCAATAATCCAATCCAAACACTCTTAATTCGAGAGATATAATCATGAAGGCTCTTGAAAAAAAAGGGTTCACCTTGTTGACATGTGGTATATAATTTATTCATTTAATCATTTATCATTATATAGTTATACATTAACCCCCCCCCCCAAGAGCATAACGTACTCATTGTGGGCCCTAAATATCAGCCCAAGCCGAGTACGTTACTTTAGGTTCAGTTCCTCTTCTTATAACAAATGCAACAGTAGGGTCCCAGTGATAGAAAAAGAACACCATCTTAACATTTTCATCGGGTCCTGGCCTACCTGTTACAACAACATGCCTCGAAGAGACATGGTACCCAACTTGTGGCCAACCCATATACCCAAAAATGCCATCATATTAATGTTATTCTCCATAGGGATACACATGTCCATTCTAGTGTGATTTGTTATCACTCACACACACCCTATGAAACATATCAGAAGGTCAACCATCTCGTTCACCTCTCCAAATGTAACACACTACTCCATGCCTATAACACATAACAGTGGTGTTTTAATCAAGTAGTTCTCTGAAAAGTAATGTGAAACTTGTTGACATGAGTCATATAATTTGGCCATTTAATCCTTTATCAATCGAGTGTTTTCAGGATCTTCTTTCTCTCCAACTAGTTGTGTGTATTAATATAACATAAATTTGAAGAATTATGACACACATGGTGGTTCTTGATGTATGGGTATTATTAAACCCCCTTCATCACCTAGAAGAAGTTATTAAATTTATTAACATTGTAGTAATCAGTTACTTTCAATGAGGTTTATCAATAAAGAACCCAATAATTTTGGCTCATGTAGTTGATCATGTCAATTGTATGGGATATTCCTTGTTTACTCTAATCAACATAATTGTATGGGATCATATAAACCTTTTAAAACAATTTCACAATCTAATGCTTCACGTTTAAAAGGGTTCCTTCCACATACGTCTGGAATGATGCTTATTCAACTACTAGAAGTGTCTCTAGAGGACACAGAAAATGGTCCAACGACTTTGAGAGGTACCGTCACTATAGCATCATCATTAATGACTTCTATATTTGATAATGGGAATCTCATTCCTTTATTTCCTTAAGTATTTTCTATATTCTTAATCTTATTATGGATATTTTATCATGTGAAATGAATATTAAATCAACAATTGCTATGAAGAGAGAGAAGGGTCTCCATAGACCCACTTCTAATTTCTCTCAAATAGCTGTTGAGATTTTTTGGACTTTTCACATTATCAACAAGAAATATCATCATGCCATTTTTTGTATGGATTGGATATTTGCTAAAAATATTATTAATTGATTTTTATCATTGAAAGGTCACATTCCCTACACATATTGTCGAGTGTTGTGTCTTTGAATTTTTATGGGACCCATGGCTATGTTGAATATGAATTTCTTATCCAAAATTACTAGAAGTGATATTTGTGTTTTCCTTTCATCTGGAGTGGGAATATTTTAGTGGTGATCTCTCGTCCATAATCGTTGATTTCATTGACTTTTTTCTCAATGATATATATATTTTTCACTTGATATGGGAAGTTGATTTTTCTATTGATTTTGTGCCTAGTTGTCAACCAGTTTCTTTTCCCTATTTTCATATGGCTCCAAATTAAATGACAGTGTTGAAATCCATGTTAGAATAACATCTTGAGAAAACCTATATACACTAGATTGTGTTTCCTTGGTCAATATTGGATCTCTTTACTAAAAAATCTAATTTTTCTATTTTCCTATGTGTTGAATATTGAAAAATATATCAAGTGATGATAAAGACCAAATATCTGTTTCCAGAGAATGATGATCTATTTTATTTGTTATTATTTGAAAAAATGGATCTTGAAGATTGATCTTTTATCAGGTAACCATCAGTTGAGGATAATGGATTCTAACATTCAAAAACCACCTTTCAGAGTATGTACGTTCATTTTTAGTACTTTATTTTTTCAACTACTACAAAACTAGAATTAAAAGTAATTGTATTTGACAGTTCTACTAAAAATAATAGATAAATGAAATCTTTAGCAGTGCTAATGAAAGTGCTGATAAAATGAACACATTATCATAACTATTTTGGCATTGATAATGGTTACATTTGATCAGCCCAATATTTTTAGTGAAAATAATGTGTACCCTTTAATAGGGATTTATTTTTAACACTACAAATGGGTACATTTTATCAGTGATATAATTTTGGCACACATAACAAATTTTATTTTCATAATATTTTTAGCACTGATAAAGGTACAAATATATAAAATGAAATAATTAAATGACACAAAAATTAGAAATGAGTTTAATAAAAAATATTATTAATATTATAAATTTAAAAACAATTGAAAATATTGAATAATTTTGTTATGATAAAAATAAATAATAGATAATAATAAATATTATGTGTAAAATATATATATTAAAAAAATTAAACATATTAAAATTTAAAATAAGTAAATTGAAAAAAAAATTAGTAAACATTTTATGAATTAGATGATTATTGATAATGTTAATAAATAGTATATATAAGATATATTGATATATATATATTAATTAATATGAAAATAATTTATGGGATAAAAAATATTTATGTGATATATTTAGTTAATAATGTTTTATAATTAAAAACTAATATGAATTAAAAATACAAACTAATTTCGTAGAGTAATGGACATATAATTAAATGTTGTTTGTTTTTTCAATTTTACATATTTCAAATGTTTATTATATTGATGTCGCATATAACTAATTAATGAATATTAAAATATAATTTCAACACAAAAAACCTGTCAATTTTTATATTGTAATTAATGTGCACTTATTTTTAATTTAATCAATTACACTCATTTTTAACACACAAGCACTTACAACTTAATATTCAATAAGAATATTAAAAAATTATTTGTAAAATATTATATGCATATAAAAATATATATAATATATATATATTATACAATATATAGATATATATTTAAACTAATAAATAAATAATTTTTTAGGATTTTTTACATAATGAAAAATAAATAAATAAATAAATGTTAATAATTATTATATTTATAATATATTTACATAAATAACTAATATAATTAATATAATTATTTATATATATTTATTATATTTATATTTATATTTATTTATTATATATTGATAATTAATAATATATATATAGATATAGATATAGGTATTAATTTTTAATAAAATATTTATACAAATATAAATCAAGTATAAAATTTTTAAATAATTATAAAATTATAATGAATATATTTAAAAAAGGAATATATTTAATATACTTACATTTATATATATCTATTATGTATATATATATATATGTATTTATACATATATTTATTATTCCTTAATCAGCGATTAATTAAGATTCTCTAATAAAAGATATCTTTATTAGCTAATTTTTAGTTCTGATAAAAATGAGGAAATATCAATGCATTATTAACAGTGATAATGAACATCATTTAATATTTCTAAAAAATTCCTTGATAAATATAACTTTTATAAGCCATTAAATTTTTATCACTAATAAATTTGTACAGATCGATTTATGAAAACAGAACATGTTGTGAATTGAAGATTAAATCACATAAACCCACTGCATCATGTTTCTCAAACTACATCATGCATCCAATGTTCAATTTCAGTTAGGGATTATGAAGAAATCAAAAATATCTGGATCTGTAGGTTTTATATTCTCTAAATCCAAGTAAGGTAGGCATGTTTTTTCCTTTTTTGATTCCAATTTTCTTTCTGTATTTTCCATTTTAGGATCTAGATCGATGGGTTTTTCATTTTACTTTGTATCATCTAAATTTTTCCTCCAGTTTTTGTATAATATTTTTATTTTCATTATGATTTATTGTTTTCTTAACTACAGTTTTGGATATACTATTTTGGATTTTTTAAATTGCTTTCATCAATCATTTTGATTTTGTTGTCTACATCTATACTCTATCTTTTGTTGCATGATTAATTTTCACATTCTTTTGATATATTTGTGAATCCCCTATGGTACATTGATAAAAAAATTAAATATTTATTTATTCGACTATATAAATACTGGATGTTTTGGATGTAAACCCCTTAAAAGAGAAACAAAATTGATTTAAAAACCTAATTATCAATCTTATTATGGTTTGAAGTATCATCAACAAAAGATTTTATGATATTCATATAGGGAAATTTATTTATATGAAATTTATTTTAAATATATATATATATGTAAATATTTTTATGGGATAGACGATGAAAGGGTTGGTGATTTTTTATACATTGTTTATGATATATCTTGTTGATGGGTATTATTTTTTTTATGACAACTTATTTAGGGGCCACCCAAGAATCTATTGTATTGGTCAATGCATATTGGATTTCCTCCCTAGAATCCTTATTTATCTACATCATTTTTTCCAAAAAATAGAATGCAAATTTTCAAAAATCTATATAAAAAATTATTTTATCGAATTCATCATTTTGGGTCTATATAAACAATCTAGGTCAATATATACATTTAATTAAGTGTAATATATTTATACTTAAATATTGAATAATTTTTTTAACTTATGTTGCATACAAAATTATAATATTTGGTAACTATATATATATTTTTTGAATAACAAAAAATTCCAAAATATAAATAATTAGATTTTAAAATCAATTACTCAAAATTTTAATTACTTATAAATAATATATTTTAAAAAATATTATTAATTGTATTTATTAGTGTCGTTAGTAAAATATTTATATATATATACACAAATAAAATAACATATATTATATTAAAATAAATTTAAATATGATAAATATTGCATGCATTCAAATATATATATTTATATTAAAATAAATTTCATAATAATGTCCACATATATATATGACATATATATAAATATATGTATTATTTTGGTAGATTCACTTCCTTTATTAATGTATCGAACTATTTATTCAAAGGTGTGTGCCTTAGCATGACTTGGCATGAGGCGAGGTAGGGCACACCTGATTCGCCTCCCCACAAGTAAGGCGGTGCAACCTCACCATATTGTGCCAATGGTGCACGCCTCACACCCCAAACTCAAGAGGTGATATTGTTATAGGTGTGTTAAAGATTCATTGTGGAATTAAAAAACATGGGTACAAGCAATCATGGATATCGTGGGTAGGGTACATGGGATCGTTATTGGTTGAATGGATGGAAATATTGGGTGAATAGGATTGTGTAAATCATGGCTATATGAATCCTCATTCCCCGACACCACCACTGAAGAACACATAGGTGGCATGCATGTTTACTACCACCTATGTGATCTCCCTTTGGAGAAGAATAATGCATGAAAGACACTATGGAAATTGAACCCCACTATCAAAATAGAAAAATAATGAACAAAAACAATATAATCATAATATATATATATACATATAATAATTGTAATAATAAATATACAAATATATCTATTAAGGAAAAAGAAAATCAATATGTAAATATATATTTTTATAGAATAATACAAATAATATTTATAAATATAAATAATTAAATTTTTGTGCATGTGCCATTGTTTCTCCTTGTGATATGCCACGTTACTCATCCCAATGTGGAATTTGTGCCTTATTGCGAATATTCACCATTGACAAAACTGGTATCGAAGAAGAGTGACATTATTTTTTTAGTTTTTTATAATGGAAGGTGTGAACCCCATTTAGAATTATTAAGATTCAAGGGATGTGTGAATGGTGTGAATTCAACCATTGACCTATTTATCAAATCATATAGAACCATGTCATTTTTTAATAAAATAATTCCAATTAAAATACTATGTTTTCTTGAAATGAACATTATTAAAAAACAGCAACCAATTATTTTATTAATTTTTTATTCAGATCCATCTGGATATATTCAAGGATTTAAATGAATGTAATTCATCATTATCAATGACTCTTTGTGAAATGAAAAAGAATTATTTCACTAACATAAACTAATCTGCTGAAATTACATTGTTACAACCCAAGAACCTGGTGATATCCATCACTACAGTATTTTATTCTGATTCTTCCACATCCACCATTTATATTTCCTTCTCACCCATCACTAAATTGTGTCCCTAGTTATGTGGATCTTTTCTCTCAAAATATTTGATGTAAATGGAGCCGTCGAGTTAATGAATAGTTCCAATGGTGTAATTATCACAAATGGGAGGCATTTCCCCTTTTAGATAACACAATGATTTAAAATTTTCATCATTGTCATCATAATATCCTAAAATATTATTATTACAATTTTTTTCCTTGATAATCATCCCTCATCTCTTTTAGGTTTCTTATAATACTTTGTTCATTTGTCACCCCATGGATGAATTAATCTTAGATTATATCACACAACAAAGGTGATCGTCCAAGAGAGATAGTTGATTTGTGTCAGACCACAAAATTTAATGATCAATATTTATGAGATGAGCAAATGAAGATGACATGGGAACTTCATTGGGTTCTCTAAATAGGGAAATTACTCCCATATATGAGAATTACACCATTATATGTAGTTATTTACTTAATGAAATCATTTCCACCATATAATTATTGTTAAAATATGTGCATAACCATATAAAATAAAGAGTGATGTGAAATACATAAATTTTGATTGTGGAGAAGGATGAATCCGAATATGAAACAGTAGTGTTGGCTAATACAAGGGAATTGGGTTTCTACATTACAAATTCATTTGATGAGTATATGTTATAAATTTTTTTTTTAAATTTGATGAGAAAGAATATTTAATGATGAATTATATTAATTTTTATCCTCAATGTTATCCACAAAGATCTGAATAAAAACTTATAAGAGAATATATTTCCGAATTTTTTTAATTTAACATCAATAAAAAAAAATTTATTAGATTTTATTTTGTTTATTAAAATTTAGGGTTTTATAAGAATGAAAAAAGTGGTCTATGGAAGAATTTAATTCATTCACGCTTAGAGAAGTTATCCATAAGTCATTTGAGATGAGTAGGAATCAGTTGAAAATCAATTTTATAAATAGTGTGACCACTATGACACAATTATTCTATTATTAGATTAAAAATGATAGTAATGTTTGAAAAAATTACCTCCCTGAAAACAATGAAAATTCCCTTTCTGATAATTTACAAAAGCAATTAATAATCTTTTGTGATAGGTAAGAATCAGTTTCATGTCAATAAAATACCCAATGTTATAGGTATAGGTCAAAGTGTGAGTTTCCTATTTGAAATGAAATTTAAGTAAATAACATGTGACATACTCAAAATTGATAATTTTCTATTTCATTACTATTGTAGAAGATCTAAAATGGAATTTATAAAATAAAAAAATGGCATTTCAATGAAAAAAATGATTTTTAAAAGTCTAAAATCACACAACTATTATGTTTTGATGCATGATTTAATGTTAGATACATTCTATATAATTTTCATTCAAAATGTATGACATGAATTAAGCATACTCTTCTTCTTTTTAAATCCATATGTAGTAACATTGTAAACCCAAGAAATCTTCAAATCACGAATAAGGATATTATTGTAAAATTTTGTGAATTAGATATGTTCATGCCACCATGTTTCATTCCATTGAATGTAGTGTAATGAGTATACCTCTTCTCAATCCCAGAGGTAATCATTATGATGGTATATTAAAATCATTGTCCTTATAATTAATGTATTGTATCAAATTTATGTTTAATTTATTATATTGGATTACTACTGTCATAATAATTTTTTTCATATACAGGTTTATTATTTTGTTCAATTATGGGTGATCTATCTATCATTCAAGACATTGTACTCTGAAACATCCACAAACTTCTTCTCCATAAATAATATTTCACCCCTACTATGTTCCATTTATCACTTCACTTCATGTTCTATTAGCTGACAATGTAGGAAGATAAATCATTCTTCCTCGACTCAATTACAGTGCTAATATTGATGTTTTCACCATAAAATCATTGTGAATAGAAATAATATATTGTTTAATATTTATGATTAATTTAATTTTCATCTGTATTACTCAAATAATCAATGTTTTCAAATACAGGTGGATTGTTTTATTGATTTGGGGAGCTCTGTCCATCATTCACACCGTTCTACACCAAAACGACCATAAAAATCTTCGTCCAAAAAATATTTTCACCCTTGTTGTGTTTCATTAATAACATTCATTCATGTTCCCTCCACATTAATTACATGATGTGCCACTCCACTACCTTTACTCAATTACATATGCAATCTAGATGATTGAATAGTAAGATCGATGTCCATTGATTTAATTTAATGTTTTATATTTATGTTTATTATATTTCATTTTAGTATTAATCAAAAAATAGTTGATTTCCTGTACAAGAAGATTATTTTGGTTGAGTTGTTGTGCTCTGTCCAACATTTATGCCTATCTATATGTAATCATACACATACTACTTATCCTTAAAAAACATTCACCCTAAAAATGTTTACATTTATATCATTCATTAATTCTCAATAAATTTCCTTTATATGAAATGAATCCCCTCCCTCTATGCTCGATTATTGTGGAAAATATTTATATTTTCAATGAACAATTATTATACATAGAATTAATTTATTTTTTTCATAATTTTTTTAAATTATTTATTTTTATTATTTCAAAAATAATAATTATATTATTATAAAGGTGAATTATTTTTTTGAATTGATGTGAGTTGTTCGAATCTAAACATGCAGTGTTGAAAGATTAATAATGATTGTCAGTGGAATAAATGTAGACATTTACAAATAGATTATTGAGAATATTGGACTTGTAGAAATATTTTGTACCTCAATCTAACACACGTTGTGAATGGTATGACTCCATGTACTTATTTATTTATGAAATTTACAATATTTTCATTTGAAATGAAAACTAACTCAATGTGTTGGCTATCAGTTTGAAATTGACTTCTGACATTGAAAAGTATCACTCATTGAAATCCAAGAAAATGAACTCAACATTCATTTTTAATTTAATGAATCATTTCATAAATGACTTTTTAACAGTAGGAATCGGTCTCCTGTCAAACCGACACATGAAGTGATCCCAATGAGACAAAATGGGTGATTAATGATTAAAATATCATTTTTTTAAAATGATGAGTGTCCAATTCAAACCTGTTAAAAGACCTTCATATTTTATTAAATCTTATGGAAAAGTAATCCATAACATGTTTGGAACATGTAAGAATCAGCCACACCTCAATATGATGCATGGTTTGAATGGAATGAATCTATGTGACTATTTATTTAAAATTAACATCAATTTTTTTAAAATTAATACAATATGAACTACTAAAAAACCAAACAATTACATTCATATGGATTTTATACATTATGAAAATGATCTATATGTTATTTTAGACGTTCATGAATCAGCCACAACACAATCTGATTCACTATTTGACTGACAGGACACCAAATGACTGTTTTTATTTGAAATTGAGATAAATATTACTGTAATGGAAAAATGTCCAACTCAATACCATGAAAAAACCTTCACATTGATTAAATACATAACAATAATGATCTATATCTCAATTTTGATGTGTAGGAATCGTCAACACCTCAATATTATAAACAATGTGATCATTATATGTTAATGTGCTTATTTCAATATTATACTGACATTTTTGTAAAAAATAAAAATTCATAAATGAAGATAATAATACAAATTACTATTGTATTTATAATGGAGGAAAATGTTCCAAATGTCATTTGAGATGTGTGTTCATTAGCAACAACTCAATCTAATGCATGATGTGACCAGTATAACTCCAAGGGAATCATTTTAAATTGAAATCAATTTTTTTAATAAAGAATATGACCTACTAAAAACTAAATAGACACAATAATATTTATTTCATACATTAGAATAGTGATCCATATAATTTTTGATATATTCAACAATCATATGCACCTCAATCTGATGCACAATGTGACCGATATAACTCCATGTACATGTTTTTAATTAAAATTGAGATCAGTATTACTAAAAAATCCAACTAACCAAGAAAAAACTTGGAAAAAATAAAATTGGTTTAATACATTATGAAAATGATCCATAAGTAATTTTTTTGTATATAAATCATCTTCACATCAATCTGGAACAAAATGTGGTCAGTATGATTTAAAGTGCATGTTTTAATTATAAAATGACATTTTATTAAAAAAAATAAAACTAACGTACAAAAAACCAATGAAACACCAAAAAATTATTTTTATATTTTTGAGAAAATTATTAATATTTCATATGGGATGTGTATGAATCAACTAATTCTCGATCTGTCGTACGGTGTGACCTGTATGACTGAACGTGTTTATTTTTTTTAAATTGTCCTCGATTTTTGTAAAACGGACAATTTTCCAACTCAAAACAATGAAAATACATTTTTATTTTTTCGATACGTTACAAAAATTATAGATAATTTATTTTTCAACTTGTAGGAATCACCCTCACCTCAAAATGATACACTATTTTACCAGTATAGATCAAATTGTCCGTTATTAGTTTAAAATCAACATTTGAATTCAAAATAGTGTCATTCACCAAAAACCAATCATATATTCCTAGATTTTCCTTATTATATTGGAATTTGATTCATATTTCATTTTTGATGTGAACGAATTTGTTTCTCATCAAACTAATTCATGACGGGATTTAGATGATTCAAGAGTGTGTGTTTCCAGTTTAAAATGTAATTGTATAATCCAAAGTTTGAAACTTATATAATATTGTGTTATTTCTTATATTTTTATTAAAAATTAATTTCATTCAGATATTATATTGGGGATTTTTTTGTTTATATCCAGATTGATTCTATGAGTATGGTGTGATGTTTCAACACAATGTAGTGGTAATGCATTGTGGTATTTTAACACACTTTATATTATCCATTGATTAACGATTTTAAAAGAACTAATAATTTCCACATTTATCAGCAATTTTAAAAGAACTAATAACGTTCTTATTTTTTATCAATTATATAATTTCCTGTAGAAATAGATTGGTCAGTGATTTAATATGTGAATATAGTGTTATACTTTATTATAGATTTTGTAAGCACAAATAAAACACCTTATATGAATGTTTTGATAAGAACTGATAAATTTTTATTTTAGTAGCTCTAAATTAACGTTATCATCAATGATTCTATTATATGTTCTTTTAAATCATTTATAACGGCCCCATTTTTCAGTGATCTTTATCAAACTGATAATGGAGACCTTTATCGACACTTTTACAACTTTGATTAATGATTAGGGATTTTAACCTGGGTGATATACTTAGCACAATTCTTCAACAAAAAAATACCATTTTTTGAGGTATTAATGGATTTTTTTATTAGTATCCTATTATCCTAACCAATTCTCTTGCAGTATTCATGTATTTTAGGAATATGAATTTTATTTTGTAACTTAATATCTTTTGTTAGTCTTTTTTGATGAAATCAACATTTACTTTATGTTCGTGGAGGATCATGTGCATCAACTATGTAGAGTTGGGAGTTTAATGTGAAATAACCCTCTTTATTCCATGCTTTTAAAATGAGATATCAGGATCATGAAAGGCATTTCATTATGAAACATGTTATCAAAATAAGGAATACTAGTTTATCACATGAATGTGATGTATATTATTACTTCAGAGAAACCATACACTAACATTGAGATTTAGAGCTTCTTGGGCTTAGCTAGATATTATCACTGGAACATGATGGAATTCTTGATGATAGAATATCCAATGACTGTAATATCTCTAAATGGATTAATGTTTACCCAAAATTAGAATTTTTGAATTTTTTTGATGAAATGAAATTTCATTTCATTACTTCACCATTTTTACTCTTCTAGAGGGCGAGTATGGATTTGTGGTATTTTGGGATGCATAAGGTACATGGTTGTGCTGCATTCTTATATATGATATTAGGTCATTGCTTATATATATCATCTTCTTTGGTCACATGGGGAAAATTATATGTCCTAAAACCAGGAACGTGATTCTATGAGGAATGAACATAATAGATTATGGAATTTCCTTTGGGAAAATAGTTTTCCATATTTTCATGTCATAAGATCGTGATTTATATGTTCTCTAAACATGATTGGAATATTCACTAAAGGCATTGTGTGGATTAACAATAGTATTTTGATTTCAAAATTACATATTCCCTAGGTAAATATACATTCACTGAAGATTCATTGATAATGAATCACATAACCTAGGCGGTGAAATAATCCACATAATAGTTGAATGTGGTGGTTCTCTTTGCAATGTTATATATTGGATTCTGAAAATCTGGGGTTCAGGTTTTGTTGGCTAAGTTTTATTAAATATTTTCTCTTCTCAAGTTGAATCTTCATGAACACAATATTGATGTTGATTTCTGTATCATTATAGAATCTTTTATGGTGTGGAGACTGTTGATGATTTCCAATTATATAAATTGGGAATTCTATTCTTTTGAAACCATGATTTGGTAATTTCATTGGAAATGAAATCTCTTATGGTGGTTTTCCATGGTAACCAGTGGGATATGCACCTAGGAAACACATATATGTTCTATGAAATGAGGTGGTTGTTTTTGTGTACATTCATGAGATGAAACAGTTCTTAGTTTTTCTCTTGTTGTTATATGTGCCAACATGTGAAGGCAGATAAATAGAATGCATATGGTTTTCTTCAGCCACTTCATGACCCTACATGGATGTAGGAATGAATCTACATTGAAATTATGGTAGGGTTTCTACATTCCCAGTGGATATAAGAATCAATATTTTTTTTATTTAAACGGTGAAAAAATCGAATCACACTATACCCATTCGTGATACAAACAGGTTGATGAGTTTGGAAACCTCTATGTGGAAGAGATTTTCTATATCGTTGAGTTCAATATATTATAGTCTATGATAGGAATACATGGATATATTTTCATTTCTGGAGAGGCCATTAGGAGGGAAAATGATCTCATGACCATTTCAGTATGTAATATCATCCCTAGTCGGATGGGCACATAGAAAGAGAAATACAAATTTATGAGGATATGATTCACACTTGTGTTCTCATATATGGTGGATATTGGGACAATCATATAGAGATGGTTGAGTTTTATTATAACAAAATGTACGATTACATGATTAAAGTGGATCTCTTTCAGTCCTTGTATGGTCGTCCTTGTATTTATTTTTGTTGTTGGTTAGAGATTGTTGATATATCCTTGGTTGGACTAAGTTCGTCAATGACACGAATGAAAATAATGAGTCCATTCATTAGAGAATATTGATGGAAAACAACCGATATAGGGATTATGATGATATTCAACATAGATAGTTGGAATTATCAGTCGGTGTACATGTGTTCATGATGGTATCACCATAATTTGGTTATCAATGGCTTGAGAAGAATGTGAAGATTTATCAGTGTTTTGTGGGACCATACGAAGTTGTCAAGAAGGCGTAGAAAGTTCCTTACCAGTTATCACTACCACCATAGCTAGAATCAATCCATAACACATGTGATCTATCACAACTAAAAAATTATCTATCTAATTTGTCTCATGATATGAGATGTTGTGAACATGATTTTTGACCAGATTTATCCGTGACTTAACAGACAATTTAGTTAGTTGATTCTAAAATATAGTTACGTTTTGGGAAGATGACACATTTGGATCATGTTATATGGAATCATGGATTGAAAAATTATGAGACATGGGAGAAGGAAATTCATATGAGATAATAGTGGATTCATCATTTTGACATAGAGGCTTCATCATAGCATTTCTAGGGACAAAAAGATTTTATTGTGCGGAGGGTGTAACATCTTGTTAATATTTTTTGGTATTCATAAACCCCAATTTTGAAATTAAATTGGTAGTGTTTTTCTGGGATTGTTTCAGGTGAAATATTAATGTAATATGATGTTTTTTGGGTACTACATGATTCACTCATGTTTTTTTAAATAGTGTACATTTCTTCAACATTTTTGAAAAATTGGACAGTGGGGTTCGCACAGCTGCTGTACGATTTACCAAATCATGCACCCAATATAGAGAAACTATTAATCTGATTTATAGTAGACATACAGATTGTGCATGATTTATCAGTTTCCATCATCAATGGAGCTACTATAATGTATTTTAAGGTTTTGAACCCCTCCCGAAGGTGATTCAAATCATGAGTAATATTTAATGAAGAATAAAATTTATTTTTATCATAAAAATTATTCTTATGGATCTGAATAAAACAATAAAAAATTAATATTATTAGGATTTTTTATAATTATTTTAAATAAAACAACTTTTTGTAAATGGTATTTTTTTATTTAAGAAATTGTAGAGTTTTATATTATAGGATAAAGTAATAAGTGGATGAATATACATCATTTACACATAGGGAAGATATCTATAAGACATTTGATAGGTGTATGAATCATCCACACATCAATTCAACACATGTTGTTATCGCTATGACTCAATGTGTATATAATCAATTTAAAATAATAGTTACGTTGTTAGGTCCACAAGGCTGAATATCCTGAGAGGGGGGTGAATCAGGGTATGACTAATTTAATGTTAAAATCATTTCTGATCTTCTTTCACTGTTATGAAAAATACTCTTCTCTCTATTTTCATTGCACTATATAAATAGAAAGTAAATCATGCACAGGACACAATAATGTTTACTTGGTTCACCCTCACTGGGATACGTTCACAAGGAATACATCATAAATGTGAAGATGAACCAAATACACTATAATCACACTGAAGTTTACATGGTTCGGGATAGATCGCATCTATTCCTAGGCTCACTGCCTTTACATTGTTTAGGGTCAGCTCACTGCTTTCCCAAGGGTCACTCCTTATTTCACTATCTGTGGCTCACTTCAAGTTGAGAGGATCACATTCTACCTCTTCCATTGCTCACTACTCTAGAAAGGATCCACTCACAATTTATAGATATGTAGGTCCATTCATTATCACTAATCAATACATCCCATGTTGTATGTGGATGCTCTGTTTATGTCCATCTTTCACATGTAGATGAATCTCACTTTGCAACGAAGGTATCGAGCAGTATTCCAGCTTCTATGCTGCCCTGAATCTCTTTCAGGAATCAACCATACCTGACACCCATATCTATGCCTGCGCGCAAGTCTCTACGCGCATGTTATAACTGGCGTTCAAGTCCATGTCAACTGCTTCGGCGACACAAGCTTCTACATCTCCAAACAAGCACGACTCACACCCTTTAAGCCCAAACCAATATTTCCATGAAACCAACAACATTCGTTCTTCTTAAAAACTAGTGCTCAAGTTCACCTCAAAAACATGTGAGACATCCCCTTCATCAACTCAAGATTTGGGTTACTCACATCATTACTCGCCCAATCCACCATAGGCGCACAACAATCACCTGGCATGCAACTTCTACTTGCGCGACCACACACCACTAGCGCAAACACCACACCTTCACGATGAGAGATCTGATTTATCTATGTGTTGAACTCTTTATTGATTGAGGATGGGTCAACATCTATTTATAGGCATTTGAACACCATGTGCGACGGCGCACAAGTCTCCCCTCGGCGTGCATATTTCTACGCGCAAGTCTCTACCATGCATTCCACTTGTGCGGCCAACCCTTGAACATGGGCACCCCTTTTCCCTTTGTCATTTTTTGATGATGTGACCTTGAAAAACATATGGTGCTCAAATTTCTTATCCTTCAAGTCAATGGTGCCACCTTGTATCTTCTATTTCTATACCGCCTCCAGATCATCCAATCCTTTGTCAATGTTATTTAATAAAATATAGATCATTTCCCACATCCCTTGATCTCGACATGTCACCATAAAATCCCTTTTGTCATCAAATTAGTATTTCATGGTTTTCTATGTCAACAATCACAGCATAGATGTCCACTTTTTCAACACACTATCACCTAAAAAATGCTTCAATGATGCCTTGATGGATTTTCCCCAACCATATCCCTCCTTGGTTTTGTTGAAAAATCTTCCATAAATAGATACCTCATTAGTTTATCATCCATCATTCTCCTATTGTGATTATGATAACGATGATGGAATTAGACAACACTAACATTATGTCAACATGAGCAATGCTAGACAATAGAAACATGAGTAAACGAAATTTCCATCAATGAATCACTTAAAATCTGACACCCATTGTTGACACCAAACAAAAAACAATTTTTTTAAATATTTTTTCCTCATTCCAAAAAAAAATCATCTTCTTTTATCACGATCCTCTGCTCTCATGATATATATTCTTTGATCAATCACTTCTATCATCACCAGATTAAATATTCTCCCCCTGTCACATTGCTCTGCCCCATTCTCACTGCTCCACCTGTTAGCTTCTCCCAAAATATATCATGATTTATCAAATTGCTACACTATATCCCCCTTGAACCATCACTATTTTTACCCCATTTGTCAATGAACCCAATGTTCACTCCTTTGCAGTCTATAATAGAGTAGAGAACAAATATCTGCACATTAGGGAAAAGCACATCATACCTCGGGTAGAGTGGGGGCGAGGGGTACCAATTCCATAATATTTTAAATATGGGGAGCCGAAATAACTCCCAGAGTTTGTTGATGCATTTCAAATGCATATTTTGTTAAGGCCTTTGTCAGGATATGTGCAATTTGTAGCTCTGTAGGCACATACTACAACTTCCCGATTATTTGATCAACATGCGCCTTGATAAAATGATAATTTATCTCAATTTCCTTTGTACTTTAGTGATGGATGGTATTTTTTAAGATATTTATAGCACTTGAGTTATCACATTGGATTCTTATCAGAAACTTCACATAAAATCCCATATCTTTATGCTACTTCTTTATCCAAAATAAATGTGTGCATGCTTGAGTGGTCGCAATATACTCAACTTCTATGGTTCTCAATGAAAATAAATCATGATTCTTGCTTATACAATAAATACACAATCCAACATGATAGAAGGAAACCCCTGACGTTGATTTTCTGTCATCTGCTCATCCGACCCAATCTGCATCTGTGAAACCCAATAACACTGATTGAGATTTGTCATTATACATCATACCAAAATCCACAGTTCCTTTGATATACCTAAGTATTATTTTCTCTACTATCATGTGGAATTATTTTAGATTTATTTATTAATGTTCTTATTGACATGTGGAGAAAATAATATCATGTCATATTGTTGTTGGGTACAATAAACTGCTAATAATATGCATGTATTCAATGATATTAACTGCCCTGCCACTGTCATCTTTTGATAATTTCATCCGGGTAGAAACCAGAGAACTCATTTCCATGGAATTACCCATTCCAAACCATCTCAGAACCTATTCAGTGTATTTGGATTGAGAAATGAAAATTCCATTACTTCCTTGTGTTACCTGTAATCCAACGTAAAATGATAGCTCACCAATCATTGACATCTGGAACTCATTTTTCATTAATTCAGAAAAATGTTTGCACTAAGCTTCATCTGATCCACCGAATATTATGTCATTGACATAAACGAACACCATCATTCTTTGATTATTGTTGTTGTTGGCATAAAATTGTAATCAACTCCCCCATGTTGAAATCCATGCTTTTCAAATAATGATCCAACCTTTAGTACCATGCTCTTGGTGCTTTATTTAACCTATATAGTGATTTCATAAATCGATAAACATTATTCTCATCTTCATGAATGAGAAAACCATCTGGCTTCTCAATTCACACCTCTTCTTCCAAAAAACCATTCAAAAATGCAGATTTGATTTCCATATAGAACACTTTGAACATTCTTTACACTATTATGGCTAAAAATAACTTGATTCTCTCCATCGTTGCGACCGGTGCAAATTTCTCATTAACATAAATTCCTTCTATTTGGGAGTATCCTTTACACACCAGTGGTGCTCTGTTTCGAATCACTGCACCATATTCGTTCATCCTATAGAGATAAAACCCATTTAGTCCTAATGAAATTCTTATCTGATGTCCTTGAAACAATCACCCATGTCTGGTTATTTTCAATCTAATCAAGCTCTTCATTCATAGCCTGAACCCAATTTTCATCTTTAGCTGCATCTGCAAAATATTTTGGCTCTACATGAGATAAGAAATATGCCTTCTGGAGTGAATTCCTTCTTCTAGTCTAAAAAAAAGTTGTCTGATCACTAATGATATTCTGCCTATAAATTTCAGCTTGACACTTTGGCTTCATTGTAGACAGAGATGTGACACATTCTTTTTCATCATCAGTGTCTTATTAAAAGTCATCATCTCCCACTTCTACTCTTCCTATGTTACTATCCTCTTCAAAACATTCATCATGAAACTATTCACTGTGCTGTTGAAAATTCTATTCATTTTACACAATAGTTACATCATTGTTATCAGCAATTTTTTCCAACCATTTGTTGAAGAATTTATATTATGTTCTTTTACCAATGTATCCAAGTAATATCCCCTAATATCCTTGTAATTCAAACTTCATGTGGTTTCTATGCTGAGGTTGTAACATTTACATCCAAAGATTCAAAAGTATTTCAGTGTTGTTTTCTTTCCATACCACATTTCATATGGAGTCTTCCCTTCTTTTGAACACAACAAATCCATGTTCAAAATGTAGACCGATGCCAAAAATGCTTCCTTGCAAACATTCTTTGGTAGGTCCTTTTCAATAAGGATTGTTCTGTCCATGTTGTTGATGATCCAATTTCTCCTTCCAACTACTCCATTTTTCTAGGGTGTTCTCATGGATGAAACTTGATTCCTTATCCCATGTTTTTTGAGATAGTCTTCTACTTGGATGTTTGTGAATTCTATATTGTAATCGGTATGAAACATCGGAATTTTCATCCCAATCATCCATTCGTATTCCCTCATATATTCTATAATTCAATTTAACACATATGCCATATGGGTAATGACAAATACCCAAGACATTATGTTAAACTCATCAATGAAAATGAAATAGTTCTTTTTCCAATTTATGGCTCGTTGTGAGATTGTTCCACAAACATCATTATACACCAATTCGAGGACTCTAGTTGATTTCTATTCCTTTGGATTTTATGTCTTTATGACGATCATCCCTTGTTGGAAATCATCACACGTTGGAGTAGGATCACATGATAATTTGGGAAGTTCTATAGTAGTATCACACATTATAAGATCGTCCATAGATGGTTGACATAGATGACCAAGTCTCTTATTACACATCTTGTTTTTGACCTATCTAGATAAGAGACAAATATATTCTTCCCCACATACAAGGTAAATATTTCCCATTGTCCTTTTTCCCTATAGAACAACAGCTCCATCTTTTTCTTTCACAACCAACATTTTCTTTGTAAATCGGAAATAGTGCCCAGAGTCACATAAATAACTGACACAGAGCATGTTATGACTGATACGCTCTACTACCAAGACATCAACATGTCTCATTTATTCCCCCCCATATTTATCCTTTCCAGAAACAATAATCTTCAGCCCTTCAGTATTCCCAAACTTGAAACCACCTTCTTTTTCATATTTAATGTCTATAATGAGATCCTTTTTACATGTCATATGGGATGTGAAACCACTGTCAAGGATCCATACTCCTGAACGATCTGAAGCATTAAGGGAAATTTCCTTAACTACTTCTTTCTAATCATTTATCTTTTTGATCCATGTCTTTGACTTCACACTCGATGTTGTTTGGAGAATCATATCTTCCTTAGAGTGTGTTGGACCAGCTTCATCCTGTAGAGTTACAAATAGATTTTGAGTTTTCAGTTCACTTGTAGACTCCCTAACTTGCTACATAAAATTTCTTGTGTTTTGTTTTTGAACATTTATTTGAATGATTGATGTGAAATATCAAGCCATGTGACAAAATCCTCCACACCAAAAACAATTACCTTCAAATTATGTTCTATGATATTTAGCTCTGTTTAGATGCCACTGTTGTTCTTGTTCCCTTTGGTATCTCTTGGCTATAGAACACACATTTTGTGAGTGTCCCATCTTTCCACAACAATAATACCTATTTTAATGAGCATTATTGTGTGACAATCTAGCACTAATGGTTTTCACATGGGATCTGCAAATATTATAATTCTATTTTTTACCACAATCAATCTTCATTATCAGAGTAGGTTCTTGCAGTTTTTCTTCATCCATGAGTGATTTTTGTTTTTGTTCATTTCCAATGCCAGTCATATCATTAGAACATGACTGTTTCTTCTTTTCTGATGGAGGTCTTTTCTCCACTTCTTTCTTTTCAGTCTTCTAAATGATTTGTTTTTCTGGCATTGTACTAGGTGTCATGAGTTTTAAGGATCCATAATCCATTGTCGCGGACAAACAAAATCTTTTTCATGTTATTTGATATGTTTGACCTAATCCTTTTCAGTGTTAGTCAAACAATCAATTTCATTATTTTGTTCTTAAATTTTAATCTTATACTCAACATTATTTTATGATCTCTCAGGTGTTAATGATTTTATTTTTTCAATTTCCTCTAACAGCTTAGTCTTTTCATCATCATGTTGTTGAATATAGTGTTTTCCATCACAAACCACTTTATTTACTTTCTTTTCTTTGGTTCTAAAAACATCTATCTCCTCAAGAGATGCTTCCAATTCGTCTTCCATATCAACTCTTCCTTCAACTTCTTCCTCTTCTTCTCCATCAGGAGTTTGTTATTTTTTTGAGAACTACTGATGACCGCTACCATGGAATTTTTCCCACGATCTTTGTTGTTTTCAATCTCTATATCCTCTTTATCATCACACTCATCTGAACATTCAAATTCTTGAGAATGAATATTCTTCTTCATGAAGAAATTTCCCTGGAATATTTTCTTCCCTTTCATAAACACTGAATAATTATTCTTGTAAATTTCGACTTCGCCATCATCATTATCGTTATCATGAAACTTTTTGGGGCACCTTTCTGCAAGATGACAAACCATTCCGCATCGAATGCATGAATGAGGAAGTTTCTCTTTAAACCATCCTTTTCCTCTATGCAGATTTGATGAAAGGAATGACATCACCTCATTTATCTCTACTTCCACCTAAGAATATTCAATGGTGAGATTCTTCATGGACTTAAATTCCACCTCTTTGTATTTCCCCTTTTCCACAACGTCATTATTATCATTTCTCATTTCATATGCAACAAGAGTGTTGTGCAGGTTATCCATTGTCAGCCCATTCAGATCATTATCTTCCAAAACAAAATATTTCAGATTGAACCGAGGTGGATGTTTTCTCATGATATGCTACACGATCATTATATCTTTGATGAATTTTCCAATACCCCGAATTTCTTCCACAACAATATTTACCCTGTCAAAAAATGAATCAGTAGATTCATTTGGGCTCATTATCAAATATTCATACTTCTTCCACAGAACTTGTTGCTTTTCATCTATGACTTTTGTATCCCCTTCCTATATATTAAAAATCATTTCCCACATAGCATGTGATGTTTTCCCTGACTTCACCCTTGTATAGATATCGTTTTAAAGGGATCCACCTAAAGAATTAATAACCTTCGTGTCAGCATCTAGCTCCCACCATTTTGCTTCTGATAATGCTCCACTGTTTATGTCTGCTTAGATACCTTGAATAATTGCTGAAAATAGATCCATTGAAAAATATAGGAAATATTGTTTCATTTGACTATTCCATATCTAAAAATAAATTTCGTCGATGATCGCAATCACTTTATTATTAGTGACCTCCATTGAGAGAAGAACTAATATCAACCTTTAGCTCTGATACCAATTGTTAGGTCCACAAGGATGAATACCCCGAGAGGGGGGGGGTTGAATCAAGGTATGAATAATTTAAAATTAAATCCTTTTCTGATATTTTTTTCTGTTAAGTAAAACACTCTTCTCCCTCATTTTGTAGCACAATATAAATAGATAGTAAAGAATGCACATGACACATCAATTTTTACATGGTTCAACCTCACTGGGATACATCCAAGGATCATACACATATAATGCGCCGATGTACCAAATCCACTATAAGCAGAGTGTTGTTTACCAGGTTTGACATAGATCACATCAATTCCTAGGATCACTGTCATTGCAAAGTTTAGGGTCAGCTTACTACTTTCCCAAGGGTCACTCCATGTTCTCTCTCTCAGGATCACTACCGGTGGAGAGGATCACCTTTTTCCTTTTACATTTCCCACTATTGTGCTAAGGATCTACTCACAGTTTATTGACTTATAATACACTTCATTATCACTATTGAATACATACTCGGTTGTATGTGAATTCTATGTTGATGTCCAACATTCACCCATAGACGACTCTCACTTTGCAGCGAAGGTATTAGACAATCTTCCAGCTTCCACGTAGCCCTAAATCTCTGATATGAAGTAACCTTACTTGGTGCCCTAATATAATCTGGCGTGTAAGTCGTGGAACACAAGATATAACTGGCTTGTATTTCCACCTCAACCACTTGCATGACACAAGGTTCTGCAACTAAAATCTTGTGTGACTCGCACCCTTTTACGCCCAACCAATATTTGTGAGAAACCAACAACTTTCAGGCTTATTAAAAATTGGAATGCAAGGTAACCTCAAAAACATGCGCGACATCACCTTCTTCGACTCATGACATGGGTGACCCACTTCCATCCTCGCCCAAACAACCTTATGTGTGCAACAATCACCTGGCACACAACTTCTACTTGAGCGACCATACACCACTAGCGCGACCACCACACCTGCATAATAAGAGATCTGATTTTTCTATATGTTGAAATTTTCACCAATGAGGATGGGTCGACCACTATTTATAGGCATTTGGACACCCTGTGTGACGGAAAACAAGTCTCCCCTTGGTGTGCAATTTTTGGCTGGCAGGTCTCTGTCACACAAGTCAATTGCGCGACCAACCCTAGAACCTGGGCGCCCCTTTTCACTTTTCCATTTTATGATGTTATGATCTTGAAAAAATTATGGCATGAAAGATTCTTCTCCTTGAAGTCAACAGTTCCACCATGTATCTTCTCTTTCTGTACCACCTCCAGATCTCCCATTACATTGTCGAAATTCTTGATTCAAACATGGATCTTCTACCACAGTTCTTGAACTAAAAATTTCACCATGAAATCCCATTTGTCAAAAACATTTATGTCAAGGTTTTCATTTTCAACAATCACAAAGGATATGTCCACTTTTTCAACAAACACAATCACCTCAAAAATGCTTCAATGATGCCTTGAAGGAATTTTTCATCATATAAGTTCATTTAATTTCACTCACACAAATCATAGATATTGCACTCATATTTTTTGATATTTTTGAACATTTATTCATAAATCCGTTATGATGTGTAACAATCATTGTTATGTCAATATGATACACGATGTGATCCGAATTTGTCAAATAGTGTGTTTTGAGTTCAAAATAGAATTTTACTAAAAAAAATAAGTGTCATAATCAAAATTTAGAATATTCATTTTCCTTAATAATATAAATGTTCTACAAGGGTATGCATAAAATATTAAAAAATTCATGTCAAAGACTAATATGATGTTATTGGGACTAAAATCACACAACTATCAGGTTTTGATGCAAGATTTAATGTCAGTTTTATTTTGTTGATTTCTGCCTCAAAAAGTATGACACACATTAAGCAAACTCATATTTTTTTTTAAATTTATATGTTGTAATGATGTAGACCAGGTGTAGATTCCCATAATTAATAAATAGATTTAAATAATATTGTACTAATTAGATATGTTTTTTCCATTATGTGTCATGCATTTAAATGAAGAGGAATTATGCAACCTCTTCAACTTCAGAGAGTTAATCATTATGTTTACAGAGTAAAATCATTATCCATAGAATTAATGTATAGTTTCATATTTAAGTTAAATTAATTTCTTTTTAGTATTAATCACATAATAATTCCGTTCATATACAGTTGGATTTCATTGTACGAGATGAGTTTCTCATTCCATATTAAAAGCCTTTCTACAACAAAACATCCTCACTATTATTAACCCTAAAAAAATTCACCCTTGTAGAGTTTCATTTATCAATATATATTCAATGTTAAATCCACTGCCATTTTATGATGTGAATTGGAACTATCACTACTCTATTACAGAAGTAATATTTATTTTTCATAGTAACATCATTTTGAATAGAATTGATGTATTTTATCATATATATGTTTATTTTATATTTTTAGTATTACTCGCATAATAATTGTTTTATTATAAAAGGGTATTATTTTATAAGTTGGGGTGATCTATCCAACATTCAAGAATTTATTACTGAAAACGTCTATAAATATCTTCTTCCTCCTAACCATTTGAAACCTAAAATGTTTCTTTTATCACTTCATTCATGTTCAATCTACTACCTTTGCAGGAAGATCTACTTTGCCACTTCTGCTCAATTACATAGGTAATATTTATGTTTGAAAAGTAAAATCATTGTACATAAAATTAATGTATTGTTTGATATTTATCTGTAATTTTTTAATTTTTTAAATTACTCACTTAATAATATAATTCTTTTACAGGTGGATTATTTTTGTATAGTTGGGGTGCTCTATCAAACTATTTTGACTTTTTACATGAAAAAATTAATAGATTTATTCTCCATTAAAACTATACTTCGATGTTGTGTTGAATATTATATTTTTCATTCATATTCAATCCAATACCTTTGTAGGAAGAGAAACCATGCTTCCTCCACTCAATTACAAAGGTAATCATGAAATTCTAAATGAAAAATTAATATCCATAGAATTAATTTATTGTTTTATGTTTATGTTTTATTAATTTTATTAATATTAATCACATTAAAATGGTTTTATAATATAGTTGGATTCTTTTTAAGTGATAATGTTCTATGTTTGATTATTCTCATATAGTGATGGAAGTTCAACAATGATATTAAATTTATAACATGGTGGTGTTGAATGATACGATTGTTTTGATACATTGGGATGTGCATGAATTAGTTGTACCTCAATTTGTCACATTATGTGACTGATAAAACTTAATTTACCTGTTTCTATTGAATGTGTTCATTTTTTATCTATAAAAGAATACTAAAACAATGTGATCTTTATCAGTTTAAATTTGACATAAGACGTTGAAATGTGTCACTAATAGATGACTGAGAAATCATGCACTATTTTCTTGGTAATTTAGTGAATTTATTCATAAATAGTTTGTAACATTTAGGAATTAGTCTCACATCAAACTAATACATGATGTGATCTGTTTGTGTCATTTCTTGTTTTTCATGAATATTATGAATTTTTTTAAAATGATATGATACAGAATAAAAACTCATAAAACACATTCATATTATTGTGAAACATTATTAAAATAATCCATAATTTATTTGGAACTGGTAGGAATCAGTCACCCAAATATCTGATGCATGGTTTGAACTATATAACACAAAGTGTGTATTTATTTAAAATTGAAATCCATTTTAGTAAAACAAAAAATTAACCATATCAAAAGAGGACAATGTCTTTTATGTTGTCTTGATCCTTTATGATAATTTTTCATTAGTGATTGTGAGTTTTGTATGTATTAGATAAAACATAATCTGATGCACGGTGGGACCGATATGACTTCAATTGAGTGTTTTTATTTAAAATATACAAATATTTTACCAAAAAGGAAAATTGTGTTATAACCCATCCCCTGGGACTCATGACATGACATACCCCAATCCTGCCTCTTAAATTCCAGGGGATGGAAACTAATGTTGAATTCATAAACATAAAAATGGTTTTCACTTTCGATAATAACTATACGCTGACACACAAAACGACATCCCAAATATAGAAATGTAAACATGCATTCCAATAAACAACCAATATGTAGAAGTAAAAACTGTATGTAAAATGTTATAGAATAGAATGCCAACAAATGAATAACATGAAACATGTAGATAATAGGGATCTCTGATAGCTTTCCCTTGGAAACCCCACATGATGGGTAATTATTGTGTTTCTTACGAAAGCCATAAAAACAAATCGTGCATGCCTTCCCTCAAAGGGTGGATTGAAAAACAATGGTTATAACACTTTAAATCAATCACTACAAAAGAACAAGACCTAAATGAGTCATTTATGATAGCTAGGACACCTATACATATTTAATAGCTAATCCAAGAACACTTTTTTGGTAGTGATGTCATGGAGCCTCACTGATAACTGACTCATGATGTCTCCTCGGGTAGATGAGTCACGAAGTCACGCTGATAGATTTTTCATGAAGTTTTTCTGGGTGGCATAGTCATGAAGTCTTGTAGGGTAGTAGAGTCATGGAGTCTCATTGATAGCTGAGTAATAGTGTCTCATTGGGTAGATGAGTCATGTCGTCTCACTGATAGATATTTCATAGAGTCTTGCAGGGTAGCTGAGTCACGAATTCTCATAGTGCAGATGAGTCATGAAATCTCACTTAGAGTTGAGTCATAGAGTCTCACAAGTTCAACATCCATGAAATCATACATAAATAATTTCATAAGGATCTCCTTGTCACATTGGTTCCAATTACATAGATGGTGTTTCAATGAGACACATGGTTTGGGGGATACGTCACTTTTTTTAAATACAGGTTGGTTGCATCCATGCCCAGTCTGGCTTGTTCAGACTTACCTGAACAACCTGACATTGGGTCCTGCATTACTCGATCTAGTATTTATATCCCATTGGGAATCACTGGAACCAGTTGAGATTGGTCATGGGTCCAGTATACCTGGTCACCTAGTGATCCAAATTTATCCTGCCTAGCCCACTCTGGCAGGCCAGACTCTTTTCTTATCCTCAGCCGCCGCACAACCCGAAATTATCCCATTGTCCATGTTGGCTAATGCAGACTGGATCAAAATTTTATTTGGGACACTTCATCCTGCCTACAACACCTGGGGTCGCACCACTTTTTTCCTACGGTCACCGGCACTGCCACTCCAGTGGTGTCATACCAGCAGTCACCTCCACTGGTCAGTGGGTCTTCTCTAGTGATCTGATCTCATATATGTATGTTCCCTAGGGAATCTCATATCGCCATCATAATTTACACAACCATGGATCCACTATGACATCATTTAATGAAAGATTCCACGATGAATGGATAAGCAGAGCGGCTCGAGCCTTGTTCGTGTCTGCCCTCACCAACAACGTTAAATGTTAAAAAACATGAGAGTCTTGGAATCAATGATCAATAACATAATAATCAATCCCAGTTCGAAAAACCACATGTTAAATACCCTCCTACATGAACAAATGATATGTGGATCAATTTATTCATGGGTTGATCCATTTTCAATGTTTTAGAATAAGAACAAGGAAAATATTAAACAATTTAACCCCTACATAGTTTGAGGATCCATCGCTAACGAGGGATGAAGATATCTGATGTCGTCAATCCTTGTTATGTTATCATTAATCGATGTTCTTCTTCATTTAAATCTATCCCACCAGCATTCCTAGATCATTGATTTGATGGTGTTCATTGATGGTGTTCATCGTCTGAGTGAGTGAGAAATAGAATTATTGTCCGTTAAAAAATTTCATTGCATTGTTTATCAAATATGGATCCATGTTTAATTATTGGATGTGCACGCTTTGTGCATCACCACAATGTCTCATTAATTAGATTCATTAATAATTCAATTTCTAATAGTCACTACACCCTAGCACTGACTGGTCATTTTGTCGTATGGGAAACAGTTTGAAAAAAATAAA